>OY728121.1:543207015-545752849 GCA_963277665.1 Viscum album
TTATAATACCCAACTAATCTATTGAAACAACACATCTATTTATATTTGTGGATCTACTCCATTACATATTCACCATTTTAATCAAAGGATCCAATAATATCTTGTTTCTTGTGAAAAAATTCCCCAAGAGTGTGACATTGTTTTCTAGAAACACCCATATATTATACTTCTCATAAAGAATCATTATTATAAAATTCATTATAATTGTATTTAATTGCTCTTCATTTTACTCTTCAAAATTAATATATTCAATAAAATCATTAATAGTGGCCATAATAATTTTTTCATGAGAGTCTACAAAGAAACTTTTCATAACATGTGTAAAATTTTACATATTAATAATTGGTCTTAATAAAGTCATAATAAAATGAAGATATCCATACCTTGTATAGATAGTGGTCATGAGAATACCCTCTTTATTTGTCATTTGTTGGTGATATATTGTTTGATATTCCACCTTTTTGAAGTAATGCGATCAAAATATATGATTAAATAACTTATCAATATATGGAAATGGATTCTTTTTCATTATCATTTCCATATTTAGTTCATTATAATCAACATATAGGTGAATTTCCATAACAATATTTATAAAACAATATAATTAATTCACCTCATGGTGAATATTTTGTCTATATGAAACCCTTTTACATATTCTCTTCCAGTTGAATCATTATTTATTCTAGTAATTTTGGGGATAATATTTATATAATCAAGGAAATGGGAAGTGAAACATGCACATGTTCAATTCAGACCCATACATCTCAATATGTAGGAAGACTAGTCAATTCATTGGGGGAATGTATCTACATATTTCCTTATAATGGAAATGTATTCAATGTTGATACACTCATTTTCCTTGTTAATTATAGTTATATATTAATTATTATAAATAAAAAACATTCATACATTAGGAAGATTATAAAAATAATATTTATCATCCACCATGAACTTTTATAGAATAACTGAATGATTTGGGATAAGAAAACTGAATTATTTATCCTAAAATATTCTATTTTCAATATAAAAATTGATCTAATAAATACCCTGTTTATATTTTAAGTCCATCATTGAATATATAAGATGGTTTAAGTAAATAATAATTCCAGAAATCATAGAATGGGAAGAGTTATATACATGAGATAGAATAATTTCTTTACTTGGTAATTTCACTAATTTCTAAACCTCAATGTCTTGAGGTAGTATTTAAATATTAATACCAGAAAAATATGGATGAATTTTTAGAACTATTATAATGTATTATATTATTTTAAATTGAATAAATTAAAAATATAATTTCTTCTAATTTTTTTCATTATCCACTTCACATGTATTAATTACAAATCACCGTCTTTCTTCTCTCACCCTGTTAGGTTGTTTTTGTAAGTTATCTACAAAACCACTAGAACAATACATTGACAAGGAATGAGTCATTTTCCATAGAGTTAAATCGTTATATCAAAGTTATAGGTTTCATTTGATCCCTCTTTTAATTCAATATAGTATTTGTCTTCTCCATATATCATCAAATTTCATTATTCTAATGTCCCACTATTCCACACATATAACATCTACTTATTTCATTGATAATTTTCTTATTTGGTTCTCCTCTCATTCATGATATGTATGTAGTTGGATACTATCCTACAATGTCATTTATACATAGATAATATATTATTGAACTTCATTTTAGGCTTGTTATATTCATTACCATGAGACTGTTGAGGGTCACTAAAATTCACCTGAACTTTATTGTCACATCATACTATTTAGTACATGTTTTAAATTATTAAAATTGTAATGTAATTTTGAATACTCATACTTATTTCACTAAATATGTATTCAACCATACATTCAATTTTAATGAAAAATCCAAAATCATTCCTTACTATCATTGTGAGGTTTTCCTCCAAAGTACAAATTGTTTAATACTCCCTTTCATTGATAAAAATAAACTTCATCAAAACTTTTCAGTGGAGAGTACGATGAATTTTTTTGTAAATTATTTTTGTATATTATTTTCATTCAATTTTTTTGACTTGTTTAATTATTATTTTATTATTGACTAGATCCCAAAAAAGTTTGGCTCCTACATCGTAATGATAAGTGGCCAATATAATATGGATTTTCTTGAAAAATTCGATGATTGAAAATAGAATATAAATTGAATTAAACCCTTTTTATATAATTATGGAATTATAATATTTAATATAATCTGGGGGCCTTTTTCATATAAGTGACCTAATAAATCTTGATGTCTCTTTAGAGAAATTTGGTATTCCTTGTTATTCTTGTTATTATACATAACATCATTAAGATGTTCTAGTACTGTGATGAGGATCATAACACATTCAGAAATCATTTTAAACATCACATTTGGGATGTTATTAAATTTTCTATTAAAAGATATATTGGAATTATTCTTCTTATTTCCAGATATTTTATAAAACATAGGTAAATATGGGATGAGAATACTCAAATTAATATACCTATATTAGGAAAACTGTGAACATAAATAATTTTAAAATAACTCATAATTGTCATGTATATAAATTCATTTTAATTTATATATTTCAATCTATATTATTTATCCTATATTTCCATAAAACTTCTCTAACATAATCGCAAAAAGAGTCTAGAAATTTATATGATACCATCTATATCATCTCGAGCCTCATTCACATATTTTGGTTATATTTTTAACATAATATTTCTCAAAACAAAACCCAAAAATCAATTAGTATAGTGTCTATATGATATTGTGAACATAATTAATAAATATTGAAACACATAGCATAAAAAATATCTTGTTCACAATGATGTTCTCATTTGTCCATTTATAATTTAATAAAAATAATAGACTCCCAAGGGATAGAAATATTTTATGGGTGGGGAATGACATCTACTTTAGGATTAAATATAAAAATAAAATAAAATAAAATATTAATTATTTGTAATATTATATCATAAATGTTTATAATAAAACAAAATATTTCTATTAGGATGTAGATATCATTGGATAATGTAATAATGAACTATATTTCATAAGATCATATAATGAAAAAAATGTGGTAACAACATAAAATATTACATTATATGTATATGTCACAACTTGCTACAGTGAAACCATAACAAAGTATTCTAGGATTATATCCCTTTCAAATTAAATGGTGTCTCATGATATAAAAACATTAAATAAATTCATTTTAGGGATTCATTATTTTTTTTCTACCTATCACATGATAATAAATAAAATAATATTTGTTCTAGATAATTAATGTATTGATAAGGAACAAAAATTAAAATGAAATGTGATACATGATCTTATCTCTAAAAAAATATAGGATATATCAATTTGATTCTGGAGAAAATTGGTATTTTAATGTTTATATAAATAAATATTTTAGCCATGTTAATTATGTTATAAATATAATTTTTAATTAATGAAAAATCTAATTCAATGAATAGAGATGTTTACTTAAAATCAAACATCTTAAATGTTGTTTTATATAATGTGTAATGAAAAAAGAACAAGTTCATAATGTTGGGATTTCAATTAATAATTTAATTGTAAAATACAATATTCCATTAAATATTTATTATTATAAAATATAATTAAAAATAAGAAGAATTAAAATATTGAAACATGTAAAAGATAATTTAATAGGAATATTCCCTTTAAAAAGTTCTCTTTAAAAGAACTTTTGGGAAGTACACCTAAAAAATATGTATGCCCCTAGATAATAAATGGAAAATAAAATAAGAATATATATAGGAATAATATATATATTTATATCATATAAATTTTGAACATTAGAATAATTTTTAGTTAATGTGATATAGATGTGTATAATTCATCATTGGATAGAAATTTTGGTGCCCAGAAGGTTCTCTTATAACAATTACAAAGTCTACTCGTACATTCATCTGAAATAATATATATCAAAATATTTTTTTCTTAAATTCATTATTCATATCATTATTTTTATATAATAATTTTTATGATATATTTATTATAATATTTCCTAAAATTATTTAATAGTTTTATCTATCAATGAACACTTGGGGTCATTCAATCATTTCCTGCAAATCTGTTTTGATATATTGAACATGTTCAAATGTGTTATCAGATATCCCCATAGTTTCCTAAATTTTATAGTTATAGATAATTTATATTTCACACAACAAAAAAATTTTACATATATATATATTTACCAATATGATTTTAATTATTAAAGGTTTTATAGTATGCTCATTTTGGGTTGTTAAAATCATGATTATCATTTATAGACAATAAAATTTATATAATATAAAAAATGAAATTAAAAAACATAATCACGTAAGAAATATAATAGGTATTCATTGAATATTTTTTTAGATCCATAAATATAATGAAATGATGAAAAAAATATATCATTGATAGAGGCGGTGAGCAGACCATAATACAGGTGAAATTTACATTCTTGAATTGATTGGGGGGTGGTAGAAAATTATTATTCAAAAAACATAATTATATTGAAATTTAAAATTTATATTGATTTTATTATACTTGGTAGGTTATAATTTATTTTTAGGAGATATAATTATATTAAAAGGAACATAATTGGAAAAGTGTAATTATGAGTTCAGATGTTACTCCATGGATTGACTCTATTGATAATTTGATTATTCCTTGGAAAAGTGGTATTTTAAGACATCCAAACCTCTAGGACATTGATTTTGGTTTAGGGGAGATATTGTGGATGGTATTATCTGATGTAATAGTATAATGGTGTAAGAATATTTGATGTGGGGATTGGTAGTATTTATAAGGGATGGGGTGTTTTAGGGTAAAATATTTATTATTTTATCAGTTTTTACATTTTTAAGGAATAGTAAGAGTTATTACGAAATATATTTCATGATTATTAGAAAATATTGATTTTAAAAAAATTTAGATCAATATAAATCATAAAATAAACATTAAACAACAAAATTTAATGAAAAGAACACAATAATATAATCTAATTAAATTTAAATTCAATTTAGGTTCCTAAATAAAAAAACTAATTTATAAATTCAAGGTAATATGTTTAAAATAATTAATTTCTTCCAATAAAACCATTAAAATAATAAAAATATATTATATTTTTTTAATAGTTAAATCATGATGATGTCAAAAAGGCATGTTTTTTCTAAAAACATGCTTTTTAATATTCCCTGAAAATATATATATTTATAAGAGAATATAAAAAATTTCTCAAATGTAAATTTGATTTTTATAATTCCAAAAATAACATTTACTTATTTGAATAATTTTATAAATATTATATATTTATGTTCTAAATAAAATAAACATTTCATAAGTAATATTTTTCATATCATAATTAAATTTTTAAGCAATATAAAAATGACATATGATTTAAACAAAATTAAATTATCATGTATATATACATTATTACAGTTTTATAATAAAATATCATGAAAATAACATTTCATTTAAATTTAAAAAGATGAAATAAAATTAATTTTATTAAAAAATAAAAACACGCTTTCATTTATTCCAAAAATTATTTTATAAAATTTTAATCATATATTATATTGTATAGTTATTTTAATTTATTATTATTTCTTTTTTTAACAATATTGTTCAAAATAATAAATATATCTGTTTTTTATTTATTATGTGGTTCTAATATTTTATATTATACTATATTAAGAAAATAATACACATATTTATTTAAATGAATAATTCAAATACAAAACATTAAGTAATTAAAAACATCATTATTCTTCTGCATAACCTATCTTCTATTTAATTATTGAGAAAATTTGGACCTATTCCATGGTTTGAGGTGTCGGGGGTGTAAGGAGTAGCCTTCAGTCATGTTTGTTTGGGTTCATATGTTGAACACCATATCATAATTGATTCACTGAATGAATTTTTTATCAACATTTGATGTGATGTTTTATCAATGAATAGTGTGGGTAATGACCTTAATATTATCTGGGTAGTAATGATGTAATTCTTAGGCACACATAATCATATTGTGAATGTTGTATTCACAATGTGAATGCTTTCTATATTTCAATGATCCAAGTGTCTTGATTTTTTTTTATTAATGTAAAACATGAATACTTTAATACATATGTAATCTTTCACATCATTAATTGGTGTTTACAAGATGATTTAATGATTTCATGTATCTTTTTACATCCTGAAGGTATTTATTATAGATTCAATATATATTCAAAAGATAATGTCAATTCCCTTGTTACACATTCATCCTCCATAAACCATCGGACACATTGTGTGGGATTTTGGATGTCTTTGATCTTCCATTGGCCATTCATAACCATATTACCCTATATATTGATTGATTATGATCAAGGATGAGTTTTATCACACTATCACTTTATTTACCTACTTATGTTCTTTTGAAATTAATTCTATCTGTATTTGTTTAAGTTATGATGTAATTTCGATGAAGAAATAACTTTGGATATCTTTTTATTTATTACACTAATGTAGAAATGATCTTATATATGTATACTTAATCATAATTTCATCATCCCCATCTATAATTTAAATAAATATATGTTTGGTGATATATAAATATCTCATTCATCTTATATAGTATTATTTTTTAAAAGATGTTGTGATCCCTCTCAACCATGGTAATATAATCCCCTCAAGAACTATTATTTCAATTGTTATTCATTGAAGGGAAAGCAGATATGGAATGAAAAATGAGAAATAAAATTTGTTAGATGTCAAATTAAATACAGGACTTATAGGAATTTTATATATTATTGACTTCATCACTATATTTGATTTTCACCAATGTAGGGAACATGAAAATTATTCTGATAAGGACCGCTTGTTGGGAAATATAAATTAATAGTATAACATTCATGGTAATACCATTTACATGATTAAGAAAATAATTCTAGTAACATTAAATAAGTATATGTACAACTTTTTTTTGTATTTATTGTGTGCAAATAGGATGTATTTATGGGGTATGGTTTGGTGGCCTTTGTTGGGTTTGCATGGTGTAATTTTTGTGTTTTATAGTGATCTTATTGTAAAGGGATGGATTTTCATGAAATTATTTAATTTTTAATTTTTATAGATTTTAATGGAATGGTTGATTAATATAAATCTATTTATTGGAAAAATTAGATGAAAAAAAATATTTTATTAATGGCACTTTATGAAAGTTTATAGAAGATTGCACTGTATTATGGGCTATGCCCGGTGTCATGATTACCATGACCTGGGTTAACAATGGATTATTTATGTGAAACCATAGGTATTGGATTTTTTGATAATATATATATATATATATTATTCTATACACATTAACATTTTCAGATAACATTACAAGAAATTAGTTATATTGGGGGTATTTTTCTTAACAACCATGATGGACAAGATACAGATGGAAGGCCACCCACTCTCTACAACTCTTTATTAATTAGAATATCTTTGTTATTCTTATGATACACAGTTATTGGTGGTACATGGTGTTGGATGTTAAAAATTATGGTGGTTGTCAGGCTTAATAGGTGGAGTTCATTAGGTTGATATACTATGAGTTCATAGTAATAATCCTCCCTATATACTGAAAATAATATATAAAGTTGGATCAATGATATGTGATATGAAATTTTTGTTTTGAGGTTTTATGTTCAGTTGGTGTTGAGGGATAAGATATATTGTTGGGGGCATTATTGGTGGGCATGTAATGTATGAGAGAAAAGGATGAATTATCATTGGGTGGGATCAGAAATCCATAAAGGTATATTGATGTAGGTTTTCATGATATATATTATTATTTATTATATATTAACATTCAAGATACAAGAGTAATGATGACTTTATCCATTAATTGGCTTATATATTTTTATGCATTATCATTTTTTTCTACACACATCTATTGTTATGATTGTTTGGTTGTCATCCTATGTGATAACTATTTAATAATTTTGTACAGTTTTATTAACTGTTTTAGATGGATTATCTTATTGATTACACCCAATGTGACCACACAACCAAAAAATTATAGCATTTTCTAGATAGAGTAATGGTGAATTGAGATATTTTTTTAGCATAGTGGGTTTGAATTTATAGGACTGTGGAGTTTTCATTCCATTTCTATCATGTGTTTTATGATTACGTTATGACACTACCATAACATTTTGGTTATGGGAATGAATTTAATCAATTTTTTCTTCTTTTTTACTCAAAATGAGTGGGATAAGATGTTTTTTTACCATTTTTGGGAATTAAGTGGGCAATGTCTCCCATATGTGCATCTTATACCCTATATTCTAGTAACAAACATGGGGCCTACATGTGGTGGGAGAGGGGAGGTCACAAATTATCCGAAGTTCTATCCCATAAGGGGTACTAGAAGAGGAGGAACATGCAAACATGGTACTAATGGTGTTGGTTGTTAGGAAAGATAAATATTGGTGATAAGAACTATTTAGGATTCATTTGAATGGTGGGGGGATTTCTACACCAAAACTTATCATTTCACATTGACTAGGAAGATTGAATAGAGAAAATATATTTTCGGTCCTTGATGATATGAAGAAAGTACCTATAAATATAATTAAACATGTTTTGGTGATATTATATATTTTCTAATGTATAAATAACAGGAAGGTACATTCATCATGTAAATTTTTTTCATTTTTTATATACAAAAATTTGTGTCCATTGATCTTATTATGCATTTCTTGTAGTTTTTAATTAACTGATATTAATTTTCCCTAAATTATTCATATATCAGAAAATAAAAGGGTTAAAATGTGGTTCAATTAACTAGTATGAAATTTTTATCAAAAACATAGTCATGACTTGAATTTGTCACTCTATTTTCATTTATTATTGTATCCCACTTGATTAATTTTTTTCCATGATAATGTTCACATTATACTAACCATTTTTCTAAATATTTCGAATAATTTCTGAAGCATATTTTTTTATTTAGTTTGGTATAGATCCTTAATTTACAGAACCTCTTCACAACACTTTTCCTTAGGTATACATATTGGTATACTAAAATTATTATTTGTTGAAACCATATTGAGGATTATTCTGATATATATTGATGTTGATATTTAATGTTTTGTTTTCATTCATGATGTATAATAAGAACTTGATAGGGATTGATTATGAAATATTTTTAGTGATTCCAATTCAGGAATTTATTGAAAATGCCTAAATTATTTATTGAATATACTTTTGACTATGAAAATAATTATGTGAGTAACCTACCCCTTTACATTTTTTCATGACATCTATTTTATTATAGAAATATGTCTATTAGTTACAAGTTCGAGTTATAAATACATTTAATGGAGAAATTTTTTGTCTTTATCTCAATTTGTTTGAAATTGATAAATTTAAAAATATATAACTTTTATTTCATAAAAAGTCTTCCAAATAAATAAATATTTCACTTTTTCTGTTAATGATTAAAATCAATGTTATGAAACAATATTTGAGCTGGAAATATGAGTTTAATAACATGTGTTAACTGATTTCTCCTAATATAATGAATTTTTTGTGTTAGGAATTAATTTAAATAGTAGGTTTTGATTATTTATTTTAAATATTAATAAAATAATGAGAAATATTTGTTTCATCATATTGACACTTGAAATTGTCTTACAATATTGAACATATTCATACAACAGTTAAAAATAAATAGTACTAAAATAATTATTACTTAAATGTTAGTTTTTGACTATTAAACCAAGAGTATGTGGTAAAATATAGTTAAGGATTTCATACATGAGAATTTAAAATGAATCGTGTAATTCAATGATTCATGGGAAGCATGTATAAAGTTGGAAAAAAATAGTTGGCCGTGAAATCTGAAAATTTTAAAATTTTAAGCATGTCTCATGTTTATTATGATATATTTTGAATATAAAATAATGTTATGTAATGATAATATCGTGCATTAATAGAGATTTATTACTATATTAAATTTTCAACATTATATAATTATGTTTCTGTGCATGGAGAAAAGTTTGTGGAAATTTTTATTTCATTATGTGATGAAGGATGCATGAGATAAGGCTTCATAAGATTTTGTTTTATGAATATCATTAATCACATAAGTTCAATGTTTTATCATCAGTATGATAAGAATACTTTATGTAATAACAATATATGTAATTTTAATCATTAAATTAAGACATACGATGGAGTTTATAATATTAATTCCATTATGATTTCCAAGAAAATGAAAGGACAATTTGGAGAAGTTTTAATAATGTAATTTTATATTTATTTCATTAAACAATTTATTTACCATTCTATAAAAATTAATTATAAATTAAAATATGGTATTTTTTGGTTCTTTAAAAAGAAGCTGTTCTAAAATGATGATTTTTCTATAAACCCATTTTTGTATAGCATGTAAATTGTTTGAATAGAACATTGATATTATTTATATTACTTATTTTAATATGTTTCCATATTCAGATTCCATTTTGTGTTTTTATATACCGATAAAATCATCCACAAAACATAAAACAAAAATTATTTAAATCTAGTAATAATAATACATTTTATGTAATTTGTAAATTGATGAAGATGATATTTATTTCAACATAATTTATTATTAATTAATTAATAAAAGTTTTTGACTCATAACCTATTTGTTGGGATTGATTTGATTGATCCTATATTTGTGGTATTTTTTGTAGAACTAGGAATTTGATGAGAGGTAAACCATTTCCCCATCATGGAACATTATATATATTAAATATTTATAAAAACCATGTGGGAGAGTCAGACCCACCCATAAAAGAAAATATCTTGTTATAGTGGATGTATCATCTTTATTTATGTATATATGAGGTGGGTTTTAGGTAGATAGTGTGGTATGTAATAGAAAATAGTGAGTGATTGGATGGAATGGTGGGCCTCTGAGATTGTGATATATTATTTTGGTAGTGGTGGATAGATGGTACAATATAATATATATGTTTCTATGAATTTTGTGGGGTTGAATTGATTTTTTGGCAATGTAAATTATGACTACAAGAATATTATGTGGTGAAAGACCCTTTCTAAAAGAACGGGTTCCTTTACACATGTATCAAAACCATGCATGTAAATTTGGGAACCAATTGTGGATAATATCTTACTATAATGGAAGGTTTTACTCAAATTTTATCCAGGTAGACTTTTTTTCAATATTTTTATATTCAATGGTGGTTTATGTGTGTATGTGATTTATAATTACCTTGTTGTTTAGTACATCAGAACTATGATAATGTGAGTCCATCAGGGTTTGGGCATGGGAAGGAAAATAATAGATATTTTGGTAGAGCCTCAATAATTCTCTGATGGAAGGAAATAAAAATATTTCTTGGTGGGACCCTGTCTCTAATTTAATTATTTGTTGAAGGATTTAGAGTTTACCAATGGGATAGTAATGAACTTTGATATATTACATTAATGTAATGCCGTAAACCTAAAATCCCATAGAAGATACATTATTTTATTTCATTGGCATGGTTATAAGGAATCAAATCACAATTGACCGACATTTTAGTAGTTTTTAAAAACCAAATTACTTACATGATACCCATATTACATTGAGAGATATAAAATAAAACATAATATATAACAAATAAAAATAAACAAAATCCTTGAAACACATTCCAATATTTCTTCTTTATATCCTTGGAAAAGAAAACAAAAAAGGGCATGCTCAAATTTTCAATAAGGGTAAGCATACAATGGTAGTAATCATGAATCAATAAGAATAAATAATATGGAATCTAAATTAATTGAACAATCATACCCTTTAGATAAATGGATATGTCATTATTAGTATGAATAGGTAAATAAAAAAACGCATTCCATTAAATAAAAAAGATGGGAATTATATTAATCCATATATAATATTATTGAAATAATATCACAGATAATAATAATAATAATAATAACTTATTTATAAATAGATTAAATAATAAATTATTGGATTTCATGTTTCAAAGGAATATGATACCTATACCGCGAAGTCCTTTCACAAAATAGTAGAGCATACTACTATTAATACCTTTAATAAGAAAATTAAAATCTATTTGTTAAAGCCAATATATTCTACATGGAAACAAACTCTAATGTTTTTTCCAACTAATTTAATCTCATGAGACTACTGATGGATCAATGGGAACACTATAAAAGGTCTCCAACCTGTGTCTTACTAGTCGAAAGTATTCTGTAAATAAAAAAAATCGTTTTCTAAAAGGTTTTAAATAAAAGTATCTAATTGAATGTAAAGAAATTTTAATATCATTAATAATATAAGATTTAGGATATGATATATCAAGGGGTGGTATACATACACCACACACAATAAAGAATTGGTGAATAAGGCTTATTTATCATATTGTAAAAGTGATATGAGAAAATAATTACCAATTTTTAATAATTTATTTAATGGGTGACACATTTAATTTTAGAAATTATTTTATTTGGAATGAGGCTTGTGAATATTTAAGGATATCTTACAAACATTAGGACACCATGATGGTAAAAAATTATGTTCATTCCATCTAAGTTAATTTTTTTACGTTTCTATGAAAAGTCATAAAACACCTTGTTTTGAAAAAAGTAGGAATATTCTATTTAATGAATTATGTAGAAAGTAAAAAATTGGTAAAAATGAATCAAAAAAATAATTGTAAAATTGAAAAGTATTAATTTTTTTAGAATAAACTGTAACGCCCCGACCCCAGCTACCCAGAGTCGGTGCATTACTACGTAACATTGGCATGATCACAAGAAAGATCAAATCTCGAAAGACCGATTGGTTTAGTAGCCTTGGAAACACTAGATATATTCATAAAGTTTTACATTACATTTCAATGTGAAAAACTACTACAACAACAAAGTCTTCATATCCACACTATTAACCCCTCATAATATCCCTGCAAGTCATTCATAATTTACTTCTTCACTACCTGGGAAAAATAAAACATAGAAAAGGGGTGAGCTCAAATGCCCAGTAAGGATAACAATATAGCGGAACATTCAAAAATAAGCATAAACATTTAAGGCAATGAATTACTAAAACAAAAGCCTTTTAAACTTGAACTTCAACATAGTATGGCAAAAGTAAAATGAAATAATTCCATTTACTTGTTCACATGGATATTCTACTAATCGAATAATCACATGAAATATCAATAACCACTTTCCTAATGTTGGAATGCATAATGCTAAAATTTAATTTATTTTCAAGGCCTCGTCCCAAGACCTTGGGGCTAACTGTAACCGGAACCCAACCCGGAGTGCCTCTAATAACCGGACACCAACCTGGAGTGCCTCTAATAACCGGACACCAACCCGCAGTGCCTCTAATAACCGGACACCAACCCGGAGTGCCTCTAATAACCGGACACCAACCCGGAGGGCTTACTTTTACGAGTCCCCAACCTGGAGGGCTTACTTTTACCAGTCCCCAACCTGGAGGGCTTACATTAACCAGTCCCCAACCTGGAGGGCTTACTTTAACCAGTCCCAAACCTGGAACATACATGTCCAACAGATTCATATGAAGTAAAGGTTGAAATATAACATAAACATTCTTATTGTAACTAGCATACGAAATGTCAATACTTTCACCATAAACTATGAATGGTATAAAAATAGCACATCCACGGTCAAACATATCACAAAACCTTCAAAACAATAAAGAAGTTTTGTATCATAATAAATCAACTTCAAATAATCTTAAAATCCATCAAAGGATGTTGACATAGATGAAATCAAAATTCTTTTTAAAGAAATATCTATTTTTATTTTGAAATCATTTAAGATCCATATAAAATAAAACATTTTCTTTGAAAATAATCTTATAAGCTTGTAAGGGAAGCTTTGAAGATTTTATAACAGCGGAAAATAGCCGCACCCGTTGTATAAGTTAAAAAAAACATTCTTACCTTAATTCTGTCGAAAAGGTTAAAAAGGACCTTGTTTTGAAAACGACCGAAAGATTCCTTTATAAACCACTTATAAAAGTCAAAAAGGGTATAAATGACTTTAACTCTTATTCTAGTAAATAGTAAAAATGTTTTGAAATACATTTTTAAGAAACATGGATGTGGATGATAAAGAGATCCCAGAAGATTATTACATATAAACAACCTTGGATAATGAAGAGGTTGTAAAGTAAAACCTTACCTTGTACTTTTTCCTTTGTTGGGGTAGGTTAACCTCCTTTAATTTAGGTAACTCACTTTGGTTGGAACCAAAGGACTTCTTGAAATGCTTTCTGCCTAAGGGAAAGCTTCAAGGAGGAGGAGAGGGATGTGGGGAGATTAGTTGGGCAGAGTTTGGACGAGCCAAGTGGCTTGAGAGGTGTGAGGAAAAGAGAAGGAGGAGTGCCCTTTTATAAGAGGGGTGAGGGGCACCTTTTGAAAATCTAGAAATACTAATTTATAATAAATTCATATTCGGTTTCCAAAGGCTCCAAAGTTGACTATTAAAAGGATGAGGTGGGGATAGGTCGAAAACAACTCATCCAATAGAATTTAGACAGGTTTGGGTACTTATATTAACTTTATCTTTAAGTATTAACTCTAAGTTAATTAGTTTCACTTTTACAATGTCTCTTTGTATTTTTATATAATATGGTTAATAAACTTACTATATACATCCAAGCGACCCCCAAGTGGTCCATTAATGATTAACCTATCATTATATAAGTCTCTTGGCCGAACCTTAGATTTTTAGGAATTTAATATCAATTAATAATATAATATTTGTTTTAAGAACTCTTTTATGTCAATTTTGACACTATTCAATAGTTGATTTTTGTGAAACTCATAACAGATTGATTACTTCGAAAAAAGTCAATTAAATCAATCCTAATATATCATATTATCCTAGAAAATTAGTTTAATTCATTAAAAGTTTCATATTATATTTATTTGGGTATTTATAATATCAATTATTTTAATTTTTCACTATTATAGTAATTACTGCATCATCATTGTGTCATAAATAAAATAAATTATTTAATGTCTGAAAATTATACATAAAATATCATTATGTAGGAAATCTTTTTAGATTTCTAATGAATATTTATAATCTAAAATCCAACATGTCTAACCCTATGTAAAAATTGTTCTTCTAAAATATGTAAGCTTATGCCATTTTTATTTTTATTTTAGCTTTATTAATATAATGTGTCATTATCACTTACAAGTGGATCCATGGGGTCCCAAAATAGACCCAAAGATGCCCATGGTCGACCATGTATCAACCAATAGGGTTAAGACACGTTTTAGGGTAATTTATTATTATTATAATATTATTTTTTAACCCTTATTTACCGGATTTACCCTTAACCATGGTAAATAAAATATTTACCGCAGTAATTATTCAAAATGTCTAAAAATAAAAGTTACCTATTTACACAATTTGAACATCCTGATTACAAATATGGAATCAATTTTTCTAAATTCAAAACACAGAAGTGGCAGAAATTAATTTAAAATTAATTCCCGCTGTCAAAACAAAAAGCGTGTTTTTAAGAGATAATAACTATCAAAAGATTGACACTTGTTTATGTTCGGTTTAATTTTAAAATTATGTCCAATGACCAAAATCATATTAAATGGTAAAAATTTATTATAAATATACTTTAAAACCCCTCAAATTCATAATTTATCACTATTAATTATTTTGATTAAAAAAGTTGTTTTTAATTAAAACTTAGTAATTTTCACTATTCATCAAAATATGAAAGTTATCCGAAATGTACCAAAATTTCACCTTAGGCTAAATTCGATATTCCGAATCCAAAAATGAAGTCCATTTTCAAATATAAAATATATATAATTTCAAAATTTAGGTATTACTATTCATAAAGGCTAGTTTGATTGGTTGTGGCGTGTGTTAAAACTCAAGGTTGCGTACAACACACGCTACTATTTTATTCAAAGGAAAGCGTACCCTGGAAGCTTGGGATGTTTCATTTTAAATTTTTGATGTCCCCATTTAGTCAAAAAGTTTAAAATATAGTATTTAAAAATGGTTCACTATTAAAAGTTGATAAAAGTGCAATACTGAAAATGAATTTGTTCTTGCATTATATCTAAGAAACTCATAATATGGATTCTAAAATTATAAGGATTACATAAACTTTAAAATTTATCTAATACTATTCATAACCTCTTTTGAATGTCTTGTTTGGTAAGTCATGGTGTAATTGAAATCGGTGTTGCGTGTAATTAAAGTTATTGAATTATTTTGAAGAAATAACACACTATAAAATCTTGGGGTGTTACATTCTCCCCTCATTCAATAAATTGCGTCCTCGCAATTTGAAATTGTTTTTCGAAAATAAAAGGTTGAAAATAGAAAATATCTTTGTGGGAAAACCCACATCGGAAATTGGGTTACTAAAATTTAGTCTTAATATGAGGAAAAGAGAAATGAAAGGGTCGCCACCAAATTATGATCTTGATTAGGAGAACATTGGTGGAAATTAGAGACATATAATTGGAGGAAAAAAGTAAATATTTATAGGTAGTGATTGAGGTCATCAATCACAAACAAATATAAAATTGAGGTCCTTAAACTCATCAATCTATGATGATTTGAAGTACCATCGGTTCAACAAAATATAGGGTATTGGGATAACACATTTTTGACGTTTCAAAATATCTTAGTTGAAATCCCACATCGAAAAATGAATTAATGAGGCCTCTATTTAAAATAAAGAGTGGAAAGTATGAAGATTACCGAAAATAACACATACTAGGGTTCCATGTAGGAAAATATGGATATGGAGGAGAAATCTAACCATCAATTATCTGATGGAGAGTGGTAGAGAACATGGCTATGAAAAGGCCAACAATCCCAAAGCCATAAATTAGTGATGATTTAATGTACCACCTAGGACAACATTTTTGTTCTAAGTTCCTTTTCTTAAGGTTGTGGAATTTATTTATGAGATTGGATAAGATCATAAGGATATATAATTACTTTATAATTAGAGTTTTATCCATTAATAAATATCTACCACAAACTCATCTTTCACTCTAAAAGATAATAGAATGTAAAAAAAAATTCTATTTACACTATTCGTATAGGGTTCCAAAATAAACGAATTTATAATTCATCTACAAGATCTTTTAATAAAAACTACATTATTTAATCCAGGACATCTCGTGGGCCAGTGGTAGGTGATACACCCTTGTCGCCCTTCGGTTGCGGGTTCAAGTCTCACAGCCTTGCCGGACGCGACGGGTTGCCGCCCGACTTCCGGGTTGTCCTTTTATGGCAATCCAAAATAATCCAAACTAGAACTATCCAAAATACTTATGTCCAAACTCACAGTCCAACATTTATAAGAAAGGTAAACATAATGTAGATCCTTTTTACCACGTAATAGCATATGAATACCTTCATCATGTATTCTTTTAATACACTGAAACATCCTGAATTACTATATCCCTTATTGATTACATTCATGCTCCCTTATTCCATATAGAATGCTGGATATACCTCATCAATCCAAAAATGTTTTAAACCCCAACAATAATGGAATATACAGATCATTAATCAGTTCCAAGGTAGTCAATAATATCCAATATAATTTATCAAAAACAATCATGTATTATTCCAAAATCACTAACTCGGTATCAGAACTATATTATGGTTTATCATTCTCTCAACCATATATTTTCCAAAAAAATTTATCCTGCTATTGAGTCACCTTTCTTTGTTCCACACAATCTCAAGTCCTTAATGAAATAGTACTGCAGTACAATCCTTATATACTCCATAATTATTATAACAAGTACATTGTTGATAAAACACTCAATTGACATAATCAACATAAGAACTCTAATCATTCCTCTTCATCTGTGGTAGTATCATAACTTGATTATTATCCAATAACATCATTTGCGACATATTCTGATGACTGGGACATAGGTTCGCATAGTGTCCAAACTCCTTGCAAATGAAGCATTGTACATTTGAAAACATTTTCTTACCCTTGCAGTCACGTACTTTGTGCCCTTTTCCTCTACACTTATAACAAACTCCCATTCCTTTCAGGCAAGTTCCAGGGTGTTTGTTTCCACAGTTACCACATATGGGAAAATTATTCTTTTCCCTCTTCCCTTTATCCATCTTTCTCTCTTCCATCCTTTTCTTCTCTTGATTCCCTTCAAAGCCATAGGACTCAGTAAACTCTTTACTTATCTTATCAACACATGATATTATTTCTTCATATGATGATAATACATGGGAGACTATTTCTCTTATAAATTCTAGCTTAAGACCATGAAAGATATGATCCTTCCTTCTCTTTGGATCATGTGCATTTCTGGAGTTCTCATTCCTTCTACTGGGCGCCATTTCTAAACAATTGAATACACTAGATCAGTTTATGAATCAAAATACATAATCCCATACTTATAAAACACTTAACATAAATTGAACTATCTATGGATATAATCCATAATCATAAATATGTTTTCTTTGAGGAAGTATATACTCATAAACCCTTCATAATGATTTGTAAAGAAAGTGAGAGTTATCCTAAGCATATCCCTCGGGAGTGTCGTAACCAAGAGTGCAGCAAGGCCCGTTGTCGTGCACCAGTTCCCGTTCGAGTCTAGATCAAAGCGGTGTTTTCGGGTTTTACCCCTAGGTACATCTGTGCCAGAGCCGCCTCTACCTGCTCGTATCCAGACAGGGATGTATTGCTCGGAAAACTCAAAAAATCTCTACAATACCAAAATTCTAGGAAGTTCTTCTATACTAATCCTCAAAGTTTATCTTAGGTCTATGTGCTCTAATCGGAGTTTATATAAATCTAGCTTCCAAGGTTTGTACTAAACTTCCTCTGATACCAACTGTAACGCCCCGACCCCAGCTACCCAGAGTCGGTGCATTACTTCGTAACATTGGCATGATCACAAGAAAGATCAAATCTCGAAAGACCGATTGGTTTAGTAGCCTTGGAAACACTAGATATATTCATAAAGTTTTACATTACATTTCAAAGTGAAAAACTACTACAACAACAAAGTCTTCATATCCACACTATTAAACCCTCATAATATCCCTGCAAGTCATTCATAATTTACTTCTTCACTACCTGTGAAAAATAAAACATAGAAAAGGGGTGAGCTCAAATGCCCAGTAAGGATAACAATATAGCGGAACATTCAAAAATAAGCATAAACATTTAAGGCAATGAATTACTAAAACAAAAGCCTTTTAAACTTGAACTTCAACATAGTATGGCAAAAGTAAAATGAAATAATGCCATTTACCTGTTCACATGGATATTCTACTAATCGAATAATCACATGCAATATCAATAACCACTTTCGTAATGTTGGAATGCATAATGCTAAACTTTAATTTATTTTCAAGGCCTCGTCCCAAGACCTTGGGGATAACTGTAACCGGAACCCAACCCGGAGTGCCTCTAATAACCGGACACCAACTCGGAGTGCCTCTAATAACCGGACACCAACCCGGAGGGCTTACTTTTACCAGTCCCCAACCTGGAGGGCTTACTTTTACCAGTCCCCAACCTGGAGGGCTTACTTTAACCAGTCCCCAACCTGGAGGGCTTACTTTAACCAGTCCCCAACCTGGAACATACATGTCCAACACATTCATATGAAGTAAAGGTTGAAATATAACATAAACATTCTTATTGGAACTAGCATACAAAATGTCAATACTTTCACCATAAACTACGAATGGTATAAAAATAGCACATCCACGGTCAAACATATCACAAAACCTTCATAACAATAAAGAAGTTTTGTATCATAATAAATCAACTTCAAATAATCTTAAAATACATCAAAGGATGTTGACATAGATGAAATCAAAATTTTTTTTAAAGAAATATCTATTTTTATTTTGAAATCATTTAAGATCCATATAAAATAAAACATTTTCTTTGAAAATAATCTTATAAGCTTGTAAGGGAAGCTTTGAAGATTTTATAACAGCGGAAAATAGCCGCACCCGCTGTATAAGTTAAAAAAAACATTCTTACCTTAATTCTGTCGAAAAGGTTAAAAAGGACCTTGTTTTGAAAACGACCGAAAGATTCCTTTATAAACCACTTATAAAAGTCAAAAAGGGTATAAATGACTTTAACTCATATTCTAGTAAATAGTAAAAATGTTTTGAAATACATTTTTAAGAAACATGGATGTGGATGATAAAGAGATCCCAGAAGATTATTACGTATAAACAACCTTGGATAAGGAAGAGGTTGTAAAGTAAACCCTTACCTTGTACTTTTTCCTTTGTTGGGGTAGGTTAACCTCCTTTAATTTAGGTAACTCACTTTGGTTGGAACCAAAGGACTTCTTGAAATGCTTTCTGCCTAAGGGGAAGCTTCAAGGAGGAGGAGAGGGATGTGGGGAGCTTAGTTGGGCAGAGTTTGGATGAGCCAAGTGGCATGAGAGGTGTGAGGAAAAGAGAAGGAGGAGTGCCCTTTTATAAGAGGGGTGAGGGGCACCTTTTGAAAAGCTAGAAATATTAATTTATAATAAATTCATATTCAGTTTCCAAAGGCTCCAAAGTTGAATATTCAAAGTATGAGGTGGGGATAGGTCGAAAACAACTCATCCAATAGAATTTAGACAGGTTTGGGTACTTATATTAACTTTATCTTTAAGTATTAACTCTAAGTTAATTAGTTTCACTTTTACAATGTCTCTTTGTATTTTTATATAATATGGTTAATAAACTTACTATATACATCCAAGCCACCCCCAAGTGGTCCATTAATGATTAACCTATCATAATATAAGTCTCTTGGACGATCCTTAGATTTTTAGGAATTTAATATCAATTAATAATATAATATTTGTTTTAAGAACTCTTTTATGTCAATTTTGACACTATTCAATAGTTGATTTTTGTGAAACTCATAACAGATTGATTACTTAGAAAAAAGTCAATTAAATCAATCCTAATATATCATATTATCCTATAAAATTAGTTTAATTCATTAAAAGTTTCATATTATATTTATTTGGGTATTTATAATATCAATTATTTTAATTTTGCACTATTATAGTAATTACTGCATCATCATTGTGTCATAAATAAAATAAATTATTTAATGTCTGAAAATTATAAATAAAATATCATTATGTAGGAAATCATTTTATCTTTCTAATTAATATTTATAATCGAAAATCCAACATGTATAACCCTATGTAAAAATTGTTCTTCTAAAAGATGTAAGCTTATGCCATTTTTATTTTTATTTTAGCTTTATTAATATAATGTGTCATTATCACTTACAAGTGGATCCATGGGGTCCCAAAATAGACCCAAAGATGCCCATGGTCGACCATGTATCAACCAATAGGGTTAAGACACGTTTTAGGGTAATTTATTATTATTATAATATTATTTTTTAACCCTTATTTACCGGATTTACCCTTAACCATGGTAAATAAAATATTTACCGCAGTAATTATTCAAAATGTCTAAAAATAAAAGTTACCTATTTAAAGAATTTGAACATCCTGATTCCAAATATGGAATCCATTTTTCTAAATTCAAAACACAGAAGTGGCAGAAATTAATTTAAAATTAATTCCCGCTATCAAAACAAAAAGCGTGTTTTTAAGAGATAATAACTATCAAAAGATTGACACTTGTTTATGTTCGGTTTAATTGTAAAATTATGTCCAATGACCAACATTATATTAAATGGTAAAAATATATTCTAAATATACTTTAAAACCCCTCAAATTCATAATTTATCACTATTAATTATTTTGATTAAAAAAGTTGTTTTTAATTAAAACTTAGTAATTTTCACTATTCATCAAAATATGAAAGTTATCCGAAATGTACCAAAATTTCACCTTAGGCTAAATTCGATATTCCGAATCCAAAAATGAAGTCCATTTTCAAATATTAAATATATATAATTTCAAAATTTAGGTATTACTATTCATAATGGCTAGTTTGATTGGTTGTGGCGTGTGTTAAAACTCAAGGTTGCGTACAACACACGCTACTATTTTATTCAAAAGAAAGCGTATCGTGGAAGCTTGGGATGTTTCATTTTAAATTTTTGATGTCCCCATTTAGTCAAAAAGTTTAAAATATAGTATTTAAAAAGGGTTCACTATAAAAAGTTGATAAAAGTGCAATACTGAAAATGAATTTGTTCTTGCATTATATCTAAGAAACTCATAATATGGATTCTAAAATTATAAGGATTACATAAACTTTAAAATTTATCTAATACTATTCATAACCACTTTTGAATGGCTTGTTTGGTAAGTCATGGTGTAATTGAAATCGGTGTTGTGTGTAATTAAAGTTATTGAATTATTTTGAAGAAATAACACACTATAAAATCTTGGGGTGTTACATAAACTAACATGGAATAGAAATATTCCACAGTGGATACTTAAACAAAAAACAATCCGGAATCATGAAAGATTGTTAAGTAATCTCTTACCACATTATAATCAGCATAATCATATAACCCATGAAAAAAATAAAATTTTATGGATATTAAAATACCTTAATATTCATAATAATATTCATTATATACACTCATGTGAAGTATATACACCACGCAGAAGAAATTATTAGTGTGTAAGGTATGTGTCCCCTAGAAATAAAAGAGGGACAAAAATATTTTATCTTGTGTTTTCTTTGGGGCGATCATCCATTAAACTCATGTGTACTGGTTTTAAAAATGTTATTAAATTTTAATATAACCAAACTAATTTTTATAATATATTATATTATATTCTAATAATATATTATTATTAATGTTATAACAACCTTCTATTATTTTCACTATTTTCAGTATTAATTGCCTAGTTTATCGAGTTTGTTTAAAATTATTACTTTTTAGTCATATTAATGATATCATCTTGTAATAATATAAATAATATAAAACATTATATAAATATCATATATATATACACTATATATTTATTTACAATAATCTATACTATTAGAAAAAATAAATGAAATGCACTGTTCATGGAGATGATTGGTCATATTTATGCATTAACTCTACTTCTATTTCATTGTTGTTTTTAAAATAATAAAAGACAATGATATATACATAAATTATAATTCTATTATAATATTTATGTAATATTTGTAACATAATTTTCTTAAAACCTTGATTTATACGTTTCATGTCTAGTGTGAAAGAATGACATCGCTTTGAGGAAGTGGTATTCCACTCTTCCACAAACGATGTTATCAAATTTCCATATATTTGAAATTATAAAAGTATGTGTTATGTAAAACATAAATAAGAACAAATAAAACATAAATATGATATATAACATATAAAAACATCATGTTCATCAAAATTACCATCCATTAGAAGTTGTAAAGGAAAAATCATTGGCATCATTTCTTGTGGCAGTAGTTTGTCATACATGAATGGTACATTCGTTACCCATACGATAAAAGTGTGTGTGGGTTTTGGTAAAAACAATAGAATAACAACAAGTTAAAATATTTATGATACTTTTATAATATTATAAGGAATCTATAATAGAAAATTAAGGACTAGGGAATAAATAAAACTAAAGTGATCACCGAAGAACATTACCTTATATTTGGGAACCTCATTTTTTTTATACCAAAGGACTTACTTGGTTTTCTTTTTTCCAAATTTGAGGCTTCGTGGATTACTTTAGTGATATTTGGAGAATATTTTATATGTTTTTATGATATTGAAGTCTCAATGTGGTGGGAAGAAATGATGAAGGAGGTGAACTTTTAAAATTGAGGTGAGGGTCATTTTTGGAAACTCTCAAAATATTAAATTAATTTGTATTACATTTCACATTGAAATGCCTCCAAAGGTAGTAATTTATAATATTTGATGATTATGGGTCAATAAAACCTCCTCCAATAATTTTTAGTCATGTTTAGACCACATGTTTACCCTTATATTATTCATTTAACCCTTAGATAAACCATTTTACTCATACCTTGAAAACATAACTTTTCACTATTTAAGGGTTAATATAGTTTCTATTAAATGTCAAAAGAACCATAAATATGTCATGGATTTCCGCTTAAGATTTATAAAAAATAATTTGGACTATTTTTATATTTTTATTAATTTTAAATCGTTTAATAAGTAATTATTTATTTTAAAAATATCATTAATGTCAATTTTGACACAATTCATTCCTTGAATTTTTTAAATATATCAACAAACCATTATAAATTTAAACCATAATCTCTTATACATCCTTAATATGTCTAGGTAATGTATAATTTTCTTGTATGAATTTAAATAAATAAAAAATATATTTTTTACTATTTTTAATTTCATTTATTTGATATAAATATATTAATTAAAAAATTAATGCATCATCATTGTGATGACGTAAAATTTAATTATTTGTTCCCAAAAACTAAAAATAAATATACATGATGAATATAAAAATTTTATCTTTCAAATAACTATTTAAAGTTTATAATATATCTTCTACGACCACATATAAAAATGTATTACTTATTAAAAACATGAATTTCATATATTGGACTTCCAAAAGAATAAAATACTAAAAAACTATTAATTTCCTTCAAGTATCTCCAAGAGGCCATAAAATTTGAACAAGGATTATTATTTTTGATAATAACTCATTAAATAAAATTTTAACATGTTTTTATGCAGTTTTATATACATATAATATTATTTTAACCCACAATCACATAATTTATCCTCAACCATGGAAATTAAAAAAATACTAAAGTTTCTATTCATATTGACAAAAAATTATAGGAATATATTTATATAAATTGAACCCACTGATTTTCAATATGGAATATATTTTTATAACTTCAAAATATAGATGTTTTAGTAATTAATTTAAATTTAGTCTCATTAATCGAATGAGAAAAAAGTTTTTAAAGTGAAAACATTTAAAATATTGAAATGTTTTTATTTCCAAATTCAATGTGAATATTATTTAATTGACCTTAATTAGATTAAATGATAAAATATTTATCTAATTATAGTTTAAAACCAATTAAAAATCTAATTTAACACTATAAATTATTTAGTCGGACAAGATGTATTCAATTAAAATGAAAAATTGTTTCATTATACATGAAAACAAGAAAGTAACCTAAAAAATACAAAAAATTATATCAATGTAAATATTAATATTTATATTAAAAAATATATGTTTATCATTTCAAATTAAATATATTAAAGTGTTGAAAATTTAATATAAAATGGGTTATACAATAAAAGGTCATATACTGCCTTTAGAAAAATATAGGGTTTTATGTGTAAAATTGAGTTTTTTCTAATCTTATACCTATTAAATTAATTGGTTAAATGAAAAAAAAATTATTTTATAAGATATATATTACATTATTATTATACAATAATAATAAATTATTTAATTTTTTAAGATAAAACAGATTTGTGATCATAAATATTGTTATTTATTAAAAAAAATCCTATATATTCATTTCTTTCCTTTATTCATTTATAATTAATTTTTAACCAATGAATTAAATTATATATTTTCATAAGTGAGATAGTACTATTAATAACTATAAAGTTAACAACTTGTTTATATCTAATTATATTAAATAATAATATTTTTAAAATATATCATTGTTCGGTAAAACTAATCTGTACATGTAACGAATGAAACCTCATTTTTGTGTGTATCATATGCTTAAAATGGTGTTTAATACAAGGAAATATTGAAGAAAATTAAAAATATTCAAAAAACTAAAATATTTTAATTTATTGGGTTTTTACATTCTCCTAACTAAATTAGTATTTTCACTTTCAATTTAAACATGATCTTTGTGGTCCAGGGTTTGATAATAGAAAAAAATTATAGAAAAATACAAATTGTAAATAGGGTTAATAACCCATCTCATTATTATAAAGGAATGGTAAATGTGAAGGTCACCATAGAAAATTGATTTCTAATCAGATAATATTATAGAAAAGTGAAAACCTGTATATGGAAGAGAAATCTAACTATCATGTTCTAAAAGAGAGTGATACGCAACATGATCATTAAAAATTCAACCATCATAAAACCATAAAGGTTTTGATCAAATAATGAAAACTAATTTATTAGAAAGAAATCTAAATGTAGAAAAATTTTACTCCAACATCTTTTTCCTATAGTTAAGGGATTCCTTTACAATCAAGATAAATTACTCAATAATACATAAATGATAAATTTAAATGTCACAATATCATACTATGGTTGTGACTTGATCTATTTCCACTTCATATCTTAAAAAATAGACACATATTATAAATGAATTTTTTCCCTGAAGAACCTTTTTCAAAAGAAACATAAGTAATTCCTTTGATATTAAAATATTATCAAAACCAAAAGGGTTCGAAGATGTCATCCAATATGATAAATCATACATTAACCAAAATAAATAATTTTCAATGTTCAAATTAATCCTTTACATACGTATTTTTTATAAGATTCATTCAAAATACTTGTGTCCAAATACAAAGCCAGAAAATTTATTAGGAATGTCACTAAATTTCTAAAATCAAAATAACATTAGATTCCCCAAATGAGATATTGATGATATAATTGTCACATATAAAATATCTAAAAAGGTTGATCACCTTTAAAAAATAATGATAATGTTCTTATTTGTAAATCATTAAAGAAGAAGTACTGTATAAATCTTTATAAATCTCATGATACCAATAATTAGTGAAATTTGATGAAATAATTATTCAATCCATATAAAAAAGAACATTAGTCATTCCAATTCATTATTTAAACATTAACTACACTTCATCATCTTATTCCTTAATTCCTCTTTAATTTCATTTGTCTTTTGTAGTATCTTAATCTTCAATAGTATAACCATTACATTTAATTTTTTTCTTATTTTACACATTAACCAAAACCCAAATCACAATTAGAGAAACACTAATAACAATGATATAGTCATGGATAATCATTTATAAGATGTATATATCATGATATATTCTTCTCAATCTATGATTCTAAGAGTTTAACATGGGTTATCATGGAATTACCAAAGCTATAGGATGGTATCCGATACTTAGGATTGTCCTAAAATTTATTTAGGGGTTATATTCCCTCATATATATTTTCCTAAAATTATTTCCCATGTTTTCGGTTAAACCTCTATTTGATACCAACTATAATGATATGATCCCAAAATCTTAAAGCGAGTGCATTACTTTATTAAATTAGTATGATTACAAAGAATAAAATTCCAAGGATTGAATTGTTTAGTAGTTTTGGAAAACCAGATTACATATATGATACCCATATTACATTGGGAGATAGAAAATAAAACATTATATATAACAAATAAAAAAATTGTATCATTGAAATTCATTCCATGATTTCATCTTCAAATCTTGGGGAAAGACAACAAGATAAGGGTGAGATAATATTCTTATAAGTGTAACCATAGATTGGATGTTGTAATGAATCAGTATGAATAAAAAATATGAAATGTAACCAATTGAACCCAATTTCTATTTAAAAAATCGGATAATGCATAATCAGTATGGAGAGGTAAATAACTAAAATACAATCCATTTAATCAATAAGATGAAAAAGAAATGCATCAATATATAATTTCAAATAAATAATCTAATGGATAATAATAATAATAATAATAACATAATTAAAAATTGAGGAAATTATTATTTATTGGATTCCATGTATCCTTGACACATGATTGAATTACCATAAAAACCTTTCACAATAGTTTATAACATATTAATATCAAGACCTTTCATAAGACAGTTTATATATATGGTATGAAACCCATCTATTCTACATAGAAATAGACTAAAATGGATTTTCACCAACTTCATTAATCAAATGTGACAACTAATTAATCAAGAGGAATACCTGAAATTATTTCCATCCTATCTCATACAAGTCCAATCTATTCTTTATATATTGAAAAATTGATCTTTTAAAAAAATTATTTCACATAAACATGTCCCATAAAACTTTTAAATAGTTTAATATGAGAAATTAAATTAGATTTATGGTATAATATAGCAAGTGGTAATATAAATACACAACATACGATAAATAAGTTTTGAATAAGGCATATATTGTGTAGATGTAAAAGTGAGATGAAACAAATCCACAGAGCATTGTAATCAATTATTTGAAGGGAGTCACATTTTAAAAAATAAGATATTTAGTTTAAAAGAAACATATACATATGTAATGAATTAATTAAGAGATTATAATTTTATTATGGTATAAAGTTCTATTCATGTTGTACATGTTAAAAGAACTTTATGTTATATTTAAAAGAAAAGTTAAAAAGTACCATGTCTTGGAAAATGATAGGAAGATTCCTCTAAAAAAATTGTATAGAAATTAAAAAGAGACTAAAAATAACATTAAAAATTAATTATATAATATTTAAAAAAATTGAATATTTTTTACAAAACACAATTATGGATCAAAAATATTCCCTAGTGGAGACTTAAACAACAATAATTCTGAATTATGGTGAGGTTCTTATATAATCTCTTTCCACTTTATAATAAGTTGAATAATATGCCCCATGAAATAAATAAAATTATTTGGATATTAAAATACCAAAATCATCCAAATAAGAGTACAAAAAGACAATCCTGGTTAGTTTATACACATAACAAAATAAATAATTAGTGTATAAGATTTGTGTCCCATATAAATTAATGTGTGAGAAATATCCATTACATTATGTTTCCCTTTGGGTGAAAATAATTTAACCTCAAATAAAATAGTTATAAGAATGTTATTAAATTAAACCATAAACATAATAATTTTTATAATGTTATATATAAACTTCTTATAATATCTCATTATCTGTTTGTTAACAATCACGCATTATTTTCACAAATTTGTGTATTAATTGTGATGTATTTTGAGTTTGTTTTAAATTCTTACTTCTTGTTCGTATTAAATAGATTATTATTTCATCATATATATAATATAATACGCGACTAAAATATCATATATATCTATTATATTAGGATTTAGAATAATCCATGACATTTTGGGGAAAAAAATGAAATGCACTATTTAGGGAGACGGTAGGCCGTATATATGATGTGTTTCCTCAACATACATTTATTTTTTTATTTTTAATATAATGAAATGTAAACTATGTATATGTGAATAATAATTCTAGTATAATATTTATGACATATATGTCACATATTTTTTTTTAATTTATCCTGTATATGTTCCATGTCTTGTGTGAATGAATAATAACTATTTGAGGAGGCAATAGTCCTCACTACCTCTAACGATGTTATCGTATTTACAAAAAATGTAAACCTAGAAGGTTTCTTTTATTTAAAACATAAATAGGTATTAATATATCATAAATATCACACATATCATATGAAAATAGTTTTTCCATCATAATGATCAACCACGAGAAGTGGTAAAGGAAAAACGAACAACATCATTTCAGGAGGCAAAAGTTTTCTATACACGAATGATAAATTCATTATACATTGGATGGAAGTGTGTGTAGGTTTAGGTAGAATCATTAATTTTAAAACATATCACTTTATTTAGGATATATGTGTTTTTATATTAGAATGAAAAAATAATAAATTAAATAGCAGGGAAATAAATAAAATTAAATTTATCGTTGAAGAAGCCAATGGCCTTCGTTGGTTTGATTATTTTCAAAAAATTTGTATTATGGGTTTAGAATAGGGAATTTTGGAGATTATTTTATCATTTCTAATGATATATAAGGCTGAATGTTTAGTGGGGAGGCGAGGGATGAGGTTCTCTATTTCAATTGAGATTTGGGGCACTTTAGGAAACCTTGTAAATATAAAATTAATAAGAATTAATTTTCAATTATAAATATACCCAAATAGTATCATTTTGAATATAATATGAGTATGGGTATAAATAATATCATCCTATAATTTTTAGACATGTATAGGTCACATTCTTAACAATATATATTGACAATAACACTTAGTTAAACCATTTAACTCAGAGTGTGATAACATAACTTTGTTACCCATTTTGGGTAAATATATTTATTATAAAATGAAAAAAACCCTAAACAAGACATATATGTCTTATTAATTTTATATCATTTGAAAAAATATTATTTATTTTAAAATATACTTAATGTAAATTTTGATACTTTTCATTCCTTACCTTTTTTAAAAATCCATAAAGAAGATATCTTCCCAAAAAACCTAAAATAAATACCTAATATTTATTGGTATTATATAAATTCATTTATCAAATTAAATAAATCAAATTATGTTTATTTTAGTATTTTTAATTTTATTTATTTGATATTTATATTAATTAAACAATTACCGCATCATCATTATGAAAGCCATTAGTATAATAATTTATTCCATGATAATTAAAATTAAATTTCCATGATGAATATAAACATTTTTCATTTAAAAATAACTATTTATATTTGAAGATATCTTTTATATAATTGTATATAAAAATATAATACTTATTAAAACATGAGTGTGCCATATTTAAGATCCCATAGAATAAAATATTAAAAAATTATTAAAGTGATCCATGTGGATCTAAGAGGCCTAGAAAATGAAGAATTTAGTTGAAGATAACTCATATAATAAAATTCGGACAATTTTTTGGGTTGTTTTATAATACATATAATATTATTTTTACCCTAAATTACTTGATTTACCCTTAAACATATTAATTAATCATAATACCAAAGTTACAATTTATATTGACCAAAAAATAAAATGAACATATTTAGATAATTTGGAACCAATGATTCCAAATATTGAATCCAATTTTCAATATTCAAAACCTAGCTTTTAATGTAATTAGTCGAAAATTAATCATGTTGATAGAATGGAAAAATGAGTTTTTAAAATGAAAACTATCTAAAGATTCAAATGATTTTAATTCCAAATTCAATTTGAAATTGATTCCAATTACCTAAATTATTGTAAATGATAAAATGTTTATCTAATTATACATTAAAACCAAATAAAAATATAATTCAAGACGTTAAAATTTTTAGATAAAAAAGTTATTTTTTTCAATTAAAATGCATTATTTTATCACTCTTCATCAAAACATGAAACTTATCAAATATAAATTCCAATACCTCAAAAAAAAAATTCATATACTTCTTTAATAAAATCTGTTTATTTTTTAAAATAATATCTATAAAATTTTAAATATTTGGATTTAAATTATGTTTTACATTAAAAGTTGGTAAAACTGGATTTGAAAAAATATAGTTTTTATGCATAAATTTGACATTGGTTTTATCTTATTCCTATTAAATATATTGTATGACAATCAAAAATATGTTATTGAATAAATATTATATTAGTACTGTTTATATAATCCAGATTAATGGCTAGGTTACATCTAATTATATTAAATAATAATATATTGATAATAAGTTATTGTTTTATAATACTCGCCCATTCATGTAATGCATAAAAATCATTATTGTGTATATTGTATGCATAATATGGTGTTTAATATAAATAAATCTTGAAAAAAATAATTTTATTTAAAAATGAAAATAACATAATTTCTTGGGTTGTTACAATTAATCTATTGAAGATAAATTATTTTGGAATGTGTCTTGGATATTGTGTTAGCGGAAGTGAAACCATATAAGAAATATGCCTTTGGATAATTTGTCAAATTATTTAGGATGGGTTTCTATTCCTGAGTGAATATGGTCACTTTTTAGAGTATTTTAGGGAGTCATAGGGGAGGGATGATATTTTTCATTGAATTTGGAAATATTTTCTGAAACATCCCATCAGATTCATTGTTTATTACCAATGGGGAGATAATGGGAAAAATCTGGACTACATTGTGGATAGGGTTTGAGTGATCAATTGGGCCACCATAGTTGGAGTCTCGAGAAGTGGTGAGCGACTGAGTAGAGGTCAGGGAGTCTGTTCCCTCCTTAAATGAGTATCTTAGTGATGTTTGTATTCAAGGGATTATGAAGGTTGTGTATTCCACTCTGTATTGCATTCCCTAAGTCATAAGCAATATGAGAGTTGATAATATTTCATAGATAGGGAATATGTTAGTGTATTGGGGTTGAGTTTCTCAAGGTGGCATATGTAAGGGAATCAATTATTTTTTTCGATGTAATGATGTCAGGAATACTCAATAAGACTAACTAATGATTCATCATGTTTTATATCTTAGTTTGGATGATAAATGTTGGGGGAGTTATTATTTCAATTCTACTCATTTCATTAAAAACCCATGTTTTATTTTTGATAAAAAAATTTAAATTGTATTGAGTACTTTATGAAAATAAATAATTTGTTTTCTTAAAAATTTATTGGTAAATTTACCTTTAAATTGATGTGAAATATTGTCCATATGTTTTGGGAAAAAATATCCCTCTGAAAATCTTGAAACATTAATAAGGATAAATTAATGGTTTCAGAGATAGTTTTTTATGTGCGATGAGTATAGTTCGACATTAGTTTCATATAACTTTGGTGTTGTTATCTTTTAATATTTTTCAATAATAGTTGATAGGTTCTATAATTTGGATCTAGTTGAGGTATTTGTGGATATTCTCTTGGAAAAGCTGTTAGAGGATAGTTTTTATTGATCGAGTGGTACTCTCAATGTGATAAGTATGCAGTTACCACAAATTTTCTCCAATGGTATTAGATTTTATTTTTGAGGATGAGAAATTATTAAAAGGTATATATTTTAATACTTGAGATCTTTCAAGACTATTCTATTTTTATATTTGGTTGTAAAAGGTATTTTCTATAGGGTTGAGGGATTTCAATTGGAAGTTATAGGTGTAAGTGTACTTGAAATTATATTAATGATGAGAATGAATTTTTATTACATGAATTGGGATTTTGATATTTAATTATATTTCTCATGAAGTTAATTGTTTCAAGGATGATGCAGTGTAATTTTATTTCATGAATTTTCACAATGTACATGATTTATGGGTTTTTCACTCCATGAACCTTGATTACTGATAGATGATAAACATAAAAAATTTACGTTAATAGGGAACCATAGGTAGTATGTATTGGTGGTAAAATTAAGATTTCATGATGTGAAATATCATTTCATAGTGTGAATAGGTGTTTTTCAAGATTTTTGTTAAATTTGGAATCTAATCAAATTTCACAATTTTCCCATTATCTATCCTTAATCCATAGACCAATTGGGGTACAATTCTAGATAACCTTAAGTACCCCTGTTCCAACCCCTGTAATATCTTATAATATATAGATTAATTTCTATATGGTTTTATTTTTCCTCTAATTTCCCAATGGTTTCTTATTTTCACTACATTATAGTTTCTTTGAAGCACTGTCATATCATGTTAGGATGTGAGTTTAATGACAATATATATGGATAGGTTATTTCTAATTACTATGATGCAGATCATATTATTTGGCTTTATTATTATTATTATTATTATTATTATTCCTATCAACCCCACATTGAGTTTGAAGCATCGGTTTGAAGTAGGGGATCATTGAACATCTCAATCAACTTATGGAATAATATGATTCATTAAATCTGTGTTATCTATTCCAATATTTTTAATATAATAACTTCTTAAAATGTTATTATGGTTGTCATTAGTTGAATATAAAGGGTATATGGAATGAAAAATGATTTGTAATTGGTTAATTGTAAAACTAAACTTGTAGTTTATAGAAATTAAATTTAGAATTATTTTCCTTTATATTGTTTTTATTCTCCAAAGAAGATATTATAAAAAAAAGTTGTGATTGGCTTACCATCATTTTTATGAAAAATTCATTAACATGTTGTTTTATAAAATAATACCCTTTAATTTATTGTTCACTTAATCGTGGAATCCAAAAAGAAATACATGGGTGAATTTTTGGCATTAATGTGTGAAAATTGGTGGCATGGATTATGAGTATATTTTTTGTCTTGGTTGTGTACAATAATAGTACAATAATAATGGGATTATTTGGACATTAATTTTTACGATGCCATAACTATATGTTTTAAGAATATTGTAGAATTTATAAACAAAAAAGTTACAATACAATGAAATGGGATACATAAATAAAATATTTGTTATGGTTATACATGAATATTTGGGGGGATTGTATTTCATTATTGGAATCACTTACTGGTCTGTTGACAATGACATTGAGTGATTGTGGCTTAATTTTAGAAGCCTATTGTTTTTAGTTTATGTGAAAATGTTATATATATTGGTAATAATTATTTCTTATTCACCCACTCATGTCAAATAAAAATATCAAAACATATTAATATTGAAGGTGATTTACCAAAATCAATGATATGGGTGATACATATGTCTAACTATTCCCTATCTCCACACTCTATTCAATAATAGCTATTGGTTATACAAGTGATGCATAATTTAGGGGAGGTACTCAGTGGTGGATATTGTTAAACGTGGTTGTGGTCATTCTTCAAATAAGGAGGTCATAAAGATGATGTGATATATATTCCTTATGCTCCACTTCCATTATTACATAATAAGAGATATGTGTTGGGTTATGAATGTTGTGATATAGTTCTCGCACCACAAGGTATGAGGAATAGTTAGTAAACCAAAATATGATATATTTGGTTTTTTATTTGTGGATATGTAATGGAAGAGAGAAAAGGATATATTTTCATTTGGTGAGAGATGTAGATAAGAAGGGAAAATTGATGCAGGGTTCCATAACCAATATTATTCAAGATTATAATATAATATACATAATACATTTGATTTGATTATTTTACCCTTTCTTTGTAATTTATTTAATTATCTATTTTAATTGTGTTCAGCAACTATTTTTTGAACATTTTTAATTTTTATGTTTTTCTTTTACTCTTGTATATTATTTCAAATTATTGTTTTCCTTATTTAGAAGGATGATCCTTTTGAATGCTCCAAATTTTTTCACCCTGGCAAAGGTTTCTGGTGTTTGAATTATTGGAGGATAGGGATTTGATAACTTTTTTATGTTGCTCGGTTAGAATTTGGCAGAAGTTTGGGTTTCTTTATTTTTTATGTTCATGTATTTTATGAATATTGTATAACATATACCTTAATTTTTATATAGTAACAAATATTATATATTTCATTAAAAGTTTAAAAATATGGACTTTGATCTATGGTTTTTAGTATCAATTTTTCAAAATTAATAGATGAAGGCCTACAATATAATCAATTTTTACCATAGTTTCTATTATATATCTTGGATCTTATTGGAGGTGTTAATTGGATGGTGATTCTTTCTCATCATTGTTAAACTAAGAGGAGTTCTAATGGTGGGGATGTTCGAACTTCTTTCCTAAAAATATATATTTATTAAAGAAGATTTCATAATTCTCCAATATAAATATAATTAAAACCCGAACCAAAAAGCAAAAAAAAATTGTGAAAAATGAAAATGAGAATAAAAATGATAAAAGTGGAAGATCATTCTTATAATCTATTTGTAAACATCACAAAATCCAACTGTCATTAATGGGGACAATTTAGAATATATTACAAGAGAGGAGATATAAGGATGCCTATTCTAGAACCCCATATTCTATTTTACATTGTAATAGATGTGACCTATAATGTTTGGTTTTTCCCATAAATGAAAAAAATATATAATGGAATTTGGATTCATATCCATTATCATGGTGGGGAAAAGTATCATATTTGGGACATTTTATAGGACAAACATAGGTAATAACTGATGATACTAAATATGGTGACTCATTTTGAAACAAACCAATGGATATGGTCTAAACCATAAACTATGAGTACCCTTTATGGTGTATAATATATCATTAAAACATGATCTAGATCAATTCTGTAATATTTAATTTTACAAAACCTTTTACTAAACAATAACAACTCCAATGTGATGTGATGCACCATCTATAGAGATAACAATCACTTCAATACCAATGGACAATGATGATTCCTACAACCTTTAATGTTATATTTTGGATTATTTATCATGAAAACCACAAGACAATCTCCTATAAAATCATTGGGTACTAGTAACATAATCTTTCACACATTTATAATAAATACAACATCAATTCTCATCCAATCATCTCGATCTTTAGAAAAATACCTGAAAACCCAAAAAAACCTATAAAATGTGTATTAACTCTAATAATGAAAATGATATCACTAATTTACAAATCACACCATCTTTAGAGACTGAAAATACAAATTATTTATCAAATAAATGAGTTATAGATTAATGGTTTGTTTTAATATAAACATTTCCTAGCTTACCAAATTTCATGTGCCCTATGTAATCCATAAATAACTTACTATACTCCACCATATGGTTTACTCATATTCCCATCCAACTAACTCATCCGACTTCCTTGACCACCTCATACTGAGATCATAAACTAGATATCTAATTATCCAAAATACTTTCAATCCCATTGTAGTTTCATCAAGGTAAAACCCATTAAATACATTTCACTACCATAAATGAAATTATCAGTTCATTTCCCATTGGGTGTTACCCTTTAAACTAAAATTATATCATGATGTTCATTAATGATGACCCTCTCCTTCCTATTAGATTCTATATCCCTAATACAAGGTGCCTCAAATAGTTTACAACCAAAACCATTTATAATATTGATACATGTTTTGTATGTATGATACATCAAGGTCATCCTTAAATTTACCATTCATCACACATAAATCAATATCCTGAGCTATAAAAACATCCCTTAACCTTATAAAATACTATAAAAAAGTGTCTAAACAAATTTTTCCCTTCCACAATGTGGGGACCCAATATTAAAACATATGGATATTACATCATTTTAGGTGAATATTTGGCACCTTGAAAAGGTACAAGCCTAAGGACCATAATAATTTAGTTTATTTGGAAAATTGGAACACATTATTATTTTTTGGTGAAAGATCTTCATCTTGTCCCACAAATATATCCCCCTTTAACACTCGTACGTAAAAAAATTCTTCATAACCATTGTAATGGAATCATAATAAATGGTGAGATCAGATACTTAATAATAGAAAAAATAAAGGAGATACATAAGAATAAAATTAACATAATTGTATGATCACATGATATTAAAATTTGATGATCATACCTGACATATCATAGATCATAATCATGAGTCATAGAATAAAGATTAGTATTTAAAAAGAAATGAATCATAATGAAATCAAATATCATGAGTTATGATATATTATTTCTATCATAAGACATAAAATTGCGTCACACACATCAGAATATATAATAATTCTCTATAAGTCAATAATAACATCCAAAACATTTCAAGTCACACCATTGGGAATGGACCTACTATGTAGGACCCACCAATATCCCCAGTCACACCGCTTTCTTTATAGAGGATCTGGTTACACCTTTTTCCTATAGTGGGTTATGCTTATTGAATTTTTTCCCATATTAGTAGTCGAGGTTCAAAACCAAGACCATTTTAGCTATCAATGTTCAATCCCAAGTCCATATTAGTACTCAGGGTTCACCCCCAATACCATATTTATAGTCAAGGTTCACTCCAAAAAACACAATTTCATACAAACTCCATTACTAAAACAGTTTCAGTTTCCTTTTCATCTATGTCTATATCATGAGATAAAATTCTTTTCATAATGCATTAGAGGTAGATATAGTTCCCACCCATATCATAATGAAATCATATTTACGTGTTCCACAGGATAATAAAACATTCATCATATCATGTAACACAAAAGGAGATGAGTTTAATAAACATCATAAAATAAACCATGAAATGAAATCGGTATAAAAAAAATTTCATCATATCATCACCCGTGGAAAATATACATGGATCATAATCATTAAATAACCTATGAAATAAAGCAGGTATTGTATGTGTTTTATCATGGTATAACACGTGGAAGAGAGATGGGTTTCATAAAAAACTTATCTTATTAATATTAAAATATTAAAATAAAGAATATGAATTATTTTCTTGGTTAATATTCCTTTAAAATAATAAACATCATCAAATCATATCATCTTGGATGGTCAAGGATTTTGAAAGATCTGTTACATCATTTCAGATGGGGAATAACATTTATTTGAAAATAAATTTTAAAAATTAAAAAATATTTTTCTTATGAAATAACATTTAAAAAATAATAATTACTATTTAAAACACTCTTAAAACAATTCTTAATGAAATAATCTATTTCTATTTGAATGAAAAATTTATTACATAATACATTTTGAAAACCTTAGTATTTGAAAATAGCTTTGATAACATATAAAAGAATATTTGAAATCATTTAAATAATTTTATTTGAATATAATCATTTGAAAACATATATAGGATGTTTATAAAACAATTTAATTTTTTTAAACATATAACATTTTTTAAAATATTTTTCTTAGAATATATCATAAAAAACATATAAAATAAACTCTTAAAATCAATTAAAACACTTCTTGAACATAAAATTTATTTGAAAACATTATTCATTGAAAAAACCTTTAAAAACATTGAATGTCGATAATATTTTGAAATAAATTAATTTAAAAAAAAATTAATATTATAAATATTAAATGAAAGCCTCAATGAAATGATGTTCATGCTGGTTGATAAATCCATACATTCCAAGCATTCCATTTATGCCGTAAAATTTTAGAAAAGTGCCATGTTCATAAAATTACTAAATGATTCAATTTTAATAATAAATATGTTAAAATAGTAAAACATTGGTAAAAATTTATTTTAAATATCATATGATAATCTTATCAAATTTTTGAAATCATTTTTAGAAAACATTGTTTTGGAATAACACGATTTTCCAACCAAAATGAGAAACAAAGTCATGTTTTCATAAAACAATATCATAATTATCTTAAGTACCAAATATTTGGAAAATGGAACCATTAGATGAAGATATTATGAATAAATATAGGATTATAATAATAGTGAGATATATTCATACATGGATCATAATATTTCATCAATAGATGCATAATTAAAAACAATCCCAATAAACGATGTGATTGTAGTGATAAACTCTTACCAATTTGGTAACTTTGAATCAAAATTTACATTAAAGAATAATATTTCACGGATCCTTAAACTCTATGAAAATTGAAATATTAATTACTCAATAAGTAAAATGTCTGTAAATAGCCCTTTTAAAATAATGTTGGTGCATAACTAACATGCGTCACAAGGAAAAAAATTGAGACAAAATTACTTTACCGATTTGGTAACTTTTGAACCATAAAGAATATAAAATGGGTATCATTGATTGGATACAAAAAGAAAAATTAATTTAGACATATGAATAATATAATACATTCATGGGAATTATATACACCGCACAAAAGAAACGAGTGTTGAGTAAGGCACAAATCTCATGGAAAAATATTTCAAACTAGAAATCCTATTACAAGTTGAGTAACTTTTGAATCATGAGATGCACAATTGAAGAATATAAATAGAATCATTTAAAATAATAAAATAAAATAAATGTAGGATATAACTTGTCATAGTTCTTTATATACAATACACAACAAGAATAATATGGGAATGTAACATATATCTCATTGAAATAAATGTGAGATGAGAAAACTCGTAACTTATGTATTGACATTCATTGTGCGAGTTCAATCCTACCATATTATAAATATATGTTTATTAAAAATATACCATAGAAATATATTATTATATAACCTATCATATATTATTTTATTATGAATATATATTACCCATTTATTGTCAATTGAATTATACTTCTTTGTTTCATGTAATAACTGCTTTGATTTTCGTATATTTATTGACATGATATTATTGATCCCCATATTAGATCACGGATTAATAATTTATAGAATGTAAAAAATGATATAATTATGTTATAAATTCAGAATAAAAGTATTTTTAAAAATGATTAAAAGATGTTAATATGAAATGTAATACACTATTCGTGGGGACAGTAGACCCTACGTACACATGAACAATGTTTCCATTTTCATATTGTGTTGGAAGAAAGAAACAAAATGTCATATATATATATATATACAAATATATTATCATTAAATTTTAATTATTATTTCAAATATTTAATTTTAATTAAATGACCACATCTTTAATACATTTCATGTAATGTGTGAATGAATCACATTGCTTTGAGTAGGCAGTAGTACACCCGTTCACAAACGATGATATTGTATTCTCACAAAATTGAACGAATGAAATTATGTATTATATAAAATTCTAGAATCAATGATTCATAAAAAATATATTATATATCATAGATAAACATTATTACTATAATTATTACCAACCCTGAAAGATGGCAATGAAATAATGAACGATATCGGTTCAGGAAGCAGTAGTCTGTCGTATACAAGTTTGATGATTGTGTATCCCATGTTATGGAAGTGTGTGTGAGTGTATGTAGAAACCTTGAAATTAAAACATATAAGTATATTTATGATATTGATATTTTTATATATTCATGGAATAATAATCATTATAGGTGTGGATAAGGATATAAAACAAAAGTGCTTGATGAATGATGTTACATATTCTTTGAGTAATTCCTATTGGTTTGCACCAATGAACTAACTTGGTTTGATTTCATCCCAATGTGATACATATATAATTAGTATATGGATGTTGGGATATTTTATTTTTTAGGTATTTTATGTTACAAATTTCGTTAGTGGTGTGAATAATTGATGGGGGTGAGTTCCCTTTTTTAGTGGAGGATGAGTGACCTTATTGTAATTATAAAAAGGTAAATAATATTGAGAGGTATCCCTTTTATAAAGTGACAAAAATTATTTTAAATTTTATATAAAATGGATTATATATTATAAATATGTAATCTTAATTTCTTTTTTTCATGTTTCAAGGGTATTTTTCCCTTGTGTTATGTATAACCACTAAGTAAACTTGTTTTTACCTTAATCGTTATAATTAATTTTAATTAATTTACTTATATTTTTGGTTAAAAAATTTGAACATATTATACATAATAAACATTTATGAATTCATATATGGAATCAATTTTTCCAAATTAAAAGAAAATATTTGTCAATATTTAATTTAATAATAATAATATAGACTAGACAAAACAATGGATTTTTAATGTAAAAATGTATAAAAGATTGAATTATTTTTATATCAAATTTCCATCTAAAATTGATTGCAATTTCCTAAATTGGAATAATTGGTGTGAATTTTTCCAAAATTAACATTTAAACCAATTCATAATATTATTTAACTAAAAAATTAAATAATACAAAAATTCCTTTTTTAATTAAAATCTTGTACTTTTTACTATTCCTTAAAAGAGAAACGTATCATAAAAATACCAAAAAAATCACCCTAAGTAAATTAGGATATCATGATTTGAAAAATTATGTTTATATTCACAATTACTAATTATGAAATTGTAAAAAATTATATTCAAAATGGGGTTTCTATTAAAAATCAATAAAATTAGTTGTTTGAAAACAAATACATCTTCCAATTCTTAAAATTGGATTTATTCTTATCTTATACCCATAAAATATATTGGAAGGGTGTAAAAAAGTTTTATAGAATATATAGTGGATATATTTTATGAATGACATTCATCAAAAGTGTTTTTTTATTTTTTGATATAAAATGGTGGTTGTACGTAGAAAAATACTTTTCTTATAAAAAGAATTTCTCTATTCTCAAATAGTTATTTTATTTGTTTCAAAGTAATAGAAATCAAATTGATTGATTTTCAGTACGTTATTATACATTTGTTTCATAATTTATCCAATATCATTCATATATTCCATTATAATGGTTAGGGGATAATTATAATAATACTTTATTTATAATATTAATAGCATATTGTAGTTTGGTAAAACTCAGCCTTTCCTGTAATACAAACTGTGAAATGAAATCGTAAGTGAAACATAGTATTTGATGCACTGAAAGATAATATGTCTGTTTCATGTAGTTAATTAAATACATTGTGATGTGTGACAAGCATTCCAAACATTGTACATCCATATTACACAAGCTATATTCATTGTTTATTTAAATGAAGAATATTGAAAAGATAAAATCAATTCCAAAAAATATATTTCATGAAATATATGGGTGTTACACTCCATGTACCCTATTCTAAAAAAATAACACCTTCCATATAACTCATCAATGTTTCATCTAATCATTCATACCAAAGGAAATGGCTAACTAACAGAAACACTCAATACCACCTTTCTAGAGCATGAAGGTACCATCCACACAATTATACATTCTTCCCTCATCCTTGTATATAAGCAACCACACACCTAACATTAAAATTGAATTACTCTCACATTTACCCCTCTAGTAAATGAAGATTAAACAACCCCTACAATCCCACTATAACCATATCCCTAATAGACATAACAATAATACCAATCTTATCCATATCATTGACCTATACATCCATAGGTAAATCCCATAGTCACTAGTTAATGAATTTAGTTATAACAACAAATTAAAGGGTATTATATAAAAAAAACCACTCAGTAACTCTCAATCCAAATAAGAAAATCATCCCTGAGCATAATATTGGAATATCATAACTATACCTACCCAATATCGGTTTTATTCATTCATGAGCATACCACATGAGTCACTGTATAACATTTAATGATTATGAAAGACACCACATCGGTATCAATTAAATAATTACAAAAAAAAGTTGTTTGGTAAAATTATAGGTCTATTATTAATGATCCTTTATAATTGTAACCTAATTTATTAATATGTTTTCTAAATATTATTCTATTTTATATATTTTTAGAAAAAAATATAATTTTTACATACTAATGACCATTCCCATTTGTTGATGCACATGTATAGGAAATATACCTAAAATATGTAATTCATGAACTCATTCTCCCTTTAAAAACTAGTCTAATGATAAAAAAATATATATCAGTATAAATGGGAACATGATCCTTAAGTAAACACCTCAATAACTATAGAAATCCTAAATGACCGAGGATAATATCCATGATATGTTTTCTTATTCTGATACAAGGGTTACTTATTTCTAAAATAAGTTTTATCATGTGTTCATTTTGGCACGTTATAGGATTTTAACTACAAGTGAGTGTGTATAAGAAACATGTGGAGACTCTAAATACGTTTCTATGAAATGATATAAATATAAATATAATCAATATATAATGAATTAGAGTTAAGTTAAATAATATTAGAATTTTTTTTACAAATAATAAATAATAATTTAAAAATTATATAATGAAAATCATACACATTATATATATAAATAAAAAATTGGAATCTCCAAAAGTTGACCAAATAAAAGAATTTGAATGTATGGTTTGTGGATGACTAAAATATTAAATCCAGTTCCCTCCAAAGAGAAATATCCCAACTCTTTCAAGCTATCACTTCTTGAAAAACTAAATAATTTATCACATATGTGTAAAATATTTTATCTACATATGATTCCTAACTAAATATCATTTCTTTAATAATACCAGGGGGAATGCCATATTGCTTTGAAAACCATCCCCATACCATATTTCTGGGGGCATGTAACAACTATTGAGTGTTGCCTACTACCCTTTCAATGAAGGGAATGTCTTGTTAGTTGTCTCAATATAATATCTATTATCCCAAATCCACCCAATAATTGAGGTTAAGATCTCATATTATTCCATATTCCACACATCAAAACTGCTTACTATGACATTTGAAGTGGTATCATACCAAAGTCCATGCCACATCTAAAAAACACATTCTCATACAAATTATGGTCTCAAAATACATTACATTCCATATATAGTAATACAAACCTATCACTCTGGGTTAAGTATCTTGTAATATCATATATTATATCACATAAAATTGAAACATCACTTTGGGTGTGGTTTCATACATCATCTCATGGTACTTCACATACCATATCTAATATGACCACCCTCTCAACCAAAGTGATTCCTCTGACCATGTAATATCCCAAACAACCGCCTTATCACATTGATTCATGTATTATACAATAAATCAAACCACATGTCATGGAAGTGTTACAATACCATACTCAGACATAATGAGAGGTGAAAACACTACTAGGAAACATTTAAAAACAATAATTTAAAAGAAAAATTTGTATAGATGGCCTATATCATCATCCTTTGTCAGCGACCAAAAATATTCCTATATAAATCTTTACTTGTCGGTATTAAATACCATAATTCAAAATATTATTTGGATATAATCATTATAATTGTCCAACCAAAATGAAAATTTCATCAACACATCCCCCTAATAAGGATTTATTACCTTTGGTCATACCCCATACAAAATTTCATCCATTGGTAACATATAGATTCATCGAATATCTAATCATATCTTGATTCATGAGACACCAAATACGGACTCCTAAAAAAACAAATAAATCCCTACCCTTTAAAAAAACCCTTATATATTATCTGACCACAACCTATGCTATCTAATAAGATGTATAGTCCGCTCCAAATAAATCCCTGACACAATTACCAAATACTGAATTATTTTTAAGGGATGATTAATACCAAAGTAGTGAAACAGAAATGACATAAAATACCAATTCCAAATATATTCATTGATTGAAATAGAAACCTTTTATTAAAATTAATTAATAATGTCACACCCTATGTTGTTAAATTAAGAATACTGTGATATATAGTTTATGTTATATAAAAAACTCAGCACAAATGATCTATGGAATATATTACATTAAATTTAATATCTTTGATATATTAAAATGCACGAAACACTATGATTAATCAAATTGCAATATATTGTTGAAATATTATTTTTTACTATGATCATTATAACCTAGTAGTTAAACTAGAGAGTAAGAAGAAGACTAATTAAATTTTAAAAAATATTTTTATTACACATGTGTAAAATAAATTCAATGTCTATCATTTTATTACAAATAAAATAAGCATCATTTGAAAGCATATGAAATGTTTTTTAAACGTTTTTTCGAAAATGTTCTATCACCCTGATTTGTGATCATACATTAATTTTTTTTAATATTTTAGAAATTAAATTTTAAATATTGAATTTAATTTTTGAAATCATATTTTCAAACTTATATTACAGTTATATTTTTATAATTTAAATAAATGACTAATTCATTGGTGAGTAGGGAGATATACTCGTTTTTATTCAAAAAAACCTTTTCATTTAATGTATTTAAATGAAACTTTTGGATTTATAATTATATTGAATGTAAAAAATGTTATATTGTATTAAAATAAATAAAATTTATGTAATTTTAAGCAATTTATTGTTTAATTTTTATATTAATATTTTCTATACATAAAAGAATATTTGATTTGGAAAACCAGTTTTTGTCACATCTCCGAGATTAATTTTTAAATAAGAATTTTCAACTTATTTGAATTGAATTTGTTTAAATGTAAACCATATTTTGAATTATCTTAATTAACATCATATAATCGGGTCAACAAAATTTGTGGTTCTAAATGAAATTATAAATATTAAAAATTAATTATCATACATAATGTTTAAACAAGTTTACCATGATGATAAACTAAAATTATAAGCGATAAAATGACCTAAAACATGACTAATTACTATTATATGGGAATATTTCAACCCTTATGACATTATTGAATATTTTTATGTGTTTTGGGACACATTCCCAATAAATTTTCTTATATAATAATTTCATTAATGAAAAAAGACAAAATGTCATTATACTGCTTTAAATTTAAATTATGTATGCACATACACATAGTTGAAAGCCAGGATCGAATATTAAAGGCCATTTTGACAATAATGAAACAAATATTATGCGGATAATTCATTATTAATTTTTAGTTTTTATATAATTATTTCTAATTATTAAAAAATTAAAACATATTATTTATTTAATTAATAGAAAAATAAATTTAGTGATACTAGAAATTTTAAATGTAACTTAAATTGAATAAATTATTAAATTATATGATTTGTTTTCAAATATAACCTATTATACATGGGTAAAAATGAAATATTCTAATTCCAAATTTTCTCAATGATTTTATTGGGAAATTAAATGAATTGTTTTAATATAATTTTTTTTTATTTTATAATAAATATTAATTTATTAAATGATTTAAAATTACTAAATACACAATAATCTAGAAAATTTTTTATATGTTCAAATATCAAAACAATAGTTTATTAGTATAACAGCTATTAATTTATAATATTTATATTAACCTATAAATGATAAAAACATTATTACCTTGGAAAAGCGTTAAATAGATATTTGAACCTGACATGAACTCAAGTTAAATAAATTTTAAAGAGGCTTATGATTTTAATTTAATAAAATTTATCACATATTTAGGTCTAGTGGGTAAAATATATTTAATTAGGATAATTTTTTACTATTTAAATATGTAATAACCCATTTTTCAAAGCCCTTAAATTGAGAAGAATTAGTGTCGAAAGTGTTCTTAGGGGTGCTTATTGCCCGAGAGTTTTCTAAAAACACGGTTCCACATGAATAGTGACACCAGTCATGATGGCACTGCTTATAGTTCCTCACCAAAATAGTGGAACCGTTACGATAACACCATTCTGGTGTGTCCCACATTTTTTTTCCAGTTTTCTGAGTTTTTGCAGTTCCACCCTCGTAATGTATATTTTGACGTAAAAGAGTTTTAATACACTTTTTAACATGAGTAAAATATGTTTTAAACTTGCAATAGTCGGGAGACTCTTCCTTACCAAAATGTGCGGCCTTTTTCCTTAGTGTCACACCATTCCCCAGGCTTTCCATCTTCTCCACTGTAACATAGATTTATCTTTTAAAAAATAATTCTATTAACTCCTAACTGTTACCTCCACCATCATTGCGGATAATTATTAAATGAAAATTAAGACCATTGTGGGAAATTTCAAAACTGCATATTCAATACATGAACAGTATTTTAAGAGATTTTAAATGGATTATCCCATAACTCTTAGATTGGTCTTTTATCACATGTATATTTTTTTCATCTTCCATGATCCATATATTTTCCATGGGGAGTCCCTCTATCAGAATCGTGTGCCCGTGATAGTGCCCTTCCTGCTCAGCCATGGAATCCTTTGAGTTCTTCATTTATAATTGACACATCCCTAGTTCTTGGTAGGAGGAGAAAAAATCGATTGTGGATCATCCAATTAGGGTTCTTCCTTTTTCTCACATTACTGTGTATCATGCAGGGTAGGTATGACAATTCTTCCTAAGAGACTATGATGTAACCAAAAAATAATGAAGATAATAAAAAATTGTAAAGAATGAAGGGGTGTGGTTGATGATGATGTTTTTATATTTCTTTTATCTTTGTTTTTATGTAATAAAATGTATGGGATTATGACCACTAAAAATAGTTGCTGTTGTTGGTCCTTTCATACACACTAATGAACCTCTGTTTCTCTGTATAGACTTGTGACTGAATAGATATACCATGAAAAAAAGTTAATCACATAAAAATTATCGATTAAATGGATTCCCAATGAATAATAATCATTGTGTGATCACCCTGGTTAACAAAATGAAAAGAAGGAACTTGATAAATGGTGTGGTTAAATCTTGAAAACTCTGTTGCTCTATTCTGCTAATATAAAATGTTATTCTTCTTAATGATTATGGGGTGAAATGGAAGGGGATGATATCTCTTATTGATTAGTTGTTGGTTGGGTATTTTAGGCTTTGTGGGAACATATGTTGGTTTGTGGTTTGGATCAAGTACTTAGATAGATCTAACAGTTCCCTTTTTTGTTGTTACTTTAGAAGAGAACTGTGTATGAATGATTTAATTTATTCTTCACTATTTTCCTTCAGTTCTTGTCTTGGATTTTGGCTACGCCTAATAGTTTCTCGATTTTGAGTGAATATTTTAAATGGAATCAGTTGAACAAGTTAAAAAGATTGGGTACAATGGAGGATTTGTTTTCAAGAATTGTGTTGGTCTTTGGTTTTGGTTATTGTGTGTTCATGCATGAATAGTGACGAGGGTGGTTGTGTTCTGGATGTGTATGGGCTTCTTGTCTATTTCAGGTGACTTTTTGTTTAAATATAGGTATAAATTTATTTCTTGTGATTCTTATTTTTACCCCAACCATCTTGTGCACTCAATGATGAAACTACCATTTCACGGGGGAGGGTGTTTTCCCAACATTTTTATGAGTGGCTGGTTATTATCTCCTTTCCACTCCATCTCCCAATTTTCCCAAGATTCATTGGGTAGGCTGTGATGGCCTAAGGATCACTGTGGTCCAAGACACATCGAAAAGTGTGTTTTATGGTGGTTTCTCAAGTGTGCGTGTGTGGGTTTGTTTCCCAAGGTTCTTCGGGATGAGGCCAAAGTGTCTTCGAATGTGGTAGTAGATGTTTTGGCCTAGGTGTCTTTGGGCAAGGTAGTTGTTGTTTTTTCTAGGTGTTTTTGGGCATGGTGATGGGTGGTTGTTGTGGACTAGGTGTCTGTGGTCAAGATGTGTGCTTTTGGTGGCCCATAAGGTTGTTGTTGGGGAGGCTGTGGGATTAGAGTGAGACTTGTAGGGGAGTTCTAACACATTGGATGTCCTAAATAACTAGTGGGAAAGTGGTGTGGGGTACCAAAATATCGATGTGTCATTAGATTTACTTATCCTAACTTTGGTTATTTAGGTAGTGTGACTTGGCGAGGCTTTGTGAATAGTTTCCTTGATAGGTTATTTGGTTATCTCTATTTCTCATGGGGCCTTATAATGCCTCCCCACTTGTCCATGAGTGCTTTTTATTTTCCCTAATGAGTATACATGTATACTCACCCTATATTTATAAATCAGCATTCGGGTTTCTAGTAGGTCTTTGACGACCATGGAAGACATTACTACTTAGGCATTGGGAGTTGTATTTGCTACTTTTTGTTCTTTTGAAACTTTCATTTAGAGGTTTCAAGAACTATGCATCAGTTTATTTTGGACATGCATACTAGAATCGATTTTAGATTTACATTTAATTTTAGCATTTTGAGTTTTTTGGGATTTACCATCTTATCTCCAAATATTTTTCTATAAAAAGTGCAATGCCTTTCATATTATGTGTGATTCTGTACCATTGGTTCTAGTCACCACTCGAGGGCCAATTGAAGGAGGGACTCAGGGGTCATAATCTCTCATTTAAAATTAAGAAGGAAGGGTCTACCAATTTTATGTCCCTTTACTCTTCATAGTGTAGGTAGTTCATGATAGAATGGGGTCAAAGGTGATGGTTGAGTGATAGGATGGAGATAAGGGTTAGTCACAGTGATGATTGCATGGGATGGTAGGGAAATAGTGTTAGGAAATGATGTTAAAAGAAATTATCCAAGGAATACCAGATAGGATATGAGATTTTAGGGGCCCCTGTGATCTAATTTAAGGACATTGGGTCTGCCGAACGACCAATGGAGGATACACTAATTACAGGGTAGAAACGCTAGAAATGGTACATGAATCATGATGACTACTGTTTTCATGTCTTCTGGGTTATTTTGGATTTTAAAATGTATAACTAGTTTTAGAAATAATTTTAAAATAAATTAATTGCACTACTTGAGCTTTGGAATTATTTTCTTTATCTTACAACTATGGAGCCCAGAAAATATCCATGAGTAGTGTGAGAGATAAAGGCCCAGGAGGATGAGGATTTGTGGACCAACATCGTGAGGGAGTACTTGGCGAAACTCCGTTCATCTACAATAATGGGTTAGAAGATGCATGAGTTACTCTCCCTCTATCCGAGGAGTATGAAAATGTGAGTGTTGGGGATCAAGTTCAAGGATATCCTTCGTTTTGATCAAGACCTCTTATCAGCAGTAGATTCACAAGAAAGACTCTTAGAGGAGGCACTCTGACGATCCATTTAGTATGTGGGTACTCTATTCACTCTACAGACATACCAGGAGGTTCAGAAGAAGGCTTAAGTGGTGGAGGGATGCACACTATGAGAGGTTTACCATGTGAGGGGAGAAAGTTGAAATCGTCATAGGGGAAGGCCATTAGCAGTAGGCCTCCATCCTTAGGGCCGTCTAGGTTTCAGCCGGTAGGGATCATGCCTTAGTTGTTCCAGTTCCAATCTCTTGGTCATTGCCCATTCTCCACGAGCATAGGGCCAAGGCATTATATCTATTGTAGGTGTGGGAATATTTGGAATTAGTTCCTTGACCGAGTTCAGTGCGGTGGAGGTGGGCTAGTTCAGCACCCACCTTAGCAGCACCTGTTTCTAGTTAGACAGTATTAGTATTAGCAGCGGGGATATTGAGCTCCCGCTCCTTTGAGAGAAGACATTGTAGGAGGAGGCCGAACTCAAGGTGCTCCGCATGGACCTCGACCAGGGCTTGGTTAGGGTGGCAGCTGAAAAACGAGGTACAGAGGAGCTGGGTGTATGAAGTTGGACACCGAAGAGGTTGCAGTTCCTGCAGGGCTAGAGGATGTTTGAGGTTTGATAAGTGTGTTTAGTACTCTTTCATGTTCCATGATTGATTCAGGAGCTTTGCAGTATTTTGTTGCAACAAGTATAGCCCATTATCTTTGTCTGGACAGATGGAGACATCCCATGCCCATGGTATTGAGTACTCTATTCAGAGGTTATACCAACTTGTCATATGTTTTCCAGGGATACAGACTAATGCTGGGGACACATCATTCTAGTGGGTAATTGTTTTGCTACATATGCAACAATATGATGTCATTTTATGAATCTATTGGATGTTATTTGTATGTTTCAATATCAATTTCTTTCAGGTAAGGGTCTTGTTCCCATATATGGACAGCAAGAGTGTAGCTTTCGTCAGTGAGCGGGGTTTCCAGGAGGTCAGCCGACATGTAGATCCCCTTTCTTCCATTCTAGCTGAGCTGTCTGTGGGAATAGAATACTTAGAGGTTGTGGAAGTCAAGGGAATCTTCAGTGAGTTTCTGGATGTCTTACCTAATAAGATTGTGACCCTACCACCAAGGCATGATGTAGAGTTCGAGATAGACATAAAACCAGGTCCCATCTGATTTCAAGGGATCCTTATCATATGGTGCCTTCAGTGTTTTGGGTGTTTCAGATCTAGGTTAATGACCTAATTAAGAAGGGTATTATCTGAATGATCTCATCCCCATGGGGTGATCTATTCTTGTTTTCGAAGAATCTAGATAGTGGTTTAAGGATGTGTATAGACTACTGATGTCTAAATCAGGTAACGATCATGAACTGTTACCCTCTCCAGAGTATTGAAGAAATTTTTTACCAGTTGAAGGGAGAATGTTTGTTCTCTAATATTAACCTATGGTCTGGATATCACCAGTTGAGGGTGAAGGAGGGTGACATCATTACGACTACCTTCAGGTGACAATATGATTACATTGAATTTTGGGTCTTGATGTTTAGAATTTCGAATGCACTAGTCGTTTTCATGCGACTCATGAACTTTGTTTTCCACAAGTTTCTAGAGCAGTTTTTATCGTGTTTATTGATGACTTCTTAGTCTACTCGAGATCAGAGGAGGATCTCACTGAGAATCTAAGGGCAGTTTTAGAGGTCCTCTGACACAATTAACTCTATGGTAAGTTGTCCATGTGCATGTTTTGAACATGATAGGTGCACTTTTTTGGACACGTGGTGTCCCATCAGGGAATATAGGTGGATACATCAATGATTGAAGCAGTTTTTTCTTGGGAATCATCATAGAAATTGAAGAGATTCATATTTTACTATGATTGTAAGGATACTACCAGAGGTTTGTGCCAGACTTCTCTTGGGTTGTAACAACTTTCAAAGCCTTGAAAATGAAAGACTAGGATTATTTTTGAGTGAGAAGTTCTAGGCATCCTTTAATTATTTAAGTCAAAGCAGTTCAGTGCCCATGTGGTGAGGTTTCCAGGGGAAGGGGTAATGTGTGAAGTATTCCGTGAGGCTTCCTGCCAAGGCTTGGGGTGTGTGTTGATGTAGCAGTGGGTAGTAATCGCTTATGGGTCTAGGAGGTTATGTCTTCATGACCAAAACAATGCCACCAATGACCCAGATCATGTGGTGGCTGTGTTTTCATTGATGTCGTGGCAGAATTACCTCATCAAGGAATGCTTTGTGGTCATCATAGATCACAAGAGCTTGAGGTATGGCTTCTCCCTGTGAGACCTGAACATGGATGACATAGGTGGATGAAGATTCATCGGGACTAAGACATTGATATCTCATCTATCTTCGGAAAGTGAAAAGTTTTGGATAATTACATGAGTAGGATGTCAGAGAAGGATGTGGTTCTAGATTCAATAGATATATATAAAGTAATAGACTAATTTGTTGTTTTATGTCTGATCATGAGAGTGGAGGATGGTAGAGGTTGTATGTTCTAGATGAATGTGCAACCTTCCTTGGCACAACAGGTGGAGGAGTCTCAGTTGGGGGACATAGAGGCTGAAGTGATGTCTGATTGTATTAGACATGGAAATTCTCTTGAAGGATGGTTGGAAGATTGTCAGAACCCGATGTCATTTCATGGGAAGTTGTTTGTCCTAAAGAAAATTCATGAGAGAGATCTTATTGAGTTCCATAACTCACACCAAGAGGTACACAAAAGAGTTTACTTGATGTAATGGGGATTGAGGGGTTATGTTTGTTGGCCCATGGTGAAGTAGCCACAAGAAATGTATGTGGCAAGGTGCCTCATGTGTTAGTAGGAGAAGGCTAAGCATCGCATCCCAGGTGGTCTATTGTAGAATTTATTTGTCCTAGTGTGTAATAGGGATGAAATATCTATGGATTTCATCATGGTAAAACCCATGGTTCTTGGAGGATGAGATGATATCTGAGTGGCGATAGACCGACTGATGAAATCAGCTCATGTCATAGAAATTACTGAGTCGAGCGCAGTGGTGTCTTGGCACAAAAGATTGTGGGTGAAGTTGTACGGATTCACAGAGTTCCTAAAACCATAACTTTAGACTGGGATACATGATTTACCTCATGATCCAGGAAGGGATTAAATTGTGATTTTGGAACCCATATATGACTTAGCACATCTTTCCTACCCCAGAAAGATGGGCAGACAGGGAGGATTATCCAGAAGTTTGAGGATATGCTACGTGCATGTGTACTACACTTTTGAGGATCGTGGTTGTGACAATTTCCACTAGTATATTTTTCCTAAAACAATATATATCAATATACCATTGGCATGGCTCCATTATAAGCCTAATATGGTAGAATATTTCATTCAACTATGTTCTAGATAGAGGTTGGGAATGTGGGGATTCATGGCCCAAAGGTGGTGTTGAGCCTAACAGAGAAGGTCTAGTAAGTGCATGAGAGGATAATGGCAGCTTCGGACTAGCAGAATTCCTATTCTGATCGCAAGAGGAGACACATACAGTTTGAGTATGGGGACCATCGGTTCTTAAAAGTCTCCCCTTGGTGTGGGAAAAAATGTTCAGCTGGGGGAGTAAGATTTCTCCTAAGTCCAATAGACTATTCAAGGTGTTTTGGTGGGTAGGAAAACTGACTTATCAGCTAGCATTACCACCGCCGCTACTGAGGGACCAAGACATCATCATTGTGTCTTAGCTTCATATGTATCTACATGATGATTTTCATGTACATGATTGGGGGTAGAAGAATATCATGGATGATTCAATGTTTGTAGATCGACCAGTGATGATAAAGGTTCATAATGAGAAACTGATTTTTAAATGAACCATTCCATTTTATAGTGTGTTATGGAGGCATGGCGGCCTCATGGAAAGTACCTGGGAATAGAAGGCACAAATGTGTGCCCTATAACCAGAGATGTTTTGAGTTTCGATTTTGTGTATGCCTTGTGCATTGCTGTGTTTTATTTCTTGACCTTGTTAACCATGAGATGGAATAGTTTTCTTATTCTCTAATGTTTGTGAAATTCCAGGCTTTGGGGATGGGATGACCCAATCGCTAATGAAGACTCATTAAGGAAGATGTGATTAACCCGTGGGGGAGGGTCAGTGCCACCAAAAGTGGATAGTATATTGACAAGGAAGAGGGGACTCCCTAACCCTTATGTAAGGATGGGGAGACCTTTATATATTTGTGTGCATTGATGGGGAGAGTGGCACTAGTTCTTCTACAGTTGATCGGGATGATAGTGTGGTGTTATTAGGATGTCGAGGATGTATGATTGTGAAGCCTCAGTGTTTCCCCTATTGTTAAAGAGATTGATATCAAAGAGGTTTACTCCTGAGAGGTATCTTAATGATGGGTTTTTGGGAATATTTTATTCAATTCATTTTTAAATTCTTGATGATGAGAATAGATTGAGAGATATCTAATTTTATAACCCATTTTTCATGAGACCTTCCTTTGTAAAAATCTAGTGTTGGCGGTGTTCTAAGGGGTGCTTTCAGCCAGAGAGTTTTCCAAAAAACGTGGTTCTACCAAACAGTTCCACCAGTCATGATGTCACCCTGATGGTGTAACCATCAAGAACACACACTTAAATGGTGACACTGCTTATGATGTCTCACCAAACTGGTGGCACCATTATGCCATCTCCCACCCTTATCAATTTTTTTAGTTTCCTGAGTTTTTTTCAGTTCCTCCCCCATAAAGTATCATTTGATCTAAAATTATTTTAATACCATTTATAAATCCATTAAAATATGTTTTCAACCCCTAAGATTCAGGAGACTCTTCCTTACCAAAATGTCTTCCCTTTTCCCTCAGTGTGACACCCTTCCTAGTGCATTCCAGTTTCTCCCCCATTATGCGGTTTTCTATGTTTAAAAGATATCCATTAACTCACAGTTGTTAACTCTATCATCTTCGAGGATAATTTTTAAATAACAATTAATTCCATTGTGTAAAACCTACCAACAAAATAGTCATGTCACGGCCCATATTTCAATAATATTGAAATGACTTATCCGGTAAATCATGGATCAAGATTTTTTCACACTTAGGTTGTTTTTCTTCTTCCTTGATCCCTTTAGTTTCCATTGGGATTCCCTATTTCGGAATTGTGTTCCTGTTATCTATCCTTTCCATCTCATACATGGAATCCTTGGAGTTCTTACTCTACAATTCAGGCATACTCACATCTTGGCATGAGGATTACACTTCGATCGTTGATCATCCAAGTAGGGTTCTTACTACGACTCTATTTACTATGTATCTTGTGGGGAAGGTATGATAATACTTCCCTTAGTGAATGGATGAAACAAAAATTTAATGAAGATAATAAACCGACTATAATGAATGAAGGGCTTTGTTTGATGTTGATTCTTCTATATTTATTTTATATTAATTTTTATGTTGTGAATTGAATGGGCATATTCCCATGAAAAATAGTGGTTGTTGGTGGTCCTTTCATGCAAACTAATGAAAATATGTTTCTCTGTATAAAGTTGTGACTGAATGGCTAGGACATGGTGACTAGTTAATCTTATAAACTTTGTGGATTAAATTGATTCCCGAGGAAAATGATCATTGTGTGATCACCCTGGTTAACCAAATAGAATAAAGGACCTTGATAAATGGTGTAGTTATGTCTAGAAAACACCATTTTTTGTTCTTCTTATATACATGGGGTCTCTATATGATGATTATGGGGTGACATGGAAGAGAATGAGATATCCTATTGTTCAGTTGTTGGTTGTGGATTGGAGGTCTTGTGGGGCTATATATTAGGCCCTGGTTTGGTTCCAATACGTTGTGGAATCTCATGGGTCCCTATTGTTGTTGTGCATTTATAAAAAAAATAGGTGTGAAGGATTAAATTGTTTCATGGATTTTTCATTTAGTTTTTTTCTTGTCTTGTGGCTATTAAAAATTGTTTCCTATTAGTGATGGAATATTTTAAACGGAATCAATTGTACATGGTAAAAAGAATGGGTATAATGGGGTATTTGTTTTCCAAAAATGGGTTGTGCTCTAGTTGTGCATGTAGTGTGTTCATGCCTGAATAGTAATGTGGGTTGTTGTCCTGTGGGTTTGTATGTGATTTTGTATATTTTGGAACCCTTAGTTCAAGATCTGTGTTTTTTTAATTATATGTATAAATTCAGTTCTTGTATTTCTTATTCACACCTCACCCATGTTGAGAACTATCTGTCGAACACACAAATTTCATGGGGGAGGGTGTTTTTACCATCATTATTATTACTTGATGGTTTTTATCACTTTTCTGTTCCCTCTCCTAGGAGCCCAATATTTTTTGGGTAGGCTGTGATGGCATACAATTCACTATTTCCAAAGACACCTCGGGTAGGGTGTGTTGTGGTGGCTGGCCCCAGTGTGTGTGGGTGGGTTTGTTTCCCATTTGTCTTTGGGAAGAGGCCCAAGTGTCTTCAGGTGTGGTAGTAGTTGTTCTAGACTAGGTGTCTTTGTGAGTGGTATATGTTGTTGTGGCCGAGGTGTTTGCAGGTGTAGTGAGGTGTGGTTGTTTTGGCCTAGGTGTCTGCAGGAGGGATGCATGGTTGTGGTGGCCCATAATGTTATTTTTGGGGTGGAAGTTGGACTGCAGTGAGGCTTGTGGGTGAGGTATGACACATAGGATGTTTGAAATAACCAATGGTAATATTGTACCGGGTACCCAAACATCGACGTGTCATTACTATTACTTTACCTGAATTGAGTTACATGGGGAGTGTACCTGGTTAGGAAGGGTAGATAGTTTATTTAAAATGTGCTTTGGTTATCTCTATTTCTCACAGGGCCTTAGAATGACTTCACACTTATGCGTGATAGATTTTAGTTTTCCCAACTTAGTATACCTGTATACTCACCGTACATATAGAAATATGCTTTCAACTTTCCCGGAGGAATTTTAGGACAATGCCAGACATTACTAGCTTTTGCTTCGAGATTTGTCTTTTTTGCTTTTATTTCTTTTGGTACTTCCCTTTGGAGTTTTCTTGTAATATGTATCATTTTATTTTGGACATGAATATGGGAATTGGTTTTGACCTTATCTATACTTTCAACATTCGGAGGTTTTTGAGATTTACCGTCTTATCTTTAGATATTTATCTATAAAAAGTGTAATGGAATCTATATTACATGTGATTCAATACCCATAATGCTAGTCACCACTCCAAGGCCTATTAATGGCAGGACTCAGGGGACATGACCTGTCCTTCAACATGAATAATGAAGGGTCTTGATGTTTTCTTTCCATTTCCTCATCTTGGGGAAGGCCAATACTGCTAAATTTCATAGGAAAAAATATTAGTTATTGCAACAAAACCTAAAATGATAATGTAAGGAAACCTAAAATTTATGGAACAAAATGTTAAAAATATGGGGTTTTAATGTGTTTTAGGTGTTTATTTAACAAATAATCAATCAACTACTTTAATAAAATTTTTATAGGAACATGGGGTAAGATTGGATTCTAATTTTTGAATTGTTTTGGGTTTTCCAAAAATTCCCTTATTCTCTAATTTTAAAAGGGCACTTCTTCCCCCGAAATACATCACTCCCATTATTCACATTGACTATACAAAAACCATAAAAAATAAATCCCCACTATCATTAGAAACATTCTATATTTTATTTTATTCCCTAACATTTAAACCTAAGGTCCACAATAAGAGTCCCAAAGGTGGTTTTTCTAAGTCACAGTAATTGTCAGCACAATGATCTTTCTTTTTCCATCTTCTATTACCTCTTTCATTAAATTAATAATAATTTTAATATAATAATAAATTATCTAAAATATAATAATATGTCATTATATATAACGATTAAAAATTACCAAACTACTCATCTAGAAAATGTGAAACAAATCCATCAATCTTATATGAACGCTAGCATTTTACACCTATTATAAAAATATTTTAAGCATAAATAGCCTTCAAATAAAATCCAAGGATCATAATGTATAGTGTATTTGTAATATTAGATACATAATTATAAATCATGAGACAAAAATAAAAACATATTTAATTTGTTCTTCATAATGTTCTCTTAACACCCTTTCAGCCCTTACATCTGTATTAGATAACCTCGGGAATACTAGAACAGAAGGATGAGCTAAACATCCCAGTTAGGGAACAAAAAAAAAGAATAATTCATATCACATGGTTTATAATTCAAAACAATATGGCATAAAAAGTCATTAATAAACACATTAAATCCTAACATAAATTACATTTGATCTTGTAAACATGGAATCATAGTGATGTGGCAACAACATAAAACATGACATAAGTATGAGTCTAGGCTCATAGCACACGGAGGAGCATGAGTCAAGGATAAACCCCAAGACCATGGAACATGGATAATTATTCATGTATAACCATCAAGACTGTTACACATGGATCCCAACTCAAGGATAACCACCAATACCATTTCATATGGAGCACGAGTCAAGTCTATCAACCAAGAATATTGCATATGGATCATGAGACAAGGATAACCACAAAGACCATTGCACACAAAATCTCATGAGACTAAATCATTTCCATTGAATTGAAGAACTATCTCGGTGAAACCATCATAATACGTTCATGACTATGTTTTCCACATAAAGAGTCATACATAAGGAACAACACATAAACATAAGGGTTAACCATGGAAGGAGTTGGGTATCATAATATTGTAAAAGAAATATAAAAAGGGAATTTAATAATGGTGTCTGTGTAATAATATATTTAAATCATAATTGTAAATTAATAAATGAATGTTGGCATAGATGATGATAATTGTTGTCAAACATAAGTCAAATAAGCTTTAGAAATAATATATTTTTGTGTGGTTTTAGGGTAAATTTTCAAGATTATTTTAAAAAAATTTATGTAATTGTCTGTATAAAACCACAAATGAACCAATATAGATTTTAATTTTTAAATTATTAATTTTATAAAAATAATTTTTGATGTAAATGGATTCTGTAGTGAAATTGAAAATGGGTAAAAAAATCTGTATGTTCCCTTTAATCGGGTTTCTTATAGGGATCATTTGGTTAGAGAAACTTTTTAAAACATCTATATACCAAAAAAGGATGATCTTCTATGGATACATGAATTTTGATAGTACAAAAATAATTAGGAATAAGTATATTAAATTAAATAATAGTTAAAATGGGGTAATGATAGAGAAATGGTATCCCAAATGAAGAATAGATGTTCGGAAAGAATCCATTTCCTTATGCCTTTATTTGTTATTAAAATGATATTAATGTATTAGAAATTAAAATTATATCAATTAATTAATTAAGAAAATTTTTATAAATATATTTGATTTATTATAATTTTATAATGTTCATTTATGGATGTTTTGGTGAGTTATGATATTAAATTGCATCATTTATTAGAATTTTTTTCGTCGGTTTTCATGATTAGTTCATTTGCATACGTGTACGAAATATCAATTATAATGGGAATTGTTGTTTATAATTGAAATTAGTTGTTATTAATGAACATAAAAATTTCATTTTTTCTTATATGTAATTTTTATATAGTATGAAGATTATTTTTTAGATTGAACGTTAATGAAAATGATTTAATTTTTTTGGGTGGTTTTATGACCAGTATGAGCTTATATCAGTTTATTTAAAATCATTATTATATATTGGATTTATAAAATATTTTGATATATAATATGATTTAAAAAATATTATTTAACAATATGAAGTTTTTTATGACCAGACTATACTTATTTAGTGAAAAGTGAAAATGTGTTATCCTCAGTGGTGGTAAATCGACACACGACGAACAATATATTCATTTTTTGAATAAAATGGAAAGGTAAGGGAATTTAAAATGAATTATTCCATTAACATAATGATATTATATTATATAAAATTTAATAGAGTTATCAGTCCACTTGTATAAGTTGTTATTGGGAGATGATAATAATGAAATGAAATTGAAAAAAATTAAAAGAATGGGAAAAGGATTTTACCTCTTGAATTTTTCATCCTTGAGTACCACCGTAGGGAAATAGTTTTGGTATTATGATAAGACCATGGGATCCTTTTAATGGATAGAGGATTGGTAGGAGTTTTGGTAAAAATTTGGACAAGTATAAAAGCTTGGAATCTTTGAGTAGAGTAGGTTGTGAGGGGTGGTATTTATAGGGGAGGAGAAGAGTGTTTTGTCATTATTTTATTCATTAGTTAATTATTTTGGATCAAGACTATGAATAGTTTAAGTATTATATCCATATATGTAAAATTTATATAGGATACTTCTATATTATGGGATTACGTTAGAAATATATCATTTATGACTCAATAATTCTTGTATTTAGCTTATACCATAAATTATCATATTTCAAAATTCAGAAAAAATTCAAATATTTTAGAAAAATATTTAAAAATTATCCTAAAAAATTTAAAATGAGTAGAATTAAAAAATGTACTCCATTTTATTAAAATATATTTTTTAAATTTGATAAATTTGATTTTTTAATTAGAATAATCAAATACTCAAAAAATACCAAATTTAAAACTGTAACTGATTTTTGTATACAATTGAATAATTAAATATGTTATCATAAAATTATGTCATAATATTAAAAAATACAAATTTTTAATCTATTTTATGAGAACTAATTTTATTTTTATTATTAAATTATTTATAAAATTGTTAATAATATTTTTTTTCAAAAAGTAAAAATAATTAATTTATTATTATCAAAACATTTATTTACTTATAATTTGACATAATTATGTCATATTTTCATTTATAATACTTCTAAATTTTATTCATACTTTCATGGGTGAGGTTATTATTCTATTTTCTATTTTACAATTCAGAATGGTCAGATTACTATTCCATATATCTTCTTTCTAATCCATTGGATTATTTTTTTGAATTTCTAAAAATATTTATTATTTCAGTTATTATTCATTTATATTTTGGTCTACTGTTATATTTGTAATTTTATATGATTTATAGTATATAACATTATTATAAGAAGGTAATTTTTGTGGATTATTTTTGGGTTCATTATATTCTTCCCTCATAAAATTTCCCCCTCAAAATTTTATTTTACAATATATGGGAAAAAAGGTGAGGGTACTTCTCCATCATCACTTCCTTTCGTTCCAATGTTCCCTCATCGTACATAGTGTTCCCCTATAGTAATTTAACTAGGTGAGTGGTCTTGTTACATAGAACATTATCTCCATCATCCAAGATCTTCCCTTACTATTCCTCATAAGAGAGATCATTATCTAACTGTACCATCTCTAAATTTAGTACATGTGAGGTATCCATTAAGTACTTACTCAATAGGGATAAAGGGAATACATAATGTACTTTAGATATAGTTGGTGGGAGTTCTATTCATTAGGTCGTAGCTCTAACACAACCATGAATCTTGAAGGGACTGATTAACATCAGATATAACATTCCCTTCTTCAGAAATATAATGATATTATTTTAATGAGATATATATAGGAATACCATGTATCCAACATAAAAATCCAAGTCTAATCGGCAATTGTCTGCATAACTCTACTATCAACTATGGGATGCACTTATATGATACTAAATTGTTTTTACCATTTCTATCATTTCTTATAGCATTTTAAGTCCTAGATTCATACGTTCAAAAAAATCAACCCAAAATGTCAGTTTTATACATATTCTACCATAAAGTGATTCAAATGGATCCATTTATATGATCAATTAGATACTATTTCTATAGGATAAATAACATAGAGGTAGATTTTGGTCCCTTCCACCATTTAAGTCCAGAAAACATGCTCTCAACATGTCCTCCAGTTTTTGAATAGTCTATTCAGAAAGGCCATCATCATGAGCTTGATAGTACGTATTGATATTCATATCAATGTTTAGTGAATATTGGAGACATTTACAAAACATGTATGTTAAACCAAGACATCGATTAGATATTAGCAGTAGTGGTATGCTATGAATCCTTACAAATTTTAGGATGTATATTTTGGCATGTTGATCTAGGGATAAGTGCAATCGAATTAGGATAATGTGAGATGTCTCTGTAAGACAATCCAAAAAATCCCATATAACATTGATATCTTAGGATGTCTTCAAATGTCTGGTGACAAATTCCTTGGTGATGTTTTCCAATTTCCAGGTAGGTATGGGATAATGGTTGCATCATCCATTTAAATTTTTTCCTTTTAGTATTCACTTTTAAAAAAACTAGTAATGTTGATATATATTCACGAATATACTTATTTATATTGTCCCACTAATAGTTTTCTCATAGAGAACTTAACATATATGTGCTCCCTGAGTGAATAGAGAAGTTTGAGTTTTGTCCGTCATTAAAAATCTCTTTATTTACCTATATATTGAATGGTAAAAATAATTGTGACCCAAATATCATGACTCCTTCTAAATCTATATGGAACTCTAATGATTTCCCATATCTAATATATTAACCCTTTTTTGGAATTTATAAATAATTTCATTGAGCATCCTTTATTTTTTCTATAAGGGATGGTCTAGAAATCATTTGAGAAAATATTAATGATTTTAATTCCTTAATGATTCCTATTTAATTCATTTGAAGGTCTAAGAATATTATATTCTTCTCTACTCTCATTATTGATAATGAAACATGATCGTTTCTACATAGGGAAACTACAACCTTATTTTGTTTACCTGGATGGAAGTGGATTGTGTAGTCATAATCATAAATGAAATATAACGTTTTTCAGTGGAATATACTAAACTATTTCTATATGGAATTTATATTTTAGGCTCCTATTATGGAAATATATCTCACAATTATACCTGTAGATATGTCGAGACTACATTCGTAATGAAAAGATCACAATTTCCAACTCCTGATCATTCGTTGGATTGTTTTTCTCATGAATTTTCAACATCCTTGAGGAATTGGATATCAAATTATAATTTTTCATTACTCCATATCCTAATCCCTTCTTTTACACATCTCCATAAATCCAAAATGTTCCCCCGTATCGATTATGTTAGAATTGACGCACCGATTGGAGTATTTTTAAATTTTTGTAGTAGCATTCACATTATCTATTCTTGAAAATCTTTTCTCACATCCGAGTTAGCTTGGTTGTTGCATTTGAAAATCAAGATAAGTTCTTCAAAATAACTATTAATACCCTCTTGAACCATGGAAACTATGTATATTTATTACATGTGGTTTCATGGGCCACTCATTGATTTTGTTTTCTTGGAAGGGTTAACAGAAATCCCTTTGTGGGTGATTACATGCCATAAGAATGATACCTACTCCATCCCAAACTAACATTTACTATAACATTCATATTGTTTGTCCCTTCAAAAAAAGGATTATCACATTATTCAAATTATCCTCATGCTAATCCTTTCTCTTGAAGTATATTAGAATATTGTCAATAAATACCATCACATGATTTTCAAGGTAATAAATCAAAAGACAATATTTATTTAATCCCTGAATACTTCTGGAGCATTACTGAGTTCGAAGGGAATCACTATGAACTCATAGTTTCTATACCTTGAACAAAAGTAATTCGTCATAATATCTTAGTTACTCAACTTTAGTTAGTGATATCATGACCAAAGGTCTATCTTAGAGAAATAATTGGCCCCAATTAGATTATCAGACAAGTCATATATCCAAGGAAGAGGATACTTGTATTTATCATGATTTTATTGATCTCATGATAATCAATATTGTGCCACGTTGAACAATCATTCCACTTAACGAAGAGGACTGGAATGCCCCATGGTGAAGCACTCAGGCATATAATACTCTTCTCTAGATTATATTATATCTACTTATTTAATCACCCAGATCAATAGTTTCCATTATATAAGGTGTATTTTATATAGAAATAGATATAGGAATATGTAAAATTGAGATCTAAACATCTTAATCTGGAGGGAGACCAGGAGAATCTTTTAGGAACCCATCAATGTAGTCCCTCAAAATAGGCATGTCTTCTAGCATGATTTTGACCTTTGTCTCACACATTTGAGATAAATATGATTGAGAATTGGGAAATACTATCCTAAATTTAGATAATTATTCTTATGGATATTCATCCTCCTTATTAAACTTATTTATAATTGGAGGATTTATCATGATGTGATAGAGTGATATCCCTATTCTGATAGTTGATGTTGGAATTGTATAATGATTTCCAATCCATTCCAAATATAGAATCAAACTCCACCAATGTAAGTAAAAGAAGATTTTTTTTGGAGTTTTAATAAAAAAATATTAACCATGGATGTTTTTTATACATTGGATGAAATAATTTCCCCATTTTCTATTCTCACTGATAAATAAAACTCTATTTTTTCAGGTAGTGTTTGAATAGTTATACTACACCTGAAAGATATGAAATAATGCATAGAACATGAAAAAAATAGAATATGTTCTATTCAAGATTTAATTAGTAGTATACCATTAACCACAAAATTTTTAGGATCCACCTTAGTGGTTGTGATATCATATTCCCTTCTATGTGTCCATGGAGGTTGTTGTGGTTGATTTCCTTTAACAACCCTTGGAATAGGAAAATAGTTAACTTAATTGCCATATTCCATAAAGTTGAAAGACTACACTAAAGGTTGGTTATTTATCTAATCCATCACATAATATTATACATTATTAGAATTGTTCATATCTATTCAATAGATATTATCCATATTCTTCTTTCTTCCATTTTTTTTGCATTTCCTAGTTCACCTTTTATATTTCACAAGATCCTTCTTCCAAAAATTTTAACACATGGGATATTTATATTTCATTCCATCATGGTATTTATCTATTGATCCATCCATTTTAAACTCTTTTTAGTATCTTTATCTATGTTCCCATGAGACCAATGAGAGTTTTAGATATCCATTTCAACCTTGAAGAAACAACGGACAATATATTCATAGCTGTTGAAGTATCAAATGTCCAATGATTTTCATAGACTCAATTTTAGTCCTCTAAAGAGGGGATCTACCTTGATTTATGTGTTGTTGACAATGTTGGAGTCATATCATGAATATCTTGTGATGTTTTAATTATATTTCACAATATCATCATCTTCTATTTTCATTGTATTAAGCAAATACCTCTCAATATTATGACAAATAGTTTTTGGAAAATATTTATTGAAAAATATTTTCTTGAAATATACCCATTCCATGGAATACATTTTATCCTTGGACTTTGTGTTCTGGATCTGTGTATACCATTGATCAGATTATTTATCAAAATAATAGACCACAAACACAACTATCTCTTCATCTGGGTATTGGACTGTAGAGAATAACTTTTTAATGGAGTAGATCCATAGTTCCGTGAAGAGGGGATCACATAATTATGTTAACATGGGAGATCATTCTCAGATAAAGTAGTTGACTGCAACTTTCACTTTCTAAGGATAATGATGCTGTTCTACACAATTCAAATAATTTTACATAACTTGACCCCATTGAGTAATTACTGTAATAATATTTTAATCACCCATCCCCCTCAAATTTGGAATTTTATTATAGAAACCATCACACTGCCTATCAAATTTATTTTTATAATGAGTTATCCAATATTCATATATTATCTAGGAAAGGAAAATAAAATTAGGGGTCTTGAATACTAGTATAATTATAATATAAAAAGGAATCATTGAACATAGAAGTAAAAAATGTAAATGAAATGTGTATCTGAACTTGTGATTCACTGCTTTTAAATGAAGTTTATCCAGAATTATATAATTATCCTCAGGGTTCTAACTAAAGTGATCTAGTCCAAATCTCCAAAAATAACTAGTCCTAGATCTAATATCATCTATAAGGGCCATAACCTTTTACACATATTATTAATGGATTTTAAGAATAATTGTCCTTTAAATACAATGCAGGTATTGTAAGGCCTTGTGTATTTGGAAAATTAGATACATAATTATAAATCATGAACCAAATTTAAAAATATATTTTATTTAATCTCCATAATTATCTCCTAGAACCCCTTGTGACCTTATATCAACATAGGATAACCTAGGGAAGACATGAACAAATGGATGTGATAAAAAGATTAACAAGGGAATAAACATATTAATAATGAATATAACATGGGTTATACGGAATAAGATGATGATAGAAAGAAGGTATGAATAAAAACATGAAATTAAAACATATATAATAGAGGATCATGTAATCATTTAATGACAGTGATGTGGTAGTAACATAAAACATGACACAAGCATGAGTCAAGGCTCATAGAAAATGGAGGAGCATGAGTTAAGGAAAAACACATTTATCATTGCACATTGAGCATGAGTAAAGGATAAACACATTGATCATTGCACATGGATCACCAATCAATTATAAACACCATGTTTTCTGCCCATGGAGTATTAGTTATGGATAACCACCAATATCAATGAAAAAGAAGCACGAGTCAAGGCTAACCACAAAGACTATTACACATTAAGTCTCATGAGACTAAAAATTACCCAATTCATTGGAGTGCTATATGAGAGAACCCATCATAACATATTCATGAATATATCTTCCACCTAAATTATCATAAATAAAGAATATATATAGACATAAGGATTTGTTGTTGAATGAAATGGGTATCATAATTAATCAAAAGGTATATTAAAAGGGAATATCAAAATTGTGTCCACAAAATAATGAATTTAAATCATACATTGTAATTTATAATAGAAAATATGCATTGGTAATGATAAGTGTTTTCAATCTTATGTGAAAACATGAAAAAATGATAGTTTAAGAAACATTATAAATAAAACATATTAGTGTAGTTTACGGGAAAATTTTCTAGATTCTATAAAATGAAAAGGAATAATTGTTTGAATAAAAAATAAAAAGAATCAAGAGCATATTTCATGTTATAATGAGTCATTTTAGAAAAATAAATTTCTCTTAAAATGGATTATGGAGTGATATTGTTAATGGGAAATAAATCAGGATGCTCCCTTTAATGGGGCTTGCCTATTATGATTAATTGAGAGGGGGACCATTTGGAAACATGTATATCCATGAAACAAAATGTTGAAATTACATGGATACATTATTATATAACATATAAACACAATATAGGACATGAATATACAATAAATGAATATTTACATTAGGGTAAAGAGAGAGAAAGCGTAGCCTTATGGAAAATGGAGGTTCATAAAGAATCCATTACCTTATTTCTGAATGATTTCTCCACAAGAATTGAATTTCATATATAATCAATTTAATTAATTAATTATTAAATTCAAAATATTTCCAAAATGTATTTTAATTTTTATAATTTTATTAAGTGCACTTATGGAATTTTTGGTGGCTTATGAGATTCAATTTCTTCATTTGAGAGTGTTCTTTTCCATGGTTTTCATGATCGGTTCATTTGTACATGTGTATGAATGATAATGTATAATGGTAATAGTTTTATATAAATGCTTTTTTATTAATTAAATTATAAAATTATATTTCATCTTATATAACATTTTGTTCTACGTTATGAGGATGATTTATTAAAATGAAGGTTAATAAAAATGATTTAATTTATTTTAGCAGTTTTATGACTAGTATGAGTTTATATCAATTTTTTTTAACTTCATGTTTTTATATTTTTTAATGAACATTATTTTACTTATAAAATGTATAGATATATCTTTTTTAACAATATTAATGGTCTTATGACCATCCATTAAAGAAGTAGTGAAAATTTAAATGCATAATATTTGGTGGTGGTAAATAGATAGACCAAGGATGAGATTTTTTGTTTAGAATAAATGGAAAAGGGATGAGAGTTTAAGATGAATTATTACATTAACCTAATAAAATTAAATTATATAATTGTTATTGGTGTTATCATGCCACTTTTATATTTTTGTTGAGGAGAATATAATAAATAAACTAAATTGAAAATAATTTAATGGATTAAATAATTTGGATTTACCTCTTGAATTTAAAATTGTTTTGAACCAACATAGGGAAATGTTTTTTTATTTTTAAGATATAAAGGGTTACATGTCCTGGGTTATGTGATTGGGATGTGTATTGGGTTAGATTTGGACAAGTTTCAAGGTTTTGTATGTGTGAGGAAATAAGTTGTGAGGGTGGTTTTTATTGGGGAGTAAAGGATTGTTTTATCATGTTTTATTCCTTAGTTTATTATCCTATCTCAAGACTATGTATTGTTTCATAATTATAAATAAATATCCTAAAATAAGGAATTATTGTTCTATATTAGGAGCATACTTCTGACATAAATAATCTATGACTCAATAATTCATGTATTTAGATTATAATATAAATTAGTATCTTTTAGTATTCACCAAAAAACTCATTTATTTGATAAAAAATCCAAAAATTCAGCATTACAATATTTAAATGTTTATAATTAAAAAATATAACCTATTTTATGAAAATAATTTTCAAAATATAATAAATTTATTTTTCTAATTAAAATCATCATTTACACAATGAATGAAAATTTTATAATTATAATTAACTTTATAACTCCTTGAAGTATAAAATAATCTCTCATAACATTATGTTATAATAATAAGAAAAAAATAACAATTTATGTATCTATTTTATGAAAATAAATTTTATTTTTAATTTTTATATTATTTATAGAAATTCAATTTAACATTAATTTTTTATAAAAATTCCAACACTTAATTTACAAAATTCAAAGTATTTATTAACTTATACATTGATATAATTATACAATATTTTAATTTATAAGATATAATAATCTTATTTATACTTCCATGGGTGAGGTTACTATTCTATAGAACATTTCACTATTTTTAAGGAACACATTACTATTCCATAGTTCATGTTACTATTCCATTGGTTTAGGGTCCTTAATTACTATAAATACATATTATTCCATTAATTATTCATTTTAAAAGTTTATATTTTTTTATATACGTTATTGTATGTTATTTCTAAAACATAACATAATTATAAGATGGTATGTTTCATTAAAAAACGTTTGTACCGTTATAGATCGACTGTACTGCAGACTATCGCCTCACAAACCGTTGTAATTTTATTTCCATAACCACCACTCATGGATGGATATAATGATATATTTTACATATTTATATAATATTTTTGAAATTAATTTACTTATGGAAATTTTATATAACATAAACCATATTACTAGTCAATTTTTTGTTATAAAATAATGTAGTGTGTGTGTACATGTGGACTACCACCTCTACATTGTGATGTGAAATGATTTTCATTTTAAATTAACATTTATGGTAATATGGTTATATATTGGGAAAATATATGACATATTTGAAATATTCATATTTCTAGAATGATGATATATTATAAAACATTCTTAATTTCAATTTTTTGTATAAATAAAAATAATGTTCATTCGTATGTACAACCAACGATTTCCATGAACGGTGTAATACATTTTCACATCTTTTACATTTATCAACCATTAAAAATAATAACATAAGTATTATATATTATATTCAAATAATGTTTAAAATTTATTCTATTATCGAACCATGATAAAATTTGAAGGACTGAATTTTCTAATCCAATACATACATGAAAAATTAAACAATTATCACCCAAAATAGTTATTTTAATAGAAGATTTTTAATATACAAGTCGTAAAAGTTTATAAGTAAAACATTTTTTGTAAAAAAATATTGGATTATGGTTTTTTATACTTTTTATAAATATATACTCAATATATAGGATTTATGTTAAATTAAAAAGAAAATTGACACTATGGTAAGGGATTCTCATCTCACTATCACTTTGGCGAGATATGTACCATAATCATCAAATAGTTATTTTTTGTACTATATATACTTCAAATATGATATATTTTATACTGAATCCATTTATTTTCATTATATTAAATTTCTCATTTTATGAAATTTCATTCATGGGTATTATGATTTGGATGTTACCAAAGGTGTAAGTGTTTATGTTATAGACTAATTGTTTATCGATGTTGTTTATGAATAAATTTTTGAATATGAAATATTATGATATATATTTCAAGAAAATGTTGAATTTAATTAATCTATATTTATTTATATTTAATTCATGATTTCTTCTCAATTACCTCTCTTTAGGATAAAAAACAAAAAAGTATTTTGTTTTATTGAATCCCGTTGTAATTTCTCCCTTCAGTTAAAAATGTTTTTTCTTCCATGTCCATGTTTTTGAAAAATGTTGTTAATTTTTTTCATATCCCAAATTATTTATTAAATAACTTCTTCCCCATGAATTATTTTTTAAAAATTAATTTATATAATTATTTATATGGTTTTATGTATGATACAGTATTAATTCATTTAACAAAAAGTGTGAAAGGAATGTTTTTTAACTCATACCATGTGTATGGAATTACCCTATTTCATGGAAATTATTGGTATAGACACATCCATTAAATGTTTATAAAATTTCTTTAATGGAAATTTATTTAATTATATTGAATAAATGATTAGTTATAAAATTTATTTTCAAAGTGAAAAATATATCTTCTAAAAGAATGTCTTTTAATGACATATTTATATTATTTCTATTCATCAATGTCAAAAACTGTTTTTTCACTAATAAACCATAATGAATATTATTTAATTTTACCATTATTATTATTTATTCTTGTGGTTTGTGGAATATTATAATTTTTCATTTACTGTTTTGATATCATTCTTAATATAAGTATAGATGTTTTATAATTATGCACATTTATTAGGGATGTACAAACATTTTTTACACTTGTTTTTCAAAATGATTGAATATGTTGAATATGTTTCTAAAATTTCATATGATGAATTATTTGGACTAGGTAATGGATGTATATGAAATTATATAGCCTTTAATTCATTGGTATGTATCATGTGACAAACAATATTTTATTTTCGACGAATTTGTACTGATTTTATAGATGATCAAGATTAAGGCCTCAAAAGTATTATAGATGTATTGAATCGAGGAAAAAATTGAATGTTTCAGATTATAGTAATTATTTATTCCATCATTATAAATTCATTTATTGATTTCATCTGATTAATTTATTAGTTATTATATCTATAGATAAGTTTATAGTTCATGAGATTGTTTGTATAAAATTACTTATTTTTAATCTATTCCAACAATATTATTCATCACCATAAAATTATTGATTAAATTAAATGTGATTTTGTTATTTAACATTCCATATTTATCATTCCTTATTTTTTTATTATATATTCTAGTGGATTTATACAATTATTGGGCATTTTATCTCACCACATTCTTATTCCTATGTTATTTATGATGCTAGAAAATGTTTTATGATTATTATAGAGTAATATGATAAAAGGAATATGGGTGTTATAAATGAAAATTATATGTTTTCAATTATAATGTATTAGTCATATATTTAAAAAGTTAAGTAATTGAGAAAAAACTATTTCTTCCTTCAAGATTTCATCACATGAATCCAGTGCCAATGTAACAATTTAACAATCTAATCTATGCTACTAGGGTAGGGGTCATTATAGTTTTTATCAGAGATATATGAGTAAAATCATTTTGATGCTCATATAGTAATACATATATTATGGAATATAACCCTATAATATAATATTAGGATAATTATTTAATAACATTAAAATATTTTAGTACAGAATATATTTTGTGATATTTTCTAGAAATAATTTTCTATATGGATACATAAAGTGGATGTGGTTTAGGGATAGATGTACTTAGTGGTAAAAAATATTAAGAATAATCATTGGACTTGACTCAATATTTACATTGTAAATGACAAAGTTACATACAATGAGTATGGTTTTACACTCCAAGAGTATATTGTTCGGTTAATTTACATTTTCATTACTAACCAACCGAAATGTCGTTATTTGATGATTACCAAAAACAACCTAGGCTAAACCTATGGTGTCACATATTTGAAACAATGTGTCATTATTTATAAATAATATAAATGAATCCTCATTACTATTTGATTTTCCATCATGATTAATTTTCCTCACATAATGATTCAGGGTTTTTGTAAATGGTTGGAACCAAAGGAAATAGGGTATCATTGAATGTGATGGCTTATGAGTTGATGAAAAAACCAATGGGATAATTACTATAGTCAGTGATATTTTGATAAATACAAAACATTTCTCATGATTCTTTATTAAAAAATTAAATCTTAATAAACTCTTGGTCATGAAAAATATTATCAATCAAACATTCATAGAAGAAATATGTAGTGGAGACAAATGAGTAAAGAAAGTTTAGATTCTTACATGTCAGGAATGAGTGGCTAAAAACAAAATGGAATATCTATATGGAATAGTATGTGGTTTTATATGTGTAGAAGAAGTAAACAGAGTAAAAAAATGTGATGGGAAAATTAAAAGATAAATTGACATGATATATGGAAATATTTTTCTCTATAATGTATAATAAAAGAATGAATGTTTAAAAGGGGAAAATTTGAGGAATAAAAATTGATTTAATAGGGGGAAGATAAAAAAAGGATCATGATTTTTTATGAGTAATAGTTATATTGATGAGGATGAAGAGGCTAAAAATGACATATGAATGGAATGATGTTTTAAGGATTAAGGCATAAAAGACTAGTTAATGGTGTATGAATAATGTTGAATTATTGATGTGTTAATGTATTGGGATTAAAAAAAATTATTTCGTAGAATTATTTTATAAATACTCCCTCAATATAATACTCATGAAATATGTAATGTTTTTTCAATAGTTTAATTTATTTTATTAATTGAATGAATATAAAGAATGGTTCCAAAAAATGCGATTCAGTCCAATATTGATCTTTTTCTAAAGCATATCATAGAGGGAATACAACCCATATTATGTTCTTAGTGATGAGATAATAATGATGAAGAGATGTTTATGGGATAATATTGGTGACCTTGAAATTGGTATGTGATATAATGAATTATATTATATTTTATGGGGTTTCAATCATTTATTTTTCTAGTATATATTAAACAATGTGAGATTTTACCTTATGGAGCATTCATGTTTTCATTATTTTTTATGGTGATCAAGGTGTTACCATATTTAGTATATGTAATTATGAGAAACATTATATTGTTTTAATCTAATTTAAAGATGGTTATAGAAATTTAGTGACCTTACTTATAATTTTTATACATTGAATTAGGTGAGACATATTTTGGAAGATCCTTATGGTTAACTATTTATTAAATGGACTATGTTGAACTTTGGGGTTACGGTTGAGTTTTTAGGAAAAAATTTATTTTCTGATAAGTAGTTATGACCCTTATGTTCTATGACGATATCTGAATATTGGATGAATTATTTTTCATTCTTCTATAAATATATGATATGTAAAAATTTAATTTTAGTTTATCAGACATTTAAAATTACATATTGGATATTCATTTCATGGTGTGATTAAATAATTTTAAATTTATAGATGAAAAAAATAATCAAATGGTACTTAAAACATAGAAAGTAAATTTATTTTCTAGTGCCGTCTATATTAATTGGAAGAGAATACATTAAAACTAAAAAAATGTTCATGAAATAAGTTATTAATACATTTACCTTCATATCTCTTGAACCTAATACTCTTTTAACTCATCACATATTTATGGTTTTTTGGCCATTAAAATCATGTTTACAATTCAACTTATTTTGATGAATGATCAATATCACTATGCTTTCATATTTTGTATTTTCCTACATATCCATATTTTCCCATCCCACTAATGTTTTACTACATATAAACATATTTATGTTTTATTCTAGACTATCTTAATATGTCCACATCCCTTTTATTATGAGTACATTATAAAAAAAAATTTGAGATGGGGATTTTTAAAATGTTTAGAACATTGAGGACCAAAATATAATTTTAAAGGAACAATTCATTTAAGGGGATAAAATATTACTACTAGAGATTATAAAATAATACCATCATGTTTGGCATAATATGATACACACAACCCAATACAGAAAATCCCTAGAAACGTATTTTTTTATCCTTTAATCTCTTTGATAGATTTCATTAAACGCAACAATGATTTTAAAAGAATCCCAATATTCTATTAAAATTTTATAATTTATTGTGACCTGCATAACCTAACCATTAAATTGGATGGTGTAAATAAGGAAAACTAAATTATAAAAATTATATTTTTTAAACATGTAAATAAATAAATTAAATTTTTATATAGTTCATAAAAAATATAATAAGAATCATTTTGATGAAAATTTAACGTTTTCTAAAAACCTATATCTTTCTTAAATTCAATCTAATTATGCTTTTCACAGATAAGTTTAAATTATTTTTTACAAGTTTTTTAAAATTAATTTCCAAAAAATATATTAATTTTTTAAATGATCATGTAAAAATTATCTTAGAATGAAATTCAAAAAAATAGAAAAGATTAAAATTTTAAGAATATTGAAAAATACACCTTTTTATAGAAAACTACTTATCTATTTACAGATGTTAAATGTACCAATTATTTAAATTTTTCTGATGTTAAATTATTTTATTTATATGATAATAAATAAAATTTAGTTCATTGGAATCAGTTTCATATTGAATATTGATAATAAAACATTATATACCTATAATAGTTATCTCTTTGGAAAAAACCTATTTTTTCAGGTTAAGGTTTTAATTTTTATAATAAATTCATTAAAATTCTAATTGTGTAATATGGAATAATAAATTCCATATTTTGTAAAATAATAAGAAATATTATATAATAATTTTAACATAATTTTTGGTCTTAATGAGAAGTAATAATAGAAAAAATTAATTTCCATTGGTAAGGTTAGAACGAGTTACCTATGGAAATAAACTAAACAATTATGGGTTGAAATGTAATTAAACATGTTTAAATAATAATTATTGATGATGTTTAAACACTTGGAACCTTAATATGTATTTTTATGAGTCTTTGGGACTCTTGTCAATGGAAATGATCTATATAATAATTCATGTAATGAAAAAGACAAAATGTAACACACATGATTTTAAATTTCATTTATGTTCTAACATAAGGATAAATGAACGATGCGAAAAAATAATGACTGTAATTTTGAGAATAAATTAATTAATTTTATATGTGTTATTTATTTTAAATTTTTAGTAAATACATAATTTACCTAAATTTTTTAGAAACACAAATAGATTAATTACTTTATTAATATTAGAATAAAGTAAATGATTCTAATAATATTAAAAGTTAAATATGTTTAATGGGTTATATTAATAAATTAATTATGAATTGAAATATTATAGTGAAGTAGGATTATAAAACATGAATATTAAATAATTTTATAAGAATATTATGTACATTACCAAAATATATGCTCGAGGACCATAATAGTTTAGTGGCTAGGAAAAATTGAAATATAGTCTTCTCTCTCGGAGAAAGATAAAAACAGTATCCCATAAATATATCCAACATTATTAATTCTACCTAAAACCATAATTCCTAACACAGGGAAATAAAACATAAGAAAAGGTTGAGCTTATATTCTTATTAAGTGAAAAAAGGAAATTTATAAGCATAACAAGGACAAAATGGTATGAAATTCTAGAATAACATTTTAAGATCATACCATATATATTAGAGATCATAATATATAATGGATGTTAATAAGACATGTATCTTAAAGAAATAAATTACATAATCCATGTAATCATATCATATGAATAAATTATTTATTTTTGTATAATATATAAGAATATAAAAAACATATGTCAATGTGGCATATCATGGACATCATAATATGTTAGTATTGGGTTAATCACCAGTCTTCCAATTTCTGCCTTGGGATTTAGTCATGTGTTCCCTCTTGTTTTGGGATTAGGATGTTCTCCTATGTACCCTATTGTTTTTGAATTGGTATTTTATCCCGTTTACCCACTTATTTAGGTCTTGGAATGTCCTTATGTGTACTCTATTATTTAAGGTTTGGGATGTCCTCTCATGTACCCTCTTGTTTTGGTCATAGTATGTCATCCCGTGTACCCTCTTCTTTTGGGAATGGGATGTCCTACCATATACCCTCTTATTTTTGTCTTGTGATTTCCTCTTTTATACCATATTTTTCTGTTCATGGTATTCCCTTATGTGTACCCTTTTATCTAATAAAACATTTATCATTACCCAATGCTTTGGAGGGAGATATTAGTCTCACTCATATCACTATAATATCATTCAAAAAAGTGAATAATTAAACTATCCATCATATCATGACCGATAAAAAGAGATAGGTTTTATAAAAAGAAAATCACAACCCATGAAATGAAATGGTTATCACTAATTTTTATTCACTTCATAACCTATAAAATTAGATAGGTTTTATAATAACTTCTTAAATGAATAACCCATGAAAGGTAGTTGGTTTCATAATTATAAAACTCGTATAATAGAAATAGGTTTCATAAGCATCATGACATCAAATAATAAATCATTTATATAATAATATGAATGGATCCTTAAATTAATTTCCTAGAAAGTAATGAGTGATATCAACATATGTAATCATATATTGAAAATAATTTTGAAATATATCTATAAATCTTTTCTTGATGAAAATATTATTTGATTTTGAAACATTATTTTTAAAACATAGATTCTTTTGATAACCATTTTTTTGAAAATAATTTTAAAAAATATAAATATGTCTTGAAATAAAATTTAAAACATTTTTAATTGAAATTTTTTTGAAGGAAACATGGAAACATTTTCAAAACATTTTTCCATGAAAACATAAAAAATATGCTTCAAAACATTTACAAAAAGTCATTTTAAAAAATATAGAAAAATTATAATGAAAGAGTGAATTTTTTTAAAAATGTTTAATTTGTGATACTTTGAAATTATAAATAAATTTGTAAAATGTTATTAAAACCATTTCATTGAATATAACATTGAAATAATATAATTAAATGATTAAATCGTTTCGAAAACTATTTCATTTAAAATGAATTAAAAAAATTATAAGTAAAGACTTTAAAACAACAAAAACATTTAAAAACATTTTTCCTGGAAAATTATCGTCAAATATCATTTCAAAACATTTTTAAAACATGGTTTTTAAATAAAAAAATGTTTCGAACAAAGAAATATATACATTTATATTTTTCATAGTTTTTTTTAATTTTCATATGTACCAATTAGTAGTAAAATGTTAATAATACAAAGATATATATTGAATTAGAAGAGGATAAAGAATATCATGAGTGTTATTGAAATATGGGACATTATATTTCATCAAATGAAGTATAATCATTAACAATCTCGAATAACTATGGGATTTTTTCAATAATCTATTACCACTTGGTTACATTGCATCATACTATTAATGCATGAAAATTAAATTACCTAAAACATAAAATATAATTAAAATAATAATTTTAATTATATTATATTTCAATTGAATTTATATACCCCTCTTTGAAGAACATACATTCATAATAAAACATGTGTGTTTAAGAACGAATGTTGAGACAATACTACAATACCGATTTGATATCTTTTGTAACATTAAACCCATGAAAAATACCATACAATGGATATGTAAATAACAATAACTTTCTTTATAATAATAATATAATAAATTCCTGGGAATAACTCACAACATAGAAATGGAATGGGTGGTAAATAAAGCATGTATATCACTTAAAAAAGAGATATATGAAACTCACTTAACTTATGTCTTTAATCTACAATCCAATAATTTTTTTCATTTTCAAAAGCCAGTTTATGGGTTCTCGGTTTATGACTTTACACTCATCATACATGTTCAAACCTTTTGTATAATAAATATTAATTTATAATAAATATTTTAAAGAAATATATTCTTATAAATGAAAAAATATATTTATTTATTATGACTTTATATTACTCTCTTGTATGAAGTTTAATGTTATGGTTATACTTCGGGTAATAATTTCTTTGTTTTTTGCTTGTGTCTTAATTTTTTTATATCTTGGGTTCTTATTATTATATCATGTTTTCGAAAATATAAAACATGATATAAATATAAATTATATTCTATAATTTTTATGGAAATAATTTATATAATTTATAAATATGATATAGAATACACCATTCATGGAGCGGTAAGCCGTACATACGCTTTAATGTAGTTTCTGTTTTTTGTTGTTGTATTGAAAGAAAAAAACTACATGAAATATAAGTATATATAATTATATATAAATATAATTTTTCCAGTATAATTATTATATCGTATATGTCATATAATCTCACTAAAATCATCCTTAATACAGTCTATTTAGTTTGTGAATGAATCACACCACTTTGAGGTGCGGTAGTCAACACTTCTTCAAACAAAATTCTCATTTTAAAACCAAATATAATGGATAAGAATATGTTTTTTAAAAGGAATATATGACAATAAATAAATAATAAATATATAATCTGTCATATATAAATATCATTTTCATCAATATTTCCACCATGGTAGGCGGTAAAGGAAATATGAACAATCTTCATTTTGAGAGATGCTAGTTCTCCATACAGAAAAGCCGTAAGTTTGTTACCCATTATATGGATGTGTGTGTACGTTTAGGTAATAAATTGCATAAAACATCCTATAATATTAAATATTATTTTTATATAATAAGGGAATTAATGAAGTGGATGGGAGGATAAGGAAAATATAATAAAGGATCTTATAAGTAGAAGTTACCAAATAATATGGTAACTCTTTTAGATTTGTATGAAAATGATACATGGGATTTATTTCTTCCCAAGGATAGGATTATTTGTTGAAGTTAGGAATTATTAAAATTTTATTTGAAATATACTGCAATGACATAATATGCTTGAGAGGTATGAAGAAGAGGAAGACCTGATGGCCTTTTATACGCAATGAAAATGACTCATTTATAATTTTTCAAAACAAGTTAGGTGTAAACATGTTCTTAAATAACAAAATTTATACAAAAAAACAAATAATGTATTGTTTATAGCCTAAATATTTCCATAAAATGGGTGTTGGACAAGTTACTAGGTAATTTAGCCCCCTAAGATTATGGTTTTGTCACTAATTAAGCTTAGTTTCACCATAATCATCGTGATTAATTTTAATCTCTTATTCTAATATTTTAGGTCAAAAATTATCAGGATCTGATTAGACTAAAACAATTATACATATTAAAATGTTTCATGACCATTTTTATAAATTGAATTCATCAAATCAGAAAAATTATTATTAATACTTATCCCGAAGAAGGGACGACATGATTGGGTTTTAATGTATAAAAATGATCAAAAGTATGTTAAATTTTTATATTCAATTTCAATGAGAAAATTATTATAATGACATAATTTCTATTAATAGATTTATAATTTTTCTAATTTAGCATTAAAAAAATTTAAATTATAATTTATCATTAATATTTATTTAAATAAAATAATTTTTTTAACTAAAATGCAGTATTTTTTACTATACATAAACAAATGAAGTATCTCAAAAAAATACAAATAATTCACCCTAATATAGTTTTATAATTATAAATGAATTTTTTTTATTTTATCTAATACAATTTAGAGAATTGTGTGAATTTATTTTATTTTTCTTCATAGATGGGAAAAAAGTAGTTCTATCGAGAAAATATTAATTTTAAACATATAAAGACATTAAAAAAATTATATTTTTTATAATAAATATGTTTTATTTATATAAAACCACTATAAAAATATTTTAAAAATAGTTATTGTTATTCATATTAAAAATATTAAATTCTATGTTATATTTATCCCCATTAAATAATTTAAATAACAAAATTATGTCTATTGAAACTTGGTATTATGTGTAAAGTATGCCAAGCCAGTGTTATTTGTAGCGCATGCGAAGCCGGTGTTGTATATAGAAAAATACAAGTCACTATTTTTTATATCATAATACATGTTGGTGTCATTTCAATGGAATTATTTACTTAGTGTTTTCATATATATGTAGATAAATCTATTTCTAGTGTCACGTGAAATGAAAAATATCAAAAGGATAAATTAATTCAACTATATATTTCAAATAATCTCAAAGATTTATATTCTATCCCTTAAAAATAAATCCATCAATCAAAATGTTTCTGGGTTATAAAAGGTTTAATACTTGAATGTTTCATTCATATAAACCCATATCTAAAAAATGAAAAATAAAACATCTCTTAAAAATGGAAATTTAGATCCATAATGGTTACCCAAAGTAACTCATAATGAGATTACCACATAGGAGAATGTATGTGGTAACTGAAAAAAATGGCATGGAAGTGAAATATTACCATCACGTTCTGATATAGAGTGATAGAGAATAAGATTAGGAGAATGTTAATAATCACAATGATATAAATTTGTGATGTCCTAAGGGTCCTTCTGATTCATTGTAAATGAAAGTAATAGGGAAACATTTTTAGATTGACTATAATTGTTTATAATGTTATATAATTTTCATAAAAAGCTATATATCCATTATTTCACGAGAATAACTCCCATTTTATATCGTTTATCCACTTCACATATTTATCTTAAACTGTTATTCACTTTCTAATTTTTATGTACAAACAGATCATGAGAACCATGATATACCATACCAATAGTTATCATCAACACAAAGTAGTTTAAACATGCTATACATTATTCATAAATCCCCATATGGAGAGATAATAAATTAATATTACTGACTTCATCTGAAGTTTAACATAATCCTTCCCAAAAAGGTTAACCTTATAATTCTTCTCAAAGAATAAAATTAAATGAATTAGAAAGAATGTAATGAAATCATCTTAAAATTAATCCTTATATCTCACAACATACATCATTGTTGTATAATTCCAAACATTTGAATATTCTCATTGTATATTATCTCAAAAAATGGTAAGAAAATTAATTACCATATATCCTTTTTGAAAACATGACGGCTTACCAATTCCAATGATCACATGATTTACCCTTTAAATCAAATAACTTTTAAAAATCATCCTTGATAAGAAAGAAAAGTTTATCGATAATCAGTTTCAGTTTAATCCATACTATGTAATTTACTTATTCATATCCAACATATCTTTATATGAACACTATTATCTCCAGATCAGACATTAATTATGGGTTACCTTACATTAAAATGTCACCTTTATATGGAATCACTTTTTAATGTCTTTATCTCCATTCAAAATTTCCTTTCCAATCCTTAATAAAAACTTATACTGAAAATAATTATATATTTGATGATTCCTATATCATAATATCTGAATTTGAAAACATAAATACTACATTAATCCCACTTTATTCATAAACAATTACTCACTCTACATCAACTTATTAATTATTCCATGTATCATAGAATATAAAATATTAATCTTGTCTTAGGTTTCCTCAACCTCAATCTAATCATGATTTTTATGTTCTATGTAAAAAAACAAGAAGAACATCACCTAAATTTCTCATGTCATTTGCAGTCTACTTATATTCAGTTGTATAACTCATACTCATACCACCTTCATAATTCTCTTTATGATATTTCAACATGGGAAATATATTTTCATAATTCCCATAGTTTCCACATTTGAAACATTCATTGTCAACCTTGTTCCTTCATGTTCTATCCATTAAATAATACAAGAAATCACTGGGTGAGAAACACATATCATATTAGAAATCCACATAGTCCTACCTATAGGATTTCTAAATCATGACACCTACCTTTTAATCAAGGAGACCTTAGGATTAACCTATAATATTCATTGTAATATTCTATTTAAATCCTTCATAATGGTTCATAAAGAGATTCTGATTTTACAAAGCATATCCCTCAGGAGTGTCAAACCAGTTGTGCATCAAGGCCTATTTTCATGTACTAAATTACCCCGAGTTAGGCCCAAAAATTCATGTTAGAGTTTTTACACATAGGTAGATCTGTGTGAGATCCACATATACATGCAATAACAATGCATGGATATATTTTCAGGAAGCCATTAAATCTATCCTTTACCAAAATTCAAGGATATCTTCATAAAACCACACTCATACATATAATTATGTATAGAAAAATCCCCGTACATATCATTAGAAATTTACAAAGGGATGTCATTATATTTGTCTCACATTTGTTTCAAAATTTGAATAATCATTTCCAATGCAACCAACTACAGTGACTTAATCTTTATATACATGGATATTAAATCATTTTAGATGAATATTTTGTACAATACAAACATAAAATCTTGAGGAACATAATAGTTTAATGTCATTGGAAACATTGAATCTTAATATTTTATCCTAGTGAAAATCATTACCATCTCTCATAAATATCTCCACCATTAGTAATTATACCTAAAACCATTCTTCATATCTCGGTGAAAGGAAACATAAAAAATGGACGAGCTTAGATACTTATTAAGAGTAAATAAAGGAAATGTGTAACAATAACATGAAAAAAAGAGTATGTAATCTGAGAATAACATTCTAAGATCATATACTACATATTAGACATCATAATAAAAATTGGATGTTTATAAGATATGAATCAAATGGAAATATATAACATAATCCATGAAATTATATCATAGAAATAAAACACGGAATTGTGGAAAACACATAATAATATAACAAACCTATATAAAGGTGGCATACCAAGGAATTTGTAAAATTTTATTCATTGATTAACCACCCTTGTACCTACCTCAATCATGGCATTCCCTCCTACGTACCCTCTCATTTAGATCTTGGGATGTTCTTCCATGAACCATCTTATTTTTGGATTGGTATTTTCTTCTCATTTACAAGATTATTTCTAGAATGGGATGTCCTCCCATGCACCCTATAGTTTTAGCCTTCATATTTCCTCTAATATAACATTTTTCTTCCATCTTGGGATATCCTCCCTTGTACCCTCATGTTTCAGACTTCAGATGTCCTCCTAGATACCCTCATTTTCAGGCATGGGGTTTCCTCTTATATAACCTCATTTTTTATTCTTGGGATGGCATCCCATGTACCATTTTGAATCATAAAGAATTTATAATTACCAAATACATTGGAGGGAGATATAGTTCCCAGCCATCTTATAATAAAATCAATAAAAAAATGTTACAAAAATTATTACATTCATCACATCATGGCACATAACAAAAGATATGTTATATAAACATTAAAAACTAAAAAATCTAATTAGATGGGTATCATTAAAATTTCAACACATCATAACCAATGAAATTAGATATGTTTCATAATACTTCATGAAATCAAAACCCATGAAAAGTTGTGGGTTTAAAAAGTGTAAAACTCATGAAAGAGAAACGAGTTTCATAAACATCATGACATAATGCATAAAATATATAGAGTAATAATATGAATGGAACTTTTAAATAATTTCCTATAAATTGTTGAGTAACATCAACATATTTCATAATATATGGGAAATAATATTTAATTCTCTTTCAAAAAAGTTTCTTGATGAAAATATGATTTCATTTTTAAAAACTTATTTGTAAAAAATAAATCTTTTTGAATGAAATTAACTCTGAAATTACTTTGAATACATAAAAAAAGTTCTGAAATCATTTTTGTACTCTATTTTATTTCAGGATTATAAAATAATCTTTCAAAAATTTTGAATCCCTTTTTACTAAAAAAACTATAAAATAATATTTAAAACATGCAATTTTTTTTCTTTGAAAAAAATTTGAATGTATATTAAAAAATTTGGAATATATTTTGAAAACCATTTCACTAAAAATAACTTTGAAATCATATAATAAAAGATCAATACAATTTTCAAATATATTTCTTGTAAAATAAGATTATAAAATTACAAAGAATTATTTAAAACAATAAAAATATTTAAAATCCTTTTTATTAGAAAATTATATTCGAATATCATTTTAAAACATGTTTGAAAACATGGTCTAAAAAATACAGATGTTTGAACAGAGAGAAAGTTACAGGAATATTTTTCTTAAATTTTTTCTTAATTATATTATGTAAAAAATTGTTTTAAATGTTAAACATACATGGAAATATTTTAAATAAAAATTCTATAAGGAAAACCATGACATTTTATGAGATATGGATCAAAATATCTCATCAAAGGAAGCACAATAATTGACAATATTGAAAATCGATGAGATTGTTTCAATGAAAACTTACCACATGTTTAGTTAGGATCACACTCTTCATGTAAGAAAATGAAGTTAAATAAAGGATAACATAACATTAAAAAACTATATTCAATATATAACATGTCAATTGTAATCATACAAACCATATTAAATAACATTGGTTTATAACACACCACGTGTCTCAAAGAAGGCAATTTGAGATAAAACTACTTTACTGATTCGATATCGTTTTAAAAATTATCCCCCTAAAACAAACATCATATAATGGAAATTTAAATAAACATAAATTTAATTATAAGAATCATATAATAAATCTATGTCCATTATACACACCACAAAAAGGAATAGTTGGTGAATCAAGTAAGCATTTCACAGATATAAAAAGTGTGATGAAATATACTTACCTTGTGTTTTTACTCTCATCGTACTCGTTCAAAACTCCTATATATATATATTATAAATATTTTTCTGAACCATTTTATAATTTCTAATACCATATATGTATTTATTATGTCTTTATATTACCCACATGTTTACAATTTTATATTAAGGTTACGGTTCAGGTTACATTCTATTTATTTTTCCCTTCTGTCTTAATTTGTTATATTATTGGTTCTCACACATATATAGTTATTTACAAAATTTAAACTATGATATAAATATTATTTATATTCAGTGTATTTTTATTATAATAATATGTTGAATATAGAAATATGAAATGGAATACACTATTCATGTTGATAGTAAGTCGTACGTACGCTTGAATGATGTTTCAGTTTTTTTATCATATTAAAAGAAACAAAGAACATGATATATATATATATATATAATTATTACAATATAATTATTATATAACTTATTTATTATATGTTCACTACACCCATACTTAATACATTCCATATATTGTGTAAATTAATCACATCACTTTGAGGGGGAAGTAGTCCACACTTTTTCCAAAAAAAATATCATATTTACATCAATATGAATATAAAAAAATATATATGTTAAAAAATTAATTAAAAATAATAAAGGCATAATAAATATAATATATTTCATATATGAAAAGTGTGTACTTCAAAATTACATTCATAATATTTGGTAAAGGAAATTTAAACAATCATAATTTAGTGAGGCATTAGTTCACTGTAAAATGAAACAATTTATTTATTACCTATTAGATGAATGTGTGTTTATGTCTAGATAAAAAACATAGAATAAATATATCATAGTATATTTTTTATACCTTCGTGGTTATAAAATAATGGAATAAATAGAGAAGATTAATCGATATAGAAAAAAAATAAATTAACTTGATAGAAGTGGTTACCTTTTAATTGGGTAACCCCTATTAGTTTCTTCCAAAAGGATTCCTTCAATAGATTTTTGTCCAAGAGGAGGATTAAAGGAATGAGTTATGGATGTTTAGATTTGTATTGGGTATATATTTGACAAACTAAGATATTTCAGACTTTTAAGAATAGGGAGAGGTGGTTGCCGTTTATAAGGAAGGAAGAAGACACACTTGGAATTTTTGACAACATGTTAGGTGTGCACATGTTCTTACATAACAAAAGTCATAACAAACCAAAAAAATAAATAATAGATGATTTATTAATGAAATATGTCAATAAAATTTTTATTGTAGTTGTTTATAAGATATTTCCTCCCAAAAAGTTTGGTTTAGTCAATAATTATGTTAATTTGAACTTATTCGTTGTGTTTAAATTCAATCAATTTTACTAATATTCTTTTTTTCAAAAATTAACTTGATATAAATAGAAAATATATATCGGACTCATTAAAATTTAATATTTCAATTTTTATAAATTTAATTCACAGATGTGAAGAAATTATGATAATTCTAATCCCATGAAAGGGACAAAATAAGAGGGTTTAAATCAGAAAAATGTTCAAAAGTTTTTAAGTTTTTATATTAAATTTCAAAGTGAAATTGATAATAATGACCAAAATTTTAATATTATATTTACAGATGAGATAGTTTTACCTTAAAACAAATTTAATGTATTTATTGAATTAATAATTATTGAAATGAAATGTTGGGTGTTACCTAAAATGCAGTATTTTTCATTATTCATAAAAAATTGTTGGTTTTTAGAAAAATGAAAAACATTCACCTAAAGATAATTTCATATATCGAAATTAAAAATTAATTTTATTTAATCAAATTAAATTTCTATATGTGTCTAAAATTAATGGAGTTTTTTTTTCATAAAATGGCACATAATGTAGTTCATTCGGTAAAATAGTATTTTTAAACATATAATGAATTTACAAAAAATTACTTTTTTCATCATCAATATGTTTTATTTATATAATAGAATTACAACAATATTACAAATTTATTTATTAATATTAATATTTCTATGTTTCATGGATATATTATAATTATATCCATTAAATAAATTTAACAATTAAATGATGTTTTGTGGAAACATTGTATTGCATGTAAGGTACATCAAGTCGGCGTTTCACACAGAGCATGACTAGTTGGTGATTCATCTAGAGAATGAAAATTCAGTGTTTTATATAGCTCAATCCAAGTTTGCGTCATGTGAATGTAATATTTGACATGGTGTTTTAATATATATATATATCAATATAAAACTATTTACACTGTAATACGAAATGAAAAATATCAAAAATATACATTAATTAGAAAAAAATATTTTATAAAATATTATGGGGTTAAAAATATTACCTAATATCATGGTGTGAAAATAATATATTCCAATTACTCATTTTTATTAATATTTTCAATTTCAAATTAAATGAATTTTATAAAAATATACATTAATATTAAATTATAATATATAATATTATATTAAGTGATTTAATATTCCAAAAATTAATATATTATTAAAATATGTTTCTAAATGTATAAAATATATGATATAGTCCATTCATGTAATAATATTAATTTTTTTAATAATTATATTGACCATAAATATTAAAAACATTTTAATTATTGTAAATAGTAAATTTGTGTTCTCGACATCTGATGCACTCATGTATACAATTAATTTTATAACTAGAAAAAATATTATTATATATATAAGGTTTCATATTTATAACTAGAGGGTAAAAATTATATATTTATTTTCCTTTATTTCAATTCTTAAATGATAAATTACGAAGGTAAAAGTGTTTGTTACTAATGTGTAAATAGAAATGGTAAAAAAATGAAACATAGAAGAGTAGGATATCATGATTAACATGTGTATTTTTTGTGTGTGGTGGAGGTGTTTGACAACTATTTCATCATGAATATCATTTGACAATTAATATTGGAGGAACATGGTGTTTAAGTATGTTCCCATTTTCTGAATTGTTTTAGGTATTTACAAAAATTCCAATTCTCCCCAATTATAAATATGGACTTCCTTATATCACATGTTCATAATAATAATCTCTTTTTATCAAAAAAACCTGCCAAATCCTTTGACAAAATTACTGAAACAAATTATAGAGCTTCTATTCTTCCAAATATATCAACCCAAGGGGCCATAATAAGAGACTGAATTGAGGTTTCTCTAAGAGAATGTAATAGAATTCACTAACCTCTTTCTTTTTTATTATTCTCTGAATACATTAATTAATGTAAAAAATAAATAAAAAATAATAAAAATATCTTAAAATACTATCTTATTATGTTTAAGTCATAAATAATATCCATATACCCTTCCATAAAATATAAATGGAATTGTTGATAATGTGTACGATGAACTACCACCTCCCCAACCAATGTAATTCATATTCAATCGCCACCTATCAAGGATATATATGATGATGAATTGAACATATGTGGATAATATTTTTGAAATAAATATACATAAATAATAATAATATAACATATACCACATTACCGACCAATCAAATGGAAATTAATAATTTTACTCATACGTAGGTGTGGACTATCTCCTCCACACAGTGATGACAAATATTTTTCATTTTATTTATAAATAGATGATAATAATGATATATTTATGGAAATAACACTAATTTTATGATATTTTAATGGTTCTAGAGTGAGGATATATTAAATGGCATTCTTAAACTGCATTTATCTTAAAAATTGAAACAATGTTCATGTGTACGTATAGCCTACCTTCTTCATGAAATAGGTTACACATTTTACCATATATAACATATATGGACTGTTATAAATAAACATATAATTATTATATATGATATTTATATAATTTTAAAATTCTATGGATGATAGATCAATGTTAAAAGTAAAATGACCAAGATTACCAAAGCAACCCACGCATGAAAAATGAAACAATTATAATAAAAAGTAATGATTTTAAAACTGAAGTGTTTATAAACTTTTCATAAAAGACTGCAACTAAATAATATATGGTATGAAATATATGAGTCTGTTTTTTTAAACATTTATAATAAATCTATAATCATTATTCAATAGGTATTAACATATATTAATGGAATCAAACCTGAGGTTAAGGTTTCTTATCTCACGATTACTTTGGTGATACATATAAAATATTGTAAAGTCTTGTGTTTTTTGGATAGGGATAAAATAATAATGTTATTTAACATTGTTTTTTATATCAGGGTTCATTTTTTAAAACAAAGGTTCGATAAGAAGTTTCAAGAGTTGGGTTCTTTTAAAGTGTAGATAATGGGCTTGGGTAAATTCATGGGGATTTTCCTAGATGGATGGATGGGTTTCGGGAGAACCAAACCAGGAAATGATGTCCGCACAAGCGGTGCACATTTGGTGAAAACTATGAGCGTTATCAATGGAGAATAAATTAGGTGTCCATTAGTGGATGCAGAATTTGCGCATAGTCTGTCAGACTTTTCAAGTCAAACCATACGGTCTACCCAGTATTCATTTTTGAGTTAAATTAGTTTAATTAAATTCAAGGATGAAAGGAATATAATTAAATGTGTTTTGGGGGGTTAATTTTAAATAAATTACATTTTAATGAATTTATTTAAATAACACTAAGATGGATAAGTTATTTAATTAAATTGAGATGAAAATAATTAAACTTATTTTAAATTATGCTGAGATGTAGTATTTATTTAAATAAATTGAGATAAGATAATCTTAATTAAATGATAGGTAAATGAGGTGTTTGGGGTTATCAATGAAGGGAAACATTAAAAATTAAAATTTAAATGATTTGTAAGTGAGGTATTGGGGTTTCATTTAATTAAATTCAAGAAAAATAGAAATTTAATTAATTAATTTAAAATGGAAGTTTTATTTAATTAAAATCAAGGTTAAGAAGAAATTAATTAATCGGTGTGAAATAGGGGTTCATTTTAATTAAATTTTAGTTGAGATCATTTAACTAAATAATGTTGATGTGTTTGAGTTTTTAATTTAATTGAATATTTTTATAAAATTTAATTGAATAACCTGAATTAGAGAAATTATATAATTAAATCTTCTTCGATCTAATTTAATAAATGACGATTAGTGAGTTTTTGGGTTATTTTTAAATTATATTTATATAATTTAAGTAAATAAAATTGAGTTGGAAACATTATTGAATAAAATTAGGTTGGAATGGAATTTAATAAAATGATGTGTTAAATGTAGAGTTCGGGTTTTATCTAATTAAATTCAAGGTTAAGATGAATTTAATTATTTGATGAAAAATGGGGGTTTTATTTAATTAAATTATATTGATAAAACTGTATTAAATAATGATGTTTTGGTTAATTTGTTTAATTAAATTCATGGGAGAATTATTTAATTTAACGATGTGTTAAATATAGATATAGAGTTTTATCTAATTAAATTCATTGTTAAGATTACATTAGTTAATTAATGAAAAATGGGAGTTTTATTTAATTATATTTAATTAGAATAATTAATATACATAATTATGTTTTAGAGAATTTATTTAATTAGATTTTTTGGAGAAGAAATTAATGATGTAAAATTAGGGAGTTTTGGGTTTTGTCAAAGAAGTGTTTTATTAAATAATAATAGTTGTTATTTTTATTAAAATTTCATTTAATTAAATTGAGGATGAAAAAATTAATTAAATGATATGAGATGGAGAATTTTATTTAACTATGTTATGATAAATGAATTTTAATTAAATTATTTGAAATTGGGGTTTTATTTAATTAAATTCAAATTTAATTAATATATGTGAAACGAAGGTTTTAATTTAATTTAATTGAATGTTGATATAATTAAATTAAATAACATGAGTTGGATAATTCATTTAATTAAATTTAATTGATATGAATTTAATTAAATAATTTGTAAATGGGTGTTTGGAGTTTATCAAGGGGGTTTAATATTAAAATGTTATAGTAATAATATGGTGGTTATTTTTATTATTTTTATATTAATTATTATATTTTAAATTTGATTTAGAATTTATTTAAGGTAGAAAAGAAAAGTGATGTGCACCTCTCCCTCCTCAAATAAGGGGTGTGACACACCCATGGTGCATCACCCATGGGTGATGTACCACCATACTCTCATGGCTCCCTCTCCGAATGCCGGATTACTTTGGTTCCTTCACGAATGTTATCCATTTCAATGAGGTATGTCCTTCTCCATGAATTTTGTTATTCACATCAGTTGTTTCATCTCTTTGTCATCCAGTTTCTTTTAAGTCGAAACCCATGATTCAGGTTTAATTTGGTTTCTTCATTTCTTTTGATTCTAGGGGGTTCCAAAGATTTATCGAGACCCAGTGGTCGATATTCCGATGACCAACACTGAAGGAGTGGCAGTTTGTCTCAATTTTGTGTCAATTACATGATTTTTAGGTATGTCTAAATAATGTTAATTGGTTTCAGACACCTTGAATTAGGTTATTGTCATTTATTTGAGTCATAGTTAATTAATTGTGTGTATTTTTTTCCTTCACTCAATAATTTTGGGTTCTATTTGTAGTTATACGTTGTGATGATAAATTCTAAGTATGTGAGAACTTTTATTGAGGTGTGTGTACGTGAGTCGGTTACAGTACTAGTTAGAAATAATTGGATCCACCATTTTTTGGTGTAGGGTCTTAAAATATTCTTAATTAATATAAAGTAGTAGTTGATTAATTACTTTTGAAAATAAATTTGACTAAAACTGCTAAATGGATTTGTTATTGTTATAAAATGATTTTATAGAATACAATATCAAAACCCCTCTAATGGAGGTGTGATTACTTCATATTTAAAAACATAAAAATTAGATTTATATTTTCGTTTAGCTTGCGGATACGTGTTTTTGCTTTTTATCCCTTACATAATTACACACTTTGGTGACGTGGTAATTAAGAGTTTTGGGAGTGATAACATGATATAATTAATTATTAAGTAATAAGTGTAATATATTGAGTCATTTAATTGTGAATTAATCGTGATCTGTGAAATTTTAATATTGATGATTAATCAGTGAAGTAATTATCTTATATTGAAATGGACCATTTGGATAACTAAGTTGTGAATTAATTATGTGATATTGAAATAATTTCATTACAGATAATTATTTTGGGAAATAACTATCTAATATTGAAAAAGTTTCTTTAGAGATAATTAATTTGTGAATTAATTATGTGATATTGAAATTGTTTCCAAAAGATAATTAATCATGAAATAATTTTTTGCATTGAGGTGATAATTAATAGAGATATTAATTATGACATATTATATTGGCTAAGTTGAGATAGTTAATTGTGAATTAATTTTGTGTTTAGAGAATTGTAATTGTGATAGTTAATAAAGGGATTAATTATGAGATATAAAGTTGTCTATGTTGAGACTACTAATCGGGGGATTAATTTTGAGATATAAAATTTTCTAAATGGAGATAATTAATTTTGAATTAATTATGTGCTTTGAGAATTGTAGTTGAGATATTTAATCTGGGGAACATTTATGAGATATTAAATTGGCTAAGTTGAGATAATCAATTGTGAATTAATTATGTGATTTGAGAATTGTAGTTTATATAATTAATTGGGGGATTAATTATGAGACATTAAATTTGTTATGTCATGATAATTATTTCTGAATTAACTAGGTGTTTTGAGATTTGTAATTGAGATAATTAATCAAGGGATTAATTATGAGATTTAAAATTGGCAAAGCTGAGTTTATTAACTGGGGATTAATCATGATATTTTAAATTGGATAAGATGAGATAATAAATTATTCGTTAATTTAGTTCATTTAGAATTGTTGTTGAGAAAATTAAATAGAGGATTAATTATGAGATATTCAATTGGTCAATATTACATAATTAATTGGTAATTAATTATATTCTTTGATAATTTTAATTGAAGTAATTAATTGGGGGATAAATTATGAGATATAAAATTGGTTATGTTAAGGTAATTAATTGTAAATTTGTAATGTGTATTATGATTTGTAACTGAGATAATTAATCGGGGGATTAATTATGAGATAATAAATTTGATATGTTGATGTAATTAATTTTGAATTAATTATGTGCTTTACAAATTTTAATTAAGATAATTAACGAGGGAATTAGTTATGAGGTACAAAATATGGCTATTCTATGATTATTAATTGGGAATTAATTTTGTGTCTTTGATATTATGATCTAGATACTTAATTGTGGAATTGAATATATAGAGTTGATATTCATAACAAGATAATTAATTCTAGAAGATTAATTATGAGATATGAATAGTGTTGTTGATTAATTAATTGATGAATTAATTCAGGGGTTTTGTGTACCTAGTAATTTGTTGAGTTAACTAATGGAATTGAGTATGGTTAATGAGATGAAAGAGAGGCCCTTGCCTCATGTTTTTTTGAGATGAATGTGAATCCCATGTTAATGTTTTAATTGAAATATATAATAATGTTTTACTTATGTATAAATGTTTATATGCTTGATTATATGTAATTCAAATGGGCTAATGAAATGCATGAGAGGTTAAATGATTCATGAATTATATGTTATGAATGTCTACGACTAGTATAGGTAGGAGATCCAAGGGGCTGAGAGTGCCCTTGGGGATAAAGAATATATCATTTTTTTGACGATCCTACAGAGACCCCGAGAGCTCATGAAGATGAGCTAGAGGATAAACCATGTGCACTAATCTTAGTGATGGATGTTTGTGTGTTACATCCTGATCCATCCAACATTATTTTCCAAAGGACCATGAGATCCTTGTGTAGGAAGACCGTTTGATCTTCCATGTTGATTTCCATGAGACCATGGGAGAACATGGATTTTCGATAAGTAGAAACACCACGAGAACTTCCCCTATTTATGAATGTTGGTGCATTAGGTCTTTGTCTAACCTGAAATAGAATCCAAAGTATATGTCCATTTGGTGTTCGTAAGTGCTTGGTTCATATTGGAGGATTCTATGAATTTCTATATTTATATACACACACACACTATTACTATATATATACATATTTGACTTGATCAGACATACCAGCCATGGGATAAAGTAGGTATTTCCATTAGATGTCCCTTAGGAATAGTACGAGTTATTGGTATTTTATTAAATTCTATTATTGCTTCGATATAATTGCATTCTGTTTAATTTTATTGCATTGTATAGATTTATCTAGATACCTGTGGTCCTAGACTACTGAGATTTATAGTTCACACCAAATTTGGGATGCCATATCAGTAGGGTACCTGATTAGACTTTCTTTGTTACTGGACGGTGGACTCTAACATGTGGTTGTTTACTTATACATGGGAGATAGCAGAAAAGACTAAGCATGATATTGAGATTCCCAGAAAAATCGCCAATGTAGATTTGAATATTTTCCTTATATATGTATTTAAATGTAAGGAATTTTTCATTACCACTTTTAGATATGTATCCCCCTGACCTGCATGCATTGTATAAACTGGTGTTTTACACTTTCTTTATTCATCTGATTTTTGTATTATATCTGATTTCGCTGATATCTATGTTAATATGGGTTTCTATTGTGCATTCATAATATGAGGGTATAGTCTCCCACAATGACTATCCTTATACTATCACAACTATTAAACATCCTCTATAATATGGGGAGACATGTTTGAGGTCATATGGTGACTATTTTAGCTACAGATTCGAGGGTGACCCAGGTCTGGGCATTACAAGGTGGTATCTAAGGGTACGGTTTTCTTCATTTTTTCCTTTTTCATTCTATTTTGGGTTGGAAAATATGAGTATTGGAAAGTTTTGGTGCTCGTATAATAGTCGTTACTAGGTCTGATCACCCAGCTTATAGGAAATTACCATGTTTCCAGGGATGGTAATAGATCATTACAATGTTCGTGGATTCAGTTGATATGATTTCACCTTGAAGGACTAGTGTAATTTCCATTTCCTATAGATTTTGCGTATTTGGTAATTTTCCATGGCTTGATATGGAATATAAATAGCATTAAATGCAACATATTAAGCACTTACAAATTCAAATTCCATGCCTATGACATGGCATGTTGTATCATTAATAGAATGCCTAGTAATTTTTATTGTGTGCCTTGAAATTTCATTTTTTGATTTTCATCAATATTCCCCTTTAAGTAGATGTTTTTGGTGATAGATATAACATTATTGGGTGTTTATATGAAATCTTGATTATTTATTAGCATCTTTTGATGTAGGTGAAGGATTATGTGTTATAACATCCTAGTGTGTTACTGCTTATGAAAACATGCTAGAGATGTTTTGATATGTAAATGGCTGCATGAGTGGAACATTGATTTGTTGCCTTAACAATGGGACAATGTTTCAGTTGTATGGTGTATGGACACATTATAACTGGGAAAAGCGTAACATATATTTTCAAACAATTAAATATGTGCTGTTATAGTTAAAAGGAAAAATAGAAATTTGATGTGATGAATGGTATCTAATTGACCGTGGTAAGGTGTATGGGTGACCTAAAGGTGAGTTGGGTGTTTGGGAATGCAACACAGTTGTTAAAATGAGACTTCTTGACCATGGTATGATTTCTAGTGTTGTAGTAGCTCCAAATGGATTCTCAGAGACGAACTGTTTTTAAGATAGGTAAATTGTAAAGTCCTGTTTTTTTGGACCAAGCTAAAATATGAAATTTTTGAAACATTTTCATTTACTACATTGTTCATTTTTTAAAACAAAGCATCAGAAAGAAGTACCATGAGTTGGGATTTTTTAAAGTGTTGATAATGGGATTGGGTAAATGATCGAAGAGTTTACTAGATGTTAAGAAGGGTTCTGGGAGAACCGAAACTGGTAGTGATGTTCACATGGACTGCACATGGTTAATCAAAACCATGTGTGTAAACATTTCATAACAAAGAATGTGTATAGTGGTGGATGCATTATATGTGCAAATTCATTTAGACCGTGCAATTCAAATCGTACGGTCTACCCAGTTTTGAGTTTTGGGTTAAATCAATTTAATTAAATTAATGGTTGAAAGGAATTTAATTAAATGATATGTTTGGGGTTTCGTTTAATTAAAATAAACATATGATATTATAATTAAATTACATTGAGATGGATAAGTTATTTAATTAAATTATTATCAAAACAATTTAATATATTTTATGTGATGGTGAGCTGGAGTCTTTATTTAATTAAATAAGTATTTGTTAGGGAATTTATTATATTAAATTCATTCAAGAATAATTTATTGACATGTAATTGGGAGTTTTGGGTTTCACTAAGGAATCATTTTATTAAATGATAATAATAATAATGGTTATTATTATGATGGTTTCATTTAATTAAATTGTGGTTGAGGAATCTACTTAGATGTGGTGAGATAGAGAATTAAATTAAATTAAATTATGATAAACAGAATTAAATAAATGATGTCAAATGAAGTTTTTACTTTATTAAATGCATTCTTAAAAGAAATTTAATTAATTCATGGAAAACATGGGATTTAATTTAATGAAATTGAAATTTTGAAGAATTTATTTAAATAACATGATTTGGATAATTCGTTTAATTATATTTGGTTGAGGAGAATTTAATTAAATATTGTCTAAATGAGAGTATAGAATTTTTTAATGAGTTATAGTATTAAAGGTTAATGATAATAACATGATGGTTATTATTATTACTATATTATTAATTCTTGTATTTTAATTTAGTATTTTAATTTATTTAAGGGAGAAGAGAAGCGGGAAACACACCTCTCCCTCCTACTACAATGGGAGTGAAACACAAACAATGTACAGCCCAGGGGTGGTGCACCACCCTCCTCTCCCAGCTCCCTCTCCATGTGCCAGATCATTGTGGTTGTTTCAAGAATGTTGTCCATCTTTGTGGGGTAAGGCCTTCTGCATGAATTTAGTTATTCACATCGACTGTTTTAGATCTATGTCTCCCAGTCTCAATTAGGCTGAAACACAAGATTCATGTTTAATTTAGTTTCCCTGTTTCTTTCTTTTCTATGTGGTACATAAGAATTCTTAAGACCCATTGGTCTATATTCCGATGACCATCACTGAAAGAGAGGAAATTTAGCTCAACTTTTGTTCAACTCCATCAATTTTGTGTAAGTATAAATACCATTAATTAGGTTTCCACCCATTGGTTGACAAAACGAAGGCTACGGCGATGACGGCCGCAGCGAGGGAGATCCGCTAACCCTAAAGCGATGGCAGTCTTCGTGGCCCCTCCCCCCATTAGGGGGGAGGGGTCTTCGTCTCCAACTCATGCCTCAGGAGTTGTGTGACCGTGAGGTAGGGATTGCTTTGGATCCTCGCCGGACGCGGGTTTCTTCCCCCCTGCATTCGAGGATGCTCCAAAGGTACTTGGGTGCGTTTCAGGTAATTCTATTGTCCCGGTCTCAGTGAAGGAATTCCATGAAGCTTCAGCTTTACATTCCTCGGTGCTAATCGTGAGGTTTACGAAGCGCCGACCTCTGGTGGAGCACTTCGACAAAGCAATCAATACGGTGTGGGGTTTGAAACACCGTGCGCTTGTAAGTATACTGGGACCGCATCAATTCCATATTTTATTTGCGGATGAGGAAGATTTGGGAATGGCTTGGTCACAAATGAGGATTCCATTCTGTGGCCTCCAGTTCCACTTACTGCAAAGGTCCTTTGAGGCGCACATGAACTGTGACTCATCTTACACGGAAATTTGGATTCAATTTCCTGGACTTCCTCTTCCTTTTCAGAATATTGGGTTATTGAGATCAATAGGCAACTCGATAGGGCATTTTGTATGAAGTGATCAAAGAACAACTACCATGTCTCATCCCTTTTTGGGTAGAATTTGCGTGGAAATGGACCTCGCAAGAGTGCCTCCGGAGCTAGTCTAGATTGTAATTGAATAAGAGTATATGTACGCTCAATCAATAGTCTAAGAATCCTAGATCTCATTATTCTACTTTTGTCACAAGAAGGGCCATGATGAACATGGTTGTCGAAGGAGGTTCAGGGGTGGTGGAAGTTCTGATGTTCCAGCTGTACCAGAGGGTGTTCCTTTGGAAGGATAAGTGGTCACCATTGGTGCTGAGAAAGGAAGCGATCAGTCTTCACCTGCGGGCAGACCTCAAGTTCGTCACGCTCCCTCTAAATCAGTTGGGGACATTGACCCGATGGTCCAGGGGGTGCTATCAAGGGAGGTATATGTTCCATTTGTAGGATTACAGGTGGAAGTGAATGAATCTATGAGAAAGGAGACAATATCTGGGGCTGTGGTGTCTACCCCTCCAGAGGTTTCTGGATTGGACAACCGAGAGAATGGTAATCACAATGAACTGAGCCTTGATGCTGAAATCAATATATAGGGCCAGGACGTCGATGGGGTATGTAATCTCCAGTATATGGGAAGGGGACTTGAGCTTCAGTAGGGCTTGGGTGAGCCTGAGATGCCATACCAGAACACCTCAACAAATATGATTAAGGTTAGGGTGGATGAGGCTATTCCTTGTTCCCCAAACCGATTTTCTTTACTGGAAAATCCAGATGTTGTAGTGGACCATGCTGGGGAAGATGAACCCATACCTTGCCATCAACAGAATGAAGGTGATATAACTAATTGTGGTATTTCCCATGGAATGATGGTTAGACAGTCTGGTGGTGGTGTGGCTGATTCTGAGGGAGTCAAAATGGCTACATCGGATTAGGTGATTGAGGGGGTTCCAACTCATAAGCATAGTATGTGTTGTATAAAGTGGAAGGGAAAAAAATATTACTCCTTGCTTCCCCCTCCATTAGAGACCCGCTCTGCGAAGAAACTACCGGTGACAATGTCCAATGTGGTGAACCAGGCTTTATGCAAGGGGAACATAGATGAAATAGAAATTTCTACGGGGAAGAGAGGGACTAGAAAGGAAACCATCCTTAGTTCCGAGGAGGATATGGTCGAGGAGTTCCTGTATGTTGACATTCCACAGGAAGAGGCTGACATGATGGGAAGGGCGGTAAGAGTGGAAGTCGATCACGAACATGCAAAGTGGATTGACAAGTAAGACTTGATCTTAATGAGAGGCTTCAATGACAAGAAAATCAGCAAAGAGGAATATATCCGCACTTGGGACAAAATGGAGAACTATTTGGAAGATGTTGTTGGAAAAGATCCTGGGGCTACGGTATGGATAATACATTGGAATCTCTATAGGGAAGAAAGCAATAATAGGGTATGGTTGTGTTTTGGTAACATTTTCTTTTCTTATGAGGCTTTGCCCCCGGTTTAACTTGGGAAGTGCAGTCGGGGCTTCCTTATTGGGCTAGAGCACTCTGCCATTTCCTTGGAAGGTCATTTAGGACATGGATGATTCAGAGGGATGGAAACATCGGGAGGGACCATGCTTGTATAGGATCGCCGAGTGTCCAGCTTAGGGATGGTGGTGTTGTTGTTGCGTGTATGTGGTAGTTCCTTCTCTTCCTGGTGGTTTTTGGGTTTTTTTGGATGTATTTTTGGACTTTTGGTCTCTCACATTTTCCACAAAAGTTTTTTCTTAATAAAAAACAATTGTCACACACACACCCCTTGAATTAGGTGATTTTCCATTATTTGAGTTATAGTTAATTTATTATTTGTTTGTTGGTCCTAGCCTCCCTAATTGGGGGATCCATTTGTTGTTAAAAGGTGTGGTGATAAATTATAAGTCTGCATGTGCTTTTGGTGAGGTGCATGTACACAAGCGGGCTACGGTACGAGTTAGCAAGCATTTTCTAGGCCAATTTGTTATTTTGGGTCCTCAAAATAGCTTAATTAATTTAATACAGTTATTATTTAATTATGTTTCTTAATATATTTAAGGGATAATGATGAATGGATTTGTAATTGGTATAAAATGGTTTTTTAGATTACAAAATAATATTTTTGTAATAAAACCCCTCCAACAGAGGTGTGATGCCTTCAAGCTAACAACATAATGATTAAAACGATATGTTAGTTTGGCTTGTTGATATGTGTTTTTCTATTGTCTCAAAAACTTGTTGACACACTTAGGTTAAGTGGTAATTATTATTTTTGGATAGTATATGTTTTGATAATCAATTATTATTTAATAAGTTTAATATATTGAGACAACTAATTGTGAATTAACTGTGATCTTTGAAATTGTATTTTTGATAATTAATTGGTGAATCAATTTTGTGATGTTTAAAATGATTCCTTGAGACAATTAATCTTTGAATTCATTATGTGATATTGAAACAGTTTCATTATTGATAATTAATTTTTGAAATAATTTTGTGATATTGAAACAGTTTCTTTAGAAAGAATTAATTTTTGAATTAATTATGTCATATTGAAAAGGTTTCCTCGAGAAAATTAATTATTAATTAATTATGTGTCTTGTGATGATAATTAATCAAGGGATTAATTAAGAGAAAATACATTGCCTATGTTGAGATAATTAATTATGAATTTATTTTTTCTATTGTGAATTGAAATTGAGATAATTAATCGAGTTATTAATTATGAAATATAAAATTTGAAAATATGAGATAATTAAATGTTAATTAATTATATTCTCTCATAATTTTAATTTAGATAATTAATCAAGTTATTAATTATGAGAAATTAAATTGGATAATTTGAGATAATTAATTATTAATAAATTATGTGGTTTTTGAATTTTAATTGAGATAATTAATCAGGTGATTAATAATGAGAGATTAAATTGGCTATGCTGAGAAAATTAATTGTGAATTAATTTTGTGTTTTTATATTTTAAACTGCGAAAATTAATTGGAGTATTAATTATGAGATATAAAATTGAATAAGTATCTACAATTAATCGATTGAATAATTATGAGATATAATATTGGCTTTGTTGAGATATGTAAATGTGAATTAATTATGTTCTTTGAGAATTGAAGTTGATATAATTATTTGGGTGATTAATTAGGAGATATTGAATTGGCTATGTTGAGATCATTAATTGTGAATTAATTATGTTCTTCATGAATTGTAATTCAGATAATTAATCGGAGGATTAAATATGAGATATAAAATTGGCTATGTTGAGATAAGTAATTGTGAATTAATTATGTTCTTTGAAAACCTTAATCAAGATAATTAATCGGGGTATTAATTATGAGATATTAAATTGGCTAAGTTGAGATAAATAAATTTTAATTAATTATATGTTTCAAGAATTGTAATTTTGATAATTAATCCGGAAATTAATTATGAGATATAAAATTTTAATAATTTCAGATAATTAATTGTGAATTAATTATGTGAATTTTATATTATGGTTTAGATATTTAATTAAGGAATTGAATAAGGGGAGTTAATATTTATAATGAGAAAATTAATTATAGAAAATTAATTATGAGATATGAATTGTGTTATTGATTAATTAGTTGATAAAGTAATTATTTGGTTTTGTGTTCCTAGTTAATTTTTGAAATAACTAATGGATTTTTTTATGGCCAATTAGATGAATGAGAGTCTATTGTCTCATGTTTTTAGTTGAATTCGAATCCCATCATAATGTTTTAATTGAAATACAAAATGCCAGTTTACATAAATATAAATTTGAATATGCTTTCTTATATATAATTGAAATGGGAAAATGAAATACATATGAAGTTAAATGCTTCATTCATTATATGTTGTGAATTGTTATGCCTTTTATAGGTAGGGGAGCTAGGGGACTGTGGGATCCCTTGGAGAGAAATCATATGATTTTTTTGTGTTGATCCTCTAGACACAGTGAGAGCACATGGTGTTGAGTTTGGGGATAAATAGTGTACACAACTCTTGGTGATGGATGTCTGTGTGTTATGTCCGGATCCATCCAACATCATTTTCAAAAGGACCATGAGAGCCTGGCATAGGAATACCGTGTTAGATTCCTTGTTTATTTCCATGAGACCGTGACCACTCTTAGAGTTAGGACTAGGGGAAATATCATGAGCGCTTCAATTGGTTATTATTGTTTATGCATTACGTCTTGGTCTAGCAAAAAATAGTATTTAGGGTATATGACAATTTGGCATTGGTACACGCCTGGTTCATATAAGAGGATGCTAAGAATATCTATCATTATATATATATAGACAAACACACAAACACAATTAGTATATATATATATATATATACAGAAAATTGATATGATCAGACTTACCGGTTGTGGGGTAAAGCCGGTATTGCCGTGAGGTGTCCGTTAAAAACCTGGAGGGGTTGTTGGTTATTTATTCAATTCTATTATTTATTCGATATACAATCCCACTATTTATAATTATTGAATTGTCTAGATTGAGCTCGACACTAGTGGTCCCGACCTACTGAGATTTATATCCCACTCCCTATTTTGGCATCCATTTCACTAGGGTACATGAGGAGGTTTTCTTGTTTTCAGGACTGTGGACTCCTGATTGTGGCTATTTACATGTACTTTGGAGTTAGGAGAAAAGGACCGAGCATGATCTTGGGATGCTAGTGGAGATCTCCCTTGTTTCTATTAGTATTTTCCTAATATATTTATTGAAATTTAAAGAATTTAGTTTTGTTTACCACTTTCATATATGTGTCACTATGACATGCATTCATTGTATAAACTAGCATTGGTAACATTCTTTATTTGGTTGATTATTTTATTATATGTACTTTAACTATTATCTGAGTTATATCTACTTCTGTTGTGAATTCTTAATATGAGGGTATAGTCTCCCCACAGACTATCCTTAGACACTCACTACTAGTCAGTAGCCTCCAGCATATGAGGAGACGCGCTTCAGGTCATGTGTTGAGTAGTCTGACTACCGGTTCTAGGATATCTTGGGTCAGGATATTACATATATTCACCACTTATCTCTTTGGTGTGGTGTTTATAAAAACCATTAAATATTTTAGATCTCAAATAAAATTATCTTCCAAGAATTCAATTATTCATTTAAGTTATTTATTTCATGAGACGTAATTATGATTCTGAATTATCCAAAGTGGGAATGCTTTTTGATATAATCACATTGTTCATCACTATTTTTCCTGATTATGTTCTCGATGATGAAATATTTGTATCTAAATTTTTTAAAACTAATGATTTATCTTATCCAATTTTCATGAATCTAGAATACATGTTCTCCTCTAAAATTCCTCAATTAATGGAAATAAGATACAGAAATAATTTTTTTAATGAAAATATACTTCATTTTTCACTTTAGTCAGAAACCCTTTTATGTCGTATCCATGATTCTTAAAAATGATTTCAAAATATAATAACATTACAAAAATAATTTGTTTAATACATATTTATGAAAAAAATTATTCTATAAAAAATATTTTTCATGGAATCATCTTATAATATTATGAATGAGGATATTTTTATCCATTTTAAAACATATAGATGTACTTTTTTTAATTTATATGGAATTTATTGAATTAACAACCCTCATGTCCACGTGTTGTATTGAATCATAATCTACATATTTATTGGCTTCTTTTGAAATAATATATTTATTAATATTCTAGAAATAATTATTTTGTAGGAGTGTTATTTAATGTGAAATGCTTATTTAATATAAGAATGTTATTAATGACATCATTACAAGGTTTTTATTCATAAAATACAATAATCCTTATATCCATAATGATCCATGTGGAATATTTTTTGGTTATACCATCCATATTATTTTTTCAGATGGTTTATTATTAGTTTCACTAATGATGTAATTTTTTTGGTGTTATTCACCATATTTCCTTGAATAGTTTAGGATTACGTTTATTTATTGTGGAGTGTATTAACATTTCATAATAATGTTTTAAATTAAGCATGACAATGTTGATAATTGTTTGATCATTTCATATGAGTAATGAATTGGACTGGGTATGTGATGGTTTATGATAACAATATCCCCTCGATGCATCGATAGTCCTTATGAGAATAAATATTGGGTTTTGGACAAGCCCTTACTCATTTATATAAATTTAGTGGAACAAGGCCTAGATGATATTATTATATTTACTGGTAAAAGTCATCAATAGAAATATTATATGTCTAACATTATGTGTTCCACAATTATGAATCCATGTATTGAATCCCATGTGATTAATTTTTTTATGATATGCATGGGTGAGTCTCTATCTTAAGAGATTATTTTTTTAATTATATGATTATCATTTATTCTTTTTATTATATACTTCATGTTTATGTTATTTATTAAATTTCATTGGTTTTTATTATTTTCAACTACATATTGATTATTCTTTATTTATTTGGGATAAATTATATTTTATGCATTCCATTATTGAGAATTTGATTTCAACCGTTTCTTATGATTCCCTTCCGAAGATTTAGGTAATTATTTTATGGTTGATATGAATGTATATTATAATGGGATTATTTATCTTATGATGGAAAATTATATAATCTATTTTAGGTCTTCAATTTTAATGTATGATTCAGGTATATGTATAGTTTACCAAAAAGACTATACTATTAAGTCATTTATGATGTGGTACATTTTTTCTAGTTCTAATATTATAAAATAAAAAAAGACTATGTCCAAATGGGGTTTGGGTCCTTAAAAATATAATCATGTTTATCATTCATTGATGATATCCACTACCACTCACCGAATCCAAAAGTTTTTAAAATTACCATCATATGATTCCATTAAAATCTATTCACTATAGTTTATCAACATTAAAAAAATGAATTATGTAATTATAAAGTGGAATCATCCAATTATTCAATGTTTTCATGGAAATCATATTATAATGATTAATTAATTAAGATTGACTAAAGAGATGATATAATAATCCAATTCTTATGAAAGGCTTGATGATCCTATATTGATTTAATAACATTTTTTAATTGGATCCATGGAAACTCTTTAAATCTCATGAATTTACTTATATTTTGTTAAAAATACTTGTAAAACCCATCAATCATATTTTTTCCCCATTATCATTTACCCTTGAATTATATTATATGAAAGATAAATAAAAATGTTAGTGAACCCATGACATGTCAGCCTTCTAATTTTTAACATTCCTCCTACATGATAGAGCTTTGGAAGTGATATCACTATATCCTACAAATTGATAAGATAAACAGTTATCTATATGTTATTATATAAAATAATTTATACTATACTATATAAAATTCACATATCTTAAAATACAACATAAGTATTTATAAGAAAATCTTCTTTAAAATACCACTATCACTAATGCATAAATAACAATGTTTTTCAAACCTTATCTGATATCAAATATAATTTCATAGGAAATCATATCAAAAATTCATTTTGGATAACATAAAATACAGATTTTAAACGATAATATTATATTTTTATGTGTATCATATAATATTACCTAATGTGTGAATACACATGAAAAGAATATTTTTAATGCATAATAAAACACTAATAATAAATCCAAAGGTATGACTCAATACACATATAATCAAACACATTTTCTTACCCAATTTGATTCAACTATGTCGAAAAAATATATATTATTTTATATATTCATAAATGTATGAAATTTGTAGCCTCTATTAAAATATCATAACTAATCTTGTATCAATGAGAACTAGCATGATGTTCATGATTCATATATATCAAAATAAAATATTACAACTATATATAACATATGAATATATTTATTTCCATGTGATCTATTTTCCAATTTTTCAAGTTACAATGAGGGAATGAATATATAGAATACATATAACTACTCAAATATTCTTCATTTCGAGAGTATTGCCTTTTTATATCAATCAATAAATAATATTCCATTAATCATTACTTCTGAGACTAACCCATTTCCATAACATGATAGACAACAACATCATATTCCTTATCAAAAAATTCCTTAGGCTATATCAATTGAGGGCCCAAATTTAATACTCATCATATGAGAGGTCATTTACCAAAATATTTTATCTCAAAATGAAAATAATTTGAGAAACAAAATAAAACACACCGTGATTAGAAATACCTTAAGTTATACCGAAGTGAATAAAAATGATCCTTATTATACTTAAAATAAAAGCATCTATTGGTTTTTGGAAAGCCAAATATAAACTATGAAATTAAATTATTCAAAATTAATTGTGTGTGAAATTATATATGATATACTAAATGGGTCATATGGATCTCAAAACGCATTTCTATCTCATGATAATATTTTCTATCTCAATCCTAGAATATTATTGTCTAAAATAGTAATATTTTGTCACAACTAAAAATACACAATGTAAAACATTATTTTGAGACAACTAAATAACTTAATTTGAGTGCAGAATGAATATTTCACCAGATGAGAAAAAATGAATTAATGAAATATAAAAGTATTAATTTTGCAATACATGAAAAATATTAAATTATTATACTTATTTAAAAAATATAAGAAATTTTATAGAAGAGAATCTCAAAATTATACCACATGATAGAATACCATATAATTCATATTTTTTTCACATTGCAAGCATTTTTTAAAATTATTATACCTCTAAATAATTCTATCTACATTTCCTCATTATGATCTCTCAAAAACCTCCCCCTAAAAATTTTATTAGAATAATATATCAAGAAAACAATATTATCCACGGTTAGATATTTTAGTTGTATCCATAATTTTAATCTATTTGAACACAATATTGAAATTTCATAATAAAACAATCTGATGTTAAGATATTATTTTAATCTATTTTATACTAATACATATTATATTACTATCGACATCATCATTATTTGAACTCTTAACTTTAATTTCATACCATAAATTAATTTTATTTAACAGACTTATATTTTTAAAATAAACTTTTATAAACATAATTTGAACTCTTATATGTAATAAATAGATATTAACCTTGAATATTCACTAGAACAACCAATTTTCGTAACACTTGGAACTTCTCTGAGACAAAATATACTCCCACAATCCTCTATAATAATAAATTCGTTTTAGAATATTACATTAAGATTCAAAAACACCATTATAACAAAAAATAAAAATTATTTCATATTATTAGAAATATTTAACAAATAAATCATTATGTCCATTTAATTTAAAGTATTTTATGTGTACATAATATTATTTTGAAGAAAACATTTATTCATCAAAATATTCCAATATAATGTGATAATATCCATCATATTTTACCAAACATCTAGACAAACACATTTAGGAATGATATATCTCTGGTTATCCTTATCATCATTTAAAAAATGTTTTATAATGGAGTAAATAAAAAACCATGTGAATAACCACATTTAAAATCTGTATAATTATACCGTATAAACCAACATCTACTATAGAATATATGAATTAATTGGACAATACACATACATATCTAAAATATATTTGATCTTGATATTTTCTATTTCTATTAATTTCAATAATATTACTAACTTTTTATTAATCATTGAAATAAAAACTACAATGCCCATAAATTCATGCCTCAATTTTCTTCTATGATACATTTACGACACATGTAAAGTATACATTCAGTATCTTGTACCATTAAAAATTTTATAAATGATATATGTAACACTAAAAAATTACGTAAACACACTAAAAATTCTCTGAAAAAGATTCATTTTTTTGTAAAATTAAAACAAAAGTAATCATATACCACTGATCACAATTATTCAATTATATTTTAGTGTCCATTATAAGAAATTAACATGAAAAAAAATTTGTACTCCCCCATTAACATTTCATCTTCCTATTTTTAAATATAAGATAATTTATTATAAATAATCTAATAAAACATTATAATTTGATTCCCAAATCATATATCTTCAACACATTTGAGAAAATTCTTTAAAATTATATTGAACTCATCTACCTTTTCATAGGGTTTACAATTATAAAATTAGAATCAATTACTTAACATAAAAATGGGTAGACAATCATGTATTCTTGTAGTGATCAAGTATTTTTAGGTTATTTTCACAGACTATAATTTGGGAAGATTATGAATTACAATTAATATATTGGATTTATTATGTGAGTTGGGCCATATAATAGTTTTCTTATAATTTATATTCATCATGTACATGAATGTGTGATGTTTAGTTATATGACATCTTCTTATTTTTTCATCTATTTCTGCTAGTATATTCTATTATGATTATTTATATAGATCTATTTACGACTATACTTTTTTTTGGTTCCACTATTTTATCAATGTTATATGTCTATATTTTATTGGGATATATATTATATGAATCGTTAATTCTAAATATTTTGTTGTTTCATTCGTGATCCTAGCAAATTATTTTAAAGGGAATGGTGAAGACATGACTATGGTATTCCTTCAACACATGTCAAACTACTCTACCATATAGAGGGAATACATGTGGTTAATTGATGATGACTATATATATATATATGATGATATGGTCTGAAATGAAATAGTGACACCGATATTACTTTTATCGAAAGGAATCTAAAGTATTCAATAAAATTTTCAAGACCATGATTATGCTTAAAATTCTGTATTCAATAAACTGAATAGAAAAATTAGAGGTGTATAAGAGTAAAATATCAACCAATTCCTACATTATTGGTGAAGATCACCAAAAAAGAGGTTGAGATTCTGAAAAATTATTGAAATAATTTTATATGACAAAGACGAGATGGATGTGAGATCTCCTTAGAGATGTAAAAAATTAAATAATGAAGAAGAAGGTTGAGACCGTGTTTTATTAATAGATAATATTTTATGTGAAAAATTACCTAATTATTAATATAAAATAAATACGATCACAAATAATTAAATTAAATTTTCTAGGTCTATAAGATAACTGATGAGGATAAAAGTTGTTCTTAGAGCACACTGAGCGCCACTAGGGATACAATACATTTCTACCTAGTACCATGTTTCATATTAAACCATTGGACACCATTTATCAACCATCCATATTCTTATAATCTTTTATAAATTATCCCTAACTCATGATAAAAATAAAAAGGAATTATAATAGAAAAATTATTAGATATTTATAACCCATCAAGAAGGTGATCTTCCTCTGGCATATGGACTTTTCTGAATGATAATTTTATAATTTTTAGTTGAATATTTTAGTTGAGTATATAATTTATTTTATTGAAATTCATTACGAAAAGATTATAGGTTGATATGTTTATCCATAATTTGGGATAAAATTTATTGTTGAATAATTTGTAAATGATTTGGTATTCATTATAGATAATTAATGTCAACGAAAATACCATCTCTGATTGGTATTGAATTATTTTTTTCTTATTGATTATTTTGACCCATGTGTTAAACATTTTACATTCTATATACAGAAGTATAATCTTAAAACATATTTTATTGAACCATCAGTTGGAATTGATTCTTTAATATACTCTTTTAAATAAAATATTTAGTAGTGATTCAATATTTTTATAATAAATCAGCATTGTTTGATCTCAGAAGGAGACTAAAGTGGTGTATATTGTAATATTTTTATCTCCTACATTTAAATTTCATATCTGGTTTCATTAGATGTGTGATTAAATATTATTCAATCATATCATTCATGTAATCATGGTAAACAGATCTACAATACCCCTAGATTTTAATATGTATTATACATTATTTTAAATGGGTATATATGATAACATTTGATACATGATACAATGAACTAAATTAAATAATATGTTATGAAAATAAAATAGTAAAGACATTAAAATACAATTAAATAATACATAAATTTCAAAATTAATAAAATTTTAAAGATAAAATTTCTCAATTTTATATAGTAAAGTACTATTATTGGTAGATAAATTTCTTTCATAAATTTCGTTTTTTGATAATTTGTATATTTTCCAAGATATTATATATATATATATTAAAATATAATGTGTTAATGAAATATATGTAATTACATGTTTGATATATTAATAACATCCAAAAAATTAATAAAAAATATATTAAAGTTAATTTAATTATAAATGTCTAAACAAAAAATTTTTTCTAAAAAAGTTATTTTTATTATATATTTTTTAAATAAATTATAAAATTTTACAAATTTATACATTAAAAAAAATATTTTTTCAATTATTAAATCAGAATTGTATTAGTATAATTTTTTAATATATTTATGAAATTTTTTATTTTTTGGTGAATAATGAATAATTTAGTTTTTGGAAAATTATTACTTTTTTGGAATCATCATGATTTAAGAATAACATAATATATTATTTAAAAATTCATCCCTATAAATAATATTTTGAGTATTAAAATATGAAAATTCACTGTATTATTTATATTTAGAATCATATGTTCTAAATTTTAAATCCTAATGGATGCGTTATTCTAATAAAAATCTATTTTAGATTATTTACATTCAATATGATCATAAATTCTATAATTTGGTTTGGTAATAATTTTCATTTTGAATAACTATAGTTTTTATTTAAAATCCAACCAATTTATCATGGATAAATTTTATTCTTGTTTTTTGGGGTAAATTATTTTTTATGGTTATGAATAATGTTTTATATAACCATTTTCATTTAATTTTTTGAAATTATATAAAATAAATTTCTAAAAATGTATTCCATATCTTAAAAAAATAATATTCATATTATCTAATTAGTTATTATATAATTTTATTTAAAAAATTACAGTCACATATTGAGGTTTTGTGACTAAATTGTGGCTAAAATATATTAAAAGGTGTTAAAATAATGTGAAAATGTCACTAATATCACCAGATGATATCTATAAATTGGGCAGATGAGTGTATGTAGACATATCCTATTTTTTTCCGATGACAAAAATTGTCTCCATAATAAAATTTATATTATTTTATTGTTAATATAATTTACTGTTGTTTCATCCTTTAACCTTGTAAAAGGACTCTCTTCTCATTATATGTTTACCTACATTAAGTACAACATCACTCTCATGTTATAAAAATTAACATACCAAAACCCATATTCATGACCTAGAGGTTTTAATATCACCAAAATACCAACAAAAAGTATTTTATAGCGACATATAGTGGAGGATAACAAGGAAGATTAATCATATTAACCAAGTTCATTCAAACATCCTTATTATTCCATGTAACATATAATCAATCCACATTGTCTTGATAGGTGACGAGTGTGATTCTAGGCCTTAGCTGGCATCCCCAAGACACTAATGGATTGAAATAAATTCCAATGGGAACAAAAAAATATGGGTGTGGATTTATATTTGAAGGATAAAAATATCCAAACTACATAATCTATACTCAATAAAACAACTATTTGATGCAGTAGTATATTATAAAAATTTTAACAAAATCAATCCAAAAAACTATATCTGAGTAAATAAGGAATCCAAAATACATAATAAAAGATAAAAAATACGAAATAATACACAATTAATGATAAAAAATACCAAATAACTCAAAACTCCCCAGTGTCTTCTACCACCCAACAAGCTCCATGATCCAACACCAACTATCATGCCCACATTATCAAGAAGTATCACAAATGAATTGATACACATTGCATTTACCTGTGTCTCGATAGAAGATATCTAAAAATGAACAAAAGTTACAATATAGGTTTTGAGTCTAAACTCATTATGATTTCCACAATGAAATCAAAACTCATGGAACTATCAAAAATATTGTATGGAAAAATTATATAAAAATTATTTAGTAGTAAAATAATTTTATATCAATCCATGAATAACATTACACGAAAATCATAAACATTTCATTTAATGCATTTATCATTTGATTTGGAATATTATTTTCCATTTACATAAATAAACCACATACACCAATAATCATGGGGTTTCCATTGAGGGAAGAACTTAAAATCCATACTCTGTCACTTTTTTATTGTGGTACATCATGACCAGTACCCATCCCATTCAATACTAACCCAACCATTTAAGAAATATCATTCTATGTAATTAAAATCCAAAAAATTAATTATTTTTTTAAAAAAATTCACAAAATACTTTACGTGAATAACAAAAAAATATATTTTTAAAATCATTATTTTAATCATATGAAAATATGGGTGTTCCAAAAAACAATCAACAATCCACAATTTCCAAGACAACATAAAAATAATTTTTTTGTAAAGAAATTTTTTTTTAATTTAAACCATTTCAAGAGAATCAAATAATCCAAAATTTTTCTTTTAATATATATATCAAGTGGAGATAAGTGAGAATATACAAACCTCACAACAATTCATGAAAATAAAGAACAACACAATGAAACTTCTAAATCTGATCAAAACTCACATTCTATTCACTCAACATAAATATATTTCCTCCTAAAAACATTTATAACACATAGATATATGCATAAATGAATGGATATATAGTTCTATGAGATAGAATAACCTTGGGTCTAAGATAAATGAGGAAGAAAAGGTATATACTAGTGAATCCCCCCATGAACATTGATTTACCTAGAAATCACTATTGGATCGAAGGGGATTGTATTTCAATCCTTGGGAAAAGATATAAGTTTTTATCAAAGCAGTTTATGGGAAAATGAGTTTTAAAGGGGTATATTCAGGTTAGATACAAAATTTATGGAAGGAAAACTATATGATATATACTAAGTGTTCATGCTTTGGAACATTGTGGACCATCCATGTGATGCTAATATCCTTAGGAAACAACTAGAATTATTGGGTCACACAGTTAGAAAAACCATGCACCAATTGTTCTTTTCCCAATATTTTATGTTTCTTGATTTCTCCATGGAATTCACAAGGTTTGTGAAAAAATGTCACCAATATTGCACATACAAATATCCCATTATCTTCCCCTGCATGGTTTTAAGGCGATGATTCTCAGTATCTACTAACCATAAATTGACTATACACCTCTATAAAAGCACTCAATACATTTCAAAACCACTTGAATCCTCCTGAAACATAAATCAAACATTATATAGATTTAGAATACATGATAAAAGGGTCATGTACCAGATACCAATGGTGAGACATTCTCTCCACCATTGGCCTTTTTCCATCGAAAGTAGAAAATCACATTTCTCCAAGAACACTTTGGGATATTTCTCATAATTTTCCTTCTAATTATCCCATTTTTCTTCTTGAATATGAAAATGGTTCAATAAAATCTCCAGTAGAAGAAATATTTCCCCCAAAAATCCAATGTTTTCTGTCCACTATTTTTACTAGCATAAGAATAAATATACAACCAGATCTAGGTTGATTTGATCCCATTAAATCACATGGTTTGGTTGGGTTGGTACTTCATTAGCTGAGTTACATGTAATAAATTTTTCTAATAAATAAACCATCAAATAAAATCCAAATGATATTCCACCTCCCCAAATAATTAAATTATCTGAAAAGATCCTTTTAATCGAGGATATAGTATTCCCTAAATAAAAAATACCAATATAGAGACCATATATTTTTATTCATTGATTTAGTGTATTAGTAAATGAATATTTATTAAATTACCTAAACAAACTCTTAATTACCATAATTATTTTGTGTATTGGGTGGATAGGAAAAATAATTTAATTCCATGAACAATTATAAATTATTCCAAAAAAGATCTCTCTATTGTGTAAAATCCTAATATTTTAGAATATATAATATTTAATTAATAACTTTTTTTCATGAAACACCGACCAGAATACCATGATCAACTATGAAATATTGTTTTCACATTTTCATTATTTTATAGTCATAAAATTGGAGGGGTTGAATATGAATGACTATATTTTGAAATATATATATATGAAATTTTCTATAAATTTTTATATACGAATTATTAGTAAATAAAAATACAATTTTTTTAAATTAATTTTATTTTCCAAATATATGTTTTAATCAAAAACATATTTTTATTTCTTTTTATACTCAAATAAATTTAAATAATTTTTTAATTTTTTATTAAATTTATTTGAAAAAATGAAAATAATTTCTTAAATTAGCATAGTTAAATTAATATGTGGTGAAATTAAGATTTTTTTTGAAAATATGTATTTTTGATGAATAGTATGAAAATACACCTTAAAATACAGTATCATTTGTGATATAGTAAGAACATAAATATGATACAAAAATAAAAAAACATATTTAATGAGAGGTTTATGATAATATAAGAAAATTATCATACAAAAACAATTCATCACATATAAATTATAAATTATTTCATGATAAATATAAAATTTATATTCAGTGCTGATGTATTACCAACAAAACATTGAAAAATTCAAATTATGTGACTTATAGTTATTAATTAAGATGTATAATTTTGTTAAATGACATTATATGTAAATATAATTCGCAAATTACTATATTTAATTTTATATTATAATTTTATACTTACGTAATAGAAATCTTATCAAATTGTTTGTGAAATTCTTCCACATGGGAGAAAAGTCAAATTAATAAATTACATAAGTTGACTTGATATGGATATGAGTAAATATATATAATGAATTAATATAAATTATTTTCCTAGGAATAATTAATTTTTCTTATTATATTATTATACTTTATATTTTTAATTTATGAAATTATTTACTTTAACGCTTATGCAACGACGGCATAGTAATTTTGAAAGTAGAAGAAAAAAATAAAAATATGGGTTGAATTATAATTATAAGAACCATTAAATGGATAATTTTTTTTAAATAAATCATATTGGTTGAGTATATTACCAAAATTATCATTGATGTGTCCATTGTTTTAAATTTTGGATCCACATAGTTTACATTTAGTCCCTTTTAGTATTTTATTTTAAGAAAATTCGAACTTGTCACACTATTGTTTTTAATACCAATAAAAGTTTTAGTATATGGTCATCCAAAAATATTATCTACCATTAATAGTATATTTGATGATAATATATTTATTTTTACACAGTTAATTTATATTTAATATTTATTAATGAAATAATTATCTTAAGGGACTTCATAAAAACGATGAGATAATTATTTGTATAATGGATTAATCAATAAATGATTTAATGAAATTGTTAAAAATTGTTAAATAGCACAAAATTATTACAAAATTTTATTTAAAGAGTAATATATTTCCATAATAAGTCAATTATTTTATTTATGACCATTTTTTTCATTAGGATGTAGGTTTGACCCTTATAGAACAGTATTTAATTAAAAGTAAAACATGTCATACACTTGTTTTCAATATGTATAATTTTAACATCCCATTATTGTTTCAGGTATTAATTAAATATCTTTTATTAATTTATTAATATCATAAGTGGGTAAATAAAGATTTATCAGTTATTTTTTTTAAAATTTTTTAATTTCCTTAACCACCGGTTAATATGGAATATTAAATTGAATATTTTTGGGGTTTGACAATAAGTTGGTGCAGAATTATGAGGCCCGCAATGTCTTAGAGAATACAGAATAAAATTATTAAATAAAATATATTAAGCACAAACTTTTTAGAAAAAATATTATAATAAATCCATAATTGTGTATCGTTTGAGAAATATGATAACACTATTATGTCCGAAATATAGTGTTTACATTAGGCGGGGTATAAAATTTGATGGAACAATACATTTGGATGTCTGGATCATGAGATAATGTTAATAAATAATATTTAATATGTTATTTGTTAATAGTAATTATATATATCTCAAATAGTGCATCGTATAGGAAATATGATACCACTGATGGGATACGAAAGAGGGGTTTACCCTAGACATTGTATAATTTTTTTAAGTGTTCGATATTTGGATGGCTCACTCATGATAGAAGATTTAATATTTTTAATTATTTATTCATTTGGATTTTTAAAAAATAAATCATTAATATCTCCCAAACAGTGTGTCGTATGGAAAATCTAAGACCACCATTCGATTTAGAATGAGGTGTTTACCCAAGGTGAGATACAAATTTCAAAAGCAATGGATATTTGTTATGGTTTCTTATAAATTTTATGTTATTTAAATATTATATTAAATAACTGACATTACTATTTTCATTTAATTATTATATTTATTCCAATAATCAGATTTCACAATTAATTCATCTTCCCAAAACATTAACCCCATTTATAACTATTCATGGTCTAAAAAACCCCATTTCTCAACCACTTTCACTTTTAATTAATTGGAAAGTATAAATTAGGTTAAATTAAATGATCCATATATAGTTTTTATATGAAGCACTCCTTAAAATGGGAGTACCATTTTGAGGTATTGAATGATGTAATTTTTAGGGTTTTAAATATTAGAACCATAAAATCCATATTTTGGGTTGTTGCCTTCAATTTTTCACAGTCTCAGAATCCCACATAGGTGATGTTAAGAAAATTATTGATCCAGACTCCACTGGTTCCATATTAAGACATAAATTTTCACCATACTCATCCCCACCAATAAGGTTTGTTAATTTTATTTTTAATTTAATTAATTTCAATAATTTATTTTCTTCATTTTCTCCATTACATCACAAAATCGAAAAATATATATATAAGCCTAAATTATATCGGAATAGTTTAGGCGAAATTTTTAAAAGATATTTTTAAAAATAAATTTTCAAAATATATATATAAATTAACATATATATATATATCAACATACATACATATATATATATATTCATATATATATATATATATTGATAATCAAATCGTGTGATTAGTGATAATTTATTTAGATAAATTTATTAACATATAATTTCTTGTATTATGAAAGGCTAATTTTAATGTAATTACCACATGGCTTGATTATAAAAATTATCATAGGATAATTATTTTTATTAAAAATGATAATTGTTAATATTATCAAATGTTAATTTCTAGAAATTTACAAAGGTTGGTCGTTGAAGAATTTATCACTAGATAAATGCACAGTTTTATTAAATGATAATTTTATTAACAATGGTTATTTTGATATATATATTTTTATATATACACATATTTATATATATATTTAGAAAATAATAACTTTAAAAAAACAACCTCTTTTCAATAATTAATTTAGTGATATAAATTATCAAACGAGGTGTATAATTAGTCTTGGTGATAATTCTTGAGATTTCATGCATTAACATAAAACTATAATCCTGATTTTATCCATGAGAGATAAAATATTATTACACGTAAATTTTAATGGATAATTTGAAATTATCCATGAGAGATAAAAAATTATCACATGTAATATTTTAATCAATTATATGAAATTATCCATGAAAGATAAAATATTATTAATTGTAATATTTTAATCAATAATTTGAAAATATCCATGAGAGATAAAATATTATCACTTGTAATATTTCAATCAATAATTTGAAATCATCCATATGAAATAAAATATTATTGCATGTAATGTTTTAATCGATAATTTTAAATTACCCATGAGAGAGGGATTATTAATACATGTAATATTTTAATTGATAATTTTAAAATTATCCGTGAGAGATAAAATGATATCACATGTAATATTTTATTTATTTGTGAAATAGAATAGATGTTTTGGTTCTAGGATCCATTGATAAACACCGACCATTGATGAATCTATAGTTATGATAATAAGGCAATGAGGATGTGTATCGAACCACACAGAGTGATTTATCTTACTATTGACATCGACGACCTTGAGGTAGGTGGTTCCAACATGATTAGACATATAGATTATCCTTAAATTTCTTGATTTATTTCAGTTCTTGATTTAAATTCAATTTCAGAAATTTTATTTCAATTAAACATATTAAAAACAGATTCTAGTGAATTATGAAATTTGAAATGGTTTTGGCATAAAAATTTGGAAAACCCTAATACCATTGAATTCGGTGTGTTTTTAGAAATTGGTTGATTTAAATTGTTTAATTTAAAATTTGGATTTGATGGAAATAATTTTTATTAATTTTTTGAATTTAATTGTGGAAAAAATTGTGTAATTATAGAATTAGTTTTGAATGGATTTCAAACTAGTGAAAAAGGATAAAAAATGTTTTCATTGAAACCCAGTGGTTTTATCTTTTTAATGAGACATTTCTTTGATAAAAACCTATTTTGGTTTTTAATAGAAAATTGGTATTTAAATATAAAAATGGGTTTAATTTTATTTCCAGCAGTCTTAAAATAAATTTCTTGTCATTTATTGTGTAAAAGAACATGAAAGTCTTAGGTAGTTGATGAATTATTTTTACAAACACTACAATTAATAAAACATTAAAAACATACATATAGTAGGTCACATACCTTAGGTGAAGGTGACGAGTCCTCTCTAACTAGTGTTAAGAGGACGTATGTGAACAAATATTTCAATTATCACTTAGAGAGTGCTGAGTCCAATATCTAGAAATAATATCATACCCATTTTCAAGATAACCATGTTTCTCTATTTTTTATTTATATATCAGATATAAATGTATGCCTATATTATAATACTACTTTACATGCCTCTACAGAATTTACATCAACTATGTTATATAGGTGTTTTATTTTCGCTATTGTTTTAGAAATATTCCATCATTTTTAAAGTGTTTGATTAAAGTATTTTTCCATCATTTTGAAAATATATACCATGTTTTTTTTAAATAGGATTTTCAATTTCCAAACATTTTTACTTTTAAATCAAAATAATTCTATTGGTTAATAAATTTTTGGAATTTGTTATGAAATCTTTGGTGGTATCTTTTCGAGCATAGGATCACATTTACTTTTCCCTTCGGGTATTTGTAGATATTCTTCTTCTAGGTTCAAGAAAATAGAAAGGATCTCTTGGAGGTAGATCCAACTATTAAGCTCTGGTCTTGGTGAGTCATGCAGCTTCAGACCTTGGGGTTGATTTCCCATTTAGTACATTTGTTTTAGTTAATTGGGCTGGTTTATTGCTTATAGACTTCTGGTACATTAATCCTTGTGGATTTTCATTTCTTATACATATTTTCTAGTTTATTTTCTTCCACATTGTTGGTTAAAAAAATATCTCCCACTTTCACGTTGTGTGATGCTGGGTTCTAGTCGCCAAACCATGGGTATAGGGATCTCTCTTTGGGATATGTATGGGCTGGCTCAGTTATTGGGTTAACAATGTGCCTGGGATGGTTCATGAAAAAATGGTATCACATAGAAGCTAAGCATTTTCCATGAAGCCAGTATGCATTTGTGATAACTTGTCGGGACTTTTGAGGTAGTTGTGATAGAGTGTCTAGCCAGCTCTCACAGTAATGGACCTTATGTCCCTAGGTGTGGTTAGGGAATGTATTCATATGGATTATTTCTAGTATATTCTATATTTTTATTTGGATAAAGTCAAATTCACATCTTTTTTATTCTTTATGTTAGGATTAATTTCCCTTATTACTCTATTTTAGAATTACATGATGTCATTAATATTTTCTACTGAGGTTGTGAAACATCATGCATGCTAGAAGACATGTGAATCATACCCAGAATAAGGATACTACTAAAACTTAGTAATTGAATTTTATTGTGTATCTAAAACCAGTTTAGGTGATCATACATACTGTCCATGCTTTGGGACAAGTACCACCACCCATCCATGTTCAGGACCCAGATATGGATCCTTAGTGGGATATTCTTCGAAATCATTCTCAAAAGATCATTCACCAAAAACCACCCATTTTCAAATATTCCATAAATCCTAAACATTTTGAGGATGTTCTGGGTAGGTTAGAATGACTATTTGAGTTCTTGGAGATACCAGATGAGATCAAGTTGAAGTGTGACACCATTGTGTAGGAGGGACCAAGCAGGAGATGGTGGGACATGATGTTGATGAAAAAGAAAAATTCAATATTATAGTGGAAGAACATCGTGGTTCATTTCCCTAACGAGCTCTATCTGGAGTCAATGTTGTTTCTTAAGGCTATGGTGTTTTCAATCTTTAATGAGCTGAAAAAACTGTGGCTCTAATAGATGTTTAGTGAACTTACAAAAGTTCGACTTTCTTTTTTACTCTAACCAGTGGCATGGAATCATCAACATCTTCAAAAACCAAAAAAAATTCAAATTGTTCACCTAAAATAGGGTTCTATCAACATGCATCATGAATGAATCATCTTCACACAATGGAAGTTTCTCTAGAGGAAGCCTATTCTGGTCCAATGACCGTGAGTTGTAAGATTAATATGGCTTCTTTGTTAGTGACTAGTATTCTTGATGTAGGTGCATATCACTCATTTATTTCACCCAGTATCGTTAATATTATTAATATTCCTATGGAGAAACTATTGATGCAATGGATATTACTATAACCCTTTGTAGGAAGAGGAAGCAATGTCTCTATAGTCCTACTTCTGTCTTATCTTTATTATATGTTTAGTTTTCATTGAGTTTTCTTATTCTCTACATGAAATATTTTGACCTCCTATTTGAGATATATTGGATCATTGGTAATAAGTCTCGTATTAATTGTTATCTTTTATGGGTCTACATTATTACACCAAGTGGTGTTCCTCTTGTGTTTTAAGGGTATTGAGACCCAAGGCCAAGTAGATCTTGAATTTTTATCTGGAGTTGTGGAAAATTATATTAGTGTTTTCTTTTGGTCTCGAGCGAGATTGAATGGGTGGGGATCTACCTCCAATTTTCCTTTATTTTTCTTCATGATTCCTTATGTCTTCATTGGTTTTCCCCTGGTAAGTGTGGTTGAGCTTTCTGTAAATCATGATCCTCAACCAGTTTCAATTCCATCTTACCTCATGGTGCTTGATGAGTTTAAGGAGTTGAAGTCCATGTTGGACGATATTTTAGAGAAGGGCTTTATATTCCTGGGTGTGATACCTTGTCCAACACTAGTTCTCTTCTCTAATAATGATTATGGGTATCTTTGATTGTGTTTTGATTACCGAATGATAAATAGAGTGACAACATAGATCTAGTTTAATTTTTTATGTTGATAGTCTTTATTGGCATTTTGAAATTTCCATTGGTGACCAAGAATTTTTGAATGTTTCTCCATCGTTTGGTCATCGATGACTGGGGAGGCAAAGGAAGCTTGTTCCTCATTTTTTGGGAAATTTTGTGGCTGTTGATCAGGTGGGGAAAGTTTCATATTATTTTAATCTACCACCACAAATGACATTGATATATAATTTCATTCATGTATCTCAACTTGAAAGTTTTTATCTGACCTATATCTTGTTCTGAGTAAGTGTGATTTTGACGTGGAACCTAGTTTATCTACGATCAAACGACTGGTCATAATTATTGTCTAAGCGGCCAAGGTACTTCATGGGATGATTATACCACTGTTATATGTGTTATGACATGATGGATCTAATTCTAATGAGAGGTGATAGAGAGAGGCTCTGACGTTAAAGTAATGGCCTCTTCTTTTTGAGGTGGAGGATTCTTTATTGGCTTTCTGGGGACAAGAAGTTACAATGATGGGGATTTTATAACATATCGTTACTATTTTAGGTATTGAAAAACTTTATTCTATTATATTATTAACATATTATGTATGAAAATAATGATATATAAAAAAATTTATGTTAAATGTGATAAAGTCCTTAACCTTCTGTTAATATCTTGGATTATTTAATTGAATATTTTTGGGGTTCGACACAATGTTGGTGCAAGATTCTGAGGCCCACAAAGGTTCGGTGAAGAAGAAATAAAAATATTCTATAAAATATATTAATCATGCAATTTTTATTCCAAATAATTGATTAAATCCAAAATATTTCAGTGTTTGATAAATCTGAGACCCCTTCAATTTCTAGAATATGGTGTTTGACCTAGGAGGGGTATAAAATTTGAAAGACCCTAACATTTTGATATATCGCTCTTAATATAATGTTAACAAATAACATTTAATATATAATTTATTAAAAATAATAAAATATCTCTCAAATGGTGCGTCATATGAGAAATTAGATTCCATAGATTGGTCCGAAATAATGGGTTTACCCTAGACGGTGTATAAATTTTATAAGCGTCAAAAATTCAAACAGATCCCTCGAGATAATTTTTTTATTTTTAATTATATATTTGTTATATTTTTAAATAATAATTCAATAATATATCTCAAATTGTTCATCATTTTAGAAATCCGAGACACAGTTGGATCCAGAATGAGATGTTTACCCTAGGCAAGTTATAATTTTCATAACAACAAACATTTTGGTTTGTCACTTATTAATTTTATGTTATTTAATAATTATATTAAATATTTGACATCATAATTTTCATATAATTGTTAAATCTATTCAAAAAAATATATTTCACTCTTAACTCTTCTTCCCTATCATCTTAACCCCATTTTTGAATATTCAATTTTTCAAAAACACCATTTCTAAACCACTTTCAGTAGTTGTTAATTTCAAAGTCTTAATTGGGTGAAATTAAATGATCCACACTTTGTTTTGGGATGAATCACACATTAAAATCGGTGTTCCATTCTGAGGTATTGAATGATTCATTTTTTAGGGTTCTTAATAATAGAAGCACAAAATCCTAAGACTAGGTTATTTCCTTCGATATTTCAGAGACATGGAACCCCACATATTAGCGGTTGTGAACATTGTGGATATGGACTCACCCGATTCCATCGTGCGACACCCATTTTCACCCTCTTCATTTTCACCATTAAGTTTCGTTTACTTTTGTTTAAATTTATTTAAATTATTTAAATTATTTTCTTCAATTTATCCCTTCCATAACAATTCAGAAAAAATATATTTAAACCTCAATTATATTATAATATTTCATGTGTAATTATCAAAATATTTTCTTAAAATTAATTATAAAAAAACATATATATACATACATATATATATATATACATACATATATATTTATTTATAGTCATATCATGTTCTTTGGAATATTTTATTTTGATAAATTTATTAAAATATAATTTCGTGTATTATGAAAGGATAATTTTAATGTAATTATCACAAGGAATGAATGTCAAAATTATCATAGGATAATTATGTTGATTGTCAATTGATAATTATAAATATTATCAAATTATATTTTCATGAAATTATCAAAGGATAGTTATTGAAAAAAATTATCACTAGATAAATGAATAGTTTTATTAAATGATATGTTCATTATCTAAATATATTTTGATATATATATATATATACATATGTATATGTATATATAAGGATCCAACCTTAAACATTAGATAATCTTGAATTATGTCAAAAATTCACATTGAGGATATTTTCATGTATAGAGTTTTATAGAATTAGTCCATAACTATTACATAACAACTTAAATATTACATGTAGACACTACTACTCTGTATCCATTTTTTCATATAATAAAAACTCTTGAAACAAAAGAGACATTTATAGTTCAATGTTTAAGAAAATATGAATTTTCTTGATCTCATCCTTGACCCTATTCATCTTTATGTCATATGAAAAACATTTCAAAACTTCGGTTGAGCATAAAAAGCTCAGTAAGGGTTATAAAATAGGGAAGCAACACATTATCCCATCAATAAATAATAATCAATGAAACCATAATTTTCTATCAAAACATACCATTATAAATCATAATATTTATGAATGACACACACAAATCATAAATCATAAAGGAATCTTATGGAATTCATAACATACTTACAATGTGTCTATCACAGCTAGATAGGGAGTCACATTGGGAAAACCCATCACAGTATATTTCCTAAACCTCGTAGGAGAAACATTTATGTTTACCTCTATCACATTTCCCAATGCATTGGAGAGCTATATTTGGCTCACCTGCCCTAGATTTATCATGGAACATCTCATATACATAAACAATGCCCAATTACCATAACATAACCATAACACAGAACACAATCACAAATAAATATAAGATTTCCACATTCCAATCACACTATATAATTTCAAGATATTGACATTATTCTATGCTTTGTCAAAACTATTTTTAAAATCATTTAAAACATTTAAAAAATATATTTTTTGAATCAATGTGTCCTTACCACTATGAAACTTTTAAATAAATTACCATTTTAAAAAAATAATGTCCAAATAAATAAATCCTTAATACCATTTTTAAAACATGTACATTAAAGATAAATATTTATAATAATAAATCTTTTAAATCATTCAAAATGATATTTTAGTTAAAGATTTTTTTACAAAATGAGAGACGCTTGAAAATAAATAATTGAGGAATAACAATTAATCAGAACTATATAATATCATGAGAATAAATGGTATCATGATATAGCATTCCAAAGGACATTACATACACCACATAAGAGTGAATTGGTTCACAACAACAATTAAGTATCAATGGAATGTAATTTGAGATAAATCCCTTATAAAAACTGTTTCCTTGAATTAAGAGTAAATAAATTACATAAAGATGTGTGAAAAATAAGAATACAGTCTATATAAGTGCATATTATGTGTGAAATAATCAGAGTTTATTCACACATATTCATAGAATGACATAATCAAAATGTAGGAGTTTAACCCAGAGAATTGAAATTGGGTGAAGAAGTTCCCTTAAAAAAATTTGACAGGCTAACGACATCACATAAAAATACAGAAAATGAGTTTAAGAGAGGTAAAAGGGTCTCTCATCACTTGAAAATAATATTTACAGAAATAAGGATATATATTAACATATCCCAATATAATAATATGTAAATTAAAAGGCATAACAAAAATAAGCCTTTTAAATAGAGGACATTGAGAGGTTCCCTTACCAATTTGGTAACACAGGAAACATATACCCCATGAAAGAAGGATAATTCAATGAGGATGTAAATACCCATATATTTAAGTATATTACACAATGAAAACAATCATGGGAATTAAATACACCAAACAAATGTAAATATTGGAAAATACTTCAAGAATCTCTCAGGAATAAAAAGTAAGATGAAAAACCCCTTATAACGTTGTAATCAATCATGTCGTATGACCATGAGTTTTCAAGAATCAAATTATTCATAGAATAAAATGAATACAAATTTGATAATGAAAATATATATGAATTTTAAGGACACAAAACACCACATGCAATAAATTAGTGGTGAACAATGGAAGTCTCACAGAATTAAAAGTGAGATATGAAACCCCTCACCTCGTATCTGAATTGACTTGTTTGTTCCTTATTATTCTAGAATAATAAACATAAGTTAATTTATAATTCATTTAGAACCCTTTTTCATGTTTATTATTCCTTTTATATCACTTATTACCATGTTAAAAACATTATGTAATCATTTATGTTAATAATTGTCGTTTTGTGAATATTTGGTACTTTAGACAAAAAGGAACACCATTTAATCACAAGTTGTCCGTGTGGTCGAGAGTCTATAATATCAATAATGATATTCATGATTTATATTAGATATTTATAATATATATCCTGTATATATATGTATTTATAATAGTACATAACATTTGAAGATAAGAAATGAAATTCAACGTTGATAGAGATGGTAAGTTGTACGTACGGAGGAATGCTACTTTCATTTCTATTACATATTTTAATTGAATAAAAACCTAATGATACCTCGTTATATTATAATTGCACTATAATATCATTATAATTTCAATAAATCTATCCTTTATACATCCCACTTATGGTATGAACGAGTCATATCACTTTGTGGGGGCGGTAGTCCACACTTTCTCGAATGGAATTATCACGTTTACATATAATAAAAACCATAATGGTATGCTATAAATTAATAATATAGAAGAATAATGAAAGCATAAATATAATATATATCATATATAAAGAACGTGTTATCATAATGGCCACCATACGAGGTGGTAGGAGAAAATTGAACAATCATTGTTTCGTGAGGTGTTAGTTTTCCACCCACAGAAACAATATGTTCTTTACCCATTAGATGGAGGTGTGTGTAAATGTAGTTAGAATACTTCTAATAAAAACATTCTAGTGTAGTGAGGATACTTTTAATATTATAAAATAGTGGAATTAAAAGTGTTTAGGGGTTGGAGAAGTAAAATAAAAGAAAAAAATTTAAGAGAAACTGTTACCTATAGTTTTGTTAACTCCCTATGGTTGGAACCAAAAAGACTACTAGAAGTGCTTTCTGCCTAAGGTAAGGCTTCTAGAATGAAGAGAGGGATATCAAGAGATATTTTGAGAAGGGGTTGGACGACCCATGTGGCCTGAGTGGTGTGATGGATGGGTTTGAAGTGAGCGATTATTATAAGGGGGAGGTGGGGTTCTTTAGGAAGGTGTGAAAATATTATTTTATTATATAATAATTTTTGTTTCAAAAGGTCCAAAACTCATTAAGGTCAAATATATGGGGACTCATGGTCGAAAGAAATTCTTCCAATTATAATTGGACTATATTTGGATACTATTTTAATATTTATAATCTTATTTATTTAAATCATTTATTAATGAGGTAAATACTGCATCATTTTTTGTGTCATAAATAATTTTATTTATTTGATGTCTAAAAATTATAAAACAAATACCATGATGTAGGAAATAGTTTTATCTTTCCAATTAAAATGTATAGTTTAAAATATAACTTATATAACCCCATGTAGAAATTAATTTACTAAAAGATATTTGTTTGCGTCATTTTTGTCTTTACTTTAAATTAATTAATCTAGACTGTTATTATCAGTCCCAAGTGCCTCCTTGGGGTCTCCAAATTGACCCAAGGATGCCCATGGTCATAAAAGACTCATCCAATAAGGTTAGTACAAGTTTTACGGTTATTTTGTATTATTATAATATATATTTTACCTTGAATTAACATATTTACCTTTAATTACGGTAAACAAAAGTCAAAAGTTACTATTCAAAAAAATTATTTTGATATTATTGAACCATATTTTTCATAATAATTACAACCATGTATGTAGTATTTTTATAATTCAATTTACAGAAGCTGTAAAGTTTCATTTAAATGAAAATGTCAGTTTTTTAACTACTACTTAGTGGTTTCACTATTCAATAATAATTTTTGTTTTATAGAAAAATACAAAACATTAAGGCCAAGCTATATTTATTATTACAAATTAAAAAATGATTTATATTTTAAAATAATTTAAAAAATTGAATTTGTATTAATTAATTTAAAATTAATTTCTGTTGTCAAAACAAATATCGTTTTTTAAACAATATCTGTCAAATGATTGACACTTTTTTATGTCCATTTTTAAAAGTTAAATTAATTCAATGACCACCATTGGATTAAATGGTAAAAATAAAATCTAATTATAATTTAAAACCAATTAAAAATATAATGTATCCATATAAATAAATTAGATTAAAAGGTTGTTCTGATTTAAAATACCTTATTTTTCACTATTCATCAAAAAATAAATTTTATTAGAAAAATACCAATATTTTACCCAAAGTAAATTTGGATGTCCCAATTCTAAAAAAGAATTTTATTTTGTCAAATGGGACATATAAAAGCACACAAAACTAAATTTAATGACCGTTCTCCATCAAAAGGCAGTAAATCAACTTTTTAGAGAATATTAGAGTATTTATCATTAAAATCGAATTCGTTTCATATTTTAAGCCTCTAAATTTTATTGGATAAATGAAAAGACATTTAACAGACATGTATAATCATATTTTAGTTAGTTATGTTCATTCCCGCCAATAAATGTTCTAGGCATTAACTGCCATTTAAAATAGTAATATTATATTATGTGTGTGTAACGTAAGATTTCAAAGAAACCCATTTTTTGTGTATTAGGAATGCCATTGATCATAGAATCCCCTTTGAAGTAGAATTAATATTTAATTCACAAATATTAATAAATATGAAAATCATCATGTTATTTATTTGCCTGGGATGTTACATCCTTCCCCCCTTTTGGGAATTTCATCCTCACAATTTTAAAACTGGTCTTGGAAACATCATTGAATGTCCCACATCAGAAAAGAGTCAGTAAAACAATCACTTTAAAATAAATAAAGATAAGTACAAAGGTCACACATGATAACCCATAGTATGATTCCATGTTTGAAAACATGGATATGGAAGAGAAAAAAAATCAAGTTCTGATGGAGAGTGATAGAAAACATGATTAGGAGAAAGTTATCGACCAGAAAATCACAAACATATGATGTATTAAATGGTTTTTATTATGCAGTAGGAAACATAAACCAACATCATTTTTGTTTTAAATTTCATTTCATAATTTTTAGGAATCTATTTAGTATATAGAGTAAGAACATAAGGAAATATACTTACCTTCAACTATAGTTTCATCTTTTAATAAATTTCTACAAAAAAATAATCTTTTCTCCAAATAATGAGCATTCAGAAAGACATGGTCGAATTAAAAGAAAAATAATAATCTTCTCAAGAATCACATAATCCACAAAAGAAGAACTATATATTTACCTTGTCTTTAAACATCACCTAAAACCAAAATGGTTAGTATGATATAATATAATCCTAAAAAGGATAATCCTTTGTAAAAAATACAACTATTAATCTCCAAAATTCAACAAAATGTACCCAAAGTTAAAGAAAGACCATACAATACACAATTGACCTTAAAATTATTCAAAATAATTCAAACTAAGATTAAAACCCAAAACTCAGAAGGATTTAATAAAAATGTCTTCCACAGTAAATCATAACATTTAACTCCAAAAACATAGACTAATCTTAATGTCTAACACTGAAGTGTAATTAACCAAATCACATATTCTCTATGATAGATTAATCATTTCCAAAAATAACCCAAATCTCTATAATTTCTCAATAAAAAATGATATTTGTCCAAAATAAAATTTCAACCATTACTCCACAAATGTAATCCCATAATATTATATTTTTTTTAAGCATAAAGTGTTCCCAAAAGAGATAATGTCTTCCAGAATCACTTTTATCACTTAATATCTAAATCATTTTCTTATAATAATGATATCCATTTAATAAAACATATGATCCCAAATCCACTTATTCTTTATCAATAAAATACTTTAACTAAAATGAAAAAGTCACACTATCAAGGGACTTCACATAGTCTAGTGGTAGGTGAAAAATCCCAAACGCACTTTGGTTATGGGTTCAATTCCCGAATTTTTTGCAGATGCGATGGGTTGTCACACAGTCTACATGTTGTCCTTTTTAAAAAACTCAAATATAACCCTAACATGTTTTAACCTCAATGGTTTCCTTATACTACTCATTTTCAACCAAATTCATTGTGATCTCATCATCATAATTCTGGAAGTCTTATATATATTGTCAAAAATTTTATTTCACCACTATATGATAAAATAAAATAATCCCAAAAATAAATAACATCATACCTTGATCATGGTTTCCAAATGTTTTCATTATCATCATGTTCACATAGGTAGAAAGTCCATGCAATGCAATGATGATATAATGATCCTTCAAAATAATTTGCTTCCTTCATAAAAATACACCTTGTACAACATGGGTCATATGTGTCTTCACAGAAAAATAGTTTTGGAAAATAATATTGTATGACATATAATTTTAAAACATATGATAAAACATGATTTCTATAAAACAGTCAGACCTAATTTGAGCTTAAACATTCAATTAATGTTCCTTTTAAAATACCATAGGTTTGCTATGATAGACTATATTGTAAAAGAAAATATAAATACGTTGTACACGGGTATCCTTCTTTAGGACCATTTTCAAAATCGTAATATCCTTCAAAATATTGTGACAAGGTAAAATATTTGAAAATACCTTGATAATATTTACCGTTCATGAATATATGAGAATATTATGAACATAGGATTTGTTTAAATAAAACCCATCATCCATAATGATAACGAGGTATAGTGGAGGTGTTTGACATCTCAAACAACTGCTTGCAAGTGATTTGTTTGCTAGAAAAAGTTTCACAATCATTCAAAGAAGACTTTGCAATAATTACTACAAGAAAGTCATCAGGAAGAGAAAGGAATGTCATTTTGATATCCTCCTACTTCCATTTGTAAATGAATTTACTTGATTTGAAAAAGTTATAAAACAAGGATTTAACTGAAATAATTTACACAGGGACTAACCATGTTTCTAATGAAAACTTCAAATCCATAAAGATGTCTAAATCAGCCTCTCATACAAACTATATAGACCCAGCCTTAAACATTACACATTCTTGAATTATGTAAGGAATTTACATTAAGGATATTTTCAGGTTTAGAGTTTTAAATAATTATGCCATAAACACTACATAACAACCTAAATATTACATGTAGACCCTACTACTCAGAATCCATTTTTTTCTTAAAATAAAAACTCTTGAAAAAAGAGACATGTATGGTTCCATGTTTTATATAGCCTTTCTTTTCCTTGATCTCATCCTTAACCCTATTCATCTTTATGTCCTCTAAAAAACATTTCAAAACTTGGGCTGAGCATAAAATGCTCAGTATGGGGTTCAAAATAAAGAAGGAAAACATTATCCCATCAATAAATACAAATCAATGAAACCATAATTTTCAATGATAATATACCTTAAATATCATAATATTTATGAATGACACACACAAATCATAAATAATAAATGTATCTTATGGAATTCATAAAATACTTACATTGTAGCAATCACCGCAATATAGGGAGTCACATTGGGAATAGCCATGACAATATATTCCATTAATATCATAGGAGAAACATTCACGTTTACCTCTGTCACGTTTCCCAATACATGGAAGAGCTATCTCGGGCTCACCCGCACTGGGTTTATCACGAAACCACCCGTATATGTAAAGAATTCCCAATAACCATAACATAATCATAAAACACAACACCAGAAAAATGAAATATGACATTTCCACATTCCAATAATAATATATCATTTCATGATATTGACATTAATAAATGCTTTGTCAAAACCATTTTCAAAACCATTTAAAACAATATAAAAATATTCTTGAATCAAAGTGTCCCATAACACATTGAATAATTTAAATAAATTATAATTTGAAAACACTAATGTCAATATAAAGAAATCCTTAAACTGATTTTTAAAACATGGACATTAATGATAGATATTTAGAATAATAAATAATTAAAACATTTAAAATGATATTTTAGTTAAAGAGTTTATAACAAAATGAGAGATGCTTGAATACAAATAATTGAGGAATAAAAGTTTTGTCAGAACATTATAATATCATGAGAATAAAGTTATTCATTATATAATATCTCAAATGAGATTATTTACACCACATAAGAGTGTATTAGTGCATAACAAATATGAATCCTCAATGGAATGTAAATTAAGATTAAATCCCTTATAAAAACAGTATCCTTGGATTAAGGATAAATCAATTACATAATAATGTATGAAAAATAAGAAGAAATTCAATATTAGTGTAAATTAAGTGTGAAAAAATCAGAGGTTATTCACTTATATTTATATCATGACATAAATATAATATTGATGTTTATCCCACAGAATTGAAATTAGGTGAAGAAATTCCCTTACAGAAATTTGACAGCCTATCGAAGTTACTTTAAAATTCAGATAATTATTTTATGAGAGAGAAAAGGATCTATCATCACATGGACATAAACTTTATAGTGATAAGGGTATATGAGAACATATCCCAACATAATAAGATATAATTTTAAAGACATAACAAAAATAAGTCTTTTAAAAAAGAGGATGGTGATAGCTTCTCTTACCAATTTGGTATCATACGAAACATATACCCCATGAAAGAAGGATAAATCAATGAAGATGGAAATACCCATAAATTTAAGTATATTACATAATGAATACAATAATTGGTGGTAAATACACCACACAAAAGTAAATAGTGTCAAATATATCATGAATCTCATAAGAATAAAAAGTAAGATAAAAAACCCCTTACCATGTTGTAATCAATCATGTCGTGTGACCAAAAGTTAACAACCACCAAATATTTCACAAAATAACATGAATATAAAGATGATCATGATAATATATTTCAAATGGAAGTACAAAATACACCACATGCAATAAATTAGTGGCAAAAAATTGAAATCTCACTGAACTAAATGTGAGATAAGAAACCCCTTACCTCTTGTCTGACTTGACTTGTTTGTTCCTTGTTATTCCTGAATAATAAACTTATGTTAATTTATACTTGACGAAGAACCATTTTTAAAGTTAATTATTCATTTTATTTCAATTATTACCATTTTATAAACATTATCTAATCATTTATGTTTATAATAGTTGTTTTGTCGATATTTTGTACTTGAGTAAAAAATTAACACCTTATAATTACATGTTGTCAATGTGGTAAAGAGTACATTATCTCAAGAATGATATTCATGATATAGATATCATATAAATCATATATATACTTAATATATTCGTATTTATTATATTACATAACATTTGTAGATAAGAAATAAAATTCATCATTCATGTAGTTGGAATGTCATACGTGCGCATGAACGTTACCGTCATTTCTATTTCAAATTCTAATTGAATGAAAACATAATTATACATAGTTATATTATAATTCCATAATAATATCATAAATAATTTCAATAACTCCATCCTTTAAATGTCTCACATATGTTATGAACGAGCCATATCACTTTGAGGGGGTGATGTCCGCACTTCCTCAGATGAAATTAACGCGTTTACTCATAAGGGAAACCACAAAGGTATTATATAAATGGAAAATACATAAGGAAAAAAAATATAAATAATATATAAATATAGTTCCATCATAATGACCATCAAAATAGGTTGTAGGAGATAATTGAACAATCATCATTTCCCGAGGAGTTAGTTTCCCACCCACAAAAATAGTATGTTCTTTATCCACTAGATTAAGGTGTGTGTAAATTTAGTTCAAATCCTTCTGTTAAAAACATTATAGTATATTTAGGATTATGGTGTTGTTATAAAATAATGAAATGAAAAGATTTTAGGGGTTGGAGAAGTAAAATAAAAGAAAATTATTTATGAGAAACTGTTACCTTCAATTCGGGTAACTCCCTTTGGTTTGAACCAAAAATAACATCTAGAAGTTCCTTCTGCCTAAGGTGAGGTTTCTAAGAGGAATAGAGGTATCTTGAAAGCTTATTGGGTTAGGGTTTGGATGATCCCAAGGGCTTGAGAGATGTGATGGATTGGTTATAAGTGATGTCTTTTTTGAAGGGGGAGGAGGGGTTCTTTAGGAATGTGTGAAAATATTATTTTATTATATAATGATTTTAAGTTTATAAAGGTCCAAAACTCATTAAGGACGAAGATAAAAAAATCTTGGTTGAAATAAATCCATCCAATTATAATTTTACTGGTTTTGGATGTTATTATAATATTTATAATCTTATTTATTTAAATCATTTATTAATGAGGTAAATACTACATCATTTTTGTGTCATAAATAATTTATTTAAATGATGTCCTTTTAAAAAAAATACAATGATGCAGGAAATATTTTTTTATTTCCAATAAATACTTATATTTGAAATGATAACTTATATTACCCATTGTAAAAATTAATTGACTAAAAGATATTTGATTGTGTGATTTTTGTCTTTACTTTAAATTAATTAGTCTGAAGTGTTATTGTCACAATCAAGTGCCTCGATGGGGTCCCCAAATTGACCAAAGGATTTACATGGTCGGGCATGACTCATACAATAAGTTTAAGAAAAATTTTAAGATAATTTTGTATTATTATAATATATATTATACCTTGAATTACCCTATTTACCTTTAACATCAGTAAATAAAAGTCAAAAGTTACTATTCACCAAAAATTATTTTAATCTTATTGAACCAAATTTTACATACTAATAACAACCATGTATTTTGTATTTTCAAAATTCAATTCAATGAAGCTATAAAATTTCATTTGAATGAAAAATTAAGTTTTTTACTACTACTTAGTGGTTTCACTATTCTTCAAAAATTTATGTTTTTCAGAAAAAAAAATTCATCCTATGATATATTTGATATTACGAAATAAATAATGATGTCTAATTTAAAAAATTCAATCCATATATGTTTCATTAATTAATTTAAAATTAATTCCCGTTGTGAAATCAATTAGCGTGTTTTTAAGAAACAATATCTGTCAAAAGATTGAAACTTGTTTATGTCTAATTTCAAAATGAAATTAATTCCAATGACCACCATTGGATTTAATGGTAAAAATATAATATAATTATACTATAAAACTAATTAAAAAGAATATATAATCTTATAAATAATATAGATTAAAAGGAAGTTTTGAATTAAAATACCTTATTTTTCACTATTCCTCAAAAAATGAATTTTATGTGAAAAATACCAAAATTTTACCCAAAGTAAATTTTGATGTCCCGATTCACAAGAAGTATTTAATTTTGTCAAATGGAAAATTTAAAAGTTACCAAAACAATATTTAATGATTGATCGCTATCAAAAGGCAGTAAATCGACATGTTAGTGAATATTAGAGTATTCATGCTTAAAATCAAATTCTTTTCTTATTTTAAGACTCTATATTTTACTGGATAAATTTAAAAACTTTTAAAAAACATGTATAATAATATTTTAGTTACGTATATTCATTCTCGCCAATACATGGTCTAGGAGTTAACTACCATTTAAAATAATAATATTTTATTATTAGTGTGCAATGTATGATTTTAAGGAAACCCACATGTGTATCAGGAATTCCACTGAACATCGCGTACCCTTTAAAGTAGAATTAATATTTAATTAATAAATATTAATATATATGAAAATTTTCTTGTTCTTTATTTACTTGGGATCTTATAATATATATTAATAAAATAATAATTATGTAGAATATGAAATCTTTTCTCTAATTAATTTAGTGATGTAAATTATCGAATGAGGTTTATAATTATTCATGGTAATAATTCATTGGATTTAAATTGTTGTTCTAAAAGGAAAATACAAATATAATCATAGAGAGATAAAATATTATGGTATGTAATATTATAATAAAAAATTAGTAATTATCGATGAGAGATAAAATATTATCACCTATAATATTTTAGTCAATAATTTGAAATTATCCATGAGAGATTATATTTAATGGTTTGTAAAATTTTAATCTATAATTTGAAATATTCCATGAGAGATAAAACATTATCAGATTTAATAGTTTAATCAATAATTTGAAATTATCCATGAGATATAAAATATTATCACATGTAATGTCTTAATCGATAATATGAAATTATCCATCAGAGAGAAACTTTTATGAAATCTAATCTTTTAATAAACAATTTTAAAATTATCTAGGAGAGATAAAATGTTATCACTTGAAATATTTTATTTCCTTGTAAAATAAAATTGATGTTTTGGATCTTGGAAAACATGATGAAACCCGACCATTGATGGGTAGATATATAAGATAATAAGGTCTTGAGGAGGTGTATTGAACTAAAAAAATTGGTTTATCATGCCACTAACATCGGAGACCTTGATTTAGGTGGTTCCGTCCCAATTAGAGAAAGTAATTATCCTTAAATTTCTTGATTTATTTCAATTATTGATATATATTTTGTTTCTGAAATTTTTTTTCAATTAAATTCATATAAACCCGATTCCAGCAAATCTGGATATATTAAATTTAATTGTGGAAATTAAATGTCTAATAATGGAATTAGGTTTTAATGGATTTCATATTGGGGAAAATGGATTAAAAATGTTTTGATTGAAACCCATTAGTTTTATCTTGTTAAAAGGAATGTTTTTTATTGAGACATAATTTGGTTTAAAATGGAAAATTAACATTTAAATTAATGAATTGGGATAATTATATTTTTAGTACTCTGAAAATAAATTTCCTATAATTGATTAAGTAAGCTCACATATAAGACAATGGTAGTTGTTGAGTTTTTTTGACACGGTATATTGTCACTACCAATTTCTAAAACATACGTGTATCATATCACATCCCATAGGCAATGGTGATGATTCCTATCTAGCTAGTGTCTAGAGGACGTATGTGTACACATAATTTTTGGATCACATAGAGAGTGTTGAGTTCAATAGTCAGAAATAGTATCTTTCTTATTTGGAAGATTACCATGTTGCTCACTTGTATATTTATATATGAGATATAAATGTATGTCAATGTTGTAAAATATCTTTACATGCCTCTGATGTATTTTTATAAACTTCTTCATTTATCTATTATATTGAAACCATTATTTTAAGAATATTCCATCATTTATAAATCCTTTGATTAATGAATTTGCCCATCATTTTGAAAATGTATTTCTTATGTTGTTTAAATATGACTTTTTAATTGCTTAACCTATTTACATTATAATTAAAATCATTCCTTTAGTTAATCAATTGTTGGAATCTATTATGGAATCATTGGTGGTATCCTATATGTCCAAGGTTTACACACTACTTTTTCCTTCATGTGATTGTAAACAATCTTCTTTCTGGTTTGAGAAAAGGGATGGGATCTCTTTGAGTTGGATCCAACTATGGTTATTTGGTCTTGGTGATTTGTTTCCTATGGGACCTTGGGGATGATTTCTCAATTTAGTACTTTTTTATAATGATTTTGGTTAGTTTAATCCCTATTCACTTCTTGTAAATTACTCCCAGTGGAGTTTATTTTGTTATTAATACTATATTATTTCTTTTCATTCACATTATTGGTGGAAAAATAGTTCCCACTTGAATATTGTGTGATTTCAGGTGTTATTTACTGAACTGTAGGGATCAGGAACTCCCTTCGGGCTATGTTAGGGTTGGCTCAGTTACTGGGTTACATGGGTTCCTAGTTGGTTTGTGACAAAAATATTTCAAATATGGTATGATCAGTTAGTTTTTCTTGACTACAAATATTATTTGTAAAGATAAATCAGTTAGATACATCATCGTAATTTATTTATAATTTTTAGTGATAAAATAATATCCTTTAATTATTTCTCAACATTGATATGAAAAAATTATTCTATTTGTGGAAAAATCAAATAAACAATATAAAAAATATTAAAATAAATATAATTAGAGATATTTAAGGTTATGTATGAATTTTTTACATCAATATTACAAAATTATGAGGTATTAGATGTCTAGGTTTGAATTTATCTTTTTATTGTGAAATTCTTTGTGTCAATGTAAAAACTATTATAAAATTTGAAAATAATGATATTTTATGGAATTATTATTTTATTGAATTATTTAATAATAAAAATTGTCAATTATTCATAATATGGGATATTATATGGCCATAAATTTCATTCTAAATTAATTTATTGGCACTTTGGAAGTCATCGGATCTAGAATATCCTTATTGTATTTTAATATTTCGAGAAATTCTGGAAGGGCCTCTCACATATATTATATAAGTGAACCACCTCCCTCACTTCTTTACAAACATTTGAGCCTTATATCACGACCAAAACATTACCATGTATCATTCCTTTTTCTTTTTCATGTTTTAAGGTTCTGGTATCCTAAATAGACCAACCCTATTTTCTTGAAGAGGAGGTAAAAATGAGGAATCTTTAATTGAAGCTAATCATCTTTACTCACACATTGAGGTTTATTTCTTCTTATACTTCCTATTAATGTTTTAATTATTAGATAAAATAAAAAAACCAGTATCATATATATACTAAGATGTTATAATTTATATTAAACAACCATATAATACTCATTATATATCCTATGAAAATAGAATGCACCGCACATGCGTACATATGACTTTCCATCTCTATGCAGTGGTGTAATTGTTTCCCATCAACACTCCACTTGGATGATTTTAATAATGTAAATAATGGATATATATATATATATATATATTAAAATTTCTAAATTATATTTATTCATGAAAAATTATTATAGCATCCACATACTTACCCTTTCAACTATTTACAAATGATGTTATCACTCAGGTTTGCGTACAACTTACCGTCTCTATGAAGTGGTGTGATTCATATTCCGCATTTTATATTAATGAATGGTTATAAAAATGTATTTATTGATTAAATTTAAAATTTATGAAATTATTTTTTTCAATGGATGTTTTATCTATATCCTATGCAAGGGAACCATTATATTCGAGAAAAAACAAGCATGAAAAAACCTTGTGATTGACACCTGAAATAGTGAAATGAGTAAAATATTAATAGTACATAAGTGGAAAAATTTTATAAAGGGTGATATATTCCATAATAAACATTAATATTAATATTTTTTAAGTTAATAATATGTTTTAAACCACTTTACAGGATGTAAATAAATGTTTGTAGGATGTTAGGCTTAAGGTAAAAAAATTCTTATCCCAATGTCCATTCTCTGGGTTAATATTATACTCCAATGATTATGTAACACTATGATGATGTGCGAAGTTAATTTTGATTATAATTAGTTTTATTTACACTTACTTGTGTGTATTTTTTTAATGTACAAATAATTGATTCATTTTATTAATGTTCTCATCAATGATATGATATTTTTAAGGGACATTCATTTAAAAATAGTTTTTTAAATGGTTTTTTCAAAATTGAAATGAATGTTTTTAAATCATAAACAACTTGATAAAATTTTACCAATATTATTATGACTTAATTTTTTGAATCTTAAATCAAAATATTACAAGTTGTTTTTCATAGAATATTTTTTAATTTCATTGTTGTTTAAGAATAAGTGGTTTCAAAGTGAAAAATGGTATTTTACTAAGTGGATTATGATTCGTTTTACTACGAATGTACTAATTTGAGAGAATTAACCATATTAATTTGGATATTTTATGATTATGGTGATTGATTGGGTAATGTTATTTACATTTTATATAAAATTTTCAATATGAATTTATATGTTGAGTTTGATTCACAATTTTCATATTAGGATCACATTGGACGTAGTAAGTGACTGACAAGGCCCGCTATAGCCACATGATGCATTATTGGGTATCATTAGATACACTAGACTAGGTTTTATCCGTGTAGTAAACAATTATTATATACTTCATGGCTGATCACTTTGAGGTATTATTTTGAAATCCCATATTATAAATTATCACATTTTGATTTTAGTAATTAATAATCTTTGTGATTATTCAATTAGTAGAATATCCATGGTTGAGTTTTATGATCATGTGATTATTTATATTTAATTAATTGATAATTATTTATTCATTCCATATTATTCTCAAATTATTTATTAAATGGAATGTGTTTTCATATATTTACCATCACATGTTGATTATGTTTATTATTTCATGATTTATTCCATTGTACGCTTACCATTACTAAGAATATGAGCTCACACATTTCATTTCCATCATTTTCCCTAGGTTACAAGTAATTATTTTGTGATTAAAATGTAGTGATATTTTATGGGGAATAAAATTATTCTAAATTAATTTATTTTGGAATTTATTATTTTAAAAAGTATTAGGCGTTTCATGTTTGTGTTTATCTTTATAATACTACTAAACCATTATATCATGCTGGATGCAATTCTATATATCTTATCCCCATAAAATAATGTATCCACTGATTCTAGGATACTTTGAATGAGGTATTTATAGTTGGTATTATGGAATGATTAGTAGATACCATGAGAATAAGATTTAGGAAGACCTATATTAGAGAATGAGATTTTATGAAAGAATTTTGAAATATTTAAAAAATAATAATCTTATGATTTATAGAATTGTTATACCTATAAATTTTAATTTATGTTGTGTGTATAAATATTTTTGATATCATACATTATGTTTTGTAATTTCATGATATAATATTTTGTATTTCATCATTTAAATTTGCTACATATAAAGAAGAATGAGAAATAGATCAATGAGCACAATCTAATGAGTGTGAATTATTAATTATTTAATGGGTTTTAGCCATTATTTTAAAGAGAACTAATATACCAAATATTCTCATCACATGAGGAAATAAAATCCTATTATAAAATGATAGAGAAAAAAATATTTATTTATTTTTTATTTGAGGGGAAGTAAGAGAAGAAGAGGATGATAGAGAAAAATACAGATAAAGGGAATATGGGAAATAAGGATTTTCAAACATGTGATACTTGTGGAAGGAATCAACATGGTACATTCTTAAATGTAAAAGGAGTTTTCTAAATGTGTGGGGAAAAAGTATATCATGAATATAATTATAATGTAATTATAGAATTTGAAAATGATAAATGTTTTCACTATATGAAGATGAGTAATTACACAACTAAATTCCCTAATAATAAAAGGTATACAGATCAGAAGAAGCAAAGGGATCAAATTCAAGCTTACACTAAAACTCATGTCATAGTGGAATTGTTAAAGTAATTTTGTATTTTGATTCATGAATTATTATGTAAAAGTATTTATCAATTTTATTCTAGTTATATAAATCAATAAACTATTAAGGATTCAACATTAGAACTACTTATTTAATATTTTTATAGAAAATATAGAATGGTACCAAAGACCAAGAAATTAAAATCAGGGGAAAGTTGATGTTTTGTGAAAAAAATATTCTATGAAGATAAATTATAATATGTTATTGATGTTATGAAAAGATATGTTTATGAGATAGTTTTGGTGACCCTAAAAATTTATTTTAGTTTCATGGAAAGGTAATTAATGATGTATTTTACAGATTTTTTTTGGATTTATGAAATAAATTCGATAATATGATATTTTATTTAAATTATAATGAGAGAGTTAATTCATGTTGGAATATATGTTTAACATAATCTTTTATGGTGATTCATGTCATAACCATCTTTCAAGAACATATACGATCATGATAAATAAATGTGAAATTAAGAGTTAATATGATTGGTGTTCAACAGTATGTTGATTTTTGAAATTAAGTATCTTAGTCCTAAATTTTTTATATTTTCGAATTTGGACGATTCATACAGTTGACTACACATGGAAGAGAGTAATATGAACTTTTGATATTATTGTCTAAGGATAATGAATGATTTATCATATTCGATAACCAATGATAAATATTTTGGTCAAAGTAAATATTTAAATGCTTGAGTAAAGACTTATTGACCTTATAGTTCATTAAAAGTGATTAAGTAATGAAATATTCATCTTAAATTCCTAGTGTATGGGATAAAGTGAAAATAGATTAAATACCAACAAAAGTATTAAATTATTATTATGACATGGATAAAAATTAAATTATTTTATTTTCTCCTGTTTTTATATGTATTGTGAAAGAATATATAAATTCTAGAAATTATATTTTGAAAAAAACACTATTTGATTAATTTTCTAAATTATAAATAAATGTAATTTTAAAAGATCACAAATTTATGGTTTTGGGATGCTTTAATTATGAAAGAAAATTAACTATATTAATCTCCATGAGAACTTGAGAGTTATATTTCTATTTCATGACCATTTTTTCATGAATTTTTTCATATTTGAATGCAAAATTTTTTAGTGACCTTTAAATTTTCCTTTCCCTCCTTTAAAAGGATTGTTTATTAAACTTTTTTGATGTTTGATTTTTCCACAATGAAATTTTAAAATATCAAACATTTATTTTCATAGTAAAATTTCAAATTTCTAGGTCTGAAATTATATAATGTTGGTAGAATGTAACATCTTTATATTTTAGAAGATACAATATTTAATTTATAGCTTTTTGTGCATGCCACGCTGATATAAAAACCATGATATACTATTTAATATTGTTTTAAAATGACCATTATAACATAGCTATTAAATTGGATGGTCTTAATAGTAATTACAATATTATGAAATATATATGAAGGTAATAATTAATAAAAATTTATTTATTAATCCTTATAAAATAAATACATAATTATAAGTGTGGTCATTTTATTTTTCAAATATAAGTTATAATTAAAAATTGATTTCTATTGCTTTCTAAGTGAAAATGAATTTAATTATTTTTTGAAAGTTTTAGAAATTTTATTTGATAAATTGAAAATAAATTTTGAAATCCTATTATCAAAATTACCCTATGGTGATATGATGAGAATTTTCATAAAAAGATATATTTTTTATTTGTAGTAAAAAAGATTGTATTTAAAATACAATATTTTTTTGGATATATTCAAAACATAACTATGATGTAAAAATTTATGAAAATTATGTAATAATAATTTATAACAATATAATGAAAATAACATAAAAAATAACTCATATCATATAAAATATAAATTATATTATGATGAATAAAAAAATAATTTTCACCACTGATGGAGTAGTTGTGAATCCTTAAGAAAAAGACTACTTTGGTTCATATTGAAATTAATTAAGATAAAAAAGTGTTTTCAAAATTCATAAACAATTATTTTGACTTCTATTGTCTAATTTTTGACTTATATAACATATATCCAATCCAAATTCTTGTGAAATTCTTGTGTTAAGCTAGAAAACTCAAATTAACATATTAAATAAGATAGATTGACATGGATATTAGTAAATATACAAAATAAATGAATATAAAGTATAATATTGAGCTCGATTGTTTAATTTATTATAAAATTATTTAATTATTAATTTTTATATATGGAATAATGGACATTAATGCTTATTCAACGATGATGAAGTGCATGTAAAAATAGAAGAAAAACACAATAAAATGAATATAATTAATGTTATAAATGACATTTTAAAAGGTATTGAGAGTAAAAGTATCATTGGGAAACCAAGAGTTTATTTGGGGAATTTAATGAAAAATAAATGTGATAACTATTTATTTATGCAATGTAATTTATTCTGTATACAACTGAATACACTATTTTTACTGGATATTATTCTAGACACTGTTGGTGGTGGCCTATTGATTTGTAATGACACCCTAATCAGGTGGTTTAATTAGTACACAAATCGATTTCATGGTTGAAAGAAAATTTAAGGGAATGAGAGTTGGGTTTGATGGATGTGTTGGGATGAAGCATGGATGGGGGAACGAGACATGGTGTCATAACCCTCTAGGACGTTATCAGTGCCCCTGATTTTTTTTAATATTGTAAAATGAAAATAATTGGCATGAGATACCTAATTTTTGGTTTTAGATATTTCACTTCCTATTTTAATCATCAGGATATACTAGAATTATTTTAGATATAGTTATTTTATTTGGTTATTGTACATTATTTTCAAATTTTTATTACTCTGATAAAGTGTATATTGTCTCTCAATGATTGATATTATACCATATCTCCTTGTCACTAACCTCTGGTATAGGAGGTTTCATGTTGGATGGTTTGTGACCGACCAGCTCAGGGAATCTATATGTGGAACCCGAGTTGAGATATAATAATTATACAACAAATATAATTTTAATATTTAAAAATATTTATCATCATCTTGGTAATTCATTATGAATTTTTTTGAGAATAAATAATTACCTAAAATGATTTCACAGTAATGATTCCTGAATTGTTTTATTTATGTAAATTTCAAAAAAATGATTTCAATAAATATGACAATATCAATTAAATTATATAAACACCTGACTAAATTTTACAAGATGATTAATTTTTACACATTATAATAAATTGATTGGATTTTTACCTTTTTCACATTAGGAAGTGGTTATGATCCTTATAGTATTATATTTAATTAAAATGTTAAACTTTTCATAATATTATTTTAAATAAGTTTAATATTTCTAATATAGTGGTATCCAGATGATATCACACACTATTGAATGTATTTATGAATCTAAAAGATTAATATACATCATAGTAATTTATTTTTGATTTTCTATGAGGAAAAAGTTATGTAAAATTCTTACATAATGTTGATGCAATAAATATTCAATTAATGGGAACATAAAAAATGTTATTAAAAATATTAAGAAAATAATTTTTTTGAGATATTTATAAATATGAATGAATTTCATTGTCTAATATGACTTATTATTGATTTATTAAGTGTATTTTATCAAAGATAACATCTTATAATGTTATTATTAATGAAAAAGTAATGAATAATATCATATGTGTCAATAATGATATTTTATGAAATTATTTAAAAACAAAAAATACTAAATAATCATAAATAGGATAATATATGTTCTAAAATTTCCTCCCATATTAATTTATAGACCTTTTATAAGTCTCTGGATCTAGAATAGCATTTTTATATTTTAATATTTTGAGAAACTATAAAAGTGTCCCTCACCTCAATTATTATAGTAAACCTGCTCCCTCAATTATTCACAACACTTTAAGCCAAATAACATAATAAAATCCAAAAAATATAACCTCATAAATTCCATCACATGATTTACAGGTTCTTGTCTCCTCAAAATACCATCCCATTCATCACATAGAGAATATACGAAGGAATATTCGTGAAGAGAAGTTAATCACCATTAATGAAAATTATATTTTATTTCTTATAATAAATCATCTTCATGAGATTTTTCCGTAATAAAATTATAAATATTGTATAACATATACACTAAGATTATTTTATTATTATTATAAAAAATATTAAACCATTGTTTGATCTAATTAGTAATGAACAAACCTCACCGGTGTACGTTTGACTAACCATCTCTGCGTAACGATGTAATTTTTCATACCACCACATCACATTGATGATTATAGTTATAGAAATAATGGATGTATATGATAATTCTGAATATATATTGATTATATAAATTAATTTACAATAAACATATTTACCTATTCAATCATTTAGAAATTATATCATCAATCATTTGTTCGTATGACTTACCGTATCCACAAAGTGATGTGACTCATTTTCCATGTTCATTATCCAAGAATTTCATCAAAAATGTATATATCGATTATGTGTGAATTTTATGAGATTAAATTTATTCTAGAGATTTTGGATCTATATCATATGCAATATTATTGGGATATTCTTGGAAAACAACCGTGTGAAAACAATGCAATTAACATAAGGAATATGGAAATGAATAATGTTTTGTTAATAAAATAGTGGTAAAATGTTTTATGAGGGTCATATATGATGTTAAAAAGGATAATATGACACTATTATAAGCTAATAATGAGTTTGAAACCACTATATATATATATATGATATTTTGACATGTTAAAAAGATATCCAACCTCAGGTAAATAATAACATTTCCTAATTTCCATTCATTCAGTTAAAATTATACACCACTAAATATGTCATGAAATGATTCTATTTGTAATTAATTTGGATTATATTAAGTTGTAAGTCCATTTTTTTGATTTACATATGATACATTTAATCAATTCATTTGATTAACATTCACTTGAATGATATGATATTTGTAAGGGGTTTTCTTTTCATAATACTATTTTAAATGTTTTTTTTCAAAATCTAAATTTAATAAATTTTTAAAATTATATAGAATGATCATATTTATAAATAATAATTATGCTTTAGTTTTCTAATATTCATTTATAATATTACATGGCTCTTTCCAAATGTAAATTTTTCTTCTTTAATTGTGAATCTTTTTAACATTTAGTGATTCAAAAATGAAAAAGGGTCACATCATCACGAAATTTTCAATGATCTTATTAATTTATATATTCCAACATCCTTTTCAAAATCCAATAATCCATTGAGGATCATCACTTATGAAACCAGTTTCCATTTATTATTTTTTATGATTAGTTTGAAATGGGATGTATTATAATGTTACCATTCTCCATATTAAATTAGATGGTTTATAATTATTATTATTTATTGGGGAATGTTATTTACATTTAATATAATAGTTTAAATAAGAATTTATATGTTGATTATTTTTTACTCATTTAATATTAGTAATGCATTGGACTTAGTTAGGGATGATCAGGGCTTACAAAAGCATAACAATTCATCAGTATGTCTCATGAGACAAACTACACCTAGTTTTGGATGAATCCTTAATGATTTGTGTATAATTCAAGACCAATGACATGAAAATATCTTTTAAGTACCCAAAATTATTCATTACCACATTATGTATTATGACACACCTGTTTCCTATTGTGGATCAAGCCCATATACTTTTTTTCCACTATTATCTCATGAGATATAAATATTCACCCACAATCATTGGAAATAATGAATGTATATCTGGTATAATTATTCCAAAAGGATAATAATATCATATATATACATATATATATAATACTTATTTATGTCTTAATGTGAGCGTTATTAATGAAAAAATGATGACATTGGTTCCCGAAGTGGAAGTTCTCTATACACATGAAAAATGATATGGTAACCCATTTGGTGAAGGTGGAGATGGTTTAAGTCATTACATTAATATAAAAACATATTATTATGTTTTATGTATTGATGTTCTATTAAAATAATAAGAAATAAAGTGGTTAAGGGAAAAAATAAAAAAAAAATTTCATTGATGAATGTAACCTCTTCTTTGAGAATCCTCATTAATATTCTTTTAAGAACCTACCTATTATATATTTTCATCCTAAAAAATACATATAATATTAGAGGTGGGATGTTGGTAAGTTATTTTAGTAGCTCATTGATGATCCAAAAAGGATGTAATTTGTTAATAAGATATGAGTGGGGGTTTCCTTTAATAAGTCCTTGAGGGGATACATTTGGTATTTTTAAAATAATTGAGTACATCCAGGTTTCTCATCTCTCAAGGGTTTAAAAGGGTCCATTAACGAAACATATAGTTTAAATGGTTGATATATGTATATAAAATTATTTTATACATGTTTATAGGTAATTTTTACCCATATTTATTTATTTTAACACCATGGTAAACCCATCCTTATATTAATAGGTTCAAATTAATTTTTATTACATTCCATAATTATTTTTGGAAAAAATAATGTTGAGAATATTAGATTATATAAATTATACTGATTTCAAATGTGTATTTTTTTTAAAATACATTTATTGAAGGTTTAAAATTTAATTTAAAATTAATCCCACAGATATGATAAAAAAGAAGGTTTTGAAAGAGAAAATGATTAAAATTTTATAATGGTTTTATAACAAAAATTTAATATGAAAATTAATACTATTTAAAAAATTAAATATATGTATGAATAATTATACTAATATAAAATTAAAATAAATTTAAAATATAATTTAACTATATAAATAAATCAAAAAAACAATTTTGACCTGAAATTTTGTACTTTTAAATATTCATCAAAAAAGGATCTTTTCAGAAAAATTTCAATGATTCACCATAAGATAATTTTGATATTAATATTTAAATTTTTATTTTCAAATATATTTTAGAAAATTGGGAAAAATTTATTTTTAAAATAACTTTTCCAAAGGTGAAAAAATTGCTTAATTTTTGAAAATATATTTTAAGCATAAAATTGTATTTAGAATTATCTCTTATCTTGGAAACACATAAGATGAATGTTAAAATTTTTATTTAATATAAAATATATAAACTTCATTAAAATCATAATATATAAGTGATTTTTTAAATTTATTGACTTAAAATATTTTTCAGTATAGGAGAATATTTTTCATAGAAAGATTAACAAATATTCAAACAGATTTTATTTTAAATTAAATATTTATTTTTCACTAAATAATTCAATATATATACATGTGTAAAGAATATTTTAATAATTTAGTTAATCATATAAAAATCTTCCATTCCAAATACTAGATGATAATTATTATGTTATAAATTAATATTTTAATAGTATATAATGTTTCATTTAAACACATTGCTACATGTAAGGAATGCTATACTAAGTACTTTTTGTAATACACGTAAAACTATTTGTAGTTTGTAACGCAAGAAAAAATCAATGATTTTATGTAATATATGATAAATCCAGTATTTAGGGTATTAGAAAATATAGATAACATTAATTTTACTAAAAAAATATTTTACAAAACCTATATGTGTTACATTTTAGACCAATTTATATAAATTTATCCCTCTAAATTAATCTCACTAATCAATGGGTTAAAAATTTAAAATTACATCATAGAATTAAACATTTTAAAAGGGTTAATAAAACATCCTCTTGATAAATATAGAGGGATGAACAAGGGTCATCAAGAATAATTCATACTAGGTTTCCAAATAGGAGAACATTAGAGGGATGAGATTACATTGATATATAAGAGAACAATAACAACAAAATAATAATGTATTTTGATATATAACATTGATCAAATGAAATTGGGTGATCTACAAAAGTCTAATGACCAAAAAACCATAAATTTTTATGACTTAATGGAAGAATTGGTTCATAAAAAATGTAGGTACTATGATAAAAGTTTTGATTCAATATCCTTTTACAGAAGTTGAGGAATTTTTAGTAGAATATATCCTTTTTTGATTTCATCCCAATTTAGAAGAAAAAACTCACCGTTTGGTTAGGATTTGGAAAATTTTCACTTCATCTATTAATAAAAGATATGGATGTTTCATTCCTGAGGCACTAAATAACATACATAAAACAATTATAACCCATTACTTTTATATCGAGTTATTAAAAAAACTATTTATTATAGGTTATACAATATAAATTAACAATCAAAATTTAAGGTAATACATCATATATAAACACTCATCCAATTTTTAAATTAAACTTTTTCTTAAATGATTTTCGTTATGATTCAAGAAATATATTAAAATCCAATACATCATAAATACAATCATTATATTTTAAAAATCAACTCATCATTAATTCCCTAAAAATCATGAAGTAGATATTAATTTTCACAAACCAAACATGTGAATACCATTACCATTTATTGTCGTGAAACATGGTAATAACCTAAATTACAAGAAAAAATTATTAAAACATAAATTTTCATCATTCCTAACATAAAACACACATTATTGGATATATTAAAAAAATCTAAAAATTATTTTAACACAATTAGTGATCACTTAAACCAAATTTTCAATAAATAATTAATTTGATCCTAGGTAATTAGTACCATCAAATTTACTTATTCTTATCCAAAATCAACTCATCCCAACATAATTATTTAACATCGAAAAAGTATAATGGTGATTTTCCCATAATCCAAATATCACCATGAAATTAATCACTTTACTAGTCCATAAGTGCCATTTAAAATTTTTTGGCCACTCATTAATGAAATATTTAAACTGAATAATCATTATATATTTCATGATTCATATAAAATAATTCTTCAATTCCCATACATTAGCACTTCAATCATTCGACTTCCTTCTTAAACTGTTAACTAGGCTTCTTCACCATATTCATTAAATCAACTATCATTTAATATTAAATTTGTATTCTCTTCATCATCCTCATTAAAACAATTACTCAAAAATATTTTCATATTTTCATTAGATACTTTTCCATTAGGCCATCCATTTTCATAATGTGATTTAATTCACATTTTTTGCATTAAATATTTGATGATATCTTAATGAGACCATTATTATCATCAAAATTTCTAATCAAAAACATCATTTTATTTTTAATATTACTTTATTTGTAAACTTATTTTCCATCATAAAAACATAGTTCAATTCCTTTAAGACATTGATTTAGCTGTTTCTTCCCACATTTTTGACACATATAATACCGAGTATTCATTATTCCATGGTTTCTACTATCAAAATACTAAGATAACTCCTTCCTTATCTTCTTTAGTGAGTTTTAGAGTTGGTTAAGTTACACCTTTTTTGTATTGTTTTGTGAAGAATTTATTTGCATAATCACAACGTCTTTTACTCCTATCATCAACCCATTTGGCATTAAATAATTTTTTTGACCCATTCAATTGCAGCCCAGTTATTTTTTGTTCCCTTTATTGACTAAAACCATAAATCATAGAGTGATAAACACTAATAATTTATGAAAACTACATAAATATAAAAAATTAACTTATATGATGTCTAAATCATGATACCTACTTTTTATCCAATGAAACAGTATGTTTATATTATTTCATTGAAATTTATAATCTATTTAAATCATTAATGATAGATCATAAAGAGTATGTGAATTTAGAAAGAATATCCCCCAGGAGTGTTAAACTGAGTATAAAGAAAGTCCTGTTATTGTGCACTAGTTCCTGATTGATTATAGATCTATACAGTGTTTTTGGGTTGTTACCCCTAGATATAACTAGGCCAGAGCCACATCCAATTGACGTATCCATATAGGGGTGTCATTTCATTGAATCCAATAACTGTATCCTTCACCAAAATTATATGATATTTTAATATACATTGACTCATCCTTAGAGACATCCCTTAAAATATATTTGGAAATATGAATAGGGATATTAGTAATGTTTTCACATCATATTTTGAAATTTTTAATTAATCAAATCCTCTGATACCAACTATAGGGACCTAGGTTTTCTATATATGGATCTTATATCATTTAAATGAATATTCAATAAATTACACAAACACATGCCTGATGACAATAATATTTTAGTATTTTTAGAGACTATGCACACAATCTTATTATCTATTTAAATATTTCCAATATAACCAATAAATATCTTATCACTCTGTACAATTCATATACATAACCTACGTAAAACCATTATTCATAACATGGGGAAATTAAACTTTGTGAAGCGTAAGCTCAAATTCATAGTAAGGATAAATTTAATAGATACCAGACTATGATCTTATGAAATCATGGGATAATAATGGTTAGTGAACATGAATATATTTTAAAAAATTCATACCCCTCATGTTATAGATCATAAAAATTAATTTATTGCATAAAAAATTTTTCATTTCAAATAATAAGGCTCATAAGTGTTTTAAACCATAATTAATCAATCCTGGACCAAATATTTATCTCATAAAAGTGTGGAACCATTATAAATATTGAAAACCATTTCATATATCAAGGTTAACTTCCAAAACCATATACATAGTTTATCATGACTCATCATCTATCTCCCATTGTGGATCAAGACACACCTATTTCCCATAGTGGATTAGTATACACCTACAACCCATATTGAATTAGTATACACCTATTTATCATACTGGATCATTCACATAAACATATTTCCCACTATTATATCTTGTGATATAGATCATTACCAAATAAATTAGAGGGAGTAATAGGTCCCACAAATCAATTTTTATAATGTAACCACCGCTATCGGTTAAAACGTTACCACCGTCATTGGTTATAACATAACCAACATCACATAATGAAAATCATAAAATATTTGGGCCACATAATCATAAAATATCCATCATATCATATCCCAGTAAATGAAATAGGATTCATAAAAATTTCATCATATCATAACCTGTGGAAATATAGAAGGATTCATAATCAATTCAACATATAATAACCACTGAAAAGAAGTGGGTCTCAAAATATTTATATCATGGTATAACCCCTGTAAGAGAGACGTGTTTCACAATCATCTTTTCAACATAAAAATAAAACATTCAGGTAAATAATAACAATGTTATCATTATTCATATCCTTAATAAATTATAAATTTTATCAAATGATGTCATCTTAAATGGAGAAGTACTTTGAATGATGTCTTCGAACATTTATCAAGGAAGATAAAAAATCATTTAATTAAAACATAAAAAAATTTCAAATTCATTTTCATTGAAAATATCAATTTAATATTGTGGTTGATGATTTTAAAATCATTCAAAACATTCCTTAGAGGAAATATCCTCTCTACATAAAAAATCATAAAATGTAAAACATTATTGAAATAATTTTTATTATAAAATAAACTTGAAAATATGTAATTCAATATTAAAATAAAATAAAACTCATGATGATGGGAAGATTCATTCACGTCCTGCACAATAAAATAAATATTCCATTCACTTTTTTAAAATAATAAATTGGGATTTTTAAGAAAGGGGCATGAAGATTCCTTGAAATAAATATATAAATCAAAAAAAGGGTAAAAAATTATAGTAGAATATAAATAATAACAATAAAACATATTTAATTTTTTAGGGAACATATTTTTTGAATAAAATGGATTTGGGACTAAAGAGAGAAATAAAGCCCGGTTTTATTAAAAAAATAATTCAATTAGTACAAAACAATTAGAGAAATGGTACTGTAAATTGGATATAACATGAATGACTAGAGGAGAATAAAATTCATGTGTTTATTAGGATATGGATAATAATATTTATTCATCATAAACCTAGACATAAATAGTATAGATAAATGATGAGAATGTAGCATAATTCATTGACCGCATTGAAAACATTGAATTGTAATGACCATGAATTAATAACATAATCTAGGTCTAAAAATATTATAACTATAAATTAAATCATGATATTACCTTTCAAAGGGTATTTAAGGAAACCTATTCTATGAATATAGGTTAAAAATATAACATACATCTCAAAGAAGAAATGTTGATACCAAAATACCATACTGCTTGGGTAACTATTGAACCATTAACCCCCTGAATGAGAGATCGTAAAATTGATATGTAAATACCCATAATTTTATGGATAATAATAATAAACCATATTAATGGTAAATATATAAGAAACATAAAATAAATAGCCGATGAATATGGCATGCATCTCATAGATGAAAAATGTGAGATGAAAATCCCTTACTTTTAGTCTTGACTTCCATCGTAAAAGTTCAAAACATATGTATATTATGAATCTAATAAATAATAAATAAATAAATATTTCATATAATATATTATTTTCTTATGAAATTTTATTACCCATTTATTAATAATTCTCTGTTAATCTTATGATTTTGGTTAAAAATAACAATATACTTCCTAAATATTTTGATTTTTTATTTACCTGGTCCCCTTAATTTCTTCTTAATTTAAACATATACAGAATGAAAAACATTATTTATGTACAATATATATTTAGTATTTATTTATTTATAATAATCCATTAAACATAGTCATATAAAATAAAATACATGGTTCATGGATATAGTTGGCCTCATATACACATGAACGTTGTTTCCATTCTCTAATTTGATTGAAAGAAAGAAATATAAATGATATATTATTATTATAATTATTATAGAATCAATTTAATATCTTATATATTAAATATTTTCATTAAACCCATCCTTAATAATTTCAATGTAATCCTTTAATGAATCTCACCTTTTTTGTGAGGTGGTAGTCCACCAAACACATGAACAATGTAATCGTATTCCTAAAAAATTGAGATCACAATGATATATGTGATATAATATTTCCAGAAATATGATAATAAAATAAATATCATATATAACAAATAAATACATCATTTATTTCAACCATGATACGTTGTAATGGAAAAACACTAGATGTTGTTTTTTGAGCTGGTAGTCCACTATACGCATGACTGGTGATTAAGTTACACATTTAAAAGAAGTGGAGATGGTTGATTTCACGAAATAGTTCATATACCCTAGTACTACGATTTTTTATTCTAAATTAACTTTTTTAGAAGTATTTTACCTATCCCCATGGCCTGGATACTAGAACATGGCATCATACAATATAAAAGAGTGAAAAAGTTTCCACTGAAAAAGTGGAAGATAAGAGGTACAAGAGAGTATGCTCAAATATCCTCAAGAATAACATTTCAGAAATCAATAATTAAATATCAGAAACAAACAAAAATTACATCTTTAAATGAATAAAAAATAATTAATAATCAACATCCCAAATTAGACATCACTTTAAGAGTAAAGGTTTTAGAATATTTACATCTTCTAAGAGGTGATTTCCCTTTACTCCAACCTATAAGAAGGAAACATACAATCAAAAAAAAATGATGTGTGTTATATAAAATTCTAATTAGGGTCTCACTAATTATTCCATAATATCATTCAAAAATAATAATAATAATTCATGCTTAAAATTTAAATAAAATATTGAATGGAAATACATTTTTTATTTCATTAAAAACATTCTTTCTTTTAGAATGAAGGATAAAAATTCAAACATGAATTAAATAACCATTTTATATTAAAATTCTTATATAATTCAACTATAATTAATAATTTAATTTTATAATTCCATAGAATATATTTCAGAATAATATAAACCAAATCCTTGTTCATCTACTATTTGGTAAAATAACTTCTAGTTATAGATTCCTCACACTTTTATATATGTGATCATAACATTATGTGCAATCAATTACAGTAGTCTTAGTAAAATAGGACTCATAAACATCCCATCATTGATAAGACCATCCTTACAAGATTTTTTTTCATAGATTTCTAGAAAATCCATTTATAGTGAATTAGAATCCTAGTGTGCTCTCCCAAAATAACCCACTAAATAACTAGGATTACATGTTCTTAATTAATTAATTGATAAAATGGAAAATAATTTCATTTCAAATCATTCATCATTCACAGTTCTATTACCCACATTTCATTTTCAAAATTCCATTTGAAATTCAGAAGGAATAAAATTCTTGTTTAAAATTTCATGATTTCTAATTCAAAACTAATCATAGGCATTCATTAAATAAATTTAATACTTTTTGTAAAATCATTTCTCAAGAAAAATCATTGATTCAATCAATTTCAAAATATAAAAAAACTTCTAATCCCATTGGAATCATGTTTTTTTCCAAAAAAATCATACTAATTCAATTTACAATTCAAATTCACATCAAATTGGGTTTTAATGAAGAAATAATTTAAAATAAAATATAGAAATTGATGTTTTAATTACATGTAACAGCTAAAAAATATTACTACAATCCCGCAATCATAAAATCACATTTCACATCAACAAAAATAGGATATGACAATAATGAACGACGACAAGAGATATCTTGAGAAAAAAACCTACAATTAGTATTCAAATTAATGATATTTAGATCCATCAAAATATAATATGATTTTAGAATCACATTGCAGGAATGAATGTGAGAGTGGGGGAAGAAACATGGGATGAAAATCACTTAATAAGGAGGGATTGAATGAGATATACCATGATGAAATCCATTAATTAAAGCTTTTGGAGGATAAAAAACATGGTCTTGGGAGCCTCAAAGACCTATAAATTAGAGATAGGATGAGTTAGGGTTGGGAGAGGGTTAACCAGGGGTTCAGGGGTTTCGAAAATAATTTTAGGAATTAAAAATCCAGGAATGCATGGTTTGCGGGGTAGGGTAACATGGTTAGAAAAACCATGTGCTCTAACCATGAACATGATCCATGTATGCCATCCCTAGTTCGAAAGATGTCTTAAATATTCAAACACAGTTTTTTAAATCATTCCGCAACCATGAAAACCACCACTATCTAGGGACGCATGGTTTTTACTAGGTGGATGCACAATCTGGGTAAACCACGCACATCCCAAAGAGCCTAAAAAAATTCCAAATTCCACCAGATGTCCCCCTAAACATCAAACAACCAGATGATTATAAAAATGGAGATACAGGTTTACCTGAAACTGAGTAACAAGATGTATGAATCCCCCCACTATAGGGACTTTCATTCCATAGAAATCATGTTGTGAAGTTTCCATATTAAAAATATGGGCACACTACTGTCTTATCCGTGCCTCCCTGTCCCATGCCTCAATTGAATAAGAACTGTGATTCGATAGTATAATGACCAAAGGTATTGACCTATAATGAAATAGGTTTTTATCATAATAAAAAATCATAATAGGATGGTCAGTCACAGATAAATTAGGCTCAACATCCCGAAGCTCCAAACTCAGTACATGATATGGGTCATAAAGTTATTTCTAAATATGTGATACATGGAACACGTTATATATTGTAGAAGAATATGATGTATGTGTTAAATGGTAGGCCACAATACCGACCTGGTCAATGACCTCAAAAGATCCTAAAAAATGGGGACTAAGATTCCCATTCCTCCAAACCATCGATGAACTAAATGAGATTAAACTCTCAATAAAACATGGTCACCATCTAAGAAAACTTGTGATTTACAATTATGATCTTTTTAATAATTGTACTAGATCATTGCTGTCAACATTCAATGAAGTATAAATTGAATCTTTTATATTGTCTGTTCGACCAATAACGCTCCAACAGAGAAAATTTCCACTATCATGGACCAAAACAAAAAAAAATATAATAGCATAATCATACAAGGCCTCAGAAGGACCCATTCTAATCATAGACTAGTATATATTGTTATAAGCAACCTCATCTAGTCCCAAATGTTCATCTAAATTCCCAATAAAATCAAGGAGACATGCCTGGAGCATATCCTCAAGAATATAAATGTATATCATTATATCCATATTTGTATGGATTGTATACCATACTCAAATTAACCAAAGATCACAATGCCTCTTAAAGTCATCTCAAAGATAAAGAAGTAAAAAGGGTATCCCTATCCGAAACTATAGCATATGAAAATCAATGGAAACTAAAAATATCACTCACTTAAAGATATTCAAGGGCCTTGACATTGGTTGAATCATTAATTAGAATAAAGGAAGCTGATTTGGTAATATTATCAATCAAAAAACATATAAAATTATTCTATATCGAGGAATTCATAAACAAAAACACATATCCCATTGAAATATCAACCCACATCCATGTTGAAATTGAATGTGGATAAGGAAACCTCATTGTGTTTTTATGCTTGGACATGACCCGTTCGAAAATATATTAGTACAAATTCAGTGATGTATTATCTCAGACCCATCCACTAAAATCTTCATCGAATATCATATAACATATCTATGGTTCCTGGTTGCACTTCCCACTAGTAATTATCATAATCCCCCATCACATATTTTTTCATGGTTGATGGCATGAAAAAACAATTTTTAAAAAGTAGAAAACCCTCCTTGGAAAACTAATTCTCAATAATAGTTACCCTGTCATAAAGAGTTTTACCAATTCCATGGAATTCCTTATCAAGTTACATTTCCCAATGAATCCCCTATATATGAGAAGATGTCAACAATAAAGTATCTAAGACAACCTCATCCCCTAGTAACCAAGCATATAAATGAACAGTGTGAAAATAAATACAACAAATTATACTCATCCAATGATTATTTCATGAGTTGGTATAGAGTTTGTAGCTCTAGGAATCATTGATGAAATTTCATTTCACCGAGTTATAGGAAATTTCCAATCCCAAAAAATGTATGGATTCCACCCAAAGAATCTGGAGAGTATTGAAATATTTTTCATAGAATAAATTATTTAATCTTTTATTGGGTGAATTCACAGCAAACCATTCTCTAAAAAGGTAATTACCCCAACTCTTATGTGATTGATCCACAACTTCAATTTCATGGTAATGGTATGGGTCATTATTCTTATATATCACAAGATATAGAGAACTATAAGAAAAAGTTTGATCACTCTACATAAGAATACATCCCAAGCTCAAACCCAACATGTCATAAAATACAACATATGGTTTCCTAGACTCTAGTAGAGTGAACACCTACGTAGGATTGAAAATACATTTTATATGAAAAAATAATAATTTCATTAATTATCCATTGAAAATGTCACTCCCTTTAATGTGATAGGATTTATCAAAAAATCCAACATTGATAAATTCATTATGAACCAGTGATTATACCTCGATAAACCCATGAGGTTCTATATCTCAAAAACATTCCATTGTGGAACTCATGTTATAAAAACCCTCTATTTTTTCACTATCAAATGAAATACCATGTTTAGTGACCACCTTTCCTAAGAACATCACTTCATGAATCTAGAAATCAAATTTCAATATATTGGAATAATGTTTGTGATTTCCCAAAAATTCGAGAACTGATCTCCAATGACACATATGATCATCTTTAGACTTAGATTAAAATATGTATTAATAAAAAAAGGAAACTATGAACATAAAAATATACTAATTGAAATCCCATTCATCAAATCCATAATAAACATAGGAGCATTTTTTAGACCAAATGGAATGACAAGACACTCATAATGTACCAAATCTCACTCAAAGGTGGTTTTATGATGGTAATATTCTTCTATTCTCAAATGGTGGTAAAATATAAATTATCAATATTAAAGAACCACTTATTACCTCTCAACTAGTAAAATATATATTCTATTCATAGAAATGGATTCATTTCCATTACATTATTTAAATTGTGTTTCTGGTAATCAAATCATAGGCTAAGTGTTCCATCAAGTTTCATAGAAAATAAAATATATTCCACCAAATGTGGCACCCTCAGGAATTTAAATCTTTTTTATAAAATATCTTCCAAATGAGTGTTATAGTCATTTATATTATATGGTTTCATTTAGTAAAAATTTATTGATATCGGCTGATTAACATAAATTATATCGATAGAAAACTATACCACCCTTACCAATGGGAAACTAGTGAAGTTAGTAGGAAAAACATTAGGAAAATTGATTAAAACTAATAGTAGATCCCCAATCAAATATTATTACAACATATAAGAAGTGAGGATATATATAAAATTCCAAAACACTTGATAATATGGTCTGGATGTACTAGACCTCTTGTACCATTCTCCCTTAAAGATACATCACACCACATCTAGTGCAGTAATGAAGACCCATCAAAGATAACACACAATTCAAGATCTATTTTTAAATATCCAATCCATTTCGAATATGAAATCATGGGATTTCATCCATAGAACTAGGAAATCCGACATAAGCTCCATATTTGATAAATTGAAAACAGAATCTATACATCGATGACCACACCCTCTTTTTTTGTGGTTTAGTAATATCCATAATATAAGATAAAATATCCATAGGAATATTCTTCAAGCTCGCAATATGGGTAGATATAAACAAATTTGATTCACCATTATCAAATAAAGTAGTCACAAAAGATATATCTATAATGATGGTACCTCTCATAGTAACTGGACCCATATCTTCTTCCTTTGGGACTCTTCAACAATGTGAAGAATATTTTTTTCGGAAACCTGTGGCTAGAATGCCTTAGGTCGTGAAGCATCATATTGCACAAAATTAATATTTGGTAATGATGAATGTGTTCCACCTCACGAGGTATAGAATATATTCAATAACTTCAATTTTTTTTGAAACATCAATAGAAGTTACAGATCTTGGGTGACTCAATCAAAACCCATTTCATTTGTCCAACACTACTCGACTGGATGCACATCAATGGTACTCTACTAGGCACTAGAGGAGTTCTAGAATAACTCTCCAGTGAAAATATATTTTATGACTCATCAATAATTCTCTTTCCATTAAATTAGATCATGAAATTTCCACTATGAGAAAAAGAAACTCTCATCAACCCTGGCATATCATCTAGATCTAGCTCGATCATCAACACCATATCTAGAATTCCAACATTAGAAGACTGATTCAAAAAGAAAACCTAATAGTAAATATCAAATCAATATCCCATCTAAAACCATTGATCCTCCATCTTCGCATTCGATACAGTCATAGTGGAATATTATACCTGATCTATGAAACAATTCACATACTCCATCACGGTCGTGTGAGGTTGATCAATTTATTAAAATAATCATATACTTACCCAACACTATAGACACTGGATATAACTATTTATTAATGTATCCTTTTATGTATATCTACTCAATGAACATATGTTTATTTTCAATAACTATTGAGTCCCATTTTATCATTATTGGTTCTTCAATACTAATGTTGTCACATTTAACCTTGATCGAATCAGTAATCTCCAACAACAAAATAAAATGATCAATATTTATCAACCAATATTCAGCCTATTGAGGATTATTTGAACAACATAATGTTGGGGGATTATGGAGAAGGAACTCATATGAAGAATTCTGAGACTCATCACTTTAGGGTAACATAGATGGATCCCAGATGGGAATAGGTGTATGTTCCAATCCCTGAGCATGGACAGCATGTATGATAAACTGAAAGAGATTTTAGTCAATGGGAGTATTCAATCATTGTGGTTCTTTAGCCACATCCTCGTAAAGCCATTTCATTTGTATTCTAAAAATAATGATGCTACACAACATAAAAAAATTGAAGACATAAAAATGTTACTCAAATATATACCCAAAAAAGAGAAACATGGAAATTAATCTCAAAAGATTAGAAACAAAATTTAGATTTAAATTTATCAAAATAAAAAGTAGGGATAAAACTAGAGGAGGATAAAATTTTCTAAAAAACACCTAACCAAACCACCCATGGTGTCATATGATGATTACAATGTGATCATTGCAAAAACCCATTCATAAATACCTCCAACGTACCAAAAACGATACTCCAACTACATAAGTAAATCAAGACACAGTCTTTAACATGACTCTTTGTACTATTTTCACAAACAAGCTAAGAAACCTGGGTATCTCAATACTAAATCTGGAACTTACATAACTTGATGTTCATTCACGATCTCCTTGGGTTTGAAACAACAACCATGGCACATTCAAGAAAAAAAGGGCACATATTTTCCAGAAAAATAGTGGATGATAACATATATATGTAAGCCTGATCGATGATCCTTAAGGATAACATACCATAAAATTAACAAGTGTATCAAAATAATAGTGCATCGTCATTTTTTTTTCTCAACATCCCATTGGATACATCACTCCTCCCAAAAATGTTAATGATAATTCAGCTCCTCAAAGGGATGTGTTCCCTTAGATCAGACAAGGAAGAATAAAATACACAAAAACATGACTCCAAAGGTACAGTGGGACATAAATAATCCAACAGGGTCTCAAAAAGTGTTTAATAATACGATTCCATAAAAATGATTCTATAAATTTAAATAAAATTGGGCATGATGACATATATTTACATTTAAAACAAAACATTCATTCTTTTCAAAATGGTGTAATATATTTCAAACATGGCTTAAAAACATTTCATATAAAACAAATTATATAAATAAACTAGTGTGAATAAATAATTTATATTGATCAATGGAAGAAATAAAAAAATAATCACAAAAAGTACCATGTTCATAATCCCTACTATATGATAGTTTCTAGTTATAAGATCCCCACACTCACATATCATTTATCATGCCAGTATTTTTACACATTTTCCTCTGGCTTAGGCTGTGTAGGATCCATCAACAACCCATCATGGATAATATTTTTCTAACTATATTTTTTAGAGTGTTCATCATCAATATATTCCTAATGAATAATTATCATATAATTTGTATCCCAAATAACCCACTAACTACCCTGGATATCTTGTGATCAATCATTCAATTGAAAAATGGAAAATCATTTCATTTCAGATAAATCATCTTTCCCAATTCAATTTACCAATTTTTTGTTTCAAAATGACAATTCACTATTAAAAATAAAACATATACTTCTCATTATTTGATGATTTTTAGATAAAAACAAGCATACGTTTTTTTAATTCATTCTATTCCATTATATAATATAAATTTTCCAATAAAATCATTAATTTTCTCTATTTTTAGAAACACCCAATCATCTAATTCCATTATAATTGGGTTTTTATCCCAAAATATATACTTAATATATTTGAAAATCCAATTTTAAAAAATTTCATTTTCATAATTAAATTTAAAGTAATTTAGAAAACCCATGTAATTCAATGTTTTTTTACATGGAGAAAATCAAATGAAAATACCTAGATTTTTTCATGGAATCACAACACACACCACCCACAAAGGTATTTTCCAATTAAAATGACACCAATGATGTTCCTGAAATAAAACATAGAATCAAGATTCAAATAAAGAGATTTTAGATCCATCAAATAACAAGATGATATAACACTATCTAAGGAGGAATGTATGAGTGGGGGAAATCACATGAGTGGAGAATCACTTAGTGGAGAGGGATGAAAAGAGATTCATTGTGCATTTATCTATAATGGAAATGGTTTATATGACTTGAAATGATTTCTTAATATCCTACATGAGTTAGTAATTTGAGATTGTTTGAATTATTGGTGAGCTGGTGGTTAAACAGGTGTTCATGAATTTTCAAAATAATTTTCTTAATTAAAAAGTCTCATGGGCATGGTTTAGTAGGCCAGGTCTTAGGATTAGACAACCCATTAAACCTAATTGTGGGCCCCTTCACTGAGGTACATGGTTTTAACAAGGTGAGAGCATGGGTTTTCATAATGGGAACAAACTATGTAATCTCTCATAGTCCATGGTTTCACATGTTTCATTGGGTGGGCACACAATTAGGGGAAACTGTACACCCATCATGTCTTTCCAAATGGGCCTCGAAATTTTTACAAATTCTAGGTGAATCATCCCTAAACAAGAGCTTTCCAAAAAATAATAAAATGTGGGGTCAAGAGTTCCAAATATCTTATAACAGGATTTTACAAACATTCCTCCATAGAAAAATTCTATCACTAGAAATAATGTCAAGAAATTTCCATATCAATAAGATGAGGCCACTTCTCTCTCTTCAGTTCATCTCTCTCCCAAGTCTCTAGTGAATCAGAACAATACTTCCATAACACATGGACCAAAGGTATTTTACTGCAAAAAGTACCTTTGTCTTATAATCATCATTCATGACTAGAATCTCAATCGCAAGTAAATCAGTCTTAACATCAAGATCCTTCCAAGTGAATATAAAAGATGGGTTAGGAATATATTTATGATGTTTCATTACATGAAACACACAATGAATCATAATCAACTAGGGTAGAGGTGATAAACGGTAAGTCACTTCACCCACATAATCAATGACCTCAAATGGTTCCAAAAAATGAGAGTTGTCTTCTCTTTCATCACAAGCTATCGATTTCCATAACGAGGTGAAAATATCATGAACACCTAGTCACAAACTGAGAACTCATATGGTATTTAATAAAAATATTCCAAAGAATTTTAATTTATTTGTGATTTAAACATTCTATAAATAATAAATTGAATCTTTTTCACAATCTTGTTGACCATATTTTGTGTAACTAAGGAACATTCTATGATCTCTGAAGAACACAACATTGATTTACAAGGGCACTCATACAGGGCCTTAACATGAGCCATTCTGGTCATGAGCTAGTAACTATTATTATATGAAAACTAAACCGTTCCCAAATGGTCACCCAAATATCCACTAAAATAGACGAATCTTTTATGAATTACATCCTTAATAATCTATATATCTCTATTCTTATTGGTTATTTTTTTTCAGATGGAATGATGTACGCAAATAAAAATGATATCCTACTACCTATTGAAGGCGTCTCTAAAATTGACAAGTAAAATGGGGATCCCAATCAGAAACTATTGATGATAGAACACCATGAAACTAAAAAAGATTTCTCACATTGAGATTTCCAAGGACCTAAATTTTGGTTATATATCAAATAGGTTTACATTAATTGGATTTTGTTTTCCTATCGATCAGAACCCATATCATGTTATTCGTCGTCATGGTATATTGAAACCAAACCACAAACTGCATTGAAATATCATCTCTCTTCCAATTCGGCACTAAAAGAGGGTAAACAATACCCAAAGGTATCTGATTCTCAACCTTAACCTGTTGGAAAGAATAGTAGCATGAAACAAAGTCGGAAATGTTTCATTTCATTCCTAGAATGATGAATAGTTTTATTATATCACAGAAATATTTTTGGTTTATTAGAGTACACGTAACATCACAAACTTCCACGATACGTTTCCCTTTGAATAATGCAGTAGTTTGAGTTGTATGCAACTTGGAGTTATAACACACCGCAACAAATCAAATTATCTGTTATGAATAGCAATACCCATTTTTTTTACATTTTATAAATTTGTTTTCTCAAAACGGACTTTATGTTTGAATTTGGAATATCGAAATTATCTTATAGTGAATTTTTGATATTTTTCTGAAACATTTAATTTTTGATGAATTGTCAAAAACAATGCATTATTGTTTAAAACTAACTTTTTATTTAAATAATATGTTGTTTTATATTATTTTAATTTAGGTAAAAATAGTTACATAATACCTATATATGATCAATGTAATTAATTGGAGTCAGTTTATAATATGTTTAGATATATAAAACTTTATTGAACCTTTACCATCTTTTACCCACCTTTATGGAGCATTTACAAATTTTCATAAAACATAACTTTACCACTTATGTGCATTGAATTTCAAAAATCCGAGAGGTATGGTTGGCATCAGTAAGTAAAATGTGGTTCAATAAGATGAACATTATTTTTGGTGAATAGTAAATTTTGACTTTTACTTACCAGTACTAAAAGTAAATTGGGTAATTATGGGTAAAAATGATTTTATAATTACCCTAACACGTGTCATAATTCTATTCGATAAGTTTAATTTGATGAAAAACAACATTAGGAATAAAATATGATCATTTTGGTCTATTTGGATTAGATTAGGACATTTTTTGTTATTTTATTTATAGAAGAGTTAAAATAGTTAAATTAAATGTTTAAAAACTAAAACAATATTAATATAGGGTTCTAAATAATATAAATTCCACTATAAATATTCATTATAAATAAAAAAAATTTCATTCATAATGTTATTTTATTTACAAATTTTTGTCATTAAATAATTTATTTAATTTCTGACACAATGATGATGTAGTAATTACTTTATTAATGAATAATTAAAATAAATGAGATTATAAATATTCAAATAAATTTCATTTCAGACATTTGATGAATTTAAATAATTTTATAGGTTAATATTATATGTTAGGGTTGATTAAATAATTTTTTTTCAATGTAATCATGCTATTATAATTTTCACAAAAACCAAATAGTAAATAGTGTCAAATTTGACATAATTGAGTTTAAAAAAAACTATATTATTAATTAATATAATATTCATAAAAATATAATCTTCTGGAAAAAGACTAATATATGTTTATATAATTTAATGATAAACCAGTTGGGGTTCTCTTGACATTTTATAGTAAGTGTATTAACCATATAATATAAAAATACAAATAGACACAGTAAATGTCAAACTATTTAACTAAGAGTTAAATCTAAAAGATACGATTAATATGATAACCTTAACCTTTATAAAACCAATTGGTTGAGATATTTTCAACCCATACCCACCTTAGCCTCTAAATAATTCATTTTTGAGCCATTATAAACAAAAAATGATTTTATTATAAAATAATATTTCAGGATTTTCCCAAAGTGACCCTCACCTCTCTTATAAATGGGCACATCCCCTTCTCATAATTTCACACCTCCAAAGCCTTTTGTCTCAGCCAAAACCTAACCAAATATCCTCCCAACATTTATTCATCCATCCTAGAGGCCTTGCTTTGCTCATAAAGATGACCAAAAGAGCCCTTTCGATCAAATCAAAAGGAAGAGCCCGAAGAAGAGATAAATATTTCATCACCTCCTTCATTTTCTTTTCTTCTTCCACTTCCTCTTTAATTGTTGTTTACATTCTAAAATAATAAATCCAGTATCATCTATATAATGTGATCTTATTATAAAACTTTTTAAACTATATTCATTATTCTATCCATCTTATTAATGACAAAGTCACCATACGTGCGTACGTACGACTTACTGTCTCCACGTCCTGGTGTAATTTGTTATTCATACACTTCATTATTTGTATGGGTATAATAATGTGTATAACTGATGAAAAAACTTAATATAACATATTAATGATTCTTTATATATGATATACCATCTAATTACATATGATTTCACCATCAATATAATGATATTGTCGCTCATGTGTACGTACAAATTACCGTCTCCACGAATGCGATGTGATTCATTCCCCATCATAATAATTCAAGTATAATTTTCATTTTTTGATTAAAAATAATTTATATAAACATAATATAATTATGTATATGAATAAAATACATCCTATCCATAATAAACATGGAATATGTTACCAAGTATATAAAGGAAAACAAATCATTTAACACACGAAATGATGACACTACTGAAATATTATTAACAAAGAAATATTTCAAGATCGCATATGATATCATATTTATGTATATAAATCTTGTGAAATTTAATAACAATGTTTAACTATTATAAAGGTGGTTTTCATAACATCAACTAATGAAATGTACAAGGTAAGGGTAAATTCTATAATCTCTTTATTTATATGAGGTTTTTAATACGTAAGTATCTACTGGGACCTCCTTATCATCTACATCCATGTTTCATAACAATGTATTTAAAAAAATTACTATTTGATATACTATGTATTAAAGTCATTTATTCCCTCATATGACCATATATGTTTTAAAGGAATATTTTCGTCATTTTTTAAAAAATATACTTTCTGACCTTTTTGAAATAATTATGGTAAGAATGTCTTTTTTAACTTATACAGTGTGTGCGACAATTTTCCACTGTTATAACATCGTTGAAGCTTCCCATATAAGATAATAATAACATTTTAAAAATAAATGTTTTCTTTTATAATTAAATGAATTTTAAATGATTTGAAAATAAATTGAGATATTTGACTAAAATGTTTTTAATTTTATCTCTATAAACATCTTTTGATGTATTTTAAGAATATTTGAAGTTGATTTATTAATATAAAAAACCATTTTATGTTGAAGTATTTGTGATATCTTTGACTATGGATGTGTTTTTTTACACCATTTATTGTTTATGGATAATGTTTTGACATTTTTTATGCTAGTTTTTATACTAATGTTTATGTTATGTTTAAAAGTTTTCATATGAGGAATTCATTAGACATTGTAAGTGATAGGTGGAGCTTTCCATAGCACCTAGATGCATTGGTAGGTCTAATGAGACAAACTAGTGTCTTCGCAAAAGTCCGTGACAAAATCATATTTTTAGTCTTGGCACAAGGCCTTGACAATGTGGTTATGAGGTCTGGAATTATGCATTCCATCATTATGAAAGTGGCTATTGATATTGCATTTGATTATTCGACTAGTAGAATATCCATGTGAATATGTAAATTGAATTATTTGATTTTATCATTTCTATATTATAATGAAGTTTATGTTTAAAAGGATTTTTTTTAGTTTTATACATGGCCTTAAATTTTTATGTTTATTTATGAATGTTTTTGATATATTGCTAACCTTACTAAGAATCTGAGCTCACACCTTTCTATGTTTTATATTTTCCCAGGATTTGAAGAAGTATTTAATGGTTGAACTATAGAGATAGGTTAAGGAAATATGTCTGTTCCAAAGGGGAAAAAATGTTGTTGATGTGTTTATTTCATGATGTAATTAAAAACATATGAATGTATCTAGTTCTTACAAGGATAATAAACTAATTGTCCTTTCGGTATTTGACCCCTTGTGATAATGCCAATTTTATGAAATAATGCACCAACTCTAGGTAACTGGGGTAGGGGCATTATAGTACATCCCATTGGGAATTACAGATATCCATCATCAACGAGATTCTCACGTGTTATGGATAAACAAACCTATTCCAAAAACATGAGACACTATCCATGGATAATAATGACCCTAAAATAGTCTTCCCACAAAATAGAGATGTCCTAAAGCTATGGAATTCATCACCAAGATTCTATTTTGGAAGAATCTCTTCAAGGAAAGGGATGATCAACTAAACACTATAAAAAAAACATTGGTCCATATTTCTAGAAATCCAATAAAAAATATGAAAAAATATACTTCATATACTTTTATGGTGACTCCTTCAAAGCCTCGGTCTATTGTATCATTCACAAGACATCTGTGATGACATTCCCCTTCCACGGGGTATCAAAAATTTCAATTTCAATAGATTATAGGTATTCTACTCAACACTTATGGTGAAGATTCAATTATTTTTGAGAGAGTATATAACTAAAGATATTGTGGTCTAAATACATGGTAAAACTTTCTCTAAATAGGTAATTCTATGAAATCTTATGTGCATCAATCGAAATTGAATATTGAAGGGAATGGGTTGGATAATTCTTATTATGTTTCATAAGAATCCATGATCTATATGAAATTATTTGACTGAACGTCATAAGAACACAACCTAAACCAGATCCTAATAGGTCACAGAAGAATATATATAATAGACGAACCACTATAGGAGACAACTTCAGGGTTGAAGAAAAAATATGTTTCATCACGACAAAATAAATCTGACATTTATAATCCTACGAAATATTCACCCCCTGTTGAGTGAGAGTGGTTATCAATGAGTCCAACTTCAAAAATCCTTTTCTAAGTCTTGATAATTACACACAAATCCCAGGAGGCTCCAAATCTCCAAAACATTATGTGGTTTCTCAAATTTCATAATTTCCCTCACCATCACATAAACAAATAAAGTACCATGTTTTGAGACTATGAGTCCTACGAAAATATCTTATTGTATTTATAAATCACATTTCAATATCTTCGTATAAAGTTGGTTATTTATATAAAAATACAGAACATCTCTTTAATGACAAACTTGATCCCCATCAGACATATAGTAAAATATTATGACATACATAGTGACCACCCAAAAAGTATCAATATATTCATTGGATATCCTTTTCTTAAATTCCATAAAGGCTATATGGGTAATTGGATAGACCAAATTGCATAAAAAGATAATCAAAATGGCCATACTTTCATTCCAAGATGGTTTTCTGGTTCCTACTTAGATGTTTGTTTCATTAGGACTTGTAGGTTATTTATGACCTATTATTTAAGGAAATTTCCCTTAATTTAATGGGTTTCATCATTTCAGTTCATAAAGAGGTTCTATAATTTTTTTGTTCAATAATGGGGGTTGACCATAAACTATTTAAAAAATAGGTAGAGATACTGGCTGATTACCTCTCACTTTATCAACATAAAACAGTACATCCTATACCGATGGAAGACCAGGTATGTTAGAAGGAAAAAGGTTTTAAAACAAGATGAAAAAATAGAGGGATCCCAACTCCACTATTTATACTGTAGATAAAAATACAACACAAATTTACATTCTCCAATAGTAGATAATAATGTTTGGAATGACTCAACATTATGTCTGATTCTCCCTAAAATATACAGAACACCCCATCAGTCATAGTGATGGAGATCCTTATAAGATAAAAATCGATTCAAGATTTATTATCAATTATAAAATGAATCAAAAATTTGTAATCAAGAAATATATTTTAAAAAATAGTAGAATAGGAATGAAGCTCGATATCTCATAAAGGTAAAACACATTTAGGATAATGAATAACCTATTCTGTATTTGTTCCGAGGGGTATAGTAATATCCTTTACATAATATAAAACCTTATCAAGAAGATTTATTATGGTCAAAATATGCGTTGATATAAATGAATTACATAAACAAGTATCAAATAATTCAGTCGCTAAATCTGAGATTTAAGTTATGGTACCTCTCTCAATCACTAGACCAGTATCTCCTTCCTCTAAAAAACTCTTCCACTTCATGAAGAAGCATTGTCGAGAGACCTATGGCTGGAAACACTTCAGTCATGATGAATCTAATTATACCATAGTTCTTTTTGGGGCTGATTATCCCCTGGCACTATGTGGGGATGAAAATATATAACAGATCTTTTTTAAATGTCATGTACATCCACAAGAGTTGTAGATCTCGGGTGCCCTAGCCGAAACCTAATTTGTATGACCAGGATTTCCACAATATAATCAAATCAATGAGAATTTTTTAGGAATAGTAGGCCATCTTAAAGAACCCTATGGACAAGATACACTGTGAGAATCATAAAAAAGATTCATTCCACTGATGGAACTCATATAACAAACATTTGGAGAAAAATAGAACTCCTGTGAATCCTAACATACCAGCCACATCAAGATTGACCAACAACACCTTATTTTTTATGTCATCATTATAAGGGTTCTTCTACATGAAGGCCTAAGAAAATAAATAGATCAAAGTCCAATATCTAACCATTATGTCTTTATGGTCTCATTTCAAATGATCTCAATTGAAAACAACACAAGCTCTATAAAGAAGTTTGAATACTCCATCATGATCATATCATCATACATATGTTTTAAAAACTCCAAATCCTTATACATTACCAAATAATTTGGATAGAACTAGTCAATAGAAATAACATTGAAATAATTATACTATAATCCCTCATGCTACTCACTATTTCATTCATGTACCAACATCTATATCTAGGTCCATCTAGCTTGAAGTTGGTAAATTTGACCAAGATTGAATATGGCTTCTCCAAGAAATCTTATAAAATATCAATCCTTATAATCAAATCCCCATCCTCTTGATGATTATTTTGATCATGGAACAACAATTTATTTTGCTGAAGATACAAAAGAACGTGATTTCAAGACATATCCCAATTAGGATCCACATAGGGAGCCCGAATGCGAATGAGTGTAATTCTTTATCCCAAATAATGGAAAACTTGCCTGATAATCTCAATGATATTATGGTGTGTGGTAGGATTCCATTATCATAGTTTAGTAAGAGGTTCTTCCTAAGTCACATTCACAAACATTCTCAGAGTCATGATGTTACACAACATTAGTAAACAACATTTAAGGAAAAATAATGTTACAATGACCAACACTCAAACAATAGAAACATGGAAAGAAATCCCATCACATAAGAATCATGGTTTGGATTTCAATATATCCAAATAAAAAGAGCATAAAATACTATAACCATATTAATTATTCATTATGATTCCTTTACCAAACAACCCATGGTGAGTTAGTGATCTTTACGATGAGATTTGGACTTGTACTCACTCGAAACTACCTTATATGTCCTGAAAGGATTCTACAACTACATACATAAAACATGGAATAATTATTAACCTACACCACTGATACTACATTGTCAAAAAACCACCCAGATACCCTGGTAACCTGACACCTAATCTATAACTAACATGGAACAAATGGAATTCCTGATCCCCATGGGTTGGTGTTTAGCACCTAACATGATGCCAGAAAAAGAGGGAATTAATTTTCCAAAAAAGTATTGTAATATAATAGAAACAAGTCTATATGCTCAATGATCCTGATAGAGAACACACCAGAAACCAAATGGGTAGATCAAAAACCTAAAAAAGTACATCATGAATTTACTCAAAAATAGAATACATAAACTCAACATCTCAATAAGACATAACACTCCAATCCCAACGAATTAGAAACATCCACCACCTAAAAGAGGCACATTCCATTTTCTCGGACATAGAATACGAAACACTACAAAATCAAAAATAAAAATGTAGGCTATGAGCTTATATTCCTAGTAGCGTCTTAGTTAGTTTTCCATAAAAATAATGCATAATTTTAAACCAAATCATCCATTCAATTTAAATAATACAGCACATTGTGATATATTATTAGCTTTAAAACAAAAAAAGTGTATTTCAGAATGATTTAAAACATTTCATATATAGATTAACCAATCATTTTATAGAAAATATTTTATATAAATCAACTTGTGTGAATAAAAATGGTCTTTAAATCAGTGCATATATCTCAAAATAATCACAATAATCACCATTGGAATTTTCACTATGGTATGATAGTTTCTAGTTTTAGGAAGCTCATCCACACATATCATTGATCATGAAAATATATGTACAAACATCCCTCCAAATTAGGCCCAATTGGACACATCCACATCAAATTATTGATATGATCTTTGTAAAATGATTTTTTGGTATTTCCATAATTAATAGATTTTTCAGAATAATAATCTAAGCGTTACTATCCCATATAACTCACAAACTACCAAGCCACAAATATTTTCCATCAATCAAATTTAAAAGGTAAAATCATTTCATTTCAAATGAATCATCAATGACAATTAAATGGCCTACTTTTCTTTTTAAAAATTTTAATTCACTTTCAAAACCAAAATAAATATTTTTATTCATTTCATACATTTTTAATGAAAAAACAATAATATGTATTTATCAATTAAATTTAATCCATTTTATAAAATCAATTATTAAATCAATTATCAAATCAAATTATCAATTACTCTAATTTTTATGCACAAGAAAATATCCAATTCCATTAGAATTGGGTTTTAAAAAAATTCCAAAGTAGATCAAATTGAAATTACAAGTCTCATAAAATTGAGTTTTCATAATTCAATTAAAATATTTTTTTGTAAAATAAATATATTAAACATTTATTTACATAAAAAACTCACATGTTACAAACTACATTAAATAATCTAATAACAATGCACACCACCAACAACATGATTTTCCAATGAAGAAATATGATAATTGATATCTAGATATAGAACCTAGAATCAAGATACAAATTAATTGAGTTTAGATACATGAATGAAATAGATGAAATATTGCACAATAAGGAAGAATTAAATAGAGAGAAGGAGAAGGCATATGATCGAGGAATCATGTACTGAGGAGTGATTGAATAAGATCTTCTAGGCTTCGATAGTCCATGAAATGTTTTTATATGAGACATAATGGGTTATTGAGAGACTCCAAGACCAAGTTAATTAAAATAGAATATGTTAGGTAAGCCAAGGTGATTAATTGGGGTTTATAAATTCATTAAATAATTTCTTTAATTAAAAATACATACATGCATGGTTAGCTGGGCAAGGTCACATGGTTGGAAAAGCAGTGTGCCCTTACCATTCACCCTTTTATTAGGGTGCAAAGTCAATACTTGGTTGGTGAAAAGTTTGTAATACTAGGCATGAACTTTGAAAACCCCTACTATATTGGGTTTCATGGTTTGTACATGGTGGGAACATATTATGGAAAAAAATATTTGACAAGTATGCATAACCTAAAGAGCGTCCAACATTTTCTAAATTCCTTCCAAAGCACCCCTAAAAATAGACCCAACCAAAGCATAAAAAGGAGGGTTGAGAAGTACCTAAAAATCATTTATAAGATGTTACTGGTTTCATGCATGCCATTAACAAAAAAAAATATCAATATATGTAAGATACTATTATTATTATATAATTATGAAATAATATTAATTGAAGGAGTTCGATGAAGAAATAGAACAAAAATGACCTTGGATGAATATTACCACTTCGGTAACTAGCCTCCTTATGTTTTCACGAAAATCCTTCATAGGATATATTTATTCTAAAAAAATGGTTTCTTAGAATATGGTAGGGAAGATGGAATTCCATTTGGGTAAGGATTTACTAAACCAAAAGGGTTTTAATGTTTGAATAGTAGAGGATATGGGTTTCTCTTTTATAAGTGGGGAAATGACAAACTTTTTATTTTTTAAATTAATTGAGTGATACCAGGTTTTTCATATGTCACAAGGGTTTGAAAAGTTCCATTATCAACCAATAGGTATTTAATAGTATAAATATTTCTATAGATAAGTTTTTAGATAAGTGTGTCAGTCATTTATAACTTTATCTTTTTAGTTTAACCCTCGTTAATTATTTTTTTACCTTCACTAAGGAAATAAATTTATACGAAATTAAATATTTATTTTGGTAAAAAAATAATGTTGAGATTTTTATATAATCTAAATAATTTTTAGTCGAAAAAAACTATTCCATTTTTCCAAATTCCATTCAAAAAATTGGAAAATATTATTTTAAAATTAATCATCTAGACACGATGAGAAAGATATTATTAAGAAGAAAATGTTAAAATGTTTCAAAATATGTTATATCAAAATTTTAAAAAAATTATTTTAGTAAATAAAATTGTATTAAAAGATATATAATTGAACACAATTATCTTTTTAATAAATTTAAAATTTAATTTAACATCTTAAAAAAATTTCACCAAAGGAAATTCTCCAATTACAATTCACTATTTTTTCCATTCATTGAAAAATGAAACTATATGACAAAAAAAATCAACCAAACATAATTTGGATATTAATGTGTTATAAATTATGTTTATTTTTAAATTAAATTTAGTAAAATTGTTAAAAAAATAATTTTAAAATAATTGCGCTAATGGAAAAAATAGCTTCTCTTTTGAAAATATAATTTTAAGGATCAAATTGTATTTATTTATAAATACTATCTCGATAACACATAATATTAATGTCAAAACATTTTTTGAATATATAATATAAAAAAATCATTACAATTATTCACAAAAAAAATATTTTCTTTTTTTTAATGTAAACCACATCTCTGTGTAAACAAATTGTTTTTCAGAAATTATTTCCTTTATATTCAAAAGGTTTTTATTTTAATTTATAATTATTTTTACACAATAAAAAAATTAAATATACATTTATTAACCATATTTTTATAATTTAATTAATCATATTCATATTCCTCATCGAATAGATTGGTGATAACTATTATATTTAATAATAATATTTTAATAATACATCGTGTTTCATTAAAACCATGTTTATTTTGTAACACAAAAAAACCAGTTATTTTTTGTGACAGAAGATAAAACCATCATTTCATGTTACATATGAAAAAATAGGTTCTTTCATATAATGCATGATAAATTTAGTGTTACGTGTAATGAAAAATATCAAAATAATTAAATTAATTTTAAAAAAATCAGAGAGAGTTTCTAAAAATGTCATGGACATACTCACAGAACAACAAAAGTCATCTATGATGATCAAAATGTTATTTTGACTCTCTAATTTACCTCTAATCTGTTTTCAATCAATGAAATCATCTCTGTTGTCTCCTGTAGAAGTATACGTTCAATTTTTTAAGACTCACTAGTTTCCATCCAACAATAAAATGAATTAATTTTTATTTCTATATAAATCATTATAAGGAACCACATATATCAAATCAAGACATATTTTATTGTATTATAATGCCACTAAAATCAAATTCTCTTCCCATGAGCCACCAAAACCCTTACAAGAGCTCAATGGATGTCCACCAACGTTTGTGTTGTTCGATAGGACTATCCATCCAATTAAGGATGACATGATATACTCATAGTCAATTGTGTCCCAAGGGACAATTTCCATGATTTCAAAAAATGGAACATAAACATGGTGTCTCTTTCAGATAAAATTGACATTGTTACACTATATATCATTACAATTTCATGAATATAGATTTTTGACAGTTGTTGCATCAAATTATTTTAATGTATCATGATTAAATAAAAGGTAATTGTTAGTTAATACAATATAACCCATATGGAATCATGTTTCATTAACATACATGGTTGTCCTTTAATAAATTAATTTTTTATCTTCTCCCACATCCACATGGGAAATGATTATAGATTCAAAATATCTGTTGTGTTTTGGTTCACTACCTTGACCAACTAATTGGTGAGGCTTCTAGAGACACATTAATATATGGATATTTTGATAGCAATCAACCAGAACTATTATTTAAATGATTTATGACAAATTTTAATTTATGGATAACCGTCCATCTCGAGTGGTGGTAGGCTATAAGATTTTTTTTAGATAATCCAAAAGTATGACCATTAAATTTTCAAACTACATCACTAAATATCCATCCTACATCCATACATTAGTAGCCTCCCTAGGATTATGTTATGAAATCATATTAAACATCTATGATAATATATTAGATAATTCATAACCTACATAACCAAATTAGGAAAAAACAAATATGGAATTAAAATAACCACATCCACTTGGTATGAGAAATGTTGATTCATATATATTATAACTCACATTATTTTCCACTAGTTTGAATCCTCTTTATCCAACTAAACATATGACTTAACACTCAATGAATCTTCCATTGAGTTGCTATTACTATGTGTATAAATAACGTTGAACTCAAAAATACATTGATACTCCATTGATGACTATTTCTTTAAATTCACATATCTTTGTTAGAAAATCTATTTCAAATGTTTATGATCTTTAAATACTATCAATTTCTCACCAAATAGGAAATGAAGCCATATATTCAAATCATGGACTGATATAAACCATTTCAAATTGTGGGTTGGGTTGTTCTTCTCATGAAACCATAACTGATGATAACCATAAGAAAAAAATGATATTCCTACATGGGAACACATCCCATCCTAGATCGTGATGCATCACAATTGACTATATAAACCAATCCACGTTCTTGAAAAAGATGGATAGAGGTTGATGTAAGTCTAACCATATGTTCTTGAAAGGATTTTTTTTACATCCCACATTCTTTTGTAGAGGAACACCAATCTCTGTAAAAGTTATCACTGATTATTCCAAATTTGTAAAATCATTTTAAAATCCATGTAATATATTATTAAGATAGAAAAACTGTTTATAAAAAAAATTATTTGGTGGTTTCCATGATATAACAACACATATAATTTATAAATACATTGATACACATTTTTATTGTAATTACATGGTTATGAAAACCTACCTCTTATATTTTGAAATCACACTTTCATAACATTTCATGAAACTGATGCTCCCAAATGATAACCAACACTATATATAATGTTCCTCATGAACCAATTTTCTAATAAAATGCACCGGTATATCATCATACAACCCCAATAACTAATTAATCCGTATATATAAAAATTAATTAATTCATATAATCCATAATGAAATCTAGTGCATTAATAATTCCCAAAGGCATAACTATGTTATTGAAATGGCTATATCTACTTATGAAATCTTTATTGGGCATATCCTCCTTCTGATCACACAATTGGTGATACCCCAAATGTATGTAAATTTTATCAAAAAATTGGTATCCCATAAATTGATCAAACATAAGACCTATTCATGGAAATGGATAGTTATTCTTTAACATAACCTAGTTAAGCATATGATAATCCACATAATTTCTAAGAGTTATATTAGTCTTGATCAGAAAAAAATGATTCCTACCAGGGAGACGTACTCAGTCGAATGAACCCCTCACGATACAAATCATCCAAATTAACATTCAATTATCTCAATTATATTGGGTTCACCTTATAAGAAGGATGTTATATTGTACTTTTCCTAAGAAAGAGATCCATTGAATGATTCACTACATCTTTTGGTGTTGAAAATGGAAATTTTATTTGAGAAAAAATCAAGAAATTAGTAATTAATGTTATAAAATATATAATCCCAAACTCATCAACATATTTGAGGGAAATATCTACCAACTATTATAGATGCTTCCAACAACTACTTCCAAAATTACTACTCTACTATAATTTGAATCCCAATCTCATCTAAAGAGATTCTCCACATAATCTAGATATGTGAAACTCCCCTTTTGTTCATAATAGTTTATATGGTCATTAAATGGTGTTATATAATACAATAAAAAATAATAATTTCATAGGCAACCAACATTATCAGAATGATATCCCAAAGAAACTCATCCCCATGGATATGTATGAACAATATTTATCGTTAATGATTAAAGATTCACATTTTAAATGATGATTAAGAAGCTGAAAAAGATATGGAATAATATATACATGAAAACCCATGTGTTCAACACCAAAATAAATAATAAATTTGTGGTAGACACCCATATATAAAAATAATGTGTAATTGTAGAAATCGAAAATAATGGTACCACTAATCATTGAAGGACTAGATTGATCATACACAATCATTTTCTTAGATCAATATGGTCTGTTACTTATGGTTATTTTCCCTTTTTCACCCTATTGATATTTCACTATCTGATGAGCGATGTTGTTACTAGAATCACCATGTATCACTTGGTTAAGATGATGATAACTATTATTCTGCACACATCCTGTTGAGGCATAATATTCTTTCAAAACATGATATGCATATCTAGTACCCAACCAGTAACGTCCCGACCCCAGAGCCACATATCAGTCCCCCCAATATTGGTTTTCACTTGTCATTATGTAACACCTTGAGCTTCCATGATACGCTTCTCATTCAATAATGTAATAGCTTGCATTGTACGCAACATCGAGTTCTAACACACTACAACTAATCAAAGTAGCCGTTATGAATAGTAATAACCACTTTTTAAATTTATAGAAATTTTATATTTCAAAATGGACTTCATTTTTGTATTCCTAATATTGAAATTAGCCTATGCTGAATTTTTTGTAATTTTCTGAGAACATCAAAATTTTTATGAATAGTGAAAAATACTTAAAAAAACTTTTTTAATCAAAATAATTTATAGTGATAAGTTATAATATTGAGTGGTTTTAAAGTATAATTAAAATATATTTTTACCATTTTATCCAATGGTGGTCATTATAATTAATTTAACATTGAAATTGGACATAAACAATTGCCAATCTTTTGATATAAATTGTTTCTTAAAAACACGCTATTTGTTGTGACAGCGGGAATTAATTATAAAATTAAATAATGCAACTTATATGTTTGGAATTTTGTAAAATAGACATAATTTTTGAATTTGTAATATCAATTATAGCTTAGGTTGAAATTCTGGCATTGTTCTGAAAAACTTCAATTTCTGATGAATAGTGAAACCACTAAGTGGTAGTTAAATAACTGATTTTTCGTTTAAATGAAATATTACCACTTCTGTGATTTGATTTTCAAAAATCTGACATACATGGTTGTCATTAAAAAGTAAAATGTGGTTCAATGAGATTAAAATAATTTTTTGGTGAATAGTAACTTTTAAGTTCTTAATCGCGATTAGAGGTAATTAGTGTAGTTTAAGGTAAAAACAATGTTTTAATAATAAGATATGAGCTTGAAACTTGTCCTACTCCTATTTGATGAGTCATGGCCGACCATGACAACCCATGGGTCAACTTGGGGACCCCATGGAGCCACTTTGGTTGGATAATGACATTAATATATATTTATTTAATGTTAAAATTAAATTGACACAAACATGAGTTGTTTTACTAAAACAGTTTTTAAGTGGGGTTACACAAGTCCACATTTTGACTATAAATATTAATTAGAAAGATAAAAAGATTTCCTACATCATAGGAGTCTTTTTATAATTTTTAGATATTATATAAATTAAATTATTTATGACATAATTATGATGCAGCGATGATCTCATTATTTAACGATTTAAATAAAATGAGAAGATAATGAAAAATCCAAGGCTTACACTTGTCCAAAGCCTATTGGATGAGGAGATTTAGAACCCTTATCACCTTAGCCACGAATTATATAGGTGTGAGACCTTTAGAATCCGAAAATCATTGTGTAATAATGTAACATTTCAATCCTTCCAAAAGAGCCCCTCCTCTCCACTTATAAAAGGCCCCCACCACTCCCACCTTATTCACACCATCAAGCCATTTGGCTCGGCCAACCTCTGCCCAAATACTCTCCCAACATCACTAAATTACTCCTAGATGCCTCACTTTTGGCAGAACTCTTCCCAAGGAAGCCTTTGGCTCAAATCAAAAAGAGTTACCCGATTTTGAGGTAATGTCTTCTCTAATGTTGTTTTGTTTTATTTTTCTTCTCCAACCCACTAAAATCTTTTTATTCATTTCTTTTTTAACAACACCAGTATACTCAATATACTAGGATGTTGTTATAAGAAGGATTCGAGCTAAACTTACACCCACCTACATCTAATGGTTAAAGAACATACGGTTTCTGTGGATGGCGAATTTCTTCCTCACGAAACGATGATTGTTCAACACTCATATAACACCTTCAAAGGTGGGCATTAAGATGTAACTATATTTATATATGATATATAATATGTTTATGTTTTACTTATGCTTCTGTATTTCTCATTTATGTCATACTTTATGATTTCCATTATGGGTAAACGCGATAATTTCATTTTAGGAAGTGCGGACTACCGCCCCCTCAATGTGATTTGAATCATTAATGCCATATGTGGGATGTATAAAGGATGGATTAAATGGTATTATACACTATATTATACTGGAATTATATTATACATTTATATAATTATGATTTAATTCCATTAAATATAAAATTGAAATGAATTTAGCGTTCATGCGTACGTACGACTTACCGTCTCCATGAACGGTGCATTTCATTTCTTACCTCTAAATGTTACGTAATATTATAAATGAATGTATATACTGGTTATATATGATATATATGACATCTAAATCATGAATATAATTCTGGAGATAATGGATATTCTACCACATAAACAACTTTTAATTATAAGATGTTTATTGTTGACTCAAGTACCAAAGATCGACAAAACGACCGTTATTAACTTAAATAATTACATAATGTTCATAAAATTGTAATAAGTGATATAAAAAAGATAATGAAATTAAAAATGGTTGTTAATAAGGTATATATTAACTCTAGTTTATTATTAAGGAGGTTAAAGAACAGTTGAGTCAAGTCAGACACGAGGTAAGGGAATTTCTTAACACAATTTCCATTATTTGGGTTAATCTCCTACTTTCAAATTATGTCATTATATTATTATGTCATATCTTGTATTTGTACTTTATTTATGTGTACTTACAGTGAATACACATAGAATATCTATTTTATTTTAAAAATTATCTTTGTATGGGACTTCGTCTCAATCTCCTTTCATTGAGGCATATTTTATACACAACTTTCTTTTATACGGTGTATAAACCCCTTTGACTTTTACATTTATTCAAAAGGAATCTTTTTTATACGAAGATTTTTTCTAAATGAAAAAAGGGAATGTTTTTCTTTCCGTACTTATGCGGCGACAATGACTTCTCCACCGCCGTGACCATTATTTGAGTTTCGGCTTCCTCTACAAGCCATCATTTTTTAATGAAAAATAAATACAAAGTTTTAACTTTCTTTTATTTTGGTATTGAAAATGGGTTTGAAAGCGTTTTTATTATATCAATGTGTTGTATTGATATCTTGTGATTGAAATGTTGAAATGTTATGTTTCCTTTATTCATGTTTTATGTGATACGATTATGTTATGGTTTATGATATGTTTAAACCTGTTCATATGAGGAATGTATTGGACTTAATAAGTGACGGGTGGAGCCCGCTATAGCTCCTCGATGCATCGGTAGGTCTCATGAGACAACTAGACATGGAATTGGCTGAGGCCCTTTCCCAATTTGATTTATGGTTTTGGCCTAGGCCTTAATCATTTCAGACGTCTTGGCCGAGGCCTTGACAAAAATGTTTCAGAATGTCTGGCATTATACATTACCTCATTATTAAAGTGGTTATTGATATTTCATGTGATTATTCGACCAGTAGAATATCCATGTGAAGAAGTGAATGGAATTATCTCATTTTACTTTTTCCATATTATGTTTATGTTCAAGTTTAAAAGCCTTTTGTTTTAGTTATACATTGCCTTAAATGTTAATGTTTATTTATGAAAGCTTCCACAATATTGTTATCCTTACTTAGCATCTGAGCTCACCCCTTTCAATGTTTTAATATTTTCCAGGATGTGAAGAAGTATTTTATGAATGACCTGCATGGATTGTCAGAAGAGGATATGAGAGTGGACTATGGATACTTTGTTATTGTAGTTTTTCACTTTATGATGTAATGTAACGTTTACGAATGTATCTAGTGTTTCCAAGGCTACTAAACTAATCGGTCTTTCGAGACTTGATCTTTTGTGATCATGCCAATGTTACGAAGTAATGCACCGACTCTGGGTAGCTGGGGTCGGGGTGTTACAGTTGGTATCAGAGGCAGTTTAGTACTAACCTTGGAAGATAGATTTAGATAAACTCTAATTAGAGCACATAGCCCAAAGATAGACTTTGAGGATTAGTATAGAAAAACATCCTAGAATTTTGTTATTGTAGAGATTTTGTGTGTTTTCCGAGCAATACATCCCTGTCTGGATACGAGCAGGTAGAGGCGGATCTAGCACAGATGTACCTAGGGGTAAAACCCGAAAACACCGCTTTGAGCTAGACTCGAACGGGAACTGGTGCACGACAACGAGCCTGGATGCACTCTTGGTTACGACACTCCCGGGGGATATGATTAGGATAATTCTCATTTTCTTTACAAACCACTATGAAGTGTTATGAGTATATACATCCTCAAAGTAAACATTTTTATGGATTATATCCATAAATAGTTCAATTTATGTTAAGTATCTTACATGTATGGAATTATGTATTTTGATTCATAAACTAATATAGTTTATGCCATTGTTTAGAAATGGAGCCTAGTGGAAGGAATGGAAACCGTATCAATGCACACACTCCGTGTAGGGATTGACCTCCTACTCAAGATAATTATGGTGGAGCTAGTGATCCAACTGGTGCTGATCAGCTTCTCACTGTACTGGGACAACTCACGCAGGTTATGAATAATAACCTTACTCGTATGGATCACCCTGATCCGCAACGTGGAGGATCAATGATAGATCGATTCATGAGGAAAAAACCACCAACGTTCAATGGGAGTACAAATACCTTAGTAGCCGAGAAATGGATAAATTCCCAAAGAGAAAATATTTCAGGATTTGGGGAGCAGTGAAAGGGAAAAAGTTATCATGGCAGTTTACCGCCTCACTGGAGATGCTGATCAATGGTGGTCATTGATTCAAAACATGAAGGAAGATGATGAAGTATCAAATAAGGAATGGAGGGAGTTCAAAGATCTGTTTTTAGAAAAATACTTTCCTCGAGACCATCGAGCGGATATGGAAAGGCAATTTCTGAGTTTGAGGCCGAAGGAGGATGAGAATGTCGCAAAGTATGAGGCTAACTTTACAAGGTTAGCGAGGCTTGCTGCAGATTATATATGTAACCCAAGAAGTAAGATTGATCGTTTCTTTGATGGGTTAAAATCGTTTCTCTGTCGAGCATTAGTCTCACAAACCTTCTCAACATACGAAGATATTGTCTCATGTGCTATCAAGACAGAAAAGGAATTCTCAAAGTCTTATGACAACAAAGTAAAGCAAGAGAAGAAGAGAACATTGAAACAAGAAATGGATAAAGGGAAAAATGGAAAGAAGTATTTTCCATTATGCGATAGTTGTGGGAAGAATCACCCCGGTGCTTGCCTAAAAGGAATGAGAGTTTTTTATAAATGTGGAGAAAAGGGTCACCAGGCTCGTGATTGCAAGGGAAATAAAGAGGCTGTCAAAGTTGAATGCTACAATTGTAGGGAAATGGGGCATTATGCAAATGAATGTCCTAAGCGTCAAGGAAACTTACCTCAAAAAAGGCCAAGGGATCAAGGCCAATCTTATGCTGTGACTACAGTTGAAGCGGAATAATTAATGTAATGGTGCTTTTGGACTCAAGGATTATATTCTGGTTATAAGAATAATGTGATATATATAAAGATTGTACTGTAGTACTTTTTGATTAAGGTAATATGATTAAGGTAATCATATTTTTAGTATGTGACAATAAGAGACACTTTTCTTTGTTTGGGGAATCTGATGTTACAATTGATTTTGGAATTTAGAGACCTTTTAGAGAAAGTCTGGACGGAGGTATTTTGGATAACTATTAAGGTAGGAATGGATTAAGTTGAACCATGGATAGTATTGTTTAAGGTTAAAGAATTTATGAAGATTATTTTTGGAATATTATAATACTATAGTTTTAGGAAAAGGACAACCTTCAGGGTGGGGCATAACCCGTCGCATTGGACAAAGCTGCAGGAATCGAACCCACAACCATAGTGCGACAGGCCTTTATTTCCTACCACTAGCCTATAGGAAGTCCCTGGTTATTACAAAATAATTTTACTAATCTAAATGGTATGTGTTAACATTTGGAATCTTATACAATTAGGATAAGTATAATATTTTTGAGTTCTATTATCTTTTTGAGTGAAAGATGAGTTGAAGGTTGAAACTATAATTGTCAAGCATAAATATATATATACCTATCTCTTATTCAAAGAATAAATTAATTCATAAACTTTAGTAAAGGGATATTAAAACAAAAAAAATGTGTTATCCTAATACCTTATGTCTTGTTGAACTGATGATATTTTAAATCAACATAGATTGAAGGCTTTGAGGCCCTCAATTTGACAGTTGATTGTGATTGATGACCTCAATCACTCCCTACAAATATTTACGTTTTTCCTCCAATTATATGTCTCTAATTTCCACCAATGTTCTCCTAATCGATATCATAATTGGGGGGTGACTTTTTCATTTCTATTTCCCTCATATTAAGGCTAAATTTTATTAATCTTATTTCTGATGTGGGTTTTCCACAAAGGTATTTTCTCTTTTCAACCTTTTATTTACAAAGAAAAATTTCAAATTGTGAGGACGCAATTTATTTAAGGAGGGGAGAATGTAACAGCCTGAGCTTCCATGATACACTTCTCATTCAATAATGTAATAGCTTGCATTGTACGCAACATCGAGTTCTAACACACTGCAACTAATCAAAGTAGCCGTTATGAATAGTAATAACCACTTTTTAAATTTATAGAAATTTTATATTTCAAAATGGACTTCATTTTTGTATTCCTAATATTGAAATTATCCTATGTTGAATTTTTTGTAATTTTCTGAGAACTTCAAAATTTTTATAAATAGTGAAAAATACTTAAAACAACTTTTTAATCAAAATAATTTATAGTCATAAGTTATACTATTGAGTGGTTTTAAAGTATAATTAAAATATATTTTTACCATTTTATCCAATGGTGGTCATTAGAATTAATTTAACATTGAAATTGGACATAAACAATTGCCAATCTTTTGATATAAATTGTTTCTTAAAAACACGCTATTTGTTGTGATAGCGGGAATTAATTATAAAATTAAATAATTCAACTTATATGTTTGGAATTTTTTAAAATAGACATCATTTTTGAATTTGTAATATCAATTATAGCTTAGGGTGAAATTTTGGCATTGTTCTGAAAAACTTCAATTTTTGATGAATAGTGAAACCACTAAGTGGTAGTTAAATAAATGATTTTTCGTTTAAATGAAATATTACCACTTCTGTGATTTGATTTTCAAAAATCAGACATACATGGTTTTCATTAATAAGTAAAATGTGGTTCAATGAGATTAAAATAATTTTTTTGGTGAATAGTAACTTTTAAGTTCTTAATCGCGATTAGAGGTAATTAGTGTAGTTTAAGGTAAAAACAATGTTTCAATAATATTATATGAGCTTGAAACTTGTCCTACTCATATTGGATGAGTCATGGCCGACCAAGACAACCCATGGGTCAACTTGGGGACCCCATGGAGCCACTTTGGTTGGAAAATGACATTAATATATATTTATTTAATGTTAAAATTAAATTGACACAAACATGAGTTGTTTTACTAAAACAGTTTTTAAGTGGTGTTACACAAGTAATAATTTTGACTATAAATATTAATTAGAAAGCTTAAAAGATTTCCTACATCATAGTAGTTTTTTTATAATTTTGAGACATTATATAAATTAAATTATTTATGACATTATTATGATGCAGCGATGACCTCATTATTTAACGATTTAAATAAAATGAGAAGATAATGCAAAATCCGAGGCTTACACTTGTCCAAAGCCTATTGGATGAGGAGATTTAGAACCCTTATCACCTTAGCGACGAATTATATAAGTTTTGGACCTTTAGAATCCGAAAAGCATTGTGTAATAATGTAACATTTCAATCTTTCCAAAAGAGCCCCTCCTCTCCATTTATAAAAGGCCCCCACCACTCCCACCTTATTCACACCTTCAAGCCATTTGGCTCGGCCAACCTCTGCCCAAATACTCTCCCAAAATCCCTCAATTACTCCTAGATGACTCACTTTGGGCAGAACTCTTCCCAAGGAAGCCTTTGGCTCAAATCAAAAAGAGTTACCCGATTTTGAGGTAATGTCTTCTCTAATGTTGTTTTGTATTATTTTTCTTCTCCAACCCACTAAACTCTTTTTATTCATTTCTTTTTTAACAACACCAGTATACTAAATATACTAGGATGTTGTTATAAGAAGTATTCGAGCTACACTTACACCCACCTACATCTAATGGTCAAAGAACATACGGTTTCTGTGGATGGCGAATTTCTGCCTCACGAAACGATGATTGTTCAACACTCATATAACACCTTCAAAGGTGGCCATTAAGATGTAACTATATTTATATATGATATATAATATGTTTATGTTTTACTTATGCTTCTTTATTTCTCATTTATGGCATACATTATGATTTCCATTATGGGTAAACGCGATAATTTCATTTTAGGAAGTGCGGACTACCGCCCCCTCAAAGTGATTTGAATCGTTAATGCCATATGTGGGATGTATAAAGGATGGAGTAAATGGTATTATACACTATATTATACTGGAATTATATTATACATTTATATCATTACTATTTCATTCCATTAAATATGAAATTGAAATGAAAGTAGCGTTCATGCGTACGTACGACTTACCATCTCCATGAACTGTGCATTTCATTTCTTACCTCTAAATGTTACGTAATATTATAAATGAATGTATATACTGGTTATATATGATATATATGAAATCTAAATCATGAATATAATTATGGAGATAATGGATATTCTACCACATAAACAACTTGTAATTATAAGAATTTTATTGTTGACTCAAGTACCAAAGATCGACAAAACGACCGTTATTAACTTAAATAATTACATAATGTTCATAACATTGTAATAAGTGATATAAAAAGGATAATGAAATTAAAAATGGTTCTTAATAACGTATATATTAACTCTAGTTTATTATTCAGGAGGTTAAAGAACGGTTGAGTCAAGTCAGACACGAGGCAAGGGAATTTCTTAACCCAATTTCCATTCTTTGGGTTAATCTCCTACTTTCAAATTATGTCATTATATTATTATGTAATATCTTGTATTTGTACTTTATTTATGTGTACTTATAGTGAATACACATAGTATATCTATTTTATTTTAAAAATTATCTTTGTATGGGACTTCGTCTCAATCTCCTTTCATTGAGGCATATTTTATACACAACTTTCTTTTATACGGTGTATAAACCCCTTTGACTTTTACGTTTATTCGAAAGGAATCTTTTTTATATGAAGCATTTTGCAAAATGAAAAAATGGAATGTTTTTCATTCCGTACTTATGCGGCGACAATGACTTCTCCGCCTCCGTGACCATTATTTGAGTTTCGGCTTCCTCTACAAGCCATCATTTTTTTAATGAAAAATAAATACAAAGTTTTAACTTTCTTTTATTTTGGTATTGAAAATGGTTTTGAAAGAGTTTTTATTATATCAATGTGTTGTATTGATATCTTGTGATTGAAATGTGGAAATTTTATGTTTCCTTTATGCATGTTTTATGTGATACGATTATGTTATGGTTTATGATATGTTTAAACTTGTTCATATGAGGAATGTATTGGACTTAATAAGTGACGGGTGGAGCTCGCTATAGCTCCTCGATGCATCGGTAGGTCTCATGAGACAACTAGACGTGGAATTGGCTGAGGCCCTTTCCCAATTTGATTTATGGTTTTGGCCGAAGCCTTAATCATTTTAGACGTCTTGGCCGAGGCCTTGAAAAAATGTTTCAGAATGTCTGGCATTATACATTCCCTCATTATGAAAGTGGTTATTGATATTGCATGTGATTATTCGACCAGTAGAATATCCATGTGAAGAAGTGAATGGAATTATCTCATTTTACTTTTGCCATATTATGTTTATGTTCAAGTTTAAAAGCCTTTTGTTTTAGTTATACATTGCCTTAAATGTTAATGTTTATTTATGAAAGCTTCCGCAATATTGTTATCCTTACTTAGCATCTGAGCTCACCCCTTTCAATGTTTTAATATTTTCCAGGATGTGAAGAAGTATTTTATGAATGACCTGCAGGGATTGTCAGAAGAGGATATGAGAGTGGACTATGGAGACTTTGTTATTGTATTTTTTCACTTTATGATGTAATGTAACGTTTACGAATGTATCTAGTGTTTCCAAGGCTACTAAACTAATCGGTCTTTCGAGACTTGATCTTTTGTGATCATGCCAATGTTACGAAGTAATGCACCGACTCTGGGTAGCTGGGGTTGGGGCGTTACACATTAGGCATGCCTCCCAATATAAATAAGGATACTAAGTAGCAGTGATGCTCTAATTTTTATCATGGGGATTATATACCCTTTTTATGATGAAAAGTAATTGTGGAAATAAATTATAAAAATATAACCGAATAATGAAACTGAATCCATATCTGAAACAAACAACTACCACATTCTCAAAAAAGAAGAAAATATTAAATTGAAAATAGTAGATATTTTATTCTATAATATGTTTCAATTTTTAAATGAAAACCAAATAATAAAAACACTTACTACATGGAGAGGTTCCTGACACCATGTATAGTTCCTTCATCCTTACTCCATATCAACTCATCCATATAATATAAGGATATTTCATCAATCGTTCCTATAAACATGAATTCTATATGGGTATTTATTTGGTAGATCAGGTAAGGTATGAGTACAACTCCGTAGTCCACCACCAAATGTTTAGAAACAATTTCTAGTTAATAACTACGTACACAACCATACAATGAATAAAATTAATGTGATAAAGCAAGCATTTTTTGTTTAAATTTATTCATTATTTAACAACATAACCCCCCAATATCCCTATGACACTTGAATGATCAAAATCTACTTCGGTCCTTGTTGAAGTCAAAACTATCCCCAAGGGATGTCACCTACCGCAATACTCTTGTTATCATTTATCATGTCAATTCAATTCATATCATGGCCATTTTGAACCATAATCTAATTCCAATAACATGGTCATAAAAAATCATTTCTAACACCCAATGGGTATTTTTAGCTGATTTTCCTTAACCCAGACCTCAATGTAACATGTATATTTAGAGCCTTATTCTCTGTCATTCACTTTCTATCCCATATGTGTATTTAGAGACATAGTCCCTATACTACACTCATTTATCACATATGGTTATTTGATGCCCATATCCATTCCCCATACACACTTATCAAATATGGGTATTTAGAGCCTCTGTCCTTATCCCTAACACAATTATCAATTATATTAGAAATATCACAATATCCCACAAATAAAAATTTCATATAAATATATGTTATACATCATTAACTTACTTATCAAACTTTATATTTAAAATTTTCCTTTTCACTTTTACCAAAAAATCATAACTCTTTACCTTAATCTCATGGAATAATGTGACCAATTCATAAAAAATCATATTAACAACATCTATTCATATAGAACATTAAACCATCAATGTTATGTCAAACATACACTTATTCCCATTATCAATCAATTCCATATATCCAAATTTATCCAATTACAGAATCCAATCTAATTGCCCAATTTCAAAATTCCAATATCACAATAATTATATAATCACGTCATTAATACAATTAATTAAACAATAAATAATCAAATTCAACAAATTATAGTTTCCCCAAATTCAACCCATTCAGTATAATATAGAAATTTATTTATATCTATTAAATATCCAATTAAATTTTGAAATCAAGGAAATTGGAATTTAAAACAGACAAACACATAATTAAATCTGGACAACGAGATTTTAAATTTTGAACACTCGCCTAAATATCATTGATGAACACTATCCAACATAAATTCCATGAATTTAAACTGAATATTCAATTTAACAATGATGAATGATATCTAGATTAAAAAAACTAGAAACAATATCAAACTGATTAGATCCATGAAAATCAATATCTAGACCCACGACCATTATAGGAATATATCCATTAAAAATGTTATAGAAATGAATGATTTTGAGATAAAACCAATATGGATGAGATCTCCTACCGGGGGAGGTTTAGCTTCTTTAATCTATATATTGATTCATCAAGAATAGAGGATAGGATACCTTAAAATATTTCATTGAGCCTCTAAAATTTTTATAAAATAGTTTTGTATGTGTGGGAGTGATTATGGACTAATAATATGGGGTTTTATATTTTATTTTGTTATTTATTTTGTTTTAAATTCCAAACACATCGTTTCTTATATGGGGTGCACATATTCCCATAATAGTGCACCTAACTATACACCTCATCACAGGGGGTCACATAATCACTACTAAAAGGGAACACTATTTTACAAACAATGTTCCATCCCAGTGAATCCCCACATTTTTTATTGCATGTTTTTCTGGCATGGGTGCATGGTTTGGTCAAATAGTTCACCAATCATATAGTACCCATATTCCTTCCAAAATTATCCAATTTCACCCAAAAACCAACTTGTTGAAAACCAAATAAGATATACTCAATGAATGGTAAAAGAGTATTTTATAATGAGGTAGATATATCTCTTAAAATGTTCATGGTCTGATACTCTCCTCAGCTTAAAAAAATTCACACTCATACTATACTCCAAATCTTCTCTAAGAGACTAATGAAAAAATATTGGGCCATTGAGCTCATATATCCACTTCCCTTTAACATGTTTACTCTTTATAACTACCATGATTCTATATTTAAAGATCTATCTTCATGTTATTCCCCAAAGATATATCTCAATACAATCCACAACACATATCAGATGCCATTCAAAGGAGACATAAGTATAAAGCTCAACATCATCCAAATTGATCACATGATAAGGGTCCAGGTGACACCATTGAAGATGTAACACATGTAAAACACTATTCATATCATAATACCTCTATGTAAGATCCAATATTTATGCCACTAAATAGAATATATCCAAAACCAAAAATATTTTAGAAAATCCAGCATCCATCTTACCCTACCACTGAATCCTATGGTGACCCTATATATGTTACATTTGAAGGAACAAATGATGTCCCACTAAAAACTCAAGTGGTCATCACCATTTATCACCATATGAATTGTTCCTACATTGATATGTATCCATACATTTCTATATTATCTAATCCTACACCAATAGCTCCTACATAAGACTTGATCCCAATAGTTCTTACTCACTCGCTTCCATCCATCATAGGGGTGATCTTCATGGTCTACCATGAAGAGACTTATATACTTCTATCTGTATAGAATCCTACTAAAAATTTTAATAATATATCTCTACTATTTCTAGGTGTTTATCCCAAGACCCACGAAATACTAGGAAACTCTCCCCAATCATATCCTCAAGAACCTGTATTATATGTTTTGACTGGGCGTCTATTGATAGGTGGAATGTCGTACTCAGTATAATTGGTGTACGGAGCACCATATTTAATCCCTTATATAAGCGCTATATAAAATGTGTTTCATGGCCTAAAATTATACTTAATTGAACATCTTGAAAGCAAGATATCTCTTTAACATACTTATATCCTAATTGACCCACTAGTAATGTCTCCCATGTATCCAAGAAATGTGATACACTTTTCAACGGGTCCACAATCTCCCAAATAGTGCAACTCTTCTGAGGAATCCTCATGAGACCCACCACAATGTCCTTGGTGACATTGTCCCTCATCCATTTTGGAATTGGAAATGGTTTTATTAAACAAAAAATTCATTTATTCTCAGTCTTTAGCTCTTTAATGGTGTAACACCATGTCTCGAACCATGATTTCTCTTTTTTCATGCCCGATCACCAAAAACATTGTCATTAGTTAGGATACATTTTGGTTTCACCTGGATACACCACCCCTTTGAGGTATGAAATTAACACATAATCTCTTCCATCATATTCGTAGTTACTGATAAATAATTCCTAACATAGATGATCTAACCCTTATATATGAATCAATAAGAAGGTGAATCTCCACCTTTTAGATTTCCCACAAGGTCACACATTCCAGAAGCTCATACTATCTATCTCTAATGTTGATCAAAAGTGTAGACTCAACTGATACTGATACTAGATTCATTTTTTCATTGATATCCTGAACTGCATCAGGAATCTCAGCAAGTAAGTTCATCTTCTCCCACTCCGAACTAGACTCTAGAGCTACCTCAGTCTATATTTTCCAACATAAAGCATCGTCAAAACTATTTCCCATCCCAGATGTATATGTTATCTAAAAATCTTATGAATTCATATACTCAATATCCATGTACTACTGGATAATAAAATACCATTAGTAAAAGATAATATTTATGATTTTATGATTAGTATACATAGTAAAGTTCACACCAAATAGATAATATTTCACACAAATTAAATTATAAAAAAAATTCTTCAATCACAATCCCAGAAGAATAAAAAACAATATATACCCATCAATTGAATTATGTAGGTCATGATTGGTTCCATTGTTAAACACATTTTTAACCCATGGAAATCGGTCTCACTTTCTATGAACCATTCAAATGTAAATCCATTGTTCATCAGGCCCAAAAGTGCTGTTGTTAATTGGGAAAATTCAAGGATGAACCTTCAATAATATTCTGCTAACCCCAAAAAATTACATATATCAAAAATATTTTTGGCATACTCCCATTAAACCAATGCATGAATTTAATCTAGGTCTACTAACACACTATCTTTTGAGAGGATGTGAGCCAATTAGTGTACATGATCCATCCATAATATAAAATTAAATATCTTGGTGTATAGATGATGATATGTTAGTATAATAAATACTATGTCTAGTATTTGGGATTGAAATTCATGTGTCTTGGAGTATGAAAAGATTTCATCCACAAACACATCCACAAATTGATCTAGGTACGAATTTCAATTCAGTTCATCAAGGCCTTAAAAACATTTGACCCATTCATCAGCCTAAACAACATCCCAAAAATTCTTAAAATCCATACCATCTTCTAAATAAATTCATCAGTGTATAATAAGTTAAAACTCCCAACTAATGATTACATAATCTCATGTTAATTTTGGAAAAAATACAAGCTCCTCTAAACTAGTAAAATAGATCACTGATACAAAGAATAGGATACCAATTATCTATATTTGTCTAGTTCAACATTCAATAATCAAAAAAATATGATCAACCTACCATAATCATATTTTGAGAACAAAACTAGAGAAACCTATGATAAAATAAAAAGATAGAAAAAAACTTATCCATCAACACTTTTAGTCAAGTATTTACCTCTTCAATCTTTGTATGTGTAATTATGTATTGTGGACTAGAAACATCCTCATCCCCTTACATGAGCACAATTGTAATTTCCAAATCTCTATTAGAAGGTATCTTCGTGAATTATTCAAGAAACATATCATATAAATAGTCTAATAGGGGTGGAAATCCATCCTATTTCACACCCCCATCATCCATAAACAATCATGAATAATGGGCATCAAGCTACGTACTTTCTTATGAATTTTCCCTTCACAACTTTTCTTGATATCCCACACTCCATTGTGACTATATTTTTCACTGTCAAGAGATATAAAATTCAATCTATAGTGGTAAAAATAATTTTTGTCTCAGTGCATTCCAATAATTATGTCATTATACAAGCATGTCATGTATGTAAAGAGCCTAACTGAATATATACTCCCCACCCTACATAGAAACCCAATTCACAAACAGATGTATCTCAACTATACTCGCAAATGTGTATCTATCATCTTAATCCCACTCATGAACTGGACCACCAGGCTCAAACCATTCAAAAATTGTGTAGATATAAATGAATGGGAGTCACCAGTATCAAATAAGGAAAAATCTGGCATAACATCTACAAGAATCATAGCTCTATCTATCAATGTTACAGTCTATATATCCACTTGTTTAGGATAAACTAAATGCAACTATGTTACCCCACTTCCATGTGATATAGTCCAATTCCACTATCCTGCACCTCTCTCCTAATATGGGTGCTCTTTCCCAGATGTACCACATTCATTAACTCTCTCGCTATGGAGAATATAACTCCAACATGTAGACAAATATTATGTATAATACCCCCTTACCATACTATGGTTCTATATAGTTCTTCCATTACTACCCTTCAGTCACAGGTTCCTACATAACTGTTTTAGATATCCCATCCTTCAACCAAATCATCTCTTTACTAGTGGTCATGTAAAAGGTCTACAAAATTAGCTGGAAATACTTCCTAGGTGGAAATGAACATAAAAATAATCCTGTGTAATTTACCCATCCCTAGGGCCACAATTATTTTCACTAATTTAGTAGAAATATTCATATTAATTCATACTTCTCCAGAAAGATATTCCTATTAATCATCCAATATAAACCACCTATCCTCTACTAGAAGGCTCCCCCAGGTTCCCCTCAAATATGAGAGAATAATACACCAACTTAGCTATAGTTTTCAACTGAAATAATTTTAATTTGGACATAATCTAACATTTATATCCATCCTAGAAATTCCCTACCCAAATTCTCTCATCCTCTACAGGAATTTTATAAAAGTGATTCAAGTTAGTAAAAAACTAACATAGTCCATCATATACATACTCCCATGGGTTAACTACATGAACTCATCATCCATCTCCTGTATTAGTGTGTAAGGACCATGTTCTTACTTTTGAGGTATGGGTTTACTCTTTTCTCTGTTCCTTAAGTGTTTTTGAAAAAATATGGAAAATGGGGAAAAATCCCAAAAATTGGAAAGTACAAACCGTGTACATTGTCCACACTCCATGTACATTTGGTCATGTGGGATAAGTACACAGGGCGTGTGGCCATGCCGGGGATGAAGGGTGTAGGAACCGACTACCCGCCGTGTAGTGGTCCTTTACACGATGTGTAGTCAATCGGCAGACGAATAATAAGGCAGTGGATAGCTGTGTGGCAGCACACACCATGTATCCGTGAAGACACGATGTGTAGTCATGTCAGCATGTGAATAGTGTCATGCTGGCAGGAAGCTTCCGGAGGAACAATTTAAAAAATTGGAAGTACACACCGTGTACTCATTCCTCCTTATAGGATGGCCATGCTTGAGTTTCAGTAGCTCAAGCGGTAGTTAGGGGAGTTACAGGTAAAGGGTTTTATCCACCATATTAGTTATCCTTGGGGTTCATCGGTCCTTTTTGTGATGAAGGCAGACGGTACCCTCAGACTCTATGTGGATTATCAGAAGCTGATCCAGATTACGGTTAAGAATTGATATCCCTTTCTGAGGATAGAGGATCTTTTTGATCAACTTCGTGGAGCACGAGTGTTCTTGAAGATTGACTTGAGATCAGGATATCATCTGTTGTGCATTAGACCATCTGTTATTCCTCTCATGACTTTCAGGAGCAGGTATGGTCTATACGAGTATACGGTTATGATGTTCGAACTCATGAATGCGCCAACAGCTTTCATGGCTCTGATGAATCGTGTGTTCCATGCCTATCCGGACTCTTTTGTGGTAGTATTCATGGACGACATCTTGGTGTACTCTCAAACTCGACATGACCATGCCACCCATCGTGAGATCGGGTTGATTACACTAAGAGACCATAAGTAATATGCTATGATCTCAAAGTTCCACATTTGGATAGAATAGATACACTTCCTCAGTCATATCATCTTAGAGGCAAGAGTTTCAGTTGTCCCATAGAAGGTGAGAGTATTAGTTTCTTGGGAGTATCCTAAGAACGCATTAGAGATACAGAGTTTCTTAGGGCTGGCTGGTTACTACCGATGTTTCATACAGGGCTTATCCCTCTTAGCAGCACCGTTGACAGGTTTGACTAAGAAGGGTGTGATGTTCTTTTGGTCAGAAGCTTGTGAGACAGCCTTTCAGGACCTGATGGGAAGGTTGACATCAACAACGATCCTGACACTCCCAGAGCAGGGGAAGAGCTATACAGTTTACTATGATGCATCAGCTATTGGTCTATGCGTTGTGTTGATGCAGGGCGATCGAGTTGTTGCATACGTGTCTCGGCAGTTGAGGCCACATGAGAGGAACTACCCGACACATGATCTCAAGTTAGATACAGTGGCTCAGGCATTACATTGTTGGATTCATTACCTATTGGGAGAGCGTTTTTTGGTTTTTACTAACCACAAAAGTCTCAAGCGTTTCTTTACTCGGTGTGACTTGAATATGAGGCAGTGAAGGTGGGTCGAATACATTCAGTCCTTCGATTTTGACATTTCCTATACACCTGGTAAATGTAATGCAGTATCTGATGCACTGAATAAGAAGACTCAGATACAGGCTGTGCAGGAGGCCAATGGTGAGTGGAAGCTCATGGATTTGTTATCTAAGATGCATTTGGAGGTGCATGACAGTCAGGGGCATACTTATATTTCCTCTATAGCTGTGACTTCTACCCTCCTGGGTATAGTGAGGATGAGAGAGCTATCTAATTCTAAAGGCCTAGTTCTATGGGAGTCGGTGGTAAGTGAGGACCCTCATTCTGGTTGGACGATAGGAGATGATGAAATTTTGCGTTTCAAAGGACGAGTGTGGGTTCCATGGGCTATACACGAGGATATGATGTGAGAGTTTCATGCTTCAGCTTGGGAAATTCATCCCGGAGTTCCAAAGATGTACCGTGACTTGTGATATCAGTACTGGTGGATGGGTATGAAGAGTGATGTAGCTGGTTTCTTTATGAGGTGTTCCACCTATCAGCAGGTGAAGGAGGAGTACCAAAGACCAGCAGGGCTATTACAGCAGTTACCCATTCCAGAGTGGAAATTGGATGAGCTCACGATGGACTTCATGACTGGTCTGACGAGGTCACCTTGAGGCAATGATGTCGTGTGAGTTGTTGTGGATAGACTCATGAAATTAGATCACTTATTTCCGACCAAGGAGACCTTCAGTGTTGACGATTTCAGAAGGCTGTATATATGAGAGGTCGTACATCTACATGGGGTCCATCTTTTTATCGTTTCGGATAGGGAATACCGTTTTACATCTCGTTTCTAGGAGTGTTTTCAGAGGGCACTGGGTACACAGGTGCTTCTGAGCACAACTTACCACCCTCAGACTGATGGTCAGTCAGAGCGTATGATACAGGTGCTTGAGGACATGCTACATCCATGCATCCTAGACTTTGGGGGCTCTTGGGAGAAGCATATACCCCTAGTCGAGTTTTCCTATAACAACAATTTCCAGGAAGCTATTGATATGGCACCAAATGAGGCTTTATATGGTAGGCTATTCCGATAACTTTTATGCTGGTTAGAGGCAGGTGAGTCAGCTTTACTGGGATGACGTCTCATGCAGGAGACTTCTAAGCAGGTCCAGTTGATTCAGAAGTGAATGGATACCATGCAGTATCGTCAGAAATCATATACTAATCACCTCACACGACATTTGGAGTTCGTGGTTTGGGATCAAGTTTTCTTGCATGTTTCGCCGAGGCTGGGACACAGGCGGATCAGGAGACATGGTAAACTTTCACCGAGGTATGTGGGGCTATTTGAGATTTTGGGCAGAGTCAGTCCGGTTTCCTATCGGCTACAGTTACCTCAGAGGTACTGAGCCATGCATGACGTCTTCCATGTATCTTAGTTGTGCCACTATAATTCAGACCCATCTCACTTCTTTCAGACTGAGGAGTTTGAACTTGAGTTAGATGTGTCCTTTGAGGAGCATCAGATTCATATTGTTGATATGGGCACGAAGGATCTCCGAGGCAGGTCAGTTCCTCTCATATGAGTTCTATGGTAGCATGGCTGAGTGCAGGACAAAACCTGGGAGCGGGAGACCGATGTACATGCTTAGTGGCCGGAGTTGTCCACGACTATATCTTTTCCACCCTTGGAAGGGAAATTCGGGGATGAATTGCTTTAAGGGGGAAGTTTGTAAGAACCGGGTTCATACTTTTGAGGTATGGGTTTCTTCTTTTCTCTTTTCCGTAAGTGTTTTTGGGAAAATATGGAAAATGGGGGAAAATACCAAAATTTGGAAAGTACACGCCTTGTACTTTTAGCCGTGTGGGAAAAGTACATAGGGCGTGTGGCCATGCCGGGGATGAAAGGTGTAGGAACCGAGTACATGTCGTGTAGTGGTCCTTTACATGCCGTGTAGTCAGTTGGCGGGTGAATAATAAGGTGGTGGCCAGTTGTGCGATAGCACACGCGGTGTACTCGTGAAGACACACCGTGTAGTCATGTCGGTAGGTGAATAGTGTTGCGCCAGCGAGAAGCCGCCAGAGGAACAGTTTTAAAAAATGGGAAGTACACACTGTGTACTCGGAAGTACATTCCATGTACTTTTTTTATTTTACATAAAATGGGCATTAGCCTACGCTGTTCACAGGGAAGGCTTAGCATGAGATGAGGTAGCTCGAGAGAGGAGGCCGATGGTTTTAGGATCCACCGAGTGCACGTCTATAATCCGTTTCCACCTTGGACAGTCTCATTGGAACCACGCGGGTAAGCCCTCCCTCCTCCTTAAGCAGTACTTGCAAATTCTTCACCTAATGAGAGTTATTTACATTTTAACTGAGTTTCTTCTACTTCAAATATACGTCGTTCTTGGGCGTTTCTAGAATCGACGTTCACATATAACATTTACTGGAGTTTAAGGTAGGTGGCTTGGTGTTTATTTCCAACTGTTGTGCGTTTTGTGCATTTTTGAGCTACAGAACCATATTTGGGGTGTCGTGTGGATGAGGCCGTGGGTATTTTGAATACCTAGAATTGAATATGTAATTGAATGTGATATTAAAATTCTGTTTGGGATCATTGCTTGGATCCAGGGTCACCTTAGGGTTGCGTTCCTCTATTTATCCTTTCGACCAGGATACCCAAGGGTATACCTTGTTTATTTTATGATTTCAATGAAATGATTGTAGAATTGCCTTGAGAGGAATTTCATGTATACTTATTGTTACATGTTGGGCTTGGCCCGGTTACCTGGTTAGCCTGAGGGCGGTGTTGTGATTAGCCTGTGGGCATTGTTCTACCTAGCCTGTGGGAAACTTCTTCCATGCAAATGGGAAGCTGATTCTGTGCCTATGGGCAACACTTCTTATGGCCGTGGGTAATACTTGTGTGCATGTGGGAAGATTCATGTGTTGGATACTCTTTACCTAAGGGTAGGAGTTTATGTGTTTGAGGACATTAGCTGTTTACAAAGAATATTTACTTTCGTGATATTTTAAATTAAATGATTAAATGGATATTAAAATGGAAACATAATCGGTAAAGTTAGTTACTTTTTAGTAATGTTTACTTTATTGCATTTTTTCTACTGCATGCTATTGTTTCCTGTTTGACACATAGTTGAGCACATGCCTTTGGTGGGTGCCTACTGAGATATATTTCTCACACCCTGTTTGGGTCACGCTTTTCGGCCCAAATAGATTACGTTTCTGAATATGTAGATAAAGGAAAAGGTCCTTATACAAGTACATGATTGCTGCTGGGGTGTAGAAGAGAATGAGACCGAGCATTTCCTCGTGATGCCGCTGGCTGTTCTATTTTTCTTTTCTGTACTAGTACTTCAGTTGTACTGTGCTGCTATGTAACATGTTATGGGTGGTTTCTTAGGGCTTGAGGCTTGTTGCACCATTTTATATATTGGTTTGTTATATCGATTGTAGTTGGTTGTTTTAGTTGTGAATAGTTTACTTCTTCCACTACTATTGTGGTATGTTTATATTCCGCTGCGCTATACTTTGACAAATGAGGGTATTGTTTCCCCACTATCATACCTGGGCCCTCGCTGCTAGTCTGCAGCCTCTGGTGTTTGGGGAAATGTGTTTGAGGTCACGTGGCGAACTGGGTTTGGGGCACCCACGGAGTGGTACCCGGGTCTGGGACGTTACATAGTGTATCTGGATAAATGTGCTCCATGGACATTTACAAAATTCCTCCCATAACATAACATCTACGTAACCAATCCATTCCTGAATATCTCACTAGAACATTAATGATCCTCTTAATATATAACTCTTAAACCAGACTCTATTCATAGTTGGAATATCCAAATGGTCATGTATAGTCTGAAGGGACTCAATCTAAAAAATAGCTACCTCAGGAACACCCATATTAGAGATATAAGTAGGATTTTGTAAATGAAACATTCATGGAAGGTCATACATACTCATTACAACCCACTCTTGGCCTCTCCCCATAATATTTATAAAGTAAAAAATGTTCTCTTTGAACATCCCTTCAACTCCATTAACTTGTACAATCGGTTCCATAGGTTCCACTAATAGGGGATCATCTCAAAAAAGGTCCTCCTATCACCCCTTAACAAGTGTCATAATGGAAGCATATATCTACAATTCCAAACATGAATCTTATGAACCATAAAATTGTAATACCACATTTATCAAGATGGATTTACATAAATCCATAACAAGTCATCCCTCTTTTCCCCCACATAGCCAATAAAGAGGGGATATATTCTCCCTTAACCATCATACATCTTTGTTAGGGTTAAAACTGGTAAACACATTATAATATTTAATCATTAACATTAGACACCCATTTTCAACATTTTGAAATTTTTAAAATTTTCATATAATATTAGAAACCTTTTTGGTCCAGTTAATAAGGTAATGGAAAACATTTCCGAACAAAAAACATGCCCAATAAACATATTTTCTCATTCATACCCAAAATGATTCATGTCACAAAAAATATTGATTTACTATATTGATGCATGCCTACATAAATCTCATATCATACATATCCATGAGTGAAATCTCAAAGACGCTCATAAATATAAATATCATCACACAACAACTGAACTAATCATTGTGAAATAACATCCAACTATAACAGTTGCCATCAATAAAAACAATCCCAACCCTGGGTGCTAGGATTTTACCAAAATACATAGGTAAGATACTCCCATGAATGAGGTCCTAACCAAGACTAAAATCCTTATATCATCTTTTCTTCTATTCCGAAATAGATAGAAAAAATTAAACCAAAGAAAAAACCTATGATACCACATTGTAACATCCTGACCCAGGTACCACATACCGGTTCCCCATGATTGTTGGGAACATGACCTCTGGTACTCTTCCCTACACGCCATAGGCTTCCGACTAGAATAGGAGGTCTAACGTTGATCATGGGGAGAAATTAACCTTTTTATCAAGTATCACAATCATATAAATAAATAAATAATCAAATAGAATAATTTAATTGAATTACATAACATAAAGAGACTAATATCACATGCTGAACCAACAATATAAAATAATATTCTATCCAAAACAGTAGATATGTTATGACATAATAAGTGTAATCTATCTAATAAAAAATAAATATAAAGAGACTATAAACTCCAAGAGGGTCCTGAAAACATGTTTGGATCCCTGATCCATATTCCATCCCAAATCTACCATATAACATAGGGATGTTCCAATTATCCTATACTAAAAACATGAATTCTATTTGAGTACTGATCATGAATCCAGAGTAGGGTGAGAATACAACTCATTTGGGAACCACCAATGGTGTATTAACAATATCTATCCAACAAAAATGTATTCAATCGTACAAATAATGAAATATAATTCATAAAACAAGTATTTTACAAATCCAATTATTCTTCCATTAACCACATAAACCCCCTGGGGTTCCCGCGGACACCTGAGTCCTCAATACATACTCCATCCCATGTTAGTGTTTGAACAATCCCTCAGGGTATATCACAAAAAAATACCATGGATATAAATTATCAATTCAATTAAATTAATATCCTCACTCTTTGGAAAAATAATCAAATTCCATTCTCCTGGTAATACAACAATGATTCTAACACCCCGTGGGTATTTAGACCCTTTTTCCTTGACCCACACCTCAATTACATATGTTTATTTGGATCCTCTGTCCTTATCCCATAGTTTCTATCACATTTTATTATTTGGGGCCACATTCCCTATCCCACACTCATTTATCACACATGGGAATTTGGAAACTCAGTCCCCAACCTGCACTAACTTATCACACATGGTTATTTAGAGTCTTAGTCCATGTCTCAAACTAAATTTTCACCTAAGTCAAAAATATCATGGTATCACAGAAGTCCCAATTTCATACAATTAAATTTCATGAATCATTAACCACCTTATCAAATATTTCATTAAATATTACCTTTGAACATCATCAAAACAATTATAAATATTTTCATTAATAACATGGTATAAGATGAACTTTTCATCATTAAACCAATTATCAACATTAATTCACATAACTCATTAAACCTTCAATGTTAAGTAAACCACCCTTTTATTACCAATATTAGTCAATTCCATATCTCAACATATAACCAATTACACAATCTTATCAAATTGACCAATTCCATAATCCTAATATCGCATCAATTCTATTATCTCATTATTCGAATAATTAATTTACCAATTAATTAATCCAAGACATCTAATTACCATTTCTACAAATTCAACCCATTCAATATAATATGGAAAATAAATTAAATAAATTCAATAACTGATGGTATTTCCCAATCATGGAAATTTGAATTTTACAATTACATATAAATAATGAAATTAGGACAATGAGATTTGAAAATTATACCACCATGCTCAAGATCATTGATTGCACCTACCTACAGAAATTCCCCAAATTAAAATGGAATATTCAATGTCATAAAGAAGAATGTGATCTAGATCCAAAAACTATATCTATGATCAAACATATTAGGATCATTATAACCAAGATTTATATATAATTCCATCAGTATAAAACATCCCTTCATAAAGAGAGAGATATATAGGATGGAGTGAGGTGACCAATCATGATCATATCTCTTTTCAATGGTGGTTATGATTCATCAATCATGTCTTATATATGTTCAGAACAAAGGTTTTAAAGTCTTGTAACTCATCCAATTGACTCCAAATTTAATAAGAAATATAATATTTATAAGTGGGGGGGGGGGGTTAGGGATTAATATCACGTGTTCAACATTTGATGTTAAATTTTTCATGGATTAAAATTCCATGTTCAAATTTAATTGTACATGGTGAATAGTTTTCCATAAATATGAGTCCAACAACGTACCCCTTCCCTGTGGGTCACATGGTTGCTATTATAAGGGTACACTATTTTAAAAACCATTCTCCAATAGTGTGAATCCCTTCTATTTTGGTTTTCAAGGTTTGCTGGCCTGGATGTACGGTTTAAATAAAATCATGCGCTAATAATGAACTACCCTTATTCCTTCCAATGTTCTACAATTTCCCCAAACAAATCCCCAAGGAAAATCCCAAAAAAGTTACACTCAAATCTAGGAAAAATGGTACCTGATAATGAGATAAAGATATCTCCAAAAGGCTTTGAACATACATTATTTATAAAACTGTATATAACAAAAGATATCAAATCTTATTGCAATTGTGATATTCATTTGGTAGTTCTATAGAATATTTCATGATATGATCAAGTGAACAACACATAAAACATAATGTATTACTTTCAGACCAAGGATGGAGATTTACAGATCCTATAGTTTGATTCAGAGGTGTACCACTACTAAGGTAGTATGTTTACCTTTTTCTTGTGTTCCCAACGTTAGTGTTCCCACCTATTACAATATGAATAAACATTTATCTATAACCGTATTTTTTGAGATGTATTTTTTTCCACCATCACTATATTAACCATTTTGTTATAGTATACTATACACAAAATGGAAATCATTAAGTGAATTTACAAACTCAAAACTGATGAAATAATCTCTACCTTCAAGGATGCACATGAGTCAACTTGTAGGTAAAAGAAGACTAAATTCACAAATTTATGCGCATAATCCATGATTCACATATTATTATTCTTGAAACAATATAAGACCATTTTTCTAGAAATTTGAAAACTATGGGATTAAATTTCTTGTTAAAAAAATCCTCAAAATCCTCCCATGTAAAGACATTGTCCAATTTTTCCTGAACATCTAATTACCATAATAATCATGAAAAATTATCTATAATATAAGTCTCCAACACAATTTTCATCTATGATGTAGTCCCAAGGAAATAAAAAATTTGATACATCCAATTCAAATATATTTATTCTTTTTCCAGTTAGGAATCACCTATAAGTATGTGTAGATTCTCATTTTTGTAACTAAATCTAATGGTCCATTTTTTTGGTTCATCATTCATAGTAACCTTATCCATTTAATTATCATCGTGGATAATTTATTTCATAGGATGTGGGTTCACCTATGGCTCAGGTGTAAGCACATTATTAGAATAATCTTCTCTCTGATTTCTACGATGCCTTCCAAGGGCCAATTTCTATTACCAGCAAAAAATTCTATTTAGCCTCACTCATTAGAAAATAAATTCATATAAATAATAATTTTCTACTTAGAGACATATCACAATATAAATTTTCAAAATTTAACCCTTCTCAACATTTTAATATATTTTTAAAATACTTCAACCACGATTTTCAAACTGAACCATTTCTGATATTTTAATAAATGTACACTTTTTTTCATATCATAAATAATAAAACTCAAAATGAATAATTATATCATATTGGGAGGTTTTATTATCAATTAATTTCAAAATAACTCATAAATAAAACTTATTATGAATAGGTAACAAATCATATACAATAGTTTTAAAACAGTGTTGTTCCCAAACACTATGTTAACATGATGTTTTTCAAAAATAGGATATCTATGCTTTTTAATGATCTATACTTCGGGTTAAAAATACTATCTCCTTAATTCCAATTGTAGAGATATAATAAAACTATTTTAAACTCCATGAAAAATAAAACTAGCATTATTTCCTATGTCAATGACCGATCAAGGTGATAAAAAAATTAAAAAATAAATGATGTACTAGTAATGATTTGTACTATTTGTAACGTCCTTCCCCTCCCAATTTTCATCATAATTGATAGATGTTCTACTAGACCTTATATGGAAACCCAAAGCCACTAATGGATTGAAATTAATGTGATGGCCCTCAAGAACATATGTGGGATTAATTTACATTTGAGGAATAAGACATCCAAACTAAAAAACAAATAAACATTAAAACATCTACATGATTCTTGGGTAAAAAATATAGCGCAAAAAATAAATAAAAAATAAAACATATTGGATTATTATAGGAAATTAGAAGATACAATCGGAAGGAACCAACATTCCGCAAAACTCAAAACTCCCATTCGACATCAACCCACAACACCAAACTCACTCCAAGATCAAAATCTATATTTCATTCCCAAAGTATCAATAAAAATCACTAAATAACAGAGATATCATACATTTACAAATGTAAAGATATATGAAATAAAAATATTAACAAAATATTTCTATTAGTGGGAGGTATGAAACTCTTTTGGATTTTAGCAATGACTTCCCAACACAATCCACTATGAATGATCATCTTATAACAACTAACATAAAATAGTTGAAGTATAAAAAATAGATTATATAAACTACTGAAATTTTTTTCCCAAGGTAATAATAAAAATCCTTTAATCAATTTATGATTTTATTTGGCATATTATTTTCCATTACCACATACACAACCACAGATACATGCACAATCTTGGTGTTACCATTTATGGAGAAAAATCATGTACAAACATTATCCAATTTTGATGATCATACTTCCAGACCATTATAAATCAAATAAAACCCCATTTATTTATAAATTATTTTTTTCCCAAATAAAATAAAATTATCTCATAGATTGAAATACATTTTACACAATGTTTATCTTTTATTACATGCATCACTGAGTTTTAAATAACTATGAAAAACTGTTAATATTATTATTCAAATATGATTATTTGCATATTTATAGAATAAATAAGAAGAAATAATTTTTAAATATTAATTAATTTTTTTTGATATAAATAAACATATTGATAGAAAATATATATAATTTTTTGAAATGTCTTCATATATTTAAAAATTATTATTTTCCCTAAAAAATATTAATTTTTGTTGAAAATAATAATATTAATTTACAAAACATATATCAAACTAATTTGATAATATAAAATTCATTTTTCAAATCATCATGTCAAAATTAGCTTCGGTTCAATTTATTCGATTTTTCTGAAAATATAAAATTTTCAGTGAATAATGGGAGATATTGGGTTTTATTGAAACTGCCATTACAATTAAATAATTTATATAGATTATTATTTTCCTGTGGGACTAAAGGTAAAATTAACTCAATTATATATCAATTTATCCTATCTATTTCATTGTAATAATGTTAAAATTAAACATTGATGTAAATTTTATTTATGTTTCAACATTTTCTCTTGGGAAAACACCTTTCTCATAACATCTATTGGTTTATTTTTTAACTAAAATTTTCCAATCTAGAAATTGAATATAGAAAAATGTTTTTAATAATTATAATAAACATAATTTTTTATTATCTAAGCTGGTAGACATAATTTTTTAGCATAATTATAATTAAAAAATGTAAAAAATATTGACCATGGTTAAGATAAAAATGTGTTTACTATGGGTTAAAATAAAAAGATAAGGGCTAAAAATGACCCAAAAATTTTCTAAGACCCATTTTATAACCATATTTCAACCTTATCACTCATAGTATCATTAATGGTGTATTTTAATAATATCATAACCTGAACCAGTAGGCCTGATCCACATGCTACATGTCCTCGTGCATATCTCCCCATATGCAAGGGGCTTTCGACTACCAACAAGGTTATCAGCACAATAGCGGGGAGACTAAACCCTCTATATATAATCATAGATTAAGATAGTAAATAATAAATATAACAGGAAGAATACATTATCATATTAAATGAGGAAAATAAATATTGAATGGTGTACAATTAAGATCTCTTAATGAGGAAACAAGACTAGAGTAATGAGAAAATATAATAAATAAATAAACTACAAGGTCTTTGGGGTGTGTTGTGGTCCACTTCAGCCACATTATTCACCTATTCAGATATTCACCATAGGGACCTTTCACTTTACCATTTTAAAAATTGATTCTATAACTGAATCAAAATTCCTATGTTGGGTGTTAGTACAAGACTTAATAGGACACCAACAATACATCCTTACCCGGTGTTCTCAAGTAAATACGTGTATGTCATAACAATAACCATTTCATAACAATAATTTGAATATACAAATAAAAACCAATCGGTGGTGCACTAAACAAGCATCCATAAACACCCAGTTATACCTTTTTCGTCTCCATATCACATTGAAAACTAGAGGTTATTTGTAGTAACCATAAAATAGCCATATATATTGTAAAACTATTCCTTAAAAATTCATTGGATTGTGTGTCTCTATGACTATTTTCTTTCTTAGTATTGAATTATATAATTCTAGTTGGAAAATTAAATATTCATCGAGTACACCCCCCATTAATCAACAAGGAATCAATCATTCTTCTCACAAATCAACCGGAAAAATAGTGTTCTTCCTCAAAATAAAATAGACTTTGAGAAAAATGATACATGTATTCAAGGAATAAATTGAATCTCTAACATGGTGTTCCACAATATCATCATATCTCTGATCTGAAGTATGAAATTTTTCTCTATTATCAACAAGGGATCATTTTCACAACTGGAAAATCATCTAAGCGTCGAGAATGCTTCCCCCAGACCAACTAAGAATCAAGCACATTCCTAAAAAATAACAAAAAGGTCGAGAAAACTTTTACTTTACGTAAAATAATCAAGTTAATATCTCACACGTTGATCCAAGGTAACATTATATCACTAACCCGATGTATGGAATTCTTCCTTCAAATCAACTACACACCAAGTGCCTGGAATACATCATGAATATCATAGGTAAACTAGACATTGAGTTTACCAATATATAGTAATTGTTTACATCATCATTTCATATTTTCATCAAATCTCTAACCTATGCTCAGTTCAATAATCACCATAATTTCAAGTCAAGAGAACTCCCCCTATAATGTAAAAACATATCCCAATAGTCCACCTGTACTGAGTACCAAGCATAATACCTCCAAAAATCACATTATCCATGAATTGTATAGAAAATAATGATCAGAATATCATAATATATCCTGATAATAAATAAATTATAAAATATAACATCATGTGATAAATATCATACATGGAAAATGAGACACTAATATCACTCATGGAATTACAATGAGTCCCATGGGATACACACACACCCACATGTTTTCATAATAATGAAAAAATATAAATTATTCCATATCACAAAATATTACTTGGAAACACTTATTAACCAGATCACTAGAGGAATGTAACATTCTACAACAAAATTTTCCATGTTTACATTAAGTTTTACAATCTTTGTCATCACATTAACCATACACACACCCATCCCAAAAATGATCACACACCAACGAATCCTTGAAAAATCCCATTTTTTAAATTATTTAGAATTATCTATATCTTTCATAATTAAAAATATTAAATTAAATAAAAAAAATTACATCTTCACCTTAAAAATATATATTATGATTAAATTTCTATTTATTGAGATGAATCTAACAAAACGAAAATCTCATAAATCCAATCAAAATCAAAGAAGATTTCAAATATTGAATTTTAGAGAAAATAAAAAATAAATTAAAAAGGAATCGATGAGATATTGTAGTGAAATAGTAGGAGATGAGTTATAAATAATGGATTCCTACCCATTCCCCGTGCACCACAAATATCAAATTTTAATACCATTTAATCAATTAAATTTAATAAAATTTATTATTTGTGTCACATATTTATTACAAACTCATATTAATTTCAAGAGTTATCCCCATTATCCTGAGTTTCTTCTTTAAGAAACTATTTTTAAATATATTAAATCAACTATTTGATATATATTAATACTAATCCACATATATTTATATATTTTTATGTATGTTTGATTATATATTTATAAGCATTAAATATATATATATAAGCACATACATATAAACATATATACATCCACATATATATACACACATACATATTTGACCCATGTAAATTTTCAACTTTTACATATATACACACCCACCCACACCCACACCCCTCAACAAATATATATATATAACCCACATATATATATAATATAATTGACACACAAAAAATTTCTACTAATAATAATTTATTATTATTATGTCTATTTCATTACACAACTAAAAAAATCAACAATAACATTGATTAAATACCAAAAAATTTAAAACATGTAATTAACCATTGATTCAATATAAAGATAATGACATATCATCTAAATTCACACATTAACAGATTTGAATATTATAATTCAGTCCAAACCGTTGTATTTTTTTGCTTCAAGAATGATGTAACAATATAAATAGAGGTCTCCACATAAAAATATGGAAGAAAATCAGATAATTTTTATATTATAGTATTTTAATAATTTAAAATATGAATAATAATATAATAAAATGTAAAAAAACTTTATCACAATCGATGTTGTAAAAATGATGACATGTATAAAGGTTATGTTGAAACTTTGGTAAACCTCACAACTTTAATCTAACGATAGTCTCTCATATGGATTACGAAATGTAGTTGATATTATTTTATTAAATTTTGGAGAATCCCATTTTTAATTGGATTTAGTGGTAACCTTACATGGCCCATAAGCCCAAGGAACGAGGCCAAATACAAATCAGAAGATGACCAAGACAACATACACCCAATAGAAACCCCTGTCCTTATTAAATAAATTTTCATCCACTAAAGAGGATGAACTGTAATGATACTCACTAATAAATCCCCATACAGGACTGCTTGGGGCCTGGTGCTGATGGAAACTACAAAAAATCTCTATTAAAAAATCTGAATTCATTGATGGTGGTTTTATCCAACTCTGATCACATCTTATTATGTCATGGAATAAGCCCCCCTTTTCCCATATTTCCCTATCCATTAAATATTCCCCCTAGAGAACATTATGTGTCCCATTATTTCCATTATCCTCCACCACATGAGCTAAAAACCTTGCTTCCAGGGCCACATTAAGGTATCCCTATTGTCATCGATGGAGATCCCTCTAGGGCCACAACCACTACACTACTAATGAATGACTACCACGAGCCCCGTCACACCGACCATTACCACCGACACAAAGAGGATCCCAATGCCCCCTCCAACATTGAGATAGCCACCACCATGTTGCTCCACCCTTGTGACACCACCTATGATATCCCACATGGTGTTCCAACTCCACCTGAAAATCGATGCTTCCAATACTCCAAGCTAATATTTGATGTATGATGAAAGGGATTTATTCCACAATGCTAAAACTCTTACATAAAATGGTGATCTCTGTATTCTTATACGATACATCATTTAATAGATATTCAATTATTTTGGAAAAATACTTTAATAATAATATAAAACAAATTATCCTTGAATGTGATCTGATCAAAATCTAAACACACACAAATTTTATGACATTCTACAAGTAAACACATCATCCAAAAAACTCGTTGTTGTATCAGATTTCTCATTAAATGCACAATTTGGTATATATTTATTTCTTTTTTAAAAAATCACGAATGTGTAATATATCATAAATAATATTTTTTATTAAATAAATAATTAGGTTGTATGGGCCTCATAATTTCATAAAACTCAACGCATAACATCAAAAATATTATATAGAATATTCCAATGTGTTAAAACACTTTTACCATTATGAAAATCACATTAAATAATCAATAAAAAAAATTTATTCAAAAATTAAATTCCCTCATAAAAATAATCATAAATTATTATCAATGATAGTTTTTATTGTCTTAAAAATTCTTGATATTACAATTTTCCCCCTCTATCAACTTCTCTTCCCCAATAATTACATCAAGTAGTCTTATTCAATGATCCTAGTCCACTATGCATGAATTTAAAAATCCGTCTCTCTTGTCTATCTAAATTTAATATCATTTGAAACAAAAATATCATATCCTATCTATGGAATCAGATATGGTTCTTATATGAGTATACCCTTGACATAATATCATTCACATTTTAATGGATTTCTTCACCCAAAACATTCTCTCACCCAATTAGATGATTATCACATGTCAATGACTCCTTAAAACATTCCCATTTCAATATTCTTTAGTATTATTGTAGTCTTTGAGAATTAAAAAGATTAAATTAAAACTAAAAAAATTACCATACCTCCTTCAAAAAAAATTAGGAATAAATTTCTATTCGATGATATGAATCAAATAGAACAAAAATTAAATAAATATGATCACAATTAGAGAATATATAGAAGATTGACATTTAGATAAAATAATAAACAAATTAAAAAGATAATTGAAGAGAAAGTGAGAGAGAAAGAGTGGGAGACGTGTGATAAATAATTGCTTCCAACCAATGACCTATGCACCACCTCTATCCAATTTTTAATTAACATTTATTAATTATTATAATTAAATTTATAATTTTAATCGCTTATTTATTTCTCCCTAGTATAAATTCCACGTTCCAACCCCATCACTATGAGTTTATTATTTTAAAACCCATTTTTTGTATATTAATTTACACTTTTTAGATTTTTTAAAATTCATACACATATATGTGTTTATATATTTATAGATTTATATAAATTATACATATATGTACACACACATATATATATATACATACACAAATATAAATTTAATTTACCTATATATATATATTTAAATTATATATATATAGCCCACAAACACAGATATATATAAACATATTTTACTTTACACCCCAAAACAATTTATTCAAAAATTTATAACAACAACAATCATAATAATATTTTATTGTTATTATTAAGTTTATTTTATTACACAACCAGAGGAAATTTCATCAATAAAATTCATTAAATACAAAAAATGAAACTCTTATTTAATCCATGATTCAGGATAAATATTATGAATAAGTATCAAAATTCATCAATTAAGGACATTCCATATTTTAAATCAGTCAAAACAGTTGTATTTTGATGATTCTGGAGTTATTCAGCATCATCAATGGTGGTATCCACGTAGAAACATTGAATAATATTTCTTAATTTTTTTAAAAATCAATTTTATTTAATTAAAAATAAAATAATAACATAATGAAACAATAAATTTTTAATATCACGTGTGATGTTTCCCACCACCATATGTGCATAAAACCAATTTTCCTCCTAGGAAATAACCTATATCTCAGACCTAATGTTAGTATCTTATTTCTCATAATACATTACATTTGTGATATATTCAATTATTTGAGAAAAATAACAATATAGAAATATTAAATAAATTGTCCATTCATGAGAACTTATCAAATTTCTGAGGAACACAATGTTATATCCCTCCAAGGTTAAACCCCTTTTCTCGATCCTAACGATTGTCACATGTTTCTCATATGATGCACCATTTTGGAGATATTCAATTATATTTATACAAATTACATGCACTTAATATAATATATTTAATATTTATATCAAATAAATATCGAGGTGCTATGAGCCTTTAAATTCTATTATGACTCAGAGACCTAGTCTAAAAAAATTTCATACAATATTCCAATGTGTTTACATGATTTTTACACATACCAAAAGCCTTTTAAATGTTGTAATAAATGATTATTATTGTAAATATAAATTTCCAATTAAAAATAATCAAAAATTATAATCAATGAATATATTTTTTATCTATAAATATTCTACATATTATAATGTTGGAGCCCCATGGAATGAGAAAATTGTGGTTACAACTTTTTCTTTTAAAAATTTATATGTTGGTAACCCTTCTATCATAGAAAAGACCACCACCTATCATATCCTCTTCACACATACGAAATACATTGGTTCATAAAATACCTACAAAAACAAATTACTTTATTCTAGCCTACAATATTTGAGGCCTTATTTTATTTTGAAATCCTACCTATGAATCATTTTGGTCAAAATAAACAAAAGTTGTATGAAAGATTGGAAAGTCCCCTAACCGAGTGTTTTATATTATATCATCATCCACCTCGTTAAATTTTAATTAAAAAAATATAATATATTAAAATCATTATATTATATATAATATGATTTTTTAGTTAATATAATGACCTAAAACATTCTGATATTCATCAAATGTGATATGATATAACCATTCGTGTGTGCAGTGAACTACCAACTCGCGAACCGATACTATACATTTTCATAAATGCCTCTCATTAATTGATATAAAAAAGGATTTATTATTTATATATGATATATACGATATTAATATTCTTCTATAATCATGATATGACATATTTCTCATTATAATAATTTTTTTTGGAATTCAATATCATCATTCATGTGTACAATGGTCTATCACCTCATGAAGTGATGTGATTCATTCACTCATTACATTTAACTTAATAAGGATGGTTATAATTAATATATTTTATATTTATTAAATAAAAAATATTTTTTATAGAAATATATTATTTACCTTTATCTATTTCTATCTTTCAAGAAAATGGAAACAATTCTCAACTGTACATATATCATACCATCTCAACGAATGATGTATTTGATTTTAAATCAATAAATATTATAGGCTACCAAAAAAATATTCCAAATATGTATGCTATTTATATCATGGATTAAATTCTTGGGATTATGTGACCATGATCAATGTAACATTACAATATATAAAATATCAAAACATAAATGAAAAACAAGGGAATTATTGCACAAAACATGACTTTAACAAAGAATTTGTAATAAACGGGAAATAAAAGTTCATACAAATATCATATATGATTTGATATATATATATATATATATATATATTTCAATTATATATTTAAAAAAAAATTATACATGTTATCTGGGATGTTTTAAGGTATATGACAGATATCAAGGCTAATGGTAAGGGATTTATGTCTCATTTTATGTTTTTGGGAGACTCATGACATATTCCCAACATGTTTATTTTATGTTTTTTATACACAAACCCATAATGTATTTTATGATTATTCTCTTAATATATATTTAAATTTACATATCCATTTTAGATATCTCTTTTATGGGTTTTATAGTTCAAAATCTACTAAAAAGGTAATAGATTTTAGTCACAGTTTTCATTCCATGAAAGAAATGTTATTTCATGAACCTATCATAATGTTTGAGGTGTGTATATTTCCAAATTGACATGAAATATCATAAATTTATTTATTATTAAGATATTTTTTGTTTTATTTAATTTTAATCTTTTATGGAGCTTACAATTCAATGTTACAATAGTGGGAAAATATATTCATACAATCGCATCGTTTATCGAAAATATTTGGGATTATGGTCCTGATGATAAAATAATTATATAAATACATCATTAAACTCATGAATTTTATATTCCACAGGTTATATAATGATAATACAAGTTATAACTACATTTATATTCCTTATTTACTCAGGATTTCAGCAAATTATTTTTTTTATAAAATATATTTATTTTCCCCTTCTGTCAAAAAATAGTTTTTCTTCCAAACCCATGTTTTATAAAAGATTTATAAAAAATGTTTTTAAAAATATTCAATTGATTTATTCAACCAATTTTTTTCCTTTGTGACTTCTTTTACAAAATAGTTTTAAAGTAATCGTTATGTTATTTTAAAAACAATGTATATTTGGGTTTTATCGAAAATGTTAACGATATCTTCATTATAACATGTATGGAATGAAACAAATTCTCCACCGTAATGAAAAATAAATGATTTAAATAATCCATTATAATATTACAAGTCAATTAAAAATGAAAAAATATTTCATAATATATTATTTTTAAGACATTTTGAAAATTGGAAAAGAGATTATCCTCATGAAATATTTTAAATGATAGTTCAATATTATTTTCATTATCAGATAAAATATTAAGATATAAAATATTCATTATAAGAGATATAGTCTAATAATACAAATAATATTATTTCTATGATAGGTTTATGTTTATGATTCCCTACTTTTTTTGAAGCATTTCTCTCTTCCATGGGTGATACCATGATGACATTCTCATGAAACCAAATTCATGTGGTATGTCATTAAATTTTCCACACCATGATATTATATTTTTTATTATTTACAAAGACTATAAAATGATTCATTTATATATGGGATACCCCTGTCCCCTATCTTTTGGTTATTTTATAAAACCATGTAATATAGCTGTTATGATGCCGAAATTTCTTCTAAATATTTCTCTCTCTTTCTCTCAAGAAATTATCTTATTTTAGTTATGTTAATACCTAGACTTATTTCGATTCTTATGGGTGTTCATAAAAAAATGATATATTTGATTCTGGGATTGACATATATATAACCCTCACTCCCTTTCCATGGGTTTTAATTTACATAATGATCTTATTTTTATGTACTTTTAAAACTTCACGATTATTAAATGAAACCCATTTCTTTTTTTCTCTTTGGGTAATTTATGAAATGATTAATTATTACCTATGTGGATCACATGATTGTAAAGAATTATTAAGGGTGATCTGTGATAGTGCTCCAATACATTTGGTAAATAATTTAATCTCTAGAGATGACAAGTTTCACGATAGTCTGGTGAATAACCTTGGTAATATTTTATGACACCGTGGGGATAAACCTAGTAAACATGAACATGAATGTATAAATGAGATGTTGTAACCATGTATTCAAGTTATTATTTAGGTTCTTTTTATTATGATATTACCATTATTCCATTTCTCATGCCTTTATGTATTTTTATCATGTTCTTATTAATATCACAAGTAAACTAATTCCACTGTTTACCCTTACTAGGCCTTCTTCTCACCCAATCCTTTGATTTATTTCTCCATGTTATGAGATGTAGTAATTTTAATTAGGATTAAAGTATGATGAATCCTTAAAAGTTGATAAGAAGAATTTTATATTTTTTTCTTGTATTATGTTCATGATTTCCAAGAGGCTGGACATTAAAGATCCTCTATTTGTAAAATTTAATGAATAGTTATGTAATAAAAAGTATGGATGAAATAGTTGGTATCAAAGGATAGTTTAGTTTTTTAAAGATATTATGCTATCAAAATTTTAAAAATAATATTATATAAATGTTTAAAATAGAAAAAATTCATGGTATTTTAGTAAAATATTACATAAGTGGTTTCTGAACAAATAAATCTCTGTCTGGATGCGAACAAGTTGGTGTGGCTCTACCAAAATGTGCCTAGTAGTGAAAAATCAGACAACGAGTTTTGGGCATAACCTGGGGTCTCATGGTACATGAAAATGGTCCACGCTACACTACTCGTTTGACACTCCTGATGGATATGTTTGGTTAATCATAAGCATTTTAGGAATCATATTGCAGAATTTATAGAGAAATGTAATTGTTTAATCATGAAGCTTTAAGAAATAAATTACATTATAGTTAAAAGACATTGAAATAAAATAAGTTTCTCACTATGGTTTTATTATTTTAGAAAATGGTAGGAAATGGGAGGAACCCTGAAAATATTGGTCGTAATGGACCATACAATGATGGCCCTCCAATGGAATCCATAATGGAAACATTCATGCGAATGATGAACCAACTGACAAAAGTTATGGGAAATAACTTGAATCATGTTGAGAGTCTGATGTCACTACGAAGGAAAAAACATTCTGCTGAATCCTTTGGGCATCAATGACCACTAGCCATCAGTGGATCGACCGACCCATTGATTGGTGAATAGTTGATCATCTCTATAGAGAAGTTCCTTTCAAGTCATTTTTGTTCAGAGCTAGAGAAGGTCTCCCTGGCTATTTATCACATAGAGGGAGAGACTAATTAGTGGTGGAAAATGATTAAAAACCCATGGACAAGAGTGGAGGTTGAAGCTATGGAGTGGGATGATTTCAGAGGGATCTTCTCCAGTAATTATTTCCCTTGTTCCTGGAGAACAAGAATGGATAAGGAGTTTCTCAAGCTGAAGCAGAAGGAGAATGAATTTGTGGGAAGATACAAGATGAAAAACACTATACTTTCAGGTTAAATCTCAATATTTTTCATGGATCCTTGTGGGAAGGTTGATAGATTCTTTGGTGGACTATTTCCTAATCATTGGAATAATCTATCCATCCAAGACTATGACATCTATGAGGAGATCATGCAGAGTGCGATGAAATTCGAACTCGAGTTCGGTGAGATGAAGTGGTCTCATAAATCCAATGAAAAGAAGAGATCTATGGAGCCATTCATAGTGAAGAGATTCTATTAGGTAATGGGATAAAATAAAGTTAAACATCCCACGTTTAATAAATGTGGGAAGAAGAATTCGTGGAACTACCTAATCGAGAGTGGGAAGTTCCACAAGGGTGGAAGAGATGACCATATGTTACAAAATTTTCATAGTGTGGTGAAGCCTCAATTTCCAAACACTAAAAATAAAGGGGATATGGTTTAGGCCCTACCTGATGTCTAATTCTACGCATCTGGATGACATGGGGACTTTTCCAATCACTTTCTAAATCCAAGGTAAGTTGAGGGGAATCATCGTCACCCTCAGTAATGGACATGGGAAAAAGGTCATACTTTTACAATCACTACTGCTGAAGTTGAATGGCCAAATTATGTGGTGGAAGGTACAATATTTGTTTTCTCAAGGCTATAAATTACATGGTTTGATTCTGGTTCTACAAATTACATTATTTCCTCCACATTTTCAAAGAATTTAGAATCAACCCCCAATTTTCTAAAAATAGAGTTATCAGTCACGACTCATTTTGGGATAATCCAAGCATCATTAGTGTTTAGAAACTCTTGTGTTCACTTTATTGAACACAATACTATATCATATATAGTAATTATTCCAATGATGGAATTAGACATTATACTAGTGATGGATTGGTTATCAACAGAAAATGCTATGATCAAATGCAGAAGCAAGGAAATATCATAAGTCATGAATGGAAGAACTATAATTATCATACAAGGAGAGATATCTAATCCTGATCTTTATCTAGAAGAACCTCCTATATCCTTATTTAGGGCATTTATCGGTGATTAATAATAAGGAAATAGGAGTTTATGGATAGAAAATGCCCCCATCATCCAGGAATATGTTGATGTATTTCCTGAGGAGTTACCCATACCTCCCCTAGAAATCGACGTAGTGTTCTATATTGAACTCATACACGGATCTCATCAGATACCAAAGCCCCCCTATAGGATGGTAAATGTTGAGTTATAGGAATTAATGAAACAAATTCCAGATCATTTGGAAAATGGGTTTATCATCCCGAGTGTGTCTCATTGGGGAGCAACTGTTCTATTTGTGATGAAGGACGGATCGATGCAGCTATGCATTGATTATATAGAATCGAATGAGATCAAAGTGAATAAAAAATTCAATCTTAGAATAATTGATGACTTATTTTACCATCATTATGGGGCTCAATTCTTCACTAAGACAAATATTCAATCTTGTTATCATCAATTGAGGGTGACGAAATAAGGTATTCCAAAAACTACCTTTTCATCAAGATATGGGAATTCTCTATTTTTTTATACCCATAAAACTGACTAACACACTTTCCATTTTTATGGATTTTATTAATAGAGTCTTTAAGGACGACCTTGATAACTTTGTGGATGTTTTTATTGATGATATTCAAATATATTTCAAAAGTCTCAAGGAGCATGAGGGCCATCTAATGGTTATTTTTCAAAAACTATAGAACGAGAAGATTATTGTGATGTTCAAAAAATGAGAATTCTGGTTACTACATGTTGCATTCTTGGGGAACATTGTAAACAATAAAGGAATCACAGTTGACCCTAAAATGACAAAAGTTGTAGAGGAGTGGCCTCAACCTACAACAATAACAGATATTCATTGTTTCCATAGTTTAGAATATTATTATAAGTGGTATGTGAATTTTTTTTCATGAATTTCTAATCTATTAACCAAGTTAATGCAAAAAGGGAACAAGTTCATTTGGACAATGGAGTATGAGGAATGTTTCCAAGAGCTGAAGATGATATTGGTTACTGCACCCATGTTAACTCTACCCTCAAGTGGATAAGTATTAATTATTTTTAGTGATGCATATATGAAATGTCTTGGGTGTGTCCTCATGAAAAATGAAAAGGTCATTGCTTATGCATCCCAATAGTTGAAGACCCATGAGCATAACTGTCCTATACATTATATAGAGCTGGCTACAGTCGTTTTTTCTCTATAGATATGAAGGCACTATCATTATTGGGAGAAATGTTATATATACACAAACCATAAATGTTTGAAGAATATATTCAAAGAAAATTAATTTCACATGAGAAAGAGGATATGGTTCGAAATTCCTAATGACAATGATTGTTCAATTCATTATAATCTTGGAAGAGAAAACAAAGTTGCTGATGCAATTAGTAGGAATGAACTAGTTGTTCTATCCATGATGAGGATTCAAAGAGATCCATTGATCAATGAACTAGTAAATAAGGACACGAGAATTATAATGGAAGGGATATCACCAACCCTAACCCAAATTATTTTTCAACCGTCATTACAAGAGAAGATCATGAAATCTCAGAAAGATGATCCTTTATTACAGAAGAGGTTTGAGGCTTCGAAGGATGGGAAGTTTCATGATTTTAAAATTGATAATGAAGGTGTAACAAAATTTTATACATGACTATGTGTTCCATGGATTCCATAAATAAAGAAATAGATGATGGATGATTATCATATCTCTAATTTCACTTTACATCCTGGGAGAAAAAAAATGTATAAGGACATTTGTGATCATTATTGGTGGGATAATAGGAAAAGGAAGATTAATGACTACAAATTAAGGTGCCCAGTATGTCCAAAAGTGAAGGTAGAGCGACAAAATTCTATAGGGGTATTGCAACCACTACCCATACTCGCATGGATGTGGGGAAATATCACTATAGACATCACCACTGGACTCTCGACAACTTCCAAAGGAGACACTAAGATACTGGTTATTTTGGACTGTCTCACCAAGACTACCCATTTTATATCCATTTTGGATGATTTCTCTCTTGATCAACTTGCTAGGATTAATGTGAAGGAATTGGTAAGGCTTTATGGAGTTCCACTTTCTATCAAAGCTAATCATGACCCAAGGTTCTCAACAAAATTCTTGAGTAGTATTCAACATCTTTTTAGCACTTAATTGAATTTCAGTATGGCCTATCACCTCAAAACTGATGGAAAATATGAAAGGACTATTCAAACACTCAATGAAATGTAATGAACATGCTCAATAGAATTTAAATGTTGATGCGATCAAAATCTCCCTTTAGTTGAGTTATCTTACAACAACAGCTTCCACTCTATCATTCAAATGGAACCATATGAAGATATATATGTGAAGCGATGTAGAAATCATTATTTTTGGGATGAAGCTACATAGAGAATGTTTATTGGGCCTAATCTTGTTCAAGATATGACAGAAAAAGTCCCCACCATCCAGAAACACATTAAGGATACTCAGAGTCGACAAAAGAGAGATTCTGAAAACTGTTGAAGGTACATGGAGATTGATGTTGGTGACAAGGTCTTTCTTCGAATTCCACCTCAGAAGAAGGTTATGAGGTTTTGGAAGGGAAGGTAAAACCTTGGTACGTTGGACCCTATGAAACCATGATCACATAGGAGCATTGGCCTATCAGCTTGCACTCCCTCAAAGTATTGCAGATGTTGTTTATGTTTCCCACATATTCTACTTAAGGAATTATATACCTGAACCTTCACATGTCCTATATCTAGATGTGGTACAATTGGAACATGATCTCTCTTATGTGGAGTAGCAGGTGGAGATCTTGGATCATAGAGACATGGTTCAATGCAACAAGACTACCTACCATGTTAAGGTGATGTGGAGGAACCACACATGCGATGAAGCCACGTGGGAACCATATGAGTCTATAAAGAAGAAGTACCCACACCTTTTCTCTTAATAGTATACGGGTAAAAATTTCCTAGATGAAATTTATTAAGGGGTGGGGGGAAGAATATAATGACCTGAACTATTTAATGATATTTTTTTCATAAATTTGTGTGTTATTTTATCTTATACTCAACAATACTATATCGTTTAATTAACTAAGTGTGTATTATTAAATGAGACATTTTTTCTCCAACTGTTATATGATCTTTGGTCAATATAACCATTAGAAACTAAAATCATATCATTACAATTATTGTTTATAAATTCAAGTGATCTTTGTTAGTTAATATAGAAAGAAGGTAGATGGAATCATCCAGTAGACTCAGGCGGTACGAAGCCCATTTATCAGAGCTTAGGAAGGAGGTAGAAGCTCTGTGATTTTCTCTGGAGCAAGCCCAACTTGAGCCTCAACATGTGAAACCTGAATGAAATAAACTAAGGGAGAAGTTAAAGATGATAGATTCACCACTCGAGCAATGTTGTCTGAGCCGTCCCATGATTCAATCACCATAGCACACATTACACATAGTTCCAATGTAGGTGTTATAAGGGGCTATGTAATGAGGCCTTAGATAATTTTTTTAATCCCTTGGTATAAAAAAATTTGTTACTCATTAATAAGGTAAATATATTTTTTCAATCGTCCAGATACATATAGGATGAATAGTAATGATGAATTTTGGTAAAAGGTTATTTTATAATATTCATATAAACATTAAATAATTAATAATGTGAAATTATTTTAAAAAATGGCCTTCTGTAGTTGGGATCAGACAGAAATTCATATCCTAATATGATCAATATAATTTTAAGTGAATAGTAAAGTATGAATAATTAGATTACCCTTATGAGTAATATGAATAGTAATTAATAGTAAATTATCTAAAAAATAGAAACATCACCCATGTATGTATAAATGCAATGTAGACATCTTAAATATGAAAAAATGATCATATTATACGTTTCGATATTCTTTATGTCATAAATATTTTATATAAAATTTTATAATTAAATTAATCGTTTAAGAATGTTTTTTTTCAAAAATTCAATAATAAATTATTACATTATAGTCATATGGTTGTGTTATAAATTTAATGGACTTTGAATACATTTTCAAGGTGTTACAAAAAAAGATATAGTTTAAGAGTTGTTTTTTAAATAAATAATGATTTCATTTAAAAATTAAATTACATATATTTAAAAAATTATTTTCATAAAATGGTGTTAATTTTTGATTTCAGATCATTGATATTAAGATAGTGTGAATTTATTTGATTTTATTAAAATGTTTTTATTTTTTGTTGAATTATAAAAATACATTTTTGAGTTTCGGTGTGATTAATGACATCATTAATGATGTTATAATGATATAATAATTCTAGATTCCATATTATTATGGGGGGGATTTTCTTATATATCCATTTTATGGTCCATTTCATTTCCAATTGTAGAAAGACCCTTTCCACTCTAATTACCTTTTTTATAAATTATAAGTGATGCCGTTAGGCGGTGGAAATTTTCGTAAAAGAAATCGATTTTTCTCTTTCTATTCAAGTTTCCATTTCATGTAGTATGTCATTAAAATGTCCACACCATGATCGTATTTATTTTTATTCATTAACTCTACTGTATAATGATTCATTTATTTTTGGGATACCCTTGTCCCTGTTATTTTTATTATTTTATAAAACCATGTAATATAGCCGTTATGCAGCAGAAATTTCAACTCAAAATTTCGATTTCTTTCTCTTAAGAAATTATATTTTTTTAATGTGAATACCTAGACCTATTTATTTTCTATTTTTATTCATAAATTGAAAAAAAAATTGTATATTTGATTCTGGAATTTAAATACATATAACCCACACACCATTTCCATGGGTCATAAATGACACAATGGTGTTATTTTTATGCACTTTCAAAACATCGCGATTTTGAAATGAAACCCATTTAATTTATTATCTCGGGGTTATTTATGAAATGTATTATTATTATCTTTGTGGATCAGATGAAGTTAAATATATATTAAAGGTGTGCCCTGATAACCCTCCAATGCATTTGGTAAATAATATAATTCCTAGAGATGAAAAGTTTCACGATATATTTTTGAATAACCATAGTAAATTTTTTATGAAACCTTGGGGATAAAATTTTTGGATATGTTCATGAATGTATTATTAAATTTTGTAGCAACATATTCATGTTATGATTTATGTTCTTTTTATTGTGATATGTCTCTTCTTCCATTTCTGGGGTCCTTATGTTTTTTATAATGTTCTTGTTAAAATCAAAAGTAAACTAATTCCCTTTTTTACCATTACTGGGCCTTCATCTCACCCATTCACTTGATGTATGTCTCCAGGTAATGAGATGTAGTAATTTTACTTAGTATGAACCTGTTATGAAGCCATACAAGTGGATTATAAGAATATTTTATGTTGTTTTTCTATATTATATTCCTGATTTCTAGGACACTATATTTTAAATATCTTCTATTTATAAAATATAATGAAAAGTTATGTAATATAAAGGAGGTATTCTATAATATAGAAATCATGTGGAATAGATGAATGGAGGTTTTGTCGAAGTAGTATCTTTAAGAGGGGTTTTAACTACATGGAGTACCAAAGGTGATCAATTCTAATTGAGACCACCCATTTTACCTTCTCGGTGTCGAGAGGACTCTAGTATGCTATTGGTTCACATCTATTTCTTGGAACTTATTTTCATCTATAGAAGGATATTCAAAAAGAGAGTACCATCTAGAATCATGAAGAAATGTTATTCTCTTCTGTTATGGATTTTGGATGTTCATTAATTAGTCACTTTCCCTTGGTAGAGTTCACTTACAATAATAGTTTACACTCCACCATTAGTATGGTTCCTTCTGAATCCTTGTATGGGTGACCATTCTATTCATCTTTTTGTAGGACAGAGGTTGTAGATCTTGAAATTCTCTGGCATGAAAAGGTACAGTGTATGATAAAGATGGTTTAGGTTATTCTCAAGAGGAAGAAGGTAGCACAAGAGAATTAGAAGTCCTACGACAATTATATGGGAAAGAAAAATGGTGGATTATGGGGAAACAAAGGGACTATGAGCTGCACATCTTCTTACCATCAACCCTTCTATGGTTTCATATGGGTATTTGTATCCTCTCCCCTTCGGTGTGGCTTGGATGCTCAGTGTTGGTGTCTTCTAGATCTACGGGATGTTGGGATGCGGATGGATCTCATCTCATACTTAACTGTGCACAGAGATGGCTTCACCTTCTCATGGTGTGGCTTGCTCTATCTTCTGATATTTTCCATGGTGATTGATCATTTTGGAAATGGTTTCCCATCCCCAGGTGATGCTCCATGCTGGTCTTCTTGGTCCTAGCATCTTTCATAATCCGGTGTTGTCTATCATGTCCTCCGTTTTCTTCATATCTGTTGAGATTTTGGTTCAGCAATCTTATGATGTTATCATGGATTCGTTTCTGAGTTTTCCATCTTGGATATTAATCTGGTGTGTTTTTATGTTCAGGCATTGGCCTCGGTAAAAAGTTTGGCATCATGGTAGTCTGCGACGGATCTGGTGTGTCTCGGTTCGTATGTAGTTTCAGATGTGTGGTCAGCATAGCTTGGGGGGTGGGGGTGGGTGGTCCGTAATCGACTATGGGGTTTTACATTTTCAGGTTTTGGTGTTTATTTTGCATATTTTTAATGTTTTCTGCATGGATGGGATTCTAGAAGTGTCTTCATTAAAGAAGTATACCCTACCTGTTGGTTCTTTCTCCTACCATTTTCAACAAGTTTGGAATCTGGTATGGGGTCTTCTAATGTTTGAGATGACTACCTTCATTCCCTAGGAGGCACTACTATTTATGATCTACTGGGACCCCCTCAATTTAGACACTCCATTAATGTGATTCTGGGTCTTCTAGTCCTTGGTGACAAAGATCTAGCTTCACTTTCCTAGTTTTTCATCCTCTTCAGGTTGCTGCATGTTGTTTCATAGATGCCCCGTGGATCAGTTGGATCTTTGGTATTTGATTCTAGCATTGTGTTTCTCATATTCTATTTTGAATATGTTTTCACTACAATGGTTATGCACGTGGTCTATTGACATAGAGATGCACCCGGGCCTGATCTCACAAAGTAAGCCCCATAGGACGTTTCAGATCAATTTTTTCATCTTCATAGAGCTATATGGATGTGGATTTTGAGAGGGTATGGAATCACCCATCAAATCCTGCATGTGTTTTGACATAATACAATGTCTTTATATACATCCGTAAAATGGTGGAGGGATTTTTACGATCCAATTCCATGGAGGGGTAACTCCATGTTTTCATGTTGGGTTGTATATCTTGACCTTCGTGTCATGATTTTCCTATGTCCATGATGTTTGATTGGGATTTACCTTTCATCCCTTAAAAGTTGGTTATATTTAAAATTTTAAAAAATAAAGGCCTTCGGGCCATTCGATGGATCATAAGAGGAGACCATTGAGTATTACATTGGGTACCATATATTATTGAATTTGAATCCCCATCATCAGAAGTGATGGTTTGGATGTGGGAGTAAGCTTTCTCCTGGGGTTATTTTTATTTTTTATGTTGTTATATAGTATTTGATCTATGGCATACCAGGTAGCACTTCACCCATAGATTAGATGGATACATGATGCTCGCCATGTGTCATAGCTCTGTCATTATATTCATGATGAATCTCATATCATTGATTTGGGTGTAATCAAGGATGACGATGATTAGACTTTCATGGAGCATCCTGTAGAGATCCAGAACCATAAGTATAATGTGTTTTGAAGGAATTATATCCCCTTGGTTCGTTTATTATGGCATAACGATGCTGTGGAGGAGATTACTTGGGAATATAATTGGCAGGTATGTTCATTGTACCATAAGTTATTCGATGTCTATCTATCTCTTCTAATGATGTTCATTTGGGGGTTGTAGAAACTCTCATTTTATGAGATGAATTTCTATTGTTTCTTATTTTTGTTTTCTATATATAGAGAGGTATCTGAATTTAGAGAATGATTTGGATCTATTTGTTGTTGTTGAGTGGTTTTTCATAGTTCATTTGTAGGTGGTTGAGCTATTGTGGCAGCAAGAGATTTGAGAGGAATCTCGTAGGGTGGTTGTTCAGACCCCTTTTTATGTTTCCTCTCTAGGTTTCTTTTGGATTATTGAGGATGAAAATGTTTTGAGGTGTATTTATGTAATGTTTCGAACCTCCCAGGCATATTCATTTGTGAAAATCTGGTGTTAGAGGTGTTCTAGGTGGTCAATGTGACTCATTTCAAAACATTGCTAAAATTTCTAGTTTTTTACATTTTTTCCTAAAAGGTATCTCATTTTACTGGTGACTCACGCCGGGTAACTCATGACGGGTGACTCATGATTGGTGAAAAACGAATGGTGACTCATGAATAGTGAATTAGAAATGATGAATCATGAAAGGTGACATTCAAATGGTGACTCATGAAATGTGACTCGTGAATAGTTACTCTCTAAATGGTAGCTCACACAATAGTGACTCATCCAATGGTGGCTCTCCCAATAGTGGGTTATGAATAGTCTTTCTAGCATCTTATATTTTCACCACCTTAACAATATCATTGATATAAAATTCATTCAAACCCATTTCTAAAGGGATTTATGGCTAATTCATAGCCCATAACATCTATTTATTGATTTGACTAAGGGTTTAGGGACATTTACACAGTAAAAATGCATGAGATTGAACAAATATGCCTTTAATGACAAATATAAACCATATATTAAACAACAGCTCTATTTAGATTCTCAAATGGGATGAGATATCTTCAACAATCATTCTTCCTTCTTGTTTTCCTTGGTATGATATTCCCTGAGTTCATCACCAATATAACTGATGTGTTTGAACTCTAATCTTTAGATAATGTTCCCTTGGATATTCCTGCTACATGTGGACCCCCTATTTTTGTGCATCTTGGATGTGTCAATCGGTCTTTGATATAAGGTAAGTTCATCCTACATTTTTTCTAGGTTTATCAATATTTTTTCCTCTGGTTTCTGATTTCTATGTTATTTTATATGATATCCATGTTTCTAATAGTGATATTTTTGTTTTTTTTTGTTGTGGAAGTGGTTTCGTGGTGTCCTTAGGTTGATGTAGTCATTTCGGGAGTGGTGATCATTATCCATTTTGTTGGCATGTTCTCATATAGGGAACGTTGACGATCCTTTGAGATAGGGGATTCGATGCTTCTTCATATATTTACGTGGAATTGTATAGTTATCATGATTTAGAACATTAGACCACAATGAAATTGATATAATAAAAATTTGACATAGAATAATTAATTTTTTTCATTTTCTTAGGGGTTTAATAGCCTCATATATTGCTAGATAGTGGGTTATATATGCACTTCTTGTTTAGTATATCGTTCTATAATGAAATTGGTATAGAATTTAAAGGCCATATTAATTGGAAATTAATTAGATTTTGATTAAATAAACACTTCATTAAATCTGGTAGTTGTTTTAATTTTATGATGATCAAATTGATGTTGATGGTAATGTTTAACTAAATTTATTGAAGAACCTAAATCATGTTGATTCATGATTATTAAATTATGAATTTCATGTTAAATTAGTTGTTTAATTAATTTTTGAATCTTGTTTCTTAGGGTTCCCATTGTTGAAACTATGAATATGAATTTGATAATTCTATATGAAAAAAGAACTAATTGTATGAATAAATTATAATTCCTTTTTAGGGCCTATGTTTTCCACTTATTTTAAAGGACAAATGCCTTATACTTTAGATCTATGAAATATGATTGTGTGTGAAGGATGAATTCTTGGTTAAGGTTAGAGAACCCATTGCTATGTTTATTCCTTCTTCTTGAGATGTTCTCTTGATATGAGACTTTTGGTTATTGGGGAAGGGAGTCCCATATGTGATGTGACATTTGTATGCTAATCCATGATGGTTGTTTTGGTATATGGGGGTAGGGAGGACCAGTGGTTGTGGAAGAAGTCAATGTGTAGCGATGCTAGAAGCATTGTTTTATGGATTTTTGTGACAAGGTGGGAAACTGATATGATGGAATGGGTTAATTAGGGGATTTCCCATTGATTTTCTAGTTGGATGCTTGTAAAATATTTTGTTTGTTTATGTTCTTTACTTTTCCCACTCCTTGAGGTAGCTGGTATTTCTTACCCTCCTTCTAAAATAGGCCAATACACAACAGATATTCTATATGCTTCTAATGTTTATCTTATTTTTATGGATGGTTCTACGATCAAGCTATAAGTACAGAAGACTCAATGGGTAGTGCATATACTCATCATGTTGATCCCCTAGTGTTTGGAAGCTTTGATTATTTTCCATGAATACATAGAAATATAGAAATATGGAAAGTGGTACTATTGTTGAATAAAATAACAATTGGTTTTTAACCCATGGGATTGGATCTTGTTGGGATGTAGGGTTGAGGATATGTTTTTAATAATACATATACTCATGTTTGGTTAGGCTTAGGGGCATTTATCTTTGTTGTAATTATACTGAAATGTAATATTGAATTAATAATTGTTAATTAATGGTTATAAAATTAATTAACATAATGTGAAACTCATAAAAAGGACAAATTAGATTAATATAGCTCTATAAATTGTTGTCTTCTTATAGGATATCTAGTCTTAGTAATGGAATTTGGGAGTCTGGGAAACATTAGCATCCATTAAGTCTAAAAATAGTTTATCTGATAGTGTGGCTAAGAGATTAATTATTTCATGTAATTTTTTTTGTTTGTATACCCTACTCCACCCTATCGCTATGGGAAGCTAACACCCTAGTAATTCCGAGCCTTGGGGGTGTTTTCCCAAAAATTATGGTTGGAATATTGATGGATGAATACACCCTTTGGTTCCATTCTATTCTCTTGGTTATTACCCTTTCTGGTAATGACAGTGGGTAGTTTTCACAATATATTTTTGTAGAGGTATATAATGTCTTGTGGTTTTTTCACAAACATATATTATGAATATAGTTTCCTAATTGATACTATAGGTATAACATTTATCGGTTGTGATGGATTGATGATCCTTATTTGGTGTATTCGTTGTGATGTATTGTGGAAAAATACCCAAGGAATGATACATGTTATACAATATATAGTGGATCAAAAAACAACCTAGTTTCTTTTGGTTCTATGGACCTAGTGGATGTGTGGAACAAGGTTCATCTAGTGATTATTAACTTAGGTGACTTAAGGGTAGATTTTTTGGTGAGATATGATGAGGACGTGCGGTGTTGGGGAAGAGAAGAAAACCAGGTGGGAAGTTGTAGGGGGATACCTTGGATGTTATCTATTATATTATATACTATTTTCTGGGATATGTTTTGATAGTATCCACAGTGAGGCTGGGAACATAGTATACCTATTTAAGGGATGAGTTAGTTTCAGTTATTTTTCACTATGCTTTAGCATGTTTTACATACTTTTCCACAAGAAGATTCAGGGAAGATTCTACTAAGTATACATTTATTCTGAACCAACATTTATATAAATTGTTTTCCGATCAATTAGAGGGGGTTGGAGATCAGTATTGTTACTATTATCTTTGGGTTTTTAGGAGTTTTTTCTACTTCAGGATCACTAATATTTTACTTCCATTTGGTACTTGAATATTTCTTCTTCAGTTTTAGTAGTATTTTAATGAAATTATATATGTTTACTTGGGTTTTATTTTTTATTGCAATATGAGTGGGATTTGTTCAGAATCTATCTTGTCTCCCCATATCAAATGTTTTTTCTTCAAGGTAATTCCTCCCATCAATGTGTTTATTATACCCTCGGTGCTAGTCGCTAAACTGGGGCCTACTAGAGGGGGGACTCAGGTTTCCCTATAAATATTCTCTCACTGATGGCCAAGGTGGGGTACACATTTTAGGGAGGGGGTAATTACATATTCCATTCGGTATAATTAATTCTTTCACTATATTCGTGGATTTAATTAATATATTCTTTATAGATTACCTTGATCATTTTTTTGTAGTTCTTATAAATTTTATTATAATAAATTCAAAGATCATGTAAGATCATTAATATCACATAATAATTATAAAAAGGATCCTATGTAATGTAAAAATAAATATTATATTTTCAACGTTTAAATTTTGGAAGAGAAAAGTTCAATTTTTGGTCATACAATCTCACAAAAGTGTATAGTGATAGCTCATTCAATGATGAATGCTACTGAGTGTCCGCACAAACCTACTGTGGTGACTGAGATCCATAGGTTTATTTTTTTGGTTGGATATTTTTTAATATTTATGTATAATTTCTCACGACTATCTAATAAACTCACCTTTTTAATATGGAAGGGATACATTCTCTCTTGGATAGTTGAGTGTAAGGAAAATGAAAATAATTAAAGAGTAGTTTAGTTATTACACCAATGCTTATATTACCTTGTAGCGGGGAAGGGTTTTTAATTTATTGTGATGTTTCATACAAAGGATTTGGAGGTTCTTTTATGTAAAATTAAATTTTTATAACTTATTAATCATAAAAAGTGATGTTTAATGAGGATAAGTTCCCAACACATTACATGGAGTAAGATATGGTATTTTTTCCATTAATTATATGGAGGAAATACATATGTGGATAAATGTGTGATAAATTTAATAATCACAGAAGTTTAATTTATATATTCACATAGAAGTAGTCGAATATGAACCGAAGAGGATCATTAGAGTTGATTAAATATCATTACAACACAATACATTGCCACCAAGGGAAATAAAACAAGGTGGAAAATGCCATGAGTTGAAAGGATCATGGTAGATTATCCATGCGGAGGATAAAAAATTACCCAATATTTATTGATTTGTAATGGATTGATTTAGAAATCTGGAATGAATTGGAGTTATATTATCTTAATCAATTGAATGTTTTACTATCAATCCATGTAATGATTAGATTATCATTATGGGATGATGTGTAGATGAAGAAGACGATTTTAAATTTTACAATGGTGAACCCTTATCATGATAGAATAATGAGGTTTAATGACCATTTATGTGTTCTTTATATTCCCTATTTGAAGCAGTTTTTAGAGGAAACATAAAGTTCATCCTTCATTATTCATCCTTGAAGTATGAAGTTTTATAGAGAATTAAAAGAGTATTTCTGGTTGGATAGAATGAAGAGAGTCATCATAAATTTGGTATCATGGTAAATGGAATATTATCAAGCTAAGGATGAGATACAAAACTTTTAAGGGGTTCTTACATCTATTTCCTATACTAAAATAGATAAAGGAAAAGAAAACCATCGATTTTTTTATCGGAATACCCAAAATGTATGAAGGAAATATTTATATATGGGTTGTAGTCAATCAATATAAAAAGTTATAATACTTCATCACTATTAGAGAATAATTACATCTTGATCAGTTTTCTAGAATTACATTAAGGAATTCGTAATATTTCATAGAGTTCCATATTCCATTGTATTTGACTGTGATATAATATTGTACTCAAAATTATGGAGAAGTCATCAACACGATATGTATATGAATATAATTTTCAAAAAAATACATCATCCTTAGAAATCTGTTTAGTCTAAGAGAAAAATTCAAACCATAGAGGTTATTCTAAGACCTTGTTCTATTGATATCATAGGCAGTTGGGATCAACACCTTCTTAAGGTTAAGTTTTCATAAAACCACATCATTCATTGGAACATTGATATTTATCCTTTTAAATAACAATGTTGAAATGGTTATTGAGCTCTAATGTTATGGAGTGAATATGGAGAAAACTTTTATTGGGACATGATATAACTATATAAATGGAAAATAATGATAGAGTCATTCAACAACATATTAATGAATATCAGTGTAAGTAGAAAAGTTATGACATTAATCACCAATGTGACATGGAATTTCATTATAATGAAAACATATTCCTATGAATTTATTCATGGATGAAAATGGAATTTGAAAATAAGGGAAGACTATGCCCTTTTATTATTTGTCACATTGAAATACATAGTCGTATCAGGATAAAAACCAATCAGTTGGACCTTATACCAACCCTCTCTCAAGATCATGATGTGTTTTATGTATCTCTTCTGAGGAAGTACATACCTGATCATTCACATGTAATGAACATAGGGTTCCTACCAATGGAGATGTATCTTTCTTAATAGGAATACCCATTGAGAGTTTAGATCACAGAGAAAGATTATTGTGAAATAGGTACACTCCCATGGATAATCATTTGGGGTATAATGACCAGTTTGAAGAGGCTATGAGGGATCCTAAGGAAATGATGAGGCAGAAGCATTCATATTTGTTTGTATTAGAGTGAATAATTTCGAGAGGAAAATAATTTTAAGGGGGGTATAATGTAACACCCTTATTTTTTATGATTAATTATTTTTTGAAAAAATTTAATTTCCATAAAATCATATGTTACACACAACACTACTAATATTTTTTTTTGATACACAGCATCATGTTTTAACGAACATTGACTAAATACTAATATGTTAACATAAAAAATACCTTTATTACCTATATGAAATAAATAATAATAGATAAATTAAAAAAAACTGTATTAAGATTTTATATAAAGCAAACATATTGATAAAAAACAAAAATTTTTGAAATCTGAATATATGATTTGAAAAGATTATTTTCATGAAATTTTTATTTCTATATTTGAAAAATTATAAATTATTTTTGAAAATTTTTCAAATTAATTTTATTAAATAATAATAATTTTTGAAATCATCATTTCAAAACTAGCTTAGGGATATATTTTAGGATTTTGTTAGAAAATTTATTTTTTTACAGAATAGTTAAAAATATGGGTTCTTAAAGAAAACAATATTTTCAATTCAAAAAATTAGAAGGATCTATTTTTATAATTGGTTTAAAAGTAAAATTACATTATTTGATTACCAATTAATAAAATTTATTCCTTTTCAATAATTTTAATATTGATTTATGATATAAAACCATTTTTATATATTGAACAATTTTTTGGAAAACCACTTTCTCATCACGTATGCAGGATTAATTATAAATAATATTTTTCCACATATCTGAAAATAATCTGTGAAAATAGAATAATTATTTTGAATCAATGTGATTTATATTATATAACAAATTCAATATAATTTTTGACCATATATATTATAGCATATATAATGGTTCATTTTTTTCCTTGTTTAATGAGAATTACATGGATTAAACATTTTATTATAAAAAAACAAGTGTTCAACTAACCTCAATTATTAAATTCAAACCCCTCTACTCTCATCTTCACACTTCAAAAAACATTTAGTTCTTCCCATAACTACAAAAATAAATTTCATAATTCAATAATTTCTTCCATAAACAATTTTTGTGTAAAAAAACAAACTGTGAATCCTTTTGGTGCAATCCTAAAAAAATTCCGATGAAGCGTTAACACCCCTATCTGTGAGTTTTATTTTATTTATACAACCACCACATTCAATTATTATTGAAACATGACTATATAAAAGCATCAATATCCAATATATAATAGGATTTTTATGTTAATATAATTACCTGCAACCATTTCCTCTTCTATTAAAAGGGATACATAATCATCAATAATGTTTACGGATGAATACTGCCTCAAGAATCATTATTATTCAGTTTCAGTAACAACCTATAATAGGAAGATATAATTATGAATTTATTGATCAAATATGATATTTACAATATTATTGTCCCTTTGTAATCATGATATCACATTTTTCTTGTCACACCCCAAAATGATAAAGGGTTAAAGGGATATATGATATGACACATGTCAACATGGAAAACATTTCATTCCATGAGACTACTAGATAGATACTCCATAGTTTAGAGTGTCTGGCCTGGAGTTGTGATAAGGATGGGTGACCATATAGATTTTTAAAAAAGAGTTTTTGAGTGATGAAAAGGTACACTACAAAAAATGTGTTTTCACGTAGGTACTATCCTTTGTCTGATGACCGGTTTGGAAAGAAGGATTGGCCCTGGTGAGGGTTCTGCATGTCTATGGGGAAAACAATGGTACATGGAATTCCATTACCCGATGAACATGTTATGGAATGGTGTCAATGTTTTCAATGGGGCCTAGTTGTATAATTGGAATAAAAAGAGGAACCTGAATATATGATTGGCGGCACTACCTCAGTTAATATTTAGGGTCCCCAATGATGAAATTTTTCTCTAGGGGGGATTCACACCCCATAATGATGAAGAGTTAAATGAATAAATTATATGAATCATGTAAACATGGTGAACATTTATTTTTGGGATCCTATATCATTATAACTTCACAGTTATCTGTGCATATCCTGGAGTAGTGATCATTATTTTCTAGCCTTCTATGATGTTTCACAAGGTGTGGGAGAGTGAGGAAAAATCCCATTGTAAATAACTTGTGGTGTACATTGTGGACAGTCATTATTTCGATGAATCGTTTGGGCATGTGGGTGGACACTTGGGAAAGGACGACATGTATCTTGGGAAATAGGTGGTACCTTGCGGGGAAGTACCGAGTTACCATGTTAAGGTGGGCAGTTTTTTCCATAAACGATGCCTAGTTGTAAAATTTTTTCTTACATTCAATTTCTTGGGAACAAAGTAATGTTTTTCATGTGTACAGAGGGATACCATCTTGTAAAGAGATATGATTAGTTCAATATTTATATGTAATGTAACGTAGATGATTTTGATGAAAATATGGGACATAAATGAAATAAAAATGATTCTTGAATGGTAATATATTATGTAAAATTATTTCTTTTAGTATCTCAAGAAAATGGAGACAATGTTCATGAGTACGTAAAACATACCATCTCCAAGAACGGTGTATTTGATCTTCTATCTCCAAATATTATGTATTACTCTAAAATAATATATATTTAATATATATTATATTCATATCTTGTAAAAATTTATGGAGATGATACAATCATTATCAACTTAAGAGGTACAAAAATAAAAAATAAAAACATTTATGAAATGCAATGTAGTTATTTCCTCTAATGTAACATTAATAAGGAATTGTTAATAAACAGCTAATAAAATGTCATAATAAAATCATATATGGTTTGATATATAAAATTTTTATTTTTATGAATTTATTATAATTATATATATATATATATATATTATAGTAATATTTAATGTGTATGATGAAAATTGAAACTTACGGTAAGGGATTTCCATCTCACTTTTAATTTTTGTGAGACACATTCCATTGTAACCAAATGTTTTTTTAAGTGGTATATATAATACCAAAGAATGTATTTTAGGATTATTATCATCAAAATTGTTGGGTTTTACATATCCATTTTAGGATCAATCATTCATTGGGATTATGGTTCAATAGATATCAAAAATGGTGAAAATTTTTGTCTAAAGTATCCATTCTTGAGTAATGTGTTATGTTATGAACCTATCTTGTTCAAAAATATGTATATACAATACCATTTACATGTAATATCATGAAATTACTTATTCTAATGATACCCTGATACGTATGCTGACACTGATAAAATTCAAAGTGAATTTTTGATCCCCAAGTGTCGGTGACTACAACCAGGCATCATGCATTATATACAGGGGAATGAATTTTCCCAAAACAATGTGGAAGAAATAGATGAATATCATTATTCTCAAAAAATAAAACCGGATATAGTATTGGAAATACAAACTATTATATTTGATACTCGGACATTATACCATCAAAGTACTAGAGAATAGACAAGATAACTCAACACCCCAATTGAAACACCACTCCAATCTCCAAGGAGATAGAAAAAATAGTCACCTCTAGGAGGTGGTTTCACTATTCTCATACCTAGTAGGACAAAATCAACAAATAAGTGAAGAAAAAGGTAGTGTTTGATCTAAAATTACTATTAGGGTCTCACCATGTCTTCCCTAATATGATGCCAAAATAAAAATAAACTAAAACATGATTTCAATTTAAAAAACATAAAAATAGAAGAAAACAATTATATTTACAACAAAATATTCTTTTCACTTCCAATTATGGAAAACAATTCAAACATGGATTAAATAAACATTTTATATAAAACAACTTATATAAATAATTATTCATGATAAAAACAAGTTTAACAAACAATAGAATATATGATCCAAAAATTCACAATTGGAAACACAGTCATCTACCATGAGGTAAAATAGATTCTACTTATGATATCATCACACAATCACATATGTGATCACTTAAATTTTCCCACCCATCCCTTGGATTGTATTAAAAAAATTAATTTATCTACAATGGGGAAATCATTTCAAAATAGTTCCAAATGTAATTTTCCAATTTGAAGTTTCAATGTTCCATTTTAATTATAAAACCAAATGATAGGTGTTTCATGAATTATTTACATTACAAATAAATCAAACCATATGATTTCATAATTTTAATTTAATTTATTTTCAAAGATAAATTCATATTATTTGACAATTCCCATAAATATCAACAAATTCCTCAAATTATAATTTCCTTAGAATTGGGGGGTTTCCCCAAAATCTATACCATATCAATTTAAAATACAATTTTCCTAAAATTGTATTTACACAATTCATTTGAAATGAATTTCAAACAAGAACAAAATAATGGTTTAATAAATTGGTTATCTTAAAGGCAACAACATACCTTTCTCATAGAATATCAATGCACGTAATGAGACACGTCAATAAGAACGATGGAACTGATGATATTGGAATTATACCTGTAAACAAGATTAAAAAACATGGATTTTAGATCCAGAAATTCCAATTTGATATTTCAAACTCCATATAGGGGAAGTGAAAGAGATAAAGAGATATGTAGACAACTTTTCATGAGAGATTCACTATAGATATAACAACAATCAATCATTGAATGAAACAATCTATAAGGGTTGTAGGGGTCCCGAATTTGCTAGGGTTGGATTGATGTATTGTGAAAGGAAACCTAGAATAAAGGAAATATGGATTTCATCTGATCAAGCATATTAAAACTAAAACTCTATCAACTACTCAATTTATAACCCAATTACACATCATATAATTTTTTATTCCTATATACACTAAAAAATAAAAAAAAAATTATTAAAAAAATAATCTATTAAAATCTAAAAACAATGTAACCATATTACAAAGAATATAAATCAAAAAATGAATAAAAAAATAAAAGGTTTTGTACCTAAAATTCCAATATATCCCTGAATTCACCATTACAGGTATCATCCCAGTCCCTTCTAGGCCCGAACCATCAAATGAAAAGGAAAACAACAAAAAAATTAAACAAATCCTTTAATAAGGATAATATAATTTTAAAACGTCCCCACCATGAAAACATTCTTAACATTGAATTCTTTTCCAGTAGCTTCTATATCAAAAAGGAGAATCCACTACTCTCTCATTATTGCCACATAATCCCATGTATCATTAAAAACAAAAACATTCCAAAATAACACATATACCAAAGTTATCATTCTCCAAAAATGTACCTTGGTCATAGAATAAACAATCCCTTTTGAATTCTTAGTCACATATATATCAGGATCTACATCAATATCACTCCAGCTCAAAACTTGAGAAGGATCAAAAAGACATTTTAGTAGCTACAACATGTGGAACACATCCTATATCATCGTCAACTATGGTGTAAGTGATAAATGGAAATCTATATTCCTCAACTTCTCAAATACCTCAAAAGGATCCATGAAATAAAGATAAATCTTTCCATGATTCCCAAGTCATTAATGACTGAAACAAGGTGACTCTTTCTAAAACACCTGCCAACAACTGAAGACTACAACTTTATATTCCAACAACCGACATAAGATTTATTCAGAATATATTCCATCAGAAAACACTAATTAATAAAATGAATCATTATAATTTTCTATTGATCCAGGATAGGTTTAACCATAGAACCATCATTGATCTATTACCAATACAACAATGATTTATATAGATTGCTATACAAGGCCTCAAAATAATCCATTATGATCACAAAATGGAAACTCTTGTTATAGGAAAAATCAAACAACCCTAAAAGGTAATCCCCAACTCTTCCTAACTCCAGTATGTATTCATGAATTATATCCTAAATAATCAATATAACTCTCTTTTTTGGATATCTATCTACAGAAGGTATTTTAAAGTTAAATGAACCTAACATCCAAGTTTGTCATAAAATCCTCTACAAAATAATAAATTAAAATTATTATCCCTATCATAGACTATAAAATATAGAACTCAGTGAAAATAAAAATACCACTCACAAAGATATTTCTAAACTCCTCCACTTTGGCCATATCAGGAATGTGTAAAGAGTTCTCTGATTTTGTCAACCTATCGATCAAACCCCCTAAAACATTAGTTTTTATTTTGATACATAGAAATCCAAAAAAGTGATGTCCATATAAGTATAATCACACTTCCAAGATAGGATTGGATGTGGATGAAGCAACCTTGAAGACATCTGATGCTCACCCTTGGCATGCTGGATTGAATAAAAATTAAAAACAAATCTAGGGATGTCTCATCTAATACATGGACATTGGAATCATCACCACATGACATAAAACATTTTTTCTAGTCCATGGGTGCACTATCAACTAGAAATTAGAGAAATAACTCATCACACATATCCATACTATCAAAGGTACATTATACCATATCAAAAAACATGGAATACCCTCCATGGAGAATTACCACTCTTTAATTGCCTCCCCTCCATAAAGATAGTTCATAATGCCACAAAATTAATCATCAATACATTAATCCTATAGAACCATCTTGAGTTGATCATAGTCAAACTGAACAATACCCATGGGAAACTCTCCCTTTGATTCCCAAACACTGATATAATACTATGAAAAAATACTACATGTTACACTCTTTCTATGATTCTTTCATAGCCTCATGTGAATGATTCCTACTATAATAATAAATGATGACATTCCCTTTCCCCAGGGAGTAGGAAATAATTAAATACAAATATTGTAGGTATTCCACCTAATGCCCCTACAATATATTCAAATCATTTTTAGAGAAGATATTACTCAATCTATTTTGGTTATAAACACATTAAACCTTTCTCATAAAATGTAATTTTTCCAACTCTAAATTGCATGAATCAGAGATGAAATTTCATATTTAGTGATCATATAATTTTTCCCATGTGGCCTAATCTGTTGAGGGACACAGGAAATGGATTGATCAACAAACATAAGAACATAGCTTAGACCTAATCCTAATTCATCACAGAAGACCACATAGCCTTTCTCGACCTCAGGAAGAGTCAACACTATTGAAGAAGTCATAGGAGGATTCTGATAACAAAATAAATAAAATATTTCTCATCCAAAGAAAAATACCACCATTTAATATTAGTGAATTCATTAGTGAAGATAACTTCTAAAAATCCATTACGAACATGTGAGAATATAATTCTAAACACATGAAACTCTAAATCACAAAATAATTACTTGGTTTCTCTAGTGTCATAACATCTTCCACCTTAGTATCAATATAAAAACATTGTTTCAACACAACATGTCTTGTTAAAATCACATACTAAGTCTAGAAATAAAATTTCAATATCTTCGCATAATGTAATTGATTTCTCAATATTTCTTATACTTCTCTCAAATTTCATCCATGATCCTCCCAAGACATAAGGTGAACCATGATTTAATAACCGAATAAACCCAAAATTTATCTAGATACTCATGTAAAAGAATTTTCATCAAATATATAGAGATTTTACGATAATTTTTTATACCAAAAGTTTCAAAAATATTTTTATAATATCCCTACCTTATTAAAAATATGATTTTTGGGATGTCATATTATTTTATTCTTAACTAGTGATAGTAAAATCCAAGATAAATATTTTAGAACCATTTGTACCCTTTAAACTAGTAAAAAAAATCATCAATCCACATGAACTAATTATTATTATTTACGATAACTCAATTGGGTTTATAGTAATCAACACAAAGGCTAAGTGAACCATAAGCTTTATTAGGAAATAGAATAGGTTCCACCCATTGATACACTCTTAGGCATATAAAACCTTCCTCTAAAAGATCAACCAATTTAATCATCATATCATTCATTCAGAATGTTCTATGTGGTATAAAGGAATAGATATTAGTTGAGTACATGATACTAATTAAATATAAAACTCTACCTCACTTAACGGTGGATAAATAAGGAAGTATGGAAGAAAATTGTCTATAAATTTGAAAAATACTAGAGGGAGATAATCACTCCAAGATTCACACTCCATGTCAAAATCTAACACTGTTATTATTTTCTCCAACACTGGATAAGAAGGTCCGACTCTTATCAACCTCATGTCCCATTATCCCTTACAGAAATGGAACATCCCATTATGTACTATAAAAGAGACATATTTAAGATATGAATAAAATCAATCAATATTAGAAATAATTAAATCCATGCAAAAAATTCCATCATGTGGATTCATGTCAAGTTCGAAAAATACCCAACTAATAATAATCTCCAATAACGATATGTTAAATGGATAATGAAGAGACTTATATATCTTTTTTATGGGGGGTGTAGTAATAACAATCACATAAGATAAAAAATCCAATGGAAGACATAGAATATAAATAATTGAAGTTGATATAAATAAGTGATAAGAACTAAAATAAAATAAATCATTCACCAATGATGAGGCTATAGTGTTGGTACCTCTCACCACCATTGGATCCATATGTACTTCCTCAGGAAACTCTGTAACTATTTGATGAAGCTTCACTCTAGATGCATATAGCTAGAAACCATAATATAATGAAGCATATGAATCCACAAAAATACTTTTCTATGAAAATGATTCCTAGACATTACATTGCATAGAGAAAATTCAACAAAATTTTAGTAAGTTTATTGAATGACTGATGCATGCCTATCAAAGGTCGTGAAAAAATATTTTTTCCCTAATGTACCAAAGAGGTTGACAAATGTCATCTCACTTGAGGAGTCTCACAGTTGGTTCCATCACTAATTATAATTAACATAAATAAATTAATTATTTTTATATAATTTATGAAAATTTTAGTTTTAGAGGTTTTGGAAAACATGAAAATAAAATAATGTAATTCAAAATTTAATTATAAATGTTGATGAGAACAAAAAAATCAAGAACAAAGGTATCAATCCTATTGTTAGATGACAAGGGTTAATTAATTATTTAATTTTTTTGTCTAAAATAAATTTTATAATTCATTTAGTGAAACATCATTAATGATTAACATTTCTTTTATTTATTGAGTTATGATTTTAGCAAGCCTCCAGCACACCAAACCAAAAGTCCTATAATATTTTAATAAGATAACACCTCAATCGAGATTATTATACTTACAAGACCCATCTACACTATATGTAATTTAATCTTTTCGGGACTACCCAACACCACATTTTGAAGGTTTACTTGAGAGAATGGAGAGAAAAATAATGAATCAAAGAAAGGAAATGGATTTTGAATTAGTGTCATGCTGGAAAATTGTTGCACCGGTGCAATACACCAGCATTAAACACAAATATTTAATATATTTTGAATGGAAAAAAATAACAAAGAACTATATAAAAACTCCAATGAATCCTAGCCTCATGTTAGATACATTACACTACCATATTAAAAGATATCACAATTGAATGATGGAAGAGATAGATAGTGAGATTAATATTTGAAGATACATAGGGGAGGAAGAAGAAACATGAGACACATTAATAAAAATATGAATGTGTTTCTTTGGAAAAGAAAAAAAAATTAAAAGAAATGAAAACCTAAACCATCAAATAAAAATAACTTCTTCCATATCCAATCGATATTATTGTGTGTCATGTATTGGAATGATTTGGGAAGTGGAATCTCTCATCCTTTTATTGTCTATAATTTATCCAGAAAATTTTGATGTGTGAGACCCATTAAATGGTCGTTTCACGCAATAATCCCTTCATGAAATATTTTCAGAAATATATTTAATGCATATCAAACAAGTCCCATAATTTTAGGACAAGTGTATGTAGAGTTATAGTAGTTTTTCATTGAGAATTTATTCTATCGAGGTAGAATAACTATATTACAAATCTTCAGCTTTCCATGAATTAATGACCATGAAAACGTCCAATTCCCATGTGTATTCTATAATTAATGTTGTTCCTAAAAATAATTTTCATATAGTACAATAATTTCATATTATATTTGTTGTCTAATAACAATATATGTTCCCAACTAAAAAATCACCATATCTATGAGCAGTTTTCATGTCCAACATGTATGGTACTTTTGAGATTCCCAACGGTGGATTTAACATTGGGTTCTTAAGAATTAAACTAGACATATGATTTATAAAATTTGAATAAGAATTAACATTAATATTTTGATGAGTATATAAAATTTTATGGCCAAAATACAGAAATATTTTAAAATATTTAAAATCCAAATGTGTCATTTTTCAATCTATGTTAAAAATACATCCAAAATAAAAAAAATTGACAATTTTCTTTTAAATAACAATATTTGGGGATTTTAAACTTTTAAATTAGAAATAAAATTATTTAAAATATTTTGTTCTATTAATGTGTATATGAACAACATATTTTTGGCACCTCTTTGAAAACGTGTTTCATGTTCCCAGGGTTGTCACACTAGTAGAAATTCAAAGTCTCTATCTACGGCACTATAATAGTTATAAAAGAACAATTTTGTCAAAATATACCATGAGACTCATCATGATTTATCAATCATTTATGGTAACATACAATAATTTCCTTTAGAGACATAGTAACTCATATCAACCCTTAATTTCTTTCCAAATCATGTTCAACGTTCAAATCTTGATCCCAAACATCAGCAACACAAGAGACACTCAACAAGAAAATGTGATATCCTATATCATAAAAAATTACACTATTAAACCATTAAGTCTAAATATTCTTATTTATATAATATTATGTGAAAACTAGAAAAATATTTTTTTAATTGGATTCCATATTCAATCATGATCCTATCATACTGCTCGTGTTAAAAAAATCTCACACCCTTAGTTAACATCATAGACTCTAAAGAGAAATGGTTATTGAAAATAATTTTAAATTAATTTCACACTACTCCATTGAGATTCTTTAATATCAGTATTCAGTCTCACCATCTCCTACTAGGTCCCTCAATATTGAAGGCCCCACGATTCACCTTAATAGATCTCAGTGTTTCTATGAAATCAAAGAGAACCCCAATATTTTACCAATAGTCATCAGAATCTTGGGTATCATTAGAGACAAGGAAATAATTTTTTACGGGGAATTATTTATTGAGAATGAATTTAAAATTCAATACTGTGTGGTTCCAAAAATGGATTTAAGATGGGAATGGGTGCATAATCTTATCCTAAATCTTTGACAGAGCGCACAACAACCTCCACTAGATTCATGTCCAAGAGAGGTTGCACTCATTGTGGTTCATCATTAGCTTCCTCCTGGATCCTATTCACACATATTATTAGCGTAATGATGTTATAGAACACATGAAACCTTGAATACATCTGAAATTACTCTAAATAGATCAAAAAATATGTATAATGAATATAATTTCATTAGATAAGAAAACAATATTTAGATTTCAACCATCAAATTCAATAACATATAAAAGTCTATAACTAAACCATAATTAGTCTCTCCTAAACTAATCATGGTGACATAAGGCCCATTATGATTAGTTTTATCCTGGAACCCACTCATAACTACCACTTATTTCTAAACTATATTTCTTAAATACATAAGGAATTCGTGGAAATATGATAAACTAACACCACTAATACGAATATGTGACAAATCCACCTAGTTACCCGGGTACCCTGATACCAGATCTATTATTGACATAACAGGAAGGATGATCCCGATCTCCATGGGTTGGTGAATAGAACACAAGATCATGAAATATAAATGTGGAACCGAATTTTCCACGAACACAATGAATGAAATAGATAAATATTAGTATTCTAAAAAACTCCAAATAGTCATATTACTTGAAAACCAAAATGATATATAAAAAACTCACATATTGCACCATAAATGTACCATAAAATAGATAGGATAACACAAAACCCAAAATTCCATTCCAATCCACCCTCTATATATTAAAGAAAAACCACCACCTCCAAGAAGGTTTTAATATCTAATACGTTTCCAGATTTATCCCTTTAAGAATATTTCATTAACTTTTCTTTAGGTATAGTTTGACCTTTTTTTAAACATGTAAGGTCATTTTTTGTCATCGATACCTATTTATTGAATAAAAAGTGTCCTAGGATGCAAGAAAAAATTATAATATTAGAGAGGATCCACATAGAGATCCTTGGTTGGAAAAAATGATATAAAATCCATATATGGTTGTTTTTTATGATTTAATGGAGTCTAGATAAGTAGGTATACTGGTTCCTGGGTTTTTTGATTGTTGATAATATTTAATGGGGGTTCGGGTTGTTTATAAAGAAAATGGGTCGAAAATCCAACTGTAGAACATTTAAATCCATTTAATTGATTACACATCGTGTAATGTTTAGGTATTTTTAATAAAATAATATCAGTGGATGTGTTTTTTGATGTATCACATTAAAAAAATTACATGAAGTGTAACTACATTACATGTTTTATAATTTATATACCTATTATATTATTGTACGTTTCTTGGTTAAATTTTAATTCTAGACCACTTCAACCTTCTCCTCTCAACCTTTAGGAACCTTCCAAGTGACATTGGAGTGTCAACCATCATTTCAAACATCTCAATAATTCATTTGATCCCTTGTAGATGCTTTTGTTCTAGTTTAGGAATTATCTGCCTTTTTATTCATACCATGATGCGGTAATATCTTGACCATGTTCATTACTAGTTTTTAGGGTGATCAATTCTGATCTAGGAACCTTATTACAATCATATGAAACTTCTTCCACATGGTCGTTTTCTCTTTGAAGCACTTATTGATCATCAGTTAATTGTAGGTCATATAAATAGTAACCCATTGGTTTGACAATTAACATGTATTCAGAATAATGTGATTGCACCAACATAACATGTATCTAAATCAATTAAATGATAAATGGGATTATTCGCTGGAGTTGTTTGGTTTTAATTTACGTTTGACCTACTTTGTTGTCACATATTGGGTTAGTGAACCGTGAATATAATGAAATTTTATAATAGATTAATGTGTGTGTCACCTAACATGTATCCAATGGTGATTTATTGATATAAAATACCTATTTTGTGGCTTAATATTTCATATTTTGACTACTGATCAATTAGGATATAAATGAAATTGGTCTATAAAAGACAAATAAAAATTAAAATAAATAATCAATAAGCTTTACTACTTGATATTTTGATTTCCATGATGTATTGCATGAATTTTTTTCTAATCTTAAATACTTATATATCGAGATTGGCCATGGAACATGAAAACTTATATTATATAATGTGGATTTTAAGTGGTTATGGACCAGTTCCTTGTTGATATGCTTATATTTAGCTAGCTCAACCCAATTCCATGTTTTATTACTTATTGGGATTTTCCCTAGATGATATAATTCTGATTGGGGTTTTACCCAGATTTTTATTATTATTCCTAGTTTATGATAATTGTTGGCTTGGTAATAATATCTGCTCAATTTTGTTTCAGCGTAGTAAAAAAATAAGTTATTTTACCCAATTTATATAGATTTGGTTGTTAGGGTCATATGACATGCTTCGAGATATTACGGAATAGAGAATATGTAGGTTATTTTACTATGGTTATATAGTTCTGGTTGACATGGTCATAAGAACTGATCTGTCATATAATGGAATGGTGATGAAGTAGGTCATTTTACCATGTTTATAGGTTTGTGGTTATCATGGTTTCAAGGCATTCTTAGAGATAATCCATTATGGAGTAGAAGTACAGTATTTTGATTTATTAAATATTCAACTAATTTATAAACCTTTTAATCACATTATTTCATACTCTTAATAAAATATTTATTGTTTAGACCTGATTATGAGAACCTACAAGGTTATACTCTCACCTTATTTAGGGCTTCGTTTGGTACACATCTAAATTACATGGATGCAAGTTAGGATATGGGATATGACCATTTTATTGATATTTTTCATATAGATTGGATTGGTGTTTGGATGTGGGAGTGAAATGGTTTTCAGAGTGAGGATTGTTGAGTTTTTTTTATTCATCTATTATTTTACTTACATTGTTTATATCATTAAATTTAGTTACATTCTAATAAGTCATTATATTATTCCAATTATTATTTATGTAATTTTTTAGTTTTATTTTATAATTAGTTTCTTATTTGTCTATACTCTGATGTATTTCATTTATATGTATTATTTATACTATGATAAAAAATATTAATAGGGGGTATACTATCCCCACATATATATTATACCCCCAACGCTAGTCATCGGCCTCCAGTTTGTGAGGAGGTATACTTTAGGTCTTGTAACTAACCATCTTTTTTTATTTGAGAGAGATCCGGATTTGGGGATGTTATAAAGTGTAATCATAGGAGAAGGTTTTCATTTATTCTTCATTACTTTTTGAAAAAAGAATAATGGAGAATATGATATGTTTATAGTTTCTAATGATCTTTTTTAGGGGTGTATCAAACCCACATATGGGGGAAAATAAGAGTTCCTAGCGATATGATTGTGGTTTGTACTATTTTCTTATTTATGGTGTTGTTATTTAACCTTGGGTGATTAACATGTTGTGTGAGGTTATTGGTTAATGATGTAATTTTTTCCTAAAATTTATAATTGAGAACTCATATGGCCTAAAATGAGGATACATGAATCATAATAGGTACATAAGAATATATTTTGACATGAATTGTTCATAATAAGGGAATTTCTATTTTTCATATGATAAATACTTTCAAGTAGAAGTATGATATGAAATATTAATTTTACTAGATATGTTATCTGATTTGACATGTCATGATAAAAAAATATAAGCCATATATAGGGAGATGATTTTAAGTTGCTATCAGGTGTAGTCATATATTGAGGTTGACATTGTTAGTATCCAGTGATATATGGTGTGCATGTTTCCTGTATTGAAAATTTCTCCATGTGGTCATGGACATGAGAGATATGAGAGTTTAAATTAATACACTAATAATGTAGCTAAACCATATAATCAAATAGTTCTTCAGCTTCAAATTGATTTTCTGATTTATGGAGACTTCATGAGGTTTATTTGAATAATTTAAAGGGAGACTATTCATGTGGCACCTTCAATGTTTCAGATGAAAGGAGTGTTTTAGCTACAAAATATTTTTATATTCACTATTGATGGAGGACCATAGGAAGTTGAGTTTTAGAACAAGTTAGTGTAGACAATATTCTAGAACATTGAGACTCTAGCTGATATGAGGGTGAAACTTTTGGCATATATGCTCTGTGACTCTGCCAAGCATTGTTGGTATATTATGGAGGAAGATGGAAAGCTGGATGAGCTATAATGTAAGGCCTTTGAGATGAATATCTGAAGACATTGTGGGATAAAAAAGATCATGATTTCATGCATATTTCATAAGAGGTAATGTTAGTTCTTTACTAGGTTTAATGTTTCACTGAAGTAAAATTCTTTGTACCATATGTCGATACTGTGGTAATCTCCCTTGTGAGAGATTTTCAAGATGGTATCTATTATGAGATCAGGTCGTAGGCCAATGTTTTTTGTATGAGATGTATTTATTAAAAGATTAACCAGACAGTCATGCTGAAAGGGAATATAATAGAGAGGACCCGAGAAGTGGCTATGTTGTTTAATAAGAAAAAATAAATCTCTAATTTAGATATAAATAAATGCCCCTACGATAGTTTTTATCCAAGGTATTAGTGGGACTAAAAGATAGGGTAGTGGAAAACCATCATATCTCCATGTTATGTTACAATTGAATCATTGTGTCCAGTTCATCCCCAAGATATTGCAATGCCCTTACCCCACAACTAAGTGTTTCATTTTTTGTTAATTGGGTCATCCTCAGAGGATCCATGTTAATTTTCTGTAGAATTATAGTGTAAAGAGACTAGGATAGACTCATATGTTGGGATGGGGATTAGATAACCCTAAGAAGGTTGTTATTGTAAAGACCGTAAAATTCAAGGGAAATTTTTTTCTTAATTTTCTTTGGATTTTTTACAAGAGCGCGGTTTCAGACGGCACCTGATTCCGAGGCCCGGAGTGCCCGGAATTAATTTCCGAAGTTTGGCTCGGGTACGTTCAGTGAACGAACGAGCGGGAATTCCTAACTTTTGATCCGGTGCTCGGAATTGAAATCCGAGGGCACCGATGAACTCGCAGTGCCGATATTCGCTTAAAGAGACCCTTTCGGGAGTTGCGTATGTTGCGGGTTGAAAGTTAGTTTTGGGGATTAAAAGATAAGTAAAATAAAATTGTGTGTGAATTTTATTTTATTCTAGGTGGTTAGACTCTCTCATGGGAAGTTGTTGGTGGGGCCCGCAACCACCCAACTTCCCATGTGTGGTTATGAGGGAGGTGGGGCCCACACGAACCCCCCACCTTTTCAAATTCCCTAACCCCTCTAAACCCCCTCTTTAATTTGTGACTCTCCCCTACATTAAAACTTGCCAACTTATCTTTCCATTTAATTTCTTGACAACTCAAGATTTTAATTAATGTAATAAATTCAACTTTTGAATTTTTGAAAGGTGGGCAAAGTGAAAATAAAATAAGGGTAGCTTATTTTATTTTGGGGGTTGCTGTGTTGTGTGGAGATTTGAGAGAGGAAGAGTTCTACACTTTGAAGAACTTCTTTTTCCTCCTTGAAGAACGCGAAGAACCTTCGAACATCGACGAAGAACGCCACGTACTCGGGAATCGTCTTTCGCGACGCCATACCCGCGACACCGACGACGTCTTCTTCCGCGTCATCTTTTCCCGCGACGAAATCGTCGTCAAAGAACTTCGAATCCTCGCTTCACGACATCGACGTCCTTCTTCCGTGACGCCGACCACCGCGACGCGTCTTCCGCGGGTCGTTGACGATCTTCGTTCTTGAAACCAGAGGTAGGGGATGATCTTTATTGATTATTTTTATTCCTTTCTTGAATCGTGGATTTTAGCATGACTTAACGTGTGACTTATTTTATTTAAGTTCCGTTTTTATTTCTTTAACGTGAGGGGGACCGGACCGCACGAACACGGCCGAATCCCCCTCCATCGTTCATGTTGTTCATGCTGGAGGAAACAAGTAACGTGGTGCCGTCGCACCACGCGGATGAACGTTCAGATATTTTCCGCAACGCCGTCGCGCTTCGCCGAGGAGAGATTTCAAGAACGCGACGCCGTCGCGCCGCGTTGGGAGGATTCTTGGCACGGAGAAAGGGGCGCGGTGCCGTCGCACCGCGCCGGACGACGAACACCGCGGCCGGTTCCGGGCCGCGGTGAGACGAGGAGACCGCGGCCGGTTCCGGGCCGCGGCGGAAGGAAAGACCGGCGGCCGTGCCGCCGGCGTCGGAAATCAAGGGCGGGACTGGAATTTCCCGGTCCCGTTAGTAAAAACCGGCCGGCCAGCGGGCCGGCCGGATATCATAAAAACCGGGGGTTTAAACCCCCGGCCGGCTCTTCAAACCCCCCTCTTAAAGAGGGGGGCGGTTCATTTAAAGAGGGGGGGGCAACAGCCCCCCGGTTTTATCAAGCCGGCCCCCATTTGCGGGGGCCGTTTTTGTCAAAGGCACGGCCTTGAGCCGTGCCGCTTGAAGAAAAACGCGGGGCTATGCCCCGCGTGCCAATCACGTGCGGCGCCCAGCGCCGCCGCCGCGGCCCGCCGCCGCCGCCGCCGCGGCCCGCCGCCGCCGCCCCGCGGTCCGCCAGCCGCCGCCGCCACGCGGCCCGCCGCCGCCGCCACGCGGCCAGCCGCCGCCGCCGCCACGCGGCCAGCCGCCGCCGCCGTCCGCCGCCGTCCGCCGCCGCCGTCCGCCGCCACCGGCCGCCGCGCCGTCCAGAGGGGGGGGGGTCGGGCCGGGTCGGCCCGGACCCGGACCCCCCGTTTCGGACCAGATTAGGTTTTTGGCTCATAACTTGAGCCTCGGACCTCCGAATGACGAACCGTCTGCGGAAACGCGATCCTTGGATCGAGACGATCATTTCGGTATATCGCACTCAAGGTTTCGGGTTACTTTGAGTTCGGCCGGGTTGGTTCATTCACGAAACCAACCGGGCCTTCGGAGCGAAAACGCTCATATCTTGAGCTACGGACGTCCGATTGACGTGCCGTCAGTCGCGTAGTGTTCCTCTTAGTGAGACGGATCTTTTGGCATACTCCGCCTGAGGTTTGGACGCAGGTGGAGTACGGTCGGGTTGGTTTTGCCTTAAAAACCAACCGGGCCCCGGAGACGAAAATGCCATTATCTCTCAGACCGGGCGTCCGATCGACGCGCCGTCTGTTGCGTTGAGTTCCTTTTGACGATACGGAACTTTTGGATACATCAACTTCGGTCTTCGTGACAGTTGATGTATCAGCCTCTCGGCTCGTGGAGCGGATCCTCCGTACGAGCTTGCTGTGTGCGGGAACCCTAGTGCTGGCTGCGACTGTTCTACTGCTACGACTGCTACTGTGACTGCGACGACGACAGTACAGAGATCCTGTGTGGATTCGACGACGACAGTACAGAGATCCTGTGTGGATTCGACGACGACGACTACAGCACTCAGCGATCCTACATGGATCAGTGCTACAGGTTCTGTGTGAGCCCGATCCTGTGTGGGTCCTTGCGCTCAGCGGTTCTGTGTGAGCCAGCGCCTACAGGTTCTGTGTGAGCCCGATCCTGTGTGGGTCTTGCGGGGGTTAGTTACCTATCGATCCTTCGTGGGTCCGACGACTTAGATGGATCAGTGATCATCTTTATCGTCCCTGAAGAAGTATACCTGTGTGAGCTGAATCCTGTTACTTTCCTTTGTGGAATACGTATACTTTCCTGCGTGGACTGAGTTATACTTGGGCTCGGAGGTTGGAGCGTATTTGAATTGATGACTTAGTTATATGTATGGGCATATACCTAAGCAGTGTTGGTTGTTACTTCGTGATTGTACTTTGCTTCGTGGTTTATCCTTTGTGGATTTTGAGAGACCTTCAGGGGTCTCGGGGACCCTACTGAGTAGCTTATACTCACCCCTGCACGGGCTTCGCCCGCACTACGTTGTGTTGGTTGCAGACGACGGACAGCGTTGACCTTAGCTGAGGTTTGCGGAGCGGGACGGTACCCGGAGGTGGACCACTGGGCGGGACGAGCACGGAGCGGACGGTGGGACCCGTGGAGCAGAGGAGCTATCTGTACCCACCCTTCAGGTGGGATTTTCCAGTGGACAGCACGGAGTAGCGGCCTTTACTTTTCAGTTGCTGTTTTTCCCTTTTCGAGTTGTACTTTACTTTCAGTTTGGGTTTGTATTCTGGCCCATTTACTTTTCCGCACTTCAGTTGTACTCTGCTTGCTTAGTGTTTACTTTCCGCTTGTTTACTCTGTGGTGTGTGTTTACTTTTCAAAGGCAATGCCTTCCCAATTTGCTGGGATCTACGCCTTGGTGCTAGTCGCCAGCCCCTGGCCTATGGAAGGCGGGCTTGGGGTAGTCACGGCACGGACCCCGAGGGCGGGTCGTGACAAATTGGTATCAGAGGAGTTCGGTTCTACCGCGAACTCTGATCTTTTCTATGTGAAGCAATAATGTTTAGCGTATTGAGTGTGGTTATCAGTCCAGGGAGTCCAGTGTTGGTGCGGCGGCCGACGTATCCATACACCAGGACCCTGACTTCTGATTTCCGACTTAATGCACGGAAACATTGATTGCGTGTGTGTTTCAAAGTTTTCTTTGTGATTACTTGTGTCAGCTCACCGGGTATACTGATCTGCTTAATGAAAGTCTCAAGTTTTCTTTGTGATTACTTAATTCAGCTCACCAGGTATACTGTTCTGACTATGGCACTCTTGATCTCCTTTTCAGGATGGCCCCACGACGACAGCCAGCTAGGGTTCCGATGGTCGAGCGAGACGACAGCCCACCGAGCGACGAGGCCTCGGTGCAGGGCCCTTTTCCAGTAGTGGCACCGGCGGTAGCTTTACCCGCCGAGCCCCCGATGCTTCCAGCAGCAGCCGCTGACGATGCACGTCGCCTCAGCGCACTGCATGAGTTTCAGCGACAGCGACCGCCCAGGTTTCGCGGGGAGACGGATCCCCAGGCAGCAGAGGACTGGCTGGAGGCAGTGGTTCGAGTGTTTAGGCTAGTGAGGACACCAGCAGACCTCATGGTGATCCTCGCTGCGAGCCTACTACACGCAGCAGCAGGACGATGGTGGAGCCTGATGCTCCAGGTGCACGATGAGGCATCTCTACTCTGGACGGACTTCGAGAGCCTCTTCCGCTCTGAGTTCGTCCCGGCCACCCTTCGAGCGGTGCGTATCCAGGAGCTTCTACAGCTGCGGCAGGGCAGCATGACGGTCGCCCAGTACTCGGCGAGATTTACCGATCTCTCGCGCTACTCGACCGACATGGTACGGGACCCATTCTTCCGGGCCCGGACCTTCGAGCAGGGTTTGAGACACGAGATCAGGGCATCGCTGATCTCCCTCAGCATACCGACTCAGACAGGAGTACTGGAGCGGGCTCTTCTGATCGAGAGCTTCCTTGCTGAGTCTACACCAGCACAGCGACCCACCGCAGGGCGGCACGTGGCAGAGTCATCTGCAGCAGGCAGTCGACGGATGACTCAGGGGTCCAGACAGACCAGACCTTCAGGCAGACGATCTCAGGGCACTGGCTCAGCAGTGCGGGGCACACAGCGCGGAGCCAGTCTTCCGAGAGGCAGGCAGTGCTACTCGTGCGGCGGACAGGGCCACATGGCTCGTGACTGCCCGACCCGCCGTTCCGAGGAGCAGCAGTCAGTAGATGGACCACCGAGGCAGAGGCAGAGGGTCGACCGTGGCGGTCCGCAGGGAGGAGGCGGACGAGGCAGAGGAGCTGGACGAGCAGCTGGTGGTGGCCGACGCTTTGAGGCTTTACCACCACCACCACCAGGAGGTCCACCCCGACCACAGGGAGCTGGCGGGCAGCGACAGGCACAGCTCCAGGCAGCAGAGGCCTACGACCACGGCGCACCCGAGATGATTCGAGGTACAATCTGTGTCTATTCCACCCTTGCTGCAGTTCTTATAGACACAGGAGCGAGTCATTCTTTCATAGCCGCTGCCCTTGTTCGGAGCTCGGAGATTCCGACAGAGCCGTTGGCTCGATCCTTACGGCTAGAGACTCCTACGGGAGCAGACTCGACGATCACGCACTGGTGCCGGCAGTGTGAGCTTACTCTAGGAGGCGAGAGCTTCGGCTGGGATCTTCTTGTAGCAGCGTCGAGGCCTTACGACGTCATCTTGGGCATGGATTGGCTGTCCACGGTCCATGCACAGATTGACTGTTTTAGGCGCAAGGTGCGATGTGTACGCACCGACGGGAGCAGGTTCACCTTCACCGGCGAGAAGGGAGCCTTAGCAGCACAGGATGGACTTCCGCGGAGGAGAGGACAGCCCATCACTCATCAGTTGGCTAGCCTTATCCTTGGAGCAGTTGACGTGCGGAGTCCTGGTTTTCCTGCAGTGGTGGATCAGTATGCGGACGTTTTTCCCGACGATGTTCCAGGGCTACCTCCTCGCAGAGAGGTAGACTTTTATATTGACTTGTACCCCGGGACAGCCCCGATATCCACTCCAGCATATCGGATGGCCCCCGCCGAGCTTCGAGAGCTACAGGTACAGTTGGAGGACTTGCAGGGCAAGGGATTCATCCGACCCAGTGTTTCACCCTGGGCTTCCCCGATATTGTTCGCCAAGAAGGCGGACGGAAGCTTGCGACTTTGTGTTGACTATCGTCGCCTGAACCAGGTGACAGTGAGGAACAAGTATCCGCTACCGAGGATTGATGACCTCTTTGATCAGCTCAAGGGAGCACGGTGGTTCTCGAAGATAGACCTCAGGTCAGGCTATCATCAGCTCAGAGTCAGAGACGAGGATGTGCAGAAAACGGCCTTCAGATGTCGGTATGGCCACTATGAGTTCTTGGTTATGCCTTTCGGTGTAACCAATGCTCCAGCAGTGTTCATGGCTCTCATGAACAGGATCTTTCAGCCATACCTCGATCGGTTTGTCGTGGTCTTCATCGACGACATTCTGATTTACTCTACGACAGAGGAGGAGCACGCCTATCACTTGCGAGTTGTTCTTGACACACTCCGAGAGCACCAGCTTTATGGTAAGCTCTCGAAGTGCCAGTTCTGGATACGTGAGGTCCACTTTTTGGGACACGTTATCTCTGAGGCGGGAGTTGCAGTGGATCCCGCGAAGATTGAGGCTGTGTTAGCATGGGAGCCACCCAGGAGCGTGACTGAGGTTCGGAGTTTCTTGGGACTAGCTGGATACTATCGGAGATTTGTGCCGAACTTCTCCAGAGTTGCGGCATCACTCACAGCGTTGACGAAGAAGGGGAAACCCTTCGTGTGGTCAGACAGTTGTCAGCAGAGCTTCGAGGAGCTGAGGCAGAGATTGACTAGCGCACCTATCTTGAGGTTGCCTGAGGAGGGAGTAGGGTACGTAGTCTACTACGATGCATCAGGGACCGGACTCGGATGTGTTCTGATGCAGGAGCGGGCCGTGATCGCCTATGGATCACGTCAGTTGAGGCCGCATGAGCAGAACTACGCTACCCATGACCTAGAGTTAGCAGCAGTGGTCTTCGCTCTGAAGACATGGCGACACTATCTGATGGGCGAGCGCTTTACGGTCTTTTCCGATCATCAGAGTCTCAGGTATATCTTCTCGCAGAAGGACCTGAACCTGAGACAGCGACGATGGCTCGAGTTCCTCCAGGACTATGACTTTGAGATAGTCTATACTCCTGGGAAGGGGAACGTAGTAGCTGATGCCCTCAGCAGGAGGATGGGCATTCAACTACTTGAGGAGGCGACGGAGCAGCTAGCCTCTTTGCAGATATCCTTCGTGGATAGAGATGGAGCAGCCTTTCTACAGTCTCTCACAGTCACTCCTCCACTACTGCAGCGAGTCAGGGAGGCACAGCATGGGGACGCTGACTGTGAGACACGGCGTGCACAGATATCCTCGGGACAGACACCTGATGGTTTCTCCCTTGGAGCAGAGCACGACATCCTTTTCAGAGGACGTACCATGGTACCAGTCGCTTTGCGAGAGGAAGTGTTGAGGGAGTTTCACACTTCACCTTTAGCGGTACATCCTGGAGTGGCGAAGATGTACCAGGACCTCAGACGACAGCATTGGTGGCCGGGCATGAAGAAGGCTGTAGCAGAGTTCGTTTCTCGATGCCTTACCTGTCAGCAGGTGAAGGCAGAGCACCAGGTACCAGCAGGCTTGGTACAGCCCTTGGAGGTTCCGGAGTGGAAGTGGGACGGCATATCTATGGACTTCGTGACTGGACTTCCACACACTTCCAGAGGTCACGACTCCATCTGGGTGATTGTTGACCGACTCACCAAGTCGGCACACTTCTTACCCATCAGAGAGCAGGGCTCGGTGGAGAGCTTGGGACGTCTCTACGTTCAGGAGATTGTGCGGCTCCACGGCGTGCCATCATCTATCGTTTCCGATCGTGATGCCCGCTTTACTTCCCGGCTTTGGAAGGGGTTGCAGGAGGCGTTCGGGACGCAGCTACGTCTTAGCACAGCTTTTCACCCTCAGACGGATGGTCAGACGGAGAGGACCATTCAGACTCTCGAGGACATGCTCCGTGCATGTGTCCTTGACTTTGGTCGTAGCTGGGAGGACCACCTACCTTTGGTGGAATTCGCATACAACAACAGCTACCACTCCACCATCGGGATGGCACCGTACGAGGCGTTGTACGGCCGACCATGTAGATCTACTTTGTGCTGGACAGACCCAGGGGAGTCAGCACTAGTGGGACCGGAGATGGTCCAGGCCACGACAGAGAAGGTCCAGGTCATCCAGGAGCGGATGAGGACAGCTCAGAGCCGGCAGAAGTCATATGCTGACAGGAGGCGGAGACCACTAGAGTTCGAGGATGGCGACCACGTCTTCTTGCGGGTCTCACCTCGACGTGGTATTCGGAGATTTGGCCGAGGCGGCAAGTTATCTCCGCGCTTCATCGGACCTTTTCAGATTCTCAGCAGGATTGGCGAGGTGGCTTATCGCCTGGCTCTACCACCTCAGTTGCACCGGGTGCACGACGTCTTTCACGTATCCCAGCTGAGAAGATACGTGCACGACCCGACGCACATCATTGACCATGGGGAGCTTGACGTTGACGATGGGGCGACTTTTACGGAGGTCCCGGTGGAGATAGAGGATCGACAGGAGCGGGTCCTACGTGGGCGATCGATTCCTCTTGTGCGCATCAGATGGCAGCACGGGAATCTCCAGGAGAGCACTTGGGAGCGGGAGGCTCAGATTCGTGCTCAGTACCCTCATTTGTTCCCCTAGTTTTTGTTGTATCTTTACGGGGACGTAAAGCCCTGAGGTGGGAGTAATGTAAAGACCGTAAAATTCAAGGGAAATTTTTTTCTTAATTTTCTTTGGATTTTTTACAAGAGCGCGGTTTCAGACGGCACCTGATTCCGAGGCCCGGAGTGCCCGGAATTAATTTCCGAAGTTTGGCTCGGGTACGTTCAGTGAACGAACGAGCGGGAATTCCTAACTTTTGATCCGGTGCTCGGAATTGAAATCCGAGGGCACCGATGAACTCGCAGTGCCGATATTCGCTTAAAGAGACCCTTTCGGGAGTTGCGTATGTTGCGGGTTGAAAGTTAGTTTTGGGGATTAAAAGATAAGTAAAATAAAATTGTGTGTGAATTTTATTTTATTCTAGGTGGTTAGACTCTCTCATGGGAAGTTGTTGGTGGGGCCCGCAACCACCCAACTTCCCATGTGTGGTTATGAGGGAGGTGGGGCCCACACGAACCCCCCACCTTTTCAAATTCCCTAACCCCTCTAAACCCCCTCTTTAATTTGTGACTCTCCCCTACATTAAAACTTGCCAACTTATCTTTCCATTTAATTTCTTGACAACTCAAGATTTTAATTAATGTAATAAATTCAACTTTTGAATTTTTGAAAGGTGGGCAAAGTGAAAATAAAATAAGGGTAGCTTATTTTATTTTGGGGGTTGCTGTGTTGTGTGGAGATTTGAGAGAGGAAGAGTTCTACACTTTGAAGAACTTCTTTTTCCTCCTTGAAGAACGCGAAGAACCTTCGAACATCGACGAAGAACGCCACGTACTCGGGAATCGTCTTTCGCGACGCCATACCCGCGACACCGACGACGTCTTCTTCCGCGTCATCTTTTCCCGCGACGAAATCGTCGTCAAAGAACTTCGAATCCTCGCTTCACGACATCGACGTCCTTCTTCCGTGACGCCGACCACCGCGACGCGTCTTCCGCGGGTCGTTGACGATCTTCGTTCTTGAAACCAGAGGTAGGGGATGATCTTTATTGATTATTTTTATTCCTTTCTTGAATCGTGGATTTTAGCATGACTTAACGTGTGACTTATTTTATTTAAGTTCCGTTTTTATTTCTTTAACGTGAGGGGGACCGGACCGCACGAACACGGCCGAATCCCCCTCCATCGTTCATGTTGTTCATGCTGGAGGAAACAAGTAACGTGGTGCCGTCGCACCACGCGGATGAACGTTCAGATATTTTCCGCAACGCCGTCGCGCTTCGCCGAGGAGAGATTTCAAGAACGCGACGCCGTCGCGCCGCGTTGGGAGGATTCTTGGCACGGAGAAAGGGGCGCGGTGCCGTCGCACCGCGCCGGACGACGAACACCGCGGCCGGTTCCGGGCCGCGGTGAGACGAGGAGACCGCGGCCGGTTCCGGGCCGCGGCGGAAGGAAAGACCGGCGGCCGTGCCGCCGGCGTCGGAAATCAAGGGCGGGACCGGAATTTCCCGGTCCCGTTAGTAAAAACCGGCCGGCCAGCGGGCCGGCCGGATATCATAAAAACCGGGGGTTTAAACCCCCGGCCGGCTCTTCAAACCCCCCTCTTAAAGAGGGGGGCGGTTCATTTAAAGAGGGGGGGGCAACAGCCCCCCGGTTTTATCAAGCCGGCCCCCATTTGCGGGGGCCGTTTTTGTCAAAGGCACGGCCTTGAGCCGTGCCGCTTGAAGAAAAACGCGGGGCTATGCCCCGCGTGCCAATCACGTGCGGCGCCCAGCGCCGCCGCCGCGGCCCGCCGCCGCCGCCGCCGCGGCCCGCCGCCGCCGCCCCGCGGTCCGCCAGCCGCCGCCGCCACGCGGCCCGCCGCCGCCGCCACGCGGCCGGCCGCCGCCGCCGCCACGCGGCCAGCCGCCGCCGCCGTCCGCCGCCGTCCGCCGCCGCCGTCCGCCGCCACCGGCCGCCGCGCCGTCCAGAGGGGGGGGGTCGGGCCGGGTCGGCCCGGACCCGGACCCCCCGTTTCGGACCAGATTAGGTTTTTGGCTCATAACTTGAGCCTCGGACCTCCGAATGACGAACCGTCTGCGGCAACGCGATCCTTGGATCGAGACGATCATTTCGGTATATCGCACTCAAGGTTTCGGGTTACTTTGAGTTCGGCCGGGTTGGTTCATTCACGAAACCAACCGGGCCTTCGGAGCGAAAACGCTCATATCTTGAGCTACGGACGTCCGATTGACGTGCCGTCAGTCGCGTAGTGTTCCTCTTAGTGAGACGGATCTTTTGGCATACTCCGCCCGAGGTTTGGACGCAGGTGGAGTACGGTCGGGTTGGTTTTGCCTTAAAAACCAACCGGGCCCGGGAGACGAAAATGCCATTATCTCTCAGACCGGGCGTCCGATCGACGCGCCGTCTGTTGCGTTGAGTTCCTTTTGACGATACGGAACTTTTGGATACATCAACTTCGGTCTTCGTGACAGTTGATGTATCAGCCTCTCGGCTCGTGGAGCGGATCCTCCGTACGAGCTTGCTGTGTGCGGGAACCCTAGTGCTGGCTGCGACTGTTCTACTGCTACGACTGCTACTGTGACTGCGACGACGACAGTACAGAGATCCTGTGTGGATTCGACGACGACAGTACAGAGATCCTGTGTGGATTCGACGACGACGACTACAGCACTCAGCGATCCTACATGGATCAGTGCTACAGGTTCTGTGTGAGCCCGATCCTGTGTGGGTCCTTGCGCTCAGCGGTTCTGTGTGAGCCAGCGCCTACAGGTTCTGTGTGAGCCCGATCCTGTGTGGGTCTTGCGGGGGTTAGTTACCTATCGATCCTTCGTGGGTCCGACGACTTAGATGGATCAGTGATCATCTTTATCGTCCCTGAAGAAGTATACCTGTGTGAGCTGAATCCTGTTACTTTCCTTTGTGGAATACGTATACTTTCCTGCGTGGACTGAGTTATACTTGGGCTCGGAGGTTGGAGCGTATTTGAATTGATGACTTAGTTATATGTATGGGCATATACCTAAGCAGTGTTGGTTGTTACTTCGTGATTGTACTTTGCTTCGTGGTTTATCCTTTGTGGATTTTGAGAGACCTTCAGGGGTCTCGGGGACCCTACTGAGTAGCTTATACTCACCCCTGCACGGGCTTCGCCCGCACTACGTTGTGTTGGTTGCAGACGACGGACAGCGTTGACCTTAGCTGAGGTTTGCGGAGCGGGACGGTACCCGGAGGTGGACCACTGGGCGGGACGAGCACGGAGCGGACGGTGGGACCCGTGGAGCAGAGGAGCTATCTGTACCCACCCTTCAGGTGGGATTTTCCAGTGGACAGCACGGAGTAGCGGCCTTTACTTTTCAGTTGCTGTTTTTCCCTTTTCGAGTTGTACTTTACTTTCAGTTTGGGTTTGTATTCTGGCCCATTTACTTTTCCGCACTTCAGTTGTACTCTGCTTGCTTAGTGTTTACTTTCCGCTTGTTTACTCTGTGGTGTGTGTTTACTTTTCAAAGGCAATGCCTTCCCAATTTGCTGGGATCTACGCCTTGGTGCTAGTCGCCAGCCCCTGGCCTATGGAAGGCGGGCTTGGGGTAGTCACGGCACGGACCCCGAGGGCGGGTCGTGACAGTTATATCGTGTTCCCCCAGTCATTCAGGCCAAGGTAGAGGATATGGTAACGCAGAGTAGGAGCAGTTGTATGATGAAAGGGAAATGGATCAGGCTAGTCTTGATAATGTCTAGGGTAGAGAGAATGTTAAGATTCATGTTATGAAGACTACATTAATTAATGTGGATGAATTATAATCTACCGTTAGAGGAATGATTATTTTATCATCTACCTTATATTTCTTTTTGTTTCATAATGAAGCATTGAATTCTTTTCAATCTAATATTATTTGAATCAATTTAGGAATTTATGTGGAATTATAAGAGGAATATTTTTCTATTATCACAACATTGTGAGTGTGGTCCTAGAATATGAAAATTTGAATGTTGGGTTCTCTTGTGATTGGGTCTTACCATTTCTTTTGGGAACCATTCACATTAGAAATGATAGGCATCTACTTGATTCATAGAATGTATTTTCTAGTTATATTCCAAACTCATATCTACTATTACAGTAGGAGATTTACCTTTATATCTATAGAATTAGGTAGCTACTATCCAAATGGTTTCTAGGATTTTCATACTGGTCATTGATGACCAATTATGTGTAGATGGGATTCTCTCACAACTCAAATAATTATTATTTCTCTAGATGATGGTGGAATTCACTAAAATTATTTTCCACAATTAGTATATCATTTTTAGGATGTAAATTTTGATGCCTTATATGGAATAATGTTAGAGTGATAAACTGAGTTCATGATTGTGTTGGTGTTTGGAGTTGAGCGAGCTTATATCCGCCATTCAGAATGGTTCAATAAGAGATTAGGGTGTTGAAAGATAAGTTGTATGATCTGGAGTCTAACTTCCTTATAAAACATATTACATCTTCATGGGTTCCTTTAGTTCTCTTCACTAATAAGGATAATGATTCTTTTTTTCTAATGTGTGGATTATCGAATGATGAACTAGATGATTGTCAAGAACAAGTATGCTCTTTCATGCATTGATGATATTCTTGATAAGTTGATAGGTTCTATGATCTTCTCTATAATTGATTTAAGATTGCTTTACCTCCAATTATGTGTGATACTAATATATATACTAAACAATACCATTAAGATAATTTATGCAATGGTTAAATTCGTAGTGATGTTGTTTGGGTTGATAAACAAAATGATGGTATTCATGGACTTAATGAATATGATCTGTCATCATTTTTTGGATCATTTTTTTGTGGTTTGGACAATGATATAGTTATATACTCCCACTCAATAGTCCATCATTGAAATAATCTTGAAATTATACTGAGTATATTGAAATTTCATAGACATTATTCTATGATAATCAAAAATAGTTATTGGATTAATAAAGTGCACTTCTTGGGATATTTCATCTCATGGGTTGGAATGTCATTGGACCCTAAGAAATTTTAATCCTAGAAATCATGGGTGAATCCCATGATTCTCTTCAATATATGGGAATTTTGAGGTTTATCAGGATATTATCGATGTTTTACCTAGGATTCCTCCCATTTGGTAGCACCAATGTTTAGACTGAAAAATAATGGGGTGAAGGCTATTTGTTCTGATTCCTGTGAGAGAGCTTTTCAAGAAATGAATGGTAGGATAACCATAACACATATCTTCAATTTACCTGTACTAGGTAAATCATATACTCTGTACTATGATGCTTTCGATGTTAAAATTAGAGCATTTCTAATCCAATAGGTTCAAGTGATTTCTTATCGCTCTAAGAAGGTGGGACTTCATGAGTGGAATTATACCAGTCACCATATAATATTAGAAGCAGTGGTACATTCACTAATACTTTGAAGACATTATCTCATGGGTTATGGAATTTTGGTATACATGGACCACAATACCTTTAAGTATATCTTTTCCCAGTGGGACCTAAAACATTGATATAGGGGGTGGGTAAAGTATTAATAGTCATTTAATGTCAAGTGGGATTATACCCCTGGATAGGGAAATGTTTTTCCAATTAAATGAACTGAAATTCACAGACAAAGGTATTACGGGTTTCTTGTGATGAGTGGTGGATAATTTCCATCTTTTCAAACATTCAGCCAAATGTCATAGTGTTTCATGATCGAGTAGATCTGACTTCAACATCTACTATATCCATGCTACTGGAGTAATATAAAATCGAGTAGTTGTCTAATATAGAGGTACTAATTCATATATATAACTTATATAGTTGGAGATTCAATCATGATGGTATCTCAAAATTGAGCATTCTTTTCTTTTCTAGGGTTGAGTATGGGTTCTTGCGGTTTTACACGAGGAGATAATGGGAATATTTCATTTTTCTAGATAGGTGGTACATATTAGTTTATTGAAGAAGTATCATGACACTTGTATATATAAATATTTCTCTGATTTGAAGAAGTATTTATCAATATTACTCACAAAAGCTAAGGTTTTTAGTAGGTGAAGGTTGAGGATCAGAGTCTAGATGTGATTTTCTAGCCTTTCCCTATTCCTGAGTGGAAATGTGATGATGTAAAATTGGATTTTGAAATATGATTACATAGGAAACCCAAAATAATGATGCTTTTTGTGTGATTTTGTATCAAAGGATGAAGGTGAAGGTGTACCCATTGTTACCAATTAGGGAGACCTTTAAATTGGATGATCTTGGCAGTCTTTACATGTTACAGGTTTTTTTCACGGTGTTTTGAGTAGTATGATTTCATATAGGGATCCAAATTTCACTTCACATTTTGGAAATGTTCTACAAAAGACTCTATGATCGTGGAATCTTTTAAGTGAATACTATCACCTTCATATTGATGGTAAATCTTAGTGAACTATTGAGGTTTTGGAGGATATTTTATGATAATATATATTGGATTTTGGTGGTTCATGGGAAAAATAAATGTCACACATGTAGTTATCATATAATAATAGCTTTCATCTATTGATTCAATTGGAAAATATAGGTTCATTGAATAGACGGTCATGTCATTCACCTTATTATTGGTTGGAGTTAGGTTATATAACAGATGTTAGGACTTGTCTCATATTGGAAACATATAAACAGGTTCATGTGATCACACAATGGTTGGTGAGTGAACAGAGTATGAATAAATCATATGATGAGAATCGAATATAAGCCCTATAAATCAAGACTTTTCATCATGTTTTCCTTCTATAGTCTCTTCGAGCGGGGAAACACCATATTAGTAAACAGGGAAAGATAGAACCAATGTTTTTGGGTCCATTTGTAATTGTGTAAAGGGCCAGTGCAATGACATACTATTTATCCATTTTTCATTACTAATGTTCCATACATGATGTGTTCCTGGAGTCACATATATAGAGATATAATTAGGACCCTTCCCATGTGATAGATGTTGTAGACATAAATATTTTTGTTGATGTTTCCTTTGAGGAGGATCTGATACGGGTTGTGAATCACAGTGTGCAATATCATCAGTGTAGGACTATATCGTTCATTCAAGGGAAATGGTAGCATGAGAAAGTTTATGAGGAGACCTATTAGAGGGAGTATAACATGATAAAATAGTAAAAAAACCAATTTCGCTGAGACATCATAGTGAATCTTGGAGTAGCCTATGGAAAATATGTAATGTGGTGGGGAGGTTGTAAGATCCCTTTTTTAGGTTTTTCTCTCTCTATATTTTCCATTAATCTTTATTTTAGGTGTTTTTATCATCATCTTTAAACCATATCTGTCATTTTTTGTCATATATTCCAATAACTTAAAAAATCGTCATAACCTATGAGTAAACATGAGAATACCAAAGAGGCTCTATGTGGAGATCCTTTGTTTAGGAAATAACCTAATGTCTTCAGACTGATATTTTGTTTTGTTTTTGATATAATGGTGTCTGGTTAAAAGGGTCATGTGGTTTATGGGTCCATGGTCTGTTGGAAATATTTAAATGGGGTTTTTTTATTGAAAATGGACTGAAAATCCATCTATAGAAATTTACACACCCTGAAAATGGATTACACGTCATGTAATGTTTAGGTGTTTTTTAATAAAATAATATATGGCACTATGTTATTCAAAATATCTCATTAAAAATAATTAAATGATGTTTAACTATATTATAGGTCATGTGATTCCCTGACCCTCTATTTTAGTGTATGATATGATGTTAAATTTTCAATCTAAATTGTAACAACATTATCCTATCAACCCTAGAGAACCTTTAGTGTGACATTAAGTTCCAATATTCCTTATAGAACCCCCAATAAATCATTTTATCATTCAGAAGTGGTTTTGGTCTAGTTTCACCCTTTTCTTACTTATTATTCCAGCCATGGCTTTGTAATCTACTGAACGTTTTCATTGTTTCTTTTGATCATGATCGGTTATGATATTCGAACATCATTGTGATCATCCACACATTATTCTTATTGGGAGTTTTATAAGGGAATGATTCTTGGGTTTTTAGATAATGTCATGGGGTCTAAATATTATCTTTATGGGTTAATAATTTTTAATGAATATGAAATATTGTGATTTCACCGATTTAAAGAATGTTTGAATCAATTAAAAGATAAATGAGATTATTCCATGGAGTCTTTTGGATAAAAATGGATTAAATAATACCATATGGTTACCCATTGGGTAGGATAACCATAAATTTAATTTAATCGGATAATGGAATTAATTTTGTTTATCAAGACATGAGTCCTTATACGATTACATGATATTGAATCCCTAATTTTTGGATTACAACTAATTTTTATTACTGTTGTTCAATTTTGATATAGATGAAAATTGGTATATGAATGAAAAATGGTAATTAAAATTATTTACCATTGAGGTTTATGATATGATATTGTGATATACATGTTTTCTGGTAGTAATTTTGTTCCATACTAAAATTATTATATATTAGGCTTCTCTCTTGCACATAAACACTTATATGTTGTAATTATGATATTTAGGAGGCTCATCCTAGTCCCATGTTGTAATGGTTAGAGTGAGTGGGATCTTCCCAATACCATGATATGATTCTTATTGGTATTTAACCAAGATGGGGTAATTATTATAGGGATTATACACATATTGTTTTGACTATGTAATGATTATGGTTGTGGATGTCATGGTCATAATACAAGAACCAAGATATACTTTCTTGATGTCGAAGATTGTTATTTTACCATTTTTATATAGTTTTGGTTAATATGGTGGTAAGATGTGCTCTAAGATATCCTGGTAAGGTTGTGGTAAATTTTATTTTACCATGGTTATATGGTTGTGGTAGGCATGGTCATAAGACATGCTCTGAGATATTCCAGAATGGCATAGAAGAAGCTCATTTTATTATTTTTATTTACTTTTGGTTGTCATGCCTATAAGAAAATTTCATATATATTCTGAAAAGGAGCCATAGAATGTTTTTGTTGTATATAATTAATTGTAGAATAAATTAATACACATGTTTATTACTTTATTTCATAAAATTTTTTTCAGAATGAAATGGTTGGACAGAATGGTTTTTACATAGTAAGTTATTATCACCGCACATTCAGGCTTCAATATGTTACCCTAGGAGATTACATGGATGTAGGTATGGGAAATGGAAAAACACATTGTGGATTATTGTTTTCTTGTTGGATAGATTGGTGTTTGGATGTGGGATCAACATGGGGTTCATGATTGGGAACTGTTGAGTATTTGTTTCATTCAGGTAGTCTTTTACATTCATTTTTTCTATAATAAAAGCAGTCACATTTCAGAACATCATTCCATTATTCTATTAATATTTGTTATATTATTCAGTTGGGTTTTGTTATTAGTTTATGTTTTGTATATAATCTAATTTCATTTCTTCATATGGATTATTTAAACTACATGGGCACTTCTTAACTAGGGTTATAGTCTCCCAACTATACTGATCACACCACCACTAAAATTTGGGAGCCTATTTTTTAGGAGGAGGTACACTTTTGGACTCATAACCATCTATTTTTTACCACATGGGGGAGAGACAGATTGACGGGTGTACATGGTTGTTTCCCCTTTTTCAGACATGGAAGAAGAAATTCTAAAAAAATCTAATGGAAAAGGTCGGGTGTTAGATAAAAATTTCATTAGGGTCTCAACAAATATTCGATAATAATGTTCCATAATAAAATTAAACTAAAACGTGCTTTCAGTTTTAAACAAAACAGCCATGGAAGTAAATTTCCGTATTTAAAAAATACATTATTTTCATATGAAATGATGGAAAACATTTCAATAGTTGATTAAATATACATTTGATATAAAATAGTTTATATAAATCATTATACATTTTAAAGTGAAGATTAAAAAACAATGGAATATATAATAAAAACATTCACAATAAGAAATAGATTCATCTACCATGAGGTATGATGGTTTTTAATTAAGATATCCTCAAACACTCAAATCTATGATCATTAAAAAGGGAACACATATCCCTCGGGCGCATACCAAATAAGACCCTTCAATATCCTAGTAAGGATAATATCCCCCGAACTATGTTTGTTATAGTTGTAAAGCATCAATCCATTGCTATGGTGTTACAATCCTAACATGTTTATCCCAACGAACATACAAAATACACAATCTTGAAGGTTGTAAATGAATCAATCAAAAATGTGATAACCATTCAAATTAGTTCTAAATTTGAATTTTGTATTACCAGTTTCAATATTCCTTTTTCATTCCAAATAATAATAGAATTTTTTTATCAATTCATGAATTTAAAAATAAATCAATCCATATTTTATCATCATATTATTTTAATCCAATTGTAATCAAACAATCCATATCATTTCACTATTTCCATAAAAATCATCCATTTCTAGAAATTAAAATTCCATTAAGAGTGTGATTTTTCCAAAAAAATATATACCATATAATTTTGAATTACAAGTGAAATCAAATTGGGTTCTCAAAATTCTATTAAAATAAATTTGAATCAATAAGAAAATTAAAGATTAATCAATTCGACATCTTAAATAGAATTTCCTACCTTTTTCACAAAATCAAAATAACTGTTACAGAACTCACCGGCAATATTGATGGGTCTTATGTTCTTGGAACTCATCCTAGAAACAAGATTCAACAACATAGTGTTTAGATCCATCAATTCCATGTTGTTTTATCAAATAGAATGGAAGGAACAAGAAAGAGATCAAGAGACCAAGATACTTCCAACTTGGAGAGATACACCAAAACTACAATAAGGAGCTATTATTGGATGAAATGATCTATAAGGGATGATGGTGTCAAAAATCCCATAGAGATGGATATTGGTCTAGATCAATAAAATATAGAGGATATGGAATAATAAATCCAACCGATATTCATACATGAAACCAATATTTGGGGATTTTCATGATGTGTATTCCCTTTACATGGTGTGTAATTATACATTCACATATACACCAACAAACCATCAGCTTATATTAAAAATATTATATTTAAAATTTAAAAATAGTGTAACTAAATTAGACGTTTTTTTGAATCCATAGTGGACTGTATAACTATAAAATTTTATGAAAAAAATTACAAAAAATACTGACATCCCCATTATAGTTTTCCTCTCAATTATTTATTTTTCCTAGAAAACAATGTAAAAAAATTCCACAAAAATAAAAAATCATAACTATAAAAAATATAATAAAATTTAATTTTAATTTTATTTACTCTTGGGGATTACAATATAATGTTACCAAAGTGGTAAATTTTTTATTTAATAATCTCATATTTTATCATGATTTTTTATTATTATGTTTCAGATGATAAAATATTGTGATCCATATCTCAATAAGACTATGAATTTTCTTCTCTTCTAGAAATTTATTTAGAATACATGCTTCCCTTAATTTTCCTCTCTTTATCTTCCCAATATGTGAGATAACCATTTTTTAAAAAATAATGTTTATTTCATATTATAAATCAAAAAATTATTTTTATCTGAAAACCATGTTTTCTAAATGTATTTAAATAGTGTTTTTAACACTATATAAACGATTAATTAAATTACTTTTTACCAATTTTTACTTTTTTATAAAACATTTTTAAAGGTATCTTCGTATCATATTCAAAAAAATTTCCATTCTTCTTTTATAGAAAATGTGAACATAATCTAAATTTTAACATGTATGTCATGAAAAGAATCCACTACCTTCATGCCCATTAATTTTTTTGAAGGTTTATTTATTATCATACAAGGTTATTTTCAAAAAATAATAATTAATATATTTTCAAATTTTTTTCAAAGGAAAAAAGATATTTTTCAAAATAAATGTTTTAATTGATCATTAAAATGACTAATATAACAAATATATATATATATTAGAATTGTATTACTATGGATATGATCCATGTATAAAATCATATTTATTTTTCTATGTGGTCTTTGATTATGATGGAATGGTGTTTATGAATATTTTTTATCTTCCATGGGTTATACAAAGTGGTAATTCCAATGAAAAAAAATTCATTTACTGTGTTATAATATGATGAAATGATTATAAAACATATATCTTTTTCATAGGTTATAAAATGATGAAAGGTTTATGAATGAAATATCATTTCATGGTTTATGATGTGATGAATTTTTTATGATCTTGTGGAACACATTAGTATAATTTTTATTATGTGATGTGTGGGGAATATATCTCCCTCCAATGTATTGGGTAATGATTTATATCCCCAGAGATAGATTTGTCTAGAATGGGGAGTTAAACCAATTCATAATTGGTATTTTTGCACTATGATGGTATTGGGAGTAAAATTTTACTACTATTATGGACTGCAAAGTGAACTCATTCATCTATTAAAGCATTGGTATTGAGCCTTGAATTCAATGGAAATAATTTTCTATGATTATGTGTACTCCATAATTCAATGTCTTATGACAATGGTGTGTTGTGATAGCCCATGTTATTTTATTTCTAAATTATTCATGTCTAATGTACTGCCAATATTTGTGTCATGAATCCATATTTTGATTTTTGACTATAGGGTATAGTTTTCAAATGTTATACTCATTTACTTATTCCATTATTTGTATTTTATTCTTACGTATCTCTATTTTTTTCCATTACTATACTTCTAAGATCATTTTTTCATATGATTACTTTCCCTATGTTTTAATGTAACGTATTCTTTATGATTTGAATAATAATATTTCAATTTATGACGAACATATTGGGATAAGATGTAGTTCATATATGAACTTAGTTTTTATGTTTCGATGTTTCCAATGTAACTAAATCTTCATGACGCTTTGGAGTGTTTCTGAACAATGTAATGAATTTTCACCTAAAAATTCATAATATCTAAGTATAAAATTTCTAAATCACTATATATCCAATTAAAAATATTCTAAATTATTTATTCCAAAATCATACCAATTAATTACAGTCAAAACCATTATTTAATAAAAAAATCACAAAATACTTTACATGCATCAAACAAAAAAATGTTAAAATCATGATTTTAAAATTATAATCAAAGATGTTTTTCAAAAACATATAATCATTCAACAATTTTCAAGTCATTACCAAATAGGGGTTTTCATAAAAAATCACACAATGATTATACAACCATTTCATAAAACTTATTTATTTTAAACTAATCCTTTAGGTTCTAAATCATGGGGTGAAATTAGAAATGAAACCTACGAAAAAGTGGTTGATGATAACAAATAATGGTATAATGAAACATCATGATTATATCACAACCCACATTCACTAAAGTATATCAAACATGATATATCATAAAAAAATAAAAACACATATATTTATCCCCAATGTACTGTATAAATGATCTATTGTGAAAGAAGAACATTGGATTGAATTAGATTTTGGAATAATGGGTATTTAAAAAATAATATAGTCCTCAATTTACTTCTAGTCACATAAGGATTACTAAAATATCAAAGGGTATCGTCTCTCAATCCTAGGGATAAAAAAGGAATTCATAATCTGAAGAATTTACTTGAAATATTATGGTTAAAGGGGTTAGTTCGGATTAGATCCACAATTTCTGGAAGGAATGATTTATGTTTCACACTTAGGACTCATTGCATTGAAAAATATATTCTAATCATGTGTTTATTCAGTCATTAGGCCCCATCTCCAATGGTTGGATCAGAGAGCAAGATACGTCATGAACCAAAAATTATTTTCCCTATGTTTCAAGATGCATGATTTCTCCAAGCAATTCACATGGTTTACCCAAACCATGTGACAACCATGCACCAACCCTAATCCAAATTTATTCACATTAATGGTTATACAAAGATATTGTATAGTTTTTAATAACCATAAATAATACATGAACCTTTAAAAAAACACAAAAAACATGTTAAAACCCATCATACCATCTAGAATCAAAATATAATATTTATATACACTTAAAATGCCTAAATAAAGGGGCATGTTTCTGAAACCAATGATGATACATTCCTCCTTCTCTAAATCATTATTTACCGTATCAATATGAAAAAAATTGTATAATTATTTTAATTTAATTTTGTTATATTTATGAAACATCCATCATCTACAACTTTTCATCAGTTAGAAAATGAAAATGTGGTTGTGTGTAGGGGAAGAATGTCCCAACCACGAATGGGTTTTTCCATTTTTTATCATGGACTCAATTGAATGGTTATAATGATGTATTAAATTAATAAAAAATATATTTATTACATAATTATAATTCTAATGATGTAAATCATTATCTAATAACAAACATTCTAATTCATTAGAAAATGAATATTTCTACCATATATATGTCATGACTTCTGCATCCGCAATGATTGTATTTTATTTTCTACTACTTTATGAAATATATGATTACAAAATCCAATTTAATGTATCAATATTACATTGATAACAAATTTATGGTTATGAAATGGGTATATAAATATTATTATTTACTATTAAAATAAAATCATTTATGTAATTGAAATTGATAATAATATTTGTTTAATTAATTCATTTCAAATTATCACCCATATATCCAATGAAAGTTGATGGATCTATAGTAATATATATTAAAAACAATAATCATTTTTTAAGATCATATAAATAATGAATATAAGAAATACATGTGAGGACTGGAACCGCTGAATCATTATATGCATGGATAACTAAATAGTTCAAAAAAATATTAATTTAATTTTTTATGTAAATGGATACTATTAAATTATAATATAATTGTGTATTGAATGATAAATAAAAATATGTTTATGATATATATGTATAAAAAATATATAATTATTATGAAAGAGTATAGAATGAATTTTATAAAGAGTAAATCCAATATAAGGGTTTATTATATAAAAATTCCTTCATTGTGACATGTATTTCATTAAGTACCTCTATCAATTATATGGTCTGTATTATTTCTCTTGGAAATATTACAATGATTTTTGTGTTAAAATTTTTATAATGGTTTATAATATTAATCAAATTTTCTTATGACATTTTTAATGTTTCCAAACATGATTTAATTTATATTATATACATCGTTACATATAAAAATGTTTTGAATTATTATTTTGTGTAAATTATTTTTCTAACCATATCATATGGAAAATATTAATGAATTAATATTTTATAGTTATTAACATTGTATGCATTTTTTTACAATCTCACTATTTTTTTGAATTGATTACTTTTCAATTTCAATTGGGAAAAAATGTATGTTCCATATAAACTGAGCCCATATTTTTTTCTCCACATTTTATTTTTTCAGTTTTATTTTAATTTTTCCATTTCTTTCTATTTTTTAATCAAATCAACCATAGGAATTCAAATATTAAAATATTACCTTATTTCAACTTTCTAGATTGAAATCATCATATTCAATAGCGATACAATTTTATTTTTATATATATTATTCCAAAAAATTAGTGATTTCTTAAATTCATTTTATTGTAATATTGAATTTATTTATAATTATTTAATACGTTTTTTTTACCATTTTTTGAATAATAAATGTCTTACTTTTTTATAATAGTTCCAAAATACAGATGTTTATATTTTTTCAACATGACTGAATATTCCTAGCTTCATAACCATTCATAATTATTTATTATTAATTATATAATTTCATGGGTATCCTATGTAATATATATTCAACATATTCAAAGGGTTTTTTTAAAAGTGATAGGTATTATTTTATAAAATGTTTAGTAAATGGATTTTATTTTGTTTATATTTTTTTCTTTAACTCCTTATATTCTTCAAAAATAATAGTTTAATTTTTAGGATATTTTAATTAGTTTTTTTAAATATAATTTCGTAACATTATTCTTAGAATCTATTGATATGATTTCAAGAAGTTTTATTTAATATTTATTTTTCAATAATTTTACAAAAAAAAATTAATGGATATTATTTTGAGTGTTTTTTATTCTAGATTTCATTATATCTAAAAAACATATTCCACTAATACAAGAGCATAATTTTTATTAATTTATAGCCTAAATTGTGTCCATGTTCTTTTTTATTATGGATGTATTCTATATTCCTTATACATTCACTAATTCATATACACATTACATTGCGTAGTGTGGAAATTATATGTTTCGTAAATGTGATCCAATACGTTTAACCAGAATAATAACTCATTTATTAACTGGGGAAATTATTAAAAATATGTATACATTTTAGTTTTATGTATAATATTATTGAATAATACTAATTGATGATTTTTTTGGGGGGTAAATTGAAAATATCCGTTATATGATCAAATGTCAATAATTTATCATTATTAAAGCATGTTGATGGTGAATTGTATTTTTAATTAAATATATTATTAAAATGTTGTACATGAGTAACTAATTGGAGGGGATTCTTATACCCCATTCATTAATTGGAAACAACCACATTATATATATAGGGATGGGTATCAGTTGGTGTATGTTATACCACACAATTAAAATGTCCTTGCTAATGACATGATGGTATGTAATATTTATAAGAATGATTAATTGATGGTATATAATATGTTCTAGAATTATACCTACATTTTATATTATATTTCATTGCTTGAGGACCTAATATTATGCATTTTATCCCAGAAAGTGTCATTTGTAGTAATATAATTATTCCAAATACTAAGCATTTCTCCACTATGATGAGGGTTGTCAATTTTCATGAATATTTTTTACAATTTTTATAAACGTGGATTTATTTTGCACTAAATTTAATGTTTATATGTTCAACTTATATATTTTTTACTCTTCTATATTTGTAATATTTTATTTCATGATATTCAATCCAATGAATGTGGCCCATACTAAGTGTTTGAGATTATCCTTCATACATATCAATTTCTCTGGGTTATGAAGATTCATAATGAAAAAAACATATCTTGAATGATATCTAGTGTGGATTTTTTTTTGGTAGAGGTTGAAGATGTATTATAAGAATATAAAATGTGTGTTTAATTGGGAAAAACTATATTGGGTAATTTTTTATTGTTTCTTTGTGTGGTATTTATAAATTCAGTAATGCGCTAAATAAAAAATGAATTCTCTTATATAAGTGACATTATAATTTATATTGATGTAACAATTATTTACGGTTAAAACTAGGCCTCCTCAGTTTGTATTAAAAATTGTACATAATGATTTTTTATAAATAAATCAGACATTAAGAGCAGATGGCCTCACAATTGGCATTTGATAATGGTTTTGAGAAAATTAATAGATTGATTGTTATCATATAAGGATAACATATGAGTTTTAATACAATTTTTTGGTTAATAAATGTAAGGTTGTTGATTGTATTAATTTCATAAATATGATAGTTGAGATCTTATTTGAATATATTTTAAGATAATCAATGATATTTTTTTTAATATTATTATTTTTTATTTAGAAACAATATTTTATTAAGAAAAATATAATAATTTAATATTATATTTTCATTGATTATTAATAATTGGTATCATAAGAAAACTTATTTTTTCGGAATATATGTTTAGTAGTATTTATAAAATCGAGGATTGAAGAATAATTTTTTTATGTTTTTATATAATATTTTTTCCACATTAATATATTTAGAGTAACATAAATTTCTTTAATTTTTTCGGTTATAATATAGCGAGGACATATTTTAAAAAGAAATATGGTTCAATAAATTTTAAGGAAAATGTTATGTCTATTTTGGAAGGAAATGTTATCAAATAATTTTACTCTTTGGGTATTGAATTTTGATAAGAAAATTTTTATATTTGTAGGTCTTTTTATTTATGTAATGATTTGTGTAGAAATATTTTCATTCATTATATGTATTTGGAATATAATATATTACTATATCACATGAAAATGTAATAATTATGAGTATTTTCTTAACATTGGGAAACCAATTTTGTTTTCACGAATTAATAGAGAAATGAAGAGTAAATTGTCATTTTGTTGTGGCTCTTATGATCATTTAATCGATTTTTTTTATGCTTTATAAATAAAAACAAAATCATTGTTATTTGTAATATAGAATATAAGAAGATTAGGTTGGATGAAATTGATCAAAACACCAATAATGGGTGAAAGTACTCTTGTGGAATGGAATGAAATTAGGAAACTATATTTTCCCATAAAGTATATGTTGATGGTAAAATAAGTATACAAAGAAGGGGAAGATAAATATATATACTATTATTTGTAAAATATCATTCCTCTATAAAAGTATTACTTTAGAAACACACTAATTGTTACACGTCTAATAATTGTATATGTATGGTTTTATGAACATTTATGAAGAATTATATATTTTCAATGTATTTTCCGAGAAATATCTTATTATGATGAAATAAAAATAGAATATTCTACCTTTTCCAATACATGTTATTTTTTAATGTAAAAATAATATATTTGGAGATAAATGTTATTTAAGGATGAACAATGTAACTCATTTAGATTTTAATGTTTATTATCCTTCTAATAAAACTATTATGTACAAAAACATATTATAGGAAAACCATAAAAATAATTTGAATAATATTGTACTATAATAAGAAATAAAATAAAATAAAATAGTTTTAAATGAAATAAATTTTACAAATTATATAAAATTGAAAATTAAAATTGTTCTATTTTACTATGAAAATTTTAATTAATTATAGTGAAAGTGTCTTAATTAATTTTCTGTTTTTTTATTATATTTTTCAAAAGTAGATATGAAAATATTTACTATTAAAACTTTAATAATTATTTTAAAAATAAACTACTAATATTCATATAATGAATTATAAAATATAATAATTAGTAATTTAATTATTCTTGAAAAAAACATGTTTTATAAAAAAATAATTCTCTATATGTTATATATGTTGTAGCTAAATTTAAAAAAATTATAATTTAAATATGATAATAGTAACATAAATATTAAATTATTTAATTTATAATTACCATATGATGAAAATTTTAATTTTTTTAGAAATGGTTGATTATTGATGGAATAGTAAAAAATAAAATTTTTATAATTATTTTTACATTTATTAAAGAATCATGATATGACAGTATCATACCAAATTATGAAATAATATTTATATATAAAAAATATTTTTCAAATTTTTAAACTCAAAAAATTTCAAATTTTATGTTGAACATAGAAATAAAAGTATGTTAATTTAAAACTTAAGTGATGGTTTATTCAAATAAAAGACCAATTTTTTATTTTTTCCTTAATTATGTATTTATTTCATTACATTCCATTTGGTATTTTGATTTAATTTAGATAAATATAATTTTCGTTATAAGCCTATAAATTTGGAATAAATCTATTATATACATGATTTTTGGTTAGAATTCATTTTAATACATAAAAAAGGTTTAATAAAACAAATTTCATTACATTTTGAGTATTTATAATAATGGAAACATATAATAACTCTACAAATTTTTCATTTGAACTTTATCAAATGTTTGGAATCATCATATTTAAATTATTTTAAAACATTCATTTCATTTTGATTCATAATATAAAGTTAACATTGTCAAAAAAATAACAGGTTTAGGGTTAAGTATGATAAAATGGTTAACCCTATGTGATAAGATCAAAAATATAACTAAATAATATATTTACTTTCATAATATTAATTTGTTTCATCATATCCTATCATATATTTTAAATTTACTTTGTCTCCATCGACCATACCTTTGACATCTCATTTATAATTTTTTAATATTAAGAATATATTTGATAGTTCTATCAAAATTAATTATAAAATGGGCTATATTCTCCACACTTATTAACTCACACTGAGAACATAAGGATTAAAATTTTTATCCATTTCCGTATCATATCATGAATATCCATGACCTAGAGTTTTTAGTATCACTAAAACGTTATCCCAAGAGGTCATAAGGAGAGATCCAAAGGCTTATACCTAAGAGGCAATCGCCTTCTAGAAGTTCATTCAATTTTCATTCTTATTCCACCTTCTCAAAATCATTCAAAAAAATCATAACATTATATAATTAGATTCATTAATGTAATAAAATATTTTTATTTTAATGGAAAACGCATCATCTTCCACTGTTTCATAATTTGGAAAATAAAATTTTTCTTATTGAAATGTACCGGATACCAAATCCATGAATGTCATCTTTAAAATTCTCATATCTATCTCACATGGCTGAATATAAGGTTTTATATTCTAAATAAATATAATATTTTTGATATAATTGTGATTCTATAATAGTAAACCATTATATAACATCCTCCCCAACAATTCATTTGATAATTAAGTTACTCCTCATCTATATGTGTGGACTACCACCCCCACCAATGAAATATATAATTTTCTATAACTACCTAACAAGTCCTATTATGAAAATGGATTTAATATATTAATATTATTTATATATCATATTACATGTTTTTAAATTATTATATAATTACTTTTATTAACGTATAAAATAAAATTGTTTTATGTAATAAAATTTTCTAAAAATGATATTTTTAAGCTTACAATGTTAGTTATCACTATAAGCTCTCTGAAACAGTTTTTGGTATCTGTAAATATATCACGAAAATCAATAAAACACCAAGAATATCAAAGAGATTATAAGACTATTACTGTTATTCATGGACTAGAATAAATGAATAAGAAAATGTTTGGAAAACATAAGATATAATTTAAAAATTATTTATTTATATAATAATTATTTGGAAATATGTAATTAAAAATTATAATTTTATTGAATTAATTAAGATAGATATAAATATGTTTATAATATAGTAGAATAAAAAATAAAAAATATATTATATATTAGGTTGTAATGGCTTTGACCTAGAAATAATTCAATGTAATTTTTTGTTATCTAAAATGTCTTTTTTTGAGTCATGTTTTTAATTATGAATATATTTAGTTTATATAGTCATTATGTTTTTACTTTGTATTTTCAAACACAATAAAATATGTAAAAATGGTAAATAATGTACAATTTCATGTCCATTCATTGATTTGTATTTGATTTATGTGTTATAAAATATATACCGGTTAATTGTCTATATTTCAATTTCAAGGGCTATGTTTATGGATTTCAACTACACTTTATTTTATATATTTTACTCACTTCAACCATTAATTCATTTTTAAATATAGATTCACATAGTTCAAGGGATATATAAAACCATATCATGATATGAAATTTAATGTATTTTGAATCGATTGTTTCCAAATGAGTAATGGTTTATATTTTTAATATCACATTTTATTCAAATTATTTTGGTATTAATTTCCACTAAAATAAAATCTCTATATTTTCACTCAGCAACCGCATTTGTTTTCTTCTCCTCTTGTTATTTCTATATTTTTCATTTTTATTTCATTTTTTCTCCTTTTTTATTCAAATAAAAAAAAGTTTGTCAATTCATAGAAATATTGATGGTATTTAATTGTATATTTTTTTCAATCCCCTAAATGTGAAAAAATAAATTTTTACAGGGTGTGTCGGGAGGTTTGGGGTTTTATTGGGGTCTTATTATAGGAATTAAAGAGAAACCAAGGCATTTTGTGCATGTTTCAAGGTTTGAGGTTGGTTAGTGAAAACCATATGATGGGGAAAGAAAATTGTGAAACATTAGATATAAGATTATTTCATAGTTTTTCAAATCATGTGGGACTTCTCATTTGACTATTCTACTTATCCCTTCTTGGAATGAGGATACTTCATGGTTTGCACACCGTTTTGAAAACTGTTCGGCCAAACAGTGTTCCCCATTAAAAAGTGAAAAATTTCGAATCTACCCCATGTGATTCTGACTTTCATTCCCGATATATTCCCCATTTCTCATACACATGACTATAGTGATTAATTAAACTCTCCCATGATTCCATGGGATCATTCTATTTTGATTCTAGAACATTTGGATCACTGTTGGCTATGGATCAAAGCTCCTAGTGACTCTAATCAACCACTTGATTCCCTTTTTGTGATAAGGGATTGTATATATATTCCTACTCTTAAAATGCTCCTAAAACCTCTATTTCCAATGAATCGTAGTGTTGGGCTTCAAAGGGTGGTCAAAACCAGATCTATGTCTAAAGTTAATGGTGTATTCATATTTGGATTCATGTTATGTGGTCTATAAGTTATATCTGATAGTTTAATTTTAAATTTTTGCATTCGAAGTTGTGATTTCCTTCCCTCTTGTTGTTCGTTAGATTCCTTATTATGTTTTGGTATAATGGATGGATAAATGATATATTAATCCTCCATGATCCCCATGGTATTCCTTGAGAGTGATAAGACCACTTTAGGGCCACCATTGAGGGTGTGCCTATATTCATTGACCTGGAAAACATTATTGTTAAGAAAAGATTATCATTATTATGAAAGAGAGCATGTGATAAATGGTTTTATATTCTAGTTTGATTTATAAATGGAACTAAAAGTGGCTGTGTTAGTTGTTATTAATGGTTTAAGGGGTTTTCTGGCATAATGTAAAAAAGATTATAATGGGTTAATGTGAATGTTTAAATTGGCTTATGAAATTGAAATGGAAATGTGTAATTAGATTAATGCATCTTAATTGATTAAAATGTAATTTATTTAATTCATAGTTATTGATGAATATTTAAATTGGGATAATTTATGTGAATTTTTTATTTAGCTAAAACTGTCAATGTTTGATTTTTGAGGTGGGTAAAATGGGTTGTTCTATGTAAATGGTAATTGTGTTAATAAATTAAGACATAAGGATGATTTTGGTTTCAAATGAATTATGAAATGGCATTGTAATGTGTTTTATATTATGTTTGGTTTGTGATATGGTGTATATGGACAGTGGATAAATAATTATGTATACATGGGTCCGGGGTATGTGGGTTATTTATTTAAGGTTATACGCCCATGGTTTGGGTTAAACTATGACTCTAAACACCACCACTAGAATTCATGGGTTATGTAGTTGGACTGAGGATCTATACCCCTAATAATTTCATTGGATGAAACTTCATAGAATGAGGCTCCATGGTAAGTGTGATGTGTTGTTTATGATATGTATTTCCTAGAGAGATATAGATTTTGATTTAACATGTTTTAAATAGTGACTTGTTATCTCAGGACATTGTTTAAATAAGTAAATGTCTAACCCATAGTGAATTTATTGAAAATTAACATAATATTGATGATTATTTACCTGATAAGAATTTAAATATTAATGGGAATGGGTCATGTGAATATTCTTACATAATGTAACATGAGATGTATTTTATTTACCATGTAACTTATTTTCCACATGCATGCACTATCTATTTATACAACATATTTTGTAGACACTGGTTGAGGTGTCCTATTGAGTGGCACCCACACACTTCTCGGGCTGTAGTTGAGAACTTGAGCAGATTTTAGAGTTACAAGTCATGACAAGGGAAAGGGCCCTAGGCTAGGGAATTGAGTCGGGCACAGGATGTGTATTGATGGGGATCTATACATGGGGTATGATCTATTTTTGGTGTTAAAATGATTCCATTTATTTTCATTTTCCACTAACTATAGATCAGTTATCAAGAAATTAAATATTTACTATTTTGTGGGTTTTAACCTATTTGGTAAGTGGAAGGTAATGCATGTTTCCGATTATTTTTTTATTTCAATTAGTTATTATGTATATTTTATGTTTATTACTAGGATAAATAGGGTATAGTCTCCCTACATGATACATTAGATCCCTGTCTCCAGTCGGCATTCTCTCGCATATGGGGAGGTGCACATAAAGTCATGTGGTGACTTGACTCGGGGCACCATTCAGTGGATTATAGGCCAGGCTTGTTATAAATTTGTATTAGGGGTAGGTTATTTCATTTGGTCTTATTATTTTGGATGGTCTAAAGGATTTTAGGAAGTTTTGAGCCTCAAAATAGGCTCATTCGTGGGAGTATATAATCCATGTATGAGGGAAAACCCAGGTTTCTTGCTTGGGAATTGTTGTTCATGTTTTGTTTTTTTACAATTTAATGATATTTAACCATTGGGTGGCTCTAAGTTCTAGATGATGTGGTTGTTTTATGATATTTTTCTCATCGAGTTAATGTAAGGAGGTTGTGCATTCATTCATCAATATAGTCACATAAGGATATAGGTGGTTTGCACCATAATAGGAACACATGATATGGTTTATTAAGAAATATAGAGTGTATGATTCATTTGATATTCATAAAAATTTAAATGAAAAAAGGTGCCAAATAAAGATTATACGAATTCATAAAATTAAATAATGTTAGGGAATTTTAAGAAAATTACACATAATGAAGTGTTGTAAATTATTTAACATATTGGTATTAGAAAATTGAGAAATGGGAAATGTGTTTATGATGAAAGATATACTTTTTGAGAGAGGGAAGAATTTTAGAAATGTTTATAATGAAATATTTGTTACTCTGAATATTGGTTTACACCATGTTAGTAATGAAACTTGGTTTGGAGAGTCATGGGATGCGTTCTGAATGTGAAAATGTATGTTTGGGTATTGAATGTGAAATGAGTTGGTATGCTTAGTGAATAAAAATATTTTGTGTAATTTTTGGACCCTTTATTATATATATACTAGGACTCGGGATTGGCATTACTAGAATAAGAAACCATGTCAATGTGTTCTATTTCGGATATAAGGGGATGTCATGAAGAATGATCCTCCATGGATATAGAAAGGTACCCCAGTAATTTAGGTGAAAAGGGAAGAAGATTAGTTCTATGAGAACATTGGTTTTTTAATTAAAATGATTGAGTGAGACTCGTGGGGGGTTGTTCTAAGAATATTTTATATGTAAAAGTAAATAATATGGTATGTTGTTAAAGGGTTATCAAGAAATAGATTTAGAAAAATTCTACCCAGAGACCATGTGGCTGCAAAAGGCTGTAATGTTTATGATTTTTACTTAGGGAACTATGAAAATGATGGATTATGGTAGTTGTTTCACTAAAGCCAATTTTTTGTTTTATGCTTGGTAAAAGAATAGGTAACCATTGTAATGAGCTTCTAGGATAGACTTATAAATGATATTAGGTACCAAGTGAATATTTTCCATTTAAATTGGTTTGCTACAGTGGTAGAGAATCCTCTTATGTCAGAAGAAACACCAAGGAGGCTCTGGATAGAGGGATTGTAGTCTATAATATATGATCCAATGGTGTGTCTCCCGATGGTAGAAATATCCTCTATGAGAGATTTCTCCAGGGATGTGGTGGTTAGGGAAGTCAGAAAATGGGATCAATATCTTATTGCAGTGATCAAGTTTTTTTTCTATCAACTCGATAAGTTAGAACATATGCTTAGTCAGTTTCCATGGCCAATGGTTGACTTCCAATTGTGTAGTAGGTTAGTAAATTTGAATAGGTTCTATAGGAACCCTAAAAATTTGGGTACAGATTGAGGAAAAAGGCTATTATTGACTATAAGTAGGGGATATATTACCCCTTATCAGCCATGTATTTGGAGTTCGATTGGCCGTATCAGAAGGGGCGATGGACATGGTGCATCTGGACGACATCATCTTTTATAATAGGGATTTGTGGAAAAAGAAACTCAGACAAGGGAATGGGGAATAGGGACATTCCATCTTCATGTATTTTCTTATACACCTAGAGGAGCCGAGGATGGACCATTGACTATTTGAGGTACCATACATGTAGCTTCCACTCTTTAATGGGATTCATTTGATATAAGTGCCTCACATTATTTTATTTCTACTTAGTTATTGGTTGTTTATGTCCTATCAGTGGATCATATTTGTTGGGTTATATATATAGATATACTCTTAGTGGTATGAGAAGAGTATATTAGGTAGTGTAAGGGGTGTGTGCCCATGGTTGGTGAAAAGCAACTCTTATAGAATTTTTTTATTCTGGAGATGTTAGTTTTGACCTAATCTTGTCTGTGGACATGATAGTGGAATATCAATCCCATATTTACTATTATAATCATAGCATAACATTCACATATCCTTAGGGAGACACATATATCCAATGTGCATAAGGGATGCTTTTGTTGTCCGTGCAGGCCATGATTCTTAGCAGTTAGGTGAAATCACAGGCCAAGTGGATGGTCTTATGCTTAATGATTAGGATGTAGAGTAGTCAATCATTAATCTACTGGTGGATTAGTTTTAGGATGTGTTTCCTTGGGATTTATTGGGGCTTCCAATGGAGAGGGGTGTTTCATTCAAAATAGTGTTACTACTGAGAGAAGATCTAGTTTCTATTTAGCCATACTGAAAGGCACAAACATAACTTCAAGAGCATAAAACTCTTTTGGAGTATTCGGGGAATAATAGGTTAATCATCCTAGTAGGTCAGATTCTGGATCTATAGGGTAATTCTATATCTACATTGATATATCACTAAAGTTGTGTATTGATTATATGAATCATAATCTGATGATGGTTATGAATTAATACCCACGTCCTCACATCGATGACATTTTTTAATATAAGAGAGTTTCTTCGGCATATTAAAAATTAATTTGAGGTCAAGATATCATCATATTATGGTGACTGTAACACCACAAGGTTTTGAAAATAAGTATTCAATAAAAGAAATATATAATTCATAAAAAATAATAAAAAATTATAATATATTTAGTAAAAATAACACTACTTCTACTGTGTTTTGAATTTCGAAAAGTGGTCATCTAGAGTTGCGATCAATACATCATTTGGAGTCTGATAGAACATCATGATTTTTTTGTTACTTGAAACATACCCGTTTGAATAGAAAAATTACTAAGAATATGACCCTTATAAATAGTAAATCATATTATTATTTATTTTATTAAGTATACAAGATAAATAAATCTTGATTAATTTTTCATGGTGATATAAAATGAGTAATATTTTTAAAATTTTTAATTTTTTAATAATGTATGATTTTATTTAAAAATTAAATTCATCATATTTATAAAATTATTTTTAAAAAATGGAGCTTTTTTTGAATTCTACACATCAAAAAATGTTTTTCGTGAATTTTTGGGATTTTTTAAAAATAGATGATTTTTTATAAATAGTGGAATATGGTAAAATACTGTATAAACAAATTTTCAATTAAATACATTATTTATGAAATCAATTGTAACGTAAGACCACTTGGTTTGAACCAACCTGAAATTATTCTTAATATGGGTCACATGAAACAACAATATTGGTTGTCCTGAGGGAATTAATAAAATAATGAATAAAATATGAAAAATTCACTCTTCTCCTCCATTATACACCCCCACTCCCTCTTATATTAACTCCTTTAATCCTTGAATCTCCCCAATGTTCTACCCCAATACCATTAAATAGCCACTCCCAACGTCCTGGAGCTATTAGTATTTCTAAAAGTCCAAAACCCATTCCATTAAGGATGTTCTTAAGGATGTGGATTTGAGAGGTAAATTCACATTTTATTTATTTCATCTTAATTTCATCTTCCCTTCTTTTGTTATCCTATCTTAACCTCTTCTTTCCAAATGAGCATTATAACTCTAGTATTATCTATATACTAGAAATATATCATTTCATTGGAATAACCATCATCAATATCATTAGTCTCTCTCTCTCTCTCTCTATCTTTTATGTTAGAAACTAAATCGTCATCCGTGAGGTTCTCATTTACAACTATCGAGGATGAAAAAGTTTCATTCTAAAATTTCTCCAACATTATTGGCCATTAAAACAATTTTTGTGATTGAACCAGACTATAATATATGTATTATATCCAACATAACACTCAAGAACTAGTATACATACATAATATTAAATCATATGACCAAACTAGTTCCAAATAATCAAAATATTGCGAAAATAATCTATGTGATTGTCATTAACATTTCATCTAATGAATCATCCTAATTCCATGTATCCAAATGATATGAATGAACATTAACACCAATTTATGTCCAAAAAAATATATAATTTCAATTCTGTAGAATTAAATCCTTTCCACATGAACATCCATACCCATATACAAACATTCTAATCATGAAATCAAAGGAAACAAACACTCTGGAGTGACAGAATTAAATATTATAACTAATCAATAAGAAAATAATTATGTTAATAAAATTATGATAAAGTAAATAAATTTATAATAGGCTATGAATTAATTTATTAGTAAGTCAAATTTCATATTAGATGAACTTATGTTCAATTGTGGAACACATTTTTGCATAAGGTAAAGGTTTTTCTAACCGAACATACACTTTCATTCAGGTTACTTTTATTATCTACTTACCTCAACTAAATTATTATTAATTAATTTATACTCCTCATAGTTTCTATTTTAATTATTTATATATTTGTATCAACCAGAATCCTACATTCATTTATGGAGAGTTATATGTTTCAAAAGGATCATTCAAAAATCCTTCCTGATAAACAAGCCCTTTTCAAGGGAATTACATATGTTCACAACTATTTTCAAGGGAACTCTATAATATATTTTTAGAACCAATACCTTTGTAAAATCAATAATTTTTTTATGAAAATATTATCTTACTTCACTTCTAGTTTTATGACATTATTTTTCCAAAACAACCGTACTTTTCAATGTAAATGAGTAATTATCTCAAGAATTAGTTGAAGATTTTATAAGAGTATATTCATCAATTTTAGAACTCTTTCTGATTATTATGTATTATAGGGATTAATATTTTATGATATTATCAACCATATTTAATTTAATGTTTTCTGATTAGTTTTTATATGGATGTTCAATCTTAAAACCATTCCTTAATTTACTCTGAATGGTAAGTGTTTATGCATAATGTTCAGGGAAAGTTATTTAAATTTCATATATTATTTTCAATATGATTGTATATATTTTTTATGTTTATCCATGTTAATATGAGGAATGCATTGGAATTAGTAATCGTCGGGTGGGGCCTATTATTTCCCCTCTATACATCAGTAGGTCTCATGAGACAAACTACAGTCTTGGCAAAAGGCATTGAAAAAATATTTATTTATGGTCTCAGCACGAGGCCTTGAAAATATGGTTATGAGGTACCACATTATGCATTCCCTCTTTATCAAAATAGTTATGATGGTTCATGTGGTTATTCATCTAGTATAACACACATGATTATGTTTTATTATGTTATTATTTATTCATCTCTTATTCCTAAAATAGGTTGTTCATTTTTATTTTTTAAAAGGCTCATGTTTTTAGTAATTAACCATGCCAAATGATTATTTTTATGACATATTCTGCTATTTTGATTACCCTTACTGATCATTTGAGTTCATCCCTTCAAAATTTTCATTTTTCCCAGGACATGAAGAGGTATATTATGAATTGAAAGCAAAAATAGCTTAGGATTTATTAGTATGGTAAAAGGATTTTCTATTCTTTATTTAATTTGAAGGTGTAATATATAAATTATCTATGAATTTTATTTCCAATGATACTAAACGAATTGGTCCTTCTGGTTTCATAATCCTTGTTTATATGCCCATGTAATTAAATGAGTCACCTACTCTGGGTAACTGGCTTTGGGTCCTTATAGTTGGTATTCGAGGAAGTTTAGTAGATAACATGGAAAACAGGTTGAGGAAATGTAAATAAGTGAACAAATCCTAAGATATAATTTGAGGATAAGCATACAAGAACTTCCTAGTATTTTGGTAAGTAATATATTATGTGGATCTTTATATCAATACATCCATATATGGATACTACAAGTGGATGTGGTTATGGTATACATGTATCAAGGAGTAAAAACTACAACAAGGAGTTTCAAGCATGGCATGGGGTATCCCGGTACACGACAATGGGCCTTAATACACACCTGGTTTGACACTTGTAATGGAAATGGTTAGGATAATTCACATTTTCATTACTCACTATTATGAAGGATTTAAATGAAAATTTTCACACAGAGAAACCACGTATGATATTATTAGATTATCATGCATATGTTTTAATTTATGATAATAATTTTTCTATGTTAGGATAATAAATTAAGATTCATAACATAGTCTAGTCTATGCCATTTTTTAAAAATCGGCCATTTTGGAAGGAATAGAAACCACATGAACACATGTGTCCTATGTAGAGATTTCCTTCTGATGGAAGATAATGATGTTTGATCTAGTGTTGTGACTGGTGTTGAGAATCTTATAACTATTCTGGGATAGCTAACTCAGGTTAGGGAAAATCACCTTACCCATATAAAGCATCTGGATGTACAATGTGGGGGGGCAATGTTAGATCACATTAATAGACAACAACATGCATCATTCAATGTGACTACAAACTCATTTATTGCTGAGAAGTTGATAAGTTCCCTAGAGAAGATATTTATTTCTATGGGATGTAACTAAAGAGAGAATTACATCTTTGTAGTTTATCACCTATTGAGAGATGGAGATCATTGTTGGTCATTAATCCAAAACACAAAGGAGGAGGAATTGATAGAAGAGATGGAATGGAGGGACATTAAGGATATATTTCTAGAAAAATACATTCATCTTGAATAGAAAGTGGATTTGGAATGGAAATTTTGGAATCTGAGGAAAAAGTAGGATGGAAATGTTTCCAAATATGAAGCCAACATTACCAGGCTGGAAAGGAATACTGCAGGCTACATACATAATCCAAGTAGCAAAATTGATTGATTTGTTGATGTTTTAATACCAATCCATAAAAAGTCAGTAGTCTCCCAATGTTTCTAATCATATAACGATATAGTCTCAAGTGCTATCAAGAAGGAAAAAAATTCTATGTATTTGGACATTAAAGGAAAACAAGAGAAGAATAGGGCTACTAAAAACTCTGGAAAAGGAAATAAAGAAATGGGGAAGAAAGGACGAGTGGACCTTCCATATTACAGTAATTATGGGATGAAAGACTATAAAAATTGACTTAAGGGAATAGGAGTCTATTAAAAGTGTGGAGAATAATACCACCTATCATGAGATTGTAAGGGGATAAAATAAGTTACGTATGTTCAATGCTATAATTTCATGAAGATGGGACATTATGCACATTAATTTCCTAAGAGTTCGGGAAAAATTTGACAAAAGTCCAGGGGATATTGGAAAAGTTTATGTGATCACAAATATGGATATTGAAGTTCCTAATGATGTGGTGGAATGTAATTTATTCCTTTACTCAAACTTAAACAATGTTTTATTTGATTGTGGATCATCACATTCTTTCATATCTTCACATTTTTCCATGAAAATTACATGTTTCACATTTGATTTAATAAGAGAGTCTTCAGTCAATACGCATAAGGGAAGTATCATTGCAACAATGTTGTGTCAGGTAGTCCACATTATAGCATATAAATGACCTTTATCTTCTTATTTCTTCCTACCCATGATGGAATTTGATATAATCCTTAGTATGGAACAATGATGTGAAAATTTATTGTAAGAATGAGGTTATAATTTTTGAGGATATCCTGGAATCCCTTATAATTAGGGAAGAAACATCACCATCTGAATCTCATTTAGATCCCCCCAGTAGCTCTAATAAATTAAATTATTTGGGAGGAAGAGATTGAAATAATTGTAGTTGAGGAAATTAATGTTCAAATACCAGTTGTAACTATTCTACAAGAATATGTTGAAAACATTCTGGAGGATTTACCTAGACATTATTTAGGGAAGGAAATTGAGTTTTCCATTGACATAATTCATGGTTCAGGACCCATATCAAATACCCCTTATAGAATGGCCATTGTGGAATTAGTGGAAGTGACAAAACAACTAGAGGAATTGAGTGATAAAGGATTTATTCTCCCTAGTGTTTCTTCACGAGGTGACCATGATATTTTTATTAAGAATAAAAATGGATCTATAAGGTTGTTAATTAACTACAAGGAGATCAATGCTATAATAATAAAGAAAAAGTATCGCGTGCCTTGCATTTGATGATTTATTGAATCAACATCTTGGATCCCAATATGTTTCGATGATTGATATCTGATTTGGATATCATCAGTTACCTATGAGGAAGGAACAAATTACAAAGATAGCATTTTGAAATAGGTATGAGCAGTACGAGTTTATAACAATGCCTTTTGGACTAACTAATACAACCTCTATTTTCCAGGATCTAATGAATAGTTTTTTCATGGAATATCATGGGGACATTTTGGTGGTATTTATTGATGAAATCATGGTATTGAAAAAAATATATGAGGATAATGAATATCACATGCGCACCATTATGAAGAATCTTAGAAGAACTGAATTATATGGGACGTTTTTAATGTTTGAATTTTGGCATCAATCGGTTTTCTTTATAGGACACATTGTCTCTAAGGGTTTAATATTTGTTGATCCTACGAAGGCAATGGCCTTTCATGAATGGCCTACTCCAATGTACGTAACTGAGGTATATAGTTTTATTAGCTTATCAGGATAATATGGGTGTTTAATTTAGAACATTTTTCATTTAGCCAACCCAATGACCATGCATACGCATAAAGGGGTTATGTTTGTATGGACAATAGAATGTGAGGACAATTTAAAAGATTTTAAGACGAGATTTGTGAATGCTCTGATCCTAACCCTACCATCATGTAATGATGGGTTTTGAATATATAGTGATGCATCAAAGAAAGTAATTGGTAGTGTCCTTCTGCAGAATTATAGGGTTATAGCCTCTGCATCAAGGTAGATAAAATATCATGATCCCAACTATCCCTCTCAAGATCTAGAGTTATAAGTTGTAATATTTTCTCTACAGATATTGAGAAAATATCACTATAGAAAAAAATGTGAGATATATAAGGGTCACAAGAGTCTGAAGTATATCATCTCATATAAAGAATTTAACTTGTGTAAATAGGGATGGAACCAACAATTCAAGGATTATGATTGTACTATACACTACCACCCTTGAAAATCAAACTTGGTAGTTGATTCATTGATAATGAAGGACCATCGAGTTCCCTATATAATGAGGATTTATAAGGTCCATTTCTACATGGATCTAGGGAGGATGGAGAAGGGAATTATCAAAGAAGGTGAAACATAGATACTTTTTAATCTGATTTCCAGACCATATCTATTATAAAGGGCTAAAATTACTAATCATAATGATTATAACATTCAAAAGAAAATTAATTCTCTAAATGATGGGAAGATGGATAACTTTATGTGTACAGATGGTGTTTTGAAATTTTGGAAGAGGCATTGTGTTCTAGATTTAGCCAAGATAAAAATGGAGTTATTAGATAATGTACATAGTTATATGTTCACCGAAAATCCTCATGTAACTATGATGTATTTTGATTTAAAGGAATATTTATGGTGGGATAACATGAAGAAGAAAATTGTGGATTATGTATCATGATGTTTAGCATGTCAAAAAGTGATGGATGATGGGAAACATCCCAAAGGAGTTATTAAAACACTGCCTATACCTGAATGGAAATGGGATGACATCACCATGGAATTTTCACTATATTACCCAAAACTCAAGAAATAATGATGCAATGTGGGTAATTGTGGAACGGCATATACAATCTACACATTTCATTACTATAATGACTGATTTTTCACTAGATGTCCTAGATCGACTCTATATCAATGAAGTTGTGAGACATCATGTGTAACCTCTCCCAATTGAGTCTGATGCTGACCCAAGATTTAAATTGAAATTATAGAAAATTATACTGAACTCCTTGGATATTGAGCTTCGATTGAGTACTTCTTATCACCCTCAAACAGATGACAAATATGAGGGGATAATCCAATTCTTAAAGGAAATTTTGAGATCATTTTCACTTCACTTCCAATGTATGTGAGATCAATATTTACCTTTATAGGAGTCTTCCTACAATAATAGTTTCCATTCAAGTATTCAAATGGAATCATATGAAGGGTTGTATGGAATGAAATTCCATACAACTAATAGTTGGCATAATATTGTAGAAAGGAAGCTTGTGGGACCTGATATTGTGGAGGAAAAAATGAAAAGTAAAATACTATTCAAGGAAATATAAAAGAAGTCCAATGTAGAAAAAGGAGCTTTGCTTACAATCTAAGGAATTATCTGTATTTTAATATGGGGGATCAAATTTTGTTACAAGTATCTCTATGGAAGGTAATTATATGATTTGAAAAGAAAGGTAAACTCTGCCCTATTTACATTGGGGATTTTGTAATTCTGGAGGGAATTGGAGTAATTGAATATTGTTTGGCTTCATAACCTAGCATGTACAAAGTATACAATGTGTTCCATGTATCGTTGTTGAGAATGTACATTTAACACCCACAAATGTCCACACATCAGAAGGTATAGATTTGGAACCTGGCATATCTTAATGTAAAGAGCCTATCCAGATTCAGGATGCTGAAGAACAAGCGTTGGATAATTAGATGACTTTTAAGGAAATGATACTTTGGAGAAATCATAAAATTTTTGGGGAAACAAGGGAGCCTAGTGAGCTTATGATGAAGATCTTCCAAAATCTTTTTATGAGGTAACATTTTGTTAATTTTGAGGACAAAATTTTTGAAAGGAGGGGCGATTTTAACACCCCATGGTTTTGAAAATAAATATTGAATGAATGAAACATTGTGTCACTAAAAAAAATTTATAATATATCTGTCAAAAAAAAAACTTTTCCTCTTCTATGTTTTGAATTTCAAAAAATGGCCATCTAGAGTTGCAATCATTAAGTTATTTCGAGTTTTATATAATAAACTTTACTTTTGTTGAATAGTTACATACCCTTGTGAATAGTTACATGAATTTTAATATAACCCTTATGAATAGTAAATCATATTATTATTTTATTTTCGTAAGGATACGATATGATTACATCCTGATAAATTTTTTATGGTGATAAAAATTGAGTTATAGTTTTAAAATTGTTAATTTCTGAATTAATTATGATATTCTTTAAAAAAAATAAATTAACCATATTCGGAAAATTATTTTTTAAAAATTGAGTTCATTTTTGAATTATACACATCAAAAAATGGTTAGGATGAATGTTCGGGATTTTTCTGAAATTCTTCAATTTTTGATTAATAGTGAAATATGGTAAAATACCCTATTATAAAATTATCGGTTAAATATACTATTTAGGATATCATGAGTGATTTAATACTACTCGGTTCGAACTCACATGCACTTATTAATATTATGGTGACAATAATCATAATTCTGGGTTTTCTTGGGGAGATTAATACAATAATGAATATAATATTCAAAATTCACTCATCACCTACACTATAACCCCCCCTATACTCACTCTTATCATCACATCACTAAGACTTTAATCTCTTAACAGTTTCGCCCAAATACCCTTCCTTGGAAACTACCAACTTCCAGTAGTTCTTGTTATTTCCAAAATACCAAAACCCTTTCCCTGACGGAGGTTCTCAAGGTGGTGGATTCAAGAGGTAAATTCTCATTTTATTTCTTCAATTTTCATTTCAAGTTCCTTTCTTTTATTATCCTCTCCTAGTCTCCTTTTACAAAATGACCATGAGAACTATAAAATAATAAATATATTAGAATTATATCATGTGAATCAAATTACCATAATCAATATCCTTTCTCTCTCTCTCTCCATATCTCTCTCTTTTGTTTTATGAACAAAATCGTCGTTCGTGAGGTTCTAATTTACAACCTTCTTGGACGACGAATATTTGTTCTTTAATTTCTTTTTAATTACAAGTAATGAAAAAAAATTGATGGATTATCCATACTATAATATATATTTTTTATCCTACTTAATATTTAGAAACTTTATATGTAAAAAATATTTAATCATATGACCAAACATGTTAACAATATAAAAAATACCGCTAAAATAATCTATGTGATTTCCATTAATATTTCATCAAATGATTCAGCCTCATTCCATGTATCCAAATTATTAGAATCTCCATTTACAGCTTTTTAGGATACTAAATATGATATATTTTCAATTCTAGAGAATTATATCCTTTCCAAATGAACATCCATACTCATATACAAATATACAGATCAGAAAAGCCAAAGGAAACATACTCTCTAGAATGATGTAATTCAATATTATAACTTATCAAAAAAGAAAAAATGATATTTATTAAAATATGTTAAACTGAAAACACGTACAATAGGTTCTTAATTATGTTATTAATAATTATAATTTCATATTTTAGGACCTTAAGTTCAACAACGGAAGACATTCAAACATATGGTAATGGTATTTCTACGTGAACCTCCATTATCATCCGAGTTACATTTATTATCTACATAACTCAATTAAATTATTATTTATTCATATTTATTCTTCATATATTCTATGTTATTTTTATATAAATGTGTTTCAACTGGAATCTTACCTTCATTAATTGGAGTTATATTTTTTAAAATGATCTTTAAAAAATCCTTCTCGGTAAACAATCCTGTTTCAAGGGAATTTCTCTAATTCTTACCTATTTTAAAGGGAACTGTATAATCATATTTTTAGAACCATTAAATTTTAAAATCCAATCATTTTATTATAAAAATACTATCATACTTCTCTTTTGGATTTATACAAATATTTTTTCAAAAGAACTTTCTTTTCGAAGTATAAGAGTATTTATCTTAAGAATTACTAGAAGATTTTGTAAGAGGATATTCATCTATTTCAGCACTCTGGTTGATTGTTAGGTATTATTAGGATTAATATTGTCTGAAATCATCTACAATATTTAATTTAATTCATTATAACTATTTTTGATTTGGATTTTCCCTCTTTAAACCTTTCAATAATTTAATCTGAATGTTTAGTGTTTATGCTTAATGTTCAGGGAATGTTATTTACAATTTATATATTTGTTTAAATATGAATTTATAGGTTGTTTAATATTATTCCCATTCATATGAGAAATTAATTGGACATATAATGTGAAGTTGGGGCCCTATTTAGCCCCTCAACACATTATTATGTCACATGAGACAAACTACGTTCCTAGCACAAAGGCTTGACAGAATGATTAATTATTGTATTGGCCTGAGGACTTGACAACATGGTTATGATGTTCTGCATTATAAATTCCCTCATTATGAAAATCATATTTATGGTTCATGTATTTATTATGATATTATAATACCCATGATTATGTTTCATTATGGAATTATTATTCATCTTTTATTCCTTCCATAAGGTGGTCAATATTATTTTGTACGGAATGTGTTTTTAACAATACACCATGCCTTATATTTATGTTTCTTATGTCATCTTCTATTTTTCTTATCCTTATTGAGTGTTTGAGCTAATCCCTTTCTTATTTTTCATTTATACTATGAAACAAAGAGGTATATTATGAATTTCAAGAAGAAATAGCCTAGGAGTTATGGATATTGTCAAAGTAGATTCTATGATGTATTTCATTTTAAGTTGTAATTTTGAACTTCTGTATGAATCTTGTTTGGAATTATAATAAACTTCTTGGTACTTTGGGATACATATTCACTATTTATTTTCAAATGTAACTAGATAAAGAACTGACTCTAGGAAACTGCGATCGGGTACCTATGGTGAGATATTATGGTATACCATGAACTTCCATTAAAAGTGTGGGTTATATGAGTTTTTTATTTTTTCCATTCGGGTTGACTAATGAAAAAACAATTCGTATAGCCCTAATTAACAAAATCATTCTCATTATTTAGATCAATTCATGGGGTTGATAACATATTAATGTACTAAAAAACTCAAGACAATCATGCTAAACTTGTTGATGTATTTTTATGAACACTAAGATATAAGAGGATATATGGAAAGCTATCCCTGTGTCATTTCTAGATTGATAAGGTGCATCTAGTAGGGAACATATTTTTAAGGGGAGGAGTTTCCATCCATCCAAGTAATGTGTTGTTGGTTTTTTCTTGAAATCAGTCGAACAATGTATCTGATATATGATGTTTTTTGGGATTTGAAAACTAGTACATAAGGTATATTAATGTCTTTTCTCATTTGGTTGTACCACTTTCTGAATTGATATATAAGAACGTCAATTTTGAATGGTTTAAAGCTTGTGAGAGCAATATCTAAGTTTAAAATTGGAAGTTTTAAACCACACAAATTCATGTCATACCCGATCTATGAATGGGATATACCTTATTGTTTATGCATATGTTATTTGTCTTAGCGAAATTTTGATGAGTGAAGATCGCATCTCAGAATATGGGTCACGAAAATTGAGACCTCATGAAAGGAATTAATCAAATTATGATATGGAGTTTGCAGTGATGCTTCATGATATAAAAATATGGAATCATTTCTTGTTGGTGGAATGGTTTATAGTGCATACTGATCATAAAAATATGATATCAATTTTCTCATAGTGTGATATGAATCTACATTAGTGGATATGGGTTGAAAACAAGAAATTGTTTTATTTTGAGATGGTTTACACATGAAGATATGTAAATAGTGTTGAATATGCTTTGTTTGGGATGACTCATAATTTGGAGGTTCTGGAATCATTCTCGGTGTGGAGGATAATGGTAATGCTTTCAAGATGCATCTTAATGAATAAGAATGGATTTTATGGAAGACCCGTGAATATTTAAAACATTATTGGAAAATTTTGAGTTGGTTCTAGGAGAGGTACTGCAAGGGTTTAGAATATTTAGATTTTAGAGGAAATCATAATGTTGGGGAGCCTCTCTCTGGTTATATAGTTTGAGTTGATAGGATTGTTTATGTTCATGGAAGTGTTGTTGTGATAGCATATATGCGAGAAGATTTGGATTCAGAGCTTTATTAATTGATGTGAGTGGTGATTCCTGGTCTAATCAAAATGTATCATGATATTGATAGGTAGTTTTGGGGGAAATGGATGAAGAAGAAGGTTTCAGGTTTTATAGTGTGCTGCATTACCTACTAGAAAGTGAAGGCTAGGTATCAGAAATTGGTTTGGGTGTTTCATCCTTTTCCAATTCCTGAATTGAAATGGGATGATGTGAAGATGGATTTTGTTATGGGTTTTACAAGGACACCATATAATAATGATGTGAAATTGGTAGTTATGGATCTATTAAATAATGTTGCTATATTATTTCCTATTTAAGAGACTTTCACCATTAATCAGTTGTGAGATTTTTACATTCTGAAGATTTTTTAGTTTCATGGTGTTCCATGAAGAATAGTTTTAGTTCGACACCCACAATTTACATCGTACATATAGAAGGGATTACAAAAGGAACTTGTAACCCATGTATTTTTTTATTGCAGATTATCACCTGCTGGTAGATGGGAAATCTTAGTATACTATTCAGGTATTAGATGACATGTTCATGGATTGCATCTTGGATTTTAGGGGATCAAGTTAAAATAAATTTCTACTTGTTGAGTTTTCATACAATAACAGTTTCCAAGATGTGATTCAAATGAAACAGTTTGAGGTTCTATATATAAGGTCATCTATATCACGCTTGAGTTGGTTAGTGGTTGGGGAATCATTGTTGTTGGGACTAAGTCTCACATAGGAGATGTCTGTACTAGTTCAGTTCATTTGTATTTGAATGAAAACAGCTCAGAGTACGTAGACTTAAAATTAAAATCAGAATTGCAGACCACTTGAGTTCATGGTGGGTGATCATGTGCTTCCTCGGGTGTGTCCAAGGTTTTTTTCCATCAAAGATAGATATAGGGCATGTGGGTGCCTAGGTACGTGGGGGTATTTTAGATTATGGAGAGGATCTAACCGATAACATACCTATTGGATATTCCATAGTGGTATGGTGGTATACATGACGTTTTTCATTTGTTATAGCTTCGACAGCATCACCCTAACACTTATCACATGATTTATGTTTATGAGTTTGATATTGAAAGTGATGCATCATTTGAGGAACATTTTGTTCATTTTTTGGATCATAGTGAGAAGGTTATGCAGGGTAAAACTCTTCCATTAGTTCAAATTTTATGATATAATAGAAAAGTTCATCAAAAACCAAGGAAATAAGGTTAGATATAAAACCCCAATGCCCTAAATACTTTTCTACAAAATTTTAGTGTTTCCTAGAAGTGTGTCTCGAGGATGAGCTATTATATTGTGGGGAGGATTTAATATCCCAGAATTTTAAAGGTATATCATAGTTTAAATTTTCAATTTAATCTATTAAATTTGAATAAACAAATGTTTACTTGGTGTGGTATGTGACATCCCAAAAATTTATAAATAAATTTATTATTAAATGAATAAAACATTGAGTCTCAACAAAAGACCACTTTGTTATAAGATATCTAGTATACATAAATTTTCCACCTCTAAGATTTTAATTTTGAAAAACTGACATACATGGTTGCGATAAATAAGTTATTTTCAGTTTGATTGGATCAACATGCATTTTTTTGAATAGAAATATCCCCATATTAATAGTAACGTAACCTTATAAATAGTAATATACCCTTTTGAATAGTATCCTCACCCATGTTAGTATAAATATAATCTATGCACTATATAAATGATTGTAAATATTTTAAGAATTTATAATTATGTGTTGATATTTTTGTGAGTAACAAATAATTATATAAAATTTTAAATTAATAAATATATTCAAAATAAATTTAATTTTCATAAAATTTATTCTTTAATAAATATATTATTTTCCTATGAATTTAGGACTATTTTATGATATCTTAGTTAATTTTTTAAATCCTTATCAAATCAGCTTGAAAATTAAAAAAATGTTTTTTCCAACAAATAAAGGCCTTATTTAATAATTATGTTTCTTTTATTTAGAAACTTATTTTGATGAATTAGAGTTCATTTTATAATTCTATAAATAAAAAAATGGTTAACGTTTGTTTTATTATGTTTCCTAAATACATGGTTTTTTGTTGAATAGTGAAATTTGATAATTTACAACATTTTCTATATAAATTAATTTTTGCACCATTATTGACTCATGGATGATCTAAATGTCTGTTGGCTAGAAGTGACATGCCCTTTTTACTATTTTTAGTCTAAAAAATAATGACTAATCATAGTATTGATCCAAAATATTAAAAATATCATTAAAATAATGGAAAACCCTACTATCCTCCAATATATAACCCCCCCTCACTCCCTGTTCTCTTCACTCCTATAAAGCCTTGTAAATTATCTAAATTATACTCAAATATACTTAAAAGATCTTCCATAACATCCAACAGCCCTTGGTCTCAAAAAAATACCACATCCACTCCACTAAAAAGCCACTCAAGGATGATTAAATCAAGAGGCAAATTCCACTTTTCATTTCTTTTTTTTTCAAGTTGCATTCAATTTTTTTTCTTTTCTCAACCCATTTCATCCAAATGTTATGATGACTCTAGTACCATTAATGTACAATAATTATGTTATGATAATTTAATAATTCTTCTTCATCTATTATTTCCCCTTATTTTATACTATAAATGAAATCAACATATAAGATGCGTTAATTTATAATATTCAAGGATGACGGGTTTTAAATTTCTATTAACGTATTCAATTCTTATAATAAATCCATTTTGACTATTTAAATGTAATATAATATTTTATTATAACTTTTTTTGGATCTAGAATCCTTTTTTAAACTTTATATAAATTATAAATCCAAATCAATTCGTTGTGATAAAAAACAACCAATTAACCCAAACAATTGTCATTAATGTTTAATATACCTATTCATATTCATTACTAAAAACCGAACTAATTTGATACACATGAAATATTTTTGTTTTTAATTAATAAAATTAAACTTGTATTCCAGAAAACCATACTCATTATAGATGTTTATCCGTAAATGAATATAAGTAACCGATCAGGAAAACCAAGGATAAAAACTCTCCAAAACTATGAAATTGAATCTCATAACCCATAAAAAAGACACAAATGAACCAAATATGGTTATAATAAATTAATTAAATGTTTATTAGGTAAATTAATTATTAATTTATGAACATATAATTTATTATTCTGGTCTTCATGATCATGTGGGGAAGACCTTCAGAATTAAGGTAATGGTTTCGTACTCGAACGTCCATTTTCCTCCGGGTTAAACATTGTCTCTTTTATCCCAACTAATTTCTTAATTATTCTTATGAAATTATCATAAATTATATTTTAATTATCTATGTATTTTTACAAAACATAATACTTATTTATTTTAAGGGATTTACATAATTTAAATGGAACATTCAAAAATATTTCTGAAATAAAAGAATGATTGAATGGAATTTCTCAAATTCATACCTCTGTTCGAGGGAACTCAACAATCTATTTTAAGAAACTATTAATTTTTATAAAATCATCATTTTTATTTTGAAAAATACTATCTTACTTCACACCTAGTTTGATACAATGTTTTTTTTTCAAAATAACTCTTCTTTTCAAAGAAAAATATTATATATCTCAATATTTACTCGACGATTTTATAAGACTATTTTCATCTATTTCATCACTACTATTGATTTATACATAATACGGGGAATAATTTTTATGATATCATATACCATATTATATTTAATGGTTTATGATCAATTTGACTATGTAATTACTATTTTGATACCATTCATCTTACTACTAAGAATGATTCGGGATTATGTCACAGAATGGGGAAGGTTATTTACATATCATTTGTATATATTGTTTGTGATTATCCCCATTCATATGAGGAATTAATTAGTATTTGTATGTTATGGGTGGGACATTATATATACCCTCAAGCATCTGTAGGTTTCATTATAAAAATAGGTGTGGACTTGGAATAGGACTTTCCCATATATTTAGATATGTCTTTGGATGAGGCCTTCTTAATTTTGAGATTTATTTTCCGAGGTATTGATGGTATGTTTCAGAATTTCTGACATATGCATTTCCCACATTATGAAGTAATAAATTAACTATTTATGTTGTTATTCTACTAGTATAAAACCCATGATTATTTTTTATTATGGCCATGTTTACTCAACTCATATTCATTCTATAATGTGTTTAAGTATATAATTTTTAAAGGAATGTGTATTCAATTATTCACCATGCCCAATGCTTATAATATATCTTACTGTATTGTTTACCCTTACTGAGCATTTGATCTCCCCCCGTATTATGTTTCATTTTTTCCAGGACATGATGTGGATTAATATGATTATCTTGTATAGATTAAACAAGAGTGGTGGATTTTCCAAATGAAACTTTTATGTTGTTTTTTATTTCATGTTTTAATATTGATCTTATGTATGTGTATCGATTTCTAGATCAATTAAACTATTCAGTCATTCTTAATAAAACATTATTATAATAATTACAATGTAATGTAACAAGGAACTATATTTTAGAAACAAGGGTCAAATCTTTATAGTTTGTATTAATGGATGTTTAATTGAAAACATTTAATCTATGTTTAAAAAACATAGTTTAGGTAAAAACACCTAACCAAGAATTTTATGATGAACATACAACAATATCCGAGAGTTTTATTAAAGAATAGATTATATGTATCTTTAAAGAAAATAAATCCATCCCTGGATATTTCAAGTAGACATTGTTCAGGAAAAGATGTACCTAGGATTAACAACTCCAACAACGTGTTTCAAGCTTGACCTGGGGTGTCCTAGTACATGCAAATGAGCCTTTCAACACACCTAGTTTGACCCTCCTAGAGGATATGATTTATATATCTCACATTTTATTTAATAACCATTATGAAGGAATTTAATTTACATTATTCCACCATGAAACCATGGTTATGATTACGATATTAGTTAAGAATTGGATTTCAATTTATCTTATGTATTTTTCATTATTGAGATTGAACATTATAATTCATATGTTAATATAGTGTATATATTATTTTGAAATGATTCCTAGTGGAATGAATGAAAATCACATGAATTCATGTATCCAATGTATCAGCTTCCCTCATATTCATGATAATGATGTTGGTTCTATTATTGCGACTGTCGTGGAGAAACATATAACTATACTAGGAAAACATACTCATGTTATGAATTGTAACCTTACCCAAATGGATCATCTGGGCCATCAATTTTGAGGATCTATGTTAGATCACATTATGTGAAAACATTCTCCATCGTTTAATGGGACTAAAAGCTAATTCAAAGTTGATTAGTGGACATGTTCCTTAGAGAAGATATTTGTCACTATGGGATGTAACGAAAGTGACAAGGTTTTGGTGGTAGTTTATTTTATGTCAGGAGATACAGAACAATGGTTTTCATTTGTTAAAAAACATTGGAGAAGGAAGAAATACAAAACATGTAATGGAATGAATTTAAATAACTTTTCTTAGAGAAATATTTTCCTTATGAACAACGAGCAGATATGGATATGAATTTTTGGAATTTCAGGAAAAAGGAAAATAAGAATGTTTAAAAGTATGAACATAAATTGAAAATTATATTTAAGGATTCTATGGAATATATACATAATCCATGGATAATAAATAATCTATTCTTTTATGGACTAATTACATTCCTTCAATGTGTAATGGTCTTTCAAACTTCCTCAACAAATGAATACATAGGCTCATGTACTATAATGACAAAAAAAGAGTTCTCTAAGTATTATGAATTTAATTGAAATATTTAGAAGAAGATGGATACTAAAAACAATGTAAAAATAAATAAGTAAATGGGGTAGAATGGAAGAGTTGACTTTCCACCCTATGATAATTGTGGATGGAAACACATCGGTGCTTGCTTAAAAGGAAAAGGTGTGTGATGCAAATGTGGATAGAGAGACCATCATACTGGTGATTGTAAGGGAAATAAAGAATATATTAATGTTCAATACTATAATTTTAGGTATATGGGGCACAATACTAATCATTTCCAAAATTATCAAGGAAACATGCCTCAAAAAAGGCCAAGGGAGTAGGGATAATATTATGCATTCAACCCGCTGATATTGAAGTCCCTAATGACATGGTAGAAGGTACTGTAATAACTTCTTCAAATTTATCCAATTATTTATTTGAATCTAGACCATTTCATTATTTTATACCATCCATGTTTTCCACTAAAATTAGATATTTCCAATTTGATTTAATAAGGGAGTTTCCTGTTATAACTCTTAAGGGAAGTATCATTGAAAAATTGATGTGTCAATCAATACCCCTTGTGACATGTAAACATTCCTTATTTTCAACCCTTATCATAATACACATGATTTTATTTGATAGAATCTATATTATGGATTGTCATTAAAATTATAATGAAAAATTCTACTTTGAGAATAAGGATGTCAGAATTTTTGAGAATGGTGTAGAATCCAATATCTTTAGAATAGAACCCATGCTATTTTATTCTCATATATATGCACCCAAAAAAACATTACTGAATTTAATTATTGATGAGTAGGAGAATGAAATATCTATGGGTGAGGTAAGGAATGATCAAATATAGGATGTACCTATTGTGAAATAATATGTCGATGTGTTTCCAGAGGATTTACCCTAACATCCCCCAGAGCGTGAAGATGAGTTATCCATCGATTTAATTCGTGATTCAATACCTATATAAAATAATACATATAGAATTTACAAAATAGAGTTAGTATAATTAGAGAAACAATAAATGTAATTTAGCGATAAATTATTTATTCTCCCTTTTGTTTCTCCATGGAGAGCTCTTATAATCTTCTATAAGAAGAAAGATTGGTCTATGAGTTTGTGCATTGACTAGAGGGAGATCCATTATATATAAATGAGTAAAAAGTATCAATGGAATCTCATTGATGATTTATTAGTCAAATTCAAGAATCCCAACTTTTTTAAAGATATACCATTGATCTTGATAACATCAGTTGCGGGTGATGAAGGAAGATATTCCAAGGACAGAATTTCCAACCAGTCATTGGAATTCCATGTTTACAGAACTGATTTTTTGGAATGAAAAATGAACAACCACTTTTCATGAATCTAATGAATATAGTTTTCAAATAATATCATGATGAAAATTTTGTGGTATTTATTTAAAATATCATGTTATAGTAAAAAATATCTGAAGATCATGAAAATCATTTGCGCACCATTCAGAAGACTCTTATAAGAAATGAATTATATGGGATGTTCAGCAAGGGTGAATTTTGGATTCGCTCAGTTTACTTTATTGGCAACATTGTCTCTAAAGATGGAATATCTGTTTACCCTATAAAAACAAAGGATATTCATTAATTTCCTACTCCATCAAACATAACTGAGGTTCATATTTTTATTGGTTTAGAGAGGTTTTTTTACCGTATCATTCATAACATCACCCATTTTCCAACCCAATGACCAAGAATAAAATTAAAGCTGTTAAATTTGTATGGAAAATAGGATGTGACGAATGTTTCAATGAATTGAAAAGTATATTAGTGAATGATATGATCATTACACGACCATCATGGAAAGGTGGATTTGTGATCTAAAGTGATTTATCAAATAATGGACATTATTGTGTCCTTGTGCAGAATGATAGAGTTATTTCCTATGCATCAAGGAAGTTAAAAATTCATTAATATAACTATTCTACTTGTGATCTTGAGTTACCTAGGGTTATCATTTCTCTAAAAATATGGAAATTCTATATTTATAGTGACTGATTTGAGAAATATATGGAATATAAGAGCATGAAATATATCTTATCACAGAAAGAAACCGACATAAGGGCAAGGTGATGGCTCTATCTTCTCATGGATTATGATTGTTCTATACACAACCATCTAGTAAATGGAAAAATGTAGATAATTCATTGTGGAGGAAGGATCATGGAGTTTTAAATAAAATTATGACTAAAAGGGATCATGTATCCATGGATCTAGAAAGTTTGGACTTGGGAATTATTAAAGAATGTGAAACATAATTAATTTTTTTATTTGGTCTCCTAAATAGCATAGATGGATAATTTTAAAAAATCCCAGTCTGATGATGAGAGTCTTCAAAATAAAATTGAAGATGTGAATAATGGGAAGTTGGATGACTTCACCTGTGATGTTGGAATTTCTAAAACATGGGAAGAGGATATGTGTTCCCTCTTTAACCGAGATAAAAAATGAGTTATTGGATGATGAATATAGCTCTACATTCTCTATACACCCTGCTAGAACTAAAATTTATAGAGTTTTTTTGGAACAATTTTTGAGGTAGAACATGATGAAGGAAATTGCTGATTATGAACCATGATGTTTAGTTTTCCAACACGTTATGGCCGAAGGACAACATCCTAGAGGATTCATGCATCATCTACCAATTTTTTCATGGAAATGATATGACATCACCATGGATTGTTTTACAAGATTATCAAAAACTCTGAGGAAGATTGATTAGATATGGGTAATTATTGATCGACTTATGAAATATGAAAATTTCATCTCTATAAGGGAGGATTTTTCCACAAGAACGCATAGAATGAATTTATATAATCATAGTTTGTGAGAGTTAATGGAGAACCTATCTCAATTTTTCTTACCATGATCCATGATTTACATCGAAATTCATGATAAGTCTTTATAAATATTTGGATACTGAGATTTGATTGAATAATTATTATCACCGTCAAACTGATGGGAAATTAGAGAAAATGACCAAAACCTTAGAGGATATTTTTGGATCATTTTTACCTGAATTTCAAGGCATGTGGGGCCAATATTTAAAATTATTGGAGTATGCCTAAAATAATTTTTTCCATTCATTTATTGAAATTGCACCATTTGATGCATTGTATGAAACATGATGTTCTACACCTACTAGTAGGGATGATGTTGTAGAAAGGAAGATTTTTGGCCTAGATTTTGACAGGGAAATACTAACAAAAATAAAGAGTATTCAAACAGATATCAAAGAATCCCCAGAAATGAAAAGATTTATATCAATAATCGATAGAAGGATTTTGAATTTCATGGAGGATATCACATTTTCATGAAAATATCTCCTTGGAAGGGCGTTATAAGATTTTGGAGGAATGGGAAACTGACCCCTAGGTACATTGGACCTTTTGAAATTTTAGAGGGAATTGTTGTTTTTTCATAATTATCGGTAATGTTTCCTCGCATGTATAATGATAAAAATGTGTTCTATTTCTCATTGTTGAGAAAGTACATTCCAGACCCAATGCATGTCCTCACTTTTGAATGTATATAATTGGAACCTGACATATCTTACTGTAAATAGACTATCCAGATTCTAGAAACAAAGGAAAATGTGATGAGGAATCAAATGAAAGAACTGGAAAAGGTACAATGGAAAAATAATTGAAAGGGAGAAGTATCATTTCAGCCTAAGGAGAATATGATGAATACCTACCCAAATATTTTTAAGAGGTAAAATTATGAAAATTTCAGGAACAAAATTTTTATAAGGGGATAATATAACACTAAAAGAATTTATAAATAAATCTATTATTTAATGCAAGTTACAATGAGTCTCTAAAAACCACACTTTGTTATAACCTATCCAGTAAACATTGTTTTTCCACCACTGTGATATTTAATTTCTAAAAACCGACTTACACGGTTGTGATCAGTAAGATATTTAGAGTCATATAGGATCAACATACATTTTTAGTGATTACTTACATACCTTTATGAATAGTAACATACACTTATGAATATTAATGTACCATTTTTAACAGTAACCTCACCCATGTGAGTATAAATAAAATCTTCTCACCATATAAATGAGAATGAATATTATAAAAATTAATAATTAATTGTTTATAATTTTGTGAGTTATAAATATTTATATTAATTTTTTAATTACAAAATTATTTTAAAATAAAATTCACTTTCATAAAATGTATTCCTCAATAATTTTTTCCCTTTGAATTTAGTATAATTTTAAGAGATGTTAGTTAATTTTTACAAGAATTATAAAATTAGAATCAAATTTAAATTATGTATCTTTCATGTAAACAATTATTTTATTAAAAAAATTAAATTTATATTATTTATAAACTTATTTTGATAATTTTTTTTACATTTTTAGTTATACACAATATAAAATAGTTACAAGGAATTTTTTTATGTTTTCTAAAATACTAGAATTTTTAGTGAATAGTGATGTTTGATAATTTAAGAAATATGCTAAATAAATTAATTTCTAGGTCATTCTTGAGTTATGAATGATTTAAATGACCATTTTCTAGAACTCACATGAAATTAATACTTTTTTGAGTCACAATAATGATGACTATCCATGGTATTGAGCCAAAATAAAAAAATAACGATTAAAATAATGGAAAACCCCTCCTCTCCTCCACTATAAAACCACTCACTCCCTCTTCATTTCACTTCTATAAATACATATTCCTTACCTAAATTTTGAATAAAAATCCTTCCAAGCTCCACCCCCACGTTTAACATCCCTTTGTTTCATAAAAAGACCAAAATATATCCCCTAAAGATGCTATAAAATATGATTACTTCAAGAGGTAAATTCAACTTTTCATTTCTTTTATATCAAGTTACATTCTATAATTTTTTCTTTCCACACCTCCACTCATAAAAATGTTATCATTACTCCAGTACCATACATGTACTGTAATTTTGTTACGAAAATTGAATAATTCATTTTCATATGTCATTTACCATTCATTTATACCAGAAATGGGTACACCATCTGAGATACGTTTATCTATCACATTCAAAGTTGACTGATTTTAAATTTCTATTATCATCTTAAATTCTTGTCATTAAACCCATTTTTATGGTTTCAACAGACTATAATATATGTTTAATAAACTATTTAAGATTATGGGATCCTTTTTTAGACATGATAAAAATTTATAATCCAAAATGAGTATGTTGTGATAAAAAACCTCCAATTAAGAAAAAAATTGTCATTGATGTTTTATATAATGATTCATCTTCACTCCCAATAAACTAATGAATTTTATAACCATGTTATTTTATGGTTTTTATATAATAACATAAAACTTTTGTGATGGATGACAATTCTCATATTACAGGTTTATCCATACAAGAATATAAGTAAACCGATCACGAAAACCACGAAAGAAAATGCTCCCAAACCCTGAAATTGAATCTCTTAATCCATTAAAAGTCCATGAATGAAACTAATAAGGTTATAATAAATAAATTTCATTTTTAGGAAGCTATATAATAATTAATTATTTAACCTAAATATTATTATTCGGGTCATTAAGATAATGTGTGGAACACCTTCAGATTTATGGTATGGGTTTCCTACCTGAACCTATATTTTATTTTGGGTTACATTTTTCTCTCTTTATCAAAATTACATTCTTAATTATTATTTTTAAATCATAAAAAATTCGGTGTGAATGATCAATTTATATTTAAAGACAACAATCCTTTTTTATTTTATGTGATATACATGTTTTGAATGGAATATTCAAAATTCTTTCTGAAATACAGGCCTAATTCAAGGGAATTTCTCAAATTCCCACATTTTTTTCAAGGGAACTCTATATTGTTCTTTTATAGACCATTATTTTCATAAAATAGATAATTTTATTTTGAAAACACTATCTTAAATCACTTTATTTAAATAGTGAATTTTCTAAAAGAAATTTTATTTTCAATGTTAAAGAGTATCTATCTAAAGAATTACTCAATAACTTTAAAAGAGTATTTTCATTGATTTCATCACTTTTGTAGAATATTATGTAATATTATAAATAATAATTTATTATATCATATAACATTTTACATTGAATGGTTCATGATCAATTTTACTATGGACATTCTACTTTGATACATTTCATCTAACTACTCAGAATTGTTAGTGATTATGTTATATATTGGGGAATGTTGATTACATATCATGTGTATAGGTTGTTTATGTTTAACCACATTCATATGAAGAATTCATTGGACTTATTATTTTATGGGTGGTGTATTTTATATCCCCTATATTCATCATTTGTTCTTTTGATACAAATAGATATGTACTTTTCCAAGGCCTTTCCCATTTTTGTAGAAACAGTTTTTGTCAAGGCCTTAATAATTTTTAGATGTCATGGTTGAGGCCTTGAGGGTATCTTTTAGAATGTCCAGAATATGCATTTACCTAATTATAATGATTTAAATTAATTGTTCATGTGGTTATTTGACTATTATAATACCCATGATTATGTTTAATTATGGAAATTATTACTCATCTCGTATTCCTACCATAATGTATTCTAGTTTATTATTTTTAAAGGTGCGTGTTTTCAATTATTCAACATGCCTAATATTTTATTATATTATTCTTATTTGATTACCCTTTTTGAGCATAAAATATCAACCCGTATTATGATTCATTTTTCCTAGGAAATGAATAGGTATATTATGGTTGACTTTTTGAGATAATCACATAGTTGCGGTTGTTCCCAACGGAAATTTTATGTTTTTTATAAATTAATGTTATAATGTCAAACAAATCTATATATCAGGATTTAAAATCTACTAAATAATATTTTTCATTGTGGATATTCATATCTTGTAATAATTCCAATATAATATAATATAGTACTGAATCCAAGAAACTGGGGTCAAGTCATTACATGAGTGGTGGTTTGGGAGTGTTCTTGGAGAACAGGGCATGACGAAATGGGAAACTAGGTCATTATATGAATGGTTTATATTTTTCAAATGGTTTGTGAAAACCATGCGGGGGTGTGCTGAAATCTAAATGTTGAAAACTAAGATATAGGGGTCTCACACAGTTGGCACATGAATTTTCATTCTGTGGAATCCTTCTCAGGTAACAGTGCAGCTTAACCCTTCTTAGTTACGGGTCTAAGATATTGGTGAGTCTGATCATCCTGTTACTTTTCTTTTCCAGATTACGTCTTACAGATTTATTTATCCTTTTTAGAATCTATAAAACCCTCTTTTTTCTAATGAATATTTTTTGGGGATTCAAAGGGGTTTTGAATCCAAATATATGGCTACAGATAGTGGAGTATTCATCTCTAGATTCATGGTAGTTTACCTGTAAGTTATCTCCCATAGTTTTTTAGATTTGTACAAGTGTTGTTGTTATTTTCTTCCTTCATGACGTATTTTTTAGGAATTATTATTTTTTGGTATAATTGTTGTCTAAATGATAAAGAAAACTCATGATGATCCCCATGGGATGCATTGAGAGTGACTAGAATGATTTATGGCCACCTTTTGGGGTGCACCAATATACCCTGACCTGGAAAATATTTATTCTAAGAGTTTATTTTACTTATGATGAAAACATATGATGATAAATTTGTTTATATGGTCATTTTATTTATTAATTGAGCTAATCGTTTTGATTTTTAGTTGTTTGTAATGCGGTAAAGGTTTTTTTGACATAATGTAAAAATTGAGTTAAATATGTTAAAATGAATATGTCAATTGTCTTATAAAATAGAAATGGAAATGTATATGTTTTTTAATGCATATGAATTTATAAATTGGTAAATTGTTTAATGCATGGGCATTGAAGAAAATGTTCAGAGGGATAATATATGGGAATTTTTTATTTAGCTATATGGGTTAATGTATGAATTTGGATGTGGGTTAAATGGGTTCTGATATGTAATAGGTAATTTTTACAATATAATAATAAATAAGGTTTATTTATTTGTAAAATGAAATGTAAAATGTCATTGTTATGTGTTTTGGATTATGTGTGGTGTTTGATTAGGTATATGTGGATAGTGGATAAATAATCATGTGCATGTGTCTTGGTTGTCTGCGGGGGTATTGAATTGAGGTTCTATGCCAATAAGTGAATTTTGACAAAGGCTCTAAAGCCATCCCATAGAATGAACATGATATGGTGTCACACTGAGGCTCTATTCCAATAATGGTTGTGTTGAATGAAACTACATAGACTGATGCTCCATGTTAATTATGATGTACTCTTTATGATATGTTTTTCCATAGAGAGATTAGGAATTTGATTTATCCCCTTATGCATAATGACTTCTAGGATTAGGCCATTGTGTAAATATATAAATTCCTAACACATAGAAGATGTATCGAAAATGAACTTAATACAGACGATTATATAATTGATTGGAATGGATATAGTAATGGGATTGGGATAAGTTAATATTCATACATAATGGAACTCATGTTGTTTTTTTACTTTTTCATTTATTTACAAATTCAATACAGTATCAGATTTTAAGGAATATTTTGTAGACATTGTTGGTGGTGGCCTAATAAGTTGTACTCATAGAATACTTAGGCCTTCGTTGAGTACCCACATAGATTTCATGGTTTCAGGTAAAGATAATAGTAGGGGCCCTAAGCAAGGTAGTTGAGTAGGGATTTGGTTTTTCCAGGATAGGGATCCTATCGTGGAGTCAGAAATCAATTTATGGATTCAATATTTTCTATTTATTTTGGGTTTCCACGAACTATATAACTATTTGAATGACATCACACATCTACAATTTGGTGTGTAATACACTGTTTTTGGAAATGGTTGGGGATGCACATTTTTGTTTCTTTATTATAGATTTGATTGTTTATTATGGATATATGATTTGGATTATTCTAATTATGATGTTATAGTATCCTCACATGTAACATTGGAACCTTACCACTAGTTTGTGACCTTTGGTTTATGGGGAGGCAAGCTAGAAGTCATGTCGTGACCCAGCTCGAGGAACTAGTCCTTGACTTCTTGATCAGGGATTTTACTATGGTTATAGGAAAAGTAAATATTAAAAATAAATTAGTCAAGAACGTTTCTCCTTTTTTCCATATTCATAATTTTATATCCCTAATATTTTTTATATACTTAAATACATTATTAGTATAATTTTATTTTCTCTTTTACTATCGAATTGAATGTTAAATTGGAATATTTTCAACATTTGTTTAACAATATATATTTATACTAAATTAGAAATATGAATAAAAATGAATTTCATGTCTATTTTATACAGAATATATTCTTCTATAATGATGTATATTTTTATTAATTATCTTATACTCTATGTTTTAATGGTTTTAAAAATTAAAAAATATTCCCATGTTATTTTTAATTTTTTCAAAAGAAAGGGATCATATTTTCATCATAAATTATAATGGGGATTTAATTATATAATTTATATTTTAATCCTTCAATAAAGATTATCTTATATTAGATTATTTTAATTTAATATATTTATTATTGAAAAATCATTTTAAAATAATTTTTTTAATGAAAGTATAGAAATATCATTAAATGAGTTTTGAGAGTGAATTTTAAATTTTATTTTTAAATTAAATAAAAAATGTTTTAAAAAAAATTATTTGGATAAAATTGATCTTCCATTTTCTTATATAACTATAAGAAAACTTCCCATTGACCTAAATCTGTTATTATTAAAAAATTTATGGAATCCTTTATGTTCATGTTTTTTACTATAATCAATATAATAAAAATATTATAGTATTGACCTATACATATTTCCATTACACTATATGGTTTAATCACCCCATTATTAATATACCATATTTGAGGGGATTACAATGAATGATACTTCATTTATTTATGGGGTAAAATTGTGATAATTCATATAGTTTTTTTATTCCATGTTGATTTTAATTGGATGATAATGTAGGTTGATAACATACAGATGAAATATTTACATTTTGTATTACATAATTCCTTGCATATATATATATATATTCAAATAATATTTATGATTAATTTTAATTTTCATTAAATTTATTAGGAATTCATTGTATATTATTATGTTATTGGTGGGTTTAATTATATCCCCATGATGCAATGAGTAAGGTCTCATGAAACAAACAAGAATACATCATATTGTATGAGAGAGATTTGTAATTTTTTTATTGAGGGCTTGTCAGTATGTAAGATGCCTTGGAATGAGTCCTTGATATTATTTATGATTTATTAGATTCAATTAATAACCTATCCTAGAATTGGGCCCTAATATTGTGATTGATTTTTTGGAAGAACTCTATTATCATATGACTATGATGTGTGGTATTATTTATTAAATCAATTTGAATAATAATATTGATATCAATTTGATTATTTACATTTTCATGTTTTCCATTGATAGTTTATATGTTATTTTTATTAATTATGTTGATCATTTATTAATTATTTACTCCTCTATATTAATCAAGTTCAATATCTGTATGTTATATTCAATCGAATACAACACTTACTAAATTTTTCGGTTCCCTTTCATTATGTTTCCATTACCTCTATATATATTAAGAAGAGTAATACATATAATACCTCATTAAATGAATCATGTGTTGACAATATTTTGGGAGATTTTGTAATGTTATATTAGATTAATAAATCATTATTATAAATGGAAAAATTTCCATTACATTAAAATGATATGGATTTTTATATGTGTTGGTTTTAATATTTCGATACATCTCTAAACTATAAAATTTAATGGCTATATATGTGACTCAAAAATTAGTATTTTATTTAATTAATGTATGGTTAAAATTGGGTCTCCTTTGATATTATTAAAGACTACATGAAATGATTATATTTTTAGTACCATGTTTGGGAGTACATGGCTTGAGCATATTATGATCTATTTAGATATATTGAAAACATTTTTACTCATATTCTATGTTTGAGATTTTTTTGTATTAGAATTTTATTATATCATTACCAATAATATTTCACCACATAAAACATTTTTTTTATTAAATTTTTTTCCTATGTAGTATTAATATGAAATAATCATTTAGAAAAATATAAAATATCATTACAATCAACAAAGTAAATGAATAGTTAATAAAATTATGGTTTGGTAGCATGATTCAAAAGTAATAATTTATCAATCCAATATATCTTTGAAAAATGTAAAAAATATCCCCCCACAACCTTTTTAAGAGGACATTAGAAAATAGTTAATCATATCAATCCTAGTATAGATAGCCTCACTTCTCATAATAATAAACATCTTTATATGTAAGTAAATATTAATCAATCGTACTAAATTCAGCCTCTCTCATTATTAAGGGGATAACATCATGAATATATATATATTTTTAAAAATAATAAGAAAATACATGTACATATATTAAGAATTAAAAAAAGGTAATCATTTATCAATCTCTTCAAATAAATTTTCTATCCCTCCAATTGATATCAAAATAAATATATTCTTAATTTAATCATGAATTAAATTTCAAGCTCCGAAAAAGAGAAGCTAAAATATAATTTTCAAATACCTATATATATTATTGGTACATATATAATTGGACTACACAATAATATTCAGTTACAAATAAATCCTTGAAATTTTTTACAGTGTATACAATATATATATAAAAATAAATAAATGTCGTATAACTATTTTTAAAATATACAATTAAAATGGAAATCTTTTGGAAAGAATTATTTATGTTTATAACTCCTGGGTTATTCATAACTAACTTATATTTCATCCATCACAATAACTTGGAAAATTATGGATAGAATGAGCTATCACCAATCAAATGATCTCCTTAAACCTAGTATAAAATCCAAAGTACATAATATTCCACCAACTTAATATTTTTAAAAACTTAGGTTAATGGTAATTTTTTATTTAATCCACTAATAAATAAATAAATAAATATTATGAGAATAATGATCATATTTGGTTCATAAACATGAGATATTTTTTTTCTTCCACCACTTATAGGGGGAATGTTCAATCAAAAACTGATCTCAAATATTAAACAATGGGGAAACCAAGGATTCTCTATCACATTCATGACATTGAACGTATAAAACATGATGAAAAATAGTATTTTAATATCATATTTATTGAATTAATGTTCTTATATCACTACAATGATGAATAAGAAAATGAATCAGGGATTATATTTATTATATATAGATATCAATTTATTATAATCACATAGTATTTTATAATGACAAAAAATAATAATTACATATGGGAATAAATGGTATTTAACCTAAAATTTAAATAGATAATTTTTTACTATTATATAAAATTATTAAATTAGAATAATCTAATACTATAATAGATGTCCACATTATTTTAATGGACCCTAAACTAAAAATATAATCCTTGTGGTTAGTCACTAGGCTTATTGTTTTTGACATGATAACCCCTTTCACTAATTCAACCTTACTCATATAACTCCATTAAAAATAATTTAAAAATCACATAAAAAACAATATTGTATAATATAATATTATAGTAATGAAATTAATATATAAATACAAACCATAATTATTAGTGTAATATTAAATTTAAAAATTTTTAGATTCTCAACCTCAGGAAAATTTTATGAGCCTCATGAGAAAACAAGTTTGAAAATTGATATTTCATTTCAATATCATGATTTGAGGTGTAGTGTCAATTTTGGTCAAGCTTCCACAGAAATTTAAATAAATTATAAGTCTTCCGTCACAAGAATTTACAAATATAAAAAATGAAAAAAATTGGATACCTTATAAATAAATCATGAATATTTAATTATAGATACAAAATATAAAAAATAACTTGATAAGGATAAATAATTTATCTTCATTTGTGATAAACAAAAAAATATTATCATATGATATAACTAAGGTGATAATAAAAATATTAAAATCCATTCATGAAATATAGCATTATGTATTAATTTTTCTAATGAACACTTGTGTGGTATTACTTGAATTCCCATATATAAATGAATTAATCAATGAGAATAATGTAGAATTCCTTGTCAATAAAAATATCAGAACCATTTATAAAGGATTTCATCATCAATCGGAATTTATAGATCCCAAAAAAATATAATTCGGGGGATAACCATACATTTACATCATGATGATCTAAGGAAATATATAATCCATATTTCAAATATTATTTTATATTTTTATAATAAAAAAAAGGGTCACAAAAATCATATTAAATTTTAGTAAATACAGAAAGAGAGAAACACATGTTTCAATGGTAAAAGATATATAGAGCAATAATTTATTCAATTTTGGTCATTTTTTATTTATCAAATCCATTCAATATGACACTCAATATCATTAATAGGATTGATTCCATCACTTTTATTCTATAAAATTATTTATCTGGGAGTCCTTTTTTCACATTGGGTTTATAACTTTAGGTTTTAAGGACACGGAACCCTCCTTGAATGAAGAATTATCTTTATTGAAACCTCACTTTACTGTATGTGTTATATCATTAAAATAAACCCATTTAACCATTTATAGGATGATCAAATCGAATTTAATATTAATAAAAGTAGTATATGGTGTGATGAGGCTGTGAGTGCTAGGAGGGAATTGAAAATGAAAGAATCCCTTAATCACATCCTTAAGATCTCACATGATTGAAAAGAAAATATAATTAAAAGCTGATGAATTATATAACATAAAAACAACAAAATGATACCATATATTTCGAAACATTGGTTAGTGAGACATAACTGTGGGGATAGAGAAGTATAAGTGAGAGAATAACCAGATAAGAAAATCTATTAATTTCGTGGAAACTCTTCATAAAATATTCCCATAATTGGGAATATCTAAAAAAAATTACATCACATAATATTTATTCCCAATTAATCCCACTCTTTTCTAAATATGTTTACAATATTCAATAATAGATTAATTTTCTACTTTCCAATACTCTTCTACATGGGTGGTCGTAGTCATTTCTTTTATTAAATATCAACATATTCTTGTTTTAAAAAAATATATATTCTTTTTAATCGATAATAAATTCTAAAATGTTTATCCAATTCATGGTTTTACTGAAAATATGTATTTCAGGTCTGGGATATGCTTCACAATGTGTATTAAAATACTCTATTCCACTTTTAAAAAATAATTGAAAATTCATTAAATGAATCTTAGTTTAATCTTGTGGAATTTAGATTTTCATTTATGGATGAGCCATGATTTCCCGGTAATAATAAATTTTTATTCATCCATGGGAATATATAATAAGATTTTAATCCTTCAAAAGAATGGTGGATCAATAATATATTTGAAATGGAACATTATAATTCTTAATGAATTATTCTCACATAGAAGTTGAGTTGAATAAATTATTATCATGATATTATGAAAGAGTCAAGATTATCATATTTTCATCTTATATACTCTATTTATTCTCACATATATTCTATGATTTTAGATAAATTATATGTGATAACCTATATATAATATTTGTTATGATTCAATATATTATTTATTTATTAATATATACACATCACATTCCCGTTTCATGTAATATCACATGAAACGATGTCCATGTGAATCAATTTTCTAAGATTATTCTAATATAAAATATCACTTAATATGATGTGAGGTTGTTCTATGTTGGTTTAATGAACAAAATGGTATAATTAACTATGATGGTACTATATATGACCAAAATTAGAGAGTTTATATAATACATTTTGGGTTCTGTTTCTATTAATCTATATTAGCATAATATATATAGGTGTTAATCTCACACTTCTGACTATACTTGTTTTTAATCATACAAAACTAAATATTTAAACATTTAATATTATTTATCTACAAAAAATTCAATTTTATCATCTATATGCTTAAAACACCCAAAAAAACATTTTAAATATTTTTCATTTGAATTGAATATTTTATATAAAAAATAATGTTAAAAAATGGTTTCGGCCCATTATGAAATAAATTATAACATCACAATAAAATATTTAAATAATATTTATTAAATGTATTTATAAAAAATTTATTAATTAACAATGATATTTAAATTAATATTATATGAATAATAAATATTTGTTACTCCCCCACACTTTTGATATTTCATGAACTCATGGATTTACTCAAAATAATTATTCCATTAAGACTGAGTCATTTTCATTTCTGAGTCCTGAATTTTTTGAATTTTTTTTCAATGATTATATTAAATCTAAATTCTAATATATAATAAAATTTATATTACATATTTTTAATTATTCTCATCCCATTAAACAATTTAAAAAATATTATTTAATTAATATTTAAATAATCAAATGAATTCAAACACATTTTGTTTATTTTAGTTCTGTATTGAGATACCAATCTGTATCTATCCATATACACGAACTTATTATGAGAAATTTATAACAATCCATTCATTTTCATTTTCAAATATTGATGTTTACATAGATAAAAAAAATATAAATTCTATAATAAATTCATCAACAATGACTATATGTGATAGCTTAGTCATGGAAATAGGTTTGGGACAACAGATTCCAATATCAATATAACACATTTTGAATTCCATTTATTTTTTACACACACACTCAAACATAAATTATGATTTGTTTTAAGAAACCTCATTTTTGACCTCATCTACTTAAAAAATTAAATAATATTGGAATTTATCTTATATATTTGTTTCATTACAAATCATCCTTTAATAAATTTTTTTCCTAATATGTTCAATAAAATATTGGTTCATTCATCTTATTGATAAATATAAAATTTTTATCCACATTAATCATATCAAATTAAAATTAAATGTATCAATATAAAAATTCAAAACTATTGGTTTTATAATATATAATTCCCTAAATGGTGTCAATATAATGATATAATAAAAATAGAGAATCTATAAATATGAATTTCTATAGGAAAATATGAATGGATAAATTTTTAAAATGTATCTAACAAGTGACCTCTTAAAATTTATACATAATTCTCACCACAATAATTTATATATATATATTAACAAGGGAAATCAAAAAACATATTTGGGATATTAAAGTATAGTGTATATAAAATAAGAATATAGATATATTTCAATAATCACATTCTCTAATAAATCATAAAAACAATTGAAATTATGTTTTCAAAGATATATACTTAAAATAATGATTAAATTAATGATAATTTCATTAAAAATAAATATAGAAATATGTGAGGGAAATAATGTTTTTTACGATCATCCTAATATGAGATGTATGTTAACTATCCATAGTTGGAATGTTTTGAAATTATCACTAATTAGTATGAGTAATGACATAACATATTAGGAAACAAAACATCCTAGTAGTTCCTATCATCATTAAATATTTTATAATATTTTGAAGGTCACATTTAGAAAATAATAACATTATTTCTATCCACTAGATAATAGTTTAAATTTTGTATTTTGACGTATGAAATAGGGGTATATGTTTTTTGTTACCTATAGAGTTTCTCTTTTAATTGATGATTTCCATTATGACAAAGATGGTGTCTTTTATTAAATTTTATCATGAACTGACTGTGAATAATTATGTTCCAACTCATTATAATTTCATTCATCTGTCATAGCGGTTAATAGATAATTATTTATTATATCATCATCTGGAACCACCTCCACTATTAATTTACTACTAACTTTTACAATGATATTCACCGCACAACTAAATCTACATATTAGGTGTATGAATGTTATGTTTTCACTTAATATTTAATTTTATTTCATCAAAATGTATCCATGAAAAATTTATATCTATCATGTTATTTAAATTCAATTTTTTCCCTCATCCAAATACTTTTAACCCGAATATGTAGGAGTTTACAATATAAATTATAGGTTCACTTCACGGTTAAACACATCCACAATGATTACAACAGAAACTAAGTCTTATAATGATACCACCTATTATATATTCAATATATATGGAAAATCAGTATTTAAATATGATTCAATTTAATAAATATAAATATATATTAGAACATAAATTTCTAAATCAAATTAATTAGCTTCTAGTTTTTCTTCGAAATAAAAATAATAAGGAAAATCAATAGATAATGATAATGTAAATTGATCAATCACTTTCACATAAATAAATATAAAATTCAATGAGACTTCAATCTGATTATCCATGTATAATAAAAATTTCCTCGAAAAATTAATTTTTAATGACTGATTGATATTGTTATAAAAATTTTAATGATATTTACACAAATATTCATGTATAAAGTAATAAAATTCTCATTGTTCCCCCTAAATAGGTTTAGATCATTCAAAATCACTACTCTATTACTCTGTTTAATCAATTGAATCTTTTGGTTAATGTTTTTTATGTTTACTCTGAATATCATATATGTCTTACTAAAAGTATAATGATTTTGATCTTTTCCATGCAGTACCACAATTCACATTTTGTTAATATATTTGTTTTACATCTTTATTTAAGAATGAAAGTGATTCTATCCACTTATATCATCAATTAAAGAATCTCCATTTTATTATAAAATAATCCATCATATTCATTATCATCCTAATCTTTGTGTAATTTTTTATTATGATAGATGTTGTATTAAAATTTATCTATTTCCCTCTTATAGTTATCCTATACATTTTTTCAATAATCATGGACTAGATATACATGTGTGTGTTTGTTTTTTAGCTATTTGAGAAATGATAATCAATATTTACAAATTTTATGAAAAAATATTGAATTATATTTGATGGAACCATTGAAATAGTTGTTCAATTATTGAGGGAAAACTTTTTAGAAGAGATTTAATCATTATTTATAACATTATGATCCCCCATTAATCTCATTGTGGAGCTATGCATGGGTTTCTACCCCAAATAAAATATTCAAAACACCTACAATACATTGAAAATTAATATATTGTTTTTATTATTAATTATTAATGTGATATAATATTTAGAGTTTTTATAAAATAGACACTATGTTCAATAGCATACATAATGCACCACATCGAACTTTAGTGAAAAACTATTTATCGTTATATTACAGTATAACCTAACTATAAAAATGGAAGGAATTAATGGTATTAATTTAATTATTAAATTATGTTCTACAAATGTATATAATAAATTATTTTGTTTACGAATTAATTATAAATGACAATAAAACCCTTTTTAAATAAAATGTGATATTTTTTCTGAAAAAAACTAATTAAATGAAAATTAATGAGTTTATAAAACAAAAAAAATCACTCTTTTTGGATTATATTAATGTAAAATACAATTAATATAATCAATGTAATGTTTCAAATTTATATTATATGTTTTATAGACATGATATAAGAACGAATTCAATTTTTCCGATGAAAGAAATATTTTTTTAAAAATTCATATTTCCAACCTTTTGATAGAGAACCCATTTTAAATATTTTTTATGAAAATTTTATATGATATATTTGTCAAAATAGAAATTCTATCTTGAATCAAAAATAAAAAACTAATATGGGTAAATTTTTGGAAATTTTTTGATAACATTCTGGTTTTAATAATCTTGAAAAATAAAGCATTTTAATTTAAAACTACATTTTTCTTAATTTATTTACATTGTTAAATTATTATTTTAATTGGTTCTAAAGTATAATTATATTATATTTTGATAATTTAATATAATACTGGTCATTGAGTTTAATTTCACATTGAAATTATAAATAAACACATGTCAATCTTTTTATGGGGTTTTTTTCAGAAAACTTTTTTTCTCATTATGACTAATGATATTAAATTTAAATTAATTAATAAAAATTATGAATTTTGAGATTTTGAAAATAGATTACATATTTGGATGAAATGAATCCAATTTATGTAAATATGTTCCTAAAATTGTTCTGTTTTTATTAATAGTAACTTTGGTAAATTTTATTTACAGAAATAAAGGTAAATCATATAAATTACGGTAATAAACCATACGATAAAGATAATAAAATTATCCCGACACCTGAAAAAATACTATTTGAGGAATAAATTTGAACCCTAAAAACATAATGTTAATAATTGACTCATTTAATGGACTTTTCCATGAACGATATATATATATTTAAATTAAAACAAACTGACAATATATCACTCATATTTTTTATAATTATAATAATATTAATATACTTATAAAAATATTACAAATTATATAATAAATAGTCTCTAAAAATATAATTAAATTATATGCAGCATTGTAATATATTTAAAATTTATAGAGATCAATGACATACCATAAATATATAAAACCCATTGATACAATAATTAATTTATTAAGAGGAATTTTAAATAAATGATATGAAAAATATTAAAATATATATAATTAAAATTAAATATGGTAATACAAGAATTTTCTAGGTGACTAGGACATATTAAAATTCAGTGAAATATTTCATTCTATATTATCACTCTATTTTGATTTCATTAAAGGTCAATGAAGTGAATAATGTCAAAATGATAACAATTTCATGCATATAATTCTTGAGATGATGGACTTATGTCCACTTGGAATATTTTCCTCATACCAATTTTAATTTTGACCCAAATACTGAATACCAATAAAACGTTTGATATAAACATTAATAATTTTGTAATGTTGATAACATTGTAATACATGATGTAAAAGGAATAATAAACATTAAAATTGTTCTCATGAAATTATAAATTATTCTAGGATTATTATTCTGGAATATAAATATTGTATGTGATTATTCGGACTAAAGTTAAGGTATATCATCATAATGTCCTTTAATTGAATCATATCAACATATAATACACAACCTTCTTTTATATGGTGTATAATATACCACTATAACTTTTAATTTCATTCAATTGATTCTAAAATTATTCCATTAATGCAATGTTTTTTAATAAATGAAAAATAAAATTTGTTTTTAACATATACAGGGACAATGAATTTTCTTCCACTATCAACATTATAAGATATTTGGATTCCACTACAAGACGAAATGTTTTTTAATGAATAATAAATAATATATTCCCTTTTCAAGTATTTCGTATTGAAAATGGTTTTAATAATGATTTTATTATATCAATATCCTGTTATTTCAAAGTGTTAATGTTATTTTTTCTTTTATTCGTGTTTTATGTGTTATGATTATGTTATGGTTCATGGGAAATGATTTTTTATAATGGTGGTTCTGAGATAAACTGATGGTGGGTGATCCCAAGATAGATCTCCAATGCATTATGAAATGAGACAAGGTAAACCATTTTTGTTTCTTGTAAGAGATTTAGGAAATATACTATGATTGGTACTCCAAATGGAATGATGACAGTTACTCACTATGATGCTAGGAAAGTTACAATTTTAGTATGATATAGATGTGACATGTTACCTTTATGATTTATTAATTCTAATAATATTTTTAGGAATATTTTGATTTCTTGAGGTATGTTAATGGACATATGTTTTATGGGTGAAAATTATGATTTCATGAAAATGATTTAATGTGTTTGAAATATTCATGGCCTAATATTTTTGTTATTTATTTTATGTCCCTTAACTGATCTTTTTATTCTCATCCAATGTTTTGAAATTTCTTCGTAGCATTCATGGGAGTATAGAGTCAAATACAAGATTATGGAAAAGTTAAGAGGATTAAAAATGAAATGAAACCAATTTTTTATTTATTTATTTTTATTTGAGGAAAGAAAATTTTTCTTTTGGAAGTGTCCACTTTGTTTTTCTATATGTTTTTTATGTATGAGTAATGATATGATTATCTAATGATACTAATATGAAATGATCATCAATTTGAAATAATGTAAAATTATTGACTTAACTAAATATTATGTAACATTTATGTTTAGGTCGTTGTAATTGAGTGTAATGAATCAAACCCAAAAAACCACCCGAACATTTCTTAACATCTTCGGTGATACTACCTTTGGTATACCTCCCCAAATGCCAAAGACTTTCGACCAGAAGCAAGGGTATAATTGGTATATTGGGGTTGTTATACCCTATCAGAGGAGGAAAAATAATAGTATATGTCTGAGTAATAATATAAAATCAGAAGACTCTATTGACTCGAACTAGACCCGCATAAAGAAAAAAAATCAGTACAAATAAATATCAAAATAAATATATATACATAATAGTAGTGTAAATTAAACAAAAAATCATGCTATACCAATTTTAAAAACTACTAGAGAAGAAAAATCAAACATATTTAGCATTTCAATATATAAAAAGGGTGCCAATGGAAAAACAATAGTATCTACAATAATCAAGGTAAGCATGATGGTGTCATAATAGAATAAAAACTTAATGAACTACATCTAGGAATGACCTCAAGGTACATACCATATCCATGAAAAAACTAATACAATCTAGATCTTGAAGTTGATCTTTTTCCTGCAAGTAAATCCTTAAAGTCTACACGCATCCTGAATGGCCCGTGTAGGGTGTGAGACGAATCTTAGTAGGATACCACCAAATGGTCTGTACCTAATATATGTGTCTAAAAAAGAATTAATTTATAAATAAAATATTAAATATTATGATAAACAAATAAACACAACCACCACTGGTTCTCAGTAGCCACCAAGGAGTGTAACCTGCTTCGGCCAACGCCGGAATCTCTGTCTAGTAACCAGGCACCATGTGCCCCCTGAAACCATGTGGCTCTATTATTGATTCCTTGTGGGCACGTCTAGAAAGTAGTAAATCGAAGTAACATCAATAACTATCCTCAAATAATTAACTGGAGGGACGAAAATATCTTCCCTCCAATAAAGTAACTAGAGGAACATCGATGTCTTCCCTCAAATCACCATGAGCCTTCGCCCCCAAACCCATAGACTCAACAATATCCCTCGATGAATCATCACCATCCAAGTGGAATCACACTTAAAGCACCCCCACAAAAATAGTACCTAAACTAAATCTAACATCGGCCTCTACCCACACGAGTGGTGAAAACAACCTCATCACGGAGTCTCCCTTTGTGCACACTATTAAATGTTTTGAGTGAGCCGTAATCACCAAAATAGTACCCAAGCCACAACATCTCTGAGACCTTGTGTCCCTAAGACCTTGCCTTTCAAGTCTAGTGGACTCTCCATCCATGTAAACCATTCCATGCACAACCTGATAGTCATAATAACTCATGTCAATACCCATGACTCCCAATCCCATGGTCAGAACAACCAAATGTTATCCGAGCCAAACCCAACTTATAACCAGCATCACTCAACAATATCAAGGCAATTCCCAGCACAACCTGATGGTTCCAACATATGAAATATCACACATCACATATGTCTAATCAAAATAAATACTTTAAACATTAAAAGTAACTAAATATTTGAATTTCAAAAAGTATGTGATGTCTCATACCAGCACCAATGTCTTGGAATCATCTAACAATTCATATCATAACATATAAAATTAAACTGAATAATTTAATAAAAAAACTTATACCATCTTAGAACCCACAAACACAATGCCAAAAATGAGCAATGTCCACTCACCATGCAATTCTCATGCAAATCAAGATACATGGAATACCCAAATACATCCCTAGGTCAAATAAACAATTTAACATGCAATTGAAGGTAAAACCAGGTCACGCTTAAAAATCCCAAATATGCACTAAAATACATGCCACCGAAATGTCTAAAAAACACAAAAACTATATGGACCACCAACTTGAGAATCTTATATTTCCTCACATCTGATATCAACCACCAATTAGAATCAAATATTCGAAGATATATGTTTCCATAAAATCCAAGAAATTATACTCAGATGGAAACAACGGTGTGTGAGGAAATGAAACAAGGATGAATGAGGGTGTGTAGGTTTAGACTTCCTAAAGTGATCTCGCAACCACTGAAGGATTGAAGAACAGACGTCGTATGATGAATCTAGGGCATAGTGTGTAGTTTAGGATTTTGGAACAAGACTGTTCTGATGTTGGGTATAAAGAAGATCATTTCTGAAATAAGATTCCACACTCTTTCATTTTAGTGTATAAAAATAAAAATATGCGGCATGTATAAAGGAATACATTCTATTTAGTTGCCTTTTCTATACCCCAACATAATAAAAGGTAGTCACACAACTTGGATATACCACATGGGTCGACAAATGACTAGAACATAGCTGGTATGAGGAAATGAGAATACACAGTGTTTTAAGCCACAATACATGCCGTGTAGTATGAAATACTTCTATAGTCATACACAAAATGTACTCGGAGATCACACAGATGGTACACAGCTAACCCATACACGTCATGTACTTTGGTGTAAACTGTGTGAAATCAAAAAAATTCTAGAACCTTCTAGAGTTTCCATATTTTTCTCAGAAACAAGTCAAAAATTCAAGCTGGGCCCAGATTTTGACCATTTCCCAAAATCTGAGTTCTTACAATCGCTATAACTTAACATAGACCGTCCATGAGATATCAAATGAAACCAAGAGATGGCACTAAACATACCACCCTTGTCAAGGTAACACGAACCACCTAGGTCTTAATGGTTTTGGCTAAATTATTCATGGGGCATCCCACTGTAGGAATTTCCTAACTCAATATTAGTCCTACAAAACTCAAATAATTCAATTGTTTACTAACATATTTCCAGACCCAAGGTCATATTTTGACACAGCGTCACCCATACACCTCATTGGTTCTCCCATGTCGTTTTCAACACCAAGATACATCCCACAACGAATCAGTGTCTGCCTCTAGGAGGTCCTGCATCCCATGGATGCTCAAAATGATCTTGGTGCCTAACACCTCATGTAACCCGAATTCTTGATGCCCCAATTCCCACGATACCTCATGTAACCCATATACTCGACGACCTGATTATCGAGGAACCTCATGTAAGCCACATACATGATTCCCCTGATTCCACACATCTCATAAATATATATTAATATATCTCGCACCCGATATGCCGCCAATCCCAATGACTAGTATCAACTCATTCCACATAAATCTCATTCTTCTAGTGCACTCAAAGAGGTCATGCCTCAATAGGTCATGCCAAAAAGAAAACAAAGAAGTCACACCCACACTTGAATTTTACCACCAACTCTTGTTAGCTCACCAGCCTACTCATCCCCATGTAGCTCAACGGTGTACACCTAACCTGATGTACGACAGCTTAATGCCTGACCTCCCTGTAGTGATGCTCTTGTCGCAGGCACCTGACCCCTCAGCTGGGACCCACTGTCTCTACTATGTCCTCCACGTCTAGCTGAACCATAGCTAACCTTTCCTAATACTGAACATGAACCAGCTCTAGATGCCACAGTATGTCCTGTTGCATAATTACCCACTGTCTTAGAAGGAATCCTACAGAACCTCTCAACATGCCCGAACTCTCCACATGCCTAACACTCCTTTCTTAGAATATCACACTAAGTTCGAACATGTCCTGGATGTCCACACTGAAATAAAACCACTGAATAAATGTTACGAGGTACTATAGTTGAGACCTTGGCCTAACTTCCGCACTAAAACTCTTCTTGTCCTCACTTCCTTCTATCTGAACCATCACCAGAAGCTATCGCCTGTCCAACCTGGGACATATCCCTCGGGTTTCCCTCCACTATGAGAACCCGATTCCCTGCCTATGATAACGACCCCAGCTTGAATATATTTACCTGAATCTGAATGGCATGTTATAATCCATCCTCAAAGCGCCTCACCCTGGCCATGTCATCTCTTAAAATACCAGGTGCAATGCGGGACAACATAGTGAAATTAGCTGTGTAGTCCATGACAAACATGTCTTTCTCCTAAAGGCTCAAGAACTCCTGAGGTCTCTCAGACATCAATGTCGTTGGGTAAAACTAATCGATGAACCTCTCCTCGAAGTCTATCAATTCTAGTCCTTCATGCATACGATCTTGAACCTACATATCTCACCAATGCTTCGCCAGTCCTCTCGTCATGTATGTCACCAGCTTGACCCTTCTCCCTGAAGGTGTCTCGAGTTGTTTGAAATCATCTCCCACTCTCTATCCTAATCATACACTCCTGTGGACCACCCTCACCTTGAAAAAGTGGTGGGTGGTATGACTGGAACCCCCACGTTGTATATTCCATTGATGGATCTATACCTTGAGCACCACTATTGATCCCTAGCTAGACACAAATACACCAAACTGGAGATGCTCATCCTATGACGACTCGAATGCTTCCAAACATGGATGATGCCCTACTTGCACTAGATCCTGATCTTGATCTTGTCACCGATCATGTACCTGTAGCTCACGCTCTTCATACCCCTTAATATTCTGAAGCTGATCAAGCTCCTATGGCACTATACCATCTCCTATCTGCTGCTCCATCTCAGTCATCTAAAAGGAACATACTGAATACAATAAATGGTTAGAAAACCACTTATATAACAATAAATACATATATAATGTAGATACAGAAATATGTAAAATGTAGAGAATAACTACTACCCTTACTCTCTTCAACCATAACTATTCCACATGTCATCACGCACCCATCGCCACCTTACCCACCCTCCACAAATCCATGTATCAAAAGTAACTTCGGCCATGCCTATCCTGACAACCAAAATTTCCTCAATCTTATAACCCAATCGCCCAATCCTGTTGACCAAAATCAACTCATCCAAAGTACATGCCTGCTCATACAAGAGCCATGACCAAATATCATGTCACATGAAAATCACTATATATAAAGAATGGAATAGTGCATTGCATTAAACTTGAAATTCTATAAAAAAATTTATATATCACATTTCAAAAACATTCAAAGCATAGAATTCGATATTATTCACATGGTATTATCACATCACAAGGAATATATGTAGATATGAGATTGAAATACCCTAAAAATGTGTCTATCAAAAGCCATACAATCACGCCTTTCCATACATGGCCAAGGTCTAATTCTCCCTTACAAAATTGGGTTATGAGTTACATATCACAATCAATAACACCACACACCACATGATCCACTTAGGTGGAAAGCATATAAAATGTAATATGAGGAATAAAGAAAACAATTACCACCCATGGAAACATGGTTCATCCTTCATACCTGGGGCTGCAGGCACCCAAGAACAAGCTAGAAACCCACTTTTAGTAATAACATATCCCATGTCTACCATATACCAAATAGAAAAACCGACATAAATTGAAATGGAATTCTCAATCTCATTAGTTTCATACAAAAAACATACACTAAATCATCATTAGGATATCCTTTGATATCCCTTGGTAATGACCCAAACCTGAAAAGCCACCCAAATAGTGCTAAACAGGTTGTGTGATACTACCTTAGGTGCACCTCCCTAAATGCTAATGTTTGTCGACTAGCAATGAGGGTCTGATAGGTATAGTGGGGGGCTATACTCTAACATTCCAAGAAAATAAATAATATTTTCTTTTCCTATTTATTAATATTTGTTAATTTAATATTAATTATACATTACTGGGGATTCTATTTTCAACATCGTGCCCAATACATAATAACGGGTTTCTTTGAAATCTCACATTACACACTAATAATATATTATTATTATTTTAAATAGTAGTTAACGCCTGACCGTTGTATTGATGGGAATGAATATAAAAATCTAATATATGATGATACAAATTTTGAACATTTATACATTTATTAAATAAATGTTAGAGGCTTAAAATAAGTAAAGAATTCGATTTTATGTATAAATACTCCTATATTCACTAAATGGTCAATTTACCACCTTTTAATGGAGAACCCACGTTAAATCTAGTTTTTGACACTTTAATATATTCTATTTGACAAAATAATTTTTTTTAGAATAGGGGCACCAAAATTTACTTTGGATGAAATTTTGTTATTATTCTAATAATGTTCATTTTTTAATGAATTGTGAAAAAACTCTATTTTAATTCAAAAGTGTTTTTAATCTAACTTCGTTATAGAGTTAAATTATCATTTTAAATGGTTATAAAGTTTAATTAGAATATATTTTTAACATTTAATCTAATTTTGGTCATTTTAAGTAATTTCATTTTGAAATTGGACATAAACATGTGTCAATCTTTTGATAGTTATTATTTTTTTAAAACACGATATTTCTTTTAACATCCATAATTTATTTTAAATTAATTTTTGCCACATCTTTGTTTTGAATTTGAAAAAATGGATGCCATATTTTGAATTTTCAGGTATAAATTGTGTAAATATGTTTCTTTTTTTAGTCATTTTAAATAATTACATTACTAAATATTTTATTTACCATGATTAAAAGGAAAAAATATCAAATAAAGGTAAAAAATAATATTATAATAATATTATATTACCCCTAACAATTGTTTTAATACTATTGGATGATACATATCTGACCACGTTCAATCTTGGGTCAAATTTGGGACCCCATGGAGCCACATTGGAATAATAATGACATTTTATATTAATTAATTTATAGTAAAGATAAAAATGACAAAAAAATATATATTTTAGTAAATTAATTATTACATAGGGATATATAAGATATCAAATTGACTATAAATATTATTTGGAAAGAAACAAAGATTTTCTACATCATTTTATTTGTTTTATAATTTTTTGTCATCAAAACAATTAAATTAACTACGACACAATAAGGATACAATATTTACCTCTTTAATAAATGATTTAAATAAAAATTATTAATTTTTTAAAAAAATATCTAAAACTAGTCTAATTCTTATTTATTTACATTGTTTCGACCTTGAGTCATCTTAACATTGATATTAACGAATATTTGATCTTTTGAAACTGAAAATGAGGTTATAATAAAATAATTTTTCCAAATATTCCTAAAGAGCCCTTCCTCTCCCTTATAAAAGGACCTCACTTCTAACACATTTCTCACGCTTCTGAAGCCTTTGGCTCATGAATGTTCTGCTCAAATAAATTCCCAAGATCCCTATATTAATTCTAAAAGCATTAACTTAGGCATAAAACACTTCAACAATCCCATTTGGTTCAATCCAAGGGGAGTTTCCCAATTTAAAGGTAACATATACTATTAAGTTCTTTTGTTTTATTTTACTTATCCAACAACTAAAAACTTTTTATTAGTTTCTTTTATAACAAAAATAGTATCCTAGATATACTAGGATGTTTTTATGAGATGGATTAGAAATACACTTACACACACCACCATCTAATGGATGAGGAATATACTATTTTCGTGGATGGAAAACTAATGCCTCACAAAGCGATGATTGTTCCATAATCTCCTACCACCTCTCATGGTAGACATTATGATGAAATAGTATTTATATATGTTATATATTATGATTTTTCCTTTATTTTTCTATAATTTTTATTTACAAACATACCTTTGTGCCTTCCAATATGTGTAAACATGATAATTTCATTTGAGGAAGTGGAGACACCAGCCCCTCAAGGTGATATGATTCATTCCTGACATACATAGAATGTATAAATATGGAGATAGTGAAATTATGTAACATATATAATATGATATTATACTATAATTATTATATACCTATGTATCATTATGTTTTCATCCAATTAAAAATTTAATAGAAATGAATGTAGCGTTCATGGGTACGCACAAGTTACCATCTCCATAAACTGTGCATTTCATTTATTATCTCCAAATGTTATGTAATATTATAAATATGTAAACTGGATATATATAATATATATGATATCTAAATATTTAATATCATTCTGTATATAATGGAGTTTTGACGACATTGATAAATTGTAATTATAACAAGTTCATTTTTAACTCAAATTCTGAACATCGACTAAATATTGGATATGAACTCCAATAATTAACTAGATATTATGTCAAGGTAATAAGTGATATAATAGTAATATAAAACATTAAAAAATTTGTCAATAAAGTTGAAATTAACTTAAGTTTATTAATCAGGAAGAACAACGAACATACGAGTGAAGTTAGACAAAAGGTAAGGGATTTCTTCGTTTCGCATTTATGTCCAATTTTCTTTTAGATGTAATGCCCTTTTAATTTCAATTATAAATGTTGGGGTATGGTTTATCACCTCCAAAATACTATCTTATTTATGTTTTAAGGATAGGATAACACTTTCTCTATCATTAAATGCCTCCCATGTACACCCGTTACTATGCTGAAATTCCAAAAGGGATTTCCCTATCCTCATTTACATTCAAGAAATTCTTTTGTATCATGAATATAAATTACATTAAATTTTTTGGGATATGTATCTATATGAACCCATTACTTTCCATGTATTTTAAATATTAAGAGACACCCCATTATCTCTCATCAACCATTTTTATGCGTTCTTATGTCATGCCATTATGCTGCTGAAATTGCACTGCATATTTCCAAGACAAATTCATTGTAGAGTGAATACCATGACCATTTCTATATCAAGGGTATTCACCTTTATGCACATTTACATATTGTTTAAATAGATTCATGTATGTATTCAACATTCTTTTATCACTGAATAAATGATTATGTTGAATGATTCAATGTTTTGTGATCCATGTGGCACACTTTTGCATGCAATGAAATGTTTAAGAAGGGTGAACCCTTATAACGCTCCAATACAATGGGTAAAATATAGTATCATGATATGTTATGTGCAATGGGTGTTGAATCATGCTACTTCAACTGTAGTGAGGGTTTACTCATGCTAATTTCATGATAAGAGTTGTTTCCACATTTAAATGTTATGATTATCACGATTTATCATGCCTTTATATATATTCTTCTCTTACTATCTATTGATATGCCTATTTTTTAACATGACTTTCATTCCTCATTTTACTCTATTTTTATTCCCTTACTGGGTTTTAAGCTCAACCTTTTTAATGCATGTCCTCAGGTTATCCCATACAATGCTATGTATAAGGGAATGTAGTGGTCATGTAAAGGATTTTTTCAATAAAGATGATCTTCCTTCATGTTTTATTTAGTTATGTAATGATCCTAATCCCCAAATACACTTGACCTCACCATATTCTATGTTGTATCAAGTGAATATTATGTAATAACTTATGTTTAATTCTGTAATAAAAAGAAGGTTTTTCATAGTTGGTATTAGAGGATAGCTTTATTTATTTTTGGGATTTGGTTTAGAAAACCCTATTAAATCCTTAGAGAGAAGACTAAGTATAATAAAAACATCACTATGTTTTGGTGGGTATTGTGTGAGTGGATTATCAAAAAAATACATCGTTGTTTAGATACGAGCAGAACTATCTTAATGTGTCGGGATGAAAATGAAAGGTATAAGAAAACCATTAAGGTTAAAACATGTAAGAGTAATTTTTTAGTTTTATAAAAAGGAAAACCCACAGATCGTGTGCCAACCTGTTTCGTCAGACAAAGATGTGAGAATCGAACCCAAATCCAAAGTGCGATTGGGATTTATCACCCACCAATAGACTATGTGAAGTCCGTGGTTAGTATGAATTATTTTTTTTAAAGTTAAATGGTTTTATGGATCAAGAATAAGTTGATTTTGGGAAGTTATGCTTTATCGAATGGACATCCTTACTATAGAAAAATCATATGGTGATTATGTGATAAAGGTTATTTTATAATATGTTCTCTCTTTTGAGGAAATAATATATGCCTATGGAAAATATAATACTACAATATTTAAATTGAGGATTAATGGTTGACTTTTTATTATAAGAATCTATGTATTTATTTTTGGCATATTGTGATTTGGGTTATTTCTAAAAATGATTAACCTACCATAGAGAATATGTGATTAGGTTAATTACGATTCAGTATGTGACTTAAAGAGAAGTCGATGATATTTGTAGATAAATGTCAAGATTTATTGTGGAAGATTATGTGATTAAATCCTTTTGTGTTTTGGGTTTCAATCTCAGTTTGGCGTATTTTGAAAAATATTAAGGACGATTGTGTATTGAATGGTCTTTCGGGAATTTTGGGTACTTTTGTTGAATATTGGAGATTAATAGTAGTATTTCTTTTTATAAAGGATTATCCTTTTGGGGATTATATGATCTCATACTAACCATTTTGGTTTTAGATGATTTCTAAAGACAAGGAAAATATATAGTTATTATTTTGTGGATTATGTGATTCCCTAGTAGACGAATCATGTACTTTGATTTGAAAAAGTCTTTTTGAATGCTCATTGTTTGGGGAAATGATTAGTTTTGGGTAGATACTTATTAAAGGAAGAAACTCTATATGAAGGTAAGTATATATCCTTATGTTTTTATTCAATGTAGTAATTGATTTCCTCATATTATGAAAAGGAATGTAAAACAAAAATGTTGTTCGTTTATGTTTCCTACTGGGTGATGAAGGACCGTTTAACACATCATATATTTGTGATTTTCATGTGGTTAACTTTCTCCTAATCATTTTTTCTTTCACACTCCCACAGAACAGGATCGTCTGTTTACTCATAAATATCCATGTTTTCCTACATGGAATCCAAGTATCTGTTAGCTCTAGTAACCTTTTTACAAGTCTTTCTTTCTTATAAAGTGATAGTTTTACTTACTCTTTTTGTGATGTGGTAATTTCAATGAAGTTTCCATGCCCTATTTTAAAATTATGAGGATTCAATTTCTAAATGGGGGGAAGAATGTAACATTGCAAGAAATATAAGAATATTACCTTTTTAAATATATTAATATTTTTGAATTAAATATTAATTATACTTTAAATGTGATATTATGATCGATGGCATACCTGATACGCAATATAGGTTTCCATGAAATCTTACATTGCACACTAATAATATAATATTATTTTTTTAAATGGTAATTAACACCTAGCCGTTGTATTGGTAGGAATGAATAGAACAGACCAAAATATGATGATACATGTTTTTTAAAAAAAATTACATTTATCCATTAAAATTTAGTGACTTAAAATAAGTAAAGAATATGATTTTATGCATAAATACTCTAATATTTACTAAAAGGTTGATTTACCCCTTTTAATGGTGAACCATATTTAAATCTAATTTTTGTTACTTTTATATATTCTATTTGACAAAATAAAATTCTATTTTAGAATCGGGACACCACAATTTACTTTGGATAAAATTTTGGTATTTTTCTAATAATGTTTATTTTTTAATGAATAGTGAAAAATACTGTATTTTAATTCAAAAGTTCCTTTTAATCAAGTTTTTTTATATGGATATATTATCTTTTTAATTGGGTTTAAAGTGTAATTAGAATATTTTTTAACAATTTAATATAATATTTGTCATTTCATGCAATTTCATTTTGTAATTGGACATATACAGGTGTCAATCTTTTGATAGTTATTATTTCTTAAAAACACGCTATTTGTTTTAAGAGCAAGAATTAATTTTAAATTAATATCTACCACTTTCGTGTTTTGAATTTAGAAAAATGGATTCCATATTTAGAATCATTATTTCCAAATTGTGTAAATAGTTAACATTTATTTTTAGTCATTTTAAATATTTAATTTAGTAAATATTTTATTTACTATTATTAAAAGGTAACAATAATAAATAGGGGTAAAATATAATATTATAATAATAATAAATTAGCATAGAAAGTGTCCTAATAATATTGGAAGTTAATTTTATTACCATGGGAATACTTTGGTCGATTTTGGGACCCCATGTAGCCACATTGGAGTAATAATCACATTTTGTATTAATTAATTTAAAGTAAAGATGAAAATGACAAAAACAAATATCTTTTAGGAAAACAATTTGTACATGGAGATATATAAAATATCAATTTGTATATAAATATTATTTCGAAAGATAAAATGTGTTTCTACATAATGGTTTTTTTTTGTAATTTTTGGACATCAAATAAATTAAAATATTTATGACACAATAATGATACAATATTTACCTCATTAATAAATGATTTAAATAAAAATGATTATAAATATTAAAACAATATCCAAAGACCATCTTATCATTATTGGATTATTTTTTTCGACTATGATTCATCTTAACCAGGATATTAAAGAATATTTTAACTCTTGATTCCGGAAATGAGGTTATAATAAAATAATTGTTTTAAATTTTCTTAAAGAGCCCATCCTCACCTTTATATAATGTCCTCACTTTTAACCATTTCTCACACTTCTAAAGCATTTGGATCATGAAAAATATACCAAAACAAGCTTCAAAGATCTCTCTATTAATCCCAAAATCCTTAAATTAGGTAGAAAACACTTCAATAAACCCATTTGGTTCAAACTAAGGGGAGTTACCTGATTTAAAGGTAACATGTTCGCTTACGTTCTATTGTTTTATTTTACTTCTCCAACCCCTAAACGCTTTTTATTACATTATTTTATAACAACAACAGAATCCTCAATATAATATAATGTTTTTATAAGATGTATTCTAACTACAATTACACACTCCTCCATCTAATGGGTGAATAAAATCATGTTTCTTTGGATGGAAAACTAACGCCTCACGAAGCGATGATTGTTCCGTTATCTCCTACCACCTATCATGATAGCCATTATTATGAAAATATATTTATATATGATATATATTATAATTTATTTCATATATTTTTCTGTAATTTTTATTTACAAACATACCTTCATGCCTTCCAATATGTGTAAACATGATAATTTCATTTGATGAAGTGCGGACTACCTCCCCCTCAAGGTGATATGATTCATTCATGACATACATGGACTGTATAATGATGGTGTTAATGAAATTATGTAAAATATATATCATATGATATTATACTAAAATTATAATATACTTATGTATAATTATGTTTTCATTCCATTAAATATTTAATAGAAACGAAAGTAGCGTTCATGCATACGTACGACCTACTGTCTCTATGAATGATGCATTTAATTTCTTATCTCAAAATATTATTTACTATTATAAATATGTAAACTGTATATATTTAATATATATGATATCTAAATAATTAATATCATTTTTGATATAATGGAGTTTTGACCACATGGACCAATTGTAATTATAACAAGTTCATTTTTAACACAAATTCTGAACATCGACAAAATGTCTGATATGAACTCAAATAATTCACTAAATATTATTTCAAGGTAATATGAGATATAAAATTAATAATAAAAATTAAAAAGGTTATCATTCAAGTAGAAATTTACTTAATATTATTCCTCAAGAATAACAAGGAACATACAAGTCATGTCAGACACATGAGAATTCTTCCTTTCTCATTTTTGTCCAATTTTTTCATTAAGTTATTATACCCTTATAATATCAATTACAAATGTTTGGGTATGGCTTCTCACCTACCCAATACTTCCATCTTTATGTTTTAATGATGGAAGTCCCATTTCTCTCTCATTAAATGCCTCCCTTGTACACCTGATACTCTTCCAAAATTACGGAATGAATTTCCCACTCTTCATTTACATTCAAGAAATTCTTTTGTAATATGAATATAAATTCCATTACATTTTCGGGACATGTATCTATATGACCCATTACTGTACATGTCATGTAAATATGATGAGACACCCCTTTATCTCTCATCAACCATATTTATGAGTGCTTATGTCATGCCGTTATGTTGTCGAAATTGCACGACGTCTTTCCAAGCCAAATTCATTGTGTAGTAAATACCATGTCCATTTATCTATCAAGGTTATTCACCTTTATGCACATTTAATTACTATTTAAAAAATTTCATGTCTCTATTCCTCATTAATTTATAGTGGAATAATTGATTATGTTGATTGATTCAATATTTTAGGATCCATGTGGCACACTTATAAATTAAATGAAATGTTTAAGAAGGGTGTGCCCTTATAGAGCTCCAACGCATTGGGTAAAGTATAGTATCATGATACGTTATGTGAAATGGGTGTTGAATCATGCCAATTAAAGTTAAATTAGGTTTTACTCATGCTTCATGTGTAATGAGGGTTTACTCATGCTCTATGTGAAATGATCCTTGGCTCATGCTAATTCCATGTTAATAGTTGATTCCACATTTCCATGTTATGATTATCATGATTTATCATGCCATTATATATATGTTTCTCTTGTTCTCTGTTGATATGCCTATTGTTTAACATGTATTGCATTCCTAATGTTACTCCATTTTTATCCCCTTAATGGGATTTTAGATGACCCGTTTTTTTTTTGCATGTACTCAGGTTATCCTATGCAATTCTATGTACGGGGGAATGTAGTAGTCATGTAATGGAAGCCCTACTGAAAAAATGGCCTATACCCACGATTCAAAACCATGGGTATATTGTAAATACCCGTAAAATTTAAGGGAATTTTTTTCTTAATTTTCTTTGAAATTTTATAAGAACGCGGTTTCTGACGACACTTGATTCCGAGGCCCGGAGTGTCCGAAATCAATTTCCAAAGTTTGGCTCGGGTACGTTCAGTGAACGAACGAGCGGGAATTTATAACATTTGATCCGGTGCTCGGAATTGAAATCTGAGGGCACCGATGAACTCGCAGCGCCGATATTCGCTTAAGGTGACCTTTTCCGAAGTTGCGTTTATTGCGGGACGAAAGTTAGATTTGGGAGAAATTATAAGAAGTTAAATAAAAATGTGGAAACACTTTTTATTTTTATCTTGTTGGTTAACTTCTCTCAAAGGAAGTTAGGGGTGGGACCCACACCCACTTAACCTCCCTTGAGAGGATTAAGTGTGGTGGGGTCCACACGAACCCTAACTTTTCATCTTCTCTCAAAACTCCGTTTAACCCCTCTTTAAATGACATGACAACTTGTTAATTAATTTGGAGTTATTTTATTTGAATTTCAAACCTTTGAAATTCAATTTGATTAAGTGTGTGAATAAAATAAGTCTCTAACTTATTTTATTTGCTTAGATTTCTCTAGCCTTCTTGAGAGGATTTTGGGTTCTCCTTCTTCTTCTTCAACTTTGACGAAGAATGCGAAGAACCTTCGAGCTCCGACGAAGAACGCCGCTCCTCTCTTCTTCGTAGCCGGTTGCTTCCGAAGATTGACGACGCCTTCCGTGTCAACGAAAGGGAACGTCGCTTCCTCCTCGGACTTCCTTCGTCAGCTTACGAAGATTCGCCAATGATGTACCTCTTCGGACGTACCTCTTCGTCAACGGATTTGACGAACGTTACCGCGACACCCAACCTCCGTGACGTTGTCTTCCGCGGGTCGTTGACGATCATGGATCTTGAAACCAAGGTAGGGGTTGTTTTTGATTAATTTATTTACTCTCGTTCTTGGTTCCATCATGATAGTCTTGTGGATGATTATTTAAGAGTTATCATCTAACGAGAGGGGGGTCGGATCGTGCAAACACGGTCGAATTCCCCTCCGTTGTTTGTGATTATATTTATTTTCTTGAAGATGAACGAGATGGCGTGGTGCTGTCGCACCACACGGGAATTCGCACGGTTTTATTGCACGGCGCCGTCGCGCCACACCGTAGAAGGATTATCAAGAATGTGACGCTGTCGCGCCGCGTCGAAGGAAATCAAAGGCGTGGTGGAGGGGCGCGGTGTCGTCGCACCGCGCCGGACGACGAACACCGCAGCCGGTTCCGGGCCGCGGAGAAACTGGAAGACCGGCGGCTAGCCGGGCCGCCGGTGTCGGAAACCGTAAGGGGACCGGCCTTGCCAGTCCCGTTGAGGAAGGAACGGCCGGCCATGTCGGGCCGGCCAGAAGAGAGGTGTCGGGGGAATTAATTCCCCCGGCTGACCACAAGAAGGCCCCCCCACGTGAGGGGGGGAACTGTTACACAAAGGGGGGGAAGTGCCCCCCCCCCCCGTTTTCCACAAAGCAGGCCCCCACAAGGGGGGCCGGTTTCTTCAAAAGGCGTTGCATAAGCCGCGCCGCCAGCCAACAAAAGCGGGAGCCTTGCCCCCCGCGCGCTGCACCCGTGCGGCGCCAGGCCGCACTGCCACCAGCCGGGCCGTGCCGAACCACCGCCGGCCAGGCCGGGTCAGGTCGACCTGGTTCGGGCCGACCCAGGGGGGGTCGGGCTGGGCCGGCCCGGACCCAGACCCCCCGTTTTCGAGACGATTTCGGTCTTTTGGCCATAACGTGAGCCACAGACATCCGATTGACGAACCGTTAGTGGAAATGCGATCCTTGGATCGAGACGGTCGATTCGGTATATCGCACTCAAAGTTTCGGAATACTTTGAGTTCGGCCGGGTTGGTTCGTACATGAAACCAACAGGGCCCTCAGAGCGGAAACACTCATATCTTGAGCTACGGACGTCCGATTGACGTGCCGTCAGCTTTTTTGTGTTCCTCTTTGTGAGGAGGATCTTTTGGCATACTCCGCCCAAGTTTTGGACATAGGTGGAGTACGGTCGGGTTGGTTTTTCCTTAAAAACCAACTGGGCCCCTGGGACGAAAAGGCCAATAACTCTCAGACCGGGCGTCCGATCGACGCCCCGTCTGTTGCGTTGAGTTCCTGTTGACGATATGGAATCTTTGGATACATCAACTCTGGACATTTTGACAGTTGATGTATCAGCCTCTCGGCTCGTGGAGCGGACCCTTCTGAACGCTCTTACTGTGTGCGGGAACCCTAGTGCTGGCTGCGACTGTTATTGCTACTGCTACTGCTGCTGTGACTGCGACGACGACAATACAGAGATCCTGTGTGGATTTGACGACGACTACAACACTCAGCGATCCTACGTGGATCAGTGCTACAGGTCCTGTGTGGGCCCGATCCTATGTGGGTCTTTGCGCTCAGCGGTGCTGTGTGAACCAGCGCCTACAGGTCCTGTGTGGGCCCGATCCTGTGTGGGTATTTTGCGGGGGTTAGTTACCTATCGATTCCTCGTGGGTCCGACGACTTAGATGGATCAGAGATCATCTTTATCGTCTTTCGAAGAAATATACCTGTGTGAGCTGAATCCAGTTGCTTTCCTGTGTGGATTGTGTTGTGCTATCCTGTGTGGATTTCGTTTTGCTTTCATGTGTGGAATACGTATACTTTCCTGTGTGGACTGAGTTGTACTCGGGCTCGGAGGTTGGAGCGTATTGGAATTGATGACTTAGGTATATGTATGGGCATATACCTAAGCAGTGTCGGTTGTTACCTCGTAATTGTATCTTCCTTTGTGGTTTATCCTTTGTGGATTTTGGGAGACCTTCGGGGGTCTCGGGGTCCCTACTGAGTAGCTTATACTCACCCCTGCACGGGCTATGCCCGCACTACGTTGTGTTGGTTGCAGACGATGGACAGTGTTGATCTTGGTTGAGGCTTGCAGAGCAGGACGGTACCTGGAGGTGGACCACAGGGCGGGATGTGTTCGGAGCGGACGGCGGAACCCGTGAAGCAGTGGAGCTATCTGTACCGATCCTTCAGGTGGGATCTCCAGTGGACAGCTCGGTGTAGCGGCTTTTTCTTATGGTTTATGTTTTCCCTTTAGAGTTGTACTTTACTTTCAGTTTGGGTTTGTATACTGGCCCATTTACTTTTCCGCACATTCAGTTGTACTCTGTTTTTACTTAGTGTTTACTTCCCGCTTGCTTACTCTGTGGTGTTTGTTTACTTTACAAAGGCAATGCCGTCCCTTTTTACCGCGAATTACGCCTTGGTTCTAGTCGCCAGCCCATGGCCTATGGAATGCGGGCTTGGGGTAGTCACGACACGGACCCCGAGGGTGGGTCGTGACAAATTATTATCAGAGGAGTTCGGTTCTACCGCGAACTCTGATCTTTTCTATGTGAAGCAATAATGTTTAGCGTATTGAGTGTGGTTCTCAGTCCAGGGAGTCCAGTGTTGGTGCTGCGGCCGACATATCCGTACACCCGGACCCTGACTTCTGATTTCCGACTTAATGCACGAAAACATTGATTGCGTGTGTGTTTCAATGTTTTCTTTGTGATTACTTATATCAGCTCACCAGGTATACTGTTCTGACCATGGCGCACCTGTTTCCTTTCAGGATGGCCCCACGACGGCAGCCAGCTAGGGTTCCGAGAGTCGAGTGTGACGACAGCCCACCGAGTGACGAGGCTTTGGTGCAGGGCCCTTTGTCAGCAGTGGCACCGGCAGTAGCTCTACCCGTCGAGCCACCGATGCTTCCAACACCAGCCGCTGACGATGCACGTCGCCTCAGCGCACTGCATGAGTTTCAGCGCCAGCGACCACCCAGGTTTCGCAGGGAGACGGATCCCCAGGCAGCCGAGGACTGGCTGGAGGCAGTAGTACGTGTGTTTAGGCTAGTGAGGACACCAGTAGACCTCATGGTGATCGTCGTTGCGAGCCTACTACACGCAGCAGCAGGACGATGGTGGAGCTTGATGCTCCAGGTGCACGATGAGGCATCTCTTCTATGGACGGACTTTGAGAGCCTCTTCTGCTCGGAGTTCGTCCCATCCACTCTTCGTGCGGTGTGTATCCAGGAGCTTCTTCAGCCGCGGAAGGGCAGCATGACGGTCGCTCAGTACTCGGCGAGATTTACCGATCTCTCGCGCTACTCGACCGACATGGTACGGGACCCATTCTTCCGGGCCCGGACCTTTGAGCAGGGTTTGAGACCCGAGATCAGGGCATCGCTAATCTCCCTCAGCATACCGACTCATACAGGAGTACTGGAGCGGGCCCTTTTGATCGAGAGCTTCCTTGCTGAGTCTACACCAGCACCGAGACCCACCGCAGGGCGGCACGTGGCAGAGTCATCTGCAGCAGGCAGTCGACAGATGACTCAGGGGTTCAGGCAGACCAGACCTTCGGGCAGACGACCTCAGGACACCGGCTCTGCAGTGCGGGGCACAAAGCGAGGAGCCAGTCTTTCGAGAGGCAGACAGTGCTACACGTGCGGCAGGCATGGCCACCTGGCTCGTGACTGCCCGACCCGTCGTGCCGAGGAGCAGCAGAGAGTTGAGGGACCACCGAGGAAGAGGCAGAGGGTCGACCGTGGCGGTCCGCAGGGAGGAGGCAGACGAGGCAGAGGAGCTGGCCGAGCAGCAGGTGGTGGGCGATGCTTTGAGGCTCTGCCACCACCACCACCAGGAGGTCCACCCCGACCACAGGGAGCTGGCGGGCAGAGACAGGCACAGCTCCAGGCAGCAGAGGCCTATGACCACGGTGCACCCGAGATGGTTCGAGGTACTATCTATGTCTATTCCACCCTTTCTTCAGTTCTTATAGACACAGGAGCGAGTCACTCTTTCATAGCCGCTGCCCTTGTTCGGAGCTCGGAGATTCCGACAGAGCCGTTGGCTCGATCCTTACGGCTAGAGACTCTTACGGGAGCAGACTCGACGATTACGCACTGGTGCCGGCGGTGTGAGCTTACTCTAGGAGGCAAGATCTTCGGCTGGGATCTTCTTGTAACAGCGTCGAGGCCTTACGACATCATCTTGGGCATGGATTGGCTATCTACGGTCCATGTGCAGATTGACTGTTTTAGGCGCAAGGTGCGATGTGTATGCACCGACGGGAGCAGGTTCACCTTCACCGGCGAGAAGGGAGCCTTTTCAGCACAAGATGGACTTCCGCGGAGGAGAGGACAACCCATCACTCATCAGTTAGCTAGCCTCATCCTTGGAGCAGTTGACGTGCGGAGTCCTGGTTTTCTTGTAGTGGTGGATCAGTTTGCAGACATTTTTCCCGACGACGTTCCAGGGCTACCTCCTCGCAGAGAGGTAGACTTTTATATTGACTTATACCCCGGGACAGCCCCGATATCCACTCCAGCATATCGGATGGCCCCCGCTGAGCTTCGAGAGATACGGGTACAGTTGGAGGACTTGCAGGGCAAGGGGTTCATCCGACCCAGTGTTTCACCCTGGGCTTCCCCGATATTGTTCGCCAAGAAGGCGGACGGGAGCCTGCAGCTTTGTGTTGACTATCGTCGCCTGAACCAGGTAAAAGTGAGGAACAAGTATCCGCTACCGAGGATTGATGACCTCTTTGATCATCTCAAGGGAGCATGGTGGTTCTCGAAGATAGACCTCAGGTCAAGCTATCATCAGCTCAGAGTCAGAGATGAGGATGTGCAGAAGACGGCCTTCAGATGTCGGTATGGCCACTCTGAGTTCTTGGTTATGCGTTTCGGCGTAACCAATGCTCCAGCAGTGTTCATGGACCTCATGAACAGGATATTTCAGCCATACCTTGATCGGTTTGTCGTAGTCTTCATCGACGACATTCTGATTTACTCTACGACCGAGGAGGAGCACTCCAATCACTTGAGAGTTGTACTAGACACACTCTGAGAGAACCAGATTTATGGTAAGCCCTTGAAGTTCCAGTTCTGGATACATGAGGTCCACTTCTTGGGACACGTTATCTCTGAGGAGGGAGTTGCAGTGGATCCTGCGAAGATCAAGGCTGTGTTAGCATGGGAGCCACCCAGGAGCGTGACTGAGGTTCGATGTTTCCTGGGACTAGCTGGTTACTATCGGAGATTCATGCCAGACATCTCTAGAGTTGCGGCACCACTCACAGCTTTGACGAAGAAGGGGAAACCCTTCGTGTGGTCAGACAGATGTCAGCAGAGCTTCCAGGAGCTGAGACAGAGATTGACCAGCGCACCTATCTTGAGGTTGCCTGAGGAGGGAGTAGGGTACATAGTCTACTGCGATGAATCAGGGACCAGACTCAGATGTTTTATGATGCAGGAGCGGGCAGTGATCGCCTATGTATCACGTCAGTTGAGACTGCATGAGCAGAACTATGCTACCCATGACCCGGAGTTAGCTGCAGTGGTATTCGCTCTGAAGACATGGCGACACTATCTGATGGGTGAGCGCTTTACAGTCTTTTCTGATCATCAGAGTCTCAGGTATATCTTCTCGCAGAAGGACCTAAACCTGAGACAGCGGCGATGGCTCGAGCTCCTCTAGGACTTAGACTTTGAGATAGTCTATACTCCTGGGAAGGGGAACGTAGTAGCCGATGCCCTGAGAAGGTGAACGGGCATTCAGCTACTTGAGGAGGCGACAGAGTAGCTAGCCTCTTTGCAGATATCCTTCGTGCATAGAGATGGAGCAGCCTTCCTCCAGTCTCTCACATTCACCCCTTCTCTACTGCAGCGGGTCAAAGAGGCACAGCATGAGGACGCTGACTGTGAGACACGGCGTGCACATATATCATCAAGATAGTAACCTGATGGTTTCTCCCTTGGAGCAGAGCACGACATCCTTTTTAGAGGACGTACCATGGTACCAGTCGCTTTGCTAGAGGAAGTGCTGAGAGAGTTTCACACTTCTCCTTTAGTGGTACATCCTGGAGTGGCGAAGATGTACCAGGACCTCAGAAGACAGCACTGGTGGCCGGGCATGAAGAAGGCAGTTGTAGAGTTCGTTTCTCGATGCCTCACCTACCAGCAGGTGAAGGCAGAGCATCAGGTACCAGCAGGCTTGGTACAGCCCTTGGAGGTTCCGGAGTGGAAGTGGGACGGCATATCTATGGACTTCGTGACTGGACTTCCACGCACATCCAGAGGTCACGACTCCATTTGGGAGATTGTTGACCGACTCACCAAGTCGGCACACTTCTTACCCATCAGAGAGCAGGGATCAGTGGAGAGCTTGGGACGACTCTACGTTCAGGAGATTGTGCGGCTCCACGGTGTTCCATCATCTATCGTCTCCGATCGAGATGCTCTCTTTACTTCCCGGCTTTGGAAGGGGTTATAGGAGGTGTTCGGGATGCAGCTACGTCTGAGCACAGCTTTTCACCCTCAGACGGATGGTCAGACGGAGAGGATCATCCAGACTCTCGAGGACATGCTCCACGCATGTGTCCTCGACTTTAGTCGTATCTGGGAGGACCAATTACCCGTGGTGGAGTTTGCGTACAACAACAGCTACCACTCCACCATCGGGATGGCACCGTACGAGGCGTTGTACGGCCGACCTTGTAGATCACCTTTGTGCTGGACAGACCCTGGGGAGTCAGCACTTGTGGGACCGAAGATGGTCCAGGCCATGACAGAGAAGGTCCAAGTTATCCAGGAGCGGATGAGGACAGCACAGAGCCGGCAGAAGTCATAGGCTGACAGGAGGCAGAGGCCACTGGAGTTCAAGGATGGCGACCACGTCTTCTTGCGGGTCTCACCTCGACATGGTATTCGGAGATTTGTCCGTGGTGGCAAGTTATCTCTGCGCTTCATCGGACCCTTCCAGGTCCTCAGCAGGATTGGAGAGGTGGCTTATCGCTTGGCTCTACCACCGCAGTTGCACCAGGGGCACGACGTCTTCCACGTATCTCTGCTAAGGAGATACGTGCATGACCTGACACACATCATTGACCATGGGGAGCTTGAAATCGACGATGGGGCGACTTTTACGGAGGTCCCGGTGGAGATAGAGGATCGACAGGAGTGGGTCCTACGTGGGCGATCGATTACTCTTGTGCGCATCAGATGGCAGCACAGGAACCTCCAGGAGAGCACATGGGAGCGGGAGGCTCAGATGCATGCTCAGTACCCTCATTTGTTCTCCTAGTTTGTTTTGTTGTATCTTTACGGGGACGTAAAGCCCTGAGGTGGGAGTAATGTAAAGACCCGTAAAAATCAAGGGAAATTTTTTCTTAATTTTCTTTGGAATTTTATAATAATGTTGTTTCTGACGGCACCTGATTCCGAGGCCCGGAGTGCCCGGAATCAATTTCTGAAGTTTGGCTCAGGTACGTTCAGTGAACGAACGAGCGGGAATTTATAACTTTTGATCCGGTGCTCGGAATTGAAATCCGAGGGCACCGATGAACTCGCAGCGCCAATATTCTCTTAAGGAGACCTTTTCCGAAGTTGCGTTTATTGCGGGACGAAAGATAGATTTGGGAGAAATTATAAGAAGTTAAATAAAAATGTGGAAACACTTTTTATTTTTATCTTGTTGGTTAACTTCTCTCAAAGGAAGTTAGGGGTGGGACCCACACCCACTTAACCTCCCTTGAGAGGATTAAGTGTGGTGGGGCCCACACGAACCCTAACTTTTCATCTTCTCTCAAAACTCCCTTTAACCCCTCTTTAAATGACATGACAACTTGTTAATTAATTTGGAGTTATTTTATTTGAATTTCAAACCTTTGAAATTCAATTTGATTAAGTGTGTGAATAAAATAAGTCTCTATCTTATTTTATTTGGTTAGATTTCTCTAGCCTTCTTGAGAGGATTTTGGGTTCTCCTTCTTCTTCTTCAACTTTGACGAAGAATGCGAAGAACCATCGAGCTCCGATGAAGAACGCCACACCTCTCTTCTTCGTAGCCGGTTGCTTCCGAAGATCGACGACGCCTTCCGTGTCAACGAAAGGGAACGCCGCTTCCTCCTCGGACTTCCTTCGTCGGCTTACAAAGATTCTCCAACGATGTACCTCTTCGGACGTACCTCTTCATCAACAGATTTGACGAACGTTACAGTGACACCCGACCTCCGCGACGTTGTCTTCCGCGGGTCGTTGACGATCATCGATCTTGAAACCAAGGTAGGGGTTGTTGTTGATTAATTTATTTACTCTCGTTCTTGGTTCCATCATGATAGTCTTTTGGATGATTATTTAAGAGTTATCATCTAACGAGAGGGGGGTCGGACCGCGCAAACACGACCGAATTCCCCTCCATTGTTCGTGATTATATTTATTTTCTTGTGGATGAACGAGATGGCGTGGTGTCGTCGCACCACGCGGGAATTCGCACGGTTGTATTGCGCGGCGCCGTCGCGCCGCGCCATGGAAGGATTATCAAGAATGCGACGTCGTCGCGCCGCGTCGAAGGAAATCAAAGGCATGGTGGAGGGGCGCGGTGCCGTCGCACCGCGCCGGACGACGAACACCGCAGTCGGTTCCGAGCCGCGGCGAAACTGGAAGACCGACGGCTAGCCGGGCTGCCGGTGTCGGAAACCGGAAGGGGACCGGCCTTGCCAGTCCCGTTGAGGAAGGACCGGCCGGCCATGCCGGGCCGACCGGAAGAGAGGTGCTGGGGGAATTAATTCCCCCGGCTGGCCACAAGAAGGCCCCACCCACGTGAGGGGGGGACCGGTTACACAAAGGGGGGGCAGCGCCCCCCTGTTTTCCACAACGCAGGCCCCCACGAGGGGGGCCGGTTTCTTCAAAAGGCGCGGCTTAAGCCGCGCCGCCAGCCAACAAAAGCGGGGGCCTTGCCCCCCGCGCGCTGCACACGTGCGGCGCCAGGCCTCACCGCCGCCGACCGGGCCGCGCTGCCGCGCCGGACCGCGCCGCCGCGCCGGACCGCCGCCGGCCGGGCCGGGTCGGACCCGGGTCGGCCCGGACCCGGAACCCCCGTTTTCGAGACGATTTCGGTCTTTTGGCCATAACCTGAGCCACGGACCTCCGATTGATGAACCGTCAACGGAAATACGATCCTTGGATCGAGATGGTCGATTCGGTATATCGCACTCAAAGTTTGAGTATACTTTGAGTTCGGCCGGGTTGGTTCGTACACGAAACCAACCAGGCCCTCGGAGCGGAAACGCTCATATCTAGAGCTACGGACGTCCGATTGACCTGCCATCAGCTTTGATGTGTTCCTCTTAGTGAGAAGGATCTTTTGGAATACTCCGCCTGAGGTTCGGACGCAGGTAGAGTACGGTCGGGTTGGTTTTGCCTTAAAAACCAACCGGGACCCTAGGACGAAAAAGCCAATAACTCTCAGACCGGGCGTCCGATCGACGCGCCGTCTGTTGCGTTGAGTTCCTGTTGACGATACGGAACCTTTGGATACATCAACTCTGGACTTTGTGACAGTTGATGTATCAGCCTCTCGGCTCGTGGAGCGGACCCTCCTGAACGAGCTTGCTGTGTGCGGGAACCCTAGTGCTGGATGTGACTGTTACTGCTACTGCTACTGCTACTGTGACTGCGACGATGATAGTATAGAGATCCTGTGTGGATTTGACGAAGACTACAACACTCAGCGTTCCTACGTGGATTAGTGCTACAGGTCCTGTGTGGGCCCGATCCTGTGTGGGTCTTTGCGCTCAGCGGTCCTGTGTGAACCAGCGCCTACAGGTCCTGTGTGGGCCCGATCCTGTGTGGGTCTTTTGCGGGGGTTAGTTACCTATCGATCTTCGTGGGTCTGAAGAATTAGATGGATCAGAGATCATGTTTATCGTCTCTCGAAGAAATATACCTGTGTGAGCTGAATCCAGTTTCTTTCCTGTGTGGATTGTGTTGTACTATCCTGTGTGGATTTCGTTTTGCTTTCCTGTGTGGAATACATATACTTTCCTGTGTGGACTGAGTTGTACTCGGGCTCGGAGGTTGGAGGGTATTGGAATTGATGACTTAGATGTATGTATGGGAATATACCTAAGCAGTGTCGGTTGTTACCTCGTAATTGTATCTTCCTTTGTGGTTTATCCTTTGTGGATTTTGGGAGACCTTCAGGGGTCTCTGGGTCCCTACTGAGTAGCTTATACTCACCCCTGCACGGGCTATGCCCGCACTACGTTGTGTTGGTTGCAGACGACGGACAACGTTGATCTTGGATGAGGCTTGCAGAGCAGGACGATACCTGGAGGTGGACCACAGGGCGGGACGTGTTCGGAGCGGACGGCGGGACCCGTGGAGCAGTGGAGCTATCTGTACCCATCCTTCAGGTGGGATCTCTAGTGGACAGCTCGGTGTAGCGGCTTTTTCTTACAGTTGTTGTTTTCCCTTTAGATTTGTACTTTACTTTCAGTTTGGGTTTGTATACTGGCCCATTTACTTTTCCACACTTTCAGTTGTACTCTGTTTTTACTTAGTGTTTACTTCCCGCTTGCTTACTCTGTGGTGTTTGTTTACTTTACAAAGACAATGCCTTCCCTTTTTACCGGGAATTACGCCTTGGTGCTAGTCGCCAGCCACGGGCCTATGGAAGGCGGGCTTGGGGTAGTCATGGCACAGACCCCGAGGCCGGGTCGTGACATATAGCCCCCAAAACCGTGGGCTGGAACGGCATCGGGATACGTCCCTAGCCTATACCCACGGTTCTTCAAAACTGTGGGTATAGGTGTCCTTCCACCATGTCACCGGAACATATCCAATTGTCACAGTGTCAACGGCTTTTACCCACGGTTTCAAAACTGTGGGTATAGGTCCAAAAATAATGCAGGCACCGAGTTTTGATCTCATGACCTCTCCGCTGCAAACACCGCATCTAACCACTACCCTAACATCACCTATATATATATATTTATTTAGTTAAATGTATTTATAAAAACTGTGGGTATAGAGGGAATAACCGTGGGTACAGTGTTCCCGCCAAAAACATTTTCTTCCCGTGGGGAAAAAAAATTTCCCGCGCACACAAACGTGACATATACTCACGGTTTTTCATAACCGTGGGTATAAGAATTTTAGCCCGGACCTATCCCCACCGTTTTCCCCAAAACCGTGGGTATAGGTACCCCTATACCCACAGTTTTGGGAAACCGTGGGTATCGGTCACTTTTCAGGACCTATCCCCACAGTTTGGAAAAACTGTGGGGATATACCCCACTATACCCACGGTTTTCCAAAACTGTGGGTAGAGGTCTTCAATAGACAGCCATACCCACTGTTTTCCAAAACTGTGGGTATGGGGGGGGGGGGGGTCTATCCCCATGGTTTTGGAGAACACCGTGGGGATAGGTCCATTTTCCAGTAGTGAAGTTTTCAATAAATATGTTGTTTTTTAATGTTTTAAGTGGTTATGTAATTATATAAAGCCCCAAAGACACTAGAACTTATGATATTCTATGTTGTATCAAGTGAATTTTAGGTAATAAATTATGTTTAATTGTGTAATAAAAAGAAGGGTTGTCATATATACCCTCTAGGAGGAGGAAAAATAATCATACAGGTTCGAGTAATAATATAATATAAGAAGACTCTACCGACTTGAACCAAACCTGCATAGCAGAAACACAACCAATATAAATAAACAACTAAAGTAATATATACAATCAACAGTAACCGAATATAAACACAAAAACATGTCGAACAAATGGTATCAAATACAAGATCATACAAATCCTGCACTATATAATGCCAATATATAAAAAAGGCACCAATGGCTAACCAACAATAGAGACAATAAACAAGTTAACAATACTGGTACAGTAAAGGGAGAAAAACAATGTAAACTCCCAGTAGGGAAGACCTCAAGGTCCATACCATCTTCAAGATATAGCTAATACTATCTAACTCTTAATGATGATCTATTTCATACACGTAAATTCATAAAGTCGACATGTGCTGCAAATGGCCCATGGAGGGTGTGAGATGAATCTCAGTTTGATGCCACTTTATGGTGCAAACCAAATAGAGGTGTTTAAGTAGGGATTCATTTATAAAGAAAACATTAATCAGTATGATGCAAAAACAAAAACATACACAACTGCTTCTCAGTAGCCACATTGGAGTGTCACCTACTTAGGCCAATGTCGGAATCCCTGTCATGTAACCTAACACCATGTTCCCCCTTAAACCGGATGTCTCAAGTACCGAAGTATCAAAGGCATACCCATGAAGCCATAACTCAGAAAAATAGCAATGAATGACCTTAAATAAGTAAACAGATGAAAAAAAAGACTTCCTTCAACTAAAGTAACTAGAGGATCAACGATGCCTTCCCTTAAATCAGGGAAAGCCTCTTCCGCCAAGCCGATAGCCTCAACACTATCCCAGGAATGCTCCTCAACATCCACATGGATTCCCACTAAGAGAACCCCCAAACCAATAGAAGCTAAACTGAAACTAATGTGGCTCTCTACCCACAAGTGTGGACAAAACCATCTCATCCCAACATCTCCCTATATACACACTACTCATTGTTCTGGGTGAGTGATAATCACCAAAAATAATACCATAGTAATAATGTCCCTAACACACCATGTCTCAATGACCATGTATCTCATGTATGATGGCCTCGACTTCCATGTAACCTAGTCCATGACCAACCTGATAGAGGCACTGCCTTTAGCCAATGCCCATGATGCCCAATCCTATGGTTAGAACCACCCAATGTAAACTGGGCCAAGCCCAACCTGAAACCAGTTTAACTCAACAATACCCAATCCATGACTAGCACAAACCGAAGGTTCCGTCAAATGAAATATCACACATTAACTATATATAATCAAATGAAATGCATTAAATTGAAAAAAAACTAAAAAGTTGAATTGAACTAACTTAGTGATGTCCTAAACCATAACCAAGGTCTTGGAAGCCTCTAATAAATCATATCATCAAAAAACAATTTAAACATTGCAGTTTAATAAAAACAAAACCACTAATACCATCTTATAACCCCCATACATAATAAACCAAATGAGAAATGACCCCATTCCGAACCCCACACAAGTAAAACAGGAAACACAGCATACCCAAAGGCATCCCCTAAGTCAAATAAACAATATTATTTGCAAGGGAAGGTAAAACATGGCCACATTCAATCTACCCAATTACTCTCTAAAATCCATGCCACCAAAATCACAAAGAAAAACTAAAAAATATATATATCACCTACCAGAGACTTGTAGACGTAGGAATGTCTGATATTGAGCTCTAATTCAAAGCCAATCTTCAAAGATCTATGTTTCATTCAAATCCCAGCAATTCTCTTCAGATGGATACTACAATGTGTGAGGAAACGAAACTGGGATGAAAGAGGGTGTGTGGGATTATCCTTGATGATAAAATCTTGTAACCATTGAAAAATTGAATAATGGACATCTTATAATGAATCTAGGGAAAGGTATATAGTTCTGGATTTCAGAACGGGAATGTTCTGATGTTGGGGACGAAGAAGATCTTTTCTGAAATTAGATGTGACACTACTTCATTTAAGAAAATAAAAATAAAAATATACGGAATGTATAGAGGACAAAACCTAGTGTATATTGCTTGTATATACACCAACTTAAGCGGAGGAATTCACATGGCTTGGATGTGCCACACGAGTTTACACATAGCTAGAACTTAGCTGGTACGCCTAACGGAGAATACACAACGTCTCATGACACACTACACTCCATGTAGTAGGAAATCCTAACAAGATCATCACATGACATGTTCTCAGTGAGCACATGGATGGTACACACCTAACACATACATGGTGTGTACATTGGAGTACACATCACGTAATCTAAAAATTTCCCGAACATTCTAGATTTTCACAGATTTTCTCATAATCAAGTTAAATATTTAAACAGGGTCAGGTTTTTGACCCGTTCCAAAAAACCAAGGTTATTACAATGAGTTACATGAAAAACTATTAAAAATTATAATAAATGATGCCTAAAAAGACCCATGTTGTAGCACAGAAAACTGGGGATTCCATAGGAATGGATTGTTAGTAAATCCTAGTCATTATTTATTTTCTCCATTCTATCCCATATACAATTAGATAAAATTAAAATGAAAAATTACTCTAAAAAATGATTGTAACAAAATAATTATTTATGGAATCATTAATATCAAGATTCTACCATAACCATAGTGCAAGGATATCGAACACTGTTTGAAAAACATAATCCTTTTATCAACACATGGATACTCTATATTTTATTTTTTATTTATGTATCACCATTGTTAAGAGAAGTAATGAGGCTGAGAGTGAGAGAAATAATTAATAACCATTTATTCCGTTAATTATATCCTCGTGTCCTCCCATGAATGAATGAAACAAAAAAATAAGAGATATATATATAATAGGGCCATGAAAAAACACGAATCACCTTAAAGGATCGTCCATTGGGTTAATTCTCTTCAAAATTTGATCCATAGAATCATATGATAAATAATCTCAGGAACACAAAAAAACAATACACACAATTCAATTAAAATTTAATCAAAATTAAAATGAACTATTCCCTGAAAAGTAAAAACCTTAAACAATTAACACCCACTCATATGAATACTCAATTACCCATCCACTGTTATAAATTACTAAAATAATCATTCCTTTAATAATTTAATCAAATCCAACCTACTTTCACATAGAATAATCACAAGAAGTCATTATTCAGTTTTAATAGATTATCGCTACAATAAAAATCTCCAACGATTGTTCTCTATTCAATATTAAGTAAAACATTATGACATCATGGTTTTTGTGAAAATCATCATCCAAATAGGCTTCCATGTTCTATTATCAAGAGATTAATATATTCAAATCTATATTAAAATATGGTCAGGATTTATACTGAATGAATTTAGTATTCAATTTTTAGAATAAGTAATTTTATTAATGGTTAATCCATGAATTATCCGTAAAATTATAATTTACATATTTATGTACATTACGATTTACATTTCAATCTAAAATGAGGTATGTGGATCAGTTATAGTGGTCAAATGGAATGTAGGAATTCCTATTGAATTTATCATAGACTAGGTTTGTGTAGTGAGAATTATTCACATGGGATTAATGAATTGTATGACTTAATAATACGAGGAACTTGAAGTCATGAATTTATTCACATGTCAGTAGACTGATTTACATGTAATTGAACATGATTGTTTCTCCCCATGGTTTAGTAAGATTTTTTTGTTTATCCCATTATAAATATAATGCGTGAAATATCACTTTAGATTTGATCTCACAAGGCTTCTTACTTTTTTAAGAAAATAAAAATAATGCTTTTACAAAATTATATTATTGAAAGGGATAGAATTTAATTAAACATTGGTCCATATTTTGAGAGTACAATATTCTATATATTGTATTTTTCCATTGACATGCTCACTATCACAAAAAAGTGAAATATTTCATAAAACAAAATATGTTTCCAGAGTACTGATCTTATATAGATACTTCGATGTGGGAGTTAGTCTCATATAGGTGTTGGGCGACAATTTTAACCCCACAAAACTACTGAATATACAATTTAATATTATATAACTTAATTTATTTCCATTTTATCATTCATTATTGTAAAAAATTACCTTTAATATCTATCCTTTATTTTAAAAACGAAGTATTATAATAATTTTTTTTGAAAACATTGTTTAGAACCATTTCTCAACAAATAAAAATTGATAATAATGAACTACAATTTTATTTATTATTATTTTATAACATAAATATAATTATTTATAAAAAAATGTAGATTATTATTTTATAAAATATATATTTACCTATCATCAAAAATTAATTGGAATTTTCAGATATATTACTTTCATAAGAGTAATTATAACTCTATGAATTCACTAATTGTTTATAGTTTAACATTTATTACACATTGAACTATGATATAATGTTATGGGAAATATATTTTTATTCATCATAACCTGTTTAATATAATTGTGGGTATCCTGGAATAACATATTGGTTATAAAAACTTACCACTAAATGGATGACTAGCAGTTTTTATTTTATGCAATGTATTCATGTAAAAAATGCTCTTATTATAACAAAAAAAATCAAGGATATAATCAATATGCATTAAATATAGTATAATAATGTTCTCTAATAACATAAGTACAGTTTTGGGGTTATATGATATAATTTATTTTACATCAGTAATAAAAACATTTGGTATCCATTACTAGAACATTGAGGTAACATTATGACTCAATAAAAAATAATTATATATATAACCTTGTCAAGATTCATATTCTCTATTATATGTATATTTTTAAACTCTTTAATAGATGAATATTCTATAATTTGATGAATGTGTGCATTTTTAGTTGATCTAAAAAGACCCATTTTATATCTATACCTCATATTGATATGGAAATAGTCATAATAAACTCATTTTTCATTTCAGCTGAATTCTGCATGGAAATTCGATGTTCCTAAAATTAGCATGTGGGATACTAGTATTCTGACATTAACATTTCCATTGTTAGACACTATGAAAATATTCAAAAAAATTATTACATCGTGGTAGGTAAATAAAATGACATTAAATTTGATGATATATTTTATATTAGTAAGGTGAAGTGACAATTAAAAAAATGATACTTCTTTTCCACTTATTACCACATGTTTTTTACAATTAGTTCACTTCCATGAATATAAATATATCCGTTAAAAAAACAAAACCCATAATTATGGATATACCAACAGTTGAGTGCCTATTTAATAGTTATAAAATAAATATAAAATAATTATAAAAAATAAGACATTCATTCACATGATACAATATTAATAAAATAATATCATCATTATAAATACATATTTAATTCCAATAATCACAATTATTTTTGTCTGGTTTAGCTAACATTAACATCAACCACTATTCTAAATTTACTTCTTGAACTACTTTAGGTTGAATCATCTCACTAAATGGTTCCTCTAGAAAATTCTTTGTTCATGATGTGTATTAATGATAAAAAAGAGAAATTTAGCACACAAAATACTTAATGTATTAACATATTATTATGAAATGTTACACATGAAGATTTTATAATTAGTGTATATCAAAACAAGATCTCTAAATTAATAATTCATCATCATGATAAAATCATATACTTTAATTACAAACTATAAGTCACGATTATGATAAATTATCTTATGATTGAAAATTGTAAAAGATGTATGAGATTATATAAAATGACCTTGCATTAAAAAAAGCAATTTGAACTATATATTTAGAATGTTATTAAACATATAGAACCTTACAATATTCTACTCATATCATCAACATATTTATATCATTTATAATTTTTAGCTACTAAAATATTATTTCCATTCATTTAACGAAAAAAATTGAACATTCAATTTCATATCCATCATTATAATGTATTTTTTAGGAAATATATAAATTCTTTTTTGATAATAACAATCATGTCCTATGAAATATCTTATTTGAATATAATAATAACATAATACTAGGTTATCAATTGTTATACATTCATTGTGTCTACTATAAGTATATCTTATTACACAAACCCCCCAATAAATTTAAGAAAACATATTTGTATTAAAAAAATTTAAATACTCTATTATAGTTTTTCTTCTCATTTATTAGTAAATACAAACATAGATCCCTTTTATGCACTTTCTAAGCCTTATAGTTCATTATAACATTATCGTAAAAAACTAAAATAAATAATTATACGAATATAAAATAATTATGATTTATTAGATTTATAAAACCCATTAATGCATTAGTCAAACCAAATTGATACACTATTTATATGAAATAGTCATACCAGGACAAAAAATTATTCATTTCTATATCTTCTAGTATCCCCTAGAATTGGTGATAGCATAATTTAACTCTAATATTCAAAAATGATATTCCTCTATCGAACTGGAAACCAAAACAATCCCTCCGGGTTAATGGCTATATATTATTGATTTTAACCTGATGTAAAAAATTTTTACACATAAATGTCTGATTTTACCCCATTAACATTGAAAATACAATGAGAACAATAAGGATATGTGTTAGGTCTATTACAAAATTTTCTGTCTAACTCATTTGGATAAATTTTCAATTCCAATATGTTTCATTTTAACATCTTGTGTCCTCAATCATTAAATTAAATCATAAAATTTAAAATTATTTGTAATTTATGAATTTTAATGAATGAGACACATTGAATCATTTTTCTAGTTGTGTGAAATTTTTTATTCATAAATTCTATATGTGATTTTATGATTTTTGTAAAAAAATAAGGGATTTATTCATGTACTAGAATTTTAAATGAGGATTTGGATTGATGAGGACTATAAAGTTCATGTTAGAAATAACCCTTGGATGAGGAATAAATCAGGTTACTAGGGATCCAACAATGGAAATTGGGACCAGGTGGAGAAACTATGTGCATTATTTCCCACTAATGGTTAATTAGTATTCCCCAACAAATTTTTTTATTAATATTTGGAATTTTAGTCATTTCATCTAATTAATTATAATCCTTTACCACATTCAATCAATTATAACTCCTTCCATCTAACATAGATATACTTATTGGACACTATATGTGAAAATATTAGAACACAATTTCCATTTTTATTTTATTTATTCATATTTTTTGATTCCAAAATTTCAAAATATCTTTTATTTGATATTTTTATGTTTCCTGGCATATATTGCATGTAACACAATTTTTGAAATATTAGTGAAAAAACAAAGAATCATTGTGGAAGGTTGGTAGAATTTATCATTTCCATAGATAGGGTTAGTGAAAAAACATTCTCTATGTTTAATGAAAATATTGGGTGCTCTATGCCATCTAGTAATGGGTTCAGGTTTAGCCCATATGTTTTCAAACTAGGTATTATATCCTGCGAATTATAAATTAACTTTTTAATTTCATACTTTGGAAAAAGTAACGATATATAAGGGTCTTTCCTCACACACCATTCAACCACATCAATACATTCATTCCTCCCAAATTTGAAGATTCCTCCTTATTATGTTATTCATTAGTGGGTCTTTAATGATTGAAGATAACTCTTCTCAGTGGACACATCAGATACCCTCACATATTACCTTCCATTTTATTTATCTTTTATCCATTCCATCTCATGTTCAAGGATACTATGGGTTCTTGTTTACAAATTGGTGGTTTTTTTGGTGTAATAGGTATTTAGATGTTTCTTTAAGATCCATTGGGCCTTCATTTGTCTCCTTTAGGTATGTTATCATGAAAATTTATAAAATAAGGTTCATTCAAGATAGTTTTCTCCTTATATGGATATTTTTTATTAGAACTATAATTGATCCTTATTTTAAAGCATGTTTTATTTTTTTTATAAATTATATAAAGAAACCCATTGATTAATTTCCCAAAAAATGTGTTCATTTTGTATTTCATCAATAAAACATTGGATTTCCCTTATTTCAAAGTGTAAGTCCATTTTTTTAATCCCATTATAAATAATTGTTTCTATAAACATGGGATTGTGTCATTAAAATATAAAATTTTATTCTAAATATTTTATATGTGACATTATTTTATATGGATATCTCATGTATCCATATTGGAGCACTTCCTTTAGATTATTAAAATGAAATCCCCTTAAAAACATTTCCATATATATTCAAAAATTATTATTTTTTGATATTATGTATGATATGTTTCCCAATGAAAGGGATTATGTTTTTTTATATAATTGATTAATATATCTACTTTCATTTCTTTTTAGGTTCTTGTATGTGAGATTGCATCTTTTTTTGGAATGATAGAAAATATATATATTAATTGGAAATTAGTTATTGACTCACCTAAATTTATGATTCATTCCAAACTGAATGTTTCATAGTTGGAATTCGTCATAGACACACTTCATTAGTTTAGAAAAATTATCTGACTAGAATAAATTAGATTATCTTATGCTTTTCAAATTTTCCCTTTATTTGGGAAGTACCATCAATACTAGGAATTAGGCTAGGATACTATTATACCACAATGATCTTATTCAGTATCTGTGTAGATAAGGACTTATATAACCTAATATCTCATATCTTCCCATTATATTATGTTTTCAAATTATTAATGTCAAATAATACAGATAGTATAAATGTTCATTTTTTTAGTCAATTTAAAATATCGTTTGATTCATTATCCATTTATATGGAATGAAATAATGTTTTTGGAACTCATTATCCCATTCAAAAAATGCATGATTATAATATAAAAGTCATCATATATTTTCTATAAAATTTTTAAAAATAATTATTGTATATATTTATTCCATATTCCATGTATAATGATACCACACTATCTTTAAATATGTTTTAATTGACTAGTTAATGGTTTCAAACTATGTTATATATATCCCAACTATAATCGTTTTGGGGTACTAAGATCTTCTTTGACTTGACAGTTCTAATATTTTACTCAAGGTTTTTAATGAATTATTGGTTTGGGGTGGTACTAGATAAAGGCATTGATGGTTTCTCTGAAAATAATAATGGGTAGTGTGGTCTTTTTATCTTCATTTTTTTATTTCTATAACATTGATGTATTATAAATTATATTTTTAATCACTACACATTATGCATAGTTTTATTCAAGTTATTATATATTGGTTTCCCATTGTTAATGATTTTCTTATCTTGCTCATGGATCATGATATTTTTTATGCCTTTCATTCACTTTTGATCTACTTGTAGAATTGTATATAATTTCATCTTCTTAACTGACGATGGGATCATCAAATTTATAGAAAATCAGAATGGTATTTTGAGGGGAATCACATGGGATTTTTTTCCATTTGAAATACATCTCATTTGGTAATTTTTTTAATCCATGGGTTTTTTAATCTCGAATGGGAGGATTAGAAATGCCTCTTGGCTTGGTCATGAATGGGATTTGGTGCCCTGTCCAATGGGTGTCCAATGTTGGTTCACAGAAAAAATGGTTTTAGATCTAATATACTATAATTCCATATATTATAGATTAATCCATTATTTATGGATGCTATGATAGATTAATATCTTGCTCATAATAATTTCTGTGGGTTTTCATGAGTTGGCATCCTAGTCGATGCCTCTCATGAAAAAAGATGAGTACTAGGGTAGTTCCGGATGTGAATGAATGAAATCAAAGCCTGGTTATTATGTGTTCCATGTTTATCCTTCTAATTTTATGGATATTTAATTTTATTTGAGATTTCAAGAGATATTTTGAGAGGTTACAAGTATTGAAGTAATATTTTGAACGAATTTAGGGGGTTCACTATTATTGTTACTAGTTTTAGAAAGCATTCACATAACTTCCAAACCTCCCTAGTTAGATTCAAAAGATATTAGCACAACATAATCATGGTTGGCCAAACTATGTTGCTAAATAATGTAAGATTATTAATTTCTTTTAGTTTTTTAGTTTTGAATCTTTATGACTAGAGTTTATTTATTTGTTTTTTCAAATATTTTAGATTTATTATTTATTTTTGTTATGTATTTTACATATACTTGTATTCTATTTTAACTTGATATTTTTAGTAAAATGATATTGTTTTTCCTAAAAATAATTAGAAATATTATGTAATATTAGAGGAATTTTTCAAATAATCTAACATTTAAAATACAATAGTTATTTAAATATGTTTTGATATGTTAATGAAACCATGTTATGATATTGTTTATAAATTTTAATATTTTTTTTTGAAATTATAAATTTATTTCCCTTATTTCATTTTGATATTCAATGAATTGAAAAGAAAAATATTTTGTAGGTTGAGTTTGGGGAGTTAAATAAAATGAATTCAAGATTCATTATTCATTTAAAATTGAATATTGTATTGGAAGGAATAGTAAATGTGGTTTACTAATAATGAGGATATATTTTGAAATGTTTTTAGTGTTAGAAGATGGGTATTGATTGGATAAAACATATTAAATTTTAGAATTTCAGATTTATTTCTATTAGGTTTTTTCGTAATATAAGATTTTTGTTTCAAGAATGGTATTTTAATATTGGATTTTTAAAAAATAATGCATTTTGTATTTGTATTTACGAAAATTTGATATACAATGTTTATTTTTTATTTGTCTACTATTATTATTTTTAAAGGACGACCCCACCAATTTTCATGTCATGTTGAAAGGGATTTGGAGGTAACTACCAATTAGCATATCTTTTGGTTGATAATGTCCCATCTCAGAATGTATATTCCTTTTGTCTGAACAAATAACCTAGAGTATTTTTCAAGTAGTTCACAATGGATATATCACATGGATGTTGGAGAATTTCAATATTCCTCATTTCAATGGGGAAATTTATTATAATGAATCGAAGGAAATTTTCAAGATTATTGGGGTGATAATTTTCCAAAATGAACATCATGGGTCTCTTAAATTCATGTTCACTATATTTATTCTATAGAATCTATTTTTTATGTTATAGAGTGACACTATATATACATAACAACATAGGTACCCTTCCTACGAAATCATTAATACAATGTTGATGTATTGAATTTTCCCTGATGTTGTGAAAATACCAAAATCTATAATTCTATATTAGTTCTAGTATGAAAATGGAATGGAATAGTATATGTTTTTTTCTATAATTTCATAACCTAGAATTTTACAAACCCTTGAAGAATCAATAAATTGAAAATTTTCATTGACAAAAAAATCTATTTGTAGTATTTACAATTACACATGAAACTTATCTGGGTGTAGTGAAGAAATCTATATGGATAAAAATATTCATTGAAGGAATTTCATAAATTATTTATGTTTCACCCAACATTAAGTGTGGTGGAATAATGTACTGTAAATGGTTGTACATGAGATATAATTATATAAATGTTGTAGCGGGGTGCTCTAGAGCCTCATGTAAATATTGAACAGTTGGCGCATTGTTTGGCTAACCGTGGGAACATACCATGAAAATGATATATCTCCTTAAACTATTTTTTATTCATACATCTATGATTATTAAAAACTAATTGGTCAATCATTTCCCTTTTTTGACAGTTACTATCATATCCAACCAAGTCAATTCCCCCCTCCCCATTGGTCGATTCCTCAGTTGTTCATGAAGGTTTGAAGTGGAATATTCAGTGTATACACTCAAGATATCCTTCATTTTTATCAGTCAGTTTATTTATCTATTTCTCATTCCCCTCCTTATTCTTTGAAGCCTATGGTTTTTGTTAAAGTAATTAAAATTTGGGGTTTGTGGGTTCGGATTTAGGGAATTTCTTATTCTTTCTTAAGGATTAATTGTGTGAATATGTAGTGATTTATCAAAACTAATAAAAAGCATCGTAATTCCATATAGTTAGTTCCCTCCAAAGATCAATAACTTTAAAACTCTAGTTATATGATCCTATAAAATTATAATTTCATTTTTTTGGAAATGTTATCATGTATAAAAATTATGATTCTTAATAAGAATGATATTCCCTTTGAGTTCCATTATTTTTACATGGTATTTCCACTCAATTGAAATACTATTGGCTATTTTGGAAATTCATGTTTAATAAATTATTGTATAAATGATTATATGGCTCTTCCAAATTTAAAGATTAATTATAAATGTTTTTTTAGACATTTATTATTTATTACTCTCATGAGGCCATGTATAATGGTTCTAAAAATCATTATAAAATTAAAAACCCTATATACTAGATCCATGTATTTTAAAAATGAATTATTATTTTCGATAGGTATATGATGGGTCCAAATTTAGGGTCTTGTGTATTTTTATATATGTTCTTTCATAAAAACTGTTTATTTAACATGAGGGTGTTGATGTAAAAGTGTGTATTATTTGTAAATAATATGTATATATCTCTATCATTTGAATTATTTATTGATAGAACCATAATATATTTTCACTTTCAATAATGAGTGTCTAGGTGGGAAGATAATTTTTACATCTTGACCTAGGTTCTGCACATCTATACCCCGAGATGGTTGTCCACATAACCTCAGGTGAACCTCCTTGAATGTCAGAGGATTCCGTCTAGTAGTGAGTGTTTAATATAAATTGTGTGGATATTATTCCCTCTTTATAAGGGTTTCACAACAATAGAAAAAATATCCAACTGAATAACCATAATGAGAATAATAATTGGACAACAAAATTTTCTAAATATGAATAAAATATCTAAAACTAGTATATTATATATGTCATTCCATAATAAGTGTCATGTTTCTAATGAAAACCCAAAATAAGACACCAAAATCTCAAAGAGGGTATTTAAGCCATGTTTGGTTCCCTTACGACTGATCTATCCTGATTTAGCCATCTAACATAGGTGTCTTTCAATTATCCTATCCTATAAACATGAAGCCAATTCTGTATCAATTAGATGGCATGAGTAGGGTATGAGTATAACTCAATTGGCAACCACTAACCACATCTAAAACAATATACAATCAATATAAGTGTATACAGTTGTATAAAGAATAGATTACAATTCCTAAGTAAACACGTACAACATTTTCATTTATTCTTTAATTAACCACATAAATCCCCATGTTCACGAAATATACCATACAACCAATACCTTCTTCTTCCCGTGATGTAGTATGAACCATCCTCAAGGGATATTAAATTTCACAATACCACTATTATCATTTATCATTTCATTTCAATTCATATCACATCTAATAAAAACTACAATACAATGCCAATATGTTTTTTCTATAGTTCCATATCTGGAATCCTATTAGTATTTTGAGAATTATTTCTTATCTCTCACCATGTTTTTCTGCCAGCCACACGTTAGTTTTTTGAGAATTAGTCAGTTTCCCACACTCGTATATGATCTAGTAACATATTGGTATTTAGAGAAATGGTTTGTTCCTTACACTTTTATTTCAATCTATCAAAAATATATCACATATACAAGAAATTTAAAGGTAAATAAGAATTAAAACATTTATCGAAATTCCACTTCATTAAATACCATTAAATTTATAAAAAAATGGTTCAATACTTTAACCATATGGATTAATATGAATAATTTACCCATAAAACCATTTTTAAATATTTATATCATATATCCCATTAACCCACTGAGGCAATGCCATCCAACTCATAATTAAAATTTTAAATTATTTCTTATTAACATTAACTGACCAATTACACAATAAAAATTTCCCATAATGTTCATAATATCAATAATAAATTCAATAATTACACCAATTCCACCAATTCTTATTTCCCTAAATTTTACCCAGTTTATTATCACATGGAAATTAAATTAAATAAATTCAATCTCTACTAAAATTTTCCAATCAGGGAATTATTTTTCACTATTAAAAACAGTTAATTAAATCAATACTATGTTATTTTCAATTTAAACCAAATAAATAATTATTTAGGAAATATTATCACCAACAGAAAACCCGCAATGAAAGAGAAAATATCAAGAACACTGTGTAGAAAGATATATAGAATCAAATCCTAGAAAAATAATAAAATTGGTAAAAAAATATAAAACTGCATCTAAAAAATATCCAACAGTTGATAAAAAATTCCACTATATCCCAAAATAGGATCATGATAGATAGAAATCTTATCAAAAAGAAAACTCATATTGGGAGAGGTACAGATTCTTCAATCTGGACTGCGATTCATCATGAACAGCGTTCTATAGCCCTAGGAATTCATTCGGAAGCCTTCAAGGAAGAAAGAAAAATTTGTAAGGCTAAGTCATATCTAAATGGGTTTAATGTGGGGGTTCATGATTTTAAAATAATATTTTCATAGATAAAATTCCACTACACATGGTTTTCTGGGTCGGGGTGCATAGTTTTCTCTAACCGTGTGCCTAATTTTGTGGCTCTTTTTGGGGGTCACACAGTCACAACTAAGAGGGATAACATTTTGAAAAAACATTGTACAATGATGTGAATTACCTGTGATTATATTCACATAGTTTTACGGATTGGGTGCATGGTTTGGGATAACCTGCCGCATCGCCTCTTCCATATAAAATAATCAAATTTCACCATAAAAATCCTCATGGTAAAAAAACAGATATATACATAAAAGGGTAAAATAATACCTATAAAATATTTTGTGATATCTCTATTAAAGAATTAGATCTTACCATCATTCCACCTTATAAAGGATCTTTCTATAGTTTTACTCTCACGCATCCCTATGATTCTGTGGAAAAACTATTGAGCCACTAAGCCCACTTATCGACTTCCCCCTATTGTGTTTCATCCAAAACATTCCAATGTTTCCACAATACTTGAATTAATTCAACTACATATCCCCAAATTTTTATCAAAATGATCCCACAAACTTATTGAATTATCCTTAAAGGGCACGTTGTTGTAAAGCTCAAAATCATCTACATCGATCACATGATAATGTTCATGGTGATAATAAAGAAGTTGTGTCACATTAAAAACATTATGCATATCGCTATACCACTATGGAAGATCCTATCAGCATTCCAACAACCTTATTATTTCAACAACCACAAATAGTCTAACAACCATGGGCGCTAATGTGACCTACCTATGAATCCTATTGAGAACCAACCAAGATGAGTCCTGATCGAAAACACCTTCACCCATTGAAAACTCATTTGGTCATCGAAATCTATCATCATTTTACTTCTACCCACTATGATTTGTATACATATGTTTACAAATAATACAAACATTCTATGATGTCTCATAAATTATGCTTGGTCTTGAAAACTCAAACTCACCTACCTACATAAAACATATATGTGATCTACATGACCTTCCATAAAGAGATTCATTAGATTATATCTATATCATTTCCTGCTAACTATTTTTATTAGTAAACTCAATTATTGTTATATGATTCTCATAACACCCATCACAGTCAATAACATAAGCTCATGGAATATCCTCTATGACCTATAATTTATTCTATTAATTCAAATATGTCATTCGGTGGTATTCCATACACAGTAATACATATGTACTGAGTGCCTTCTATGAAACTTACTAGAAGCACAAAGTATAACATGAGTCCTGGTCTAAAACTATACACAGTGGAACCCCATGCAGAAAGAATATCTCCCAAACATTCTTATCTCCTATCTAATCCAATAATACTATCTTCAATAGAGGAAATAAATTTTCTACATTCATTAGTCCTTCAAGAACCACTGAAATAGTGTCATTCTTCTAAGGTTCCCTCTGAAGACCAACCACGATGTCCATGGTATCATCATCTAACATCCATTTTGGAGTGATAAATTTCTTTAGTAAACCACCAGGTCATTTATAATCATCCCTATACTATTGAAAGTAATATTATCTTTTCATAAATCTTGTTATCTCTATCATCATTCCCAACTAACTATAATTTCAGCATAGTTCATGCTATATTTTGGTAAAACCCGGATGCCCCACCCACATTGAGTTGTGGAATTAATGATTCCTATTATATAGTTTACTCATAGGAACACCAACATGATGAATCAAATAGAAGATATCATCCTCATCCATTATCCAATCAAGAGGTCGATCACCACTTTCATGTAATTCTATCAAGGATAAACACTCCTGATCCTCATTCTTCCTCTCCAAACTCCAGTTCAAAATAGTACACTCCACTGAACCTGATATGATATCCATCTACTCTTAGCTACCCTAAACCAAAATATAAATATTTTCTATTAAATTCATTAACTTCCTCTTATAACTGGAATCATTAATTTCATGGGTCTTTGTTTTCCTACTCATTGAGTCCAGAACACTATTTCCCTTACTAGGTGTATATACTAGCTCAAAATCAAATAGTTGTGTATAGTAAACCCACCTCCACTATTGAAGTTTCAATTATCAATGTAAAAAAGATATTCTATAATATTTCTTTATTTGTATACAAATTTATATTCTCAATAAATAGATATTCTCACCAACACATTAAGGAATAAAAAAAAATATTGGTATCTCGAGGTAATGGGTACGATAGATCCATTTAAGTGTACTGTACTTTCGTGGACCATAAGCCACAAATCGGTCTCCCTGCATAAATTATACTCCAATACATACCCCAAAATAATTAGAAACCCTATATACTACTAACCTAGATTGGGTTGGATCTTTATTGGTGTCGTTTTTAAGCTTTTCTTTAGCTCTTGGAATGAATTATCACATGATCTAGACCATCCGTGTTTTATACCCTTCTTGGTCAAGTCTTGATAGTGTTGATTCAAAATGGGAAAAGTCATAGATGACCACATTACAATTACCTTATAATCCTATAAAACAATGTATATTAAAAACAGTACTAGGTTTTTCCCTAGAATTCCCAAAATTAACATTATCTGAGCCCACTTACACACCTTCTTCAGAGATGATGTGACCCAAAAAATATTCCAATTTAAATAAAAATTTTAACTTTCAAATAATTATTTATAGATGAATCTCTATCATTGTACTTCTAATATAAAAATGTTTTTCATGACCATAATGAGTTTTTTATTACATTAATATTTCATCCTAAATAACTATAACAATGTGATCCATGTATGGATAGAGTATTCAGTTCATCATGTCCATAGAAATAATAAGAGCATTAATTAGCCCAAACAACATCACAAAAAACTAATAAAGGCCCAAACTAACTATAAATGAAGTCTAAGGTGTGTTAGTAGTTTTAAATATCAACTGATGGTTCCCCAATCTCAATTCAATGCTAGATAATAGATAGGATTCCCTTGACTAGTCAAATATATCATCAATTCAAGGAAGAGGATATCAGTTCTTCACCATCATCTGGTTCAACATATGATAATCAACCCAAAAGAAAATTTTTTCATCTTTTTTATTTTAAAACATGACTACAGAACCCTATCATGATGCATTCAAACAAATAATCCCCTTATCCATCAAATCTTTATGTTTAGTTTTTAGGTCTTATGTTTTATCGGTTACATTTTGTTTGACGGAATAGATACTGGATTGTCCCCTAGCATGATCTCAATTGTAAATTTCAAAAATCTCTTCAGTGGAAGAAATAATAATTCCATAGAAAGAACATCATGGAATTTTTACACTATGGGTGGAATGAAACCATACATTACACCTATATCACCTAACAACAAACTAGGAAACTAGGTAGTCATCTCCCCTGGTTATTTTTGAATAGGCCTTGTATGACCTGTCTGTATATCTCACTCTCCATGTTGAATATAATTTTCAACCTCAAGAGAGGTACAAGATGCCATCCTTCATTATAAATCAACGATAGATCTATATTCTACTATCAAATCCATACCCATATTTTGGTCAAACCCTTCCTTATCAAGGATGTAAGGATCCTAATTGAAATAACACTACCCACCTTTGAGAGAAATTCCCTTTCAAAAATATATTTCTCTCGACCATACTCCAGAAGGAGTACCTATCACCATAACCTAGAACATAAACTCCATTAACAGGATCAAACAAGTCACATTTTTTTAGATATTAATGAATGAGAGGCACTAGTATCAAATAAGGCACTAGCTAGTATAGAAGATACAAGAATTATACCTCTAACTATTGGTGGTCTATCCTATCTATAAAAATGTATATAGTGGACTACATGAAAATATCCTTACCCTATTCTATGTTTTTGACACTATATTAGTTGAGATTCACCACTCTACTAATACGGGCACTATATACTAGAAGTACTTCATCAACTGCCTAATCCACCTTGTCTTGTAGATCTCTAACTTCCAGACTGATATGGGGTTGAATTCCCCCTTCCAACACTCTAATTATTATTAGATTCTCTATCAATACCCAAATTTTAGGGGTTCCTGAGGATCTTATATTGATGTCACATCTTACTATAGGCTTGGAAATCTACATGTGGTCCAGGGATCTATCTATGAATGTTACCTTACCTACCACACTAGTGAATGAGCACTTGAGTAAGACCCAAAGTAACTGAGCCTTCCCCCTTTCAAAGGCAATGACCCAAAAATATATCAATGTAATTTATCCAATATTATAATTATTCCATATATAATAAATCACAAAAAGTCACATAGATACCACTATAAAAACATAATTAATGAATAATGAATGATATAAGAGTATTTTTATATATTAATTTACCGATAAGGATTGATTAATGAATTGACCTTCAGAATATTAACATGACCCTTAGGAATAGTAATTCATCAAATAGAATATTGACATCACATCTGAAAGGATAAATAATATTTGGAATCTTATAATTGAAACTATTATATAAGTATATCATTAAATTAATATATATATTTTTTATAAATTATTAAATAGGTATTGATATTTTTATAAGTGAAAAATATTTATTTAAAATTTTATATTAAATATAAATATTTACAGGGAAATTTATAATCATAAAATAAAATTATAAATTAATATTTTTTTCTTTCTATAATATGATAATTTTATGACACCTTAGATAATTTTTGATATTCATAAAAATAAATGATAATTTGTAATTTTAAATTATTTCAAATGAATGATTATTTTAATTAAAAATAAATTTTTTTATATTTACAAAATATTTTTATAAAATTGGGTTCATTTTTTAATTTTACATTTTAGAAAATGGATATGGTGAATATTTGGTATTTTTTAAAATAATAGAATTTTCTAAGAACAGTAAATTATAATAATTTACAGATTATTTACATTATATGTTAAATAAATTATTACTTGAATAATTGGTTATGTAATAAATATAATATCTAATGTAACTTTATTATTTAAAAATATTTATTGAAAAATTTCAAACTATTCATAGTCTTCAGTGAAAATAATAAACTAATGATAATATAATGGGAAAACACCCCTCTCCTCCCGTATAAATACCACCCCTAACCACCTCTTCTCCACACACCTTACATTTTTTATCCATTATTAATATTCCCACCAAAACTCTTCCCAAAACCCTTTTACCACATCAAGGAGGTTATATTGTCATTAAAATTCAAATCCTAGGTGCCAAAATGCTGTTCTCAAAGTGTAGAATTCACGTAGTAAAATCCTATTTATTTTTCTGTAAATTTATTTTCTATCCTCAAGACCACTATATTAATATTCAGGATAACATTGATAATGTTTATATACTTTAATGATATCAAATTAATGTAATATAAATAATAAAAATCTCATCTCTCTCAATTTTATTCTAAAAATGAATGCATGACCTGTGATGTGTCAATTTACTATAATTGTCTATGATGCATTTTCATTTCCCCCAAACACCTTCATAGATATTTATAAAACCACTATAATGGTAGTTAATTTTTTTTAAATGTATGTAATAACTAGTTTTACATCTAATAATTGACATTTATATACAATAACAAATAATGGATTGAAACTAATAAGTGATGTTCGAAAACCCTCAAAAAAACCTAAATGATTATCCAAAACCTTTTATCTATTGATACATATTAATGCCATTTGAATAAAGATATACATAAACATTTAATCCTTATTATGTTTACTAATAACATTAAAATTTAATTCATCACAATTTTAGCCATTCTACATAAACTTCCACACTCACATTCAAGTCAATCGATCATGGAGGACAAGAAAATGAATACCCCCGAATGATAAATTGAACTTTATAACTCATCTAAATGGATGTAAATCAACATAATAAAATAATAAAAAACAAATTCATATTATATATATACTAATTATTTTATATATTTTGATTATACATGATATTAAATTGAAGAGTTCATCCATTCATATGGTAAATGGATTCTCAATCCCAATTTCCGTTCTTTGTGTTATTCTTCTACTGTGCCAAATTTCAGCGTTTATTATTTTTAATATCCCAAAAATTTAATTTCATTTTCCTTCCCATTTATATTCTTCAATATACATTATTTTCATATCATTTTTTGTAAAATTAATTGATTTTTCAAAAATTAATTTTCTCCAAAAAAATACATGTTATACTTCTCATGAGATTGTTTCTTATTCACTCAATATTAATGATTCTTATACCAATTATTCCAATACTGCTTTACTTTGGGAAACAAAATGTTTATTCCTATATTTATACATTATGAAAATAATCCCATTCCATTCCATGAGTTATTATATGTTAAAGATTGATATTTGTTCAAAGTGGAAAGTATGATTATATAGATGTTAAGATGCGATGGGTTCACTTAAAATTATATAGTTCGTGAGAATGTTATGATGTGAGTGGTGCACCAAAAATTTTATTTATGTCCAATGCTTTGGGTAATGTAATGAATTTCATTAGATAAAGTGAATAATGTGGGAACATGATTCCAGTTTATTGGCCAATCTTGTTTGGGGTTGACCACACTGGCATGCTGTTTTATTTTTATGTGATTCCACATTCCATGACTCAATCTAATGCTTTATCTCATGATTATGATTATGATCCCTTGATTATTTTATGATGATGATAAATTTTATCACCCATGTTATGTTGATCCATGTTCTTATTTATCATCTTATTGGGATTTTAGCTCTCCCATTTTATTGATCTATATCCTTGGGTGATTACTTGAATAATGGATAACACAAGGAATAATAAGAAGAATAGGAAGAAGGAATTAATTAAATGGTTATTTATTATTATTTAAATGTTATGTATTGTCCTAATTTTCCCATGGAACTAATCCTCTGGATCTAAGTTGTGTACCAATTCTGTGTTGTATATCATTAAAATTATGTAATAATATTTTATGAAAAATAGAGTGTCTATAGTTGGGATTAGAGCATGGTTTAGTGAAATGGGGAATTAGGATTATAGAACATTAGTGAAAGCCCTTATTATAAGAAAATGTATTTGTATCTATACATGAAGATTAGAAAAACTTAGGGACCCCACAAGATATTCCTTTAGAGTAAATTTCATAAAGATATAAATTAGTAATGATTTGTTGGATACTATTTTTTTCAAACCATTACTATTTTATAAAATGGTGGGAACTAGGAGAAACTAGAATTACAACTCGTGTGAGGTACAATGCAATGATTTCCCAAAAAACAACCCTAATGCATTGGGAGGTGGAGTTAGTGTATTCATGGAAATGATTACATACCAATATCAAGATTGGAACAATAACTTGAATACTGTTGAACATCCACCATCCCCAATATTGGGAAAACTAGATATTGTGACATTAATGTAGAAACAACCAGAAATAATTAGTTCACTTTATTATACCCCAGTCACAAAATAGTGGGTAAACTAAATGGATAATTACTTTTCAATTCATTATTGATCTGATATTGAGAAGGTGACTCCAAAAATTTATATTTTAGATGGAGAGGATGATCAATGGTGAAAATTAATTATCAACTCTAAGGTGGTGTAAAAAATGAAAGATATGGAGTAGGAATAATTTATATAATGTTTATTAAAAATAATTTCTCTTGACCTATTTATAAATATATGGAGATAGAACTCATAAAGCTAAATAAAAATGAATCTGAGTCTCTCATAGCCTATGATGAAAATATCTCATTTATGTCAATGTATGCTTTTGGTTTTGTTATAAAGAATGATAGAAAAATTATCATATTCTATAGCGGTGTAAAACCTCACATTCAAAAGGATCTATCATTTCAAGACCTTGGGTGTTATGAAGATATTTCTCAACAAGATCTTAAAGTGAAGAAAGAGTTTGGAGAATGGTCCCATGGAAATGCTGATGAGAAATGATAGATGGAGTTTCATAGTGGGGGAATAAGGATAAATCTAGAAAGAAATCTAAACTACCCAAATGTCAAAAATGTGGGATGAAAAATAATGGGAACTACATCAATGGGATAGAGAAATATTGTATGTGTTGGAGAGAAGTCCACCAAGCTCATGAATGTAGAAGATAAAAAATTAAGTGGGATGATACAATTAATGAAATTATAGAACCACCCATAGTCTAATACTACAACTATAGGATGTATGGTCCCTTTTCAAGAAAGTTCACTAAACCATTATTCAATGATTTTAATAAACATCATGATCCACAAAATAGAAAGGAGTAACTTGAGGGTTAATACAATAATACTGATTATGTGGATCAAGTATTTGCTTTCGTAAAAGGAACAATTTATATTCATTCAATAATGAAAAATGTCTTATTTGATTTTAGTTATATGAATTACTTTATATCTTTCATGTTTTCAATAATTATTGATTCTATTTGAATAATCCTTTATATAGTGATATCTGTAAAAACAGTTAGTGGTGAAATCATTTCAACCCAACTATTAGAATATTATCTTATTGAAAAATGTAGAAATATTATTCTATAAATTATCATGTTACATCACATGGTGGAATTCCAGAAAATAATCGAAATGGATTGGATTTTATTATGTGGATAACACATTAGACATCACGAAATTAAAATAACATTTAATAATACAAACCATCAAATTCTTCCCTAAAAATGTAAAAAATACCCTAAATAACTTTTGGAATATCTCCCATTGGTGTTGATTTCCTATGAAGAGGAATACCCAACTCAAATTGTTGAGTCAAATGAAGGTATCGACCTAGTGGAAATACACATCATAAGGAAATAGAGTGATGGATTTCTAGAAGAGTTACCCTGACATTCCTCAAATCATAAAGTAGTTTTATCAACAAAAATCATTCCCAAGGCTACTCTTATATCAAAATTTCCCTATATAATGTACCCAATTAAACTATAGTTTTAAAATAATAAGTTATGACAACACTTGGACTAATGGTTCATACATCCTACTGCATCACCCTTGGAATGCACCAATGAACTTTGTGAAGAAGAAAGATTAATCAATGTGGATGTGTATTGATTATAGGTAACTCAAAAATATCAAAATAATGAACATGTATCCTACACACATGATTGAAGTGTTATTCAATCTGGTATAACAATCTTATTACTTCTAAAAGGTGGATATTCATTCAGTATATCATTATCTAAAGGTGATAAAGGATGATATTTAGAAAACTACCTTCCATACATGGTATGGTCACTATGAGCTTCTTGTGATGCAGTTTAGTCATAAAAATTTCCCCTAAATTAATTATTTACATGATGAATAGATTCTTTATACATCACCATGACAAAATTTGGGTTGTGTTTATTGATTGTATTCTCATCTACTCCAAGAAAACACAGGAACCCAACTATCATCTACAGATTGTGCAGGTGACATTGAAAAAGGATAAATTGTATTCCATGTTCATCAATTGTGGATTTTGGATTTAGAAACTCCCATTATTAGTACATGTGATCATAAGTGAGGGAAGTTTATGGATACCAAAAAAAAAGAAATTCCAGAATGGTCAAAACCCACTAGTGTCATGGAAATCCATAGTTTTCTTTAAATAACTATGTACTGTCGATTAGTTGTAATAAATTTATCATGATTTTCAATCCCTATAACTATGTTTTGCATGTAAAGGGGTAACGTATACTAGGATGAAATAATGTGAGGAAGGCTTCAAGGAGATAAAGATGAGGCTTATCACATCACTTGTACTTACATTACAGAAAAATGGAGAGAGGTTTTTGGTATATAGATATGCTTTAAAGAAAATAGAGGGTTGTATAATCATTAAAAATGTTGAAGTGATATACTATAACTCCTGGTAGAATAATATCCATGATGAAACTTCCCAATTCATGATTTGGAGTTAACAACTATGATATTTTACATGAAAATATGGTGGAACTACCTTTATAGTGAGAAGGGTGACATATATATCGATCTCAAGAGACTAAATATATATTCACACAAAAGGAGATCCACATAAATTAAAGGATAATTTAAGAACTAATCAATGACTATGATAATTCTATTCCTTATAATCCTAGGATGGAAAACAAGGTAGATAATTCCCTTAGTAGAAACGACTCTTCTAGACTCTGTATGACATGGATTGGGAAAGACAGCATCTTCATGGATATACCAAGGCTGGATTAGGAAATAATAACATAGGGTAATACATCCTAACTTGGGAAAATTATAACACATCCAAATATAAAATTGAAGATTAAGGAGGCACAGAAGGATGATAATGAGGTCCAGAATTTGGTGACAGTTTAAATGATGGCAAGCTAGAAATGTTCTATATCAATAATTATGGATTGAATCACTTTGGAATTTTGTTTTTGTGCCTTAAATATAAGAGATAATGAAGGATCGATTGGATAATTAACATAGCTAAAATTTCTCTATCCATCCCAGGAGTACAAAGATATACTGTGATCTTCAAGAACACATATTGTGAGATAATATGAAGATAGATATTGCAGAGTATATCTCAATTAGATTGATATTTCAGTAAGTTAATGTAGAGTGGAAGAAGCCAAAAGGGATAATGGAAATGTTCCACATACCAATATGGAGAATGAAGAATGTAATTATGAACAATTTCACAGGTCTCCCTGATAGATCTAAATTAATTAATTTGGTATGTCTTGTGGTTGATCGTATAACAATGACTGAACACTTTATCTCTATTAGAGAAAATATACCTCTTTAACATCACGTAATGAAATATGTGAAAGAATTATTAAGGTTTCGTGAATTTTAACATTTTATTGTCTCTAACCATTAAACAATGTTAAAAAACATTTTTGGAGAAGTATATAACATTATTTGATTACTAAATTGAATTTTAGAATTTCCTATCACCACCAAACTGAGGGCCAATCTGAAATAACTATTTAGATTCTTGAAGACATGTTATGTTCTTTGACAATGGAATTAAAATGTTGATGGGATCAACATCTCCCATTGGTTGATTTATCATACAACAAAAAATTCCACTCGAGTGTTCAAATCGATCCATATGAAGCCTGATATAGAAAGAGATATATAAATCAAATGTGTTGGGATGATGTAAGAGAATGAATGATAAATAGACTTGATCTTGTGCAAGAGAAGTCATGTAAGGTTTAAACCATCTTAAAAAATATCAAATATACTTACATAAAATGAAAGAGTTATGCAGAAAAACATTGAAGGGACATGGAATTTTATGTTGGAGATAATGTCTTACTTAAAATATCAATATGGTATAGATTCATATGGTTTAGAAATAAAGGGAATCTTAGCCCAAGATACATTTCCCCTTTGAGATCCTTAATCTCATATGGGAAGTGGCCCATCGCCTTTCACTTCCACTAATTATTCCTCATATTTATGACATCATCCATGTATCTCTCTTGAGAATGTACATACCAGATCCCTCACATGTACTAAACATAGAGGTGGTATAGCTAGAACATGATCTCTCTTATGAGGTTCAGCTGGTAAAGATTATGTACTAGAGGGATAAGGTTTTATGAAACTAGAAAACCAACCATTTCAAATTGTTTTTGAGGAACCATAATAATTAAGAAGTGACTTGGGAACTGAATGAGGTGATGACGTAGAAGTGCACTCACTTTTTTTTGTACAATGAATCTTTGAGTGTGAAATTTTCAAAGTGGGGATAAATGTCACGACCTAAAAATTTATCAATATAATTCATCCATTCTTATATTTACGTAATAATGTATATACCACATATAATCACATATAGATCACAATAAAATCATTATAAATGATGAATTAATGAAATAAGTGGTTTTTTCATAAATTGAGGAACCAAAACTACTGGAATAGTAACTTGACGTTTGGAAAAGTAACATGACACATATGAATAGTAATTCCTCAAATATAATAGTAACTTATACTTTTAATGTAAAAATAAAATTCTTGTATATTATGAATGAAAATATAATATATTTATATCATAAAATAAGCAACAATATTTTTCAATGATAAATTAGATTTGTGTATTTAAATAAATCAAAAATATTAATTTACAATTTTATAATTAAAATGATGATTTTAAATGAAATTTATTTTTATAACTTACACTCATAAAATAATATTTCTTTTTATTATTAATATTATATAATTTTATAAGGCTGTAGTAATTTTTTTTGAAAGTCTTCTAAAATCAGTTATAATTTTTAAATTGGTATTTTTAGGAATAAATGTTGATTTTAATTAAAAAGAATATCTATCATAAGTACAAAATTATTTCCTTAAAATGGAGTTCGTTTTGGAATTTTACCAATCAAAAAATCGGTTTGGTGAGTTTTTCGTATTTTTCTGAAATATTTGAATTTTTGTGAATAGTAAAATACTACAATTTTTGTATATATATATTATAAGTTAAATGAAATATTCTTCAATTAATTGATTATATAATAAAAATATTATCAAAATATACTATATTATTGTAATAAATATTATTATAATTGTCAAATTATTCATAGTATTGATCCAAAATAGTGAACTACTGAATAAAATAATGGGAAAACACACCTCTTCTCCCCTATAAATACGACCCCTCATCACTGTTCCTCCTCAAACCATCCAAGAATATATAATTTTTCAAATTATATCCAAAAATAATCCCAATTTTCTTCCCCATGTCTAGGTGGTTCGGGTCTCAACAAAAACCCAATCTTATGGGCCTAAAAAGGTTCTCATAGAGGATAGTTTAAGAAGTAAAATCATGTTCCCTTTTATTTTACATTATTTTTCATTTATTATTCTCTCCTAAACATTTCTATAAAATATTAATGATAAATAAATTAAATAATATATACTTTAATTATGTCATGTTAATGGAAGATTCATTATCAATCTCGTTTCTCCCCCTCTCTCCCTTTTATTCTAAAAATAAACTCATCACCCGTGATGTGTCAATTTACCAACATAATGGATAATGAAATTTCATTTTATATTAATGAATTAAGCTAAATTCATAAAACCAATATAATTTTTTTTCATATATTAAAATTTAAGTAATATCATTTTTTTCTGTGTCTAACATATATACCCAAAAATAAATAATTGAATAAAACTAGTTTGTGATGATGGATAAACTGCTAAAAAATATAAATGATTATCACTAATATAACGACCCATACTTTACATACATTTTTAATACTTCAAAATTGAAGAACACTTATTACAAAATATGACAAAACCACAAAGGACCGTATAGGTATAGTGTCTTTAGAAACTGGGAAACATAAACAACTGGTTCATAAATCTTCTACAGTGTCTCCCATTTATTTCATCATATCTAGGGTCCCTTTTAGCATATTCTACTTAATATCCATCTTCCTGACCTGGGGAAAAGAAAACATAAAAGGGTGAGCTCAAATGCTCAGTAAGGGAAAATAAAGGAAATAAAAATCATATCATATCTGTTTGAAAATCATAACCTGCAAAAGAGATCATAATATCTTAACATGGAATAAATCATAGAAGTGAAAATGAGATCCCCATAATCATAACATAAAACATTAAACCTTGTGGCATGTACACATAATCATGGAAAATCATTTCTTGTAAGTCATGAATCATTGCCAAGACTATCTTAGCGGACAAAGTCCATTTCTGAACCGAGTTCACTCCTCGTTTCAGTCCTGTATCACTAAACCGAAATAACCTTCCGTTCCAGCCATGTCTATCTCATGAGATATAAATCATTACCCAATGCATTGGAGTGAGATATAGGTCCCACCCATCTTATAATGAATCCCTTCTTATTTGTGCCACATAATCATAAATCATACATCATCGCATAACACATGTAACAAAAATGGGATTCTTGAAACATCATGACATCATAAAACAAACCATATAAGGTAAATGACTTCATAAAAATAATTCCCTCACAACATAATCAAATCAATGTAATAATAGGAATAAAAAAAGAACTCTATATTATCTTAGATGGAAGATAATTTTGATAAAACATTTGAACTCCATTCTTGAGGAAAATATCCTTTCTACTTCAAAAACACTTTTCCTTTATTAAAATGTAATAAAATTCTAAACTAAAAGATGTTGATTAAAAATAAACTTGAAGACTTGTAAAGTAATCTTCTTGGAAATAATGTTTTAAAAATCCATTCATGCCGTATAAGTTAAAAAAACATTCTCCGTACTTTTGTCGGAAAAGTCAAAAAGTACCTCGTACAAAAAAACGACAAAAGATACCTTTCATATTCATTAATAAAAACTCACCGAAGGGTAAAATTGGATTTAATCTATTCTAAGTGGATGGAAAAAATATTACATATTGAGGGAACATGGATTTGGATGATAAAATACACCCCATTAAATGCCAAAGTAAAAACAATCTCAGATAAAAATGAGATTGTGATATTTTCCCTTACCTTATGTCCGATTTTCTTTGTACGTGTCCGAAGCTCCTGTATAATGGTTTAAATAATGTTATTGACTTATTCCAGAATTATACATATTGATATGATATCATATATGGTCATATTCTTAGGTTCTTGTTAGTAATATTTCATTGTTACTTGTTACTCGGGTCTTTATTGCCTTTTGTTCTTATGCGTGTTTTCACGAATAAATTCGTAATCTTCTTTTAAGGTTATAGATACCTTATATCCAGAATTTTATTAGTGTAAAATATATCATATTTATTCATTCAATTCATTTATATAATTACTATGTAATGATGATCATGTAGAACGAGTCGCATCACATCGTGGAGACGGTATTCCGTACGTACGCACGAGTGATTATATCGTTCCTATGATCGTGGAATTGTATTGGAGTATATATATATTATTTCAGTATCAATATTACTTTATAATAATCATAAATAGTTACTCATTACACCATTATACCCATCCTTGTAAGGTGATGGTGGAAAATAGATTACACCACGGTGTGGAGACGATATTCCGTACGTACGCACGCACGGTGATTTCATTTTTACATAGGATAGATAGAAGGTGAATTAGGGTTGTTTCATATTTATAATAACATATCAGTATGTAAGTAATACTGAAGTTATTACTTTATCATGAAACAACTAAAGAAGAAGAAGTTGAAGAAGAAAGAAATTGAAAAGATCGGTAATGGATATTACCTCTTCTTTGGAACGCTTCTTTGAATCCTCCACTTAGGGAACTAAGATTGGTCTTTGAAGAAGACCAGGACCTCTAACATTATTCTAGGGAAGTGGAGAGGAGAAAATGGCAGGGGTTGGCCGAGCTTGAGTGCTCAAATTGGTGTGAGGAGGAGGGGGAGGAGGTGCCCTTTTATAAGGGAGGAGAGGGGCACCTTAGGAATATCTCAAAATATTATTTTATATTAAAGTCAAAATCGGTTTATAATGGTTCCAAAGGGTCTTATTTCGAATCTAAAGTTGGGAAGGGTCGAAATCCTATCAACCAATAGGATTTATACAAGTTTAGGGTATTATTTTAACCTTATCAATTAGATTTAACTCTAAGTTAAATAATTTAACTTTTACCGTGTCTTTTTGTTTTCTTTCACTATATGGTTAATACACTTACTATAACATGCCAAAAGAACCCCAAATTATTTATTATTAATATATATATATCATTATATAATTCATTTGGCCAAACCATAGATTTTTAGGAATAAAATAACAATTAATAATATAATATTTTATTTAAAAACTATTTTGTGTCAATTTTGACACTATTTGATATATGATTTTTGTTAAAGTCATAACAGAATTATATGTGCGAACCAAGTTGATTAAATCAACACTAATATATCATAGTAACCTAGAAAATTATTTTAATTCATAAAAAGTCTCAAATTACATTTATTTTGGTGTTTATAACATCAATTATGTCAATATTTCATAAATAAGATAATTACTGCATTATAATTGTGTCATAAATAAATTAAATTATTTATTGTCTAAAAATTATAAATAAAATACCATTATGTATTAAATCTTTTTATCTTTCTAATGAATATTTATAGTAGAATTTATCTTATGTATATCCCCATATTAAAAATGATTTACTTATTAAAATTTGATTTTAACTATTTTAACCCTTCTTTAAATAAATTAATAATAAATGTCCTAATATAACCCAAGTGGGCATAAATGGTCATATTTTATTCATAAGGTTGTTTTTGGTCGAATTACACTTATCCAATAGAATTAGTACATGTGTTAGGGTAATAGTAATATCATATTTACCCCTATTTACGATTAATCGCGGTAAAAAAAGTAAAAAGTTACTATTCACCAAAAAATTATTTTTATCTCATTGAACCAAATTTTACTTACTGATATCAGCCGTGTCTGTCGGATTTTTGAAATTCCATTCACCGAAGCGGTAAAATTAAGTTTTATGCAAAATTCAGTTTTTAACCTACCACTTAGTGGTTTCACTATTCATCAAAAATTGAAAGTTTTCAGAAAAATACCGAAATTTCACCCTAGGATAATTTCTGTATTCCGAATCCAAAAATGAAGTCCATTTTGAAAAATAAAATTTCAAAAAGTGGTTATTACTATTCATAATGGATAGTTTTAATAATATTTTAATAGCATATCATTGTTTAGTGAAACTCGGTATTGCGTACGACGCATGCTATCGAGGAAGGTCGCGATTGCGTGTAAAGTAAGCCAAGCTAGTATGTAGTGAAAGATTTCTTTGATGATATATAAAAACAAAATATTACTCATAAAAATCTCGGGTGTTACATTCTACCCCCCTTAAAAAGAATTTTTCCCTCGAAATTCGTCACTTAGTAACAAACAGATGAGGATACTTCTCCCTCATCATATCCTCAAGATCCCATGTAGCCTCTTCATGTTGGTGGTTCCTCCATAAAACTTTTACCAATCGAGTGGTCTTGTTTCGTAGGAATTTTTCGCTACGATCCAGAATCTCTATCGGTTGTTCTTCATAAGAAAGATCTTTCTCCAGCGGTACAACTTCTGAGCTGAGTACATGTGAAGGATGAGGTATGTACTTTCTCAGGAGAGATACATGGAACACATCGTGAACTTGAGAGAGATTCGGTGGAAGCGCCAATCGGTAAGCTACCTTTCCAACACGATCCAGTATTTCGAAAGGACCGATATATCTAGGGATCAACTTCCTCTTCTTTCCAAATCTCATAACCCTCTTCCAGGGAGATATTCGTAAGAACACTTTATCACCCACTTCAAACTCTAGGTCTTTTCTTCAGTTGTCGGCATAACTTTTCTGTCGACTCTGAGCTGCTCTTATGTGTTGTTGAATAGATCTGACCTTTTCTGCCATTTCATCAATGAGATCAGGTCCTAATAGATTTCTTTCCCCAACTTCATCCCAGCAAGTTGGAGTCCGGCATTTCTTTCCATAGAGAGCTTCATAAGGAACCATTTGAATACTGGAGTGAAAGCTATTATTATAAGAAAATTCCACCAAAGGTAGGTGTTGATCCCAACCTCCTTTAGAATCCATAGAGCAAGCTCTCAACATATCTTCTAGGGTTTGAATTGTTCTATCAGACTGACCATCTGTCTGGGGATGATAAGCAGTGCTGAAACTCAACTCTGTATCCAGAGTATGCTGAAGACTTCGCCAGAATTTCGAGGTAAATCTCGGATCCCGATCAGATATAATAGAAAGTTGTACTCCATGAAATCTTACCACTTCCTTTACATATATCCTGGCAAGCTGATCTAGAGATAAATCCTCTCTAATAGAAATGGAGTGTGCAGACTTTGTTAGACGATCAACTATGACCCAGATAGCATTATTGCCTTTGGATGTTTTAGGAAGTCCTGTGACAAAGTCCATAGTGATGTTTTCCCATTTCCATTCGGGTATGGGTAACGGTTGTAACATCCCCTTAGACTTCTGTCTCTCACCTTTATCTTGTTGACAAACCAAGCATCGAGAGACATATTCAGCAACATCTCTTTTCATGCCATCCCACCAGAAGTACTCTTTCAGGTCCCTATACATCTTCGTACTTCCAGGATGAATAGAGAATTAAGAACTATGAGCCTCATCCAGCAGCTCCTTCTTTAATTCAGGGATGGGAGGAACACAAACCCGATTCCTGAACTTTATTATCCCATCACAATCAAGGTTTAATTCAGGAACATTTCTCACCTTCTTTTGAAACTCTACATCTTCTTTTTGTGCCTCTTTAATCTTCACATGTATAGATGGTTGAACATTCATTTGAGAAAGATAATATTTTTCCCCTTCCATTATAATTCCAAGATCCATCCTTTGTAAATCCATAAATATTGGATCTTTTGTGATCCTCATCATGGATAAACTAGCATGTTCTTGTCGACTTAATGCATCTGCGACCTTGTTTGCATTCCCAGGGTGGTAATGGATTGAGCAGTCATAATCCTTAATCAGCTCCAACCATCTTCATTGACGCATATTCAACTCCTTTTGTGTGAAAATATACTTTAAACTTTTATGATCAGTATAAATATCACACCATTCACCATAAAGGTAATGCCTCTAAATCTTTAATGCAAATATTACCGTAGCCAACTCCAAATCATGTGTTGGGTAATTTTGCTCATGGATTTTCAACTGACGTGAGGCATAAGCTATCACCATATCATTTTGCATAAGAACACAACCCAATCCCTTTTTGGATGCATCACTGTAGATCACAAACCTTTCTCCACTACAAGGCAGTGTGAGCACAGGTGCACTGGATAACCTTCTTTTCAACTCCTTGAAATTCTCTTCACATTCCTCTATCCAAACAAACTTAACCCCTTTCCGAGTCAACATGGTGAGTGGATTAGATAATCGTGAAAGATCTTTTACAAAACGTAGATAATATCCAGCCAAACCAAGAAAACATCGGATCTCAGTTACTATTGTTGGTCTTGACCATCTTTTGATAACCTCTGTTTTTGCTGGATCCACAGATATCCACTCTTTTGAGATTATGTGACCCAAAAATGGAACTTTTTGAAGCCAAAATTCACACTTGGTAAATTTGGCATAAAGATTCTCCTTTCTCAGGGTCTTCAATATAATTCTCAAGTGATCTTCATGATCTACCTTGCTCTTTGAATAGACAAGAATATCATCTATAAAGACTACCAAAAATTGATCAAGATTGTCTCTAAAGACTCTATTCATCAGATCCATGAAGATAGCAGGGGCATTAGTAAGACCAAATGGCATCACTATAAATTCATAGTGTCCATACCTTGTACGGAAAGTCGTCTTTGGTATATCCTCCCTTTTGACCCTTAATTTATGATACCCTGAACGGAGATCAATCTTGGAAAAGTATTGAGCTCCGCGTAGTTGGTCAAATAAGTCATCAATGCATGGGAGAGGATATTTTTTCTTGATAGTGATCTTGTTAAGTTCTCGATAATCAATGCAGAGTCTCATTGATCCATCTTTCTTCTTAACAAATAGAACATGTGCTCCCCAAGGTGACGCACTAGGGCATATGAATCCCTTATCAAGATTATCTTGGAGTTGCTTCTTCAATTCCTGCAACTCAATTGGGGCCATTATTTAAGGTGTCTTTGAAATAGGAAAAGCACCCGGTACGAGTTCTATTGAAAACTCAACTTCACGATTTGGTGGAAGACCCGGTAATTCCTCCGGAAAGACATCATCAAACTCCCGTACGATGGGAATATTCTTAATCGTAAGTTTCTCACCAACAATTTGAGATAAATAACCTTAATTTAGTGGAATCAAGACCCATAATATGGAAGGAATTTCCACTGGAAGGTTATATTCATCCTTGCCTCGATAGACGATCGTAGATTGATCTGGAATATGAAATGTGACTTCCCTTCTTTGGCAATTGATATGAGATCCATGTAGGGAAAGCCAATCCCTGCCAAGAATCACATGAAATTCCACTAAAGGAAGGATCACAAGATTTGCAGGAATCACTTTCCCACAAACTTTGATCGGAGAAGAATTATAAACTTTTGACGCGACTGTTGTGCCATTAGGTGTTGTCACAGCTAACTCAACATCTAATTGTTGAGGTAATACGGTGATAGCCTTAGAAAAATCTTTATAAATAAAAGAGTGGGTGGATCCAGAATCAAATAAAACATTTTCTACTCTAGAGTGGATGGTAAGTGTACCTTTCACCACTTCGTTAGCGTACTCCACATCGCTGATAGAAATTACATGTGACTTTCCTTCGTCTTTAGCCTTAAGATTTTGTTGACGTCGACCATCATCATCAACCCTTAGATTTGGGCATTGATTGGCATAATGCCCCATCTCCTTGCACTTGAAACATTGAAGTTTAGTAGGTTCATTCTATGTATCCCTTCCTTTGTTTGCATCATTAAACATATTCTTCCCATTATCACAACATTCAAATGCCCGATGACCTTCCTTTCCACATTTGAAACATTTACTTGTCCCATTAAGACAACTCCCTCTATGTTTCTTTCCACACTTTGAGCATAAGAGAAAGCTCATCTTCTTTTCAGTGTGCTCCTTAGATTTTCCTTTGAATTCCATCTTCCTCTTCTTATCAAACCCATGTGACTGATGGGTTACTCCAATCTCCATAACGACTTTGAGAGCACATCAAACGATTTCCTCGTAGCTATTGATGTACCTTATGGCTAACGCCCATCGAAGACTTGGTTTTAAGCGACTAAAGAATCGATCGATCTTACTCTCAGGTTGGATAATAATACCAGAAGCGTACCTTGCAAGTCTTGTAAAATTTTCTTCATAGGTACCAACAGATTCATCATCCCTTTGCTTCAGTTCAAGAAACTCTTTCTCCATCTTTGTTCGGAGAATATGAGGGAAGTACTTATTGAAAAATAAGTTCTTGAACTCGTCCCATTCCATAGACTCAATTTCATCCCTTTGCCTCGTATTCTTAATAAGATTCCACCATTGATCAACATCTCCTTCCAAACGATACACTGCTAGGATAACCTTATCATGTTCAGAACATTGAAGAACTGAAAATATCTTTTCAGTAGTACTAATCCATTGTTCAGCAACTAATGGATCACTAGACCCGCTGAATGAAGGTGGACGCTGCCTCATGAAGGATTCAACAGAATGTTGCTCCTTCCTTTGCTCGTTTGTAAGTCCTGCATGATTCATATCTTGAGAAAGTTGTGTGAGCATGGCTACATGATTTTTCATTCCATCTCCCATATCGTTTGGTTGCTCAGGGGGACAATCATGGAATTTCCCATCGCATTCCGCATTAACACGGTTCCTTCAGGTTCCAGCAATTGAATAAAACCAAGAAGAATAGTGTGAGCAACACTAATTATAATAGGAAAACCACATAATCAAGGATACAATTTCACATTTAAGGTCTTATCCTAGGGTATTCATGGCCATTTCTAAAACACTATGATTATGTTTAATGCTAAGACTTATCCTTAGGGTTCTTACTAAGACTTCCACATCCTACTTTCCAAAGGTTGACTATACCTTTCCTCTGATACCAACTATAACGACCCATACTTTACATACATTGTTAATACTTCAAAATTGAAGCACACTTATTAAAACATATGACAAAACCACAAAGGACCGTATAGGTATAGTGTCTTTAGAAACTGGGAAACATAAACAACTGGTTCATAAATCTTCTACAGTGTCTCCCATTTATTTCATCATATCTAGGGTCCCTTTTACCATATTCTACTTAATAACCATCTTCCTGACCTGGGGAAAAAAACATAAAAGGGTGAGCTCAAATGCTCAGCAAGGGAAAATAAAGGAAATAAAAATCATATCATATCTTTTTGAAAATCATAACCTGCAAAAGAGATCACAATATCTTAACATGGAATAAATCATAGAAGTGAAAATCAGATCCCCATAATCATAACATAAAACTTGAAACCTTGTGGCATGTACACATAATCATGGAAAATCATTTCTTGTTAGTCATGACTCATTTCCAAGACTATCTTAGTGGACAAAGTCCATTTCTGAACCGAGTTCACTCCTTGTTTCAGTCCTGTATCACTGAACCGAAATAACCTTCCGTTCCAGCCATGTCTATCTCATGAGATATAAATCCTTACCCAAAGCATTGGAGAGAGATATAGGTCCCACCCATCTTATAATAAATCCTTTCTTATGTGTTCCACATAATCATAAATCATACATCATCGCATAACACATGTAACAAAAATGGGATTCTTGAAACATCATGACATCATAAAACAAACAATATAAGGTAAATGACTTCATAAAAATAATTCCCTCACAACATAATGAAATCAATTGAATAATAGGGATTAAAACAGAACTCTATATTATCTTAGATGGAAAATAATTTTGATAAAACATTTGAACTCCATTCTTGAGGAAAATATCCTTTCTACTTCATAAACACTTTTCCTTTCTTAAAATGTCATAAAATTCTAAACTAAAAGAAGTTGATTAAAAATAAACTTGAAGACTTGTAAAGGAAGCTTCTTGGAAATAATGTTTTAAAAATCCATTCATGCCGTATAAGTTAAAAAAACATTCTTCGTACTTTTGTCGGAAAAGTCAAAAAGTACCTCGTACAAAAAACGACAAAGGATTCATTTCATATTCTTTAATAAAAACTCACCGAAGGGTAAATTTGGATTTAAACTATTGTAAGTGTATGGAAACAATATTACATATTGAGTGAACATGGATGCGGATGATAAAATACACCCCAGTAAATGCCAAAGTAAAAACAATCTCGGATAAAAATGAGATTGTGATATTTTCCCTTACCTTAGGTCTGATTTTCATTGTACGTGTCCGAAGCTCCTGTATAATGGTTTAAATAATGTTATTGACTTATTCCCTAATCTTACATATTGATATGATATCATATATGGTCATATTATTATCTTCTTGTTAGTAATATTTCATTGTTACTTGTTACTCGGGTCTTTATTGCCTTTTGTTCTTATGCGTGTTTTGATGAATAAATTATCATTATTCTTTTAAGGTTATAGATACCTTATATCCCGAATGGTATTAGTGTAACATATATCATATTTATTCATTAAATTAATTTATATAATTACTATGTAATGATGATCATGTAGAACGAGTCGCATCACATCGTGGAGACGGTATTCCGTACGTACGCACGAGTGATGATATCGTTCCTATGATCGTGGAATTGTATTGGAGTATATATATATTATTTCAGTATCAATATTACTTTATAATAATCATAAATAGTTACTCATTACACCATTATACCCATCCTTGTATGGTGATGGTGGAAAATAGATTACACCACGGCGTGGAGACGGTATTCCGTACGTACGCACGCGCGGTGATTTCATTTTTCCGTAGGATGGATAGAAGGTGAATTAGGGTTTTTTCATATTTATAATAACATATCAATATGTAAGTAATACTGATATTATTAATTTATCATGAAACAACTAAATAAGAAGAATTTGAAGAAGAATGAAATTGAAAAGATCGGTAATGGATATTACCTCTTCTTTGGAACGCTTCTTTGAATCCTGCACTTAGGGAACTAAGATTGGTCTTTGAAGAAGACCAGGACCTCTAGGATTTTTCTAGGGAAGTGGAGAGGAGAAAATGGCAGGGGTTGGAAGAGCTTGAGTGCTCAAATTGGTGTGAGGAGGAGGGGGAGGAGGTGCCCTTTTATAAGGGAGGAGAGGGGCACCTTAGGAATATCTCAAAATATTATTTTATATTAAAGTCAAAATCGGTATATAATGGTTCCAAAGGGTCTTATTTTGAAGCTAAAGTGGGGAAGGGTCGAAATCCTATCAACCAATAGGATTTAGACAAGTTTAGGGTATTATTTTAACCTTATCAATTAGATTTAACTCTAAGTTAAATAATTTAACTTTTACCGTGTCTTTTTGTTTTCTTTCACTATATGGTTAATACACTTACTATAACATGCCAAACGAACCCCAAATTATTTATTATTAATATATATATCCGTATCTAAGTCATTTGGCAGCACCTTATATTTTTAGGAATAAAATAACAATTAATAATATAATATTTGATTTAAAAACTATTCTGTGTCAATTTTTACACTATTTGATATATGATTTTTGTGAAAGTCATAACAGAATTATATGTTCAAACCAAGTTTATTAAATCAACAATAATATATCATAGTAACCTATAAAATTAGTGTAATTCAGAAAAAGTCTCAAATTACATTTATTTTGGTGTTTATAACATCAATTATGTCAATATTTCATAAATAAGATAATTACTGCATCATAATTATGTCATAAATAAATTAAATTATTTAATGTCAAAAAATTATAAATAAAATACCATTATATAGGAAATCTTTTTATATTTCTAATGAATATTTATAGTCTAATTTATCTTATGTATAACCCCATATTAAAAATGATTTACTTATTAAACTTTGATTTTAACTATTTTAACCCTTCTTTAAATAAATTAATAATAAATGTCCTAATCTAACCCAAGTGGGCCTAAATGGTCATATTTTATTCATAATGTTGTTTTTGGTAGAATTAAACTTATCCAATAGAATTAGGACATGTGTTAGGGTAATAGTAATATCATATTTACCCCTATTTAGTATTAACCGCGGAAAAAAAAGTAAAAAGTTACTATTCACCCAAAAAATATTTTTATCTCATTGAACCACATTTTACTTACTGATATCAACAGTGTCTGTCGGATTTTCGAAATTCCATTCACAGAAGTGGTAAAATTATGTTTTATGCAAAATTCAGTTTTTAACCTACCACTTAGTGGTTTCACTATTCATAAAAAATTGAAAGTTTTCAGAAAAATACCAAAATTTCACCCTAGGCTAATTTCGGTATTCTGAATCCAAAAATGAAGTCCATTTTGAAAAATAAAATTTCAAAAAGTGTTTATTACTATTCATAACGGCTAGTTTTAGTAATATTTTAATAGCATATCGTTGTTTAGTGAAACTCGGTATTGCGTACGACGCAAGCTATCGAGGAAGGTCGCGATTGCGTGTAAAGTATGCCAAGCTAGTATGTAGTGAAAGATTCCTTTGATGATATATAAAAACAAAATATTACTCATAAAAATCTCGGGTGTTACAACTAACCATTTATTTGATGATTAATAATCATGAAATTTAACCAAATTGGAGGTAAAACCATTTTTTACTTCGGTAGTTTTATTAATAAATTATAATTTTAATTCTGGAGAATTATACCCACTATACAGAAACATCCCTACACATATTCAAGTGGAAAAATCATGAAGACCAATAAAATTACCACTCCCAAATGATAAATTGAAATATATAAATCATTTAAAATTCAATATATGAACACAATAATATAATAAAAAACAAATAAATTATAGATATACCGTAATTAATTATTAAAATTTTATTATACATTTTATTTAGATAAAGAGAACTTTCATACATATTGTAAGGGGATTCTCGAACCCAATTTACTTTCACTGGTTTATTCCTATTCTATGCCAAATTTTAGTGTGAATGTTTTTTTAATATTCCCAAAATATAATTTCATTTTCCTAATCATTTCAATTCAAGGATACTCTTCCTTATAGTCTAATTTTATGTTAAATGAAATGTTTTTTCCAAAACAAGTCTTCCCAAAAACACATGTCTCACTTCTCCTCGGATTGATTCCTCATCACTCATGATTAATGATTTTTATACTAGGAATTATATACTATATTTCTTTTGGAAATGCTAATGTTTATTAAAGGATTTATTGTCTATGAAATTTAACCCATTCATTTCCATGAGTAATTATATGTCCATGATTGAAATACATTCTATGTGGCATGCATTATTATGTAAATGATATGATATGATGGGTTAACATATAATTATATATCATATAAAAATGTTATGATGCTATTGGAGAACCCATAATTATATATAACTCCAATGAATTGGTAAATGAGATTAATATAACGAGATAAAGTTAAATATGCATGAATATGCTGCTAGCTTTGTTCGCAATTATTTTGAGGTGTTGACCACAATGACCAGATGATTCATTTTTATGCATATCCACATTCCATGGGTCTATATAATTATTCATCTCATGATTATGAGGATGATACCATGAATATTTTACAATGACAATGATTATGATCTTCCCATTTCATGTGGATCCATTTTTTATATATCCTCTTATTGGGGTTTTAGTTTCCCCCTTTCATTGATTTCTATTCTAAACTGATTACATAAACTAAAGGGAACACATGGACCAATAAGAAGATAGAAAAGAAGTAATTAAAAAATGTTCGTGTTTTATTTTGTATCTTTTTTATGGTCCTAATTTTCCCAAGACACTAATCCATTTGATCATGTTTGTGAAACACATTTATTTTGTTTATCATTAAAATTATGTAATAATAAAATAAGTAAAAGTAGGGTTGCTATAAACACTCTACATTCCACTACACTGGTCAATAGTATCATAACGATTCTTCCAACTCTCAGACATCATCCCTCATGATTTCTGTTCCAGAGGCAGATATCCCCTAATAGAATCTACTTTTAGGATCCCCTTAGAAATGAGAACCTAATTCCCCACTTATGAAATAATTTTCATCCTAATGATATTAACCTAGGAATTAATTTCACATTTATTCACATATTAAAAATATTTTTCTACTAAATATTATTCTCAAGCCAATTATAGTGAATAGGCTTGAGGATCTCTAAATAAACCAACATAGTCCATAATGGATATAATCCCCCGAGTGGACCTCTTAAATTCATGATTTCTCTCTTTCTTGAGCTTCTCAGGGTAAATGTGCCCCATGAAATTCTCCAAAAAATAAATCAGAAACACATTATATCACTCTCCATCATATATCTAGATTTCAAAACAATGATTTTCTTGAACATTTACCATGTACATACCTAATTTGACTCTATTCTTAACAGCAGTCTCCATGTGGCCATGCGTAGTTTAAATAGATTCAATCCAGAACTTGGCTTCCTCTAGTCAATCTTCTATATTAAACATTGGATATTTCCGAAACATAAAACTCTGATATATGTTATTATACACACTTCACAACCCTCCTAGGTTCCTTCTCCAGAAATTGAATAAACTTAGAAATGTTATCATGGAACTGCTCTCTGACATCCTTACCTGACAATATTTCTGCATCGCGTTCCAATACTGGTGGATCATATCCTTCAGAATCCTCGGGCGTTTTCTAAAAAAGCACAGTTATGGAGGCATATATCTAAAAATTAGAAAACTCATATTAGAAAAAATATCACAACAATAAAACTTTTAAGTAAGAGGGATTCACAATAACACATAAGAAGTCATTCCCCCCAAACCTCACCATGTGGTCTAAACAGAGGCAGTACTACTACTCATAACCATTCATCATCTAGGTAATGGTCATCATATGATTAACACATTCATGTTTCTCATTATACACCAAGTTTCAATTTCATTTTAGCATAAATTATTTCATTTACAATTTTCATTTATATATTAACCACCATTTTCATTTACCCAACAAGAAATGAAAATCATTTTCATTTAAAAAAAATACCCAAAAATATTCTTTTCTCATGATTCCTAAAATTTTGCAGGTCACAAAATAATCCTGAGCAACTAGAAGATTGAATGCATACTCAACGGTCATTCCATACTGAGAAATGAGTAAATATTATAAAATTTCAGAAACAATAATCACATCACCCAAAAAGTAAATCTCTCTAGGTGAATCAAAATCCAACTATAATAAAACCCATCAATATCTTCAAACTCTCCCAGAGTAATTGGATTTTATCCAATTAAATGTGATAAATACACAGATGCAATAGCTCTTAACCAAGGAATGAATCATCTTATTCAACTATTTACCTTTCTCAAGTAGTGAGAAAAAAATGAAACACCTTTGATACCACATTGTGACATCTTGACCTAGGTTCCACACACATTTTCCCTCAGCCAATTGGCCATAAGACCTTAGGTGTTCCTAACCATATACCATAGAGTTCCAACAAGATTTTAGGGTCCAATATTTATCATGGGGAGACTATACCCTCTTTATCAAAGCATTTCTAAAGTAAAACATTAATTAACAATAGCCAAAAGAATAACCACAATCAGAATAATACAAGCATGGAATGATAATAAAAACTATAATACTATATCCAAAACTATATAATTAGATATTTCATGAAATAAAAGTGTCATGTGTTTAATAAAAAATAGAAAAAAGACACTAACAACTCCATGTGGGTCCCAACATTGTTTATGGTTCCATCATAACTTCTCCTTCCAAACATAGGCTTATACATTATGGATATTTCCCTTATCCAATTTGGAAAAAATGAAGTTTATTTTGGTACTAATCAATCATCCCAAGTATTGTTTTAGTACAAATCAGTAGGCCACCAACAATGGAATGTAAAACAATATTCATTCAATAATAATGTATGTAGTTAAATAAATACTAAATCCCAAGGAATAAGAAAAAAGTTATCACATTTTAAATTAATCATTATTTACCACAAAAATAACTGGGTTTACGATGAGAGCCATACTATCAATACTTATTTCAGCATGTGATGGAGTCTGGTCTATACCCATTAGATATCACATATAACAATAACATGATTATAATTTATCCTTTCATTTTAATTCATATCACAACCTTTTGAAACTATAATCTCCTTCCAACATTTTCGACCTAGAATGTCATGTCTAGAACACGGCGAGTATTTGTAGCATTAGTCCCAATCTCGCACCCACTTTATCAGTAAATAACTTATGGGTATTTGAGGCATCACTCCATGTCCCGTACTCATATAACATTCAATAAAATATGGCTATTTTCAGCATCATTCTAGGTCCCACACTTATTTATTAATCAATCATATATATATATCTCATATTTCAAATCATTCAGGATAAATGAACATTAAACCTTTTATAAAAATTTCACATGATGGTATACCATCAAATTTATCAAAAAAATCATGGTTCAATACATTACACACAAGCTATAATATGAGACATTCACTATTAAAACATTGTAAAATATAAAAATAATAATACCCATTAACTCATAAAGGTTAATACAACCAACTCATAATGCCCTTTTTCAATAAATTTATAATCACAGTAATTGACCAACTATACAATCACAATTTACCATAATGTATAGAATCACTATATAAAAATAATTAATCAAAATAATTAAAAAATCTAATTTTACCAAATCTATGTTCCACAAATTTTACAAAATTCATTATCACATTTAATTTAAATTAAATCAATTCAATATCTATTGAATTTTAATAATCATGGAAATTAAAATTATCAATTGAATACATAGAATTAAATAAATACTAATAGATTACCAATTTTTACCCCAACCTCATGATTTACAATTGACACTCGCCAATCAAAAACACAATTACATGGGAATGATCAAGAACATGATGAAGAACAAAATCTCGAACCAAATCCTAGAATATGATAAAACTGAAAACACACATCAAAACATAGATCCAAACCCTTTAAAATATAATATATAACATTATTTTTAATCAATATGAAGGATGGTAGATATAGATATCAAATTCGGAATAAAAAACAAAATGCCAGAGGTGAATATTCTTTAATAGGGCCTTTGATTCATCAAGAACGGTGTTGGTTATACCAAAGAATCTATTAGGGGGACTTCAAGGTCAAAGGAAAAATTATTTAGGCTATTATATATTGAAATGGGGATAAATAAATGTGTTCCATAATTTAATATAATATATTTAGTGAAAAATATCTCATATGTACAATTTCCTAGGTAGGGGCATATGGTTTCCCTAACAGTGTTCATAACCATGCACCTCCACTTTAGGGTTGCATGGTTTATATTTAGATGAAACAATATTGTAAAAATCGTGCACTATCCATTTGAATCACTTATATTTGGGTTAACATTGTATGTTGGCATTGGAATATAGTATGGGAAAAGGTTGTGTCAACCTTTCACTTCCCCTCTTCCATACAAAATTCTCAAATTTCACACTAAAACTCCCCAAGGTAAAACCCAATTGATATACACTAATGATGTGTAAAATATTATATTTAAAATATGCTATGAAATCTATATTAAATTTTTTGATCTTAAAAAGTTTTTCACACAGTTTAATTTTATTAACAAACACTCTTAGTGATATCCATTTGATATATTATATGTTACTTAAAGTATTATTCCTATAGTTAGTACATTGAGGGAAATACTTGGTGGTATATATTTTTTTTCACTCACACCATTCTTATTTATTATTTTTACAGTCATGTCCTAGGATTTTCCAAACAGCTCCAAGGATCAATTTTTGAGATGTTTAGAAATTATATATGATAAATATATTAAATTATTAAAATGTTTTTGTTTTTTTCAAAATAAGAAAAATATTATTCATTATATATTTCTATAAAATTGATACATGTTTTATTTAACTCATTGTAGCTTCCATAAATACCCATTTGTTTATGTTATTGTAAGATCCTGGCCATTTTTGAGTCATCTTTGGTGCATTATTAAGTAATTTTAGATGTTTTGAAGTACATTTTCGTTGAAATTGTAGTTTGAGACATGTATTGGTAATGTTTCTAGAAAAATATATGGATAATGATCTTTTAACAGGTTGTGCATGGTTTGAAAAACTATGCACCCAAAACCAGGTAACTGTGTGAAGTATGTGAAAATAGACAGTGAGATCGGAATGGTTTGTGCACGGTTTCCTTAACAGTGTTCCCCTTCCATGTGAAACCATTTGTACAGAATAGTATTATATTAAAATTTGTTTTTAAATCACCTGAAACCCAGAACAACTCTATTTCAACCTTGGGTGAGTCTTAAAGAATTCTTGGCAATCTTAGAGCATTCTAGAAGGATTTCATGTTGACTCCAACACTGTTCATTGAGATAAAAATCACATATTTAAGATCCCCTCTCTTCCCAGTAAGTTGATTTCATTTTGATTTTACATCCATTCATTGCAATATCTTTATTTTATCTTTTCATGGAATATCATAATTTTTTTGATGGATCTAAATAAATGTGTTGATATATGGATATTGGATTGTGGTTCCAGATCGAGATTTTCATGATCTTGAAGTATTTTATTTTAATTATCGTTTTTGGGATCTAGATACAGATTTTGATTGACATCGCTGTGATGCTTCGATTTTGGGGATTTCCTCTAGGTAAACGTCAATCAAGAAATAGACTTAGGTTGTCTTAATTACAATCTCATAGTCATGGATTCAATATGTTTGTGTGATATAATTCATTTTAAAGCATCCCTTAATAATTTATTTCATTAATAAGAGTAACTAGGAATGTGAAGTTGATTTGTTGACACATTTTGGAATAAATAGTGAATTTAACAATGATTATAAGTGTATATCCAAATAGTTGTTGTATTTAGGGAAATTGTTTTTTGGTTTAGATGTTGTCCTGGAGATATTTAATTTGGTTAGGCTCGAGATAATTAATCTAGGATAATTAATTTATTTAATAAGTATTTACTATCTGAGATAATTAATCTAGGATTAATTATGTGATTTTCTATTTCATTAAGATAATTAATTGTGGCATTAATTATGATAAGTCAATATTTGATTTGGATATATAATTGTGGATAATTAATTATGGAATAAGATTACTGATGATTGATAAATTAATTGATGAATTAATTTATGGTTTTTTAACTTAGTTAAACATGGAATAACTAATGGGTTTTAATGTATTTAACTAATTTTTGCATTTGTTTGTTATTGATGTGAATAATTATTTATGAATTAACAAATGATGCAAATGATTGAGAATGTGGGTTCTAGAAATGTCATTCCAGACTAATTTTGAATTTAGGTCTTAGATATGGTTTTCTACCCCAATATTTACCTAGGGGTTTTTGATGTGACGTGGAAGACGTAGCTATCCAAATTATATGGGATTTGTGGTTGTAAATGTGGTGATCTACCCGATATGATATTTGGGGGGTTAGTCATGGTGACCTACACCGAATGTGTTTTGGGTTGTTTGAAATGGAATTCAAGACCAAATGAATGGAAATAATGAAATACGAAATGAATGAGAGACATGAAGCAAACCTTAGTTTAATGGGTTTAAAAAAGTAATAAATGAAAATGTAATAACTATTTAATAATGAATTGTAGTTGTTGCCTTTTATAATTTAATACACTTTATATTGGCCAGACATGTTCTAGAAACTGATGGTGGTGGCCTAATATGTCATACTAAAACTGAAATCAGGATTCCTGATTAGGACACAAGCAAAATTTGTTGTTACAATACAGGATAAGGGAAAGGCCCTAGGATAAGTTTCTATTTTGGAATGGAGCATGGGTGGGGGAACCAAACGTGGTTTGAGACTCGCTATGGAGTTTTTGTGTTGTTACATTTAGTTTCATTGTAGACACTTATAACTTGAATTCTTATAACATTTTTTCACCTTTAGTTGCATATGGTATTTCTGGTTTTTACTATATTGTGACATTGGTATTGTTCTGATGATTTATATGCTTCTACACTTTTTTGTTGTTGTTTCCTTCTTTTGTTACTTTACTCTGTCAAAATAGGGTTTACTCTCCCTATGAATGACTTATAAGACCCCATTTCTATTCAAGACTATCTAGTGTATGGGGAGGCGCTCTTGAGGTGAAGTGACCGACTAACTCAGGCCACCCATGCATCACACCAAGGTTGGGATGTTACAAGTGGTATCAGATGAGTTATCTTTATTTCTTCTTCTTTTGAATTATTGATTGGATAAAGGTAGACATGAGAATTTGATGTGTCGAGGCTTGGAAATTATCTTGTTCATGGGAGTTTCAAACCTATATTTTGGGGAACATCAAAGTACTCATGTGGGATTATTGTGATTTTTGTAGGTAGTTATAGTAGGATTTTATTTAAAATTTGGTGACACACTTGTGTTGTGATGTGATAAAGATTTTTTAGAATTGTTGAGTATTGATTCATGGACTAAAAGAGGCATGATATTTGAGTCTTTATGCATCATTCGAGGCACTCAGGATTTTTGTGAAATAATCATTAAGAACTCACATAAAAACATTTTATGGGTATGTTGTAGATCTTGAATTGATTTCCTTGTTATGCGATTAAAATGAAAATAGTTCCTATATAGAATTTAGAAATATTAAAAAATTAAGAAAATTGTGATTAACTGGATTTCTAAATAAGAGACTTGTTAATGATAATGTGTTTACACTTTCTAATCATACCCTATGGGTAAAATAGTTAGGGGTTGTGATAGATCCATAGCATTATCCAGATGGCAATAAATGAGGGAAGGACTTATTATAACATATTGGTATTATTTTTTTTATTAGGAAATTGTATAAGGTTGTGTTATGATACCTAAGATGTGTGACTATAATTATAGAGATTTTTCCACCATGATGAATTTTGAGGGGAGGACTGAGAGGTATGGCTTATAATGTACATTGAAACAAGGAACTCAATCTGAGGAGGAAGGGATTAGTTCAAAGAGAACATCACATGTTTCATTAACTTCATGGAGAGAGACACAAGGTGGGTTCGAAAAATCATGTATGTGTTAACAATGTTGTTTCAACTACAGGAGTCTTCGAATTTTACTGTAGAGGATGGACATGAGGGAGCTGAATTCAGTATTGAAACCATAGTGACAATATCTGACTATTTGGATACAGGGATTGAGAGGATGGTCATGTTGGATTATTATATCATATGGGTGTCATTGAAGTTATAGTTGGACATTCAGGATCGAACTAGACAGAATGATGATATGTTATGGAAGGAAATTCTCTAGAATTTCATGGATCACTTCTATCCAGAGACACATGGATAAGAGTAGGCTTTAGAGTTTATGAATATGTCCCATGGAAGCATGTCTACAATTTATTATAGCCAACCTATTACAGATTTGTACTGTTTTAATCTATTTTTTTGAAGCAGATGCAGATACATTGGGGAAAAAATTCAGGAAGAACTTACATGTGAAATTAAGTCTCAGTTCATTATCTTTATACTGAAGAAGATATCGTAAGTCATGAATCAGGCTATCATTTTGAAGGGGAACATGAAAGAGGCTTCTAGTTCTATATAGGTATCTATCTCTAGATGACATGGGAGTACACCTTCTAAGTGAAGGAAGTGCCTTTATGAGAACCATTGCCAGGACAATAAAAATTATAGTGGTAAATTAGAAGAAAAATTGAAAACAATCTTACTCATGTGATTTTTCAATAGTGTGGTACACATGGAAACTATCAAAAACTTTTTCCTCGACCTCTGGTGGAGTGGTTTTGTTTTCGAAATATGGGTAACCAATTGGTGTTTGGATGGTCGCAGCGAGAGACTAGTATTGTGGGAGCAACTATATAGAGTCTGAATGTGGGAAGGGGACTTCTACACCATAAAAGTCTAGCAGTGGGAGTTCCTATGGGAGAAGTAGTAGAGGTAGTTGATGTGGTGAATTATGGAAATATTGCACGTATCAGTAGTGTGGTGCATCTTAGTGGTGTACGACCGTATCAAATGGAAGAGGTGATGAATAGTTACATGTAGTATAGCCTATACATCTGGATAGTGAGGTTTGTCCATTGATAGTCAGAGGTAAAATTCTAGAATATTGCAAATTAGCTATTTCCTTGTTTGATACAGGTTCTTATCATTCTATTATTTCTTAAAATATTATTAATGGCTTGAACGTGGAGGTAGAGATTGTAAATGGAGTAATGAATATCAATACACAGTTGGGAACATGATCTAGAGATATCGATCTATCCAAGGGATTCTCACTATAGATTAGAGGGTATCGTTTTTTGTGAGATCTCTATGTCATTGATATGATGGGCTACGACATGGTTATGGATATAGAGTAGTTAGTCGCATATTGAACCCACGTCGATTTTTATCGTACTAGAGTGAACATGGTGTCTCCTAAAGGTGTCTAGTATTTTCATCATGGGGAGTGGGATATCTAAGAATGATGAGCATGTCCAATTACTTAGTAACTGGAAGAGATCACAAGACAGATTTATAGTCTACTACTAGATGATGTGGGAGGTAGACATGATGTCCCTATTCCATTTGTATAATAGTTCCATGATGCCTTTACGGATGAATTATCTCAGCTTCCACCAAAGAGAGGTGTGTAATTCACTATTGATCTCATGGAAAGGGATGATCTGGTGTCTACTCACCCTAAGAGAATGGCACCAAATGAGCTACAACAACATAAGAATCTGTTGGATGTACTGTATGATAAAGGGTTTATTTGTCCAAGTACGTTGCCTTAGACATCACTTAATTTGTTTGAAATGAAGGCTGGTGGGTTTTACACATTATTGTTGATTCAAAACTGTTTATTATGATGACTGTTAACAACATATATCCTTTTACACATATCAATGAATTATTTTACCAGCTAATGGGAGGTTTTGTGTTTTCAATGATCGATTAGATATATGGGTGTCATTAGGTGTTTGTTCTGAATGTTTATAAACCAAGGGCAGATCTCAGATGTTGGTATGTCGTTTATGAGTTTTTTGTAATTTTATTTGGGTTAAAAAATTCCCCATCACTGCTTATTTCCCTATTGAGCAACATCTTTCATTTGTACCTTGATTATTTTTTGGTGGAGTTCATGGACGACATCTTGGTGTACTCCATGACTCATGACAATCATACCTAACGTATTGAAATCTTTCTGAGTATACCTAGAGAGAATCAGTTTTATGAAAAGCTATATAAGTTATAGATTGAGATTCATTACGTACACTATTTAGAGAATAAAATCTCAGTAGTAGGTGTGGTAGTGGACCTAGAGAAATTTATACTAGTGGTATCTTGTCAGAATTCTTTTTAGGAATTGAAGAATTCATTAACATCAGGACCAATATTGATCATATCTAAGCCAGTTGAGGAGTACACAGTGTATTGTGATTCATCAAAGATATGCATCAGATATTTTTTGATGTATGGGGATCGAGTCATTCCATATGGGTCTCAAAAGTTGAGGCTAGCTGAATAGAATTACCACACACACGACCTCGATTTGGCATTGGTTGTTTCTACTTTTAATTGTTTCCCACACCATCTCTTGGGAGAACTGTTTAACGTTTTTATAGTTGAAGAAATCATGAAGCATATACATTCCGTGTGAATTTATCTTCTTTAGGGAATATTGGAAGTATATATGAAGTCCTCTGATTTTGAACTATCATACCCACCTAGAATGGGGAATAGTGTGGCCGAGGCCTTGAGCAAGAAAACTAAGACTCAGGTTGTACACGAGTCATGTGAAGAGTGGACAATGATTAAATTTCTGGATGAAATGCATGTGTTGGTTCAGGAGAGTCAGTAGAAAATGACTCTAGTTTGGGCAGAAGTGGAGTCTACACTCTTGAGACTGATCAAGAACATGACGTATGAAGATACAGTGTGCTTATCCTTGAGGGAAAGCATTGAAGATTGGGAGATTCCTTGAAACTGGTTGATACCTAAGGATGAGGTCATCTATGTAAAAAATAGGGTTGTTGTACCTATGAGTATTTGAGAGGAACTCATGCAATATTTCATGCAATGAAGTGGGCGGTACATCCCAGGGTAAAAAAATATTCCATTGCCTACTATGATAGTTTTTGTTGGAATGCTTGAAAAAGGAGATAAGAGGTTTTCTGACAAGGCATTTCACTTTTCAGTAGGTGAAGGTGAATCACGGATGACCTGGAGGTTTACTGTAGCTATTTCCTATTCAATAACGGATGTTGGATAACAAGACCAGGTATTTTTGTTAGGTCGTAAAATTATGCCTAGGAATAATGATTCTTTACGGGTCATTATTGATATACTGAAAAAGGTTGCACATTTCATTCCCCTCCGGGAAACCTTCATAGTCGATCAATTTGGGGTGTGGTTTGTTCGAGAGATAGTTCATTTTCATGGGGTTCCATGGAAAATAGTTTCAGATCATGATTCTCTCATTACATCAAGCTTTTGGAATGGAATGTAGAATTCACTTGACATAATGGTTTTGTTGACTATGAATTCCCAACCACATACAAATGGGAAGTCGAAATGCACCATACATTTTCTAGAGGATATGTTGCAGGCATGTGTGCTAGATATTGGTGGTTCTTGGGAGAATCAAGTGGATTTAATGTAGTTATCCTATAATATTATTTATTTGGAAACTATACAGATGGAACCATATGATGTAATTTTGGACAAGGCATGTATATCACTACTGTGCTGGATGGAGGTGGTTGAGTTAGTGTTTTTGGGACTGTGTCTCGAGCAGGAGACATTAGAGCAAGTGTAGTTGATTCCGAAATTTATGGCAGCGAATCAGAGTAGGAAGAAGTAATTTTATGATCGGTGGAGACAACACCTATATTTTATATAGTGGGATCATGTTTTACTTTAGGTTTTACCTTGTTTGGGACACCATAGGTTACAGTGGCTGGTCTTGATGGCATCCTAGTTTGTGGGACCATTTGATGTTTTAGAGAGAATCGGGTCCTCTGGCGTACTGATTTTCTCTTCCACAAAAATACAATGCTATAAATGACATCATTAATGTGTCACAACTATAGTGGTATCAACCAGACCCTTCCCATGTTATTTATGTGGCTGAGTTTGACCTTGAGATAGATGCATCCTTTGTGTAGCATCGAATATGTGTTCTAGATTACATTGACAAAGTGTAGCATGGAAATATTATGTTGATATTTAATGTGTTTTGGAAATATGGATGTGTTCCTGAGGAATTTTGGTAATGGGATTCAGAAATGAGGTCACAATGGACCAATATTTTGGATAATAATCTTAGTGAGTTTGGGAATGTATCTCAGGGATGATCTATTATATTGTAGGGAGATTGTGCAATCCTATCCTTTTCAGGAGTCATATTTGGCTTGTTTTTCACGTACTTTTTGTTTTCTTGAAGTATATTTACATTGGAATTTTGTTATTTGGTACATTTGTGTGAAGTTTCAATAAAATATATGAATATATGGTTGTGTATAGTTTTCACCCAGTTTGAATGGTCATGCACCCAAACCCAGGTAACCATGCGAATGGTGCGAACCTAGACTGTGTTGTCCACAAGGTTTGCGCAGGATTTGCTTAACCATGTTCCCTTTATAGGTTAATCATTGTACATGGAATAGTATTATTTGAAAATTAGTTTATAAATTACTCGAACCCACAAAACCCTCTATTTTTACTTAGTCATGGATTTAAGAATTCTAGGTGATCCTAGAGCTCTCTATAGAGATTATAATTTTATTCAATCACCATTCTTTGAGATCGAAATCCCATATTGAAGTTCCTCTATCTTCCCGATACGTGGACTTCATTTTGATGCTTCATCCATTCTTTCCTCTATATTTCTTTGATATTATCATGGAATTTCTCCACTTTTCCCATGGATCTATAAATATGTGTTGATATGTAGATCTATGATTGTTTTTATAGATCTTGATTTTCAAGATCTTGGAGCCTTGGAAAATAAATTTGGGTTTTGGGATTTTGATCGACATCATTTTGCCACTAGGATTTTGGGGAATTCAGCTAGGCATCCATCCATCCACAAAGCGAGGATGGTTGTATAAATTGAACTCCCATATTCATAAATTTGATATTTTTATGTGATATTTTTGAATTTCTAAGTTCACATAATAATTTATTTTCTAGAGTAATTAGGAATTTTAAATTGGCTTTTTGATTCCTTAGTGATTAAATAGATGATTAAATAATGAAGCTATGTTTTTTTCAAAATAGATGTTTGATTTGGGGTAACTGTTTATGGGTTGAGATATTGAAATTGAGATATTGAATTTCGATGGGTTTGAGATAAATAACCGAGGAGAAATTTTTATGAGATAATTATTGGATTTTTGAGATAATTAGTTGAGTATTAGTTATGTGCCTTGTTGTTTCATTAGTATAATTAATTGAGGGATTAATTATGATATGTTTGGATTTTATTTTGATAATTAAATTTGGATAATTAATTATGGAATGATATTAATGTTTATTGATTAATTAATTTATGTGTTGATCACAAAGTTAAACAGGGATTAGATAATGGGTTTTGATATATTTAACCCATCAATAGATTATTAAGGCACTGTTGTGAATAATTAATATGAATTAATAAGATATGTAAATGATTGAGATTGTGGATGATAGACATCAATTTCTATATCAATTGATATGTTGGGGCATAGACAAGTTGTTCTACACCAATATTTATCAATGAGGTTGGGATGTGAGGTGGTAGACATTGAGATCTATGTTAAATGGGATTTGGGAAGCTAGACATAGCTTGTAAATAGATGATATTTGTGGTGTTAGGCATGGAGGCGTACACCAAATGTGGTTTGGGGTGTTTGAAATGGAATTAAACAACAAATTAATAACAATAATGAATTATGAAATGAATGATTGACATGAATCAAACCCGAGTTTAATGTCATTAAACAAACAATAAATGACTATGTGATAACTGTTTAATTTTGCATTGTACTTTTGTATTTATAGAATTTCATACACTATCATTTGACGGGAAATTATCAGACATCGTTGGGGGGGGGGGCTACTAAGTCATACTCACACCCTACTCATGCCACCTGCTCATCAACCATTCAGAGTATGTTATTGAAGGATATGATAAGTGAAAGACCCTGCGATAGGTTGCTATTGGGGAATGGAGAATTGGTGAGGGAACCCGATGTGGTTTGGGAAACATTATGGAGTCATTTTATCTTTAAATTTAGTTACATTATAGATACTTGGAACATGAATTTTTACCGAATGTTTTCCCTTTTAGTTGAGTATTGTATTTTATGTTTTGACTATCTGGTGATATATGTATTGTTCTAGTGATTTATATGCTTTTTCACTTGTTTATTTTTATTTTATTCAACATGTACTTCTCTATGATAAAACATGGTATATTATCTCTATTAATTACTTACCCTACCCACAATGATAGTCAGACCCCTCAAATGTATAGGGAAGCACACTTGAGGGCATGTGACCGACCAGCTCGGGGCCCCATTGCATGGCACCTAGGTCGAGACATTACAGTTAAAGTAATAATTTTTATTTAAATGTTAATATAATAGATCAAAAATTTTTATGGAAGAAATATATTTACATATCCTTATTGGTGTTTACCTATAGAATTGTGTGTTCGCCTACTTTGATGTATAACTCCCACATATAATTACTTCATCATAGAATGTTCCCATTGAAAGAAATAGTTATGATATATGACCCATTGTAGGTATCCATTTCATGGTTTAAAATTTTAATCTTGGCCCATGGATATGGTGGATGTGGTCTATTTTATATCAATTTATTTCTGTAAAATTGACATATGAGCTTTTTTGATTTTTTTTCAGTCAATTCCATTTTTTATAATAGTTGTTTTGTATTGGATTCTTGTTATTTTCAGTTATATTTTTTATATACTGGTATTGTTTTTAATGATTTCATAATTTTACTTTTATACATCTCTTGTATTTTTATGGAATAAATATATTTTGTGGCATGTGATACACGATAGTAACTTGGCTTGTTTTACATGAAACACTGACTTAGAATCTGTTACATGAAACACCAAGTGTAAAATGAATATAATAACCCAATATTTTAAATTAATTTTAATATAATAGATAAATAAAATACATTCTGAGGATTTTAATTCAAACCCCAACGAGTTATCTGGTGTTATATGTAAGATTTTCTTTCATCAATATCTTACACTACACACAAGTCTAAATATTACAAGAGAATGATATATTATTAAAGAATTTTTATTTAATATAATAAGATATAACCTAGAAATTGAATTAGTACATAAAAAATTTATTAAATAACTTATTAATGTGTATGATTTATATAAATATAAAATGAATTTATTGGTTACCAATTAATTATCAATGAAACTAAGAACCAAATGAATATAAAAATAAATATTATTATTTTCATGCTTCCAAAGGATTTTTCTCTTAATAATATATATTAATCAAAACTTGTGTCTGATTTTAATGAAATATATATTTTAAATATTCAATATTTTATTTTAAATATCCATCCATTAGGTTTGATTGAAATAATACAAGAATAATACCAATTTCACACATAAAAACTCATACTTTTATAAAGGATATTTATATTCATTAAATGGAAAGACCATTTTAAATCCAAATCCTGGTGATCTAATAAATTAATTATATCTAAATAATCTATGTATTTTTTATTAGAATAAAAAATATCTTAGGGTGAAATGTTTGTATTTTTCTGTAAATATTTTATTGTAATGAATAGTGAATAATAATGAATTTTTGTTCAAAATTTCTTTTTCATCTAATTCAATAATATGTATAAATTATAATTTAGATTGGTTTTAAATTATAATTAGATTATATTTTTATAAAATAATCCAATTTATGTTATGGAATAAATTTCAATTTTAAATTTACTATCAAAACAAAGAAATCATTCGAAATATTTTTCTTTAAAAACCAACATTTCTTACCTACCAGTGGGATGGAGTTTAAATTAATTTCTACCACTTTTATGATTTTAATTTGGAAAAATATATTCCATGTTTATAATATGAATAATTTATAATTTCAATAAAGGAAAAAACTATTTTGTTTCCAAAAATATTAGTGAAATGAATTAAGAATAATTACAAGGATTAAGGTAAAATTAAGTGTTACTAGTGACTAAACCTCAACCTTAAGTCTCCAAAAACCTATAAAAATGTCAAAAAATGACATTTTATAGAAATATTTATATCCTTCAGTCAATTTCATAGAATTTTTTATATTATTTGAGACACTAGAAACATGAATAACATGTATGGAATTCATTTTTCATAATATTACAAGAGCACCACTCCTTCTCCAATATAAAGGCCAACACTTATCCCACTTACTCACACCTCTAAAAACACTTAGTATCATCTAATATCATTTCATATAGCTTCCCAAAACTCTTTAAATATATATTGAATCCTCAATTTTCATATAAATCATTCCAAGAAATCCCTTTTGTATAAACAAAATGGAGTTACCTGATTTTAAGGTGATGTATTCCAATGATCTCTTTTCTTTAATTTTCTTATTAACTCCATATAATCTTATTATTACATGATTAAATAACAAAAAAAATTCCTAAATATACTATTATATTTTTATGTTAATAATTTCTTGTACACATACAAAACTCTATGTAATTAGTAACAAATATACCATTTCCCTTTATAGAGAATTATTGCCTCACAAAATGACAATTCTTTATTTTTTTCATTAAAACCTCTAATGGTGGCCATTGTGAAGGGAAATATGTTTATATATGTTTTATATGATATTTATAATGTCATTATTCTTCTTTAATTTTTATTTATGACATACCTTTATGCTTTTAATCTTGTGTTAATACAATAATTTCATTTAACGAAGTTTGGAATACCGCTACTCAATGTTAGGTGACTCATTCATTTTATTCATGGAATGTAATAAAGGTTTAAATTTATAATAATATGTATCATATATAACATAGATATTATATTTTTATTATAATATACATATATATTTTATATTTATTTATTTTAATACAACAAATAAAGTAAATTAGAATTCCTGCATACGTATGACCTACCATCTCCATGAACGATGTAGTTTCTTTCTTATATCGATACATTATAGATTTTTATAAATACATATTAAATTTATATATAATATAAATAATTATTTTTTAAAATTTTTTAGATGATGAAATAATGATCTATGAAATAGCATAATTAAATAACCCTTCAAAACATAATTGAGAAAATTAGACAATTAACACCCGAAATAGTGAAAATAATAATTGATTTTTAACAAATGGATTACAATATGTTAAAATAAGATGATAAATAATATTAGAAACATGATTATGGTTTTGGTTTATGTTAGTAAAAATTTTTATACCATTACAATTGAGTATAAATACCACTGTACAAAACTATGGTCAATGTAAGGAATTTCAAATCACCTTTTTATTACCCTGAGATAGATGCCTTATTCACCACGCAATTTTATTATACGGTATATAAATAAAAATTTTAAATAATATATCATTAATGTTATCATATTTATTATATTATTAGGTTTATGAAATATAATTTTCTCACTTGGGGAGTTAGATTCTATGTTACCATGTGCTAAGAGTCTATTGACATAATCTCATTTTTTTATAGATTATTGATGATTATGCTTCATTTTATGACAAATCATGATCCATCTCTAAAGAACTCCCATTAAATAGAATATAATATTTTTTTCTAGGATATATTAATGTATTAGTGATATTTTTAAGATATTTGGTACATAGTATAACTAATAAAACGTTTTTATTAAAATACCATTTTATTTCTCCTTTTGCATGAAAATTAGCATTAATTCAAATCAAATAATTCAAAAACTAATTTTGATTTTTTAAAAATTTTATCATATTATGTTAATGGAAATTTTTACACATTTTTTTCTTTCTTAGATCTTATATGTAATGCTATTTTTATTTTCATATCAAGGCATATTTGGAACATTTAATGTAAAAAGGAATGATCAGAACATATCAACTTACCACCGTTGGAACCTTCATTTCCTTGAATCCTCTACTGCACATTTAGAAATTTAATTTAATGGAAAAATATTATCTTAATATTATGAAGAATTATTTTTTAATGTGTATTTTAGTGAAAAATGATTTCAAGGGTTTTATGGTTTTTATTAGGAATCTATTAAAATATTCCAATGTTATTTTCAATGAAAAAGGCTTTAAAGAATGTTTTTGGATTACAAAATTTATTAATTTTTTTACAGGAATTATTTATATGTTTTCAATGAAAAAGGTTTCCAAAATTATTTGAAATATTTCTTTATAAATATACAAATTTATTTTCATGGAAACCGTTTTCAAAAGTTCTCATGTTTTAAAAAATAATTTTTAAAAGGAAAAAGTATATGTTCCTAAAGAAGTTTTTTTAAAAGGTCGTTCAAAATTATTTCCAATATAAAATTAAATCCATTGGTGTTAGTCAAGACTTTATGGGTAAATTATTAAATTATTCAATTCATATTAATTCTATGAATGGATAATGTTTTTATGGAATGATGTTTATGAAACTCATTTCCCTTTCATGGGTTATATTTTTTTGAAACCCGCTTTTTTTCATCAATGGAGACTATGAGACCTACCTCATTTCCATAGGAGATGATATGATTAAATGTTCTTGATTCCCATATGAATTCATGGGATAAAATATGATTATTGATTATAAAATTGTGTCACATGTTTTCATGATTCTGTTACATCTTTGTATGGATCTATAACTACCTAAAATACATTTGGAATCAATGGATGACACATGGATATATATGATACGTGTGAACCTGATTTCATGTTCACAATGTAATGCATAAAACTAATTGAATTTTTACAATATAACACATGTAACTAGTTACATGTTAATATGTTTATTTATGAACCTGATTACACTTTCACAATGTTATGAGTAAACATTACTATGTGTTCCAAATATTATGTATGGACCTAGTTTCAAGTTCATAATATTATATGTAAAACTAATTTCATGTTCACAGAGATGTGTGTGAACATGAAAACATACAAAAACTTTTATTCATGCACCTAGATTCATGCTAAAAATGTTAAATGTGAACCATATTACATTTTCACAATGTTATGGGGGGGGGGGGCTAGTTTCATTTCCATAAGTTTATGTGGGGGCCTAATTTCATGTCTTTAACATATTGAGTTAACCTATTTATACTAATACATGTTAATAATGTTTTAAACTAATTTACATTGGAAAAATTCTATGTCTTATTCATATGATATTATTTCATGACCTATTATCCTAATTATCTTGTGATCCTTTTATTATAAAATTACAATATTTGTTATGATCTCTAATATAAAAGGATGATCTTCAAATGTTATGGTTAAGGTCTGTAACCTTTATTCATGTTATGCCTATATATTTCCTTTTTACCCTATTTGAGAATCTTAGGTCACCCTTTTCTTATGGTTTATTTCCCTAGGTTATGAAGAAATGTTTTAGGTAGAAGTACTAAAGGTGAATACATATTTGTGAGATGTTGAAGATATTTCAAAAGGATAAAATATTTTCTCCCTAATATCAATATAAATGAAACTATTATGGTACATAGGAATATATTAATGTAATGTACAGATTATTCATCTAAAATGATGTAATATCCATGTATGTTACTCCTGGTTTTCTATAAAAATTCCATGTATAAACTAACATAGATGAAAATACATAAATAAAATATCATGTAATATAACTGAAAACACATTCCATTTAGTTAGTAAACATTGAACGGAATCCATCCATATATTATTTCGTAGTAAAAATATCATAGATAACAACAATGGAATTACTAATGAAAAATATTATTAAATATTGGACATCATGTTTCCTAGGTACATGATAAATTTTACTTTATGATCTACCCTCATGTAAATTTATGTTTGTGGGTAGAAACCCGTCATATTTGTGTGAAGACCTTTCATAAGACACTATTGGCAAGATCAATCCTCCAGAATGATTAAAACTACTTAGAAAAACCCATGAAGGGTTTTTCCCCAAGGGGATTCTTATAATTAGACTACTGATACTTTGAGGGTTTTAATTTATATGGTCTCCAAGCATAATCATACAATTCCAAATCATTCCTCCTATAATGAGTAATCAAATCATTTAATAAACAATTTTCCTTAGAATATTTCCATGTAGAATAGTGAATTTAAATCTATCAATATTTCCCCATATAAAAAATTTAATTTCAAAGAAAAATCCTTATGTCAAAATGGTATATAGTTTTCATAATAATCATATAAATGATAAATGATATGGATATTTATGGGAAATTTAATGTTCAATGATATTTAAAAATCTAATAACTCAAGTGGAATTTAATGATTACAAAAACAATTTAATGAATTGAATGTTAATAATATCCTTAGTAAAAATGATTATAATAAATATAGAGGAATAATTATGATAGATGTATATATCTAATCAATTCATAAACAATTTTCCTTATAAAATGTCCTTGTAGAATAATGAATTGAAATCTATCAATATTTCCCCATACAAAACCTTTGGCTTTTTCTAAAAAAGCACAGTTATGGAGGAATATATCTAAAATAAAAAAAATCATCTTAGTAAAAGTTTAACAACATTAAAACTTTTATGTAAGAGGGATTCACAATAACACATAACAAGTCATTCCCCCCAAACCTCACCATGTGGACTAAACTGAGGCACTAATACTAATCATAACCATTCATCATCTAGGCAATGGTTATCATATGATTAACACATTCATGTTTCTCATTATACACACAGTTTCCATTTCATTTTAGTATAACTTGTTTCATTTATTATTTTCAGTTCTATATTGACCACTATTTTCATTTACCCAACAAGAAACGAAAATCATTTTCATTTCAAAAACATACCCAAAAATATTCTTTTCTCATGATTCCTATAATTTTGCAGGTCACAAAATAATCCTGAGTGACTAGAAGATTGAATGTATACTCAACTTTCATTCCATACTGAGAAAGGAGTATAATATTATAAAATATCATAAACAATAATCACATCACCCAAAAAGTAAATCTCTCTTGGGGAATCAAAATCCAACTATAATAAAAAACATCAATATCTACAAACTCTCCCAGAGTAATTGGATTTTATCTAAGTAAATGAGATAAATACACAGATGCAATATCTCTTAACCATGTAATATATAATATTATTCAACTATTTACCTTTCTCAAGTAGTGAGAAAAAAAAAGAAAACACCTTTGATAGAACATTGTGACATCTCGACCTAGGTTCCACACACATGTGCCCTGAGCTGATTGGCCATAAGACATTAGGTTTTCCTAACCATATACCATAGAGTTCCAACGGGATTTTAGGGTCCAATATTTATCATGGGGAGACTATACCCTCTTTATCAAAGCATTTCTAAAGTAAAACATTAATTAACAATACCCAACAGAATAACCACAATCAGAATAATACAAGTATGGAATGATAATCAAAACTATAATACTATATACAAAACTAAATCATTAGATATGTCATGACATAAAAGTGTCATGTGCTTAATGAAAAACAGAAATAAGACACTAACAACTCCACATGGGTCCCAACACTGATTATGGTTCCATCATCACTTCTCCTTCCTAACACATGATTCTGACTTATGGATATTTCCCTTATCCAATTTGGAAAACATGAAGTCTATTTTGATACTGATCAATCATCCCAAGTATGGTTTTAGTAAAACTCAGTAGGCCACCACCAATGGAATTCAAAACAATATAAATTCAATAATAATGTATGTAGTTAAATAAATAATAAATTCCAAGGAATAAGAAAAAAGATATCACATTTTAAATTAATCATTATTTAACCACAAAAATATTCGGGTTTATGATGATAGCCATACTATCAATACTTATTTCAGCATGTGATGGGGTCTGGCATATACCCATTGGATATCACATATCACAATAACATGATTATAATTTATCATTTCATTTTAATTCATATCACATGCTTTTGGTACTATAATCCACTTCCAACATTTTTTACCTAGAATGCCATGTCTAGAACACGGTGAGTATTTGGAGAATTATTCCTAATCTCACACCCTATTTATCAGTAAATCACTTATGGGTATTTGAAACATCACTCCATGTCTTGTACTCATATAACATTCAATAAAATATGGGTATTTCGAGAATCATTCTAGGTCCCACACTTATTTATTAATAAATCATATATATATCTCATATTTCAAATCATTCAGGATAAATAAACATTAAAACTTTTATAAAACCTTCACATCATGGTATACCATCAAATTTATCAAAACAATCATGGTTAAATACATTACAAACAAGGAAAAATATGAGAAATTCACCATTAAAACATTGTAAAATATAAAAATCATATTACCCATTAACCCATAAAGGTTATTACAACCAAATCATAATGACTTTTTTCAATTAATTTATAATCACATTAATTAACCAACTATACAATTATAATATACCATAAAGTACAGAATCACTATATAAAAATACTTAATCTGAAAAATTAATAAATCCAATTTTACCAAATCTATGTTCCCCAAATTTTACCAAATTCATTATCACATTTAATTTAAATTAAATCAATTCAATATCTTTTGAATGTTAATAATCACGGAAATTAAAATTATCAATTGCATACATATAATTAAATAATTGCTAATAGATTACCAATTTTTACTCCATCCTCATGATTTACAATTGACACTCTCCAATCAAAAACGTAATTACATAGGAATGATCAAGAACATGATGAAGAACAAGATCTCGATCAAAATCCTAGAATATGATCAAACTGAAAAAACACATCAAAACATAAATCCAATTCCTTTAAAATATAATATATAACATTATTATTAATAAATAATAAGGATGGGATATATAGATATCAAATTGGGAATAAAAAACAAACTGGGAGATGTGAATATTCTTTAATATGGCCTTCGATTCATCAAGAACGGTGTTGGTTATCCCGAAGAATCCATCAGGGGGACTTCATGTTCAATGGAAAAACGATTTAGGCTATTATATTTTGAAATGGGGATAAATAAATGTGTTCCATAATTTAATATAATATATTCAGTGAAAAATATCTCATATGTACAATTTCCTAGGCAGGGGCATATGGTTTCCGTAACTGTGTTCCTAACCATGCACCTCCACTTTGGGGTTGCATGGTTTATATTTTGATGACTCACTATTGGAAAAATCGTGCACTATCCATTTGAATCACTTCTATTTGGGTTAACATAGTATGTTGGCATAGGAACATAGTATGGGAGAACGTTGTGTCAACCTTTCACTTCCCCTCTTCCTTACAAAATTCTCAAATTTCACACTAAAACTCCCCAAGGTAAAACCCAACTGATACAGACTAATGATGTGTAAAATGTAAGTTTTAAAAGATCCTATGAAATGTCTATTAAATGTTGTGATCTTAAAAAGTACTTCACATAGATTAATTTTATTGACTAACACTCTTAGTGATATCCATCTGATATATTATATGTTACCTAATGTATTACTCATGCAGTTAGGGAATTGAGGGAAATACTTGGTGGTATATATTTTTTTTTCACTGACACCATTCTTATTAATTCTTTTTACAGTCATGTCCTAGGATTTTCCAAACTACTCCAAGGATTAATTTTTTAGATGTTTAGAATTTATATATGATAAATATATTAAATTATTAAAATGTAAATGTTTTTTTTAAAATAAGAAAAATAAGATTCATTATATATTTCTATAAAATGAATACATGTTTTATTTAACTGATTGTACCTTCATAAATACCTATTTTTTTATGTTATTGTAAGATCCCAGACATTTTTGAGTCATATCTGGTGCATATTTAAGTAATTTTAGATGTTTTGATGTACCTTTTTGTTGGAATTGTAGTTTGAGATGTGTTTTGGTAATGTTTCTAGAAAAATATATGAGTAATGATATTTTAATAGGTTGTACATGGTTTGAAAAACTATGTACCCAAACCCAGGTAACTGTGTAAAGTATGTGAAAATAGACAGTGAGATTGGAATGGTTTGTGCACGGTTTCCTTAACAGTGTTCCCCTTCCATGTGAAACCATATGTACAGGATAGTATTATATTAAAAATATTTTTTAAATCACCTGAAATCCAAAACAACTCTATTTCGACCTTGGATGAGTCTTGAATAATTCTAGGAAATCTTATAGCATTCCAAAGGGATTTTATGTTGACTCCAACACCGTTCATTGAGATATAAATAACAGTTTTAAGATCCCCTCTCTTCCCAGTAGGTGGATTTCATTCATATTTTTCATCCATTCATTACAATATCTTTATTTGATCTTTTCATGGAATATAATAATTTTTTGGATGGATCTAAGAAAATTTGTTGATATCTGGATCTTGGATTGTGGTTCTACATCGAGATTTTCATGATCTTGAAGAATTTTATTTTAATTATCGTTTTAGGGATGTAGATACAGATTTTGATCAACATCGCTATGATGCATGGATTTTGGGGATTTCCACTAGGTAAACATTAATCAAGAAATAGTCTTAGGTTGTCTTAATTGAACTCCCATAGTCATGGATTCAATATGTGTGTGTGATATAATTCATTTTAAAGGATCCATTAAAAATTTATTTCTTTAATAAGAGTTACTTTGAATATGATGTTGACTTGTTGACACATGTGTGAATAAATAGTGAATTGAACAGTGATTATAAGGGTATATCCAAATAGATATTGTATTTAGGGAAATTTTTTTTGGGTTTAGATGTTGTCATTGAGATATTTAATTTGGTTGGGCTCGAGATAATTTATCTGGGATAATTTATTTATTTAATAAGTATTTACTATATGAGATAATTAATGTAGGATTAATTAAGTGGTTTTCTGTTTCATTAAGATAACTAATTGTGGCATTAATTATGATAAGTCAAGATTTGATTTGGATATATAATTGTGGATAATTAATTATGGTATGAGATTACTGATGATTGATTAATTAATTAATTAATTAATTTATGATTTTTTAACTTAGTTAAACATGGATTAACTAATGGGTTTTAATGTATTTAACTAATTTTCATATTTATTTGTTATTGATGTGAATAATTATTTTTGAATTAATAAATTATGCAAATGATTGAGAATATGGGTTGTAGAAATGTCATTCCATACTAATTTTGAATTTAGGTCTTAGATATGGCATTCTACCCTAATAGTTATCTAGGTGTTTTTGATGCGATGTGGTAGACGTAGCGATCTACACTAGATGGGATTTGGGGTGGTGGACGTGGTGATCTACCAGATATGATATTTGGGGGGTTAGGCATGGTGACCTACACCGAATGTGGTTTGGGGTGTTTGAAATGGGATTCAACAACAAATGAATGGAAATAATGAAATATGAAATGAATGAGAGACATGAATCAAACCATAGTTTAATGTGTTTAAAAAAGTAATAAATGAAAACGTAATTACTATTTAATAATGCATTGTAGTTGTTGCCTTATATAATTTAATACACATTATATTGACCTGACATGTTCTATAAACTGATGGTGGTGGCCTACTATTTCATACTCAAACTGAAATCAAGATTCTTCATTAGGACCCAATCAGACTTTGTTGTTTCAATACAGGATAAGGGAAAGGCCCTAGGATAAGTTTCTATTTTGTAATGGAGCATAGGTGGGGGAACCAAACGTGGTTTGAGACTCGCTATGGAGTTGTTGTGTCGTTACATTTAGTTTCATTATAGACACCTGGAACATGAATTCTTATAACATGTTTTCACCTTTAGTTGAGTATGGTATTTTTGGTTTTTACTAAATTATGACATTGCCATTGTTCTGATGATTTATATGATTCTACACTTGTTTGTAGTTGTTTCCTTATTTTGTGACTTTACTCTGTTAAAATATGGTTTACTCTCCCTATGAATGACTTATATGCCCCCATTTCTATTCATGACCATCTAGTGTATGGGGAGGAACTCTTTAGGTGAAGTGACTGACTGACTGAGGCCCCCTAGCATCGCACCAATGTCGGGATGTTACAAGTTGTATCAGATGAGTTATCTTTATTTTTTCTTCTTTTGACTAATTAATTCGATAAAGGTAGACATTAGAATTTGAAGTGTCGAGGCTTGGAAATTATCTTGGTCATGGGAGTTTCAAACCCATGTTTGGGGGAACCTCTAAGTACTCATGGTGGGATTATTGTGATTTTTGTAGGTAGTTGTAGTTGGATATTATTTCACCTTTGGTGACACACTTGTGGTGTGATGTAATAATGATTATTGATAATTGTTGAGTATTTATTCATGGACTATAAGAGGCATGATATTTGAGACTGTATGCATCATTCGAGGCACTCAGGGTTGTTGTGACATTATCATTAGGAACTCAAAGAAAAATAGGTTATGGGTATGTTGTGGATCTTGAACTAATTTCATTGTTATGTGATTAAAATGAAAATAGTTCCTATCTAGAATTTAGAAATATTAAAAAAAATAAGAAAATTGTGAATAATTTGATGTCTAAATAAGAGACTTGTTAATGATAATGTGTTTACACTTTCTAACCATACCCTATGGGTAAGATGGTTAGGGGTTGTGATAGTCCCATGTCGTTATCCACATGGAAATAAACGAGGGAATGACATATTATAACATATTGGTATTCTTTTTTCTATAAGGAAATTGTATAAGGTTGTGTTATGAGACCTATGATGTGTGACTAGAATTATAGACATTATGCCACCATGGTGAATTTTTAAAGGAGGTCTAAGAGGTATGGCTTATAATGTACTTCCAAACAGGGAACTTGATCTAAGGAGGAAGGGATCAGTTCAATGATAACATCAAATGATTCATTAAATTTATTGGGAGAGAGACAAGGTGGGTTCAAAAAATCATGTATGTGTTGAAAATGTTGTTTCAACTACATAAGTCTTCGAATTTTACAAAAGAGGATGGACCTGAGGGAGAGGAATTTAGTATTGAAACCATAGTGACAATACATGACTATTTGGATACTAGGATTGAGAGGATGGTCATGTGGGATTTTTATATTCTATGGGGATCATTTAAGTGATAGTTGGACATTCAGGTTCGAACTAGACAGACTGATGATATGTTATGGAAGAAAATTCTATAGAATTTCATGGATCACTTCTATCTAGAGACACTGGGATAAGAGTACGCTTCAGAGTCTATGCATATGACCCATTAAAGCATGTCTACAGAGGATTATGACCAACCTCTTACATATTTACAGTGTTTTTCTCCATTTTTGGAAGCATATGCGGATGCATTGGGAAAAAAATCAAGATGAACTTACATGTGAAATTAAGTCTCAGTTAATTATCTTTATACTGAAGAAAATATCATAAGTCATAAATCTGGCTATCATTTTGGAGGGTAACATGAATGAGGCTTCCAGTTCTATATAGGTAGCTTTCTCTAGATCACCTGGGAGTACACCTTCTATGTGAAGTAAGTGACTTTAAGAGAACCTTAGTCAGGACAATAAAAATAATAGTGGGATATTAGAAGAAAAATTAAAGAAAATCTTACTCATGTGATTTTTCAATAGTGTGGTACACAGGGACAGTATCAAAAACATTTTCCTCGACCACTGGCGGAGTGGTTATGTTTTGGAAAGATGGGGAACCTATAGATGTTTGGAAGGTCGCAGCGAGAGACTAGTGTTGAGGGAGAAGCTACATAGAGTCTGAATGTGAGACGGGAACATCTACACCATATAAGTCTGGTAGCGGGAGTTCCTACGGAAGAAGTAGTAGAGGTAGTTGATGTGGTTCTTTATGGAAATATTTCACGTATCAGTAGTGTGGTGCAACATAGAGGTGTACGACCGCATCAAATGGAAGAGGTGATGAATAGTTTCATGTAGTGTAGCCTACACATCTATATAGTGAAGTATCTCCACTGATAGTCAGAGGTAAAATTCTAGAGTATTGTAAATTAGCTAGTTCGTTGTTTGATACATGTTCTTCTCATTCTGTTATATCTTAAAATATTATTAAAGGCTTGAGTTTGGTGGTGGAGATTGTAAATGGAGTAATGAATATCAATACACAGTTGGGAACACGATCTAGAGACATTGATCTATCCAAGGGATGCTTACTATAGATCAGAGGGTATCATTTTCTGTGAGATATCTATGTCATTGATATGATGGGCTTCGATATTGTTATGGGTATAGAGTGGTTAGTCACATATTGAACCCACATCGATTGTTACCATAGTAGAGTGAAGATGGTGTCTCCTAAAGGTGTCTGGTATTTTCATCATGGGGAGTGGGATATCTAGGAATGATGAGAAAGTCCAATTACTTAGTAACTAGAAGAGATCACAAGACAAATTTATAGTCTTCTACTAGATGATGTGGGAGGTAGGTATAATGTCCCTCCACCAGTTGTATAATAGTTCCATGATGCCTTTACGGATGAATTATCCCAATTTCCACCAAAAATAGGTGACTAATTCACTATTCAACTCATGGAAAGGTCTGATATAGTATCTACTCCACCATAGATAATGGGACCAAATGAGATTAAACAACACACGAATCTGTTGGATGAGCTGGATGATAAAGGGTTTATTTGTCCAAGTACGTTGCCTTGGACATAACTTAATTTGATTGAAATGAAGGCTGGTGGGTTTTACACATGTTTGTTGATTCACAACTATTTATTAAGATGACTGGGAACAACATAAATCCTCTTACACATATCAATAAATTATTTTACCAACTAATGGGAGCTTTTCTGTTTTCAATGATAGATTAGATATATGGGGGTCATTATTTGAGTGTTCAGAATTTTTATAAACCATGGACTGATCTCAGATGTTGGTATGTCTTTTATGAGTTTTTTTAATATCATTTGGGTTGAAAAATTCCCAAACACTGCTTATTGCTTTATTTAGCAATATCTTTAATCCGTATCTTGATTAGTTTTTGGTAGAGTTCATGGAAGAAACTGTGGTGTACACCATGACTCATGACAATCATACCTAAAATATTGAAATCTTTCTTAGTATACTAAGAGAGAATCAGTTGTATGACAAGCTATCTAAGTGTCAGTTTGAGATTGACTAGGTACACTATTTAGAGAATACCATCTCAGTACTAGGTGTGGTAGTGGACCTAGAGAAATTTCTTGGAGTGGTTTCTTATCAGAATTATTTCTAGGAATTGAAGAAGTCCTTAACATCAGGACCAATATTGATCATATCTAAGTCAGTTGAGGAGTACACAGTGTATTGTGATTCATCAATGATATGCAATAGAGATTTGTTGATGTATGGGGATCGAGTCATTCCGTATAGGTCTCAACATTTGAGGCTAGCTGAATAGAATTACCACACACACGACCTCGAGTTGGAATTGGTTGTTTCTGCTCATAATTGTTGCCCACACCATCTCATGGGAGAACTGTTTAACGTTTTTATAGTTCAAGAAATCATGATGCACATACTTTCAGTGTGAATTTAATCTTTTTAGGGAATATTGGAAGTGTATATGCAGTCCTCTGATTTTCAACTATCATAAACACCCAGAATGGGGAATAGTGTGGCTGAGGCCTTGAACAAGAAAACTAAGACTCAGGTGGTACATGAGTCATGTGAAGAGTGGACGATGATTACATTGCGGGATGAATTGCATGTGTTGGTTCAGGGGTGTCAGTAGAAAATGACTCTAGTTTGGGCAGAAGTGGAGTCTACACTCTTGAGACTGATCAGGAACATGAAGTATGAAGATACAGTGAGCTTATCCTTGAGGGAAAGCATTGAAGATGGGGATATTCCTTCAAAATGGTTGATACCTAAGGATGAGGTCATCTATGTAAAAAACAATGTTGTTGTACCTATGAGTATTTGAGAGGAACTCATGCAAGATTTCATGTAATGAAGTGGGTGGTACATCCTAGGGTAAAAAATATTCCGTGTCCTACTATGATAGTTTTGGTGGGAATGCTTGAAAAAGGAGATAACAGGTTTTGTGACAAGACATTTCACTTGTTAGTAGGTGAAGTCAAATCACAGATGACCTGGATGTTTACTGTAGCTATTTCCTATTCAATAACGGATGTTGGATAACAAGACCATGTATTTTTTTAGGTCTTAAAAATATGCCTAGGAAGAATGATTCTTTACGGGTCATTGTTGATATACTGACAAAGGTTGCACATTTCATTCCCCTTCGGTGAACCTTCATAGTCGATCAATTGGGGGTGTGGTTTGTTCAAGAGATAGTTCATTTTCATGGGGTTCCATGGACAATAGTTTCATATCATGATTCTATCATTAAATCATGCTTTTGTAATAGAATGTAGAATGCGCTTGGCATAATGGTTTTGTTGAGTATGAATTTCCACCCACATACAAATGGGCAGTCGGAATGCACCATACATATGCTGGAGGATATGTTGCAGGCATGTGTGCTTGATATTTGGGGTTCTTGGGAGAATCAAGTGGATATAATGGAGTCATCCTATAATATTATTTATTTGGAAACTATACGGATGGAACCATATGAAGTAAATTTTTATTGGGCATGTAGATCACTATTGTGCTGGATGGAGGTGGTTGAGTTAGTGTTTTTGGGAGTGTGTCCCGAGCATTAGACATTAGAGTAGGTGTAGTTGATTCAGAAATTTATGGCTACGAATCTGAGTAGGAAGAAGTCATTTGTTGATAGGTGGAGACAACACCTAGATTTTATAGAGTGGTATGATGTTTTCATTTAGGTTTTACCTAGATTGGGTCACCATAGGTTATAGAGGCTGGTCATGATGGCATCCTGGTTTGTGGGACGATTTGATGTTTTGGAGAGAATCGGGCCCTCTGGCGTACTGATTGTCTCTTCCACAAAAATACAATGCTATGAATGACATCATTAATGTGTCACAACTATAGTGGTATCAACCAGGCCCTTCCCATGTTATTTATGTGGTTGATATTGACCTTGAGATAGATTCATCCTTTGTGTAGCATCCAATATGTGTTCTAGATTACATTGAAAAATTGTAGCATGGAAATATTATGTTGATAGTTAATGTGTTATGGACATATGGATGTGTTCATGAGGAATATTGGTAATTGGAATCAGACATGAGGGCACAATGGACCAATATTTTTGGCATATAATCTTAGTGAGTTTGGGAATGTATCTCAGGGATGAGCTGTTATATTGTAGGGAGATTATACCATCCCATCCTTTTCAGGAGTCATAATTGGCTTGTTTTTCACGTACTTTATGTTTTTTTGATGTATCTTTACATTGGAATTTTTTTTAAGTACATTAATGTGAAGTTTCAATAAAATATTTGGATAGATAGTTGTGCACATTTTTCACCCTGTTTGAATGGTCATGCACCCAAACCCAGATAACCATGCGAATGGTGCGTACCTAGAATCTGATGTCCACATGGTTTGTGCATGATTTTCTTAATCATGTTCCCTTACTATTTTAAACTCTGTACATGGAATAGTATTATTTGAAAATTAGTTTTTAATTCACTCGAACCCAAAAAACCCTCTATTTTGAAATAGTCTGGTATTGAAGAATTGTAGGTGATCCTAGATCTCTCCATAGAGATTACAATTTGATTCAATCACCATTCTTCGAGATCTAAATCCCATATTGAAGTTTCTCTATCTTCCCGATACGTGGACATCATATTGATGCTTTATCCGTTCTTCCCTCTATATTTCATTGATATTATCATGGAATTTATCCTCTTTTTCCATGGATTTATAAATATGTGTTGATATCTAGATCAAGGATTGTTTTTATAGATCTTGATTTTCAAGATCTTGGAGACTTTGAAAATAACTTTGGGTTTTGGGATTTTGATCAATATTTTGATTGACATCGTTGTGCCACTAGGATTTTGGGGATTTCAGCTAGGCATCCATCCATCCAAAAAGAGAGGTTGGTGGTATAAATTGAACTCCCATATTTATAAATTTGATATGTTTATGTGAAACTATTGAATTTCTTTGTCCACATAATAATTTATTTTTTAGAGTAATTATGAATTTTAAATTGGATTTTTGATTACTTAGTGATTAAATAGATGATTAAATAATGAGACTAAGTGTTTTTCAAAATAGATGATCGATTTGGGGTAACTGTTTATGGGATGAGATATTGAAATTGAGATATTGAATTTCGATGGGTTTGAGATAAATAACCGGGGAGAAATTTTTATTAGATAATTTTTCACTTTTTGAGATAATTAGTTGAGGATTAGTTATGTGCCTTGTTGTTTCATTAGTATAATTAATTGAGGGATTAATTATGATATATTGGGATTTGATTTTGATAATTAAATTTGGAGAATTAATTATGGAATGATATTAATGTTGATTGATTAATTAATTGATGAATTAATTTATGTGTTGTTAAAAATGTTAAACATGGATTAGCTAATGGGTTTTTATATATTTAACCCATCAATAGATTACTAAGGTATTGTTGTGAATAATTAATTATGAATTAATAAGATATGTAAATGATTGTGATTGTGGATCATAGACATGGATTTCTATATCAATTGATATGTTGGGACTTAGACAAGGAGTTATACACCAATATTTATCAATGAGGTTGGGATGTGAGGTGGTAAACATGGAGATCTATGTTAAATGGTATTTGGGAAGATAGACATGGCTTCTAAATAGAATATATTTGTGGTGTTAGGCTTGGAGGCATACACCGAATGTGTTTTGGGGTGTTTGCAATGGAAGTGAACAAAAAATTAATAACAATAATTAATTATGAAAGGAATGAATGACATGAATCAAACCGGAGTTTAATTTCATTAAACAAACAATAAATGACAATGTGATAACTGTTTAATTTTTCATTGTACTTTTGTATTTATAGAATTTCACACACTATCATTTGACGGGAAATTTTCAGACACCGTTGGGGGGCTACTACGTCATACTCATACCCAACTCATGCGGCCTGCTCAGCACCCAATCAGAGTATGTTATTGATGGATAGGATTATGGAAAGTCCCTGGGATAGGTTGCTATTGGGGAATGGAGCATTGGCAAGGGAACCAGACGTGGTTTGAGAAACATTATGGAGTCATTGTACCTTTACATTTAGTTACATTATAGACACTTGGAACATGCATTGTTACCAAACATTTTCCCTTTTAGTTTAGTATTTTATTTTTGGTTTTGACTATCTGGTGATATAGTTATTGTTCTAGTGATTTATATTCTTATACACATGTTTATTTTTATTTTATTCAACTGGTACATCTCAATGATAAGACATGGTATATTATCTCCACTAATTACTTACCCGACCGATGATGATAGTCAGACCCCTCTAATGTATAGGGAAGCACGCTTGAGGGCATGTGACCGACCAGCTCGGGGGCCCCTTGCATGGCACCCGCGTTGATACATTATATTTAAATTAATAATTTTTTAATTAAAATGTTAATATAATAGATCAAAATGTTTTTTGGAAGAAATATATTTACATATCCTTATTGTTGTTTACCGATATAATTGTGTGATCGCCTACTTTGATGTATAACTGCCACATATAATTACCTCATTAATGAAAGTTCCCATTGAAGGAAATAGTTATGACATATGACCCATCGTAGGTATCCATTTCATGGATTGAAATTGTAATTGTGGCCCAGTGATATGGTGGATGTGGTGTATTTTAGATCTATTTATTTCTGTAAAATTGACATATGATCTTTTTTGATGTTTTTTCAGTCTATTCAATTTTTTATAATAGTTGTTTTGTATTTGATTCTTGTTATTTTAAGATATATTTTTTTATATATTGGTCCTCTTTTTTATGATTTAATTATTTTAGTTTTATACATATCTTGTATTTTACTTTATTTTTCATTCACTTATTTTATTAGGAAGTCAAACATCAATTAGAATTTTCACATACTGTTTCTTGTTGGAAGATCATTGGGTTGTTATTTATTATTCTAGTGAAAACATTCTCTTCAGAATTTTTTTATTCACATGGATGTTCTTTCCATCTTTCGTAGACTAATAACACTTATTTAGAATGTCATGGGTCATATTGGATTCTTTTCCAAGGGTTGTCCCTAGTTGGTTCGAGATAGTAATATCATTCGTTCCTATTTATAAAGAGAAATAATTGATAATTGATTATTGGTTGGTTCATGATGAGGATACCATAAAAACACAAAAAAGGATAACCTTATTCCACATTCTTCATCACATCCCCAGCATTCTCATATACATGGTTGAACATTATGATTGAAATGCATGGAAACCTATTACAATTTTAAAAAATCATTTTGAATTTGATTTTTTTATATAACAATATTCTGTTTTATTTCAGGAAAATAATCATTGCTTTAATTTGAGTGATTTGGGTTTGGATAATTTAGTGACTACAATATTTTATTATTAAAATATATTATTATTAGGTTTTTTATTTGGGTATTCATGTTTTAGTTATTTTTAATAGAATTCATTGAGTTAATCACATTGCTATCTATTATGGATTATTCCTCTTGGATAGTTTTTGTTTTTCTATCTCTTTGATTGTAGAATATTATTTATCAGATTTTAGGGAATGTTTTTGGTTATTATTTTATGATATTTAAATTTGTATAATGATATTAGAAGGTTAATGTAGGGGGTATAATGTCTTTTAGTAAATTCTAATGATACTCCTATAAAATACATGATAAATATTTTCAAAATTAATAATATATGGATATAAATTACCTTTATAATTATAAATGAATGCATTTGCAATTTTTTGTTTAAAATGTAATTTCACATTAAAATAAATCTTTTGTAAAAATTAAATATATTTAAATTGAATGGATTGGTATTTTATTCTCTTATAAATCCTCATTATAAATATTTTAAAATTAATTCAATTATTAATTTTACATTTTTTATTTGACACATAGAGTGAATATTACCTTAAAATTTGTTATTACACATACTACTTATTTATATTATATATTATTATTTTATAGTACATTGAATAATTAAATGTAATATTTTTAATTGAAATATTGTTCATATTTATTTCCATACTTATTAGGCGATTCAATCTTAAATATTTCTTGCTTTATTTATAAAATTAGGATCTGACCTCTAGTACTATTACTCTTGTAATGTGACAATTTGAAATCACATTATTTTATCATATATTTTAACACTTATTATTGTCCATTAATATTAATGGGTTTTATTTTCCCATTATTAATTATTTTTTTCAATAAATATATATTTTTAAATAATTTTTTTAAAACATGATTAAAATGATGTAATTAGACATTGAACCAATTAGATAGAAATTATTCTGTTCGAACAAAAAATTCACATTTCTCATTAAAATGTGAAAATTTAATTTTAATAGGACATTATGCACATAGATATTTAACTCATAAAAATTTAAAAATATATATATTGTTGAACGACAGTCCCAACGGTGACCTTAATGTGTGGTAAATATGGGTGAGATAGTTTTGACCCACATATACTGTATGTTACATATCATATACCTCATAACATTAATTGGGATGAATCCACCTCTACTTCAAATCCCTCTCAATGGAAAACCTCCCCACAAAATATTATGTCTATTTAAGGAGTTAAAATTATTCCTCTATTTCAATAAATTGAATTGAATAGTGTATTTTTTAAAAACTGACCTTATCCCAAAGATAACATCCTTATTTTGTGGAAAATGGAATGTAATTCCCCATAATATCACTAATCACCCTCCCTCTAAAAGGATTATTGATCAAAGGGTATCTATGGTGTATTTGGGACCTCAATATAAAAATTAGTTTCTCCACCTCCTTCAATGTATTTCCAAACACCTATTGACCACTCGTGGAGAAACCCATATGTAATCCTTACCATCACTTTTGAAATACATTAAATGATGTATTAATTCAAAATGTGTATTCAAATATTCTTTAATTAATCATTTTTATTGAGTTTATACAAAAATGATCAATAAAAAAATACTATATATCATCAGGATTCTAGGTAAATCATAGTTCATATAAGGACTTGAGTGTGGTTTCATATTTTTTCAAACATTCAATTTATTTAGCAATATTGGGGCTTGAATTAATAGAAATGATCAAGAATTTGTACTTAGAATTAGAATATTTTATTATTTTGAATAATTTTGAGAAGTATCTTAAAATTTTCATCACATAAATTCATTTAGAAATTACATTAATCTGTTTAAATCTCACAACAACACACATCCATTAATTTGGTGATATTTTAAAAAATTAGTTTCCTTTGATTGATGAAAACCTAGGTATTACTCTTGTAATGAATAAATATATTTTTTATTAAAACATATAACCCATTCACATGATTCAATAAAAATTAATATCATTCGGATTACATGGTCTTCTCATAGTTTTATAAATTTTTTTGAAATTATACTCGTTGACTTCATATATATTGACTCAAATATGAATTATAAATTGATACTAAAACTACACACATTGAAGACAAATATCATTCATTGTATGATAGAAATTAATTAAAAATTAGTTATTTAATTTTCTTCTATGAGATGGATTACTGTTCCTTATTTACTTTAGATATTATTGTAAAAAACAATCTAATTTCACATTATTAATAATGAGATTAAAATCATATAACATTATTGGGGATCCAAAATAAATTTTCATCTTATATTTATTTTTTATTTTCCTTCACATTAATTATTTCCTTTTCCCTCATCCTTTCACTATACTTTTTGAATTTTTAAATGTTTTCTCTTGCCATCTATTCTTCTTAGTTCTATCATTCATAGTAATATATTTTTTTCTTATAATTATCTATATTTCAATCTCCATTCTCATGTTTTTCTAATTGTTCTCCAAGGGTCATGAAAGGGAAGAAAATAGAATATCATTTGTTAACTAATAGATTTTTAAATGAAAATTTTCATGAATTTAATCATTAATATCAAAGGACACACTACTCACAAATGTTTTCTCCCATGGTATGGAAATATAGTAAAACCGAGTTTCCTATTGTGAAACCTCATGTATCCTTAAACTAATCTATCAGTGAACCACATCAAACAAAAAAATACATCCATATAAATAAAAAAATAGAATATGACCAAATCAGCATTTATATAGAGCATCTACAAAGATACATAAAATATCCTAAAGGAAAAAAAATCCTAAAATGATATGAGATTGGGCCGAATCTACCTCTTCACTTAATTCAATAAATTTCCTTGGTATGATCATCCCAAAAATCTCAAGAATATTCACATACTATGCTCCAACATGCATGTCGAAAGTGTGCATAATGACCACATAATTTATTTAAAATTCCCTTTTACATTGACGTTTCATCCAAAGACAAAATATATAATTTTCATACAACAATTGGTTACGTGAATGATATTAAATAACTCATTCTAGAGAAGTTCCTCTCTACCACTTAAACATCATCTATTAGAAAGTATATAGATGGAACTAAAAAATAATATGGATATAAAAATTTATGAATACTATGGAATATTCAAAATTATTTACAGTATTCCCCCCCCACACAAATTGGTGAAATACTTTTATGGGGGATGAGAGACAATGGTTCATGGAAGGTTAGATATTTTAAAAAATTTACCTGGTTAATAATTCTCTTTATACAGATCATGAATTAATTTAAAAATTGCCTCAAAATTTCAAGAATATTTGTACACAAGAAATTAGTCCCACTTCATTAGATTATTATATAATTATTTAACAATATAAAAAAAGGTGGTAAATAAAAACCTTTAATGAATACACATATATGATAATTTTATCGTTCTCATAGAAATTCACAACATAAAACCATTCCATTGTTTTTTATTTTTTTATATTATAGAAATCACAACTCTATCCACTTACATGAAATTTATTGTTAATAAATTTCTTGTGAAGTAGTTTTTATTAGTAGTAATTTTTTTCAAGAACTACCCAACATGTAATTGAAGAGTAGCCCAAATCCAAACTGTGAGTGGAAAACATAATCATAATAATTAAAATGAGAAAAATATATAATCCAAAAATATATTTTTTAAACCCAGATAATGATAGATTAAATATTTTTCATACTAATTAATAATATTTATATAGTTGAATTAGTTATAAAAATATTAAGTAATTTTTTATCCAAATGGAAAATGTTTTAATTAAACAATTTGGTTATATGGTTCTATCTAAAATAATAATTTCTAAATATAATAATTTTAATTTGAAAAAAATTAATAACATTTTTAAATCATTATTTAAAATTTTAGTTTGAGTGAAATTTTCGGATTTTTTTAAAAATATTTACTTTTCAGGGAATGGGGAAAAATAATTATTTTTTTAAAAAAGTCATTAATTTTAATAATTATGTATTTTATGAGAACGCATATGTTTTGTTTCTGTTTTGAAGTAACCTATGTGCTATTTAGTTATATCTTTTAGACTTATTAAATTTTAAATAAATATTTTATTTGTTTTTGATATATGTTTTTCATTTTGTTTATAGTCTTGTTTCTCTAAAATTATTTTAAAATGTGTAATGTCTCGTATTATTAATTAATTAACATAATCAACAATGGGGAATTTTTTAATGAAAATTTATAATATATATATATATATAATTAGATATTAATATATTTTAATAAAATCATAATTTTTAGTCATAAAGTAAATTTAGAATCATCATTTTTAATAAAAAAACAATTTTTCAAAACATATTATCTCACTGCATCTGAGAGATTAATATTAAAAATCATTTTTGACCTTATGTGAATTGAATTTGGAAAAATTAATTCCATATTTTGAATCATTATAATTTATAATATCTGTTTTATAAAGATAATTTTTTAAATTCATTGTTGTTGAAAAAAATTACAATTAATTAGAGAGATTAATGTAAAATTAGAAAAAAAAGTCAATAAACTATGAAGATAAGTGTAAAATGGACAATAAACAAATAAATATCCCATTCGGCCATATAATTTATAGGATATATTTTTGTTAATTATTAGATCCAATTGGCATGGAAAACATTTATTGAATTCCATGTTTAAAATATTTAATGGTTTTTCACTCACCTCCCTTATAAAAGGCCTCCCCATATCTTGATCTCTTCACACCACTTAAGAAACTTTTGTCATACAATACCTAATCAAATCAGTTTTAAAATTCCAAAATATTGTCCTATTTTCCTTACATCAACATGACTGAAAACCAAGTATTTCCTTTTGGTGAAAACCAAAAGGAGTTACCTAAAGAAGTGGTGACATTCATTAACCTGAAATTTTATTTTCTTTCATCCTCTATCAGTTACTATTATTAATATATCATGATTATATAATATCCTTATTATTATAAATATATTTATACTTTTTATTTAAATATTATTTACTACACCCATACACATCCATGAAATGGGTTTTCAAATCAACAATCAGGTGTACTGTAGACAACCGCCCCATGAAATGATGTCATCCGTTTTTCCAATACCACCTCTCATGGTTTGAAAAATGTCATATATACTATTTATATATGATATTTATTATATTTTTGAAAAAATTATACTTCTATATCCATTATATCACATGAATCCTTTTTACATTTCACACTGTAGGTGATGCGTTATTGTAACTCATTTGTATGGTGGACTACCGCCTCCCGAAGCGATATTTATAATTTTTTGCTAAGTAATTAAATGGAAGGTAATAAGAAAAACTATACATGATATAAATTATATAAAAGAAATATATATTATGTTCATAACATTATTATGTTCCTATAATATATATATATATTTAATTATTTATTTATTATTACCTTTTCACACATTGAAGAAATGATAATTCTTTTCATGGATGTGTGAAATACGACATCCTCAGAGAGATGTAATTAATTTTAAATCATAATAATGATATTTATAGTTATATTTAATTAATTATTATGGTATTTATGATATAGTTATAATTATATAATGACAAAATATTTCATCCCTTCTTTCAATAATGACAATTGGACAAACCAGATTTGGTCAAAACAACCGACTTAAATTTAATTGAATATATAATTATTTATAAGTGTAACAACCCAAAATTTTATTAATAAAAATTAATATTGTTATAATTAAATGTATTATTATGTAATATGGTTCTATAAAATATTTCCTACCCTGGATTTATGTTTTTGGATTTAAAATTACCGTTACGAATTATTATAGTTGTTAATATAGCCATTGAACAGTGATCACATTATTAGTATAAATATAGGGCTTTAACACATCAAATTTACTCTAAAAAATGAAGAGATGACCTCATCCAGGTGAATTTTTTCCATATGAAGACCATTTTTTAGAGCTAAAAAAGGAGGTGGTGTCACTAAGCTTTTATCATGACCAAGCCCAAGACGATATTCAACACGTTAATCTTGAACAGAACCGCCAATGGGAGAAGTGGATGTTAACAGAGATTACCACCTGAGCAATGTTATCTGAGCCTCCCCAAGAGTCTATCACCTTCTCATACCTTACCCTTAGCTCCTATGCAGTTATTATAAGAGGTTTTTTAACAATACCATATTACTATGATTATGTGTAATATTTTTGTATATAATAATGGATATACATACATTTTATTATTGCTAGTTTGTAAATAGTATTGAAAGCAAAAATAGTATTTTTTAGTTAATATTAAATTAAAAAATCTATTTTGATGAATTAATGGATTTTTCAATTAAAATATATTCCTATAAATTATTATTACTAAATTAATTTTTATTAAATATAAATGATTTTATAATTTTTATGAATACAATTGTAATTTTTATTAGGGTTTGAAAGTTGTTTTTGTCAAACCCCATGATTTTTTTTATAAATTACAATATTTATTATAAAAGACAAAATTAATCGATTTATAATATTATTTAGATAAAATTAATGTTATTTCTTGAGTTAGGACTTCAAAATAATCCAATGGTAAATTTTTCATAATTTTCCAAGACACTCGAATTTTGGGTAAAAATTAAATATTGATTAAATATATAATGTGTTTTATAACATCATAATTACCTAATAGAGACATAATAAAATACTGTAAATGGTATCTAATGACAAAATATATTTTATAATAAAAAAATTTTGATTTTATATTTGTCTTATTAATTTTATGGTGCCTTAGTAGACCCTCCAAGACTTATTAAATATTTAATCTTTTTAAAATGATTTCATTGAGAGTGTGACTCATCTCAACAAAATTAATCAATCGATTTTAAAATGTTTTTACATTTCCCTTAAAAAATATTTTCTCCACTCCCATTTTTCAGAAACCATGGGCCAAAAACTTGGGATGGCTTGGATTTTTCATTAGTTTAATGTGTATTGTCCAAAACAAAAATAATAAAGAATTTCATCTGTTTTCCAGAATAAACCCACCCAAGCTCTCACTATTATTAACTAAAAATCATTTTCCCATGTCCCTAACCTTCCATACTCTCTCTAAACTGCTCCCATGTCTCCCCAAGCTCCTATTAAGTCTCTCTCCAGACCATCCCCAGCCTTTGGGATCACACTTCCATTTAAAGGATTTCTTCCATTCTCATTTTTTCCAAATATCCTTTTATTGTAATACCCTTTTTTCAATTAAAAATGTTGGGTGTATGATTTCAAACCTCAACCATACTTCCCTCTTTTGAAATTTCTCCATGATTTTCCAAGCCAAATTCATTGTGTTGTGAATACCATGCTCATTTCTTAATCAACGGTATTAAAAATTATGCACATTTACATACTAATTATAGAGTTTCATATATGAATTCCACATTCATTTATCATGGAATATAAAATTATGTTTAATCAATCCATGTTTTATGATCCATATGGCACACTTATGCATGATATGAAATGATTAAGAAGGGTGCACCGAGATAATGATCCAATGAAGTGGGTAAAGAATAGTTAAATTATACATCAATTGTAATGATGGTTTAATAATGATAATTCAATTTCAACAAGGGATTACTATTTCTCCATGTTCAATGATTATAGGCTCAATATAATATCATTTTAAATGTTTTCCCACATTTCTATGATATGATGATCCTGCTATATCATGCCGTTTTGTTCATGCTTCTCTAACCCTACATTGATATGAATATTTCCTAACAGGTAATGTATTATTCATTTTATGTTGTATTAAATACCTTACTAGGATTTATAGATCACCCATTTATTATTCATGTCCTCAGGTTATCCAATGTAATTCTAACTACGAAGGAATGTGTGTGGTCATAAAAATAAGTTTAAAATAAATATGTGTATTTCATGTTTTAAGTAGTTGTGTAATGTTCCTAAGTCCTAAAGATAGTATAAATATAGATATTCACTATTTAATCCCATGAATATTTTATGTAATAAATTATGTTTAATGCGAAATAAATAGAAGGGTTATTATAGTTGGTTTCAAAGGATTAATTTTTTTATTTTTGGGATTAGGATTATAAAACCCTAGTGAAATAAATATGGATAAGACTATGTAAAATAAAAACAACCCTAAATTTTAGTGAGTACTGAGTAAATGGTTTATCAAGAAAATACATCCCTCTCTAGTTACGAGACGGTAGAGGAGACACTAGTACAGATGTATCTATTGGTAAAACCCAAAACACCTCTTTGATCAAGACTCGATGAAGAACTGGTGCACGACAATAGGACTTGATTCAATCTTGGTTATGAAATTTTTAGTGGAAATTCATTGAAAAATTCATATGTTTAGTAGAGACCATTATTTAAGGAATCAAAAAAAATCCCCTAAGGATATATGTTAGGAATTTGATCATGGATAACAATGATATGTAAAGAAAATAAATTTAATTTATAAATTATCCATTTTTGTCATCAGATTACCCTTTATTTTTTACCGATAACTTTCCTTTTATTCTAGGAAATGTCTGATAAAAGGAGGACGTAGGCTAACAACTGACACGAAGATCAATGTGATGAATTTTCTAATGAGATACCAAATCATATGGGAGCGGGAATCACAAAAAATCTCATGATGAAATATTATTTCACTCAAATATGGAATAAAAACATGTGTCAAGAGGAACATTAAACCCCACCAAGTATGAAAAATCCACAATCAAGAGCTTCATGAGACAATGGCGTACTGCTTTTAATGGAGCATATGATCCCTTAATTTCATATAAATGTATAAAATACATTGAAATAATATTATACAAACTTCAATGTTACGAAAAAAATATGTTTCTTCGGTCTTCTTGTAGTGTGGAGGTTGAAGCTGGTCAATGGTGGATAGTGATAGAAAATACGAAGCATGAGGGGGAGTTTGGGCATTAAAATGTAAGGATTTCTTGAAAAAAATTTTTGATAAACATTTTCATAGAACCCTGTGACATAAGATATAATTGGACATCCTTTCCATCATGAAAAAAGAAAACGAATCCATCGGAGAGAATGATGGAATCTTCAAAAGGCATACATGATATTCCTCCGACATTTTCATTACCCCCAAATTCATGGCCAACTACTTATTTTGTGGGATAAAACCATTCCTAAGGAAAGCCCTAAAAATCCGTGACTTTGATATCTATGACGAAATTGTCTATTGTTCCCCCAAATTCAAAATAGATATCAGTGAATCTCAGTGTTATAATTGGGATAAGAAGAATAAGGAGGAGTTTAATTCAATATATAGGATGCATAAATCCAACGGAGCTAAGAAATTCCAGCTCCCCAATTGTAAAATGGGTTGAAAGAAGACCCCTGAATATTTCCTGAAGGGGATGAAGAAATTTTATAGGTGTGGAATTGACTGCCACCTGGACATTAAATGATAACTAGAAAAAACCTCAATTGGGAAAAGGGAGAGGAACACTCCGTTAGACCCACAACACATTGTTCAGTTCTTCAACTGTAAAGAATCATGGCACTTTTTTAACCAATTCCCCATGACAAGGTTTTTTAGGGGCAACAAACAACCTCCATGGAATCAAGGGAGAGCTTTTTCCATCACTACCACTAATGTGATCTCCCAAAAAGAATAGGTGATAGGTACACTATTTATTCAATCAATAATAGTGAACAATATTTTTTATTCTAGTTTTATTCATTATTTTATATCCTGAATGATTAGTAGAACAATCCCAAACCCACCACAAATAATATAGGTAAAGAAGTCAGTGATAATGAAAAATGGGAAATCATTGCATCCCATGAATATAACTCCACCCCTTCCATTATTTATGGATTTAACATCCCAGTGAACATAATCATACTCTATCTAATGCAATTTTATGCATTTATAGTCATGTATTATATTTCTTTATGAAATCCAACAACAATTTCCATGAGGGGGAAATAAATATCCATACAAAAAATCGACCCCTGATTCTATACAAATGCACAGAAGAGTATAAATATTTTTTTAGAATCATTATCTCAAGCATGTATAGTACTCCATTATGAGCTTGAATATCATGCTCATATGATTTTTTATAAGGAAGAAACAATCCTTGAAGACATTCCTATTGTGAGGGAATTCACTGATGTGTTTCTCGAGGAATTTCCTGGTCTTCCACCAAGAAGAGATGACTAATTATCAATTGATCTTATGCCTGGGGCATTTCCAATATCCCGGACATCATATTGAATGGCCGATGTAGAGCATGGGGAACTGAAGAAGCAGATATAGTATAATATGGATTAAGGTTTTATGTGCCCAAATACTACACCATGGTGTGAAACAGTTCTCTTCATAAAGAAGAAGTATGCGTCAATTTCCCTTTTCATCAATGTTAGTGATATCAACAAAATCATTATAAAGAACAATTTTCCTCTTCCATGAATTTATGACCAGTTCAATCATCTACGTAGAGCGCAATACTTGACCAATGTGGATCTAAGTTCCAGATATTATCGTGTATGGGTGAAGAAGGAGGATATCTCTAAGATATATTTTCATAAAAGATACATGAAAAATTAATTCTTTGTAATACCTTTAGGACTCACTAATGATCCAGCAATATTCATTGTCTTATTGAATAGAGTATTTATAGTTTAAATAAAAAAATCTTTTTCTTAATAGAAAATATTATTATATACAATAACACCATGGAGGAGAATTAGGATCATATAGGCATTGTACTATAGAGATTACGAAAGAAGCATATCATTTAAAAGTACAACAAGTGTGAGTTTTGGTAGAAGGATGACTCATTCATTGGTCATTTCATCAGTAGAAATTCGGTATTTTTCGATCACTCCATAACAGTTTCAATTGAGGGATGGCTGAGGCCATCATTGGTAATGGATATCTGTGGCCTCCTATGGTTTTCTGAATATTATCAGTTATTTGTGATAAAATTCTCATGATTTTCCAACCCTCTTACCAAGATAACTCATAGGGGAGTAAAGTATTATTGGAGTGATGAATGTGAAGATAGCTTCAATGAGTTGAAATGGGGGCTTATTACTGCACCTATGCTACAATACCCAGAAGTGGTGAACTTTTGGGGGTATTTGGTGGTGCTTCAAAGAAGTGATTCAGCTATCTGTTCATGGAAAATGAAAAATCCATTGCCTGTGTTACAAGGAAATTTAATGATCATGACCTAAGATATCCAACACTTGATCTAGAGTCTGCTACATTATTCTTCATTTTAAAACATTAGTGACAACACTTCTCTGGGGAGAAGTGTGAAATATAAATGGATAAAAAAATACTCAATTATATATTCACACAGAAAGAGTTGAATATGCACCAATGAAAATGGCTAGAGATGATCAAAGACAGTGACTGCTCAGTCCATTACAACCATAGGAACATGAACAAGGAATATGATTCTCTAAGTAGAAAGGACCCAACAATTCTATCATTGATTTGAATTAAAAACGATTCAACATTCATATATTGGATGAAGAAGTACATGGGAATCATAGAAAAGGAAAAAACATAAATCCATTAACAAATTATTGCCCTACTAAATCTTACAAAAAGGTTAAAGGATGCTCAAAAGGATGATGTCGGAATTCAGAAGAAAGTGGAAACAATCAGGAAAGGGAAATACTCTGATTTCGATGTTAATGTAGAAGGAACTGTGATATTTGGGTCATGACTATTTGTTCCATAAAATTTAGAGTTAAAGAACGAAATTTTGAATAATGCACATTGTTCTATTTTCACCATTCACCATGGAAACAGAAAGGGGTATTGAGATATCTGAGAGAATTATTGGTGGGATAACATGAAGAAAGAGATCACTGAGTATACATAAAAGTGCCTTGTATGTCAGCAAGTGACGTCTAAGAGGAATAAGTCTAAGGGGATGATGCTTCCATTACACATACCTAGCATTGAAATGGAAAACATCACCATGAACATTTTCACTGGACTTCCGAATACATTCAATGGAAACAATGCTATCTGGGTTTTTGTGGATCATCTTAGAATGACTACACACTTCATTTCAATTCGAGAGGTTTTCTCATCGGATCCACTCACACACACACACATATATATATATATATCAAATTAGTGGTAAGGATCCATAGAGTACCACTAACTATTGTATCCAATCAAGATCCAAGATTCACCACCATGATCTGGAAGAGCATTCAACATGCTCTAAATACCGTGCTAGACTTCAATATGGCATATCATTTACAATATAATGTCTAATCTAAGTAATCTAACCAAACATTTGATGACATGTTTAGATCTTTCTTAATGTAATTCAATATATGATGGGATCAACATCTTTTTCTAGTTGAGATCTCATACAGTAGTAGTTTCCAATCAAGCATCCAAATGGATCCTTTTTAATCACTTTATCGAAAGATGTGTAGAACACTAGCCGTTTGGGATGATGTTGGGGAATGAAACTGGTAGATAAATAAATGATTCATGAAATAGTTAAAAAGGATAAGACCTTACAACATCACATTAAAGATTATTAGAGTTGAAAAAGATTTAGGTTGATAATCGTTGACGAGACCTAGTATTTTGGTGTCAAGTCATGTTATTCCTCCACATATCATCGTGGAAGAGAGTTAAGAGATTTGTCGAAAATGGAAAGATTAATCCAATGTATATTATCCCTTTTGAGATCCTTGATTACATTCCAGCTATGGACTATTGACTAGAACTCCCACCCAACCTAACTCATCAAATTGATGTATTTAATGTATAAATATCGTGGATGTACCTTATTAACCCATCACATGTACTCAATCTAGATGTGGAACCATTGGATAATGAACTCTCCAATGAAGAGAATCCGAAGAATGTAATATATTGTAGGGAAAATGTTATAAAAAATAAGAATATTCCCCTTGTCAAGGTGTTGTTGTGAAACCATAAGTTTTAAGAAGAAATGTGGGAATCAGAGGAAGTGATGAATCAATGTTACCCTCATCTGTTTTAGTGTGGGAGAATGAAATTTGAATGGTTAAATTTCATAAGGGGGGATGATTTTTAACAACACAAATTTTTTTAAATTAAAATTAACCTTGATCTCAATAAATTTATTATAATTTAAAATGGATATATAAAATATGCACATGATTAGTTTTACATTTTTGGATTTAAAAATACCATTATGAATTATTATCATTGCTAATATTACTGTTTAATAGTGATCAAAAGATTAGTATAAATACAGGGCTTTAAAAAATACAATTTACTCAGAAAAAGGAAGTGATGTCCAAATTCAGTAGAATTTCTCCACATGAAGACCATTTTTCAGAGCTCGGAAAGGATGTGGTGTCACTAGGATACACTCTTGAACAAGCCCAAGATGAGATTCCACACATTATAATGAAACAGAACCACCTAGGACATAAGTGGAAGTTAATATAGATTTCCACCTGAGCAATGTTATCTAACCCCCCTCAAGAGTCTGTAACCGTCTCCCTCCGTCCCTTTTGGTCTCATGTTGGTGTTATAAGGGGTTATATAACATTTCCCTAGAAGTATTATTATGTGCATTATTTTTGAATAAAATAATGAATATACAGTCTTTTTAATATTGTTACTTTATAAATTGTTTTTAAATTACATATAGTGTTTTTTAGTTAATATTATTTTAAAAAATATATTTTCATAAATTAATGTATTTTTTAAATAAATATTATTTTAATATAGTATTTTTACTAAATTAATTTCTCTTAGAAATTAATTATCATATCATATTTATGAATAAAATTGTAATTTTTATTATTGTATGAAAGATGTTTTTGTCAAAACCCATTAATTTTCAATAAATGACTATTTTTATTTTAAATATAAATATTCAAATATTTGTAAAATTATTTAGATAAAATGAAAATTATTTCTGGAATAAGGATGTTGAAATTACCCAACAGTGAATTTTTCATAACATTCCACAAAAATTTAATTTTTGGATTAAAATTAAATACTATTTAAATATATAAATTTTTATGACATCAAAATGACCCAATAGTGATATAATAAACTCATATAAAAGGTATGTTCTGACAATATTTGTTTTACCTCTAAAAATTGTGATTTTAAATTAGTTTCATTAATTTTATTTTTCCTTAGTGGAGCTTCCAAGACTTATAAAACATTGTATCTTTTTAAAATGACATCCTTTAGAGTGTAACTCACCTCCACATAATTAAGCCTAATATTTTTATATGTTATACCATTTAACGTATTAAATAATTTTTCCTCTCGCCTTTGTCAAAAATCATGTGAAAAAATAGTGGGTTTGATTGTTGTTTTGATCATTTTCATGTGTTGTGTCCAAAAACTATAAAATAAATATTTCCCTCACATTTCCTATATAAACACTCCCAAGCTCTCACTTTTAATAACTAGAACCCATTTTAGAAAATCCGAAAACTAGGCCTCCTTTATCTTAAATCCTCCCAAGGATCCCCAATCACCTAATAAGACCCTCTCAAGCTCCTCCCAAGACTTTTGTATCATAAATGAAAGTAAGGTATTTCTTCCATTTTCATTTATTCCCAAATTCATTTATGTTGTTATACCCTTTTATTTTGAAATCAAAATATTGGAGTATGATTTTTAACCTCCCCCATACAATTTTTATTATCATTTAATAATTATAGATATCATTTTATCCCATTAATTCCTCTCATTTACACATGTTACCATGCCAAAATTCTATAAGGGATTTCTCTCTCCTATTTAACATTAAGGAAATTATTTTGTTTAATGAATATAAATTCCATTACAGAATTTTTAAATGACTCTATATTACCCCCTTACTTTCCATTTCATGTAAAAATTATGTAAAACCCCTTTCCCTATAATCAACAATTTTTATGAATTCTTATGTCACGTTGTTATGCTGTTGAAATTGCACCGTGATTCACCAAGCCAAAATCATTATCTAGTGTATCACATGCCCATTCATCTATCAAGGGTATTAACCTTTCTATACATTTTTTTATTGATCATAGAGTTTCATGTATAAGTTCCACATTCCTTTATCATGGAAAAATTGGTGATGTTTAATGAATCCATGTTATATGATTCATATGGAACACTAATGCATGAAATGAAATGATTAAGAAGGGTGTTCCCTGATAGAGCTCCAATGCATTTGATTAATACTAGTATCTTGATACATCTGGGGCAATGAGGGTTTAGTCATGCTAATTTAAATGAAATGAGGGTTTATTAATCCTCCATGTGCAATTATCCTTGGCACATGGTAATATAATGTTATATTTATTTTCCACATTTCCATGAAATGATAATAATTCTATATCAAGCCTTCATGTTCATGTTTCTATTATAATCTATTGATATGAATATTTCCAAAATTGTATTGTATTCATCATGTTATTCCACATTTACTACCTTAAAGGGATTTATAGCTCAATATTTTTTATTTATGTTCTTAGGTTATCCAATGAAATACTATTAATGAAGGAATGTGTGTGGTATTGTAATATAATTTTCAATAAAGATGTGTATTTCATGTCGAAAATAGTTATTTATTTTTCTTAAGACATAAATAAATCATACCTCTGGACCTTATATGTGGTATCAAGTGGATATTTTATTTAACAAATTATGTTATTGTGAAATAACGGGATGTGTTCTTATAATAACATTTTAATAGGTGAAATAATTTTTCAAATCAACTTGAAAAATATTCTCAAAAAATATATAATTAATATATGTTTATTATTCTGGTATATAAAGACACATGTGACAAGTTAGACTCAGGGTAAGAGACTTCACCTCAATATCCTTTCATTGAGTAAATTCATGAACTTACTCACTATTAATCCTTTGTATGGTGTATATTCATACCCATTGACATTATATATAAACAATTAATCTATTTTTATGATATTTAATGTTTTAAATGTCATTATTTAATATGGTTTTTGAGTCAATTATATCCCAATTATGACTGTGATTTTCATTAAAAAAATCATCTCTTAATGATTTCCTTCAAGATCTAATTCACTTCATTGTACATATTTTTAAATGTTATTTTTATTTTCTTAATATTGCATTGAAATATATATAAATTAAGTTTCCTGATTACTTTACATTATATAAATGGTTTTCAATGGAATATTTTTAATGGATTTAAATGTAATGGTGACAATGGGTTTTCAAACCACTGTGATTGTTATATTGTTACTAGATTCCATAAAAATAATAAACATTTTCTTGAATGTAAAAAAATAACTATTTTTGGATATTTTAATATTGAAAATATTTTCTAAAAATAATGGATTATTTTTCTATTAAAAATGTTTTTTTCCTGGAAAATGATATTTCAATATCTAAGAGTGATTTTCATAAGATTGTAAAATAGTGTTTCAAATGATGAAATGTTTTATTCATGATGTTGTTCTTGGAAATAATAAATGATTATTGTCATAAGTTTGAGGTATGTGAGACTATTATAGCTAAAATTACGGGTTCCCCCTGATATCCCTATAATACATTTGGTGATGATTATATTCAACATATTATTATAATAAAATGTTTTCATATGCTTTTTCTAATCATTAGGTGCTATATAATAGTTCTATAAGGGTTCTATGATATGATTTTCATGGCTATATATAATAAATTTATATGCCTTTTAATGATTTTTTCATACTAATAATTTGTTTTCAAAAGATAATATAAAAAATGTTTTTAAAAGAATAATATTTCCCTTTATGGATAATATGGTATGCTTTCAGGAAAACAGTTTTGATGGGATTTCATATTTTTATTAATCTAATGGTTTCTTTCTTTTTTTATCCCTTTCTAAGATTATTTTCTCATTCCATGTTTTGTAAAATGCTTTTATAGGGTTTATGGATGGGTAAGGGAACATAAAAGGTGATGTTGGAAATAAATAATAGTTTTCTAGAAAATTATTCTTTATTTATATCTAAATGTTTAATATTATGGATAAAGTTGATATGAAGAGGAATTTTCCACTTTATATTTTATAGTTTTGTAATGTTTAGTTTATGGAATAATTATATAAAAAATTAAACTTTATATTATCATCAATTTTATAGAATGTATAATTATTTACATAAACTCAAGAAGATGCGAAACTGATTAAATAATGAAGTGAATGATTCCTATAATATATTTTTGAAAATATTAGAAATTTTTAAATTAGTGATGTCCCCATAGTACATGAATAAATTTTATCAGGTGATTTTCTTAATTTTAGTTCTAGTAGATAAGTTATGTTCAATAATTGAGTTAGTACATGATGTCAATCCTATTATGAAACCCCCTTATTGAATGTATCTATAATAAAATTACGAATTTATAACTAGATTACATGCATGTTAATAATAAGGTTTCATCTGACCTAGAACTTCATAATGAGGTTCTACTAATTTTTTTCTGAATAGAAATATGGTTCAATAATATGATGAATTGATATTAGAGCCTATAAAAACATATATTTTAATATTATGTATGACAATCCTAAAATCACTGATTTCTTTGATCAGAATTAGAGATATCATTAGTTTTCATAGGATTACATGAGTTTATAGTAACATTAGTGATTGTGAAGGAAGAAGTCATTTTGAATATTGTGTTTTAGTCTATATGTTGTAAATATAAATTGTAGTTATTCCATTTGAGTTATATAATTAATATATGATATTAATTGTTATTATAGATATAATTATTCATAACTTCATCAATAATTTTATTGTTTTGTTTATTGGTTAAATTTTTTATAATCTAAAATTCAATATGAAAATCACCAATGGGTTGTTTTTAAAACCATTAAATAAAAGACACTATATAGGAAATATATCAAGTGTAATTTATTTTTCAAGATATTTCATTCCTTGGATATATTGTTTCTAATGTTTTCATAACTATGGAACCTTCTGGAAGAAATTTCATAATGAATATCCAATACTCATAGACATCATTGAGATTCATACCTTTCTTAGTTTAGTGGGTTACTACTAGGAGATTGTTTAAAACATTTCTTATTTTACTATCCTACAACAAAATATTTTCCTCATCATAGAGTTATGTTCATATAGAAAAGAGAATGATATGTTATTTTTATGAACTAGAATAAATATTTTTTTAATGATTTGGTTTTGGACCAACCATTTAGATATGGTTAATATTTTATCTAAAATTATTCCCCATTGAATTTAATTGGTTGTTTCATAATGTAGAATAATCAGTTAATCTCTTATGTTTCCAAACAACTGAATCCTCGTGGGTTAAATTACCACATACATGATTTGTAATAAGTTGACGTTCCTTTTTATTTAATATTTATAGGTATCATTTGTATGTATTAAAGGTTAATGTATACATTATTAAAAAAAAAAATTAAGTATATATTCACATATAAATAATTGATTTTGGGTTAGAAAATATTGCTAAAACTATTCAGGGATTACAAGTACATAATTTATTACCATTCTGTAAAATAAAATATGGTGTCCAAAGGATTGATTCAAAATATTAATGCTACAATAACCATGTTACATTTAAAATCTGACTTCTTTTTTAATGGAATATTGAATTTTTTCCAAGATTTTTTTTGGATATGGAGGCACCCCCTATTTTGTTTCAGGATTTAGTATTGTTTACTTCGTAATAATTAATTAAAAGAGATCTGAATTAGGATCAATAATTTCTAGAAAAGGTAGAATCATTTAATAGTGGTTAGTTACTTGATTTTTATATTGATAAAGAATGTGCTTTATGTCTTGAAAAATAATATGTGTTCTTTTGATTCCCAGTTGGGGAAAGAGTTATTCAATGAAGTTTATAGTTCATTGTTTTTTTCAGGACCCGACACTATTATGGATGGATCTGGTTCCTATTAACATTAAATTATCTCATGATATAAGGAAATATTTCCCAAAATATAAAATAGTTTATTAGTATTAGTAAACTATATACATACATGATACCTTTGTTACAAGTGAATAAAAATTTACAACATAATCTTTTTTGATAATTACATTATTCCATCAAAAATATACAAGCATATTATTTACATTAAACATTATAGATTACTGGGGAATGTAAAAAAGAAATAGGTGAGAGATCAAAAGCATAGTAACCGTTATGTAGAATAGAATAAATAATGAATCATTGAGCATGGTCAATATGGAATGGTAAATAATTGATAACACATTGTAACACCACATGTTTTTGTTAACTAATTTTCTATTAATTAAGGAATTAATATTAAGGTATCTGTTTTCACTAAGACATAAATTCTTTTAACATGACACTAAAATGGCATAAACTACACAACACTAATATGTCTTGCGTTATAGACAACACTGCTATGGAATCTGTTACACACCACACTAAATGTATAAAAGAATATAATGTCAAGCCTCATCCCTTGGGGCTCATGTTGTGACTATCCCAAGACCTAAATCTATAGGCTAGGAGATGATGATTATCACTTGAAATGAGAAAACCATAAATGGGAAGGCACTGACTTAGACATGTACACACACTGGCAGCGCACACTGCACACAAGTGAAACACAACTGAAAAGGAAAAGTATAACCACTACTAAAAACCACCACTAAGTGTAAAAGTAAGTACTAAAAGTAAACATCGGCTAATATAAAATCCCAACTGAAATGATTTACAGAAAAATGTGAAACATTTACTCTAAGGGTCATCCTCTTATGATCCTACATGAAGGGATGGTACAAATCATTATCTGTCATCACTGTGGATTACCACATCTATCAATCACCTATGTTCACCATCTAGACATGGCTCCCAATGTCTCATCCAAGCTTTCCATCGTCTGTACAAGACAAAACATGGTGTGGGCGATGCCAATGAATCAGGGAGTATAAAAAAACCCAGTAGGGACCCTGATATCCCTGAAGGTCTCCCATAGTTCCACATTGTAAAAACCACAAAGCATGATCTCGATCACAAGAATATAGTCAAATACAGGTTACACCATGTATACAACATTAAAAATACGAATAAAAAAAATTAGGCTTTAGATAGATCATTATATTTTATTAGGTGACTTAATTACTAACCTGAGAATGTCATTCTACCACTGATCCTCGGCGAGTCGTGCTATGTCCGGCCCATGTCGGGTCACGCTACTGCTGATCCATAGAGAGTCACACTACTCCGGATCCGTAGAAATCCGCACTACTACCGATCTATAGAGGGTCTGTCTCATGCCGATCCATAGAGGGTCATTCCATTTCTGATCCACAGAGGGTCGCACTACTGGAAATCCATGGAGGGCCTCTCTCATGCCGATTCACAGAGGGTTGCTCTTCACATGATATCCAGTCATAGGATTCCCACACATGGTGTGCTTGAGTTTGGTGATTATAATCATCATACCATTAGTTGTACCTCAACCTCTATTAAGTCCCATGAAAAAGTAACCCAATATACCCTTTTGTTGCAGGGGTTCTAATGCGATATATGGCATGTCAATCAGACACCCGGTCTGTATGATATAGGCCAAAAGGTAAATTGGGCATGATTAGATTCGAGTATGATCTACCCCAATTACACTCCAACTTCTACCCAAAATTAATTAGAGTATCTCAAAAGGACCACCTCATCTCAAGGGTCATCACATCACAGATAACACTTCAGTAATACACCTAGTATGCGAGTTATGTCAGTTTCAGTGAAACGGGGTTGATCGGGTTTGGGTCTAGTAGGTGTCTGGCCAGGCTAGTGGATCCAGCCTGACTGGAAGACGAGGTTGGGCTGGTGGAACAGACCCAACATGCGGGTATAGCCGAAGAATAACACTTCTCTCCCACACAGCTGACATGGGACCGCCGCCGTCACCGGCCGCCATCACATGTCACCGGTAACAGCTTCCACATGCCACCAGAGATACTCCGGTATTCCATTTTCCTTCCTGTCTGTGCCTACGAGCCTCTCAGGACGCCTCCTACACTGCGATCTCTTTGAATTCTACTTGTAGTAGTGTTTCACGGTCACACATGAAGAACGAACACCATCCAAGAGCAGCGAAGGGTCTTGGATTTGTTTGTACTGGACCGCACCATCCGCATTAGCATTTTATCAAAGGGGCGATAAAAATTGTCATAAACGATAAAGAAAAACCCAATGTGAAACCCCTCTACAACCTTTCCCAAGAAGGAATGAATCTCAGATCAACCCGTTGGTCGGTTGATCCCTATTATTCATATTAATCATGAATATGAAAAGAAGAATATTGAACACTTATATCCCCTACCTGGATTTGATGGAATCCACTACGGATAAAGGAATGAATTCTGCATTTCTTATCTTTCAATGTTCATCGTTGTCTTCCGATCTATAGATGGGTTTCTCCAACAGTCTCCCTTCATTCTCCATTATTTATTGGAGAGGAGTGTCATCAGCATCTCGTTAGATGTTTCTCCTATGGGGTTTGAATTCTCTTACCAACAGTTTTATTTATACAAAGAATTAGAGAGCATAAGGATATGTTCATTAATACAGTTCATTAATGAACCTTAATTAATTTATAAATTTAACACATGAGCATTTTCGTTGCACAAAAAAAATAATTGATAATGAAATGACTCTCATTTAATGCCTTATATTATATTTCAGTTACACCAAAATATTATTATTCAGTGGAATAAAAGAAAAAAATAATTTATCATTAATTTATTATTATTTTCTGAATGTCCAAATAATAAATTTTCCATCTGACCTTTTCCGGCCATACATAAGCTTCTCCCACTACTGGAAAACTAACCTATACAAACAGTTTGGAACCGTTGGTATAGGCCTCCAAACCGTTGGTATAGCCTATACCAACGGTTTTAAGAACCGTAAGCAAGTAAGCCATTGGTATAGATCTATACCAATGGGTTTTAGAAAACTGTTGGTATAGACCTATACCAACAGTTTTGAAAATCGTTGGAATAAGTAATATGAAAATCTATACCAACGGTCCATTAAACCGTTGGTATATATATTTCCAAAAAAACATTCGCTGGGATTTAATCCTAGGACCTCCAGTTTATCATTGAACTACCTAAACACTAACCTAACATGACTTTTGTGAACATAATTTCATCAATATGTATATGTATTATCATAATTATTTTAAATTTTTATTTATAGAATGTTCTGGTTAAGAGGATACGATAAAAAATCAAACGATCTATACCAACGGTTGTCAAAACCATTGGTATAGGTCCCTAGAATATTGGATGTTCTGTTGAAATATTGTTGACGTTTCCCAATGGTTTTCCAAAACTGTTGGGAAAGCCTACCCATTCCCTACCGTTTGGCCAAACTGTTGGGAAAAGTGGCCACAAAGTGGACTTTTCCCAATGGTATGGCCAAACCGTTGGGAAAGCCTACCCTTTCCCAATGGTTTTGGATAACCGTTGGGAAAAGTGGTCACAAAGTGGGATTTCCCAATGGTTTGGTGAAACCGTTGGGAAAGGGGGTATAGAGGTGTTGGGAAAGGTCACATTTCCGGTAGTGGCCTAAGAAAATCCCGGTGCTTCGAAATCAACGGTGCTCTCAAATTTTCAATATGAGCACCGGTTCAGAAGATAGAAATTCCCACTTTCACATTTACAAAACATACATTAAAAATGTTCAAAATTTAATTTCAGGATCACCTGGCCTCGGAATCACATGCCTTCATATTTCATAGTCTCTCTATAATTCTATATTATTTTTAAAAAATATAAAGTCTTTCCATCTCTTTACATTCTACCCATCATAGGGATTTACATCCTCAAAAGCCACCACAAAAGCTATGAAAAAAATGGGGTTTCTAAACACAAATATGAGCCTCCTGCTCCAATGTACTCTACTAGAGTATCTTGTGTTGCCATCAAACTCGCACCAGAGGATTGATCGTCCATGAAGGGCTTTCTCGTGTCGATAAACCATCTCCACTGGGTACTACATAAAAGTTACCCAACCATCAATGTCCAGCTCTCCCCAATCGATTATATGCAATGGATCATGAATGTATCTCCTCAACTGCGAGGCATGGAAAACTCTATGAATCAGATGAATAAGAGAGGGAAGAGCTAGGTACTACGCCACCTCACCAACTCTGCAGAGAATTAGGAAAGGTCTGATGAAAATTAAAGATAGCTTGCTGCCCCAACCAATTCTCTACAATTCCTGTTGAGTGATACCTATTTGAAAACATGGTCTCTCTCCTTGAACTCCAACGTTATCTGTCTCTTATCGACGTAATAATTTTTCCTTCATGGTGCATTCTTCATCCACTCATGGATGATCAGCACCATCTCCGTGGTATCTCGTACCATCTGTGGAACCATATATGCTAACTCCCCATGGTCCATCCAATGTAAAGGAGATCTACATGGTCGCCCTAAAAAGGACTCAAATGATGCAATGACGATGGTGGGGTGATATATGTTGTTGTATGAGAACTCCACTAGTGGAACTTGGTCCTTCCCATCGTGGAAAAAATTAAGGACAAAAGAACGAATCATATACTCCAGTGTCTTTATGGTTCGCCCAGTATGAAAATTTGTTTGAATGTGAAAGGCAGTTCTCAAGTGAATATGAGTCCAAAATTCCACTATTAATCCCTTCCACAACCGATTTGTAAATCGGGTTTCAAGATATGAAATTATCATCATTGGTACCCCATGAAGACATACTATCTTTTAGATGTAACAACATCATAATCCCTCTATTGATCCCTATTTTTGGATTGGTAAAAAACGGGCCGACTTTGTGAGTCATTCAATGATCACCCAAATAGAGTCATGGTCCCTATATGTGCATGGTAACCCAGTCATGAAGCCCATTGAGATTCCATCCCACATACATTATTGTACCTCTAGTGGTTATGTTATGCCTACTGGAACCTAATACTCGGCCTTCACTTGCTGGCATGTGAGGCATTGTGAAATGAACTCTACCAGTCCTTTATGCATCCCTAGCCAGTAGTACTAACACCAGAGGGCCTTTTATATCTTTTCCACTCTAGGATGTAGCGCCATAAGGGATTTATGGAACTCTCTCAAAACCTAGTCTCTTCAAAGTAACTGGTACAATGGTGCATCCTCTAAAAGGATTATGTGATCCCACCTATCTAATATCTAAGAGGAGCCTTCCCTGAGGATATCTAAAGATGTTGAGCCACATAGTCAACGTCCCCAATATGTGCCTCCTGAACACACTGATGGAGTGGGGAGTGATAGTCATAGTCTGGAGGTAAGTAGTTCAATCACTATCCATATGGGATATCTTCAATGCGGCTAGCTGTTCTGTCACCTCACTCAACAGTTGTAGACCCAACCTCCTATTGAGTGCATATGATACTACGTTTACTTCCAAGGAGTGTATAATATCTAAAAGTAATAGTCTTGGAGGAACTCTAGCCATCGTCGATGTCTCAGATTCAGGTCGTTCTGTGAGAAGATATACCTGAGACTATTGTGATTAGAGTAGATAGTAATTCATTCACTCATCACATAGGTCTTCCACATCATCAATGAAAATACCAGTGCTGCTAACTCCAGGTCATGGGTCGCGTAGTTCTACTCATGTTTCGTCACCAATAGCGAGCCGTATGCGATCACCACTCTCTCATGTATCAGAAAACAACCTGGTCCAATCCCTAATGCATCGTAGTAGACTACATATGCAACACCCTCTTCTAGTAGCCTCAATAAGGGGGAATTTTCAGCCTCTACCACAAATCATGGAAACTATACTAGAATCTCTTCATCCATAAAAAGGGCTATCCCTTCTTTTTCATAACAGATAGTGGTTTTACTACTCTATAAAAGTTAGTTAAAAATATTCAGTTGTACCCAGCCAACCCCAGAAAACAACATACCCTAGCCACGCCCCATGGTGGATCCCTAAAATGTACTGCATCTATCTTCCTCGAATCTACTAAAACTCTGGCCTCCGAGATAACAAGTCCCAAAAAATGGACCTTAGGTATCCAGAAATAGCTCTTTGAGAGATTACCATAAAGCTGGTGCTCTCAATGTGTATCTAGAAGAATATGTACATGTGTGTAGTGCTCCTACTCTGAAGCCGAGTACACCAAGATGTCTTCAATGAGTACCACCATGAAGAGATCAAGGTAAGGTTGAAAGATACTATTCATGAGTCCCATGAACACTATGGGGTCGGTCATGAAAAAAAGAATCACCAAGAACTCATAGTGTCCATACTAGCTTCTGATGGTTGTTTTCGTTATGTCCTCATACCATACCCTAAGCTGATCATAGCACGATCTGATATTTATCTTCAAAAACCACCATGCATCATTCAATTGATCACAAATATAATAAATCCTTGGCAGAGGATACTTTTTATTTACAGTCCCCTAGTTCAAGCACCGATAGTCCATACAATGATCAAACTCCCATCATCCTACTTGGTGAAGAAAATCAGGGCTACCCGTGGAGAAACATTTTGCCATACAAAACCTTTATCCACATGTCCTCCAATTATACACTAAACTCATGAAGCTCCATGGGAGCCATACGATATGCTGGTGTAGTTATCAGTGTCATCCCAAGGTACTAGTCGATGAAGAAGTCTACCACTCTGCAAAGATGTAGTCCCAGAATGTTCTAAAGAATGATATAAACATATTGGTCCACTACACTAGGAGAGCTCAAACTCCTCTCGTCAACTACAATAATGGTATGTCTACAAATATGATCAGTGGTCAGCTACACCCTCCTCTAAGAAAGTCCATCCTATTCTATAAAGTTTCATTTCTCATCAGTGAATGAAAACTTTGTCCCATACCTGCCGAAACACAACACCTTGCACCTAAACTAGTAAATATGATCTTGTAACAGGGATAACCAATCCATACACAAGATTTCATCATACAGCCTCGATGATTCAACTAAGAGATTCTAGTCAAAGCTCTTGCCTCTTATAGTAAGATCACACGTTCGGTATGAGTGTGTAATACTTAAATCCTATCTCGTATGAGTCTCTAGTCATATATATCGAGCTAAGGGATCCATCAGAATCTCATAGATCTAAAAGATAGTTGTGGAAATTAATGAGTTATTAGAAATTGTGTCTATAAGAACTGGAGATAGGGTGGATTAGACACAGATCATACCTCGAATAAACTTCAGAGCACTGAGGTCATAGGGCTTCACCCCCTGAAGTTGATCTCATCGCTATCCACATACTCCCTATAGTCGAGTGGACCACTTGGAGGTGGTGGCTGCAGTACCTCAAAACATGATCAACTTCTTGATGAAAGGCATACTTCTCTACCACGTCTTCCACCTAGCATACCACATTGTTCAAAACTCTACAGCTGCCTTGGAGGTCCCTCAACCATATTTTGATTATCAATATGGAGGGTCGGGTAGTCGTGTGCCATGTGACCCTATCTTCTGCATGAGTAGCAAAATTTTCTCCACTAATGGCCACCCCTACCTTCTGATCTCCATACCTCTGACCTTACATCCTGGGGTCATCCTTCGAATGGTCTGGATCACTTAGTACACTACTTTATCTTCCTACTACTTGTTGTGGATGACTCAGCTACCTATCATCTGGTGGTGTCTCTCACCATCAGTGCCTGCTCAGCTTGGACGATCTCCACCAGCAGTGCTCAGTCTTGCACTCTATCTTGCATCAAAATGTTTAGAAAAATCATTGATGTTATGATCTCCCATTGGATTCCTTTCTCAAAGGTATGAGGCCTGAATAAAGGGTCATGTACCATGTTAGTGGTGTAGCGGGAGATGTCATTGAATCTCACCGAGTACTAGGACACCGTCAGGCGGCCCTACTGTAAGTATTTTAGCTCTTGAATACGCACAGAGCCTAAATTCATTGATACGAAATAATCCTTAAAGAGGCTCTCAATTTCTAACATGGAAAGAGTCATCTTCTCTGGATTTCGGAGGATCAGGATCCACTATCCTTCTATTGTCCCATGAAAGAGACTAGAATCAATGATCACCATCTGGTCTACTGGTGTCTCAACAAAGCCGAAAACTCATGCCACACCCCTCATCGACTCCTCAGCTGCATGTGGATCATTCCTTCCATGAAACCTCAGAGGCCCCTATCTCAGGATCTTGTGCAATATGCTCAATAGTAGTGCTATGTATGCTAGTGAGGTTGGTAGAAACTTCTACCCTACGGGTGGAGGTACTACAGGTACACCATCCAGCGGTTCTACTACTGTAAGAGGGCCCTACACTAATGCCTTATTGATCAGTGGGATATCATTGTGATCTCTCTCTAGAATCCATGATTGCTATTTATGTGGTGGAATCCTGTAAAGGAAAAGATGTCCCATGGTCAATAAGTAATACCTAGTGAGATGAATCAAAAGAGATAAAATAAAATAATTTTCAAAACACACGAAAAATATCTTTCTTGTACCAAGCCAAAAATCAGAATTAAGTGTCTTGGTGTATCGTTACGTTGGCAACCAAACCAACATTGGACTCCCTGAACAGTAATCAAAATTCATGACACATAACACTATTGCTCTATTAAAAAAATTGACTCTTATTTATTATGGTAGAACTGACCACCCTCAGATACCAATTTGTTATGAACTGTCCCTAGGGGCCCATGTTGTTACTACCCCGAGCCTGCCTTCCATAGGTCAGGTGTTGTAGACTAGAACTAGAAAGGCGATATCCAAAAATGGGAATATATTTACATTAAACATTTACCCACATAGGCTGGGCATACTTCACATATATAAAACACAACAAAAAAAGAAAAGTAAAACCACTACTAAAAAACACCACTGAGAGTAAACGTAAGTACTAAAAGTAAAAAGGGTATAGTAATCAAGCCCAACGGAAAAGAATGTTCATAAAAGAGGCAAAAACGTGGTCTAAAGTTCATGAAAAAAGGATCCTACTAGAAGGATAGGTGTAGTTCATCATTTTTTCCCACTACCTTCCACCATGTCTATCAATCACCTTCGTGCACCATCTAGCCCTGGCTCCCCAAGTCTCAGTCACGAAATTCGTCATCTACACATGACAAACAAGGTGGGGGTGATGCTTCTGCTAGGGTGAGTAGAACAATACCTAGTAGAGACCCCCAAAGGCCTCCCAGAATTCCACAATGGAAGAAACACAATGAATTATCTCAGTCACAAGCATATAGTAAATGATATCTCACCCTAGGTATACAACATTAAGATCAGGTGTACAGATAATTATTATTATTCTAGATCATTCTATTATATTAAGTGGATCAACTAATAAATCATGGAAGGGTTTGTCTACTGCATATATGTAAAATATCTCTCTATCCCTGATCCTTGACCTATCACCCTACTACCACAACATGTCGGGTTCTGCTACTAATTATCTACAGAGGGTCTCACTATAGTGAATACACATAGGGTCGGACTACTATTTATCCACATAGAATCGTACTACATCAAATCACTGGATTGTCACTCTCATGCCAATCCATGGAAGGTACTACCATTTCTTATCCATGGAGGGTCACACAGATGTTTATCCATGGAGGGTCTCACTCTTGATGATCCATGGAGGATCTCTCACCTCGTGACAACCAGTCCTAGGATTCCCGCACATAGTGTGCTTCTGTTCTAGGGATTCATATCGACATACCATCGGTCATACCTCAACCACGATGAAGTATCAATAAGAAGTTACCCATGGGATCATCATGTCGTAAGGATTCCAATATGGCAGACGATGCATCAATTGGATTCCCAGTATGTAAGATATAAGAAATAAGGTAAATATGGCCCGGTTGGATTCGAGTGAAATCTAACCCGAACACAATCCAATTTGTTCCCAAAACTCAAGTGTATTATCTCCAAAGGATCGCCTCATTGAAAGGTTCTTCATGCCCTAGATAGCACGTCAATCGCACACTCAGTTTTTGAGTTACGTTAGTTTCAGTGAAACAGGGCCGGTCGGGTCTGAGTCAGGTAGGGGTTTGGTCTGGCTGGCCCATTGGTCCTACCGGTTCGGCTAGCTAGAAGGTCCAGCCCGACTAGCAGTTCCTGCCCAACCGGAAGATCTGGCCTGACTGGTGGACCCGACCCAACTGGCATACCCGACCCACCTGGAAGGTCCGACCCACCTGGAGAACCCATCACTCATGGATGCAGTCCATTCACGTAGAACTAGATGATGGGAATCAGGTTTAATGCAGCTGGCGGTGCCAGCAGGGCACTGGCCCCTCTCTCAAAACAGCCGGCTAGAGTCTTTCATTGTGTGTCTAGTAAAGCGACCTTAGTAGGCCACTCCCACCCCCACGTCAGGGGTTCCAGCACAACATCTTCCTCTTGATGTGGCCATCTAGCCGCAACACCATGACATAGCGGTGCCTACATGTACCGCCCTATCCACGTGGCCCGCATGGGCCGACCACCGCCGTCAGTCGACAGATCTGCCGCGTCCATGGTGCCTCACTAGCGGCTACTTCCATGGGCCACTAGAGATGATCTACTGGTCCATTTTCCTTCCTATCTATGCCTACATACCTCTCTATTCACCGCCTACATTGCAAGATCTTGGGATTCACCTTACTACTGTGTTGCTCGATCACCCATAAAAAATGCACAACATATAAGAGCGAAGGAGGTTCCATTCCATGTTTGAATTGGACCACACTCTCTACATTTGCATATTATCATATGGTTTATAATAAATTTTAATAAATATTATTAAAACCCCCATCGGTAAATCCTACTACAACTTTCCGTAAAATAGAATGAATCGCGGATCAACCCAATGGTCGGTAGATCTGCATTTTTCATATGTTTCAAGAATGTTTAAATAGTAATACTAATCAAATAAATATCCTACATGGATTCAGTAGAATCTTCTATGGATGAATGAAATAATTCCATGTTCATTGTCATTTTCATTCATCGTCATCGGATGATCTCTGAATCTAATCCTCCAATGGTCATCATCCGTTCTGCATTCTTCATTAGAGAGGAGATTCGTCGACTTCTAATCATAGGTTTCACCCACGAGTTGTGAATTCTATTTCCAATGGTTTTATTAATAAAAATAATTAATGATCATTATGATAGCTTTATTAATGTGGTTCATTAATAAACCATAATAAATGAATCAATTAAACACACGAGTGTTGTGGTTACACAAAAATGGTAATAGGTCATTAAATGACTATCATTTATTTGTGGTTCCTCTATCCTATGCATAATGAGTGAAGAAATGAATAAAATAACTCATAGTTATTTTTTTCTCAAATAGTGAAAAATAACTAATCCATATGACATTTTCTAACTAATGTTATGCTTCACCTAAGTGAATCACGACACTGCGAATTCAATGGTGCCCACATATTTTCACACTGACCACTGGTTAAAAAGATTGAAATTCCTTCTCGCACGTTTATGAACATACTTTAAAAAGATCAAAATTCTATTCTGCACTCTTCGGGCCTCGGAATCACGTGTCATTGAATTTTATAGTCTCATAATAATTCCATATAATTAAAAAAATATACCAAATTTCTTGGTCTTTACATCTAATATGAAAATACCTTACATTATATATAGTATCCCAAATAAATAAAATAGATTCTATGGATTTTTTTGAAATCCACGCCTATTTGTACTTTTTTAAATGCAAAAGCTACTGTCATTTATAGCTTAGACTACATGTTAGACTAAATAATATAAGACAACAATATATTATTAAAAAATTATTATTGAATATAAAAGGATATAACCTTGACATTAAATTTATAGTTATGAATATTATCAACTGACATGTAAAAATTTATGTTTTATATAAAAAAAATCAATTCATTAGCAACCAATTATTTATAAATGTAAATAATAAAAAAATGAATATAAAAATAAATATTAGTATTATTTTCATTCTATCATTGTATTGTGGTCTTGATAAACTAAATTAATCACAATTAATCAGTTATTTTAGTGAAATATAGATTTTACATATTCAATAAAATATTTTTGATACACTCCCACTAGGTTTGATTGGTATAATTAATGAAAAGACAAAATTTTACACATGAATAACAATGTTTTTAAAAAGGATAATTTCTATGATTTAAACGAGAAAAAAATTTCATATCAAAATATTGATCCTTTTTAAAATTTCATATGTAAAAATAAACATCATATTTGGAATTTAATATAAAAAATTATCTTAAGGTGTATTTTTTTTAGTAATATTAATTTTTAATGAACAGTAAAAAATAATGAATGTTAGTTCAAAACAATTTTTTCATCTAATTTATTTATAAGGATAAGTTATGTTTTACATTGGATTTAATTTTCATTTGGATTGTATTTTTACCAATTAATCTAATATATTTCATCATAATAAGTTTCTATTTGAAAGTGAATATAAAAACAATGAAATGTTTTGAAAGTTTTTATATTAAAAACTAGCATTGTTGATCCACCCGCCAGATATATTTGAAGTTAATTTATTAAAATTATTAGATTTTAATATGACAAAATGGATTCCATATTTAAAATAGGAATAATTTATAATTTCTAGTATGACAAAGTTTGTCTTACCAAAAATATTTTTGAATGTGATTAAAATTTATTACAATACCTAAGGTTAAATTATGCATAATAAGGGACTGTTCCTTAACCATACAAACCAAAACAACACATAAAATTTTCAAAGAGATATTGTAAGGGAATATTTATTTTTTTCTTATCCTTCCAGGGATCTAATTGGTTTTATTATTGGTTCTATATGAGATTTGAAAAATGTGTATGGAGTGGCTTTGTCAAAATATTACATGAGTGACACTCCTCCACTTTAAAAGGCCACCACATCTCCCACTACATCAAACCTCCAAAAAAAACCTAGGTTCATCCAATCTATGAGAAAATAGATTCCAAAAAACAATACCCTAGTTCATGAATAATTTATTTTTAAATAAATCCTTCTCTGAAATCCCTTTGATATAAACCAATATGAGTTAATCTATTTAAAGGTAAAATTTTTCAATGATATTTTTTCTTTCATTTTCATCTCCACTACTTATAATATTCTTATTCCATTTTTATATAATCAAAAATGGATACTAATTTGTAATGTTATTATTTCTACCTACACTTACACACACCTCCATCTAATGTGTAACAGACAAACTATTTCCCTTTACAGTGAACTACCTCATCAAAAAACAATGATTATTGATTTTATATTTACAACCTATCATGGTGGCCATTATTATAGAAAATGTATTTAAATATAAAATATATGATATATATATTTCATTTATTATTCTATAATTTTTAGTTAAAACATACCATTATTATTTCCATCTTGCGTAAATATGAGAATTTCGTTTGAGGAACTATTTTCTACCGCCTCCCTCAAAGAGATGTCACTCGTTCATGCATTTCATGGAATTTAAAATAATTCTCTTAAAAAAAGTAACATATATTTCATATATATGATATAATAATTATAATTTAAATATATCATTTATTTTTAATACTTTTAATAAAATAATAAAATGAAAGCTGCATTCATGTGTATGTATGACCTATAGTCTCCATGAATAGAGAATTTCATTTTATATATTCAAATATTATAGATTATTATAAATAAAAATTTAATGAATATATTAGATAATTTTGTAATGGATTTAAATTCTGTATATGATTAAATTATGATCTATTTAATATGAAAAGAAAAAAAGAAGTCAAAGCTTACTATACAAAACTAGGCAATTAACACCCTAAATAGAGATAATAATTAAAAATTGTTAACAAACAGGTAAAAAGACATTATAAAAAAGATGATACGTAAAATTAAAACAAATTATTAGGGTTATATTTTATTTTAGTAACATATTTTAAAAAACTATAAAAAGGGATAAAAACCACACATTAAATGTAATGTTATGGTAAGAGAATTGCATCTCTCTTTTTATTACTGTGAGATACATGGTTTGTTGAACACTCATGTTTATTGTGTGTTATATAAACATCAATTTGAAATAATACATCATGAATTTTATTGTTTTTATTATATTATAAGATTCGTTAAATTTCTTTTTATTACATTAGTAGAATGATTCTATGTCACCCAGTGGTAAGAGTCTTTGGAAATGATCTCATCATTTATCGAGAATGTTAATGATTAGGATTCAATAGATGAAATATCTTGATCTGTCTCTCAAGAATTCATGTGACCCATCTTATCCAAATCTTTTGCATTATATATTCTTGTATTATTACCATTTTTAAATATTATATATATTGGATAAATAAAAAATTTCTTAAATGGAAATCTTACTTTATTACTCCTTTTGGTCGAAAATCAATGTTCTCCCAATACCTTGTTTTATAAATATGATTTAGAAAATGTTTTACTTTGATCATATGATGGAAATGAACATTTTTTTCATTTTTTACCTTATATTGTCTTAGTAGTAATATTCTTGTATTTTTCATAAAAATGAACTTTTCAAATCAATTATGGAAAAAAAGGATTGTTTGGAACTTACAGACTTACCATCATTACAAACATCATTTCCTTGAATCTTCCATTATATTTTTAAAAGTTGAAATTTGATGAATTTTTTTTCTTAATATTTTGTTAATTTATTATTTGTATCGTGTATTTGATGGAAATGAAATTTCAAAAATGATTTATGATTTTTCAAAAATATTCAATAAAAAATTTCAATGTTATATAAAAAAATATTATCAATAATATTTTATTTTTAAGAAATGTTTTCAATATTTTCATGAAATATTTATATGTTTTCAAAGAAAATTTTTTCCAAAATGATTTCAATTATATTTTTCAGGTTTATCTTAAAAAAATGGGTTTTAAGAGGATCTATTTTTAAAAAAACTCAAACAATAAATTATATATTCCTCAAGATGTGTTTTTAAAAGTCATTTCCAAATTATTTCCCATTTAAGATGACATTCATTTGTGTTACTCATGCCTTTCTAGGGAAATTATTCAATGATTTCGATTATATTATTTCCCTAAATGGTTAATATTTTGATGTATGTTTGCTTATGAAACTTTTTTTCTTTCAGAAGTTCTATAGTTTGAATCCCACTTCTTTTTAATGGTTGGAATTATGATACCTACCTATTTAATATAGGTTATAATATAATTAAATTTCAATGTTGCATATATCATTTCATAGGTTACTATATAATGGTTTTCTATAATATTTTGGGACTTATTAGTATGATTTTGTAATATCATGGTATAGATATATATCTCCTTCAATGCATTGGGTAATTAGGGATGACCAATTAGTATATATATTATCTTTGTACCTGATTTCATGTTAAAAATTTTAGGTGTGAACATAATTACATTTTCACAATGTTGTGCATGGACCTGATTTCATGCACATTAGTTTATGTGGGAACCCAATTACATGTTCACAAAGTTATGAGTGATCCTTATTATTTGTTATAATGTTATTCAGGGTTATAGTTGCATGTTCACAAGTTTATGTGTGGACGTGATTACAAGTTCACAATTTTATACATGAACCCGCTAATTTGTTCACAATTTTATCCATTGACATGGATTCAGGTCATTATGGTTATTGGTGATCCATATTACACATTCAATGTGTAATGAATTTTTCTAATTTTATGTTCATAAGTTTATGTGGAGGTCTGATTTCGTTTTACTGACCTAATGAGGGAAACTATTTATACCCAACATTACAAGCCAATATGCAAACCAAAAATATCATGTATTATTCATATTTTATGCATTCTGGACTTATTCCATTAATTTTCCTATGATCCATTCCTTTTAAACTTATAATATTTATTATGATCTTTGATATGTAGGATATGATCATCTAATGTTATGCTATATTTTTATACCCTTTGTTCATGTTATTCTTACTCATTTCCTTTATTTACCCTTACTAAAAATTCAATCTCAACCATTTCTTATATTTCCTTTTCCCCTAGCTTTGAAGAATGTTTTAAGGTAGATTAAATAATGGTGGAAATATATATATAATATTTTAAAGATTGTTCCCTAGGATATATGATTTAGTTTTTATGTTACCAAATATACTAATCTACCACATTATTCATGGTTATATTATTTTAATGTATTGAATGTTCATCTAAAATGATTTAATATCAATTTATGTTTATCCTAGGTCACTATAGTTGGTATAAAATGAATGTATTAGTCAACCCTTAGAAACTAGGATTATAAAAAATTGGTGAGATCCACAGGTGTATTACAAAGGAAATGTCTACGAATGACTCTAAGGATAATGAAAAGTATAGTGGAATGACCTAGAATTTTTTTAAAAGATATAGTGAGTGGTTTCCTAGAAATATATCAATGTATGGATAATACAAGTGGTTGTGGCTTTGGAAAAAAGTCCCTAGGAGTACCAAAACCAAATATATGTTCAGAGGCTGACTCGAGGAAATCTTGTAAATGACAACAGGCCTTTCTACTTACCTAGTTTGACACTATTATATGATGTGATAATTAAATTAAAAAACAATTCAAAAACCATTATGATGGGTGTGAATGTAAAATGAAAATGAATAGATTAACATAAACCTATGGTGTCATATATTAATAAATTTTTCATAATTTGGACATCCTATATATAATCTGTCATGGTTATATAGTTTTCCTCTATGTTACGTGATTCTCAACTCATTCATTCTAATTTAATCAATTGAGTTAATTTAAAATAACATTCTATACATTGAATTTTTCAAATGTATAATGAATGGGAATAATTCAAATCAATTTCCCAAGTGGAAATCTATAAAATGGGAAATTAATTTTTTATGCGTATTAGATAATATTTTGAAGATAAAGAGACCACAAATGACTTGTGAACGGTATGTTATATTCCTCTTGTATTGTTTACATTAATCAAAATAATAATGATTAGATTTATTTTGAGTAACCTTATTACATGATTAATATATTATAGGAAGTAGGTATTATGTAAAAAGTTGATGAATCCTGAGTAATGGTTTACAAATAATGTTGGATTCATGATGCACTTATGTTTTTGAATTCAATGATTATATTATTTAATAAATAAATATAAAAGCACTTTTTGTATTTGTTTTATTAAAGGATTGAAAAATTAAATTGTTTATTATGAAGAGGAATTATAGAAGTGGTATTTTAATTAAGGTAAGGCAACCCTAAATGTGATCAAAATTTTTGGAAATTTATGTTTCTCTTTTATAAAGAGATGATTCATTTGGATGAAGTAAATTGGACAACACTGATTACCAAAGAATGAATAAAAGATCTATTGAAAAATAATTCTATGATATCATGGATGGGGCATAAAACTTCATTGAATTAAGTAATATATCTGATAACACATTTAATGAGAGAAATACATTATGTCATTAATGACGTATTGTAATCCAGGTGATTACCATGTCTCGAGAGGATATACATTGGGGATATTTACATTTTCCAAATGAAACCACCAAGGGATAATTTTTTATATATGGGGTTTAATGATAATTTTATTTGGATTCAATAATTATAGTGTTTTGTATTTTCAAAATTCAGAAGGGTTATAAGATTAAAAATTACTGGGATTCATATGTTAAAAATTCAAATCATGTTTCCAATATTAATTTGTTATCTCACAACATGAATATTTATTAATATTCGATAAACTGCACTACAATTTTGTGTTGTTGGTATGTAAAGGGAGATTAGATGACTTATCTTGGATCTCATGATCAGAAAGTTCTTTAAGAATGAGTAATTCACTATACTTTTGGATAAATATGTAAAGTTGAAAATTTCCATGGAAAAACCTAATGGTGGGATTTTACTTTTGAAAGGGAATTTTATGAAGTAGGTATAATTTCTCATAAATTTATTCAGATATAGGGAATATATTTTAAAACAAAAAAGGTTATCCTAATACCCTCTTTATGGATGAATCAATTGGACCCTTATAAAATCAATGACTTACGGAAATCTGATTGACACCTTTCTCCTGACCGATCTCTCTATTTCTCTCCATCATTACATGATAGTTATATTTGTCTTCCATATACATGTCTCCACTTCCCACCTATGTTTTCTTATGTGGAATCCTATTTATATTCTATGTTGGTTAAAAATCATGTTTCCAAAATTTCTTAAAAATATTATGTTTTATGATTTGTTTTTATGATATTGGATTCAGTGAATGGATCTTTAAAATATAAAAATCATGATAATCCACAAAAATTTCACGGGAAAATTCATTTTAAGAGGTGTAAAATGTATCACCCCGAGTTTTTGTGAACAAATTTTTCTTTTGAATAAATTAATTATCTGTGATTTATTGTATGGAACTATGTTAAACATTCTTTTCACATGGAACCATCATGGCATGTGTTACACGACACTAACTTGGCTTATGTTACATGAAACACTGACTTAACACCCATTATAAGAAACACCTAGTGTAAAAAGAATATAATAACCCAATAATTTAAATATTTTTAATATAATAAATGAATAAAATATATTCTGAGGATTTTAATTCAAACCCCAAATAGTTATCCGGTATTATACCCAAGAGTTTCATTCATTAATATCTTACACTACACATAAGTCGAAATATAACCAGATAATGATATATTATTATAGAATTTTTATTTAATATAATAAAATATAACCAAGAAATTAAATTAGAACATAAAAAATGTATTAAATAACTTATTAATGTGTATGATTATAAATATAAAATGAATTCTTTGGTTACCAATTAATTATCAATGAAACTAAGAACCAAATGAATATAAAAATAAATATTATTATTTTCATGCTTCCAAAGGATTTTTGTCTTAATAATATATATTAATCATAATATGTGAGTGATTTTAATGAAATTTATATTTTAAATATTCAATATATTATTTTTAATATTCATCCATTAGGTTTGATACGAATAATACAAGAAGGAACTCAATTTCACACATAAAAACTCATTCTTTTATAAAGGATATTTACATTCATTAAATGGAAAGACAATTTTAAATCCAAATCATGAAGATATAATAAATTAATTTTATCTAAAAAACATTGTATTTTATTATAAGTATAAAAATTATCTTAGGGTGAAATGTTTGTATTTTTCTGTAACGATTCTTTTTGTAATGAATAGTGAATAATAATTAATTTTTGTTCAAAATTTAATTTTCATCTAATTTATTAATATGTTTAAATTATAATTTAGATAGGTTTTAAATTCTAAATAGATTATATTTTTTAAAAAATAATCCAATTTATGTTATTGAAATCAATTTCAATTTTAAATTTACTATAAAAACAATGATATCATTCGAATTATTTTTCTTTAAAAACCAGCAATTCCTACCTACTGGTTGGATGGATGTTAAATTAATTTCTATCAATTTTATGATTTTAATTTGGAAAAATATATTCCATATTTATAATGTGAATAATTTAAATTCTCTAAAAAGGAAAAAATTGTTTTATTGCTAAAAATATTAGTGAAAGGGATTAAGAATAATTACAAGGATTAAGGTTAAATTAATTGTTACTAGTGACTAAACCTTAACATTAAGTCCCCAAAAAACCTATAAACATGTCAAAATTATATTTTATAGACATTTTTAGAACCTTTACTCAATTTTATATAATTTTTTATATTATTTGAGACACTAGAAACATGAATAATGTTTATGGAATTCATTTGTCATGATATTACAAGAGCACCTCTCCTCCTCCAATATTAAAGGCCAACACTTCTCCCACTTACTCACACATCTAAAAACACTTAGTATCATCCAATATCATTTAATATAGCTTCCCAAAATTCATTAAATATATATTGAATCCTCAGTTTTCATATAAATCATTCCAAGAAAGCCCTTTTGTATAAACAAAAAGGAGTTACCTGATTTAATGGTAATGTATTCCAATGATCTATTTTCTTTAGTTTTCTATTTAACTCCATATAATCTTATTATTACATGATTAAATAAAAATAAACGTTATCCTAAATATAATATTATATTTTTATGTAAATATTTTCTTGTACACATACAAAACTCTATCTAATGGGTTACAAATACACCATTTCTCTTTATGGAGAACTATTTCCTCACGAAATGATAATTCTTCATTTTTTCATTACAACCACTAATGGTGGCCATTGTGAAGGAAAATATGTTTATATAAGTTTTATATGATATTTATAATGTCATTATTCTTCATTAATTTTTATTTATGACATACCTTTATGCTTTTCATCTTGTGATAATATGATAATTTCATTTGACGAAGTTTTGAATACCGCTACTCAATGTTAGGGGACTCATTCATTTCATTCATGGAATTTATGAAAGGTTTGTATATATATTAATATTTAGCATATATAACAAAGATATTATATTTTTATTATAATAAACATATATCTTTTATATTTATTTATTTTAATACAACAAATAAAGGAAATTTGTATTCCTGCATACGTACGACCTACCATCTTCATGAACGATGCAGTTTGTTTCTTATATCGAGACATTAAAGATTTTTATAAATGCATATTAAATTTATATATAATATAATTAATTTTTTTTATAATTTTTTAGATGATGAAATCATGATCTATGAAATAGCATAAATAAATAAGCAGTCAAAACATAATTTAGAAAATTAGACAATTAACACCCGAAATAGTGAAAATAATAAATGATTTTTATCAAATGGTTTACAAGATGTTAAAAGAAGATGATAAATAATATTAGAAAAATAATTATGGTTTTGGTTTAAGTTAGTAAAAATTTTTATACCATTATAATTGAGTATAAATACCACTGAACAAAATTATGGTTAATGTAAGTGAATTTCATATAACTTTTTTATTACCTAGAGATAGATGCCTTATTCACCACAAAATTTTATTTTGGGGTATATAAATAACAATTTTAAATAATATTTCATAAATTTTATCATATTTATATTATTATTAGGTTTATGAAATATAATTTTCTCACTTGGGGAGTTAGATTCTATGTTACCATGTGCTAAGAGTCTATTGACATAATCTCATTGTTTATAGAGATTATTGATGATTATACTTCACTTTATGTCAAATCATGATCTATCTCTAAAGGACTCCCAAGAAATAGCTTATAATATTTTTATAGGATATATTAATGTATTAGTGAAAATTTTAAACTATTTGGTACATAGTATAACTAATAAAACGTTTTTATTAAAATACCATTTTATTTCCCCTTTTTCATGAAAATCAGTATTAATTCAAAGCACATAATTCAAAAACTACTTTCAATTTTTTAAAAATATTATCATATTATGTTAAAGGAAATTTTTACACATTTTTTTCCTTCTGAGATCTTATATGTAATGTTATTTTTATTTTCCTATCAAGGAACATTTGGAACTTTTAATGGAAAAAAGGAATGTTTGGAACATATCAACTTACCACTGTTGAAACCTTCATTTCCCTGAATCTTCTACATCACATTTAAAAATTTAATTTAAAGGTCAAATATTATCTTAATATTATGAAAAAAAATTATGTGTATTTTAGTGAAAAAGGATTTCAAGGATTTTATGGTTTTTATTAGGAATCTATTAAAATATTTCAATGCTATTTTCAATGAGAAAGTCATTAAAGAATGTTTTACGATTACAAAATTTATTAAATGTTTTACAGGAATTATTTATATGTTTTCAATGAAATAGGTTTCCTAAAATATTCTTAATATATCTTTATAAATATACAACATTATTTTCATGGAAACAGTTTTCAAAAGTTTTCATATTTTAAAAATTAATTTTTAAAAGTAGAAAGTATATTTTCCTAAAGATGTTTTTTTAAAAGGTTGGTCAAAATTATTTCCAATATAAAATGAAATACATTGGTGTTACTCATGAATTTATGGTTAAATTATTAAATTATTCAATTCATATTCATTCTATGAATGGATATTGTTTTTATGGAATGATGTTTATGAAACTCATTTCCCTTTCATGGGTTATATTATTTTGAAACCCGCTTATTTTCATTAATGGAGACTATGTGACCTACATAATTTACATATGAGATGATATTATTAAATGTTCTTGATTCCCATATGATTTCATGGGTTAAAATATGATTATTGATTATAAAATTGTGTAACATGTTTGTATTATTTTGTTACATCTTAAATGGATCTATGACTCCCTCCAATAACTTGGGATATGATAGATTACTCATGGATATATATGATACATGTGAACCTGATTTCATGTTCACAATATTATGAATAAACCTAATTGCATTTTTACAATATAACTCATGGAACTAGTTATATGTTAATATGTTTATTTATGAACCTGATTACATTTTCACAATGTTATGAGTAAACATTACTATGTGTTCCAAATATTATGTATAGACCTGGCTTCAAGTTCATATTATTATATGTAAAACTAATTTCATGTTCACAGTGTTGTGTGTGAACATGAAAACATGAAAAATCTTTTATTCATAGACCTAGTTTCATGCTAAAAATGATAAATGTAAAGCATATTACATTTTCACAATGTTATGGGGGGCCTAGTTTCATTTCCATAAGTTGATGTGGGGGCATAATTTCATGTCTTTAACTTATTTAGTTAACCTATTTCTACTAATACATGTTAATAATGTTTTAAACTAATGTGCATTGCACAAACTCAATGTCTTATTCAAATGATATTATTTCATGACTTATTATCGTAATTCTCTTGTGATCCTTGTATTATAAAATGCCAATATTTGTTATGATCTCTAATATACAAGGATTATCTTCAAATGTTATGCTTAAAGTCCATAACCTTTATTCATGTTATGCTTCCATAATTCCTTTTTTACCCTATTTGAGAGTCTTTGGTCACCCTTTTCTTATGATTTATTTCCACAGGTTATGAAGAAATTTTTTAGGTAGTAGTAATAAAGGTGCAAACATATTTGGGAGATGGTAAAGATATTTTAAAAGGATAAAATAATTTTTTTCCAAATTTCAATATAAATTAAACTATTATGGTACATAGGCATATAATAATGTAATGTACAAATTATTCATCTAAAATGATGTAATATCCATGTATGTTACTCCTGGTTTTCTATAATCATTCCATGTATAAAATAACATAGATGAAAATACATAAATAAAATTTCATGTAATATAAATGAAAACACATTCCATTTAGTTAGTAAACATAGAATGGAATGCATCCATATATTATTTCGTAGTTAAAATATCAAAGATAACAACAATGAAATTACTAATGAAGAAAATTATTAAATAATGGAAATCATGTTTCCTATGTACATGATAAATTTACCTTCATGATCTACCCTCAAGTAAATTTATGTTTGTTGGTAGAAACCCATCCGATTTGTGTTAGGACCTTTCATAAGACACTATTGTCAAGATCAATCCTCCAAAATGATTAAAACTACTTAGAAAAAACCATGAAGGGGTTTTCTCCATGTGGATTTTTATAATGAGACTACTGATACATTGAAGGTTTTAATTTATATGGTCTCCAAGAATAATCATACTATTCCAAATCATTCCTTATATAACGAGTAATCAAATCAATTCATTAAAAATTTTCCTTAAAAAATTTCCGTGTAGAATAAAGAATTGAAATCTATCAATATTTCCCCATATAAAAAATTTAATTTCAATGAAAAATCCATATGTAAAAATGGTATATAGTTTTCATAATAATCAGATAAATGATAAATGATATGGATATTTATGGGAAATTTTAGGTTCAATGATATTTAAAAATCGAATAACTCAAGTTGAAGTTAATGATTACAAATACAATTTAATGAATTGAATGTTAATAATATCCTTAGTAAATATTATTATAATAAATCTAGAGGAGGAATTATGATGGTATAATTATTAAATATATCTATTTTTGTATGAATAAGGTTTTTTCATTTATGAATAAAATGGTCTTCATAAACATTATTGAGGAAAATATCCTTTTCATTTTGAAAATTTTATTGAAAATAATATTATCTAAAATTAAATTTTCTAAACATTAAATATTTTTTATTAGGTGAAAATTAAATATATAAGTAAATGTTAAAGGTTTAAATCTAATTTTTTTAGAAATCATGGTTTTGGAAGAAAACATATTTCCCACAAAAGTGAGAAATGAAGTTAGATTTTATTAAAAAAAATTAACTTATTTTATGTACCACATTTTGAAAAAATTGAACTATAACTTGGAAAATATCATTTATTACCTCTATAGATGAATATTAAATGGTTTATAAAATAATTTTTACATTGTTTCATTTCTTTTAATTTAAATAATAAGAAATCTCAATTAGAATGAGATTGTGAATTAAACCCTTAAATAGATTATAACATTGATGTGAGAATTAATTAATGAAAATATGATTTGTATAATGTTTAAATATAAATAATAAAATTTAAATACAAAATATTATATCATTATTAATTATACACATAGTCACATAATATTAAATACAATTTGGATGCAATATAACCCCATAAAACGGAATTATGTTTTGAAATTTAATTACCACGAGGTAAATTCATGTTAAAATACCTGTAGATGAAATAATTCAAATTTAAACTCAAAATACCAAGAATATGTATTTTTTCATTATATTTAATTTTAATTGGGTATTATATACATCACATAAGAAAAACGAGGTTCATTACATTACAATATTCCTTAATTAAATGAAATTGAGATAGAATCCCTTACCTTGGGGTTCCGTTTTATTCATACTTGATTTGAAATCATTTATAGTTTTATTATACCTATTATTAAATAATTATAGAAACATATAAATATTTTTATATCATATATTAACATCTTATTACATCATTTTTATTGTTCAATAACAATGATTCATTATTTTCTTCGTTTTGGGTGGTAATTTCCATCTTTTTCAAGTATGTTTTGACATTTTATTTTTGTTCCACTTACAGAAATTGTGATTTCATCATATAAATAACCTAAAAAATACATTAAATATCATATATATATATAATATGTCTATTTAGCGTAATCTATAAAATTTGGTGATAGGAAAGGAAAAACACTATTAATGGAGTCAGTGTGTCTTATGTTCGCATGAATGATGAATATGTATTTAAAGAAATATAAGTAAATTATATATCAATATATTATCATTATAGTATTATTATAATTTTTTAAATACCATATATTTTTATTAAATCTGTTCTTAATACATTCATTCTTAAGTGTCAATGAATCACATCACTTCATATGGCAGTAAACTACTGTACCCATGAATGATGATATGGTATTCCCACAAAAAGGAAAGAATGAACATAAGAGTTGTTAAATAATTAAATAATCCAAAAATTAATTATAGATATCATATGGATAATTTATAAAATATAAATAAATAATTATTTAGATCCTTTAATGGTGGAAATGGAAGAATGAATGACATCCGTTCGTGAGGCGGTAGTCCACCATACACAGAAATGATGATTATGTATCCAATGTGATTAATGTGTGTGTGGTTGTAGGTATAAAACATAAATTATAATAATATAATAATATTAATGAAAAAATATTATATAATATATATATATATGAATAATTAATGTGCTATAGAATGAAATAAAAAAAATTTCTCCCTGATTAACGATACATATGCTTTTGGTAACTCATTTTATTTTGAAAAAAATACTTCATTGTTTGGATTTTTTTAAAAATCTGAGGAATCTAGTATTGGTGGAGGAAATTTTGGAAGTTAATATTTTAGGTTTTTTTTGATAAAAATGTCTTGAGAGGTCTGAATAAGTGAGGATGTTAGTTTCATTTTATAGTCAAGGAGGAGATTAATTCCTGTAAATACCAAAAGGAAAATACAATTTGGGGGGAATCATAAATCATGTGACTCAGTTAATGAAATATTTATCTATAAAATAAGGTATATAGTGTAATTATATACCTATAATGATATTGGTAAATGTCTCTAGATCATTTGAACCTTTAATGGAAAATTTTATTAACTATGTAAACTCATTTTCACCTTAATCTCTACAATAAATTTTAATTATTTTTATAAAATATTTATTTAGAAAATTATGTTTAAATTACTAGAAATTATAAATTATTTGGATTAAAAATATTTTATCCATTTTCCTTGTTAAAATAGAATAAGTGTTTGAAATTAATGTAAATTCAATCCCCAATAACTGATGATAAAGTGGGTTTTTAAATTGAAATGATAAAAATATTACTATTATGTTGTAGATTAATTAAATATAATAATTATTCCATTTACCTAATTATGATTCATGTATGTACAATTTAGGTAATTTTTATTAAAATCTATTTGAAAATATAATGTTACATTTTATCTTATTTAGATGAAAAGAGTGTTTTCAATTAAAATTGAATATTATGCACTGTTCATCAAAAAATGAATGATATAAAAAAACAAAAATTATTCGTACGCTAAATTTTAAATTAGTATTTCATAAAAGAAATATATATTTTCAAATATAATTTTTAAATGTTTCAAAATTTATTTTTAAAACGAGTTCACCATTAAAAGGTACTAAAACCACCATTAGAAAAAATACATATTTTTATGTGTAAAATTTGATTTGTTCTTTTTTTATGCATATACAATATATTTTTGGAATATAAAAATATTTTATTGAATATAAAATATATAAAATTAAATTATATAATATAATAATATTAATTAAATAAATTTGTTAGTATAAAATGCCTTTGGGTGTATAAAAACAATCTTTTATAATACAATTTCTTTTATATTCGATTGGATTTTATTTTCATTTAAAATTCATTGGTAACCACAGAATTCATCCGTATATTCATAATTTATTTAATAAATTTTTTTACAAATAATTTATTTTTTTGGAATAAATTTCATAAAAATAAAAATATTATTTGGTTAAACACAATATTACAAGTAACACAACATATCAACGAAAAATATTATTGTGTGAGACACAAGATAACTCTGTATATTTTGAATTGGAAGATATAGAAAAAATTGAATTTATTTAAAATATTAAATATTTCATAAAGGATAAGGATTTTATATTCGGTTCAATTCATTATTTTACATTTCATACATGCAATTGAAGAATTTTAATACTGTGAACATTCATGCTGGTACATTCTACCCACCAAAAATAAATTTCATCCTTGTAATTTGAATATGATCTCAGAAATCCATGGTTATCATTTGGGAACATCATTATAGAAAATCATACATAGTAATAGAGTTGATAAATTATACTCTTAATAATAAATAATTATTTGTACAAATGTCTCGTGGAATAACCTATAACATGGTTTCTACGTAAAAGAATATTGGTGGATTGTTAATATACAGACTTGGAGGAAAAAAGTAAACAATTATAGTTGGTGATTTATTTCATTGATAAAAACAAAATAATTTATAAATGGAAAGTTTAGAGGCTGAAAAAAAAATTGTTAATTATTCAAAAGACAAAAAATTCAATAATAATAAAGGTATTGGGATAAAATAATTATTTCAGGAACATTTTACTAATTTTTAGTAATTATTTTACTACATATGAATAAAAATAAGTATACTAACATGATATATTTGAATTTAATGAACAAAAGATTATCCTATGTTAATTCATTATTAAAATTCCCATTTATCCCTTTAATATAAGAAATCAATACCTAAAAATGAATGTTTCATTTCTGATGCACTAAAATTCACTTTTAGCAGATTGTAGGATACATAAAAAAGAAAAAATTATAATTTTTTGACCCTATAAATTTTATAAAACCAATCTAGTTAATACATAAATATCTAAACATCAATTAAAATACTACTGATTCATCATTAATGTTTATTCGTTACATTTTTTATCTAAAAACACTGACATATTAACCAGAAAGACACATAAGCTAGTGGTAGGCATGAAACCCTTATAATCCATTAGTAATGGGTTCATTCCACACTATTATGATGGATTGGATGGGTTGTTACAATGTAATAATGCTGTCATTTTTATAAATTATATAATTTTGATATAGTTCCCAAAACATTGATGAACATCATTGAAATGAAGTAACTCCTTAACATACTTTTTTACTAAGGTATTCAATGAAAAAATTATAAAAAAGTCTCATAAATATAATGATCATATTAACCATAATTTTTATCAAGACCATTAAACCTATGTAGAGGCATCATTCCTCAAACAACCTTTCCATTGCACAAAAAAATTTCATTTTTTTCTTAATGTCATTACTCATGGTAGACTCCCATTAAATAAAAGGTAAAAAGCTGTGTTTAAGAGATTGAATATATGATCAATATTAAAATCTTATACCATTGATGGAGATCATAACTCTTATGTTAGTGAATAAATATATACATATATAACATAAAATAATCCATTGAATATTGATTATTTTTATAAATAATATATTACTCAAAAAAACCCTCCAAAAATTTATTTCATTAATCCAAATACATAATTAAAGCATCCATTTTATTTCCACATAGGTCCTAAATTTTTCTAATGTTTATCAAAGGTCATTAATTGTCATTATCTCTATAATTTCATTGAAATTTTTTCTAAAGATAAATGTGAATTATTCTAAGCTTGTCACCCACAAATATAAAACTAGGTCTGATGTATGTCCCTTTATCGAGTATAAGGATAGAATCAAGTCAATCCCATTGTACCACTTTTCATAGATATCACCTCTAGGATTATCTATGGGATAACCACATCCACTTTTAGCAACCAGATATGTATCTATTTATTGAAATAACCACATAATCTCTATATTAACAAAAATTTAGGATTTTTTTCTATAATAATCCTCAAATTATATAATTGGGTTTCATTTGATAACCTATGTTTATCTAAATCTAGTTTCCAAGGTTGCTACTAAAAATTTTCTAATACCAATTGTAGAAACCCAACCACATTATTCTTGGAGCTGATGTCGACAATCATTAAATTAAAAATAGATAAAAGGAAATAAAATCTTAAAGGACCAAAAATTTTAGTAGACTTAGTAAACTATATTCATATATGAGACTTGTATTATAAAAGAATATCTAATTAATATATAATTTTATTCTTTGAGTAATAATTTTTTTACATCTGGAATAACCATTCTTTTCTTTTTTAGTATACATCATCGAATCATGGAGATTGGAAACAAGATAAGGATTATTTCAAATTCCTTGTAATGATTAAGTACAGAAGAAGTAATAATGAATCAATGAGAATAATTAATATGTAAAGGTAAATAAATGTGATAAAATTCCTTATAACCAATAACATTCATGGAAATTCATAAAAATGTCGAATGTAAAATAACTAAAAACACATTCCATTTAGTCAATAAAAGGAGAATTAAATGCATCCATATAGTCCATCATATAGAATGTATATTAGATACTAATTACTAAATAATGAATAGAGTAAGTGATTAAATATTGGACCTCATTTTTTCATAAGAACATGAAACCATTTCTTTCTAGATCTCTCATAAATGTAGTCTATGTCTCTACGTACAAACACATATGATTAGGGTCATGAAAATTCACAAGATACTAATATGAAGATATGTATTCTAGATATTTTAATATTTCATAGAAAAAAATGTGAAGGGTTTTTTATCATCTGATTTCATCCACATGAGACTAATGATTCATCGAAGGGCATACATTTTAAGGTCCCCAACCTATGTCCTACTAGTCTAAAGCATTCTCATATATCGAATAAATGATTGAATTTGTAAATAATGTGCTTCATAAAATTTATGTATTGAGTAAAGAATATGAGTTTATAAATACTTCTGTAGATAATCAAATAACTAAAAAAAGTGTGTATAGTGGTTTTTAGTTTAGGATATAACCATATCCTTGATAAATCATATTGATAGTTATGAAGAATTTAATGTTCAATGATCATAGAAAAGCGAATAACTCAAGGGGAAGTTATTGACTAATTTGTTTTTCAATGAAGTGAATTTCAATAATATAATTCGTCCAAATAATCATAATTTATCTATTTCAACAATAAGGATGGTATCAATGTGACGTATACCAATTGGAGTAAGAATAAGGGTTATTTTCATTAATGAAATAAATGAAAAATATATATTTAAATACATTATTTAAGAAAATATCCTTTACCATTTGAAATACATTTTAAAAATAAATGAATTTGGAAATATTATTTAAAAACAATTTTTTTGTAAATGCTAAAAATTCAATTGATTAATTAATTTAAAATATGTTAAAATAAAATTTTATTTCATTTTTAGAAAACATGGTTTTTTTGGAAATCTAATTTCTGAGTGAAGAGAGAAATGATGTCATATTTTATTAAATTATTTTCTGAATAATTTATATAACACTGAGTGGGAAAATTGTACTATCATTATAAATATATCATGAATAACTATAGGAGAATAATATTAAAGGTTTTATTAAATAATTATCAAATAATTTATGTCAATGAAATTTCAATAATAAACAATCCCAAAAAGAATGATATTATGAAAAATCCCCTTAAAATGATCATAAAATTGAAGTGAGATTAAATAAATGAATTTATTACATATATCAACTATAAATACACATAAAAAATGAAATACATAAATAGATATTCAATTACATTTTAAATGTAATCGTAGAATATTAATGATAATGAGGAAGTAATATAACCCAATGAAAAGAAATTGAATTATCAAATTTTATTACTACATATTAACTTTATTTTCAAATCCCCTAAGAAAAAATAATTAAAATTGAAACTCAAAATACAATGAGTAATGAATTAATCATGATATTGAATGTAAAAGTTTAACTATATAGACTATATAAGATAATAAAGATTCATAACCTTACAATATTCCGAAATTAAATGAAATTTAGATGGAATTCATTAACTCATGTTTTCCTTTAGGTTGTAAGTGATTTATGCTCTTTTATAGTTTTTTTGATCAAGTTATTAACACACATAAGAACCATATTGATATTTATTGTTGAATGCATTACCATTTTATAATATTTTATATCCCATTCATTAAAAATATTTTATTAATTTTATTTTTTCATGTGTTCGTTGACTTGTTTTCATATATGCTTTGAATAGTTATTTTTGTTCTTATTACATCATCGATTATTTCATAATGAAAAGAATGTAAAATATGAATTTAAAATAATATATATAGGTTATATATGTATTTAGATTAATGAATAATTTCTTTTGATAAGAAATAGAATACAGCTTTCATGGAGATGGTAGGTCTTATGTAACCATGGAAACTTTTTCCATTTTCAAATCGTACAGAATGAATGATAAGTAAATGATATATATATATATATATATATTCATTATAGTGTCATTAAAATGTTATATAAATTACATATTTTTTTAGTAAAATCATATTTAATACCGTCCATGTAATGTTTGAATGAATCACATCAATTCGTGACACAGTCATCTATGTACACATAAATGATGTTATCATATTCTCACAAAATGGAAAGAGAGAAGGTATGTGTTATGAAACTCTTATAGAAGCATAATGATATTAAAATTTTAATATATATCATATATGAACTATATATACATAATTATTATCATTATTTAAATCTGGTAATGGCAGAACAACAACATCGGTTCACGAGGACTATGGGAAAAACCATTATTTGTGATTAGTATGTCTTCCCATCACAAATAGTTAATTATTTTCCACTGGGAAGAGGGTATATATTACCGAATTGTTTGGTATGCATTGTGTGACAAATCATGGAATGGTTATTTGCAACGAGTGGGTTTTAACCATCGTAAATAAAATTTTGTGGGTTTTCGGGTATGTGAGCGTCCCGTTGCAAATACCCGTCTTGTGGTTTTGGTATTTGCGAAGGGACTTGTTGTAAACACCCTTTTTAACCACCTCCCCTTAATAAATAGTGGTTTATCATTGTCAAATTGATTAATAACTAATCACTAATTCTATATCGGAAGGTATGTATTTTGGATGGGATCCGTCATAAATACATTTTTACACGCGACCGCCTAATTAACAAGTGGTTAGTATTTGCGACAAGACTAGTCACAAATACTTCAATTGTAAATAATCTAACCTCTATATACCCCAATCATTTTCTTCATTCTCATATCTCCCAACACCTCTATTTCTTTGAACACAAAATTTTCTCTTTAAATTTCTTCCAATGATTAAAATTTCATATTGGTGTGATTTCAAGGCCTAGCTGCATACAAAAGATCAAGTTTTATGGAATTTATCTGTTGATTTTATTTTTTTGTTCATTCATTTAATTTTATGTTAGTTACTATGGATACTAATTAGGGATAATTAAAATATATTATAATTAGACAGTTTTATTTTGAATTATTTATTTTTACAATTATGTAGTTTCATTAGTAATTAACATTAATAAATTGTAATAATTATTTATAATTCCTATTAAATAGTAATTAATTGTAATAATTGGTAATAAATTGGGATAAATTCTAATAATTACGATTAATTAAGAATAATTAGTCTTAATTAGGAATATTTAATAATAATTAATAATAATTAGTAATAAATAGGTATAATTTGTATTATTTATTACTAATAAGTCATAAATAGGTATATTTACTACTAAATAGTAATAAATATAGATAATTAGTAATAATTATTAATAAATTGCAATAAATATGTATAGTCATTAACAATTATGTATAATGAGTAATAATGAGTAATAATTGGGAATAATTATTAATAATTATCAATAATTAATAATAATTAGGTATAATTAGGTAAATTTACGTATAATTGTTATTAATTGCGTATAAATAGGTATAATTAGTATTAATTAATAAAAAATTGGTATAATTAATAATAAATAATAATAAATATTTATAATGAGTAATAATTAGTAATAAATAGGTATAATTAATAATAATTAGTAATAAATAGGTCTAATAAAAAATAAAAAATAATATATTGGTATAAATACTAATAATTATTAATAAATAGATATAATTAGTAGAAATAGGTATAATTAGTAATAATTAAGTATAATTTGTAATAATTATTTTTAATTAGTAATAGCTTTGTATAATTATGTACAATTAGTAATAATTAGTAACAAATAGATATAATTAGAATTAAATCGTAATAAATTGGTATAAATTCTAATATTTACTAATAATTAGTAATAAATAGGTATAATTAGAAATGAATAGGTATAATTAGTAATAATTAGTAATAAATAGGTAATATTAGTAATAAATATCAATAAATAGGTATAATTAGAAATAATTAGTAATAAATATGTATAATTAGTAGTAATTACTAATAAGTAGGAATAAAATTTAATAAATATGTATAATCTATTATAATTAGTTATAAATATGTATAATTAGTAATAATTAGTAATAAATAAGTATAATAAGCAATTATTAGTAATAAATATTAAAAACATGTATAATTAGAAATTATTATTAATAAATAGTTAATTTCCTTATAATTTTTGTTTAATAAATATTTAGTTTTTTTCATAGGACTTTTTGGATGTCATATTTTTCATTAAACTATTTTCAACAAGACACAAATAATATAAAAATAACATTTATTCAAATATAGTTATGTTTTCTATATTTATAAAAAATCATCATCGAACTGCCAACAAAACAAATTGATTCGATGTTTTTAGTCAAAAAGAATATCTCGTTGGTGAAATACCTGAGAGTAAAGGAATCTTATGTGACCACTGTGGTGAATGTTTGTGATATAATTGGAAGAAGAGATTCTTATACAATTCTAACCTTCAACAAAAAAAAACCAGTTAAAACCATTGAGTCAGTATGAACTGTTGACAGTTAAACATGGAATGATAATGGAAATGTTGTTACATAGGTTGTTTTGATTTCTTTTGAGACCTTTGGACGTGTCTGAACCAACCACACCTCAATCTGACACCAGATGTGACCAGTATATACTAGGAAATAAAAAAGTGCCATGTCAATGATAATAGAATCATTTGAAGGAGGAGAATATGCATTTATGAGTGGACAATATTTGATAAAAATTGGTGAAATGGAAAATTTGGACATGGTTGGCCTAAATTCGTTACATCATCTGATGATTGTAAAATTTATGATTTATACCTTTTTAGTAAATCATATAATTTTCAATCATAAGGTGATTAAAAATAACCAATTTTTCTCAATCATATCTTATTTTTTCATTAGCTCTCTAGAACTGGGAAAAATAAATTTGATATGTCAATGATAGTAGTAGGAGTAGTAAGATAGGAAAATGCATTGATGACTAGGTATGATTGGAAAAAATTAGTGCAATGAAAAATTTGTATATGGTTAAACTGGTTTCATCATTAGATGATTATAAAATCTAGGTTTTATAACTTTTATGTACATAAAATATTTTTCAATTTTAAGGAGATTAAAAATAGAAAATGTCTGCCTTTTATGTCTAATTTTGTTATTAGGTCACCAAAATAGGGGCAAATAGATTGTGACATGTCAACAACAGCAACATCATTAGTAGAAGAAGATGAAGTTAATGTAATGTATGACTATGGTTTTAGGGTTGGAATTCCCTCCACCTCCTTGTCCAGATGACCCCCACCCCATCAGTGAATTATTTATTCTCTTATAAAAATTAGAATGTAAATATTTTTTGTTAATTTTATATATTTACATTTCTATATATTGGATTTTTAATATTTTTTCACATATTGTGTATTTTATTAATATATAATTATTATTTTTATTATTTTTATTATAAATTTTTTTATATATTTGCGAATATTGTTGTTCTTAATATTTTAATATTTTAATTTTAATGTTATTATAATTATTAATTTTATTAAAATTATTTTTATAAAAAATAATAATAATAACAATAATTTTCTTATTAAATTATTAATATTAATTTATTATTTTTTATTAATATTTATAATTATTAGTTTTCTTAAGTTATTTGTTACATTCCCATCGTATATAGTATTTATGATGGACCTGTGGAAATATAGTAAAAACATGGAGAAATTATTTTCGAAGAGACGGTATATTGATACAAATAATAGGATTAGCGACGAACTGTCGTAAAATATACTATTTTTTATTCAATTTTCTAAAATGGGGTATTGTTATGGGACTCGATAACAAAGAATTTTTTCTATATGGTCCCATTGCAAATACCCTATCGCAAATAGTCTTATTTTTTTGTAGTGGAGGAGATAATCCACTATACAGAGGAATAATGACTGTATATCATATTTGATGAACGTTTGTGTGGTTTTATATTTTAACATTAACATAAAAAAATATAATTAGATTTGTTATAGTTACTTTTTTTAATAATAAAGATATAAAACTAATTTAAGTGTATTATAAATTAATAAAAAAAGTGCTCATTGAAACACATTGCCTCTTTTTCATGTATCTCTTTTGGGTTTGCCGAAAATAACTTCCTCGGTTCGATTTCGTCCCAAAGTGATGCTTCTAGTTTTAGGTGAGAGAATTTGGGAAGTTATTTAGTATGGTTTTGGTATTGGAAAATAGATTTTTATGTGTGATTAATTGAGGGGGTGAGTTCTATTTTATAATAGAGGAGTGATATTTATGTAAATACCATAAGGTAAACGCTATTCGGAGGTATCCAGGACATTATCAGCCAAAAATAATGATCTATTTTAGATAAAATTTGGGATACGGTCTATATATGGGTATAAATGGGGTTTGGACAAGTTTATAAGTCATTTGAATGCTTAATATTAAAATTCTACCTCTCTGTAAACTCATTCTCACCTTAATAATTGTATATTAATTTTAATTATTTTAACTACTAATTTTGGTTGAAAACAAAGTGTAGCTTACTAAAAATTATAAATTATAATTACTATAAATATAGAATCCAATATTCAAAGTTCATGTCATAGTTGAGTCATCTAGTGATTTATATTTAATCTTGATAATGAGACGATAAAGTGGGGTTTTAAGGTTAAAATATTTACTAATTTTTTATATCAAAATTCAATATAAAACTAATTAAAATGAATTAAATTGGATTAATATATTATTTTTTCTTTAATTTTACTTAATAAATTAGAAATATAAATTAACATAACAAATTATTGTTCAAAAAGGTAGGTTTCAATTAAAATTTATTATATTTTACCATTCATCAAAAATTGGAACATCTCATAAAAATATAACAAAATAAACCAAAGATAATATTTTCATTAAATTGAATAAATTTTTTTTTTCATGTATAATATATAAAACTTCAAACACATGTTTGAACAAATGTTTTCCAAAAAGGTGAAAAAAGTTCTTTTAGAAAAATGTAAATTGTTTTGTGTAAAATTTGAATTTTATTCATATCTTAAGCACAAAAAATATAATATTAGAATGAAGAGATATTTTAATGAATATAACATATATATATATATATATTATTACAAATTATTAATATTAATTAATATAATTTATTAGGATAAAACACATTTGGGTTCATGTAAATAGTTTTTTATAAAAAAATGCATTTATATTCAATTTGTTTCTATCTTCGTTTAACATTTATTGGTAATGAATGAATGAAATAATATTTTTATATGTGAGATAACCAAATTTATAATATCTATTTTAATGTGTATGGGATAATATTTTAAAAATATTGATAGCATTCAGAAAAAACCGGTCTTGCGTGTAACACAAGAAATTGAAGAAAATTGTTATTATGTGCGACACAAGATAACATAGAAATGTTTTCATTTAATGCTTTAGAATATATATAATTTATTTAGAGTAGTAAATATATAATAAATTATGTGGATTTTATATTTCATTATACTTTTTCTGTTTTAGGTCATACATGCTATTGAATATAATATTGATGCATTGAACTTTAAGGCTGTTACAGTTTTCCATTCATCAGTGCAGTAAAAAGATATACAGAGGCCTTTGGTAGTATTAATGGTTAGATGTATTGAATATAGATATTTTTAAATTCACTCTGAACTATTTTAATCTTATGTAGGTTATGGAATAATGATCTTTACTGTAGGGGAAACTAAAAACTTTTTATGTACCTGAGTGGAAATGGAAAAAAATATCAATGGATTTTATGGTAGGATTTCAAAATACATTACATAACTATGATCCCAGGTTCCCTTATTATTTTTTTATATGAATTCATATGTTATTAGGTACTCAGTTAAATTTCAATAAATTTTATCATCCAAAATCTGATTGAATGTCTGAGTGGATGATTCCCACCATAAATAATATTCATCATTATTTCTTCATGGTTCTGCAGGGATGTTGAGATAGAAAAATTTTTTTGGTTAAGTTTTATTATAATAACAGTTTTCATTCTAGTATATAGATGGCCCCATTTGAGGAATTTTATTAAAATCAATGTTAAACACCATTATTTCAAGATGATTTTGGACAATGGATGTTTATTGTAATATAGTTGGTAGAGGAAATGCCTGAAATGTGGTAGTTGATTCAATGACACATGATAACTGTTCATAATTTGTTTAAAAGTTATGTATATAATTTAAAATAATATATTTCTTTTGGGGATGGTGATCACGTCTTTCTCAAAAAAAAATTTCTATGGAAAAGTGTGATGAATTTTGGTATGAAAGGGATGTTGAGTCTATGGTTCATTTGATCGCATGAAATATTAGAGAATTTTTTCCAGTATCCTACTGAGTTATATTTCCTGAATTTTCTCTCAAGTATACATAATATTTCATGTTTCAATGTTTATCAAATATGTGACTCCTTCATCGTAAGTGTTGATCCCAGAAGTAGTTCACCAGGATGATAATACTTCTTATAAGGAATTTAAAGTTCAGTTTCTTAAAAATTGAGATCATGTGGTGCATAATATTGTGATTATTTATGTTAAGGTTCTATGGAAAACCCATATAGTTGATGAGGCTACAAGGGAATCTAAAAAAGTTATCAGGGAATGATATCACCAATTATTTAATAAGTTAAGAAAACAATGAGGATGTGATTCATTAATTGGGGATGGATGTAAAAATCTAGGTAAGGGTAAAATATATCTTATACATGATTATTAATACTAATTAGATAGTTATATTAGTTATAAAAATATTATGTATATTTTTAATCAAAATTTGAAATATGTTAATAAAAAACTATTCTTAATAGGTTTTATTCGAAATATTAGTTTCTCAATTTTTAGAATATTAATTTTATTATATTAATATAAATTTTTATCTCAATAAATTAAAATTTAATTTGGGTGATTTTTTTATTTTTTGAAAAATATAAATTTATTAATGAATAGTGAAAAATAACGTTTTTGGGTAAAAAAAGAAATTTATTTTAATAATTAAGTAATTTTGGAGACAAATTATGTTTATAATATTTATTCATGTTACAAATATATTATTTAAATATATTTAATCTAAATATTTACTTTTTAATCAACTTTATATGTGTTTTCAATTAATGTTTCATTTTTAGTTTAAATTGGTCTTTTCTGAAAAAATGTTTTATTATGCGTAATGTCTCAACATTTTATTTTATTTAAATAATCCAAACTGGGGAAATTTAATATGAATATTTATTTAATATATGTATTTAAATATTAAATGAGTTTAATTCAATGAAAATTATTAGTAATATAGTCAATAAAGAGTCAAATTTTAATTTAAAAAATCTCTTCCTAAAAAATTATTCCTCGCCGTGTCAGCGAGATTAATATTGAAATTTATATTCCCACTTCTAGAAATTGATTTTGAAAAAATTGATTCCATATTATTAATCCTAATAAATTTTAATTTTTAATATGGTTAATATTTTTTTACTAATGTTATTTTTGAAACCAATTAATATTAATCACTACGATTATGGAAAAAATGAGAATTACCAAGTGACTAAATATTAATAATTCTATGGAAGTGACCAAGAAAACTAGTCAAAAAAAATTGTATACATATTTTGACCATATAAATTATATATTCAGGTTTTAGGGTTTTTTATATCCTCATTAAATGGATAAAAAATGGTTTGAATTCCCTTTTTTAAATATTTACATGTTTTCCAGTTACCTCCCTTATAAAAGGCCTCCCCCAATCCCCTATTATTCAAACCTATCAAACCATTCAGATCAGAAAATAACTACCCAAAATCATTTATTAACTTCCCTTATCTCACAATAATTTTTTTTTATTTGTGCATACATACAATCATGGGATTCATTTCATGTAAAGGTAAAGGAATTACCCAAAAAAGAGGTAATATTCATGAACACACATTTCTGTTTTATTTCCTCCACTACCCTATTAAATTATTCTTATATTTGGATTATATAAAAATAATAGAATCCTAAATGTGATTTTTTTTATGTTATGTGTAATACCTACACCCATAAAAAATTCAATCAAATGTTTTATGAAATCAGCATCTATGGGTATAATGACCTACCACCTTACGAAGCGACGTCGTTCATTTTTCAATGAAAACCTCCCATAGTTGGGAAACATGATGGGAAGAACGTTTATATATGGTATTAATGATATTAAATAAATAATTATACCTATTTATTATTATATCATATACAAAATATTTATATTTCAGATTATATATGATTTTACTACATCACTAATGTGTACATCGTAATACTGCCTCACAAGACGATGTAAAGTGCTTTTAACTAAAGTGTTGGTTGAAAGGTAATAAGGGTAACTATAAAAAATATATATGTTATAAATACAAATATTATGATATTTATGAAATAATTATTTATTTATAATTATAACATATAATATTATTTTTACCTTTCCACATACTAAAAAATTGATTACATCTTTCATGGATGTCTATACTACAACCCCATCGAAGCAACGTGATTCCTTTTAAATATGAAGAATGATATTCATATTTATATATAATAAAATTGACTAGAATTTGTGATATAATTAATTTAATTAATTAATTAAATATTTCATATATACTTTCTATGATTACCATTGAAAAATAAAAATGTTACTCAGGTGTATGTACTACTAACCGTCTCCATAATGGAAATGTTTGTTAATTTTTCATAAAAATAATTCATGATTGGGTTTTAGGGAATAATTTATTTATAAATATTATCATTATTTCTGGATTATTATTTTTCATATGCTTAAATATGAATCATTTCAATATAGTTATCTTACCAAAGTATTTTGTCACACGTAAACATAATGTGGTAAAAACACCCAAACATAATCATAATTGATTATCTAATTTTATACAACTTGATAATTGATAAAAACACAAGTATAATAAACCTTATAAATGTTCTAAATCTTGTAAATAATTAACATATGTTAATTATTGAGGAATATAAATAGACACATGTTATGTCAGACTCATGTTAAGTGACACTGTCTTAATTTCAATTTATTGAGGAATTTCATGAGGTTATGAAGGATTAATTTTTCATAAGGTGTATATAAATAACATTTAATATTATATATCTATAATTTATCTTGTTTCCTAATATTTTTTGTCATTATTTAATGGTTTTAATGATTCACATATTTCCAATGTGATAAGGGTCTTGTCGTGGAAATAAATCTTATATTAATGATTTCCTTAAAATATTTTCATTTTACATGTCATGGTTTTTAAAATGATATTTGAAATGTTTTAATATGTGAAAAAATATTTATAATTATTTTTTAATTCTATTTTTATTTACATCAAGGTTTTGTAGAAGGTATTTTTTATATTAATCAATGTAACTACATCAATGATTTTTATTTCCACGGTGGAAGATATTTAATTTACAACATCCTTTGCGAGCATAAATGTTTTGTTAAATGTAAATCCACGCATCAAATGTTTTTTTATTTTTGTATTGAAAATGGATATTCAATTGAAAGCTGTATTTTTTAATACAAACTGTATTTTGAAAGAAAAATTATTTTACAATCTATATGTGATTTTCATACGAGATTACAAGAGTTTTTCAAATATGGAAATGTTATATTTATGATGTATTTCATGGACATTATCAATGATGGGTCGCCTATATTGAATATTTTGATACTGTTATATATTTAATGGTGGATGGTCCAAGATAGTGATCTCATTCATTGGGAAATTCTTATATTTGTGGATTATGTGATTCTCTATAATATGATTGTAGTTCTTCAGGTGTAACCAAGTCATCTTTAATACTATTCGTTTGGAGAAAAGATGAGTTTGTGGTTTAAATTTATTAATGGATGAAACACTACATGTAAAGTAAGTATATCTCCTTATACACTTAGTCATTCTCATTGATAAATTCATTATCATTATTAAATGGAATATAAAAAAAAAATTGTTTGTTTACTTTTCCTACTAGGTAATCAAAGACCATTCAACCCATCACATGTTTGTGGCTTTCAAATTGTTAACATCTCTTAATAATATTATCGATGACTCTCCATTGAAACATGATGATTATTTTTCACTTCCATATCCATGTTTTCCTAAATGGAACCATAGTATGTGTTATTTTCAGTAATCTTCATACTTACCTTTATTTATTTTCAAATAGTTGCCTAATTAATCCAATTTCGATGTGAGATTTCAACTAAGGTATTTTGAAATTTAAAAACCCATGTTTTCAATCCCGAGCCTAAATTTTGAAGATAAAATTTATTTAAGGAGGGAGAATGTAACACCCCAAGGTTTCATAGTATATTATCTTTTTAAAATAATTCAATAGCTTGCACCTCACACAACACCGAGTTCGAGCACACAATGACTTACCAAACTAACCGTTCAAAAGAAGTTATGAATAGTATTAAATAAATTTTGAATTTCATATGTTCCATATAATTTTAACATCCAAATTATATGTTTCTTAGACATAATATAAGAACCAATTCATTTTTTCATATAAAGAATGTATTTTTAAAAAAATGAAATTTTACCGCCTTTTAATGAAGAAACATTTTTAGATCCAATATTTGAAACTTGTATATATTAAATTATAAATAATAATCTTCTTATTTAGAATCGGAAAATAAAAATATAGTCTCATTAATTTTTTTTGTTATTTTCTGATAACATTAATTTTTGGGTGGATAGTGAAAAACACTAAGATTTAATTAAAAATAACTTTTTTAATTAAAATAATATATAGTGTTCAATTATACATTTTAATGGTTTAGAAGTATAATTAGATTATGTTTTTACAATTTCATCCAATTTTGGTCTTTGGAATTACTTTCACATTAAAATTATACATAAAAAAGTGTCAATCTTTTAATAGTTATTGTTTTTTAGAAAACACACTATTTGTTTTGACAAAAGGAATTAATTTTAAATTAATTAAGGAAACTTATATGTTTTTTAAATTGGTAAAATAAAACTAATTTAGGAATTTGGAATATCAAATTTAGCTTAGGCTGAATTTTTGGTATTTTTCTGAAAAACATCAATTTTTGATAAATAATAAAACCACTTAGTAGTAGTTAAAAACAGACTTTTTTTAATGAAATTGTACAAAATCTATGAATTAAATTTTGAAAATCCAATATACATGGTTTTAATTAGTACGTAAAACATGGTTTAATAAAATGAAAATAATTTTTAGTGATTAGTAATGTTTGACTTTTATTTACCACAGTTAAAGGTAAATTTGGTAAATCAAGTAAAAAATAATATTATAATAATACAAAATTATCCTAAAACATGTCCTAAACTTATTTTATGAGTCATGGACGACCATGGGAATCCTTGGGTCGATTTTGGGATCCCATGGTGCCACTTAATATTGATAATGAAAATTTATTTTAAATAACTTAACGTAAAGACAAAAATGACATTAACAGATATCTTTTAGTATATCAATTTTTACATTAAGTTATATAAGTCATATTTTCGAATATAAAAATTAATTGGAAAGATAAAAAGATTTACTTCTTTATGTTGTTTTTTTATAACTTTTAGATATCAAATAAATGAAATTATTTATAACACAATAATGATGAAATATTCACATCATTAATAAATGATTTAAGTAAATAAGAATATTAATATTTAAAAAATATCCAAAACCTATCCAATTCTTAATGGAAGAATTTATTTCAAACACGAGTAATCATATAATATATTAAAATGTGGTTTGGACCTTTTGAGACTGAAAATAAGTTTATAATAAAATAACATTTTCAAACATTCCAAAAAAGGGCCCTTATAAAAGGACACCACTTCTAACCCATTCCTCGCACAACTCAGGCCCCTTGGCTCATCCTACCCCTGCCAAAATAAGCTCTCTTGATCCTTATATTCCACCTAGGAGCCTTAACTTAGGATTTAATCACATCAATAAGTCATTTTGGTTAAAACCAAAGGGAGTTACCTACATTAAAGGTAATGGTTTCTCGTAACTTATTTTATTTTATTTTACTTCTTCAACACCTAAACTATTTTTATTACATTATTTTATAAAAAAAGGTATCCTAAATATACTAGGATGTTTTTATGATATGTATTCGAAATACACATACACACATCTCCATCTAATGGGTAATGAACACACTGTGTCTCCGGATGGAAAACTAACGCCTCACGAAACGATGATTGTTCAATTATATAATACCGCCTCCCATGGTGGCCATTAAGATGGAAACATATGGATATATGATATATATTTTGTTTATTTTTTATTATTCTGTATTTTAAATTTATATCATACCTTTATGGTTTCTATTATGGGTAAACGTGACAGTTTCATCTGGGGAAGTGCATACTACCACCCCTCAAAGTGATATGACTTGATATTGCCTTATGTTGGATGCATAATGGAAGGAATTAATTATATTAAATAGTATATTATACTGGAATTATAATATACATATGTATCGTTATGTTATAATTCTATTAAAATACAAAATATAAATGAATGTAGCGTTCATGTGTATGTACGGCTTACCGTCTCCATGAATGGTGCATTTAATTTATTATCTCCAAATGTTATGTTCTATTATTAATACATCTATATAATGGATATTATATATATATATGATATCTAAATAATGTATATCATTCTGGAGATAATGGACTTTTGACCACCTGGAAAAATTATAATTATAACAAGTTCATTTTGTACTCAAGTTTCGAACATCGATAAAATATCCAATAAGAACTCAAATAAATAACTAATTGTTATAGCATTGTAATAAGTGATATACAAGGATTAATAAAGTATAAAAAAATTTCTTAATCAACTATAAATTAACTTATGTTTATTATTCAGGAAGAACAAGGAACATACAAGACATGTTGGACTTGAAGAAAGGGGTTTCTTATCTCACTTTTAATTCCGCAAGAGATCCATTGTTCACCATATATTTAATTCATGTGGTGTATTTTGTACTGAAAATGGAAATATGTTATTATTTTTCTCTTAATACACATGGTATTATGTGATTAATTTGGTGGTTATTAACTTTTGGTCATTCTATTTGTTTGTTTACGACAAGGTTTTTATCTCACTTCTTATTTCCGTGAGATTCATGCTATATTGACACTATTTCCTTTTGAGTGGTGTATGTACTGCCCATGATTGTTTTTCCGATGGAATATAAATTAATTTATGTGTATTTATATCTTAATTTTATGATCCTTATTTCATGGGTTGTATGTTTCTTATGTCACAAAATCAGTTAGGGAATTTAAAATTTCAGTTTCCACTCTTTGGGCTTCATGCATACATCATTGATTATTTTACTCCAAGATTATGTGTTGAATCACTATTTATTATTTATGTAGTAATTTCCACTCCCCGTTGTGTCTATATATGTCTGATACACATAATCCATCCATTGATAATTTCTCATGTCATTGATATGAACTTGATAAGAGTAATCTTAACTCAATTTCCATTCATTGAGTTAAACATCCGAGTCATTAGTGTTATTATTACAAAAATATGTGTGAATTTACTCAGATTTATTTACACTGAATATCCTATCATATTTAGTTTATTTATATTTTTAACACATCATTTTGTCATTTATTTAATTTTAACCTAAGGATACAGTCTTTATAAGGGATTTCATCTCAATTTACATTAAATTGAGACTTATTTTTGGTTATACACCATCTCACTTTTATATGGTGTATATAATCTACATTGACCTAGTATATCATTAATCAATTATTCTCCTGATATTATAACAGTTTGATTAACTAAATAATTGGTATTTATGTGTCTCTATTTTGGTTAGGAACTCTAAAAAAATATCATTTTAAATGTTTTTATGATTTATTCTTCTAAATCATCTTCATTAATGTCCATGTTTTTAAAATGATTATAAGGATTTATTTATTGGTAAATTAATGTTTTAAAATTAATATTCCTTTGAAAAGATTAAAAGTGGAATGGGACACTTTTATTCAAAAATCTTTTTTAAATGGCTTATTGATAAATAATAATTATTTTAAATGTTTTCAAGAGAAAGTGTGATATTTCTCTCAAATAGTTTTGTTGATTACTTTAATCTATATCAATTTTGCTAATTATTCTTCATTGAGGATAATATATTATAATACAATCCTTCATATTTTATTGAATGAGTTATGTTTGACTGTGGATATGCTATTTTTATACCATTCATGGTTTGTGGTGAAATTGTTGAAATTTCATATTCTAGTTTGAATATGAATGTTTAGATTACATTTCAACCTTTTCATCTGGGGAAATCATTGGAATTATTAAGTGATGGGTGGAGCCCAATATAGCTCCTTGATGGATGGGTAGGTTTCATGAGACAAACTAGTGTCTTGGCACAAGGCCTTGACAAAATCTTATTTGTAGTCATGGCAGGAGGCCTTAACTATGTGGTTATGATGTACAGCTTTATTCATTCCATCATTATGAGATTATCTATTGATATTTCATGTGGTTATTTGACTACTATAATACCCATGACTACGTTTTATTATGGCATTATTTACTCATCTCATATTCCTACATAAAGTGTACATGTTTTTTATTTGTAAAGTCATGTGTTTTAAATTATTCACCATGCCTAATGTTTATGTTATCTTCCACTGTATATCTTACTCTTATTGAGCATTTGAGCTCACCCCTTTCTTATGTTTCATTTTTCCGGGATATGAATATGTTAGTTATGAGGGACTTGTAGGTAGAATATAAGAAGCTTGGATGTTTCTAATGGAATAAATTATTGTTGTTTTTCATTTCATGATGTAATTTTGAACATATTTATGTATATTATTCTAATTACTACAAAACTGATATATTATTTGGGACTTGATTCGTTGTAATCATGCAAATGTATTAAAATAATGCACCATCTCCATGATTCTAGGGTGGGGGCATTACAAAACTAATGATCCTAAATGATTAAATTAATCCTCTCGACCCATAAAAATTTATATAAATGAACTTAATAAAGTTATAATAAGTCAAATACATGTATAAAGGGTTATGTAATAATTAATTAATGATTCTAATTTTCTTATCTATGAAATTAATATATAGTGAAGAACACCCTGAGACTTTGGTTAAGCAATTCTACCTGAACCCCCATTTTTCTTTCAGGTTACAGAATCTCTCTTTTTTTAAAAACAATTTCTCTTTTATTTTAATGTAAATATTCAAAATTCTCTATATATGTCCCAAAAACTGTATCAATATACATTCACCTATATTTTTTGAGATAAATATGTTTTTAAAATCATCCATAACCAATTCTTCCTGATAAGAATTCCTGATTTAAATGAAATTCATGAATTCTTAACCAATTTCTTTTCCACTTGATAATATGTTTTAATTAGAAATTATTTTTAAAAAATCACTCATTATATTGTAAAAAATTATTTCTTAAATTCTTATTTTATATAAAAATTTATTTTATTTTCTTCTTTAAATGATCTTTAATATTTCCCAAAACCTCACTAAAATATGTAAATTATAATGTATCTTAAATAATCCATTAACATGTAATCACTTTAGTTTGATATCAATAATAATTAACTATTACTATTATCGATTAGTAAAGTTCATTTATTGTTTGTTTCAATTATTTAATGGGAAATGTTATTATAAACCAATTTTTATGCTTTATTAGATGATTATGATACCCACTTCTTTCCGTGGGTAACCTTTACATTTATGTTTGATTTATTATATATTATTATATTTATGGAAATCATTTTAATGAACATTTTAGATTGGTTCACTATATATAAATCTAATTAAATCGGTAAAGTTTTATCTCACTAGAGGTTATGTGCAATGGTATTGGTGGTTATCCTTGACTCTGGATCCATATATAATAGTATTAGATTTTAGCCTTCAATCATTCGCTTCTATGTGCAAAGAGACTTTATTAATGGTAAATTCATGTTTTGGGTTTTTTCCACATTACCATGATTCCATGCATAAATGATAACATGTTATGATTCCTTATATTTTATCATAGTCTATGTCATTTTATAACATTATTTTCTTCCTTCTATACCATGTTTGATTTTTTTCTTATGTTTATTCCCTTAATGGGGTTTTTTCTCATCCATATATTCATTATATCCTTAGGTTATCCAATGATAACATAACATATTAAATGATTTTTATATATATTATAAATATTAAATAAAATATGATTTATTTTATAATCATTATGTGTAATTATGTACCTATTCTCTATGATTCTAGACTTTGCAATACTTGGTTTATAAAATAGTGTTTAACTATTCTTACAATCCGGTAATGAAATTTATAAAGTGTGGAGACAATATAGTTTAATTAAAGGAGAACGTTTAGTTATTATGGGAGATTAGGAATAGATGAATTTAGTACGAACCTTATGTATAATAACAAGGATAAGAAAACATCCCTAAATGTTGGTATGCATAAAGAATGTGGTTAATCAAGAAAATACAACCATGTTTCAATACTGTATGTGTTATTGGTTTTAGAAAAGATATACTTAGGAGTAATAAGTTGTTCTGATCCTGGATTATGGTAACTTGGTGCACGAAAATAGGCCTTACCGGGGCCTGGTATGTCACTCCCTTGGGATATGATCTTGTAAATTTATAAGCTTATTATATACCATTAATATTGGTACAGGAAAAATTCCCATATGAATATATATTTGGAAACATATCATTGATAACTAGATTCAAACCTTGGGAATCACATGTTAGGATATACTTTTCCATAAATAGTTGTATTCTTTTAGGTTTAAAATTTTCTTTTTATGTTTATTAGATACGTATTCAAGCCTCATTATTTCACTTAATTATTATAGATAATTTCGAGAAATAGAATAACGCATGAAAATATTCAACATGATAGGAAAAGTGATGTTTTAATTAATGATATAACACCCTCATTCTCCAATAAAAGACCAAGTTTCCATCTAATATTTTATTTTGAAATTACCTCCTATGTTTAGTCGAACTTATGATCCCCTACTCATCGAATAATGTACTAAATCCATTAAAAAGATATTATTTGTCTTATATTTCTTAGAAGGATACAAATATGTGTGGGTGGTTTATCATTTTTATAGGGAAGATGATCAAAGGTGGACATTGATAAAAAAATATCAAGTACATGGAGGAAATTTATTCCATTGGTTCCAAAGAATTCATGAAAAAAATTTCAATAAAAGTTTCCTTGAACCCTCTATCTCAAGATTAAAAGATAGTTTCTCAAACTTATAAAAAAGGAAGATGTGTTTATTAGGGAGTATGATTAATACTTTAGAAGGATGTAAATATAAGCCTATAAAATTACCATGAACACTGAAAGAAAGGTGTATCACTTCTTTATTGGACTATAGCCCAGTATATGAAAAGGATTTCTGATTAGAGGCTTCAATAGTTATGAGCAGATTTTCCATTATTCCCTAAAGGATGAAATGGATATTAGTGACTTTGAACGGTATTTTTCACCTAGTGACAAAAAATTTATGATGGAGTCTAATAAGAGTGAATCAAGAAATAAATAAAATAATGGAAATAATATCCAATATCTGAAATTTCAAAATTATGGGAAGAAGCATTATGTAAACTGTTTAAAGTGAGATTGTAAATACTTCAAATGTGAAATAATTTTGCATCTGGATAAGAACCTCTAAAGAGACATAAATAATTACACTAATGGGGAAGATGAAAGGAAGGTTCAGATCAATACTCAACATATAGTGATGTTTTTCAACTACAAGGAACATTGCAATTTTTTCCCAATTCTCTAATATTAGGGTTGTTAAATGCAATAAACAACAACCTCCATGTAAAAAAGGAAGGGTGTATGCTATCACTACTACTGAGGTGGATACATAAAATGATGTGGTGATAGGTACACTGATTATTAATTCAATAATAGAGACCATATAATTTGATTCTACCGCTACACATTATTTCAATTATATCCAGTTTAGTAGAAAAAATCAAACACCTTGACAAAATATATGGGACTTGTTATCATTGAGAACAAATAATGGGGAAATTATTTCCTGCAATGTATATTACTCCTCCATGGTTATTGTTTATGGATTTAACCTCCTATAAAATCTTTTATTACTTCCTTCGGTGGATATTTATTCTATTTTGGGAATTTATTTGATATATTTATAAAAAGAAAACATCAACATTATATAGGGGAGATAACTATTCACATCCTGAAGCATCCTCTAATTCATTTCGTGTTTATAGAGGAAGATTAATCACCTTCAAAATAATCATCTTATGGGTGGATTGTAATTCCTTTGGTGGAGGAATATCTTGTTGAAATATGTGAGAAAATGGAGATGATCGTGCTTGAATACATTCCCATCCTGAGGGATTACAATGATGCATTCTCTAAGGAATTTACTTGTATTCTGCTCGATTAAGAGGTTGTGTTCTCGTTGGAAACTATTCCAAGATCTCTACCTATATCAAATTAAAATTATATAATGGCCCCCATTAAGGTGGAAGAACAGAAGAAGAAGTTATAAGTGAATCTAAAAAAGGGATTTATACACCATAGTACATAACCATGTGGTGTACCAGTCCAATTTTTAATAATATATATGGATCAATTTACCTCTTCATTGATTATCATGGGCTCAATAAAATCAGGACAAAGAACAAGTATCCCATTCCTTAAATATATGAATTTTTATTCAACTACATGGGGTTAATTATTTCTCTATAGTGGACCTTTGGTAATGATATCACCAATTATTGGTCAAGAAGGAAGACATTCCCATGACAGAATTTTATACATTGTATGACCACAATGATTTCCTAGTTATTTCCTTCGGACTCACTAACGCTATAGAAATTTCCATGGATTTAGTAAATAGTATCTTTAAGGATTACCATTACATATTTTTGGAAGTATTTATCAATGATATTTTGATATATAATATGAGAAAGGAGGAAAATGATGAGCATTTGAATACTATGATGATGACATTGATAAGGATGAAACTCTATGAAATTTATAGTAAATATGAGTTCTTAATGGAGGAATTCTCAATCTTAGGGCATGTTTTTAACAAAAAAGGGGTATTTTTTGACCCTTAGAAGAAAAAGGCAATCAAAGAGTGTCACATTCCATATACTATAAAAGAGGTTCTTAGTTTCCTCAGTCAATTTGGGATTTACTGATGATTTGTGATGTACTAATCATGATTGTAAAAACTGATAAAATATAGGAAAAATAGTGGAGTGATGTTTTTCTGGACTCAATAATGAAAGGAATGATTTAAGGACCTCAAATAGAGTCCTATCATTATTCCATTACACACACTCCTGAAAAGTGGATGACTCTATATGGTGTGAAAAAATGCTTCATGGAAATTCATAGTATGTGTAGAAGTGAAAAATGGTAAGGTGATAGCTTATTCCTCGAAATAGTTGAAAATTCATGATCAAAAATATCATAAGCATGATCTAAAGTTATGGACTATGATCCTTGCATTGAAAATATGGCGACATTATCTCTATGGAAGAATTGTGAGATACATACTGATCAAATGAGTCTCTAATATATATTCACAAAGAAGGATATTAATAAGAACCATAAATGATGGTTATATCTCATTATGGATTTTGACTACATAATCCACTACAATCCTGGTAAAGAAAACAATGTACCAGATTCACTATGTAGAAATGATCATGTTTCATTATCAATAATGAGAATTGATATAGATCAAATATTCTTATTCATTCAATATATGGACACGTGAATTATTAAGTGATAAATATCATCATTCCTTTCTAAAATTATTTCTCAACCATCCCTCATGGATAAAATAAATTGTGATCATAGAAATGATTTGAAAATTTTGAAAAGGATGGAAGCTATCAAAAAATAGAAATCCTAGGAGTTTCAAACTAATGAATAAGGAGTCATAATATTTGGGATATGATTATGGGTAAATCAATTCCAAAGATATATAATGATCTTCTAAATGATGAATATTGCTCAAAATTATCTATTAACCCATTGAACAAAAATATGTATTGGGATATATAAGATATCTCTTGGAAGGAAAATATGAAAAAAGAAAATGTTAAATATATTTCAAAGTTCCTAGCATATTAGAATGTGAAGGCGGAATGAAAAAGTATAATGAGATGATGAAACCATTACCCAAACCAACATTGAAATGGTAAAACCTCACCCTGTAAATTATCACTAGACTTCCAAATAAATCTAGAGGGAATAATTATATATGGAAAATTTTGGATTTCTATACAAATAAATATCTCATTACGAAAATTTGATAGGTATTCCCCCTAGATCAACTTTCACCGATATATATCAAAGAGGTGGTATGGTTGTATGGAGTACCACTATAAATTGTATCTGATCAGGATCCAAGATTCACCTCGATGTTCTAGAATATTATTCAACATTCTCTAAGGATTGATTTGAAATTGAATACGGCCTATGATACTCAATCTAATTGAAAATATGGTTAAAATATTTATACATTATCAGTCTTTTTGAGATAATGTTATATGGACATAAAAGGATTGTGGGAATAACATATAACTATGGTATAGGTCTCTTAAAGAATAGTTTCCACTTGATCATCTGAATGCCTACATATGATTCCCATTATGGGAAAAGGAATAAACCACATGAAAGCTGGGATTAATTATGTGAGAGAATGCTTCTAGGACCTGAAATGGTCAATGAAATAGTCTTTGAAATGGTGGAGAAGTTGAACCCCATTCCCAATCACACAAAGGCAACCCAAAGTCTTTGAAAAATCTATGAATACAATCATCTATGGGACCAAGATTTTAGGGTTGGAAACATGGTATTCTTCTACATATATCCATGGAACAGGATAACGAGAATTGAGAATAAAGGGAAGATAAACCACAGGCACAGAAAACCATTTTAGATCCTTCCTGATGTTAGAGATATGTCTAATCGAGTAAAGCCTTCACCCATCATGTCACATGTACATGATATATTCCACATATCGCTCTGGAGAATGTAAATACCAGATTCCTAAAATGTACTGAATTTAAAGTGATATAGTTTGTGAATGATATTTCTTATGAGGACTATCCAATGAAGATCTTGGATCATAGAGAAACTCTTCTATGCAACAAGACTACTCACCTTGTAAAAGCTATTTGGAGGAACCATAATCATGCCGAGGAAATATAATAACCAAAGTATGTAATGAAAGAAATGTACCCACACAGGATTTCAACATAGAATGTAAAATATTATTTCGAGGATGAAATTTCATAAGCGGGGAAGAATGTAATGACCCAAAATATTTATAAATGACATTATATTATTTTTATTATTTCACATATTAGAATCTCATAAAAGCAAATAAATAACACAGAATGAAAATTTTAAATGAATAATTAATGAAATAAAAATGTAATTTGAGACGTTATGGAACATATACCAAAATAATAGTAACATGAACTTGGAAATAATAACATGGACCTTATGAATAGTGAACCACCCAATTGAACAGTAACTTCATCGAATAAAGTATTTATAAGTCTTATCGATCTTATAAGTGAAAATATGATATAATTATATCATAGTATAAGTAAGCAAATATTTGAAATGTTATTAATTATATCTTGGTATTTTTGTATGTCAATAATATTTATTTAAAATTTAATAAATGTTTTAATAATTTAAAAGAACATTTATTTTCATAAAATTTATTCATAAATATTTTTGATAAATTATTATAATAAGATAATTTTTTACACCTTAATAAACTTTTAAAATTATTATAAAACTAGTTATACTTTTAAAATCTGTATTTTCCAAGTAAATGAGGATTTTAATTAAAATAAAAATTTATCGTATTTATAAAATTATTTTCATAGAATTGAGTTAATTTGTGAAACTAAACATCTAAATATGTTTATGGGTATTTTTTTGGGATTTTTATAAATTACAATAATTTTTGGTGAAAAATAACATATGGTAATTTAAGGTATTTAATCATTAATGTTCAATAAAAAATTTCTTGAGTCATGGATTATGTAATCTATATTATTTCAATCCCACAGGATCTAACTAGTATATTTTTTCTAATTAATCAACACATTATCTTTTCATGGGAGAAATATAAAACTTATGTAATAAATAATTTGAAATAACCCCTCTCCTCCAGTATAAATACCACCACTCACCACCTCCTATACTCACACATATCTAGACATGATCCTTGACCAATTTAAAATAAAATTTCCTCCCAAAGCCCTCCTCATTCACAATAGCGTTTTCAATTAATATATGAAAACAAACCAATCCCCTATAACAGTTCTTAAGTAGAAGAAATCAAGAGGTACAACCCTCTTCCTTTTCTTTTTATTTCTTTTCTTGTTCCATTGTTTTCTTTTTATTTCCTATCATCCCATCATCCAAATGGAAGGATAAAACATGAAACATACAAATTCTAGAATTTTTTTATGCTAATAGAAAAAATAATAATCTTCTCTATTTCACCCCTCCTTTCATATTAATAATGAAAACATCATCTATGATATTTTAATTTATTTCATTAAAGGATGATGATGCCATCAATTTATATTAACATCTTCAAGGCCCATCATGAATCATTTTTGTGGTTGAACCAGATTATATTATTTTTATTATATCATATGTAATGTTCTGGAATCATTTTACCACATTATGTTAATTTATAAAACAAAATGATTTCGTTGTGATCGAAAACAGCCAAAATAAACGCAAACGATTTTCATTAACAATTTATCAAATGATTAATCATCATTACATAAAACCAAGGATATATAAGACCAATTTTACATTTTTAATATCATTAATAATATATAATTTCAATTATGGATAATTACCCCACATAATATGAACTATTTTACATATATACAAGTAAACTCATAATGAAAACCAAGGAAACAAATGCTTCTAAATGATGAAATTGAAACTCTTAACCCATAAAAGGCTATAAAAGATCTTAATAAATTTATAATAAATAAAATATATGTTGAAATGGTGACAGAATTATTAATTAATTAGTCCAACTAGATTATCTGGGATATTAAGATAATGTGAAGAACACTCTCAGATTTAAGGTAAGGGATTCGACTTAAACCACCATTATTCGTTCGATTTAACCTTTCTCTCTTTTTACACAAATTAAATTCTATTTAATATTTATGTACATATTGTATGTGATGTGTATATTTTCCAAACACATTTATCAAGATCCATTATTTCCTATTTTGTTGTGGATATACATGTTTTTAAAATGTTCCCAACTCAATTCTTCTTAATAAGCAAGCACGATTTAAGGGAACTTCTTGAATTCTTACCCAATTTCAAGTGAAATATTTAATATATTTTATGAATCCTTTTTTTATAAAATTAATAATTTTCATATGAATATTTTCTTGGTCTAATTCTTGTTTTATATAAAATATGTGTTACTTTTATTTTTTAAATAATCTTTACTATTTTCATTAAAGCACACTAAAATGTTATTATTTTGATGTTTCATAAATAATAATTTTACATGATAAAATTATTGTTGAAATAAATAGTCATTATATATTCCTATCCCCCTTTATGAATGTCCATGTATGATTTAATTACTCTCTTTCAGGGACACATCTATGTTACACCCATTTATTAATCATTATTACCTGATTATGAGACACAATTAATTCCATGGGTAACCCTTATGTTTATATTTTATTGAGTATGAATGATTATATTTGTGGAAAACATATTCATAACCCTTTTATGCTTAGAGCACACATACAATACTCTAATTTATAGGGTAATGATTAGTCTCATTAGATGTTATGTGAAATAATCTTGGTGGTTAGCCTTGAATCATGCTCCATGTGCAATGGTATTAGTGGTTAGCCTTGACATGTTTTCCTCTATATGAAATGATCCTTTAATCAGGATAAATTCATTTTTATGTTGAATAAATATTACAATTAACAGATTATAATATGATTACATGTTATGATTCCTTATATTTAATTATGTTCCATGACTTGTAATATCATTAGATAATGCCTTGAAACGCTTGTTCTATGATTTATTCTTATATTTGTTCTCTTACTAGTCATTTACAACATCCCATTATTCATCATATCCCCTAGTTATCCTTTGCCAAAGTAAGTGATTAAAGGATGTTAAGAGCTCTTATGAGAATTAAATAAATGATGTTATTATTTTTGAATCATGATGTTTAAATATGACTCTAATGCCCAATACACTAGACATTACAATCCTTTTTTTAATTTTGTATTTAATTATGAATAAAATTGTGTAATGACATATGTAAAGGCTTTGGTAACTATAGTAGAGGACCTGCACCCTGGTGCGACATGGGGTTCCACACTAGACATAATGGACCCCTTCCCTAGAACATCAGCGGGTTCCACATTGAAGGTAATTATAGAGGACCCTCACCCAAGATGATTGGGGGTTCCACTATAATTTTCGTGGACCCATGCCCTAGTGTGGGGGGGGGGGTCCACTCTAATAATATTGGGGGTTATACTCAGAAGAAGCCACTAGTGATCATTCTTGATCACTGTCACCATTAGATGTCACCTGAGAATGTAGCATTCCTAGAATATTTCACATCATGTCTTTAATCGATAATTTTGGTCACTATCCCATTATATGTGGAAACAACCTTGGGATATGCTACTCGTAGGCAAAAATAATAGTTTAAATGAATGTGATATGGATGATTGATGTTTCCTCAAAAGACGAAAAGGGGTACATGGTGTGTGAGGGGACCAACCCAAAATTTCTTCCCCCTCCATCACCTAGTCCAATCCCAAGCCGACACATGTATCACAACCCATGTATTAGTGAAATCTAGGTGGATTCACTACCTATCATGTCTAGACTAACTAACGGCAGACAATAACCTATTAGTTGTATTCATGTATTAGTTCCTCGTGTCCTTGTACTGAACATAGGTCTATATAATAAATACATGGTGTGTTGCTACTTATGGGGTGATACCCATTTGAACTTTCAATGTCCATTTATTCGAGTACATAGTCTTGTACCTGGATGTGTATATTCACACGGGATCCCTCCCATGTGATCAATCATATGGGTTGTCCATATTTGGAAGGGGTATACATCACGTAGGATGGATACTTATTGTTTCATCCTTATCTTATTTCAAAACCCAATCCACCACCATTGAGGTGATACATTTCATGTGTTCATCCATGTATAAGGTGTGTTGTAAGGTTTTATTCATATTTCTAGACCTTATTCTGATGTCTCTAATATACCTGTTCGACTTTATATTCTACCCTATCCAAACTAGAACCTTATTGATCTCAAGGTGGATCATAATTTTCCGTTTTTCTTTTTCTGGAATAAAATTTTAATTCTCCATAGGTTTCTATCATGCATTCTGTGCATTTCTAAGTCATACACATTAGATTCCATAATATCTAATATCTTAAACAAATATATTATCATTGAAATGATCCCATATCTTTTCTTAGTTCACTGATATTCTCATCGAACAAGATTCCGTCATGGTTTTGGTGGGTCAAATGGGATTGGTTTCACCATGAAAATTCAAACTGGGACATTGGGGTCCAACCAGTGAATAACATGATGCAAACAAGGGAGAAAAACACAAAATAAAATGTTTAATCATAATTTTATTTGAATTCAAGGCCTACATAAAATAACGGTGATACTAAATAAAAAAATGGACAATAAATTTAAAATCATGTACATAGGTTCATTCTCATTCCACAATGGGTGATTAATTATGAATATTGATGGATTTTCTCGAAAAATATCTAAAGCATGTAAATAAGAAATATATTAGTCTTATCTAATTTTTGGAATGTAATTCATCGAATATAATATCCTCCAATGATTTTATAGGTTTTTTTATTTGTTGCATCCTAACCGATTTGAATTTGGTGTTTAATCATTGTTATATTTTATTTTGCAATAATGGAGGAAGAAAGAGTTATAGAATTATCACATGGTTTATGAGGATAAACCTAGATAGTTCACCACAGAATTAATTTTAGAAATGAAATTCTACATTAAAATTAAATAAATAAAATTTATTTATTTATTTATTTATTTATATCACTGAATATATTTTCAATGATCAAGGGGTCCAAATACCACTTTTTGTCCCATTTTATGTCACACCTAGTGTAAAAACTCTTTTAACGACTCATACATGTTCCAATATTTTCGATCCAACCATCCATTTAAGTGTTATCCCTTTTTATCTTAAGAATATATTTCTAATAATTATAAAATATATATAATAATTATTATAAAATTAATTTTAGGTGCACTGGTCCTCAGAATCACACAATGTGTTTGCACCAATCTCTATAAATATATATAGTAATATTTTGAAGTCTGAAAAGGGAAAAAACATTTCTATACATCATTACCTTTTTCAATCATTTCATCACTAAAACGAAAAACTATATATGAACTCAGAATACGCATCTCTTGCTTGGATCTCCCACTCCCAAGATCTCTCATACATGTTTCCATTTTTCCATAACATCATGGTCAAGGGTAGGGTCTATCCATTGAGGGTCCTCTCCTGCTGATCCTCGATCACCAGTAGGTGATCCTAAAAGGTGGCTTCATCAACGATTTCTACATACCCCCAATTGATATAGTGCATAGATTCATGCATGTGTATCCTAATATGCGAATCATGGAAGAAGTTGTGCACCCACTCTAGCTATAGGAGATCGAATAGGTGGTAACTAACATCTTCAACCGTTTGAATAATATCAAGAGACCCATTGAACCTCAGTGATAACATACCTCCTCTGTTGGTTCTCTATAATCCTCATCATATTTTGATTCTTGAGAAAGCATGGTCTCCCTTCTAGAACTCAACAGTACTATGACGGTGATATTTTTGATATTTCAATATCTTGTGGGTGTTCCTCATCAATACATGGGTGGTCTTGAATTTCATCATTGTCACCTTTAACATCATTGATCCCATAATAGATGTATCACTAGAATCTTTCCATCACAAGGGTGACCTCCATGGTCTCCCGTATGGTTACTCAAAAGGGTCCATGGTTATGGTATAGTGGTATTTGTTGTTGTACAAAAACAATACCTAGAGGAAGTGGTCCTTCTAGCACCTTCAAAAGTATAACATGCATGAACATAGCATATAATCCAACACCTAGATAGTGAGCTCGGACTTCCCATCAGTATGGGGGTGAAGTTTTGTACTCATCCTCATTTGTGTACAAAATACACCCCATATGACTCTATGTGGTTTTGTTTTCAACTGTGTGTCATAATTGGAGAATATTTTCCAGGGAACCTCATGAAGGTGAATAACCTCCCATACATATAGATTCCCAAAATACTCCACTAAACTCTACTGCCTAATTGAAAGGAACTATGCTGACATTGTGAGTCAGTAAAATATCACCAATATGGAATCTTGTGACATCTATATACTATAATAACTCTCCAAAATTCAATGGATATGTCATCCCACTTCTAATCCATGATCTAAAAGGAGTACAAAAAACCTTTTGGAAATTGGTTTTTAGATATGACCTTCTGATAGGTGAGGAAATGATAGAAGAACTCAGATATGATTCAACTAATTCTGGACCCCCCATAACTTCCACGAAAGGACCCTATAAATCTTTTCCAAAAAATGTATGTAAAACTAGTATAGAATTTTGTACCTCTAAAATCACCATATATCTCATCATGACAGAAACCAAAATTCATATCTAGAAGATAATTTCGTGATTCCCTCCTCTATAATATCTATATGGTGAGTCAACTATGGATATCTATTCATGTAATACCCTTCTATCGATGTCCTCCAACTAGGAATCTCTCACATTCCCAAGAGGCAAAAGAGTGAAAACCATCTATTAAAGAAAATGTCTATCATCCTTCTCCATTAGGTTCAGCTCCATAGAGGCCAACTACACTGAATCCTCCTTTAATAAGCATTCCTGGGACATTATTTGATGGGAATCTACTACAACATATTCCATTTAAGGAGAATATACTCTCTCCATGTCACAGTCTTGTAGGAACTCCATTTAGTCTCATTATATCTGGTTTATGTTTCTCTATGTGAAGACGTAAATGAGAATCAAATTGTTTGAGTAATATACATTAATTGTGATCTTATTGAAGATACATCCACAACATCCTCCGAGAGAATACTATCACTTCAATCTCTAGGTTGTGTGTTGTTTTGTTCTGCTTGCGGGGTCTCAATTTCCTTGACCATTATGTGATAAATTCTTACCACTGCATCAATTTGCTACAAATTCTATATCCTAAGGCATCAAAATACACTATGAACTCCACTGCTTCCTCCAGCAGTCTCATAACTAGAGAATTTTCATCCCGAGCCTCAAATCCAAAAAGGCCCTCTTGAAATACTCTGATATAGTAATCTGCTTCCGTTCCCATGTCGGGCGGTCCGTGTGGAAGAATTTCGGGATAAGACTACCACAAATCTCTTGTAGTACCCTTCCAATCCAATAATTTTTTTCACCTCTTATAAAATCATGTGTTTATCCCAAAAAATCAATGTATCGATCTTCACTAGTTACATAGCTAATCCATTCTTGGATATGACATTCCCAAAAAGTGAACCACAATTATCTAGAAATGGAACATCGAGAGATTTATATAATGTTGGAGATACCAAGGAAAATCTAGAACCATACCTATGTACTCTACATGTTCTTCCACTACTGAATAGTATGGAAACATGTCTTTATTGGAGTCAAACGCAAACTTCACCATGTATGGATGGAAATCAGGTTCATCAAAGCCATAATATTGACCATGAAATTTGTCACACTAAAGGGAATCACTAGGAACTCATTATGTCTGTTGAGACATTAGAATTGTACGTTTGGAATGAATTACTCATGAAACCTCAACTAGTGGTATCTATACTAGTGATCACTCATTGAGAACCATCTCTCACCTCATAAGTAGTTAAATTTGTCTTCAATACATGGATATGAAATCTTTTTCTTTATCGAGTCCTGGATCCATAGATGATAATATTTTAAAACACGCAATCACGCTTATATCTTTTTCATGGACAAAACCAGATCTACCATGGGGGATAAACTAAGTATAATGAAACCATTATCTTAATGTTTATCTAACGGAAATCACATCTCTTGTAGCTTGATAGAGGCCATTTGATATGTTGTAGAATATATCAGTGTAGTTTTGGGATTCAAGTCAGTGAAAAACTCCACCTCTCTCCTATGTGGTTGTCCTATAAAATCCTCAGGGGATACATCCATGTAAAACTCCATAACAAAAACAACATAGATTCCTAAATATCCTACTCAACCAAAGGTAATAATCAATAATTTATGGGTGATGGGTTGCAGACTCCCTCCCACAGAACCCAATAATATCACCATGATATCTTTCTCACCAGAAAAGGAATATCTCCTACCATTAGAGTGTAGTCATATGACTTCTCCGTAGTGACATTAATTATAGGATCAGACCATGGAAAACAAATATATTCCCAAATTGATGTCATAATATTCCATTATGACATCCAAATTTAAAACATGAATCTCCATCCCCCATGTGCAGAATCACACTTCTGGATGATAAATGATAATGTAGAAGTGTCCCATGTAGAAACCTCATTAAAATGATACTCGGATAGCCTGCCAATTAAGAGAACCATCTATCACATTATATGTATATAGTTAAAGGAATTATAGGAACAAATGTCAACCTAAACTAAAGAATTAAGAGAATAAACACATAATATAGCTTAAATCATTACATGCATTGTAGGGTCATAAACCTCCTGATCCTGCAACTATTGGAAGCACTACCCACAAAACCCCTGATCATGACATGGGCCACCTAGTGGGGTTATGGAAGATCAGATGAAATTTTCCACCATGGATAGATCCTCCTACTCCTATCCCAAATCATCCTCTTTATGGACCACCCTTTCATCACCTCAACGATCCTAGGACACGGCGCTGCCTCTATCACAAAGGATTATCACATATCATCCTATATTGGTCAACATCTATGGTCAGGTAGTCTCTTACCATGCGACTTATACGATCAAAAGTAAAGCACCACCCCACTCTGGGATTCCCAGGTCCTTTTTACTTCCCATAATAATGTTCTTGAGTATGATCACATGGAAGTATCCTCTATTGATATCCTCGTTCATGTCTTCTTCTAGCAGCTACATATGACTGCACCCTATGTTACCCACTTCCCACTCCATCAATCTACTTTCCATCACACAAAAATACCTCTATAACAATTTTCAATCTATAACCCTCTAGTAGGTGGGATTTACAAGGGCCCAAAACTGGATCATATCTCTTTACTAAGTCCCTTATTAAACATCCATGCTCAGAAGTACCCAATGTAGATCATATGAAGTGAATTATAGGTATGGTTCATGAACCAATCTATTTACTCATACACTATCACCTATCCCAACTGATGATCTAGATGGTCATGGATCTGAACATAGAACAAGAAGTCAGAGTAGTAGCCCTCATAGAACACAGGTTGGAAGTCCATCCATGAGTGTTTCGAATAATTCTGCATTTATGTAACAAGGATACACTATCACCTAGATTCTCTATAAAATGTGTAGCTACCTATGCATGAACCAAACTCATCAAGGTATGAATGGGCCTAAAGAGATAGGGTACAAACTCTAGCTAATACTATACTACATGAGGGTTTGTCTTTCCATAGAACCTCAACAGACTCTAGTTATGGAACTCTTGGAGTATTCTAAGCTTAGAAACATCCTCATATTGCTCTACATGGATGTTCCATTGAACAACATGTGGTGGTTTTACTACCTTTACACCTTTAATAAGTGTTTGACAGGATGGATCCTGAACCGTGGCCTCATTGCTCATTAGATCCTTATCATGATTCAGAAACTATATGGATATGTTGACCACCTGTAGCATCACTAGACTCCTTGTCTTGAGCGCAGAAATTCTGACACTTGAAACTATTTCCCTAAATCCCAACCAAATCCACTTTTGGGGTCTTTTCCATACAACATCCCAATGAATGATCATTCTCTCATACCAATCTATATTCACCCGACCCAAGTCAAGGATAGATCCATTACTACACCAAGCTTATCTCTATATTTTAGTGGTGTCCAACAATGCTAAAGGTATAAGTAAATCTGGGAGGGATTTTCATATGTACATGTATTCACACCAGCAACCGTCTCAACGAATAAATATATTTGAATAGACAAAAAAATGAATCAGAGAATGAATAAGAACCTATAGTGCATAAACTATAATTTGTACAAGTGTACGATAGTAAAAACTGAAGATGAATGGAAAAAAAATACACGTGAAACCAGAAATATTTCCCAAACTAATGAAACAAGAAAATCAAACTTCTAAGAGGGATAAAATATCTTTCTATCCATGTTGTGAACACTCTATATGGTCCATGTACCAGGTAATTTTAATCTCCTATGATGTCACCATGTACCTATCCATCATCTTAAAGAGATACAACACATGTCGGAAAATAAAATTGAGGGGTGAGTATATACACACCTAGTTGGACACCCAAATATCATAAGAGGGCAAGTAAAAGATACAACATGAATTGAATGATAGTACATGCAAGATATTGTTCAATAGTCCATTTAAATATAAAATAATAATGAAATTATCCATCTCCAAGAACAATGGGATCAACACAGAGGGTGGATTAACTTCTCCGAGAGTGTTTTCAACCTATAGTTGGAGAGTAGAATCATCTAACCATGATTATGTAAACATGAAAATCACATGGAATACCCCACGTGTCTTCACCACTCCGAGAAGGAGAGTAACTAGATACAAGTTATGCATTGAGAATAATATATGCATATTCTCTGTTAAATTAATCCTAAACGAAAGACTAAGGGGATGTCTATCTCACAATATATCCCACTTAGATGAGTAAATAATGGATCCAAAAGTCAATATATGATGCCCATCATCCCATGTGTGTGCGAATAAGTAATAATCCAAGTCTAACCACATCTCAACATTGTGTCTCACATTCGAGTGGGCATTAACTGGAAGTAGAGGACCCACACACTAGTATGTAGGGGGTCACTATATAAGTATTTATAGGGGTCATTATCCCATTCCAATGGCTATTCCACTATTGTGTCATGATCACACTCTCCCTATGCTAATAAGGGGGATCCACAGGGTAGGTGAAGGACCCACGCCCAAGTTGATTGTGGGGGGGGGGGTTGTTATTATGGCCGAGGATCAACATCGTGGTGAAATAGGAGAGTTCCATTGTAGTCATTGAGGATCCGAACCATATTATTTGATGACGTTTCACTAATAAAGTTGTTGTAGAGGACCCACAACCAATCTGATTGGGGGTGACACTCTAAGGGTCAAGAACCCATACCTTGGTGCGATTGGGGGATTCCACACTTTTCATTGATGACTTGTTCCCTATCCCATTGGGGTACCACTATGCCGAATCCAAAGAAGATCCTACCTGATCATTATAGTCTTCAGGTGTCACCTTAGTATGCCTTGTTCCCCCAAACATTTCACATCATATCTCGAAATCCAAAACTGTGTGAATTATCATGTTCTACACTAATTTTATTGGAATAAGATACATTTAATCCGAAATCCATGGTAAAATGAAGGAGATACTGATGATTGAATTTTCATAAATGGAGTTAAAGGGGTGAACAATGTGTGAGGGGACCCACAAGGCATGTTTTATAGCTCCACCGCCTAGTCATGTCCCTCACTGGTACATAGCTTACATCCCATGCAGTAGTACACTCAATGTAGGTGGACTAAATGGGATGTTAAGACAAACCCGGACCAAGCTGTATCCATGTAATAGACCTTGTGTCCGTATACTGACCCTATGTCCTTGTATTATGTACATATTGTGTTTCCTCACACAGGGTGCCCCATGTGTGACCGGGTTATGTCCATGTACTTGGGCACATGACCATTTACATTTTTATGTATATACACATGGGATCCCACCAGTGAGATCTATAATAAGGGTTTTACATTTGGGAAAGGGGTATAAGACATTTAGGAGGGGTACATGTCATGTATCGTTAATGTTTCCAAAACACTAGTTGCAACCACTGAGAGTCAACATGAAATGCTTTCATCCCTATACAAATTGTTTAGTCGAGTTTTCTACATATTTACATATCAACTTATTGAGCCTAAAATATTTCCATTAAACTTTTATCTCAGACCTATCTCCTTTAAAAACATGTGGATCTATCCATGGATCGATATTTTTAGTCTCAGTTCAATGATAATCAAATTCCAGTTGTCCACGGGATCCTGTCAGTTGTTCCACCTATTTACAAGGATACGTTTTTTTATTACATGATATCAAATAAAAAAAGTAATATTTCCTTGAAAAAATACCATATCTAGACTCACTTCATCAATATTGTTCTTTCACATGATTACGTCACAGTTCAAAGGGTCTGATCGGGCATGATACTTCCCTGCAAAGTTGAACCAAGACCGTAGGGTCTAACCGATTAATAACGTGAAGAAAATGAGGGAGAAACCCAAAAAAGTAAATTTCTAATTATATTTTGAAAACCATTATTTGAAAATTATCAATAATAGTGTTATTCTCTTAAAAAAAATTGAATAATCCATTTAAGATCTGGTATATAGGCACATGATCAATCCAATATTGGAATAGACCCAATAACAAGGAAATATATTCTAAAAAAATTAATCAAAGGGTGTAAATCACAAATTAAAGAGTCTTGAACATATATAAGATCATTCTTCATCAAAGAACAGAAATACCAAGGATTTGATAAGAATAATTGTGTACCCAATGTCATGATCTACTCTGATTTGGTGTTTTGTCATCGTCTGATTTTATTTTCCAATGATGGAGGAAGAATGTGATTTGGAATTCTCCTATGATTTATGCAGCTAACCCAATAGAATTATTCATGGAATTATTCTTATAGAACAATTTTCTACAATAATGTAAAATAATTAATTAAAAAAATAAATAAAAATTACAATGGATGAAACACCAATGAGCAAGTGGTCTGAAAACCACATGATGGCCCATTTTATAGTTCGACTAGTGTAAACACCACATTCAAGAACCAAAGATGGAATAATATTATAGATTAATTTTAAGAGTTATACCATATTATTTTATAATATGAATTTTCACAATATAAAACGTATTTAATATTTTAATAAAATTATTTCCATGCACAACATACCGCAGAATAGCATGTAGTCTCAAGGGATTTCTATATAAATATATATCAATATATTTGAATATATTTCAAGGAAAAAACATATCTCAATGAAATTAGCTATTCCAAATCATTTATTGTATGATATAGAATTTAGATACTAAACCCTAGAATAAGTCCCCACATTTACTAAAACATCACATGAAGAGAATATTGGATATAAATAAAAATAATCATGTAATATAAAAATTATAAAACATTGAAAGGATTATATATTATATTTAATTTTATCCATTACATTTTCACGTAATTGTGAATAGTATTATAAAAAATTTCTTGATGATATTATAGATAAATATTCTAATAAAATATACTATGAAAAAGAAGAAAAATATCAGTGAATTCTCATGAAACAACGAATCATGAGATACAGTTAAAGCACAAAAACACACAATAAATTTCATGGATCAAACTACAACTAATCCGAGATGAGTCTTCTCTAATGGGATGGAATGAATAATGTAAATGATAAATCTAAAAAAGAAATAAGAGATCCTAGAATGATAATTTTACACAAACCATATATGCCCAACAAAATCATTTAGAGTTCATAGAATCATGGATAAAATATTCAAAAGAATAACCTAAAATAATGAAAAAGAAGGAAAATACATTCTTGATGTGGATCACAACACAAAACTAAATGTTGATCCCCCCATAAGGTGTGTTGTTGGGATAAAAAATAACCCAATATTATCCCATGGTTCATGGAGGCGTAGAAATGTTCCTCAAAATATGTAAAATAAAATAATTTAGTATTTTGATGTAAATTCACAATGATTCTTTGATGTTTTTACACTTCCAACGACACCATATTCAAGAAAATGGGACTCACTGGCTATCTTATGGTTTTGACAGACAATTCGTTTCCCATTGAAAACACACCAACAATATAGAAGATAACTACTAGCTAGATAATTCATATAACATACTGTTGTAGAAACTTTATACCCCAACTGAAAGCCAGTGGCCCAAACCTACTAACTTATGTACCACCTATCTCTTTACATGATGCAGTTCATTTTACAAACCATATTTGAGAATTTGGTTATTCATATAACCCCTCATCCCACCTGAAAACACTACTGATCAGAATTATATTGATGAAATACTATCTAGAATGTTATAATTATCCTCAGTAATGTTCCTTTTATCCCAAAAATGGAACAATTCATAATGATATACGAAAAATTGATATAATCAATTCCATACTCATTCTATGATTGGGAGAGTCCATGGAACATATTTAGAATTACACATGGAAATGTTATATGACACTATGAAAAATTAACAAATAACAAACAAAATTCGAAAATAACCTTAAATAAGACAGATGAATATCAAAACATGTATCCCATAAATATACCAACACTGAGAAGAATAAAAAATAACATACCTAGAATACGTATCCCGTCCATTTAATGTTTCACCAAAATATTGGAACATGTGAAATTTAATTACCATAAGCCCTCCCCTTCTTCAAAATATGGGATTTATATTATTCCCAATAAAGAAACCCCATAAGAAAAATTATAATCCTAAAACTAATGGCATGTACAATCCATCTCAATTATTCTAAAAGAACATATACACTCATGATCTATCAATAATCCAATTATATAAATCCATGGAATAAAATTTATAATTATTTTAACCATTTTAATATGAATTATTTCATCATATGACCTATAATATATAGACTTACTCCTTGATGATCCCACAGAAATAATAACGAGCACCATCGAGTTCTCAGTCCATAATGATTCCAAATATAAATATTTACCCAAGTACATCCCATAGAATATCTATGTCTAATCGGAAAGCATTCTAAATATATTTTTTTAAAAAAAAATCTTTGTGATTCATGCTATTAAATATTATATCACCATTCACATAAATATTTTTATCTATCCAAAATCGGTGAAACAAAGTGTATAAAATGAATTAAAAGTAACAAACCCAAATAATATCCAATGCTAACCAAAAAAGGGAACTAATGTAATGAATCCTAAAGAATCTAAAAATAATTAATGCTAAAAAATTTAGAGGATCTTAGTAGTTAGTTATATTCCATCCATATGATTAAATAATGAATAAGGATTAGAAACTATTTAAACTGACGGATAAAAATTAAAGCTATATCACTCAAAAAAGAAAAATAGATATTATAAAAAAACGTGTTCCTTAAGACAACATCCAAAAGAGATCTGTAGAACAATAATTTAACAATTAAGTGGTGAAGTGATATTTGTAAAACAAAAACAATATATGTTCCATTATTTAAAACAACAATCTATGGAAATATCTTTTTCTACTATATTCTCCTTTAATCCAAGAATCTGCTTCACTGCAAGGATTAAATATGGAGCCATGTTATCTTTAATCCTAAACTATGATGTAGTTATGGGTTGATCATTCATGATTGAAAAATACCATTTTGATATCTCAAATTTCAATATGTCATAAGGTGACCACTATGGCCACACCAATAAAAAAATTTAAGAGTGTTGGAAAATTACCTCTTAGATTGACCATATTCTCTACACTAGAAACAAAAAAGATGCCCCAAACTTCCCTAAAATTATTTCCCATACTCAACCAACCTATGATATCAACTGAATGAGACATATACTTATATTCCAACCATGAATGAGGCATTATCATATTTATGTTTTTTTTCTTCCTTGACATCATCAAACAAGTCCCCTTAAATGACCACCAGATAATAGGTTAGATAGGAACGCGAATAGTAGTTACATGGTACACTCAATGACCACCATTATACAAAATATCCTCAATAGATTCATTACTGGAAAGATTACATTATAAACACATGATACATGATTTCTCTTTGTCATGATCCTGAACTAATTTCTCACATTATCTAAAAGAAAATAACTTATAAACTATATCCTTCTTCACCACCTCTAAATATTATCATTAAATGAATTCTGAGTAGTGGAATTCCCATTAAATTATTTATTATATGCTGAGAAGAAAAATGAATTCCCACTAGTCTCAGAAGAGTCTCCAAATAATTAAATTTATTGATTTGAACTTTAGATACTTAGGATTCTCAAGAGAATCCATGATCCCTTGAATTTCATTAACCCACATGAAATCATCTGGATGAAACTACTCACCTCAATAGGATAAGGGTTGATTGTCTAAGAGGGTGTGTATGTGGTCTAATATATGGAGTGGCACTAGCTCCACACTTCAATATAGAGTTTGGGTAGAGTTTTTAGTTGGAGTCTCTAGTAATGTGATACCTGTAGGGCTAAATTAATTATTGGACTAGTGAATTTACAATATGTAATTCCTTGAAAAAATTATGGGAGACATTTTTTGACCTAAAAAATGTAGGTTTAGTGAATTGGGTATAAAAAAAATAACAGGACATAAACTAAGAAAGATATTCACATGATGTTCCAAATTATGTATATTAAAACATAATTATTTAAATAACACATTAGTTTTTCCCATTTATAAAACATTAAAAATTCATTAATTAATGGGAAATATTGTTAAAAACCCATTATAGTTTAAATATGCCTTACCATTACATCAATGATTTCCCATTTTTTCAAAACATTAACCCCATATTCTTGAAGAAGATCATTTTTACATCCATTAAAATAAAAAAATCATTTTAAAAAAATCATTTTAAAAAAATAATTTTCCATATCACATAAGAGTCTTTGAGAATATATTTTTCCAAATAAAACATTTCATAAAACACACATTTTTATAATAGAAAAAATTATTCAAATAACTCAATCGATAATATTTTAGGATATATTTTTTTTAAAAAAATGATTTAAAATCATCACTGATGATAATAATCAAACACAACCAAAAAATATTGTGAAAAAAGATCAACGATAATCGTAAAATCAAAATAAATAAGATATGCTGATCTAAACTCACATAAGTGTCCTTTTTGTGATGTAAATGGAAATGAATACATGTTTTGGGGATGAATAAGAATAATTAATTTCATGGATTTATTGTCTAGTAAAGAAACAAAATATCCCCACAAAAATTCATGTATTGACATCCATATCGGTAAAATTGATTAATCATTATCTTCATACTCTAAGGAAACTATTAAATTATTGTAATATATCTGATCTGTACAAATACTCAAAATATATTCCCGTAATCAATGATAATGTTCATCAGGAATCTATATTTTTTTAACATCAAAAAATAATAATTCCAAAGAAAGGCTGAACATGCCATTTTCTTTAGTAACTCAAGCCATATAGAAATGAGTGTTGATAATGAACCCGATCAAAAAATATCCCTTAAGTCCTGATATTTTCTTAATCAACCTTCTATAAAGTCTCAACAAAAATTAATTTAATAAGGTATTTTATATAATAAATCCTTTAGAAATAGTCCATGTTTTCTACCATTTATAATGAACCAACCAAGAATACCATCTGAATAGGTATCTAAATAATTTCACGAAAATCTTAAATGGAATTCCAGGTCATCATGGGACACTTAGTAGCATATATTCCTCAAGAAACATCCATTGTGAATGATATATACTAATAATGAGAATATATATTAAATAACACTATGGTAACAACATAAGATAAATAACATGTACAACCTCAACAAGGAAGGTAGAGACAATACAAAACTAACCAAGGGAAGCAATAAAAAATAATATTTATCCTATATCATAATGTTTAATTACCACTTAAAATATCCCAAGTCACCTGAAACAATACAATCGATAATTAAAGAAAAAATATGATAATGAGAAAATTTGAACCTTCAATTGAAATATGGAATCCGAAAATACCAAACAGTAGAAGAAGAGTGTGAGATAATAAATACCAGTAAGATTTCATTAAAGGTTCTATAAATTTATTTAATTGGGTTAATCAAAATATGATAAAATGGATTCCAAATGGTGATTACATAGTTTCATATTAACATTAGGTAATAAAATCCAACTGAATAATATTACATCATATGTATGTTTAAAACATACTTATATAAATTTCAAAATATTTTTTACAACCAAATATTGGAGAAAAAACATCCAATCAAATAAAAAAAATACCTTCTCTTAAAAAGATCAAAAAATTTCAAAATATAAGGTTATATATATCTTGTTATATGGGAATAAACTAGCTTTCAATGAATTATACATGAATTTTTTAAATATAACAAATGTGTGTCTCAACAATAAGTAGATCTATGAGGATGTTAATCAATCAATAATTGAAAAACCATTTCCATTTAATGGTTATTTTCATTATAAAATTGGAGTAACAATTATTATGATGTTTTCAGTATGACGTAGATATGATAATGAGTCGACTATAGTCCAACTAATAATCAAATCATTACTAATTTTCTGAAATACATCAAATCTAACTAGTCCCAAACCAACCATATTTATGCACACACACATTCCTAGCCACATTTCTATTCAAGGACATTTTGTATTCTATATTGTTATTCTATATGTACTGTGAGTCCACATGAAAATCATAATTCTACATCATGTCATACAACTAAATATGTTCCCATGATGAATACAATTAAATGAATGAGGAAATAAATTCGCATGGATCGCAAAGGGGTTCCACATTAGATTCAGCAGGCGCTGATGAACTAAGTATTCTATAACATTCTAAATTTAAATACCATTACCACCCCCAAACTCCCACAAACCAAATAATATATTTTTATACTCCCATAAATGGGAAGACCAAGAATAATTAATGTCACCACAAGGTATTATCAAAAGATAAGATCATCATAATGTTTTAATAAGGTAGCCAAACATATTTTATTTTAAATTAATACCATTATTTGAAATCATTGCTCAATAGCTTATTCATTCATACTTCCTGTCAAAATTTTTTATTTTAATTACAAATAAATCATTAAATCATTAATTACATTTAAAATAAACATAAATAAAATGAAAAGGATTTTTGTCAATAAAAAATACATGATATCAATTCAATACAAGGTATATAGCATTTTCTATCTTAAAAAGTCATTTATTTCACATCATGAAAGTATTTACTTATTTATAAATTGAGAACATCATGCAAAAGGGTACCTAGTAATTTTATAAATAAATTCATTTATTAAAATATAGAAAAAATATAAATTAATCAATCCAATTCATTCATTTAAGAAATTTTACTTAATTAATCGATACAAGTCATATTATGTCACATTAATCAAATCAATCTTTACAGAGATACTTGAAAAAAATAAATACCAACATGGAATTCAACAATTATAAAACATTGAAAGGAATCCCGGGAGCAATTAAATCTATCCCTGATATATTAATTTCAAATATAATTGGATCAAAGAATCTTCCATGAGGAATTTCAAGAGCTACTTTTAAAAAATAAAATTTTAGTACAGGAAATACATTTTTTGGAATTTTCATGAGTAATTGAATTACATGATGATGGAAAATCATAGAAATTACTAAATAAATATTTCAGTGATAAAAACATATTCAATAATAGAAGAGTTTCTTCTTACAGTGAAAATTTATTTATAGAATGTGGATCAATAAATAGCTGATAAGAGATTTAAGAATAAAAATTAAAAAATAAGAAATATAGGTCCAACAAATCACAATATATAAATAGACCCTATGGAAAAATAATAATTACAAGAATATATATAAAATTACAATGAATAAATGATTTTCGATCATAGGATAACTACGTTGAATCTCACTTATATCAATATTGTGATGAGTACAAGAGATCCAAAATTAATGACACTTCTCCCAGGGATCATGGGGGCGAAATTGGATTGAGGGAGATGATAAAATAATATAAATTTATGTTGTAGAGATTATTTGAAATTCTACCATGATTTTGTAACATGTGTACTAATACCACTAATTAGTAGGTGTTATAGAATAAATTCTATAACACTTGGCTACCCTAGTGATAGTCCACCTACCATACTGATGATATGTTATACCATCTACATCTATAAAAGAAATTGTTTTTAGTCCATAAGTTCATTATGAATTTCGGGTTATACTAAAATACCACAAAGAACCTAAAAACACCACTATGGATTGGTCCATTAATGATAGATTAATTGAGGTGTTACAAAAAACCCATTATTTATAGAAGGTTTGGGTAACACCAAATAAACTATTTTCAGTTTTCCTATAAATATATGAACAAGAATAGAATATTGGAAATTTTAATGTAAACAAGATGATAGGGTTTACCTCATTCAAATACAATTAAGGACCACCATTGAGAGGGAAGGTAATCTAATTACATAGTAAGGGGATGTGTACAAATTGGAGAGAATGGGGGTAAAGGATTAAAATATAGTAAGGATTTTTGGGAATTGTTTTTGAAATTTTGGGCAACTCACATGGTATAATTCCATGATTTGGAAAACTATTCAACAACAATATCAGTGATATTATCTTAAAAAACAATTCCACAGGGTTTACACAAATCAAAGAATTTTTTGGAAAACTATAATCATACCTGGAAAAACCTTACTATCCACCGTAATTCACCATATGATTAGTTAGACACACGGTAAGAGAAAACATGTACCCCCAATGTATGAATTATTTTATTCTCCAAAAATCCTAGTTTTGATCCTTGAATTCATGAATCTACAAAAAATAAAAAATATATAAACAAACAAACATTTGTGATGTACTAGTGAATTTGAGTGTGTAATAATCTACTTTACCATTTCAAATTCATCCCCCCATAATGTCCTTAGGAATCCTCATATGAAAATATATGTCTCCCTTTATCCCTCACCAAATCTTTTCACCCCCATTTCTCATGGATGTTTCTACCAAATTTCCATTACACGCGGTCCAATTTGATCAATTTACAAAACTATATCATGTTATAATTGTCCCAGACACTAATAGATTTATCTACATCAGTGGGGTCTTGTATAACATCCAGATATCCCCCTATATCACATAAAATGTTTATTATAGTTATCTCTTAAAATGGTAAACATGATGGAAGTCATAAGTCACAATAATTTATTGGGGAGGGTATTTCTACCAGATATGATACCTTCAAAAGGTCTTCCATAACCAAAATGGCAAAAAATAACATGGTCAAATCTTACCACTCCAACCTAGGTGATAGTTACCCATTAAAAAAGGTACTTGAAGAAACACTTTATCACTGACATCAAAACCTAACGAGTGATGACATTAATTAAAATAATGTTTTTGTTGACACTGACCAATCACTATTTTTTTTAATCATAAAAAATTTATCCATTGCTTCCTAGATGGTACGTGGTCGTACTTAATATTTCTCACAAACCTAAACCAACAGAATAGGTATTGGTAGAGCCACACATATTACACCTCAAACTAGGCTATCTAATTGAGTCAAGTAAATATTTACTAAAAAAATTATCATTAAATGATATGTTTCATTCCAATGGGCCACTAATATTCAGGACCAAAACATATATATTAACATTTTTTGTGTGGAAGAGTTACTCATACTATTCATCCAATTATTTCTGATATAGGGTACCTAACCTCGTCTTTGTTCCGGAAGCCATATGGACCCCGTACTAAAATTGGGAATTCAAATAGGCATCATAATAACAAATTGAAATTAAATTCAATCTATAATTCCTAAATACATCTTATATATATAGTTTCATAAGCTCTTCCAACATTATATACTCTATAACTGAATGTAAATAAGATTATTTGGGTGAAAATTTGAAAATATTGCATCTGACGTCAATCCCGTATAGAGTATAATGAATACCAATTATGAAATCCATCAAAATCATTTCCCACATCCATACTAAAATTTGAAAGTAATTTAATAAACTAGATGATTTCTAGTCTTTAGATTTAATTACTTCCAAGTTAATACATTAACAAATAGAATCTATGTTAGAATTCATCATCTGAAACCAAAAATATCAACAACTAATTATATAAAAAGTCATATAATCACCAGGGTAGACAACAGAAATAGAATGAGGGGCTTCATGCACCACCTCCTTCCAAAAAAAACACTAGGTCTGCAAACCCTTTACTATATAGGAGAGAATAGTAGATAGACCCTGAAAAATCACCCTTGGTCTCTCCAAGAGTTAAAACAATTCTATTATGTATGAACTGAGAGTTAGATATTTTTACATTCATAAGAAGATCAATCCAAGGGGGATTGACTATCCCAAATGATAAGAACAACTACTCACTACCCTGTTTCACCTCTATACGCATATCTTCATCAATGAAAACTCATTCATTATTTATAAATTGTTCATGATAAGAAAAATTATACTGAATTTGATGATGAAAAAATTCCCCTCCCTAGGATAAAAAAATGCAGTTAAAATAATTAATATAGTCTTCCATGTGTCTCTATTTAAGGATCAAGTCCATATAGGTAAAATTGTACTTAGGTCTTTTATGGACTTAATAGACTATAAAATGATCGCCAAAGATGTATTGACACCACACATTCAAGGGATTTATTATATTTTCTAACTATAATTATTTAGTGGGGTAATTATAGTCATATGGGAATAGATTTTGTGATAAATCAACCACCAAATGGTAAAATTGATTCTGCGCACATATCATTCCTATAAAAGAGGAATGAAAATATAATACATAACTTTTTCTCCGAATCAAAATAAGAAAAATTCGTCTTTATATTAAATGATCTTCTAGTTCCACATAATATTGATGACACTTCTCACACTACTCAAACATCACCCCCATCCCTATCAATGTAGTGATGCAATATTTTGGTGAGTATATGTCCTTAATTAATTGTGAGTAATGATCAACCATTCCAAAATGATCATTTTCACGGACACATTTTATATCCCCTGAAAATACATTATTGGTCATGAATTCTATGTCTCCACTAAAACTCATCTCCAAAAAATCACATTTTCCCCGACATTCCCCTCCTTAAAACAAAAATTACTTTTAGATAGCTTCAAATATATATGTTATACTCTTATGTTTTCAAAAAACCTAGAGATTTTCTTAATGGTCCTCCTACATCACATAACTCAATGATATTAAATACATATATAAGAGAAGAAAGATTATAAAAAATTATGGAAAATTCAGTTCACGAATTCCATAAATTTCAAAGGATAATTTTTAGCTAAAATTACATAAGGAAATACTCCAATTATCTATAACATTTTTGAATTCATATCATAGATTCATACACTTTTTTACCCTCAAATTATAGAACCACAATCTATGGTTTATCTTTGAATCCCAACAACATCCATTTTGTAAATCAAAGATAAAATCCTTTATTTGAAATATTAATTTATTATTAATTCTCAAAAATTTACTAATACAATAATACATTAAAAGTAATATATTATCATTTACTATTATTTTAAAAATGAATCATGAATACCACACTGCCATACTCATATGAATAAACCAATTTCTCTCAAGTTCCTCTATCTATTATTTAATCACATTATTCGTTGTCCAATACGTATAGTAAGATAGAAAATAAATTGAGATTTTTTGAGGGATTATTTTTATATTATCAATGACCTATATTTGTGAAAGTAATTTAGAAAAACACTCTAGATAAGTAATTTTTTACAAATACAAAAACAATATGAGGACACCATAAAAACTCTACCCAAAAGAACTTATAATGATTCTTAGTCAACTGGAAAAAAATCCAAAATTGATAGGAAGAAGAGTGTCCTACCCTCTGTAATCAGGGATCCCACTCTCTCTATAAAATGTAATTACCCCCATCAAGTGATATAATTAAAACGCAGTTTATGTATAAATTGATCTATTCCCTTATTTTAAACATACAATATATATTGAATATTAGGTCAAATATATATAGGTCTAACATAAGGAAATATGAAACAATATTATTGTCATTGATAAGAAAATGAAACTATGGTAACCTGAGATTTTTGTTTTTGGAAATGGGGCATAGTTTTTGTTTGTTGTCAATAATCTCATTGAAGGGAAATGGATGATCAGGGAGATTTCATGGAAAGAGATAATAGAGTTCCAAAAGAAGGTAGTATTGAAAGTGGCGTTGTTTCTAGTGTTTTCGAAAACATGTGGGTCCAAAATTTGTATAATGCCAATCATTGTGAATTTTTTTTAATCATTAAGGCCTTATGAGAACATTGAAGAGACAAGAGTTTCCCAATTATAGGCATGACGATTTTTTTTACAAATAAATAATTAATTCTGATAGTGTGCTCTACGATTACAATAATTTGAGCCTAGAGCTTCATGCAAGGTACTTATCTAGATTCACCATTTATTAAATATTGTATAAGTTTGTATTTCAAGAATGTTGGCTTTTGGACTTCGATGATATGAAGAATTGTGATTTGAGATGGTGTTACTTCATGTTTATGAGAATTGATTCATTGTAGGGACGTAAGTATTTTATGGAAGGCACTGTGACTATGATTAGAATAATGTAATATGGATATTAGTGGATTATTGTGAAGTGGAAGAGTGTGATGAAGATGATTTTGACAAATATGAAAATTTCACTACAGGCGGTTGAGATTTGTGATCTTCAGAGCCAATAAATAGGAGGACTCCCATATTAAATTTTCATGAAATTTTAATATAAAATCAGGAATCAGTCTGATTTCATAATGTAAGGGGTTCTCCATGAAACCAGTTCTCTATTCATGCTTGATCATTGTGAAAACAATATTCTACTCTTGACCGAATTCAATGCTTTTAATTATTGAGTTATTTGCAGAGATGGGATGTTCTGTAGTGGATTAGTGTTCTTCAAGAAGGAATTTTATTCCATGATGGTAGTGTGCGTCATGATGATAGGATGTTCCAAAAAGAGTATGAGATTTTAATGGTAGTGTACATTATGAAGTACTGATAAAGGCGAAGGAATGATATATGTGAATAAAGAACTTCTTGAAGGAGCATTGCAAAGGATCTTTGAGACAAACATTTTTTTGAATATCAGTTTTACGTGAACATGGTTTTTAGTGTGCATCAACATTATCTTAGTTGCAATTAGACTTTCATTCCGAAGAGATACAAAGACATTAATTAAAAATCATTGAAGTGATCATTAACTCGATAAAATTAGTTTGGATTCTCTCAGAAATGTGTTATAGGGGGGGGGGGGTAAATGGAAGAGTTATGAGAGACGTAGTGAGCTATGCTCGAACCATTATAAAGGTATTGTGACTACCACATATTGAATTTGTGAAAAAAATTGTATTCCACAACCAATGAAGATTAGTGGATTTTGGTATGACCGACATATTTTCGGTGTATGCTTCAGGGACGTATCCCTTAGTGACGAACCATGTAAAAGTGTTGTGTTGTCTATATACATTTGATTGTTTTATTACTATTCTAGCCCATCATATAGGTTTAATGAGTTCCTACCAATGTGGGAACCATATCCATTAGTTTAAAAGTAAATTATTACAGCTTGATTTATCCCTACCCTCTCAGGGTGTTTTGGGGTCCTTTAGAAACTCATATAATATTAATTCAAGATCATTATTTCTACACAAATAGTTATGTAGTTCAATTAAAAACTATAAAATCTAGTAACATAGTCAAGTAATGAAACATATATTGGGAGATAAATAAATGGGAATCACCCATATCGAATATAATATTTTCCATGGATGAATCAATAAAAACTTTCCTCACATAGTTGTTGGTCCAGATAGTATTACCTATAGTATCATATATCCAATATGGATACTTCTGGACTAAGGACCACCGTGGGACCCCTCCACATGGTTAGATTCACAGTTACTATGAGGTCATGATCCATCACACATTGATGAGTCATATCTCTACTAATCAACCTTAAATAATGTTGAATTGACACCGCTTCCTTGAAAATAATCCTAATTAAATTACTTATGATAGAATGAATTACCACACTGGTGTCATGTATTTAGAGTTGTTGGGATATTATATAATGTATTACTATATTTCATGAGACGTTAATAATTCCTCTTCATGTTCCTAGAAGATACCATTAGATCATTATGGAATGGCTATTGAGAACATTTCCACACCCCAAATGGGTTTTCTCCCTCCATTTCATATTACTATATGAAAAAAATTAGATATCAAAAACTAAATAACCAAAATAAGAATTGTATTCTTATCCTTATCCCCCATAGCAATGGAATCCTTATCAACAACCTCAGTTTTTATCTTTGAACATGGATTATTTTTTATAAATGAGATATAAAACAGAAATCCAACCTCAAAAAATCAATATATAAGCTAATCATTCAAAAGATGTTCATCAGAGAGATGAATCAACTCGGAAAAACAATACAGTGTTCTCTTGTAAAAAATCATTCAATTTCTATAACGTCGTAAACATAGTGGAATTCACAACCCTGAAGTTATCTTGACACAACTATAGATTAAATTCAAAATTTGATGTAATATAGGTTATATACTCATATTTACCTGCATGAACAAATTATTATAAATATTTTATAAATGTCACTGCAATATATAGGTGGTGAATCACTACCTTGACTTCTCATCAATTTTCAAAACCATAAATATCTTCTCAATCCATTCCTTCAATTAATCTATGTCATGGTCATCCTTCTCCACACAAAAGGTCAATGTATTTTTCATATAAAATTACTCGGTTTTCCTACTATACATGTCTATTATCATCCACCTCAAGGCTAGAAGATTGTATTATATAAATATTTACCTCCTCAAATTATATATCATGTGTAGGATTCACTTGTATTACATGCTCCATAACACTATATGTATGACTAGATAATGTCCAAACAGTATGAATTTTCACAAAAAACGAGACAAAGGATCAATAAATGCACATTATAATCCCAAGAAACAAAACATATACTATAAAAATAATTATTATTTCACTTAGTGAGATACATTATAATAAAAACCAATACCAATCTAATATAGAGGTATATATTTCATGAAAATTTACATTTTTACACAGTGTAGTGTTCGGTAAAATAGTAATTAAAATTGCACTCCAACTATACCAGTGCTGATTAATGTTAATAGATTGGGCCTAATGGTTTTTTCACTCAGAATACTAACCTTGTTCCTAAACTATTAACATCTTACTATCATCCTTATTTCACTATTAATATTAAAGTATCTCATAGTCTCAATCTGTGAATTATAAGTAGTAGGAATATGCATTAGAATCTCAATATAAAATCATGTAACTCAACTCAGAACATTAGAAATACCAGACAACCCATGGAAATTCATGTTTAGTCATCAATATGGGATATTCATGCCCTCATTTGTTCGTACCTATTGATCAATAATAGGCCACTCTCCATTCTATGATTGACCCCCATAAAAACAAAACTCCAATACTATTTATAGGTAAATTACAATGATTTATCTATATCAAATCTAATATAGTTAGAACACATAGCCCAAGGGACATTCTTGGTAACCACATGATAAAAAATCAAACTATGGAATCATAAATAACCAATAGAGAATGGTTTCAATGATGTTATACTTGAATTTCCCATTCATTAGTCTGGATGAACCTAACAACATGACCAATGTCAACAAAAAATTAACATACAATAAATGTAAATAATTCAAAACTAAAAAATTCAATAAGTAGAATCATAATATAATATATACAATATCATTAAATATATAGTTATAATGTATCTCTATTAAAAATATCAAAAACTAAAGGAAAAAATGATTATAGACCGAAATGGACCATAAATATATCCTAATAATACAAAAAATCAAAAAACACATCACACATGCTAATCTTATAAGACCACATATCATATATCAAAATAAAATTGATGGTGGTAATCAAGATATCTAGCCAATTTACAAAGTTTCCATTCCATTAAATGTGACTTGGAAAACAATGTCTATATACACCGAACTGGATATGTACATTGTAAGGAAGAATTTATTATAGGATACCATGAAAAATTAAATTATTTCATTTAAACCATGTAACCAATTAACAACTATAAAAATATTTTTCCCAAACTAATCCAATTTGAAAAAAATTACTTAAATTCATTCAATTAAAATTTCATCAGTTTTAATCTAACATAAAGTGTTTCTATAATAATTGTTCTATATGGATCAAAAAATGAAATAGATTATACCTAGAATAAACACTCTTAACTTTCCAAAAAAATCCATGAAAATCTATAATAAAAAATAAAGTCATCAAACTATTCATTTCAAAATGATAATAACCCATTATATAACAATGAAAAAGATACTACATAATTCCTACAAGGATATAAATCATAATAATGTGAAATTTTTTCCATAGGATATAACAATAATATTATAATGTGGGTTGTTCTAAACCTTAATTTACTAGCATACTAGGTAAGGTAAAAAAACTGGAAGATCTCTTGGTATTCCCATGGCCATTCTCCCAAGATCTCCCATAGTCTCTTGGTCAGAATTTGGGTGCCCTCTTATCCATCCTCCCAAAGTCTATCTCAATAACATGGACGATACACCCTCACACCCTAGGTATAACCTATTCTATTCAATTAAAAATACATTAATGTTTCTAGTTTCATTTATAAAATCCATTCCAAATACAATTTAATAACTAAACACAACCATTTTTATAAGAAACCTTATTTAATGTAAAACCACTTTTAAAACCCTGTATTTTAATCTATTTGGAATCAAATAACCACATTTATCCTTTTTATAAAACACATGGGGTTGATTAAATAAGGATCCCTTTGAAAAACCCATATTAAACCTCAAACAACACATTCCAAACAACACATTATGACATACATAAATCAATCATCAATCATGAATAAATTCAATTGATGTTTAATAAACAAAGAAAATGCAATAATGAACTCAAAGTTTATCCTTGGAAAAGTACATCATATAGAAACACCAACCCCTAATTTTATTCCAATCGTATTTTTTTCAATGGGAACCATAATATTAAGGATGGATGAGTAGTAAAACACCTAAACCACATGAAATAAATGTAAAACCCACCATTATTGTCCCATCGATCAAACAACACAACATATATGGTTTTTACCTTTAATTTAAATCGATCTAGAAGATAAGAATATGCGAAGGACTAAGAATAAATGAAGAAAGAGGAAAACCTCAAGACCAAATACCTATATTTCATGTATATCCCACCACTAAATGGAGGGGATAAACTCCAATTTTAATGGACGGGGTTGGAAAATATGTGTTAGAATTAGTATGGAGAAAGGTTTGAAATCAAATATGGCAATTTGTTAAAAATATTTATTTTGATATGATATTTGATACTCACATTATTTTAATGTACGATTAATAACAATGACCACAAATGATTTTCATGATACTATCTCTCAAGAATAAAAGACTAATTGATTCCACTGATCATTAGACAATTTGAAAAACCCTGATAAAACATAGAAAAAGGCCATTGTCTCCAATAACTCACCCTCACATATTTTATCACGTAGTTCTAGAAAATTTGAATCAACCATGCACAATAACATCTTTTCTCCAAAACACCAATTTTTCTGACCATTAGCTCTAAAAAACTATAATATCAAAAAATAAATTTCAAAAAATATCAAAACATAAATATTGGTGAACTAAATATTGTCATATCTATTAAAACATAAGGATAATATGAATATAGAGAATGTAAAATGACATAGAAATTCCATACTTCCCACTCACATATAAATTGAATTTTTTAGGTTTATCAGAATTTTATTTAATAAGGGTAACTGGGATAACATAAAGAAAATTTATAGAGTTAAAATAAAAAATAATATATCCATGTTACTAATTTGAATATTTATATACATTACTTAGGATTTGGGAGAAGATAATTTTTTTGGTGAGTTACATAAAATAGTTAATGATATTATATGAAGTCTAATAATTCATATAGTAAAAATATAATTTATCTATAGTTGTGGATAATATCATGGGAATTCATTTCGATGGAATTGACTCCAAAGTTCCATAATTAAAATAGAAAATGTATTAAATGATTATCTAAAGGATTTGAATTTTTTTATTATATATGATATGAGAATATAAAATGTTATCAAAAGGAAGGGAAAGGATAATTATGATGTATAAATGAACTCTAGTATTTTTTAAAAGTCAAAGAATGCAGTAATAATGATAGTGGAAGGTGATTTAGATTCATATTTGATTTAGTAATATGTTTTATGAACTCATGTATCTATTTTAAAAAGAAGTTCAAATATTAAAAGGTATGTATGATGTAAATTTATCATTAAAGTGAATTAACTGCAGATACATTGGAAATTTCAGATAAAATATTAGATGACTAAATTATGTGGATGTCATTAATGAAGGAAAGGAAGCTTTAAATTATAGTGATGGAGCTCTTAAGATATTTATTATTAAAATTTTAATTTATGAGAGATTCACTTTGGGTGAAAGAGGAAGAATGGACGATGTTCCTGTAAAATATGGAATTGAGTGATTTCCCATCATAAAAGTCAATGCGAGAGAAAGAGATCATGAATATGAAGAAATATTGGACACCTATTTGAAATCATGAAACATGTAATGAAGAATAAAAAAGACAATTATTAATATATATTGACAACCTGAATAAGTTACAATATGGAGAGAAAATAATCAACATATATCTAGAAGTAAATATGAGTGAAATAGCGAAATAATTTTTCCTTGTTCAATAGAAAAAAGTTAAATGTGAACATTGAAAATAAAAATCCAATATATTATTTCATAAGATAGTGAAAGTGTATAATCTTGACCATAACCACTATGTCTGATCCTTAATGACACATGACCAGAGGCACACCTCCCTGTACAAAAAAAGATGATGACTAGTAACTATGGTCTCAAGTCGAACCATTGGGAGATGATGACCTCCATTAGAGAGGAAAAAAGAAATATAATATAATATAATTAATAAATTAATAATCAGTGTTCATTTTGAAAGTAAAAAAAGGTATGCATTAAATAATGACTGAAATAAAATAGGTTCCAAAAGTATAGGTAGGGAAAGAAAAAAAAATTATCAATAATATCCAACTGAAACACCTTCCATTAATGCATGCATAATTAAGTTCTACATATGTAACTATAAAAAATTAGGCCCTTTCCCTTTTTCGAATCCCTATCCATCCAATAAATATGATAATAAAAATTATTGAGTAGGGTGTGAGTAGAAGACTCGATAAGCACCATAAATGACCATGAACATCAGTGTATAAAATATAAAACAGCATGAAACAAATATATATTGGAAAGATATATAATAAAATTATATCACACATATACTAAAACAAATGATGGGTCCTCGGGGACTGTCCCCACCTTCTTCAACCCCTATTCTAGGAGGAACATACTAGCATTGGTGAAACAACAGATATAAAATCAGAAACTAGAATGAGTAATCTTTATTGATGGATGACACAATGGATGTCGCACATTCCATTATTTGGGATATCCCAAGTATATTCCAACCCAATTCTGGAACATCCATCTCAATTGGATAGTCCGAACATGCATCAAATCTCACATGTTAACCCAATAAATCTTACATATCAATATTTTATTGATATCCCCAATAAAGTGATGTGTCTTGTGCACTAGAATAGTCAAAGTATATGTTCAACAATTTTTGGAAGTTCACTCTTGGATGATAGTCCAAAAAATGATTCAAATTTCATGTTCCAACCAAATATGCCAATACCGCATGCTTAACTATAGTAGACAGGAAAATATTATATATGATGCATATATTAAAAATGAGAGTTTAATGTTCGGCACTGTCAAGAAGATCCAATTAATAGTCATAACTATCCAAATGCATTATGAAAATGACTTGGAAAATATCAGAATAAGTTATTTTAATATTTATTATTACTCCATAATTTTTTAGTAAGATTAATTTTACATACAATATGTGATTCTTGAAATCATATAGGAAATAGTTTAATTTAAATAATTTCTTATAATATTTTATTTATAAGTTATATTTTAATAATAAATAATTTTAAATTTTCAAAATTGATTCCATTTTTAAATTAATCATATCAAAATTGTCTTTGGATGATTTTTTTATAATATTTTTGAAAACATTGTTTTTAAAAAGTAAAAAATTATTTTTGTTTAAAAATTATAATTTATATTAAAAAATTTAAAAGTAAAAATTATATATTTTATTAGACATAAATTATCATTCATTAATTTTTTTTTAAAAAATATTTATGGTTTTTAAATGGATTTATACATTAATTTAGTATTAAGATAATTTATATTTTAAAATTACATTTTTTTAAAAACCATTTTTCATTGTCTTTTTCAAGATTAATTATAATAGAATCTGGAAAAATTATTTGTTTTAAATTGTAAAAAATATATTCCATTTTTGAAATCAATGGTTCCATATATAGTAAATATTTCCCTCTTATTTTTTCAATATGAATATTAACATTAGTAATTTGATTACCAAGGTAAATAGTCAATCGAAAAATTTATGTTTCAAAAATGATAAAAAACATTATATGGACTAAAAATGTAACTAAATATTTTTGGACAAGTATATATATACTATAATCATCATATAGTTTAATTTATGACCTTTTAGGGCTAATTTGATGAAATTATGACCATTATAGTATTTTATTTATGGAAAATTCGAACATGTGAGACACTTATTTTTAATAAGTGTAATATTTATAATAAGCCATTATCCAATGAATATATTTGTATATAAATATTATTTTTAAATAAAAAATATTCATTTTCATCATTAATTTTTATTTTTATTTTTTATTGAAAAAATAATTACCGTAAATGCTTGTGCGGTGCTGATGCCATAATAATTAAATTAATAGAAAATCAAATAAATGATTTTAAAAATAATAAAATAAATATAATTTCATATAAATTATGTGATAGACTAATTTTTAATACATCCATGAAATGTTTTGTAAGTATATTGTTTTTAAATTAAAGGTGTTATTTGATATTATTAAAGTCAATATATTGAATAGTTCAAAATATTGACGTTATTAATAATTTATAGTAAATAATGTTTTATTAAATGATATTAACTCTGAAAAATATTCGATTCAACCCATTTATTATTATATGGTTTTAAATATCATCCTTGGACCATTTATTAGTATTTTTTTAGTTTATAGTAAATATATTTACACTAAATGAGTAAAAATCAATGAAGTCACAAATAGAGATATTGGGGTTAAAAAGGTTGAAAACCCAAAATATTAGAGTAGAAAATTTGTAAGAAATAGTATAATTTTTATTTTATATCATGATTTCTTCCTACATGAATCTCATATAAAAATCTACTCACTTTTGATCGATTTGGAATTGAAAACTAATTTATATTAATTTTATATTTTGAGAAATTCCAAGAGCTCCCCTCCACTCTCCAATAAAAGGGAACCTCTTCATTATAATACATAACACTTAAAAACTCATTTATTTCATCCAAAACCATTAAAGATATCTTCCATTAGTACCTACCCTCATTATATAGGTATTTTCTTAGGATTAATACCATTTTTAGATGTCCTAATATGTTAAACAAATGAGATTTCCCAATCAAGATGTAATGATTTGATCAGAATGTTTTAGTTCTTTCTTAAAATCCCTAATACCATATTCAATAATTATAAATTAAAATATTAATTATTATCCATATAGTTAGATGTTATATTGTTAGTGTCACGACCTATATAGATATCCTCTTCCATCAAATGATAAAATAATTCATCATTCTTTTCTATGTTGGACTACCTTTAACACCATAATATTTTAAAAAATAAAACTCTATTAGATAGTTTAAATAACAATAAAAACATAATTATCATTTATTACATGAACAAATTAGTTTATTTCAAACATTTCATTACATAGAACACTGAGTCTAACATAACTTAAATGACCCATGATATATTGTACAATTACTACCTGGCCCTCAAATTAAGAGGTATGAATATCATTAACTACATTATGATATATATATATATAACATAATCGATATAAATTATTAATACATTTTTAATAATTTATCAATTTATTTGTTGTAAAGTGATATTATTCTTCGAAAGTATGTTTTCGTCAAAAAAAGTATTTTATAGGTTTTCATGAGAAAAAAATTATAATCGATTTTTTGAACATTTAGAAAAAAATTTAATACAAAATTTTTTTAATTATAATATCAAAATTTCCTTCAGGTAATTATTTATAATTTTTAAGAAAATATCAGTATTTTAGTGAATATTAAATCAAAACATATTTTTTAAAAAAGTTGGTTCTTTTCAATAAATTAAGTAATTTAAAATATCAAATATGTTTCGAATATTTTTTAGAGTAACATAATTTTTGTTAAATCCACTTAATTAAATTAATTTATCTTTAATTGTTTTTTAGTATATGTTTTTTATTAAACGATGTTTTCAAAAAACAATTTTAAAATGAATAATCTTTGTCCATTTTTAATTAACTAATATAATCCTTAATACATAAATTATTAAAAGGAATTTATAAATTTTTATCATTAAATAGTAATTTAGTTTAATTCAATGATTATTATTATTCCATGATTTAAGGTAAAAATATGTTTACAAATTAATTACTATTTAAAATTAAGGGAATAAATGACATGTAAACTTTTACAAAACCCATTAGATTGATATATTTTTACCCTATCGACAAAATTATATATTTCTATTTATTTTCAGGACACGTTTCCATTAATGTTACCTATATAATAAGTCAAGTGAATATAATGAAAAATCCATTTTTTTAAATTTCAATAACGATTTGGGATATGGAAAAATGGAATTAGGTCTGGTATAAACAATTTGTTTAAAAAAATTATTTTTATCTTAATAATTTATCATTATTTTTTGAGATTATTTAGTTACTTTAATAACATAATAAACACCAACAGATTAATTATTTCATTAATAATTAACTAAAATAAGTGATACCAATAATATTAAAAGGGATGTATATTGGGTAAATTATTGTTTTATTTTATTTTTTAAATTAATATATAATTTCACATAGGTTTGATAATAACATAATGAAATTAAATCATTTTATTGATATATTATAGAATCAAATTATATGAATAATGTCAAAATTGACATTATTGTTATTTTATAAGAAACTATATTTTTTTAAATGGATTAAAATTGCTAAAAATTAAATCCTCATACATTTTATTTTTCATTGTTAATATTACATAATATGTCCCATTTTTGAAGAAATTTTTTTAATTAATATATTGACCTTTAATTATTAGAAAACTATATTATGGCGATTTTGGTTAATGTTGGGTTTTTCTACGTTACTTGCACATGTGCTAAAACAAATTTTCAACCCTATTAGAATTTTCATTTCATAAATTTCATTTCATATTTATAATTATTATATCAAAAAATTCTAATAATAATAAATTTAATTTAGTCTTAATGGATAAATTACTAATATTAGAAATCTAGTTTCTAGAATGAAAAATAAAAAAGTTAAAAACAAGGAAAAATTAGAGTTATGGAATAAAATGTTTTAAAATATTTGTTTAATTATTTTTTGGAGGTAAGTATTGACAATAAAATGAAAAAAAATTTAATTATCATTTTTGTATTCAATTTATGTAATATTTACCGCCCAATAGGTAATACTTTTGAGTGTTTACCAGAATTCCACTCCTCCTTAACTAAGAAAGGGAAGTCACTCCCTCCACTTCTACACAAATCTAAGGAAACTTAATCCTTAAAAAACTAAATAAACATCCATATAACACAAATTCTACCTAGAAACCTTATTCTGTCCAAAAATACATAATTTTATTTCATTGGTGCGAACATACTGAGGATACCCGAAGAAGATGTAAGTTTCTTCAATGATCGTCATTATTTTACTAATTTATCAACATCCATTAATTATTCTTATACCATGATGATATAATAACCTCAACATGTTACATATAATTGGTTTTTATAATTAAATTAATAAACTACAACCAAATACACTTCAATAAAATATGTTCTTAAATCATTATTTTAGGTGTTTAGTGAACTACCTCCACGTGAAATGATGTCATTTTTTTTCATTTCCACCTTTACAAATTATGTATGAAGATGGATAAAAATTTTATATATAATAATTATAAAATAATTATACATATATATTCTTTAAATCGTATAAAGTGTTTTATACACCATATATTAGTGGATATGATATAGTGGCTCAAGTGTACGACAGACTACCACCTCGTTAATTGATGGAATTCTATTTTCACTAACGTGTTGCATGGATAGTATTAATGGTACATATAATAAATTTATGTGATATAGAAGTAATATAAATTATATAATGGTATATATATCATTATAGAAATATAATATATCATTTTAATTTTACATTTTCACTCACTGTAAAAAATGATAACATCAATCGTCGATGTGTGGACTACCGCCTCATCGAAGTAACATAATTCCTTTATTCAAATCCATGTCATAACAGTGATATTATATATATATATATATATATATATAATTAAACAATATTTAATTTATGATATTATTATCATTATGGAGTGATAAATTTTAGAAACCATCTTTTTTGTATTGATCATTAGAAAATTGAAATGATACTAATGTGTATGTACGACCAACTGTCACTATGATTGTAATTTCATTTCATTTTTCATCAACATAAATCTTGATTGGATTTTAATGTATAATTTCGGTAAAAAATATGATAATTATGTCATTAATATTAATCTATACTTATTTTAATAATGTAATTTTTTACTAAAGATAACCCACCAATGTAATTTTCGATACATATACCAAATAAGAGGAACCCATTTGACATAAACATAATCGATTATGTAAAAATATATAACTTGTTTATAAGTGAAATAAAATATATAATAAACCTTGAAAAAGGTTATAAAGAATGGAAATATTTACAATATGTTTTTTATTCAGTAATATAAAGAATAAAGTTGATAAATCAGACCTAAGGAAATGGTTTTTCTTATCTCAATTTAATTTCTACAAGAATGTTCCATATTTTAAACTTATTGATTTAATATTGTTTACATAGTACCCGTGAATGTATTTTATTATTATCGAATATAAAAGTATGGGGATATAAATAACCATTTTATTATCCTTTCTTCATGGGTTTACCGTTCAATGCAACCAAAGTGGAAGCCTCTTTTATTACAATCTCACTGCTTATCATGACTATGTGTGAATAAGTGTCCAATGATTAAATCTTGTAATTATCATTAGTTATATTATGAACTTTTTATTCATTATATATTCATGTAATAGTACTATTTTTCTACTCTTTGGTACATAGAATAATTTATAAAATTGTCCTCATAAAATCACACTTTTTCTCTCTCTTCATCTAGAAATATATTTTCTTCCAAAAAAATGATTTATATAAATGTTTCCAAAAACTTTTTTAAACATTTCCAAACTATAAATTATAGAAATATATATCAATTTTATCTTTATGAAAGGTTTTTATTGTCTTCATCTTGAATCATTCCAATAAATCACTTTTATAATGTTTTTACCATAAAAAATGAATGTTCGTATGACATGTAACTAATTACCCAATAACAAGAACATCATTTCTTTAAAGCATATTTGGAATTATTACAAGGTTATTTTAATTTAAATTTATTTCCTAATATTCTATAATGAGAAATTTTTTATAATAAAATTTTAAAAATGGAATTTCAATATGATTTATGTTTTAAAAATTGATTTGCACAATGAAAATGAGATTTTCCACAATAATGATTTAATTATACATTAAATGGGCTTCCATTAATCAACATAAAATAACCCGATTATTAAATACCATACCTAGGGATATTTTTCAATGATACCATCTTTGTTTATTTTTGGATGAATTAATATTATTTTACAAATATTTTTATGGGACACATTACTTTTTCACTAGTTAATCATGTTTCAAAAAGATTGTTATAGAACCTCTTTCTTTTCTATAGGATGTTATTGTTTCAAATAGATTGACCTAAAAACCATTTAATTTCTATATATTATCCAAAAATAATTTAATTTTTAATTTTGATTTTAGATTTATGATGAACACTCTGTGTACTTTTTCATGGTTTGGTTATTCAACATATTTTTCTATAGGGAGGCCTAGATAGATTCGGGTGACCCCATTAAAACTTATATAATGGTATGAACCAAATTTAATTTGGTGATAACATTATAGAATATATTATGTGGTGGCACATATTGGTTTGGATGGCCCCATTATAACTTATAAAATGGGGTGGCCGAGATAGTGTCAGGTGATGCCGTTAAATCTTATACAATGAGTGTACCCTGATACATCTCCAATACATTGTGTAATAATTATATTATATGATTAAAATATAATTATATCAATTAACAAAGATTGATTGTTTTTTAGGAATATTTTATACCAAAATCCCAGAATAGGGTTATAATTTCTTGATATGGGGTTTTAATATTTCTCATCATCAAGAATGTTATCACATGGTTCATGATTATTTATTCTAATGACTTATGAGTTTTCCATTATTTCATATTTGGTGATACAAGTATTTTTATGTATGACTTATTTTATTATTTATACGTTCACTATGATTATATCATCAAAATAGTTTGTGATTCTTTTCCTCATTGTGGAAATTCAGTTACTAATTCATATTATTAACATTATTTATCATTTCACTCACCTTTTTTAAATTTCATTTTCCACTGGTAATAAATAATTTTGTTGAAAAATTTATATCTATAAGTAAACTAATATTTATCATATTTCTCACTTATTGTGAAAGAAAAAAAATCTGGGTATAACAAGAATGTATATCATTCTTTATGAACCAAATGTTTAAGAATAACAATTTTTATGATTTATTCAAAATTATCAACAAATATAATATTATATTGTATTTGAGAACATAAGAAATCCAATATTTCTTTTTTATGTTTTAATTTGTAATTGGAAAAATTTGGTTCACATTTTCCTCTAAGAAATATCGAATTGTAAGGTTTATAAATTTATCATTGAATCTGGGAGTTCGTATTCATGGATTTTAATTTTGATATCAGAGTAGGGTTTATAAAAATTTGGAGACTATGATTTTTACTTATTAGGTTATATTAAGTGTTATGGATATTTTTATAGGTCATTATTTTTAGAGATGAAAATAATTTCAATTTGTTAGACACCCAAGGGTGGTTTTAAGATTTGAGATAATAATGTGATTATTGACCATTTTGGAGATATTTTATTGTATTGGTGTTTTAGAAACCCCTTGTATAAACATGAAGTGTGTTTAGGGAGGAATTAATTTTTTTTATTTAAATAAAAAGTACAACCTAAAGGTTGGGTGACAAACTGTCACACCTAGTATGGTTGCATATACGGAACCCACAATCGAAGGGTGACCTAGGAGTAGCACCTTCCAACAGACTAATTGAAATTTTGATAAGTTTTATATTTGTATAGGTAAATATTTAATGTTATATCGGAAACATATAGGATTTTATTTGGGGAATAATAATTAACATGTATTGGAATAATATATTATCAAATCCTTTTAATCACTGGGTTTCAAACATAGTCATTAAATGTTTCCATAATTTTATATATAATTATTTATGGTACTATTTGGTCTGAAATTTTGGTATTACTACTAAAATTTGATGATCAATGTATCATATAAATATTTATTCATTTTGGAAATTATCTTAAAAGGGGCTAACAACATTGGTTTTTTTCAATGTATGATGATAAGAGGAATTTAATTTTATCCCCTTTAATGCTATGTGGTATGTAAAACATTATTCAAATTATTTAATAGAAATAAAATTAATCTCAAATATTCATCATTTGGATAAAAGTAGGATATTTTTTAGAAATTGCCTAAGGATGAAATTATATTCCTCAAATAAGTATATTTCTATTTCCTCATGGTCTATATGGTAAAATAAATTCAAAACACTAGGAAAAAGAAAATTAATAAAAACCATTTACTTAATACCTTAAATTATGATGAACTAATGGACATTTAAATAAACATATATTAATGGATTAGAATCATGTATCTCCACTTTGACTATTCCCATTCTTGTACTCAATGAAATCAATCACTCTCTATAATTATTTACACTTGTCTTCCATTCCAACCTATGTCATCATTTTTTGTATCTTAGTTATGTGTTATTCCCTATAAATTTTATACATCTAGTTCTCTATTATGAATAAAATTATTTATTAACCAATTTTATGATCTGGGTTTATAACAAAAGTATTTTGAAATTTCTATCCTTTGATTACCGAGATAACGTTCAAACTTAGTGGATGAAATTTGTTCAAGTATTGGGTTTGATGTAACACCCAGATATTTTAAAAGAATAAAAGAATATAGAATAATGTAATCGAAATGAAATAATAAATTAGTGTCCATTAGAAATGAATGTTGGTTTAATTGATATCTTTTATTACCCCAAAGATAATGTTTAATCTAATATAAACGATCCATTATATATTATATTATTATAACTTAGCTGTTAAAATAGCAGGTATGAGTAATATTAACTATTATTTGAAATATATAACCATATATATATATATTAATGTATACAAATATGTTAATAAATATAAATTTTTAATTAATTATTATAAATAATAAATAATTTTTTTAAATATGATTTTGTTTTTCAGTTGTTTGTTTTCATTAGAGGTGATATTTTATAGATTTTCATGAGACAAACTTTATAATATTTTTTTCAACATTATGAAAATTTATTTGATAAATATAGAAAATAATTTTAAACATAATATCATAATTTAATTTGGTTAAATGTTTTCTGATTTTTCAGAAAATATTGATTTTCAATTTATAATTAAAAATACTACATTATATAAAAAAGTCTTCTGTTTTCAATAAAAAATTCAACTTTAAATTTTAAATTTTTTTAAATAAGTTTTCATGAAAAATATTTTATATTATAAGTACATAATTAATTTTAATCATAATTATATTTTTCATTACAAGTTTGTTTTGGGTTTAAAAATTGGGTTTTTTCAAGAAATATTTTAAAAGGAAAAATGTTTATCCATTTAAATTAATAAAATTAACCCATAATGGGGAATGTTTTAATAGAAATATATATATTTTATACTAGTAAATTTTAGTTTATTTTCACTAAAAAATTATTATTATTCATATAGTTAATATATAATCATCTATTAAAAACACTTTTGTTCAAAACTTGTTGTCTTGGTGCATCTATAATATTAATAATAATGTAAAATTTTCCACAGCTATGAATTTAATTTAAATAAATAAATTCTATTTTTATAAACATCATCATAAATGATAATTTCAAATAAAAACAACTTAATTATTAACCACGATAATTAGGGAAAATATTTAAAATTAATAACAATGATTAAGGTAAAAATAAGTTTATTGAGAGATTAAACTTTTATATTAATAGGAAATGACCTAGAAAATTATACAAAAACTATTTGATATAAATATTTACTACCTTATGAATTTTTTTTAGTCTTTGGGATGTGCTTCAAATACATTTTACTATATAAAAAGTTACATAAAGAAAAATAAAAAATGAATCTTTTTTCCTTTTTTATTTCAATAATGGTTTTGGGTTAGGAAACAAATAGTGGGTTGGTTTTAAATATTATTTTTTTAAGATAAATGAGTTTTTTATCAAAATAATGTATCTTTAATTTTTATAGATTAATTAGTTACTTTAAAAATTTCGGAAATATCAACACAATAATTATTAGGTTAATAAATAACTAATATTAATGATACTGAAAATATTAAATGTGATGTAAATTGGATGAATTATTGAATTCCCTTATTTTTTTATATTTTTATATAATATTATATAGGTTTGATCATAGTATATTAGAATTCCATAATTTTGATGAATGTTTTTAAATTGAAATTAAATGAATAATATCAAAATTTATATTTATTTTATTTAAAAATAATTTATATTATATTAAATGATTTTAAATTATTAAATATCCTTACATATTCCATGTTATTTCTAAATGTTAATAATTTTCATTTATTACCCATTAAAATCCATTTTTTCTTTTATAACGAATATTTCACTTGTAATTATTAAAAAACTCGGTTAGTGTGGTTAAGGTTATCACATTGTTTTTTCACATTAATTGTACTTTTGTTAAAACTAATTTTAAATATACATAATATTTCTATTTGATAAAAATTATTTATTATTAAAAATTAGTGGTTCAAAAATGTTGAATAAGTAAAACGTTAATTTTTTTTAAACAGTTAAATTACATATAATTTAAATCTTATTTCCATAACAAAAAACATATATTATGGTGGAAATTTATTAATGGATAAAATTGTACTTGTCATGTAAGTCATTTTATGAGTCTAGTTATTAAAATGTTTCCTTAATATTTGGAAAAAAATTGAAAAAAACTTATATACGTTTAATATTATTAGAAAGAAATAAATATCATTATATCACATAAAATATATAAGCTTATTCATGGTTTACTTTATCATGATCATGTTATCTATCACTCTTTATTAATCATTTAGAGTTATTTTTCTCTTCAGCAATAATATTTACACTTCCCATATATGTTTTTCATCTTTGAAGACTAATATGTGTTTTTCCAGATGATCTTCTTACTTCCCTTTATCTCGTCATAAGTTGTAGTGTTATTGATACTTTTTGTAATATGATATTTAAACAAATGTTTTTTGAAAACACAAACCTTGGTTACCAGTCACAAGATTGAAATTGAAAGGATGCCATTTCATAAAAGGGGGTTGTAACAACTCAAGTAAATGATAGAAGAAACCATTTTAATATTTTTTTATCGTTAGTAATAGTATGTATTTATATTAATTATAAATATATAAAGTTATTCTTAAAACAAAAAATAAATGGTTATATTATAAGAATTTTATTTAATATTTTATTTAGAGGATTAATTTTTAAAATATGAAATTTCAAATTATCAAAATAATTTTAATTTTAGAAATTTATCATGTATAAATTATCTTAGGATGATTTTTGATAATTTTATGAATTTATTGTTTTTTAGTAGTGAAAATAATGATTTTTATTGAAAAAGCTATATTATTTTAAAGAATTTACATTTTAAAATTAAGTTATTGATTGTTTATGAATATTAATTATTTCAGTTTTATATAATTTATTTCAATTATGGTTATTTGAAATGTATTGTATACATTAATTTTGTTGAAAAACATTTTATAAATTAAAAGTGTCTTTTTATTAAATATTTATTCTTTCTATTTTTTTAAATTTTAATTAAATTATTCAACTTATGTGTTTCAATGTTTTAAAAATCGAAGAAATATTTCAAATAAATGAGTAAATATATATAAAATAGGTCCCTTTTATTTTTCAACATTTGGAACTGTAAACATAGTAATTGGATTACAACTTTAAAGGGTTAGTTATGTTCTTTTGGTTATACAAAAATTATAGAAACCATTAATTGAACCTGAAACATATATAAATATTATTTTATGAGAATATATTGAAAATTATTGTCAAAATTTTGTATTTATGATATTTTTTTGGGAACATTGATGTGATTTTGTCCTTTAAGGTATTTCATTTAAAGAAAAGTCACATATGTCAAACTCTTGTTTTTTATAAGTGTATCATTTTTAATATGGTTTGATCTAAAGGATATGTTTGATTATAAAAATTATTTTTAATCAAATAATTTTAGTTTCATCATTTAAATATTTTTTTGTGAATAAATAGATACTTTATTAATTGTGCAATGGTTATGTGGTAATTCAAATAGATGAACAATCCAATAAATGATATAATAAATATTAAAAAAATAATAATTTAAATTTTTTTTGTGATGAAATAATTTTATACATGACGATGAATTTTTTTTTGATATTATAATGTGTTATTTTTTGAATTTTAAATATTTAATTTATATTATTATCATCAAATTATTAAATAGTTTTAAAAATTCACATTTTAGATATTTTATAGTAAATAACATTTTACTAACTGATATAAAATTCATAAAAAATATATATTAATTTAATTTATTAATATTGGGTATATAATATAAAAATGGACCATTTATAGAACTTTTTTCAATTTATAGTATATATATTGACCCTCAATGAGTAAAAATACATGTTGTCGTGGTAAGATTTAAAGTGGTAAAAAAACATTAAAACAAAAAGATAATAGTTTAAATATAGTCCATACTAGTATATTTGGTATTTTATGATTATATTTAGACCTATAATTACATTATATTCTAAAAAATAATTTTTAAATGATTTCTAATTGAAAATAAATTTATTTTACTTTATTATTTTTGGAAATTCAAAATGTACCCCACCCCTCTCTTATAAAAGTGAACATCTTATTCTTAGTCCATTAATCATCAAGACATATCAAAATTTGAAATTCCCATTAAAATCATTTAATATAATCCCAAACATCATTATAGAGTTATAGTATTTGGTAGAATACTATTATTAGAAGACTTGAGGTGTTAAAAATGGAGGTTTTCCAAAGAAGCCGTACGGTTTTTTACTAATGGGTTTAGTTTTGTTTATCATACACATCAATCAAATCGTCATAAAAAATTATAAACCAATAATTAAATAATTCTCCATATACATATTTTTCTCATTACAAATATCCATCTCCTCTTCCGTTTTATGGGAAAATAAATCATTTTCTATGTGTACTGAAGAATTTTTCATCATTAACCCAGGTAATTTGTTTCCTATCCCTATCTCTCAAGATTTGATATAATGATATAATTAATGATTATATATGATATTTAATGTGTATTTATCATTACTAAAATATAATTTAACATTTCCATTCATACAATTCCATGCGCTGAAAAATTATTATATCATTCATACGTACGTGTGGACTACCACCTTCACAAAGTGATGTGGTTAATTTTTCATCACAACATCACATGAATTATATATATATAAATATATTTCCATAATTAATATGATATTTTAGATATTATTATAATTTTATTAACATTTAATTATATATTACCTCTTCCCATTATGAGAATTGAAACATATAAATCATACTCATGTGTATGTATGACCTACCATCTCCATGATCATAAAGATGTTCATTTACAAAAACAATATTTTATAGATTGAACTAAAATTTTAATTCAAATTTATAAATTATGAGATTTTGATTATTATTATTCTGGATAAGATATAATAATGACCTCTAAGACTATATTCAACCTACTGAATTCATTCCTAAAATATGAGCTGAATATCATCAAAACCCCCGATACAAATTTAATTGATTATTTAATTATTTATAGCATTGGAATTAGGGATTTAAAAGGAATAATAATGTTTAAAATGGTTCTTAAGAAATTAAATATTTAACCAATGTTTATTATATCGAAGGATAAACAACGTACATAATGAATTGATATCAAAGTAAAATACTTTCTTTTAAAAATTATATGATTAAATTTTCGATTAAAACTATATTTTTATTCCATTTACTTGTTTTATAAAAAAAAATTCAATTTTTTTTAACTATTTTAGTATGTTTTTAATGTTTTTCTACTATTATTTACGTTTTACAAATTTTTTTATGGAAATATAGTTGAATTTTCCAAATGAGGTACATTGTGACATTTATAACAAAAATAAAAAAGGAATGTTGGCCAAAATTATACAAAATGTGCATATTTTATTTCCGTCATTATGCCTTAATGGTTTGATATTTATTTTATCTGATTTCATGGGGTTTTACAATAATATTTTTATAAATTAGTTTTTTATTTTTTAGGTTTTAAAAGATTATTTTAAATGAAAACAGTATTTCGATATCTAAAACTATTTTGTACATGAGTTTTAAAGAGTTTTCAAATGTTTTATGATGAAAAGTTGAATGAATTAAATGTTTTATGAATAATATGATACTAAAAAATTCTATGAAAAAATAATTCCTGATAAATCTCATATGATTGTTTGAGCCCCTATATAGCTCATGAGTGAGACTAATATATATTATTCAAAAGGTTCAGAACCATTAAATCTAATGAAAAATGAGTGATCGTGATGAAGATTATATGATAGGTTTGACCCATTAATGCTCCCTAGTGAATTATATTATTCAACTGATATGTTTTGGAAAAATGGGGAGAGATACCGAATGGTTTCTCCTATGGATTTTACTGGACCAATATTTTTTCTATCGTTGGTTTAAAATTTTTAATGAATGTGATGCTCTATATTACAAAAAATGGTTTCAATTTTCTACTGTGGATTTTAAATATTTTCATTCAGAATAATGTGATTGTTTTTTTCATGTCTAAATTTATTATTTCATATCCTCAAATATCATTGATGATACTAGTAAACATTACATCTGTTTTCATGTTTTTCATCGAACTAATGTATTTTTTTGAATCATTTATTAAACTTTTAGAACACTTGCATCATTTTATAAAATACTCTTCATTAGGTATAAGTAATAATAATGATATATATAGACTCAATATGAAAATTTTGACAATTCATCCATAAAATAATTGGTATTTATGTTAAATGATTTCTATTTTTTAAAATCAGATATTGAGTGTAAGAGTCCAATTGTAATGTGTTGGTTTACTATGTGAGATTTTATACGAATTCTATAAAACTAAACCTAATATATCATCATGATTTTATTATTTTGAATTATATTTAAAAATAACAATTATATGTAATGAATACGGTCATGTACATACACACGAAACAATATAAAAAGTCAAACACTACATACACTCAAATAATATAGTGAATAATCAAATATTTTTCTCACAGGCTACTCAGACAAGCCATGATATTATGAGAATAATCCATAGTAAAATATTTTATAATGTTATGGGATTCCCACCTTATGTGGAATAACTCCCTAATGACATGTTTAATTATCCTAGTCTAATCACACAACATAGATATTTTTCATACTGAATGGTGGTTTTGTTAATATTATCACAATCCTCATCAAGTAAAAAATTGATTAAATTAAATTAGAAATAGAAACCTAGTTTACATCATTTAGAAAAATATTATATTAATTTTGATCACTATGATGAATCCAACATCATTGAAGAAACAACATTCGAATCAGTATTAAGGAATGTATCAAATATAGACATTTGGAATAAATAAAAAATAAACTAAAAAATAATATGATATAGGGGAAAAAGAGATTATTGAGGTAGTATTTTCCATTTCATCCACTATGCGCCTTTGATTGCCTCCCCCATTTTTAGCTTTAATAAGTATTTTCTCTTTCATTTCATTAATTTTATTCATAGATTTATTAAATAATTTATTTTATTATTCTTTATATTCTTAATTTCCACAAACCACCCATTTACCAAATTTTTTAATTAATTTAATTATTCCTCTAAAATCTATTTAACGATTAATTAACTATATATTAAATGTAATATATATATATATATTCACAATTTATATATAAATTCATTCAAACATATATGTATACACCTAGAAACACACACACACACACACACACATATATATATACGCATATATTGATTCCATTTTTATATATAACTATTATCCATAGACACACATATATACACACACCCATATACAAATATATATATATATATATATATATATATTATCCATATATACACACACAAACACACCCACATATACATATATACAAAAATATATCATTATTACATGGGAAACCACATATGATTTAATCTAATGAATATTTCCACTATAAGAATATTATTCCTAGTCCATATATATTTAAATTTTTTTGTTTGTAAAAATAATAAAAAAGTATAATTTATTTTTAATATATTTTTAATAACAAAAAAATATTAAAAAATTTATTATTATCGTTATGTATGACCTTCCTAAACACCCAATGTGCACAAATTTTATGTCACATCATGGGTAAAAAAAATTCATAATTTAAAGGTGGTGTCAGATTTCCCATATCAGAAACCCTTTAAGAAAAACTATTATTTCAGAAAAACCCATGTGTGTGTGTGATATAATATATTTAATATTTGTATTTTATTAAACCATAGATATATGGGGCCCATAATCCCATTCCAACATATTTCTGAACACTGAAAATACTGAAATGAATATTATAATGAATTAATTAGAATTAAACTCTTTCCTAAAGAAATAAAATCATCTATTAAATTATTTATATAGAAATAAATAATTTTAGTATAACAATACACATAATTTTTTAACAAAGATGATTATTTATATCACTTAATGTTGAGAATACTATAGCTTTCCCCATCTAATGACTACTCATCCTAAATAAGTATCATTAGAGGTATTTGTTGAACTACTCATGTTACTAAGTTCAAAAAAATGACTCTCTCTATCACATATCCTTAATTGGGGGAACATTTGGAACATAAACATATCACATATAGTTTATGGGATCATAAATTGTTCTTATAGGAGTTTACACTTAACCCATGGGACACCCCACATAGCACTAACCATGTTCTATCTCCCTACACTTCAGTCATATTCGTTATATATATAAAAACATAATATAATTATATATTCAACTAATTAATTTGAATAAAGATATATCATAACAACATGGAAATAAATATATATAATGAATGGAGAAACTATCCCAAATAGTTATCAAATATCAAGGAATTTATTTAAGAAATATTATACAAAACGAAAACATGCATATATATATATAGAATGAAAAAAAAATTCTTTTATATAATACATGAACACAACAAAAATATCATAAATCATAAATCGACATCATGTGAATCACCCAAGGTGAATAAAATCAATGATAACTGTAAAACATAATTTCTCCTCTTTATGGAAACTTGGAAGTCCACTATACAGTGCTGATCAGACAGTAACATAGTTCCTCTAGTTAATTCCAAAATATCATAAATTTTTTCAATCCATTTGGTACCATTTTATTACATCTTGATCCATACTATAATGTTTAATATATAATTCCACATTACTGCCACATCGGGATGTTTCTGAAACTCGGGCGGGCCTCCGAGTATGCGAGAGGTTTCTGACTAGATGTGAGGGTCTTCAGTTTAATAATGTGGTGACCAAAAACACTATACAGGGGAATATTAGAAATAATAATGAATATAATATATTAAAAAAAATATTCATAGTATTTAATGAAACTCTAAAACGGAATACAAGACATATATACCAAATAAAATATGTATCTAGATGTACATGTTTTGAAATTAAAAAAGTAATAACAATATATTTCTCAAACTACATTTAACATTATCTACATCCTCATATTACACCTACTCAATTATCCAACACAGGTCACCTTCCCTTCATGAGATCCCAATTCATGTTGTCACTATGATCAATGAAATTATCGAGAATCATTTTATTACAAGATTGGGTAGGACACCACCAATGACCCTTAACATTAGTGAATAAAATATAAAACATAATGATATGAATATAAATAAGATAGAGATATATATAATGAATATAAAAACATATTACACAACACATATCGAGTCCTTAGGGATCAGCTCTATGTGCTTCAACACAATGATGGTAGAATCATAGAAATTACAGCACAACGTAGGATAGAAAACATGTAACTAATCCAACACATAATCATTGATGCGTATCTCATAACATGTGACACATTCAACCATTAGGGATAGCCCAAGTACATGTTAAACCTTGTTTGGAACATCTGTATTGAGTAGATGGCCCAATAATTTTTTAAATCGCACATCCCAATCCAAGTATGTCATATCCCTCATTTATGGTTAGCCCCAACCATTTCACACATTTTTTCCAAAAGGGATTAACCAAGTACATGTTGACTCATATATCCCTTACCCCTCTCATAGTTTAGTCCCAAACATGTGTCAACTGAAAAATATTGACCAAATAGGCCAAACCTTCTTGATCAACAGTATTAGGTCATAATTCAACATTTACGATATATATAACGAAAATGAATTATGGATATACCATAAAGTCACACAATACCATAATCTAAATCATAAAAAGACATTTGTAAGAAATAAAATTACTTGTCAAAGAAAAAACACCCATAAAACTTATGATCATGAATCAAACATAGGTTGCACGGGTTACACAAGCATTCCAACCTATCAAGCTAATGACCTATAACATAATATGTACTAATTATAAGGTATTACTAATTTATGTGAAAATATGTTCTCATCACAAGGGTTTCTATGAAAGTCAAGTACTAAACCTTATAGATATTTCTAAGTGAATGATTGTATTATGATAATTAACCCAATAAACAATAATTAAACAATTTATATATTAAAAATAAAAAATACATTATTGGCTTTAAAAAATTGGTTCTATTTTCAACTCATTAAGATGAACCCAACCACAATAATGAAAGAAAAATGTGATTAGCATTATTGATGATATAAAAGAGTGAATTTTGTAATATTTAATTGAATAATATAAATAACAATAATAGATAGTGGGAATAGAGGGATGTAAGAGGGTATGTCACATTTCATCCACCAATTTCCAATGATTTCCTCCCCAATTTCCACCGAAAAAAATATTCATTTTAATTTTTTGACTAATATTATTCCTTTATTTTTGGGATAATATATTTTACTCTTCTCTGTCCAATAAATAGAAATGTCCCACCCACATAACTGAAATATTTATTTATTTATTTCTACCATTTAAAACCATTTAACCTTTGATGAAATATATTAAATAATTAATTCATATGTGTGTGTGTGTGTTTATATGCACATATAATGTATATACTCATACACACACATATATATACACCCACACAAACACAAAATATATATATATATATGTACATAAATATTTAACCCATGTATATATATACATATATTATATATACACAACTGCACTTACATATACACCTGAATATACATATATATATAATTCATTTATAAACATATTATATATACACACCTCCATATACATCTATATACCCACATATATTTATTTATTTGACCCACATATATACATCCATATTATTTTAATATATTAATCATAATAAAAAAAGAAGATTATTTTTATTATTATTATTAAATATCCATCATAATTACCACTATTGATGATAAGACAGTAACTACCACTATATAATGATACTGGTAATTTTATTTCATTATCCACACTCAGTTTTTTTTATTTATCAAAATTAATAGCGTCTCTATTATAACATTGGACACTATTAATATATTCATATATCAATTATCTCCACTACAAAATATTTATTTATTTCACATATATATTTATATTTATTTGTTCAAAAAAATAATAACTATAATAAAATTATTATTATAATTATAATTTTTTAGTGTTGAAAAAATATTCAAATACTAAATATTATCACCATTGTGTGAGACCAAACCAAACTCCTAATGTTCACTGAGGTTATGATGTGCCTAGGTTGAAACACACATTATGGAATTAATTGTTTATTTTATTTTCTATCCATGAAACTATTCGAATGATATTCTATTATTTCAGAAACACAATGGGTGTGTGATATAATATATTTACTATTTTTATTATATTAATTACATAGTAATAAAGGCCTAGAAATACCCAAATTACTTACCACCTAACATTAAAAATATTTCATAGAATATTTCAAGGTGTTTACTAGGATTTTACAATTATGTAAATCCATTAAAATATTTATTTAGTGTTTTTTATTGAAAAATTACATTTTCACATAAATATGCTCATTATTTATTAATAAAGAGGGTAATTTTTTTCATTAAAATTAAAAGATATTATATAAATGTCTATGTATTTTTAAACACATAATGGATAGAAATGATCATCCAAGAAGGATAATAATAGGGACTAATGTATTAGTAAAGGTATTTAAAAGGATATTAAAACAAATAGGATCATGTATGTTGCTAAAACAAGAAAATTCCAAAATTCCTGAATATCATTGAAAAAAGAATTGATATAATTACCAATATTACTATAAAATTTTATAAGGATAATAATACGTATAATATAAAAAAATTAAATTATTCCTACATTTTTAATCTTAAAGATAATTTATCTTATATTGTAACAATGTTATTAAATATACACATAGTTTTGAAAATCATGCATGTTCCGATGGAAAATATTTTTTTGGTTATTTTTTTGTCAGGATGCTTTCTGAATACGACAATAATGTTAATGCATAATTATAATCAATAAAAAATTCATGGTGGTATTAACGATGCAGTTTGAGGGAGATCAAACTCAATAAAAGAAAAAATATCAAAATATTTTTAAATAATATCATTTGATGATTTTTAATAAAATTAAACCTATTGAACTCTATGGGAATGGTTGGATATTTTTAGAAATGTTTAAACAAGTTTTCATGTGATACTAAAATCCTAAAATGGATTTGTTAAAAAACTCAAAAGCATCAGGATATGAATATATGGGTAATGAGAAGACTCGTATGGTCAAAATTTCACTTTAGGAAACAATTGGATAATGCGTAGAGATTATATAAAATTTATATTATTCACATGTGATTTGATTTTTATGTGTTTGAATAATGAGATAGAGAAAAAATAATGTATAAGATAATATAGATTTTCAGTTTCTCTAAAAATAAATTTCATTTGATGTGTTGTCATTAAAAAACTAATATCAAAAGGATCTTTATTTTTAATGGATTAAATCATAATAAATTGACTAGTTGAATTGATTTTGTTAATCTATATGATTTTATCTGTAACCTAGGTGTATTTATTCTTAAAATACATTAATATGGGGTAGTTGTGACAAAAGGAAAGTGAAATAAAGAAAAAAATTTCTAGATTGGATATTCAAAAAATTTATTTTATCTGAGTGTAAAGGATGAAAATCAATTATAGGATATAATTATAGAATATATGTTCTATAGAAATATGACCATGTTCCCATTTTTTGTCTGTGTAAGTAATTTATATTATGTGATAAGTAATAGATATTTTAGTTATTAAAAAATTCATAAGGGGGTGTTTTTTAATTCATCAAACAATAATGTTGTGATAAAAACATCTCATCCCTTGGATATTATTCATTCTGGAAGAATACGATCACTATAAAGTAATCAATAAATGTATATAAGTATTTTTTTACCTTATTTATTGTTTCACTCAAATTATATGTTTTATGTTTATAAAATAAAAACTAGTTCTTCTCAAGATGTTCAAAAAAACTTTTGAAGTGCTGAAAATGGGTGTGGACACTCTATAATGAAGATCTAAAATATTTGTGGTGATGAATATAAAAATGGAAGGACTTAATATTATCATTAAAATATTGTAATTAATTATATGTTTATTAGAATATACACACCATAAAAAGGGTTCAACTAAGTTAATGATAATATTCTTGGTTGATTTTTCTCAATTCTTGTAATTTGAACATGATACTTTTGGGTTTTTTATATATGTTATTTTTGTTGAAGTACACAATCAAAGTAAATGATTCCATATAAAAATTTATACAAGAATCTATATTAGATATATTATAATAAGGCATATTATTTTAATTTAGTAATGGTATTTTATAGCTCTTGTAATTTCAAACTCAAAAGATAAAATCTTGGGGGGATTGATCAAAGAGGTTTTGATTATATCTTACTCGAATACACAAAAAATAGTTAAGCATACTAGTTCTACTATGATGAGATGTGGTGATTAATTTATTTTGGTTGTTGTAAGAGTTCATTAAATTTTCAAATTGGCCACTTCTACAGTACCTATAGTTTTTAATGGAAAGAGATAATTAATTTTACCTTTTATGGAATTAGATGATTACATTGGATTAGATGAATGTAACGATGTTCTGAAAGGAATAATGGAAGACACAGTTATCTCAGCTTATGATGGAAAACCTCATTTAACACATTTATGGTTGTGAATGATTTTTTAGATAGAAAAATTCATTAAAGTTCAAAAAAAACTGGTTTAATATAAAAAACATTGATTATTGTTTCATATACCTCATTATTTTCATGGGTAATTCTAGGATATGTTAAATAATAATTAGTTCATCAATATTGGATTGATACTATGAATGGGGAATTGGAAAATATTATGTAGAATCTCACATTGGTGCTAGAAATAACATAATACATTAAAATATATTTACTATTTTAAATTAATTTTATATATTCTATATTTAACCACACACACAAAACTGACTTAGCTTTAATGACATTTATGAGATAAGTTCTTTGAAATCATTCATTAAATGCAGGACCGAGTTTCACCAAAGAGAAATATATTATTAATAAATTTAATATTATAGGACATAAAATGTCCATTAAATTAGAGGTTATAAATTATATTAAATTACTAAGGAGAATATGTGGTTTATAAAAATATTAATTTAATTAATTATTTAAAAATAAATATAAATTAATATAAGATCATATTCAACATAAACGGAGTATTTTATATTAAACTATTTTTAATACCACAATGATTTTTTAACCTCATAAAGTAAATATATTACAAGTACTGAGTAATATTAATATATATATTATATTCAATATATATTTTGGATATTCATCCAATTTATTTGACAAGAATTAGATAAGAACAAAACCAATATTTTACATCCAAAAATATATTTTTATTAAATAAACATTATCGCCTTCAAATAGAGATACTATTTTAAATCCATTTGTTTGAAATATTTTAGATTATATATATAAATAAAATTAATATTTGAAAGTGAAACATAAAAATTATCTTAGGGATAATTGTGTTTTATTTTATTGTAAATTATCATTTTATAATGAGTGGTGAAAATATTGAATTTAAATTCAAATCTAAATTTTCATCTAATTTAATTATAAAGATAAATGATATTGTCAATAGTTTTTAATGTCTAATTACATAATATTTTTATCCTTCAATACATTATAGGACATTATTATCATTTTATATTTGAAATTTACAATAAAAATAAAGAAATCTTTTAGAAGTTTTTCCATTATAAACCTGTATTCTAATCCTGTCTGCAAGAATAAATTAAAATTAATTTCGTACAGTTATGAGATAATAATATGGAAAGATTTATTATATATTTTTAATAAGAATAATTTATAATGTATAATATGTTAAAATTATTTTTTGAACAAATTTTTTTAGTGAATATAGTTAAAATTAATAACAATGATTAAGGTATAATTAAGCTTAATATGGAACTAAACCTTAATATTAACTTAACAAATGATGTATATGCTTGTCCAAGAGCCATTGTATGGACATATTTGAATCTATAATCCCTTTTATTTATTTTGGTACATTATTATGAACACATTCAATATGAAAAATGTAGTATGTAATTCCTTTTTGAAGATATTTCAAGAATGTCACACCTCATCAACTAAAAAAGTTCCACATCTCCTCCAACTTCCTCACAAATCTAAAGAAACATTGGCTCAACCATGATCTTCCCAAATAAGTCCATTAAAACCCTACCATAATACTAAAAGCCTCCCATTTTTCAAAAATCAATCCAAGTATTCCCTTTGGTGAAAATTAAAAACAGTAACTTGATTAATGGGTAACAAACTTCCTCATAAATTTTTCATTTATTTTTATTCACCAAAACATAAATATTATTAATTTATTATTGTATAAAAAATATTATCATAGATATACTAGTTTGTTTAATGGAAAAGAGTTAGACCTACACATAAAAATACTTCTATCTAATGGGCATTGAACATACTGCTTTTGTGTACCGTGAACTACTTCCTCACACAACGATGATTGTTCATTTTTTTACCACCTATCATCGAAAATATTATTATGGAAAATATATTTATATATGATATATAAGATTCTTAATTTGTATAAATTATTATTTAATTATTTTATAAAAAAATTCTTTATAAATTCAATTTTTTATAAATACGATAACATCATTTTTGGATTTTTGGTCTACCCTCTCCACAAAGCATTGTGACTCTTTCACGATATACATTTAATGTATTAAAGATGATTCTAATAAACCTATGTAACATATATAGAATAGATATGATACTAAAATTATAATATATATTTGTATGATTTACTTTTAATTATATAAAATACAATAGAGAAATAAAACTATCATGAATGTGTACATATGACTTACCCTTTCCATGAATAGTGCACTTCATTTCTTATCACCAAATATTATGGACCATTATAAATACATTTGTAATGATTATATAAGATAATTATCTAAGGAATTAAATTATTGATATTATTAAATCTTGATAGATTTAATATGGTCAATATGTATCGATTCAAAACATACTTAAGAAAACAAGGCAGTTAACACACGAAATATTTAAAATAATAAAAGAGTGATAACAAAAGGTAATAAAATATTGTAAAAAATTAATATAAGATTATATAAACATGAATATGGTTCTATAATAAGTTATTAACATATTTTAAGTCACTATAAATGTGTATAGGGAACACACACAAAAAAGTAAGGTTAAAGTAAAGGATTTTAATCTCATGTTTTTTAAATCCATGAGATAATGTCATATTCCCCAATTGAATATTTTTTTTGTACTTAATTAAAATTTTATGTAATATATATAATAAATTCTATTATAATAACTTAATTCGAAATATTAATTTTTTTATAATTACTTATATGTCTTTAAATTCAAATTTTATCATTGTGGTAAGGGATACATGTCATAAATTTCATTGTGTGAGGAATATGACATATACACCACTTACTTATTTTGTGTAGTGTGTCTATTTCCCATTTTGATAATTTATATTATGTATTTTTTTTATTCATGGATTTAAATTCTTTAATTTATGATAATTATGATTAAAAATTTTCAAGTCCTCTGGTATACATTGTGCTATTTAAAAATTACTTGCCTCACAATTGTTCTAAATTATTATGTTTGAAATCCCACTTCCTTTTGTGTTTGTCAACTTTATCATGAAAATATAACTTTTTTTTACTCATTTCTCCATTAAAATTACCTTGAATATAAATATTATCAAAAATGTTATATTATTATATCATTAACCATATATCATTTTAATAGAGTGTTCACTTTGAATGTTATTTGATTAAATGTGGAATTACTGATAAATTTTTATATTGAATTCAATATAGATTCACAGAGTAAAAGAATAATTTTTATTAAATATATTTATAATTAATTTTTCATGAAATAAATGGGTTGGTACCATTTATTTAATTCCCTATTGTTTGGGGACCTTTTATTTCATGTCCCTTGACGCATTAATCGTCTCATGAGATGAATTATTTGTCCAAATCATAATAGTTAAACTATATCTTGATAGTAAAGTTGTCATGTTCTAGGGAAACATGATGTCAGATAATTAACCATTTCATTTCATAATAAATCACTTATTATTTATACCTGAGATATTCCATCGACATATATATATATATATTCATTTCATTTTTAGTTCATTGATTTAATGGAATTGTATTTCAGTTTCATAAGATGCCATATTTATATTGCCTTATCTAGATATATGATGGGAATGTGTTCTAACATTTTTACCTTTCCAGGCTAATTTATTTTCATTTTTTATTTATTAATTCTATTTTATTTTCCCATAATGATAATTTCATCTCACCCTTACTATGTTTCCTTTCCCCAAGATATGAAGAGGAATCTATTGATTGTGATTCATGGATTTTGTATATTTTAATTTATTAGCCATCTTGTTTTTATAATAACCCCCCAAAGTATTATGGGTATCATGTATGTAATTTGGAATTCCCATACTTCTAAAATGAGTGGTACTTCAGGTCATGATTGCTTATAATAATAAAAATGTAGTAAAATAATTCACCAGATCTGAGATTTTGGGGTCAGGGCGTTATGGTTGGAATCAACATATGTTTAGTGGAAAACATGGAAGCCGATTTGAATTCATTGATTATGGAGAACAAACCTAATATATAAATTGAGGATATTCATATATTAACACACTATAAATTTTGTAATATCGGGATTATGTGGGTATTCCTCCCAATACATCCATGTCTAGATACAAGAAGTGGAAATGGTTCTGGAATAAATGTATATAGAAGAAACAACACCTAGAAGTTGTCTTGGGTCTGACATGATGTAACCTGGTACACGAAAAAGTGCATTAATATGCACCTGGTTTGACACTCCTAGGAGATAAACTTATAATATTTCACATTTTATTTTTTAACCATCATGAAGGATTTGAAAGTAAACATTTTCCAAAAGTAATGAAATTTTATAACTCTACGATTCTTGATCCATATGTTTATGTTATATTATATACAAATTTAGAATTATATGTCATGTTATGACTTATTGACCAGCATTATATGCTATCATTGATGGAGTTCACAACACTTTTTTATTTAAGAAATATATCCAATAACATGAGTCTTACATAAGGGATAATGATGAATGAATGTTATAGAAAGTGTTTATAGTTATTCATGTAATTACTATATTTTTAAGGGATACATGAAGAAGTTATTCACATGTTTGGAATGTGAGAAATTCTAGATTATTTTTGTTGATTAAATTCAAAATAAAATAACATTTTTTAAATTAATTGACCTTATTTTTAAAGTGTTGAATCGTAATATTTTGGAAAGGTTAAGTCTTTATGAATTGTATGAAGTTGAACTTTATATCTGGTTTTAGAGATTGATATATTACCACATTATATTATGAATCATATTCTATGTTTTAATGTAGAAATAGTATAGGGTGGGAACAAATGATAATAATTTTCTTATAGAAACTTAATAAACAATTATATTTTCTTTTATTATTAGATAGTGAAATAGTTCCTCATATCCAAGAAAAATGATCATGAATCCATAAATTTTATCTTATTACCTTCATTTCTAATGAATTAAATGGCCCCATAGATCAACATTGATTTGCAGATTTTTGATTGTTAACATTATCCTAACCAAGAACTTTATCACTCTAAATCTGAACAGGATTGTTATATATTTCATCTATGTCCATGTTTTCATTTCCCACGTATGATCTCATAATAGGGAACCTAGTTACATGACCATTTTACATTCCATTATCTCTTATTAAGAAGTTGGGATATTATCCCTTTTTTGATGTGTGTATTTAAATAATACTTTATTATCAATTCCACTATCATAGAGATCAATCTAAAATTAAGATGATGAAATTTATATAATCATAGGATAATGTAACACCCATAAATTCTAAATTTGAAACCTTATATTTGATAGGGTGCATTGAACGAAATTCCATGATCAGAAGGTAATATGAGTCCATGATACAATAAAATATACTTACTATTTAAAATAAATTTGATATATTATATATATAGAAGTTCACACAACACTGAGTTACCTTGCATTATATAGAAGAGATCCTTTCCCTAAATGATTAAATTACATAGAAGACCGAGATTCACAAAACTAAAATATAATTTTAAAATATTTAATATAATAAGACATAACCTACCAGTTAAATGAATGGTCATAAATATTATTAAATAAATAATGAAAATAATTTTTCTTTAAAATTAAATGTGTTTATTAGTTACAAGTTAAATAGAAATCAATATAATATCCAATTGAAAATAAAGTTAATATTTAATAGAAAACTATTTTTATACCCAAAAAAATATTTTATGATAATAAATTAAATTAATTAAAATTTGTGCATTATATTAGGGATATATATATATATTATACTCAATATAATTTTTTTTTATTAATCCAATTGATTTGAAAAGCATAAGATAAGAAAAACCCCAATATTTTACATAAAAACCCATATTCATATTAAAACACTTTTACTGCCTTTTAATGGAGAACCTATTTTAAAACCAATAATTTTAAATTTTATAGATTTTATATTTAAAATTAAAAAACTATTGGAAATTTAAACATAAAAAATAGTTTACGGTTAGTATTTGGTGTTTATATGTGATGTTTATTTTTTTAATGAATGTTGTAAAACACTAAATTTTAATCAAAAACAAAATTTTCATCTAATTTATTTATAAGTATAAATTAAATTTCGTTATGTTTTTTATGTTTTATCAAAAAATATTTTTGTCATTTAATCCATTTTTGGTCAAGGGAATCAACTTTACTTTAAAATGGGCAATAAAAATATAGCAATATTTATGATGTTTTTACATTAAAATTAGCAATGTCGTCATGTTTATGGGATTTTATATAAATTAATTTCTAACACTATTTTATTGGATTTTTTAAAATTTATTCCATATATGTAACTGTAATTATTTATAATTTCTGAATAGTTCAACTTTTTTTTTACATAAATGATAAGTGAATGAAATTAAAAAAATCATTGATTATGGAAAAAATTCGCTTAATAATAGAATAAACATTATTCTTAATGGACCAAATAAACAATACTCATGTACTAGAGCCACTAGATTCCCATATTTAGACCATATCCCTACTTTTTTTTAATTTTTTACATTATTGTATCCATATAACATATAAAAATCCTCTATATAATTCCATTGTGAAAATACTAAAATAATGCCACTCCACCTCCACAATAAAAGGCCCTCCACTACTCTCACATCCTCACACCTATCAAGACACAACATATCGAACATTATCTACCCATATAGCTCCTTAAAATCCCTCCTATAATCTTATAATCTTCCCCATCTTCATAAATTATTCCTACTAATCACATTGGTTCTAAACAAAAATAGTTAACAGAGTTAGAGGTAACAAACATCCTCAATCATTATATTTTTTTTTCTATCATGCAATCTATCAATTATTAATATTTCATTCTTCTAAACAAAAAAAAATATTTCTAAATAATCTAATATGTTGTTATTATACGGTTTTAAGGTATAGTTACACACACATACATATAATGGGTAACAAACATATTATTTCTGTGTACAATGAACTACTTCCCAACAAAACGAAGATTATTCCTTTTTCCATAACAACATATTATGGTTGAAATTATGATGGAAACCCTATTTTTAAATGTTATATATGATATATACTATGTATGTATTCTTTTTTAATTATTTTAAAACACATACACTTACAATTTCCATTATATATAAATATAATAACATCGAATGTGGAACTGTGGAATACCGCCTCCTCAAAGAGATGTCACTCATTCACGCAATACATAGAATGTATTGAGGAATATTTATTAAATCTATGTAACATATATAAAATATATATGATATTGTAATTATAAAATACACATATATCATTTACTTTTCATTCTTTTAAATACATTAAATAAATTATAAAATGGCGCATGCATACATATGACATATTATCACCATGTACGATGCACTTAATTTCCTACCTCAAAATAATATGGACTATTAAAAAAATATGTACTGAATATTTAATAAAAATTAATCGTGGTTTAAATTATTTATGTTATGAAATAATGATATATTTAATATAAACAACATGTTACTAGTCAAAACATAATTGAGAAAACTAGGAAATTGACACCCAAAATAGTTTAAATACTGGAAGACTATTTTCAAACAAGAAACAACAATATTGAAACAAGACAATATATAATATTATAAACAATAATTTTGTTCTATAAAAAGTTTTTAACATATTTTAAACTATTATACATTATGATAGGTACCCCATAACCAAATTAAGGCTAAGGCAATTGATTGTCATCATAATTTATTTACATCTGTGAGAAAAATGAAATATTAAAAACTTACTCCTTCATGTGGTGTATATAATTCCAATTTTAAAATAATATATATCATCAATTATTTTATCTTATGGTATTTAAAATTTTTATTTCTTAATAATAATTTTTGTGTCATTACATTCACATGTAGACATAATGGTAAGGGATTCTTGTTTTAATTTTAATTCCATAAGGCATATTACATATACACTTATTCATTTATGTAGTGTATATACTTCCCCTTTTGACACATTATATCATAAATAAATTTTATTCAGGGTACTAAAAACCATACTTCATGGGAATTATGATTTAATAGTTTTATGTTGTATGCCACACATTAAGGTGTTTAATGATTATTTTCACAATAAATGTTCTTAATGATTACCTTTTAAATATAACTTACTTTTATGGTTGTTAAAATTCTCTTGAAATAATCAAATTAATTTAATAATAGCTATTTTTAAATTACCTTGAATATCCATATTTTTAGAAAATGGGTATTTTTATTTAATAAACCATATATCATTTTACATACAGTCTTTACAATGACAGTTATTTATTATCAATGAAATATTGATAAATTTGTATTTTCTATTCAATATAGATATTATTTGATAAGGAATAATTTATATTCAATATATGGGGAATTCTATGGACACATAATAAACAGTTTTGGGACCATTTACCGAAATAACTATAGGGTTTGGATGGGTTAATGCAATCCCTTGGAAGCATCTGTTGTCTTATGAGATTATTTAGTTGGCCAAATAAGAATAGATAAACTGTATCTTTATAGATAAGGTATCATGTCACTAGAAAACATGATGTCTGATAATTATAAATGGACTTTATTGGGAAGTCAGTTCTTTTCTATCTAGGATATTTATTGTCGACATATCTATGGAATCATTTCATTTTCAGTTCATTGATTTAATGTATTTTTTTCAGTTTCTTACAATATCATATTGATATTTCCTTATCTCACGATTTCAATGGCATGTCATATCATATTATTACATTGAAATGTTCATTTATTTTAATTGATTCATTATTTATTCTATTTTACATACTCGTACAGATCATTTTAGGTCACCCATATTTTGTTTCTTTTCCTGGGATATGAAAATGAATAATTTGACTGAGATTCATGGATTCTGTTAATTTCATTTTATTATGAGTCATGTCTTTTTATCATTTTAATTGATTATATGTATCATGTATGAATTCTATATTTCCAAGACAACTAAACTGAATGACCATTCTGGATTTGATTCTTTATAATCCTTCCAATACAATAAAATAATACACCAGCGTCAGGATTTTGTCGTCAGGGGTATTATAGATATTCACAAGAATAATGCAAAGACATTGATGTGACCTTTCAACCAGTAATATGTCCTGAAAATACAAGAATATTTCTGAAAATTAATTCATATCGAAAATATAGGATTTTAAAACTGGATTTTATGTATTTCTATCTTAATGGATAACAACAATAAGATGTCTAAATTGGCTATACTTATGGTTTCTTGCATGGAAATTAAGGGAATAATTTGTGATGTTTAAAAAATTTTATTTGGGTTGATGAAAGATCCAATATCATCATTACAAAATGTTTTATTATTTAATAAATTTCAACTTCATTTATTTGAGAGTGTACAATAAAAACTGCATAGAATAAATCAATATGTTTTCTATCATTCTGATTTTTGATGATAAAGATATCATATATATAAAGATAAATTAAAAAGAATATGAATATATTTCCAAGGAGATGAATATTTTGATTGGAATTTATGTTCTAGGATAAATTAGATATATTATTGTATTGATATTATCTCATTAAAATGAAAAAATTTTCCAATAAAAAGAAATATATGCCATGGAAATACTAAAAAGATATTGGATAGATGATTAAGAAAATGTTTCCTATCCAATCATAGTGGGGGGAATTTTTTTATGGATGATGTTATAAATATGCTTGAACATAAATAATGATGGAGATTGGTTGAAAGACATCTATATATAAAAACCACTAATTTGTTTTAATTATTCATTTATTCATGATTCTAATGTGAACCCAAAGTATGACATTTTTTATAGAATAATATTTATCAAATAAATTAAGGATAATATTGATTATTAGATTTAGTATGATAGAGAGGGAATATATAATATATTTGGATATATATATTCTAATAGGGAAGGAAGTTTCATTAACAGAGTATCCACATATTGTGGAGACTTCTTAATCGGAGAATGATGTGTTCGTTGATATACACATATTAAAATTCTAGTGATATTCAACACTACATATAATGTTTATTCATTTTCTCCCATTATAAAATGAAATTATGGTAGATCAAGAAACAATTGTAATATTAGTTGGTTTTGATAAATATTTCACTTATCATGGTATTTTTAATCAAAATGATTTCAATATCACAGAGAACAGGTGGAAACATTCAAGGTCCAAATAAATTGATATTAAATATCTATTCAACAAGGAGAGTTTGGATTAAATGGAAGAGAAGATAAAGTTTATTCCTAAAATGTTCAAGTAATTAATATTCACACTAAACCATTTATGAAGTATATATTTTAGAATTTTATGATGATTATTAGTGTTCTGTCTCAAATTCATCAATTTTATCATATGTTATTTTAAACTGAACTTTGATCTTTTCATTGAAAATTATAATCAAGGTGAGAGAAACAGGACAACATAAATATGTAAATTGATATGTTATATACTGATTTAGAAGGGGAATATAATTATCATGTTACCTTTGATGTTATCATTTATGAGGTTTGAATCATTTTTACAAAATATGGAAGTTGATATATGAAACTATTATGTATATGTTTAACTCAGGTTTATTACTATGTTACCACAATGATGTTATGAGTAAAGAGAGATATTATGAATGACTATTGACCAATTATTTTTGGAAATCAGTTTATTAATTTTAATCAATTCTTGTTTCTTGAATTGATTTTACAATGTAAGTCTTAATGATATGACACTATAAAAAAATATATAATAATTATATAATTTTAGATGAAAATTTAAAAAATTTAAATTATAGATTCCACACAACCCTAATAGGTTAGGATCCTTGGGAACTTTATATATAATCATAATATTTCACAATGAATCTTAAAAAACTCCAAAATGTTATTTTTTCACAGAACATTTCTTAATCATACTGCAAATAAAATATAATTTAATAATTTCGGAAATACAAAATCAAAGTAAAGTGTGATATTTGATTCTTATTTAGGGTAAACAGTGGAGATATCAGTCAATAATCATAATTTTCCCTAAGTGTATGAAAACATTATAGTTCAATAATAAATTCCCTCTTAATCAATTAAATATCATTATTCACAAGATTCAACATAAGTATGTTCCATAAAAATGTGAAAAGCCATAATAGAGTGGAATCAACAATAATTAACCATGAGTACTGAGAGCATATCATAATCATACGAATTTGGAAAAAATTAATCTTATAATATTTTAGGGTTTTATAAAAATATTTATTTTCAATTATTTTGTTATCATAGACTATAACCTCCTTATTAGAATGATGAAAAATAATATTTATAATGTTAATTATGAATTTCGTTTTTTCAATTAGTAAATTGTTACATGTCCAAAAATGAAAAAAATGGTTATTTATTTAATATATCTTGACAATATTCCAGAAGAGTAATGAGCTTACTATGTGAATAATATAAAAACAACATGATGATATTGTGAAAATGTGGTACCTACTTCACATTATACATCACCCAATCACATGTGAAAACTACCTAAAATGAAATAGCTGAGAAAAGTTTATCAAAGTATTGAACCTACAATGCATTGAAGATCACCTTACTACATGTAAATATATCCTACCATGAACAAGTAATCTCATTATGAAATAATGTTACTATTATGAGGTTTCTCAGATTTTGATCATGTAATATATTGATTGTTTGAATTATTTTAGAGACAACATGATGTCATGAACCTACCACATAATAAAATGAACAAACCTCCTAAAGGATTGAACCCATCATGATAGGTTGTTATTCCAACTGACTATATCAACAGATCGTGAGCTCAACTAACCATGTTTCATATTAATAAATCCTTCTATTTCTGTTTAAGTAGTTGAAGTGTTTCTACATCTATAATTGATAGTTTTTTCAAAATTAATTGATGTATCAATGAATTTATAACTAAATTTATTGTTCTCCAAAGACTATTTTTATACGAAGAGATCATTAAAAAGATAAACCAATCATTTGAAGAATATATAATACACATTCTTTTATATAGAATAATAAAGGATCATATATTTAAAAATGTTTGAAATGAATACATGTTCTGAAATATCCAAGACACTCTGTTTTCCAGAATAATCTATATAAATTATCTAAGATCCATTCAATAGAAATTTCATGGACTCCTCAAAACTATTATTATTCTGAACAAGATGATTTACATTTTCACATCATTTAGATATTTCTCATTTTATTTTTTATTTACATTCGATAAAATATTCTTATTACTATAATTATTTTTAAAAACTATGTCTTATTTATTATACTCGATAATACATGGTACTATATCAAATCTTATAATTTTTATTCCCATGAACTTCTATGGAAGGGGTCATGTGTGACTGTGTCTTATTTTTTACAAACAATAAATGTGGAAGAGTCTTCTTATCCAAAATCTTTAATGTACATTTGTTTATAAAATACAATCTATGTTTTGGATCAGTTTATTTTTTATTGAGGGAATCTGCATAGGTGAGTTCCAACATGATGGAATTAATTATCTAATTGAAAATAAAACACTGGATTAAAATTATGATATTCCATATATTTTTTTGATTTCATTATATTCAAATCGAATTAGTTTCTATTCATTATTTTTTCATAAAAACATTACTTTGATAGTTATATTTCATTATTCTCTCATATACATTGTATTTTATGAGAATATTATGTTTCAAAATTTATAATACTTTCCAAATAATTTTAATTCTGATCTGATTGATATTTTGAGAATATTAAGAAATTGATCAATATATATATATATATATATCTATTTTTAAAATGGTATTATATAATTTTTATTTGATTTAGTTATCTAATTATATATAAATATAAATTGTATTGAAAAATCAATTCACCACCTCTTGAGTCGTCAACCACGACAGACATTTCATATCAAAAAAATTTGAAAATACTTTCTGTATGGTCATTATTTATTTATTAATCATAATTTCCTATTTTATCTAAATTTACATATTTATATATGATCATATACGTTATGTAACTACCACTAATGAATCTACTAATTTTATGGTAACCAAATATGTTCCATGGATCATTGATATGATTATATGTTTACAGAGAAAGGGTTTTTATATCTGTAAAACCATTGAGAATAAAAAATAAATGCCTAAAGATCCTATAAAATATTTTTTTGATGTAAATAAGGCTACTTGATGTTATAAAAATAATGTTATAAATTATTTCTACTTTTCTTTTATTGAATATTAATTTAACAGAATATCATCACGTACTACTACTTTTTAGATTTTGATATAGACTTATTATTTCATAGGAAGAAACATATAATTTAAATTAATTGTGTCCAAATACGTTTATTATTAAATATGATACCTTTTAGATGAATAATGATGATTCTATCTCAGACATTTATATTCGGTTTAATGAAATAGTTAACAAGATAAATGCACTAGGAAAATAGATTAAGGATAAGGATCAACATGTACAATATATCATATTCTTAATAAAAGTTTGATTGGGGTTATCTATGTCGATTAGAGAATTTGGAGATATTAGTATAGTACTAGTAAAAGAGATAATTGGAAAGCTCAAGATCAATTATTTAGATAAAAAATTAAACAAAAACGATGATGATGAACCAAAAAGGTTGTCATCAGCTTTTACAAGCTATGAACCTAAATAAAAGAATATGATCAAAGAAGAAAGTTTATGTTATTAAAATCACCATGGATATTGATGAAAAGATAGCTCAAATATAAACAATATTCAATAATTTTAAAATTAATAAATTTGTTTTCAATAAATCAAACTACAAATTTAAAAAATATAATATATGTAATTGAAAAAATCAATGAAAAAATGATCATACTTAAAATAAAGCAATATGAAATATGTAAAAAAGAAAAAGAAACATGAAACTAGACATCCCCAAGTAGATGTATTAGAATAAATATAAGAAAATTTAAGAAATATAAAAAGGCTATGAAATCCATGTGAAGTGACTATTAAGATAGATCATGTAATTTTATACTCCATTAGAGAATAAAAAAATGATAATTCTAATATGAGTTTCAGGAATAAAAATATGAGGTATTAAATGTTTTTTCTGAATGTAATTTTCATATTAATTTTATGTATAATATATAATATAATAATGGGAATATTCCTATTGATGAATAATTTTTACATTGATACATATTGGATGAGATGATAAATGAATTAATGGATAAATATAAAATATTCAAGAACTTGTATGCAATTTCACACCACAGTAAAATAATTCATAAAAAAGCTATGAATTCTCAACCTTAATAATAAAATAATTAGATAAATCATCAAATTAAATAAAAATGAATGATCTATAAATATTCGGTAATAAAAGAAAAAATTGGATCTAGAATCTTAGAAAATACACACATTAATATATTATAGGTCTATGTTATGAACCTAAATAGATGTAAATATTTAATATTTTTTTTTCAAATATTTCATAATTTTTGATGTCTTCTTTTAGGAAAACTGTAAAAAAAATTATGGATTCCAAAATAACTTATTACTAAAATTAGTGTAACTAAGAAAATATGGATTCCATACTAATTTCTTGTTAAAATATATTATATGTGACAATTAGATGAAAATATATAGAAAGAAATTATATAATCATGATGGTGAATATACTAGACATATGAGTTGGTTGTAATCAAGCTCCACAAACCTAATTAAAGTGTATAGAGAACATGTAATGTTTTTTGAAAATGAAAAATAATAAATCATATGGATCATTGAAATTGACGATTATAGTGTAGTTATAATTTCCAATGTTTTATTTTTAGTTAAATTAAACTATAATCCTATTAGAATTCCACAATTGTGTGATGATGGTTTTAATGTCATGTTTGAAAAAAATTCCTGAAAACTACTTGATTATAAACATGATTTAGTTTTTACAATTTTCAGAAATAATAATTTTTATATTTTTAATTTATATTACTTTTTTTTCTAAGAATGTTTCATGTATGAGTGTATTCTATAAGGAATCCTGGCTTCTATATAAAATACATGCAAATTGAAAAATTCACTCAATTAATAAACCTATTAATTAAATGTGTTGTCAAGGTTCTACCAAAACTAGAATATCTTAATGGAAATGTATTTGATTCTTATTAAAAAGGAAAGTGGCACAAAATCTCTTTCATATTATAGATATAAGTCTCTATTTCACATCAATTAGATCTTGGTCGCATAGTCTTCTTTGTAACTTATATATATTATAGTTTTGAACTAAAATATTATTCATATGTTATAGTGGAATATTAATAATGATGTACATGGGTGTATTTCCATTCATATAAAAGTTAATATCATCCATATTTTTTAAAATATTATAAATCTATTAATAACTAAAGTGGAATTATAATTAACACTATAAGAAGTTATCATGATATTTAGTTTGAAAACCATGAGTTTGAATCATTAATATTAAAACATGGCTATGTTAATAACTTTTCCTCTCCTGGGACTCCATAACATAATTGTGTTTTATAAATAAGAAATAAAACCTTTAAAATTACTAGAGCCATGCTCAATGAGTATGATTTACCTATTTAAATTTTCTATGACGATGTGAATATAGCATGAAATATTAATAATAGAGTTTTAATTATATGAATTTTAAATAAATCATATTATGAATTATGGAAAAGTAGGAAACCAAATGTTAATTACTTTAGTGTTTTTAGTTGAAATTCATTATCCTCAAAACAGAAGACATTTTATCCAAGTCTTCTTCCAATAGGGATGAATGGATTTTCCTTATATACTACGAAACTATTAAATCATATTGGCTATTTAATAAAATGACTAATATTAGAGTATAATATGTATATAAAAATTGGGATGAGATAGAACCACATGAGCCTAGACCCCTTTAAAATATTTATAGGACGATATTTCTAATATGAACATCAATTCTACCAGACCACCAATAGAAAAATATCCCAATTATGATGAACAACCTGAACCCAAACATGTATATGATAAATAGGTATCAAACAACTACATTCCAAGAGATAATAAAACTCATAAATATTATCCCGTAGATGGAATTGTAAGAGACCTGGATATAGGAACTAATACTAGGGATTCTCTATGAAACCAAGTTGAACATCATTATTTATTGTCACATCTTGAACTTAAGAACATCAATGATTAAATTAAAGATGATTTATGGGTAATAGTAATGAAAGAAGAGTGAAATAATTTTTAATAGAATAAAGATTTTCTGCTGGTGGAAAGTCATGTGGACAAACAAACTATTTTTAGTAAGTGGGTATTTATTAAAAGTATGGTGATTTTAGAAACATAGTGAGAAATAAATCAATATTGTATTCATAATGATATATTCAAGAAGATGGCATCGACAATGAGAAATATTTTTCTTTAGTAACTGGACATGTGGATATTAGAATAATAATTTCATATATATTACTTTAGGATATTATACAATATACATTGGTTGTCATGTGTGTACTATTAATTTATTATATTTTATATGATTTTTAAAAAAACCCCTTTTGTTTCAAAACCCTAACTTTCCAAAGTGTGATTGAAAAAAAATATATTTATATGAATTAAATCAAGCTCTTAGAGATTATTATGATAGGATCACGTCATTTTTAATTTAATTTTTGTGTGTGAATGGAATAGTTGGCCACAAATTACTTTTTAAAAGCCTTTAAAAATATGTATAATATGTATAAAATTATGTTGATGATATTATTTTTGGATCATCAATATAATATTTGTTTATAATGTTTTAAAAAATGATGAAAATTTAATTATACATGATTTCAATGAAAAAACATAATTACTTTCTAGGTTTTTATATTTTTCATAATTAATAATGAATTATTTAAAATCATTATAGTTAAACTAATGATATATTTAGACATTTTTGAACTCATAGTACCAAAGGAGATGATACTCCCATGAGTAACAATAATAAGTAATATCATGATGAAATAGGAAAACTAGATTATCAAACCACATACATTAGATTGATTGGAACCTCACAATAAATAACTTATATCTAGCCTAATATAATTTATAGTGTCTGTGTTTGTTATCATTTGTATGAATACTCAAAAGAGGCTCATTATCATGTTGTAAAATATATTTTCAAATACCTAAAAAATAAAACCAAAAACGGTTTTTTTTATTAGAGAGGAAAATTTTTTGACATAGTAAGATATTAGAATTTTAATTATAATTGTTTAATAATAAATTGAAATAGAATGTGTGGAAAATGTGACATTTTTTACTGGTCTCTAGTATCAAGGTATTTTAGGAAAAATGACTTTTTTATCCAATGTTGATGATGAGTATATAAATATAGGTTGTTATTATGAATATAATTTTTAAATAAAAAACTCATTACTGGACCATAAATATCAATCATGACATTTCCCTGTATGTTTTGTTAATACAAGTCTGATAAATATTTTATAGAATCAAATATAAAATTCAAAAAATGATACTTGGTACAATACACCCCTTTTGGTGATATCATTTTCAAAAAGGTTATATAAATCTAGAATCCATCAGCACTAAATATCATCTTTCTAATTTTTTTAAAAATCCCTTGATTGTGGAGAGAATAATTTATATCATACATGGTTTTAGAATGATAAATTATGTATAATTATTTTAATTTATCCATAGATAATCAATTAAAATTTTAAACTATTTAACATTTAAATTTCGTCTGTATATAACTATTACAAATAGTTCACATTATTAGTATAAAGACGATGATTTTTTATACTATATTTATCTCTACCATGAACACATACTTTTTAGGTCACTATAATTACAATAATTGTTATCCCATAGTGCCCATGCTATTTCCATTAATATCTCCCCACATATTGAATACTTACATTTTATATAAATTGTATATATGCAGTTAGCATACATTATTACCGTGCACATTCTATCATGGATCCATGTTAAACATAAAAACAATGTTTTTTTCCTTATAGAGTTTTATGAAAATTTATTTTTGATATTTCTCTTATGTATATTGTTATTTTATTCCCAAAATGATTAAAATAGATTTCAAATCAGAATCTTAACTGCCATATTGATTTTAACCAAAATATCATTATTTATTTTGAATCCTTAACATTATTCAGAATACAGTTATCTCAAACTCTACAATTCTCAATCACATTATCCTCAATCTGAACCATCATGTTTCTAATATCCCTCTAGAAAGTAAATCTTTACTGATATAAAAAAAGGATTAAAATTATTGGGTATAAAATTGGTGTCAGAAACAACATTTTATATTTAGTCTCATATTTTCATGAAGTTGAAGAATTAAAAACCCATTTTGGGTGCAATAGTAAAGAATAAAAATCAAAACTCTCTGATTGTACTATCTCTGCAAAAAAAATTATTTTTACACATTTTAGTTAAAATCACTAAAATCATTTTTTTAGAATATATTTCTAGAATAATGATGCGGTTGATGATTTAAATTGATTAATTATACATTTTATCCCAAACATTTTAATATATTTTATGTTCACATTGACTTCTCCCCTATGTTGAAAGTGGATACCAATAAATCAATGATAAATGGTGGAGTTCTTTAATTCTTCTTGAGGTTGTGGGAAATATATTTTTGTGGGCATCATAAAAGTGATTTTGGGGATTACCTGAGCTCATATCCTATTAAAAATTCTCAATTTGTGTTTATAAGTGTTCTAGATGATCTCACTAGGACATGAAGTCCCAAAATACCCATTTTTATGGAGTTGAGTGGTGAATTTATGCTACTCACCATGTTAATAAAGTATATTATTTTTTCAAGGATATGACACACTGTATCTTAAGGCATCGTGATATATTATTCTTGTTTTTTATGATGAATTAAGTTCATATAATCCTTTAGATATATGTATTGATATATACAGTTGAGTTATGTATTCCAGCATCAAAACTAAAATCATCAACTTTTACAATGCTTATTTTATCCTTGTTAGAGTACAAAGGTTTAGTTTATTAGGGGATGAATGAATTACCGCATCCAATAATCTCTTCCTTACACTAATTATTTTTAAGTATATGAATGAATATTGGAAGCCTTAGAAAATAGAATTGATAAATGAAATAAAGGATATATGAAATGTTTAACCCAATTATGTAGCCTATTAGACCATGGTATATTATTGATCCATGTCTTCAACCTAATAAGATATTATACTATTAATAGGATGAAGTGGATGTTGGTTATAAAGGTAGGGAACATGAAGTTCAAATGTCAGATTTTCATGAAGTGCAAATAGATTCTCATGAAGAAACCAGGTGAGCCTCTAATAACATGTTATTTGGACATCTCAAATATCTTTTAACTTTTCCAGTAATTAAATTAAAGATTTACTATTAGGATTTGTTTTACACAATAGATTCTATGCATGGGTATTGTTCGAATTCAGATGATTCTAAAGACTATAAAAGGGTTGGTGTTAGTTTAGGTGGCTAAGCACTAATTAATAGTACTCCAAAAGAACCTATTCTAAATGAACAATATAAGGGGTTGTCCTCTTGGTCACTTATTTTAGGATTATCATATCAATATATTGATTATGAATGGGGTAGTTCACATGTACATGATGTAACTTCTATCCATTCTTCTTAAAGAGTTATAGATGGATCTCTTATAACTACTATGGATACTCAAGAGAGGCTTGAGTTATCTCCTATGGGGCCTTCATTTGACTATAATATTTATGAAATATGTATTTCAACTCCAACAAAATAAGGTGAGGAAACTAGGAAAAGAAATTCTCAAGGTGATTATGCTGAGGATTTTTCACTATCTGTTCATGAGGAAGAATTGGATTTTAATTCTTGAATTTTATATCATCAATATTGAGTTGAATCAGTTTAGGATTTCCTTATTTAAGAAGGTTGGAATTAGGATTTTTATCCATCTACCTTCTTCCATTGTATGTCATTTGTTATCAAGGATTGTTTTAATGAATTTAAATCTTTTCTTACGTGTGTTTTCAATGAACAATTTTTTGGTTTTGAAAATTCTATCAAGCCTTCTAGAAATGAATCTATGAGAAGGACAATATTTATTTTATTTGACCATATTATACATTAATTTTATCATATGATTAATTTTATAAAAAATATACCACTAATATAAAATACTATTCAGGTTCTCTTCGAACTTATCATTGTACTATGCTAATTTAGAAATACAGTGGATTTTTGAGTTTAATAATTTCTTACACATCTCTAGTTTCTCTTTTAATTTAACATTTGATGAATAAAATTCAATTCAACTCATTAGTGATGAGTTGAAGATAATTTTTAATGAGTTTATAATGGAAATAGAAGCATTATTCGATTGTTTTATAACATATGCTTCCTAAAACATGGCAGTTGTTAGAGAGTATTAAAAGAAAGATGATCAAGAAAAAAGAACAATTAATAAGGTTATTGATTACAATTAGAGAAAAATATTCTCTAAATATTATTTAAATTTTATGTTCATAATCCATCCTTTATATCAAAATATGCCACCCATGGCTCCTGATTTTATGTTACAAGTTGAAAATATCATGGATTTCAATCTACTTTTGGAATATTTTAAATATAATAGAGACAGATTCCTTCAAAATTTGTATAAATATTGTTGATTAGTCAATGGGATTTCCGTATTCATGAAATCATTCATTTACACTTCTAATACTACTGGGTTTTCCCATTTAGCCCACACTGTGTCTATAGGCCCGACTACTACCTCTTCAACCATAAATATGTATGTATTAACTCATTGAGAAGATCTCCAGAACATTTTTCCACTATCTTAGTGTGGAGAAGTTGGTGCTCCTACATCTACCTTAGCACCTCAGACTACATACTCCAATATTTTTAATTCAAATGTAATGGATCATATAATTCCAATAGATTTGAGGGATATCCCATACTCATATTTAGATTCTTATCTCTAATAGTTACATTCTTATAACCATTCTATAATATTTTTATCGCTATGAATGAAATAATATTATTTCTATTCATGTTTTCTTTTTCAATTTTACCTATTTCTCATTTTCATATTTTAATTATAGACAATATTAAAAGGTGGAGTATGTGTGATAAATTAAAAACAATTGAATTCATTGGGAAATATATCATGAATTTTGGATCATTATAATTAGGTAATTCAATATTATTAAAAAATTGTATTCAATTCATTTTAATTTAAATGTAATGAGTTTTTTCCATCTAAAAATGGGTTATTATTATATTAGACCAATAAATACATACTTTAAGGTTACCAAATCAATTTTATTACTATATTGATGAATATCTTGTTTTCATTTAGTAATTGTTCTTCTAGAAAAAAAAAATGTATAAGTATGGAAATTAACATGAAAACCACCGTCTTGGGTAATGTTTTTACCATGTAAATAATTTTAATTGCCTGTGATGTTCAATTCACATTATGGAACATGTGGAATGTTATACTACAAATGACTACATGTTAATTCCACCTACCGTGAATCATATGAGTAAATTATTTAAATGTAGTGAACCTACCATGCATTTAATATCACCGTACCCCATATACAACCAGCCAATCAGGTGATATTTGTAATATGAATAAATCATGTTATCATTCCATGGTGTATACAATTTTAATCGTGTATTATATTAATCATGTCAATAATTATATTGAAATCAAAAGGTAACAAACTACCGAATGATGTTTTGAACCAACCACGTATGAAAATGAGTTATCATCCAAAGGAAAGAACTTACCATGAAAAGTTTTCATGCTAACTAATCATCCCAACCATCTGTGATCTCAACTAACCTTGTTTTATGTGAATATAGTTTTTCTCTTCTATTTTAGTACTGAAAGTATTTTCAAATATCCAATATCTTTTTTTGGAGCATTAGTTCAATTTTCTATCCTTGTAAGACTGCAATGATTTTTCTCTAATGGAAAATTATAGATGATAATCATTTTAAACAGAAAAACCAATTATGTGATGAATATATAAAACCCATTATCCTATACAGAATAGTAGAGGATCCTATATATGAATAGTTGAAAAAGGAATGAATAATAATTAGTGATATCCATGAATATTTGTTTCAAAATAATTTTATAAAACATATCTGATGTTATTTTAAAAAATATACAAGGACTCATGGATAAAAATATCAATTGGGATTTAATTGTATTAAATGTTCTCAACTTTAACCTAATGCTTTTTATGTTCTTTTTCTTGTGTGGTTTGTTTTTTACTAAACTGTTTAATTCTAAAAACAAAATAACTTATGTTAAATTGTATAGTACTTGATACTATCTAAAATATGTTCATTTATAGTCAAATTAAAAACTATAGGAGAGGTCATGTTTGACTTGTGAATGAATTTATCCCATGGAAAATAATGGATGTATACTTTTTCTTGCACTTTCCTTGTACAGATGATTGTAAAACGAGATTTAGGATGTGGATTATTTAAATTTTTATTAAACTACATGGTAACAAGTTATTTATATGGAGAGGGTATTAAATCATAGATTAATACAAATCACTTTGTTTAAAATTTCACTATTCATTATCAGTTTTTTATTTTCTTTATATTCAAATTTAATTATTTTATATTGTTAGTTTTTCAACTGAAACATTAATTTAATATCTATATTAAATTAGTATTTTATACACTATGTTTGATACGAGTTGATTAGAATAAAATGTTAGAATATTTTGTAAATCATTTTAATTGAAGACTGATCAATATTATCAAAATCGTTTCAAAAAAGTATATATTTGTACCATTTTGGTTAACATTATGAGTTTTTTAAATTGGGAATGTTTTTAAAGAAAACAAACATAAAATTTATTTAAAACTCAATTCCTCCCCACTTTTGATGTATATTGGGACAAACACATATAATTAGGGAGATAAATTTAGGTCCACATTTAAACATATTGATATGAATCTTGGTCCATAGAGAATGAAATATACCTTATTCCATGATCCTAAAAAAAATATAGGAATAAAAGAATTTTCATACTTGATGTTGTGAACATGAATTTAATTTCACTGATAATTCCAGATGGATCGTTTGTAAAGATTGAATTTTTATGTTTTCATTGGATAACTACACTAGGGATCCCCTGATCTCTTTAATTCCCAATAATCAACCTTCTCTCCACTCAAATGAAACCATTACGAACATTATGCATTTTCAAAACCAGTGCTTACCTAAGTTTATCAAATACATTATTGATAGTTATCCCTTCACTAATATGGATGACTTTCTTATTTGGGAAACTTCACAGAATGGGGTTCCTGACCCTAAAAAGTACCACAATCACTTTTCAAAAATGATGAAAACAATTTATCCTGGTTAAAAAATTTCAATAATGTCTGCTTAAAACCCTCTAGATTCACTCTACTTTGGCATATCTCCCATGTAAGAATCCCCAAGGATACCTGCTTACAAGCATTCGGGGTTAATCTTTGTTCCAAGTGTCGTATTTGTAATCAACATCGAGAAGATATTAACAACCTATTCCTTTATTTTTATTCAGAAATGGCTCTTTAGAATTATATTTTTGACATTTTTTGGTGCATATGGTTGTTTGGTAGTTATATTAACTCACAGCCGCACTATTGTATGGACCTACCCCACTGCCAACAGATCAAGAATCTTTTTGTCACAGTTGTAGAAGAGCTTCATCACATAATCTAGTGTGGAATAAATGATCTTTCCTTTCATAAGAACACATTCAAGCTAAATGTAGGTAAAATGAGAATTCTCATCATGATTTGGGAGGCGGCTTCGATTCAAAAGGATCATTGCAACGACACGGTGCATTACCTTGGGATTCTCCGGTGTATTGGGATTGATGGGAATAACCCTCTCCCTTGATCTACTTTTAATGTTTTTTGGAATCCCCCTCCACCTGGATGGATCAAAATCAATGTGGATGGTGCCTCTAAAGGAAATCCTTGAATAGTGGGTTGTGGAGCCATCATCGGAAATCACCTTGACCAGACGCTCCACTGCTTCGATAGATCTTGTGCTTTTATTCCTCTTTGGAATCCAAGATGATAAGCGTTATCTATGCTATCTCATTCACCAAGATTCAGAACTACATCAATATCTGGATCGAATGTGACTCCACTACGATTTTCCAGGCTATCTAGTATAGTACCATACATATAGCTTGGATGCTCACTACATGTTGGATAGGCTGCCTAAACTCTCTTTCATATATCAACTCATCGTCACTCATACGTTTCGTGAAGTAATCAAGATCGTTGATGGGAAATCTAATATGCGTTTTGCTCATGATATTCTCTATAGGGATGATATTCCACCTTAGTTTCTCCATCTTTTTTCTAGGGATGTAAAAAACTTCTTTATATCATAATAGGGTTATTGTTTATTTTTTTATCAATTAAATTTGTGTTCTGGTCGTCAAAAATAACTCTACCATTAAAAAAATTATCCATTTAATAAATTGAGTTATAAATATGCAGCATTGAATCCTCATCATCATAGATAATCAAAATAAATAATTATTCTAGTATCAAAAGATTATATCCTTAATAAATAATAGTAATCAAGGATGAAAATTTCTTTGAAAACATAATTAAATATACATAGATTCTGTTCATTGAATCCCATTGGAAACTAACATATTTTTATTAACAGTTTAAATTAAAATTAATATAATATTTATAAAATAATTATCAATGACAATATCGATATAAAATTGTAAATAAAGATTCAATCATTATACTATTCATGATGTTGGTAAATTCTATTCATATCATTTATTTTAAAATAATTCATACTTTCAATCATTTTATAAAAATTCATAGATAACTGGTTTCTAAAAAATAATAAAACATTGATTCATATACCATTACAAATAAATTTAAATATGGTTTAAAATGAACTTAAAAATCAATGTTAAAATGAAATTAACTTTCTCTAAAACATTTTGAAGAATACTGACATGGAAGAAATATTTGGTCGATTAAAGAAGATTTAAATTTTTTTTATGTTAATAAATTGATGAAAAAGTTGAGTATCAATGAGAAGAAAATTTTGAAAATAACAAAAACAATATGAAATCAAAATAGGGGATGAAAATATATTTTATTCAATTAATATGTGTCATATAATTTCCCTCAAGGGAAATATGAACTAAAGTTTTCCAAAATAAAATGAGATTTTCATATAAAACCGATACTGCTTTCCTATCTAATGAACCATATCCCCCATGAATGAAATAATGATAAATGAAATATAAAATATAATGAATATAAATATATTCATAATATATAATATCATTGTGTTAGAATAGACATCATATTATAGGATCATGGGGCCAATTTTCTATAATCCTCATAGAAACAAAAGAGAAAAGAGAAACCCTTACCCCACACATCGTCATACATCATATGAGTTCAATAACAATATATAATAAATATAGATTTATTAAAAATATATTATATAATAATATTAATATATATAATAATATATATGATTAAATTATTACATATTATTACCCATTTATTGAAAATTATTTATTAAAATATATATTCCCAGAGATAACTACTTAAATTTTCATGCATGTATCTGTATACAATATCAGGTACTTATATATTGATCATGAATCCATTATTTATAGAAATTTAATCACATAATATATATCCTATGTTATAATTTTATACAATTTCATAACTATTTATATAATGTAGTTAGGAAAAATTAATTACATCGCATCATGGAGACTGTAATATGTACGTACACCCAAGGGATGTTTCTAACTTTTAATAGACGTAATAAATGTTTGGTAAATAATAATTATCCAATAATGTGTAATAATTATTTCATAATTATATTTTATATTATTTTTATTTATTCCTATAGTCATCCAGGTAAAGAATACATGAAAAATAAATAACGTCCCTTTATTGATGTGGTAGTCCACATGAATGCTCAAGCAACACTATCATTTTCCAATTCACGATAAGGTTAGATGTTATATAATATAATATTATTATATAAAAATAATTCAGTCCTAAAAAATATTAAATATTAAGTACATCATAGTAACAATTTGATAAATATGGCGACGAAAAATTAAACATATTATTTTGTGATGGTAATAGCCCACACATACACACGAGTGATATTTTGATCTCAGATTTCTGAGATAAGATATTTAAATTGGTGTTACAATAATAATAATAACATATAATTATATTAATTAATATACATTATTTATTTTAGGATAGATGAAACAGAATTTTATTATATATAATAATAACTATATATTTAAATATTCAGGAATGTTGATTATGTCAAATTTGAGAGATCTCCTTTGGCATACACATTAATCACTTAGAGTATTGTCATATAGAAAGAATTAAAGATCTATGATGACTGGGAGTAATATATTATTATTATTTTTATTTATTTTATGATATATAGTGTTAATACATTTTGATAAATTATGAGGAGGTACCCCATTATAAGTATGAGAAGGGACACTCATTTAGTTAAATAAAATATTTAAATAAAATACATATCACAATATTTTAAATTGTAAACAAGAAACACCTAAATTGTATATATAATATGTGACAATGTCTAAAAAACCTCATCCAATTATAATTAGACATGTTTTGTAAGCATTTTAATCCTTCTCTCAAATTTAATCCACTTTAACCCAATTTTATCTTTAACCGTGATAACATATCAATTTACCATGATAACATAATTATATTGTAAAAAATAATTGTTTCCATTAAAAAATTAAAAAAATCACTATATTTATAAACAATTTTATCAAATTCAAAATCTTTATGTGGAAGAAAACATTTTTAATAGGATATTGAAAAATGCATGAAATACTGTTTTTAGTAAAATATCCAATTTAAACGTAAAAAATAAATTCATCATGAAATCTAGTAAGATGGTGATTTTGAATATTTTTTTATATAATAAACAAATACATAATTTATAATTTGGATCAAGCCAAAAATGAATGGAACCATCCTATAAAATCATTAAAATAAAATCCAAAAATTATTTATAAATTGGGTCAAAATATAATTTATCTTCACAAAACTCAATAATGGGTTTCTTATAACTTCCCAAAACCTAGACTCCCTTTTCAGGTGTTGAAAAGATAAACATTACATTTAGGGATTTGATACAGATGAGGAATTCCGAATTTCCTCCATCCAAAACATATAGCATCAAAACATATATATTGGATCACATTTTTCTCAAAGGCAATTTAGGTTTAATGTTTTAGTTGTTTTATAGAAATACATACCTAAAAAATAAAATGCAATTAATGAGAGTATATTTTGCAATATTCATAGGCCTTCATACTCCATATTAGGTTATAAACATTATTGATATGAAAACATTATATACATAATTCATTCAACTTATTTGTAGTTAATCTATAGGATTGAAAACATAAGAAGGATGACCTCACATGCTCAGTAAGTGTAAAAATGATAATTAATAGTTAAATGTCCAAAGTGATTATAATAAGATAATAAGGGTTTTTTACATAAAAAATGTGAACGAGAATAACATTAAAATAGTCATCCCCATCACTACCAAAATCATCAAAATAAAAATTACATAAGTCTATAAAAATTTAAGAGTCATAAAAATCAATAATCATAAGCCTTGTGTCATTGATCTTGATCAATGTAAACATTTATAACATATATAATTCCTAAAAAATGTGTTGGTATGTTGGTACATATTCATCATAGAACACATATAAAACCCTTATAAATCGAATAACTATATGGTCCACATCCATTACAATTTTCTAGAGAACATATTCATTATGTGATATATTAGAGCTCTATCTGCGCACACACATAGTATAATATATATTAGATTCAAATTTTTCTATCTTGGTGGATAAATTGTATAAAAAAGTAAATAAATAATAAATAAATATATTAATTTAAAATTTCGTTTTAAAACTCATGAAAATCATTATTCCATTCATAAAATGATTAAAACATAGAAAATAAAACAGTTCCATGAAAATATCCTTGAAATGAGATTAGGCCATGGAAAAGAAATGTGTTCCATAACAATCTATTTGAGACATGATTAACCTTGGGAAACGAAATGGTTTCATGAAAAATATCATTGAAGTAAAATTAGCATATATTAAAAAAAGATGTTCCATAAAATTCTATTTGGATCGTGATTAACTTCTAATAAAATGATTATGTAATTTAACCAAATGAAAAGAAATTTATTTATCAAATTTATCACCACTTGGTAAAGAACACATCAAATCCCATTTTATGAAATATTTAGAATTGAATATTAATGTAACATGATGTAATATGTATTCATTATATATCATGTAAAACATTCATTATATACAATAAAAAATATAAATAATTAGTGAATATGAATTATATCTCACATAAATAAAAGTGAAACGGGAAACCCTTACTTCTGGTCCGACATTCTTTGTACATGTTTGAAAACAAAAAATAATATACTTATATTAATTATTAGACTTATTAAGATAGTTCCTATTTTAATACCATATTATAGTATCATTTCTCTAATTTATTTATAATTACTTATTTAAATATCTAATTAGTTAATTTCATGTCTGGTGTTTGGATGATGTTTAGTTCAATGTTTCAAAATGGATTCTGTGTGTTAACAGTGTTCAAATAGGTAATTATTTGAATATATCCAGAATAATATTCATGAAATATTTATTATATTTATACATAAATTATACTTTAAAAACATTAAATATGGCTACAAAAATGATCTATGTTGTGATCACAGAAAAAGTAGATCATACACAAACATGGGAAACAATTCTATTTTTTAAGGATCATAATGAGATGATGGTATATATTATTTTTTATTTATATACTGATAATAATATCTTAAATTACATATTATTTTTTATATATTATGGTATATATTGTCTAATTGTTTTGGTGATGAAATTATTGCATCACATCATAGTGGATGTAGTCCACATGTACGAAATAATGATGTTATAATTTTTTAGTGTATGAAATGAAATAAAATATAATATTTTCATAATGATAAATATCACAACATTATCATAATTATTTAATGTATATTGAATATTTTAAATACCATTACCTATATTAACTTTTATGAATACCATTACTGAAAATAATGAACAACCTCACATTTTGAGGTGGTAGTCCGTCATATAGAGGAGCGATGCTATTATATCCCCAAGGAAATGAAAATTAATAATTTATGTGTGATATAATATCTCTATAAGTATAAATATGATAAAATATAATATATATACTTTAAATCCATCATATAAATAATAATTGATTAGTGATTATATAAAATTAATAACATTAGTTCATAAAATTATAGTCCACCGTACACACAAATAATTATTTCATTACCCAATTTATGGAAGATGAGATCGATAAAGGTTATAAAATTAACATAATAATATACAATTATATGGGAAAATCTGTTTTTAATATATTTTCATAATTTAATAATATTTTTGGCATGTCAAAGAAGAAACAAAATAATATATTTTGGTTAATCAATTTACCACTTTTTTCGACAACAACATTATGTATTCACAAAAATCATTATTTATAAGAATTTATGATAAAAATAATGTCACTATAATTTATCTATTGAATTAAATATTAAATTTGGATAGGTAAATTCCAATAAAAATGGATTATATGGTGTTAATAGGATAGTAGAATGGGTGGCATTTTATAATTTAGGTGTGGGGAATACAAAAATGTTTCAAAAAAAATTATGTATGTTTTTCTAAGGCCACGATTCACCCAAAATGGGCCATAATAGATAAATATTCTTGATAAGTTCAAAATATTTCATTAAAATATATTAAATAAAAAATTAATGTATTTTAAACCTTATTTTTTTAGTATAACCCCCCCCCCCCCCCCCCGTATAAACTCGTTTTCACTTTTACCATGATAATTAATTTTTACTATTTAAATATTCAATATGGTGAAACATTTAATTGAAATTATTATATATTATAAAATTATTATTATTATAACTCTTTAATCCAATTTAAAAAATTAAATTCAGATAATTTGAAAAATAGAATTTAATATTAACCCCGTATATGCGACAAAACTGTTGGTTTTTAAGAATTGATTGTTTCTACACGAATATTATTTTATATCAACTATAATACTTGTAATAGCCACTATAAAAATAATAAATATATTTAAATTTAATATATTCATTTAACTTAAATCATTCATTGTTATGGTTTTTTTATTAATTAAGAAGGATAAACAATCTGAACGTTCATGTTGCTTTCGTAATAATGCAGTTTTTAATCAAAAAATAGACTTATAATAAAATGCAATATAAATAATGTTAAAAGGAAATTATATGGACTAAATAATACTTATGTTATATTAAATTATATTAAAAATGTAATTTTACATTTTGTTACCATATATATTCAATAGAAATGACACTATTATAAAAAAAGTATTTTTCCCTATATAGGGAAAAGGAAATAATAACATCAAATGTTAATTTAAATATCATAAACATAATTACATTGATGATATTACTTGTCAATGGTCAGTATATACACCTCACAAATGTATGTAGGCTCATATTAGAACTGTAGTTCAAAAATAAAGGGAACATGAGGAAAAAACTCCATATAAAATCATAATATTGTATACTAGAATTAATAATTTTATGGATTGTGTGTATAAAATGTAAATGATAATAAAAATATTAAATATTATAGTTACCTAGGATTATCATAAATGTATATGAAATCAATTTTGATAAATATTCAGTAGATTACAATATTACATTCCCTATGATCGTAATATTGTAGTGTCTTTGGATAATTGGAACACAACCTTCAAACTTGGTAAAATATCTCTAATGATTCACACAAAGATCTCCCCATTTATTAATTATCCTTAAATCCCCTCATAATATTCTTGAGAATGTAAACATAATTAATTGTTTTCTGAGATGCTCAATGAGGGTCAATACTAGAGATATTTAATCATAACATGAATATAAGTGTATGAGAAGATGATTATAACATTTGATGATCTTACCCTAAATATCAAAGATCATAAACATGATTGATTGAATAATTATGATAATATCATTATAATAGAATAAAAATTAAATAAAATAACATGATTTAGGCTAAAATAACAATAGAAGAAGATAATGAATTAGTTTAATATACAAAACCATATCAAATTCATTTTCATATTTTTGAAGGTTCAATGCCAAGATAATCACCAAGGAAATATTTGTTTACTGAATTGTGTTCAGTCATATTTCTTACCCCATATTACAAAATAGACTTCATTGCTTATTTCATCCAGGTAATAATAAATTGTTTTATCTTCTCAATTCATATCTATAAAAAATTAACTCTTCATTAAATCTATGTATTTCTAAACTAGGTTCACTTCCTATTGCAGCCTTGTATTATGAAACTGAGCTCACTCTGCGATCTAGTCTTCTTTAACTAAATTGGTTTCACTTCCCATTCCAGCCCTATATTACTAATCCACATTCATTCCTCATTATTTCCCTACCTATCTCATTAGATCTAAATGTTTACCCAATACACTTTAAGCGAGATATAGGTCTCACCCACCCCATAATGAAATCATACATATGTTTCCCAAAAAATAATAAAACATTCATTATACAATGAAACATAAAAGGATACGGGTTTCAGAAAAATATTATCATAAATCATAATATGAAATGTGTTTTATTAAAACTTTTGTCATATCACAACTTCTGTAAAAGTGAAATGTTTTAAAATAATTTCTTCAAAGAATAACCCATGAATGGATTTAGGTTTCAAAATAGTTTTATCATGGTCTAACCCATGCATGAGAAATGTTTTTCAAAAAATCTTCTCATATTAAACATAAACCACTAAAATAAATTCTTATATTTTGTTCTTTGGATTAAACAGTCAGTATATCATAAATTATATCAAATGGTTTCATCTTAAATAGAGAATGATTTTAAATAATGACTTGGACCATTTTTCAAGAAAAATAACCATTCCATAAAAATCAATTTTTTGACCTAAAACATTTTAAAAAATAATATTCATTGAAAATGAATTTTGAAACTAATGATGAAATATTTAAAAATAATTTAAATTTATTAATGGAAGTATACTTCCCACTTTGAAAATCACATTTCAAAATATAAAACATTTTGAAAATTTTTTTCATTGAAGGTAACAAGGAAAAAATTTAAAGGATGATTTCAAAACCATTTTATGAAAATTTTGAAATATAGAAAAAAAAAATATAATCCTTTTCCATCAAAATTATATTACGAATTAAAAAAAATTAATACTTTTTTCAAAATAATGGGTTTGAATAAAATATAATTCTTATGGAAGAGAGAAATAAGTTGGGATTTTCATAAAAACAAATTCTTAATTATATTAAAGGCCAAATAATGGAAAATGGGACCATTACATAAAAATATAATAAATAAATATTAGAGAATTAAATTTGTCACAACACCCTCCCCAAAAAGTGTACCCATCCTAGGATAGAAATGTGAGAAGGGAGGTAATGACCCCCGGGTCCCGCCTCAACTAAGCCCCGTGTTGGTGACTAGAATTATGGGTATAGAAAACACTCAAATGGGATGCATTACCATATAAGAGAACAAATGTTGGAGAGAGATAGATAAGATAGAGACCAACCAACTGCAACTCAAATAGTAATATAAAATAAATCTCAAGAACACATATGAAATTTGATGCAAAAATTCAACAACTGAAAGGGAAAATACTACAAGTACCCAAAAGAAAGTAAAACAGCAGCAACCATAAGCCCCAACAGCTCTGGTAACACCAAGGTAATAGAAACTAATTTGGTCTCCAACCTCCTCCAGGTGACCTGAAAACAATTTATATAAACATAGGGTGATTATAATAGTATACTCATTAGGATACTACCTAGAGCCTCTCGTCCAAAAGTAAAGAAATAATGTTGAAGTAAAATGAACAAAAAGTGAAAGTAAATCATCAAATAAATAATTATACTAAGTTCCCAGACTCACTATGGATACTCTCACCAAGTATTACATAAAAGAGTATATTATATAATAGAGAATATCAAGGGTACCCCGCAAAAACATTCCCAAAGGTTATCCACTTTACCCTAATGTCGCACGTCCTAATAATCTCTCTCCAAAATGTCTTGCCCGAAGACACCTGGGCGAAGCACTAAAACATGCACCTCATGCATCAAAACCACCACTTCCACATAATAAAAGTAATAAGGTAGTTTCTGGGAGCCACCATAGCTCACATATTGTGTATTATACATCTGGTATTATTCCTCAAGCCGTTACAGCCCATACACCAAGTTAGGATCCTCAAGACATCACAGCCTATACACATTACACCTATAGTAGTCCATAGAAAACTATATCCAAAATAAATGTGTGTGAATAAACACAAGCCATTAAAGCCTTCTAAACACATATATGGGTAAAAATAACCAATTTCCCTACCAGCACAAGTAAGTACCAAGAGAAGAGAGCAGATCCAAAGGGGGTACTCAGCCTTCCATCCTCCCACAATAATGTTTTGGAAAACACCCTCCCAGGTCTCAGAATCCCTAGGGTGTTAGTTTCCCTTACTGACAGGGTGGAGGTTCATATAGAAACATACAAAGAATAGAATATACTATAACTCATGACCACATTATGGGCATAACCTAGTCTTTGAATCAAATGTAGCTAATGTCTCTCACTCTCTGGGTTGTTACGTCTAAGACTAGGTATCCAATAAGCACACAACCATTTAAAGAGCTTTAATACATAACATTATTCCCTTTTTATACGTTTTCCATTATACTAATTAATTCTTTAAACATTAATTAACGAATAATAATTCCACATTAAATTTCATTAGCATCACACCCAAAGTAAATTGTTCCTTCAAATAACGTCCTCATCATTGCGCCCCGGCAAGCTCCAAACCCCATGGGTTAAAAACATTTATTCAATTATTTATTTATAGAATTACATTCCCACATTTCCAGGAATTCTAGAAAAACAATATATGTTTCTAACCCAAGGGGCTCAACACGGTGAGTAGATGAACTACGTGTCGAGTCTTTTCTGCCTATAGTAAGATCATAGACCCATCCTCCCTTGAGAATCTAAACACAGAAAGAACATGGAATACCTCATGTGTCTTCACCCCATTCAGAATTAGGGTAAGAAATAATAGTTTCCTTGATCAGTGGGGAATATAAAGAAGATAAATAACCGAGATGGATCAGTTGAAAACCAAAAATTCACATCCAACCCATTAAATCATCCCTAATGATTTCCCTGACACCCACAAGCATAAACTGGTTCATCTTACCACTATAGGTGTCAACTACTACAAAAACCAATAGTCCTCCATGACCCCATATATCACCATAGCCATACGGTCTCACATCACAACACAAGCAGTAGTAAAACAACAATCAAATTGGTTTTCCTCTTGGCCCTTGAACAATGAATAGCCTAACTCATAACCCTTAAAGAAATTATAAAACAATAAGTTCTTTCATTCATCTTGAATTAAGCGATTTATTATTTGTAGGTTCCATATTCTGAAAAACTAAATAGTAATCTAACACAAATAAATTGATCATGCTTACTTCACCAATTTGACTAACATGAAAAAATAAAACAATAAGAACCATATTCATTTACGTTACTCATTATCTTTAGTCAAACAATTATCAATTAATTATGGTTTTTGTACTTTACCAATTTCCATCCAGAGAAAATAGCTAAACAATGCCAACATAGATATCATGCTATCTAGAAAAAACAAGAGGAAATAATATATGATTGATATCATTTTATTTATCCGGTTCAAATATTTATTATGTCAAGTCCAGTGTGATCCAGTTGTTGAAACATTCTAATCCTATAGTTGGACATAAAAATAAAGGAGATTCAAAGAATACTGTAACACCCCCAAATGATAAAGGGTTAAATGGCTAAATCATATGACTCATGTCAACAAGGTGCACCTTCCTTTTCGGGAGTCTACCTGATTAGAACTCCACAGTTAAGCGTGTTTGGCCTGGAGTAGTGATCAGGATGGGTGACCTCCTTGGAAGTTTCTCATGGTGTGTGTGAGTGAGGACAAAACACACTGGAAAGGACATGTGTTGGCTTGTGGGGGCGGTCATTAGTCAGATAACTATTTCGGGCGCGTGGGTGGAACCTAGGGTGGGGCCCACGTGTCTACGGGGCAACTGGTGGTACCTGGTGGGCCAGGACCCGACGACCATGATAAGTCGGGGTGGTTGTGCTGTCACTGGGGCCCTGTTGTCACATTTGGTATCAGAGGAGGAACCCAGCCTTAAGTGCGCAGTGCACTGCCTGGGTTGAGATGTAGGGCCCACAACGAGGACGTTGTGCTATAAAGGGGGGGGGGGTGATTGTAACACCCCCAAATGATAAAGGGTTAAATGGCTAAATGATATGACTCATGTCAACAAGGTGCACCTTCCTTTTCGGGAGTCTACCTGATTAGAACTCCACAGTTAAGCGTGTTTGGCCTGGAGTAGTGATCAGGATGGGTGACCTCCTGGGAATTTTCTCAGGGTGTGTGTGAGTGAGGACAAAACACACTGGAAAGGACATGTGTTGTCCTGTGGGGGAGGTCATTAGTCAGATAACTCTTTCAGGCACGTGGGTGGAACCTAGGGTGGGGCCCACGTGTCTGCGGGGCTACTGGTGGTACCTGGTGGGCCAGGACTCGATGACCATGTTAAGGCGGGGTGGCTATGCTGTCACCGGGGCCCGGTTGTCACAAATACCCTTCCTTAAAAATGTTCTTAAGGATCTTTATACGAGGACAATCCACACAACAGATCATTATCGGCTCCTCCCGTGAAAACTGCATCCACCCGAGGATGTTGTGGCATGACAGCACCTCCCATAACCCACGAAACTCCATTAAGAGTATGGATATCACATACCATATTATGGAAAGGAGAAATAGGAGAATGTGAACCCTAAAAAATGATGATAAATCATAAATTATATCGAAGATTTATGGATACTACTTGGTTACACCAAAACAGTGGGTTCACTTACTACAAGAAAAACATTAAGGGAGAAAAATCCACCGGGAAAAGATTAATCACACGATTCCTATAGGAATGAAGGAAATGATCGAGCATCTCCCCCTAAAGAATATGGATAATGAATAAGGTAGGAAGATATCTTGTCTCTTTACAAGTTTTAATGGAGTAGTGGTTTAAGATACAGTGGATTTTACATTAAACTTTGATCACATTAAACCACATGGTTTGACATAGTAAATGAATCTCAGGCTTTAGTAAAATCAATATAGGATTTATGAAAATGATTAGGACCATAAATCCATTAAAACAAGGCCATAAATGAGTTTTAAATGAAGGAAAATGTTAAATTGGTAAAACATAAAAAATATTTAAATTTGGAAAACAAAATATGGAACATTTCTGGATGAACTGTTCATGTTTTGTGACCCAATTTCTGACTCACCATTTTTGTATCGTTGTTTCTATCTCACCATTTATATCTCACTGTTTCTGACTCACCATTTCCGTCTCACCGTTTCTGTCTCATAGTTTCTAACTCATTGTTTCTAACTCACCATTTCTGTCTCCCTGTTTCGGTCTCACAGTTTCTGACTCACCATTTTTTTGTGACACCATTTATGTCTCACCATTTCTGTGACACCGTTTCTATCTCACCGTTTTTGTCTCATTCTGAAACTATTCATAAAACTGTTAGCAATGTTCAGAGAACTATAAATTTGTCAAAGTGTTGGTGATGAGTCACTTAGACCTCCTAGATCACCTCAAACACCAGATTTCAGCAAATGTATAGACCAGAGAGGTATGGGCCATTACATCAGAGACCTCTCAAAACCTTATTGTCCTCGTGAATCCAAAACCAACCAAAAAGGAAACTAAAAATTAGTTCGAAAAACCACTCTTCAAGATACCTCTCAAAATATATCAATCCATAAGAAACAACAAAAGAAATTCATTTTATAAAAACAAAAGGTCTATAACCACAATGGGGAAACAATTACATGAAATGATTTTAAACATCAAAAAAATCTAGGTACTGATCATGTATCTGTGACTCACGTTCCTAGGTACCCTCCTCCATTCCATCGTCCCACCAGAAGTCACATTCCATTGGAATAGAATGATCATGCAACACCTTCTCTTTGCGGTCTTGGATCTTCAGAAGTCAATCCTCAAAGGTCGCATCATCATCAACATTTATCTCTCCCCAATCCATGAGGTGAGAGTCATTAGGAATATAATGATGGAGCTGTGACACATGAATAACATCATGTATCCAGCTCATCTGTGGCTTAAGCTCTATCTTATATGCCACAGCTCCAACATGAGCCAAAACCATGAAAGAACCAAAAAACTGGGGAAAAAACATACTCTAATGACCAAAAGTTCACTGCCTATGATGAGAAGTCACCTTCAGAAACACGTGATCCCCAACATCAAACTCAAAGGTCTCCTCCTTTTCTTGGAATATGATTTCTGATGATCTTATGATTTCTTCATCCTCTCACGAATCACCTGAACCATCTCTGTTTTATTATGCAGTAGTTTTGGTCTAATAATTACTGAATCTCTGACCCCGGTCTAGAACAATGGAGAACAGAAAGGTCATCCATATTGGGATTCAAATGGCTCCATACTGAGGGTGAAGTGACAATTAATTTTTTAAGCATCCTCTACCTAGGTTAAGTGTCTCGTCCATGAACCTCGAAAATCAAGAACACAAGAGCGTAACATGTCCTCCAGAGTCTGGATGGTTTTCTCTATCTGACCATCCTTTTGGGGATGACAAGTAGTGCTAAGGCGTAGCTATGAACCAAAAGCTTGTTGGAGACTTCCCCAGACCCTATAGCTAATTCAATGATCTCGATCTGAAATGATCGTCTTGGGGACTCCATGATGTCTCTCCACCTCCTCCAGATACTACCTTGAAAAAACTTCCACTGAGCTCAACTCCTTAATTGCTATTAAGTAGGAGGATTTTGTTAAATGATCCAATACCACACAAATAACATCATGTTCTCATGGAGCTCAAGGTAAAACAATATGAATTCCCATTGAGATGTCCTCCCACATCCACTGAGGAACATCTAATTGATGGAGAAAACTACCGTGGAAACGGTGCTTATCCTTTACCTTCGTCCAGACTATTCATCGATACACAAACTCTAAAACCGCATGCTTTAGAACAGGCCACCAAAATTCACTCTTCAAGGATCAGTACATCTTTATCATGCCAGGATGCACCGAAAAAGGAGAACTATGGAAATTTCTGAGAACCGTATCATGAATCGTCAAAGGAACAGAAATCATTTCATGATACATCAATCAGTGTTGTTCATCCTCTTTCCAACCATCAAGGGCCTCGCCACAAACAACTCGGTCTCTCCAGACCTCTACCTCAAGAACCCAAAACATGGACTCTTCCACCTCGTATAATAAAGATTTCTACACCATCAAGAAGAAAATACAACCTCTGACCCCCAACATCTCCCACATCAAGATGTAATGGTGAAAATTCTTCAATTACTCTCCAGGAATCACTAGATTCACTCCCAGAATCACTATGTGACTTTCGAATCAGCGCATCAGCTACAACATTTTCATTTCTATGTGTATAGGATATTTTGAATTCGTATTCCTCTAAGAACACCATCCACCAACAATGTCGTAAGTTCAAGTCACGTTGCTAGGAAACATACCTCGAACTCTTCTAATCGGTGAAAACCAAAAAGAGATCTCCAATGAGGTAATTTATCCACAACATCAGAAAAAACACCACGGATTCCAACTGAAGATCATGGGTGGAATAGATACGTTCACGAGGACTCAACTTTTGAGACCCATAACAAACAACTGATCTTTTCTACACTAGAAAACAACCTAACCCTAGATGCAAATCATCACAAAAAAGATCAAACTGAACTCCCTCTACTAGGAGACAAAGAACAAGATCACTTGCTAACTTCTCCTTTAGATACATTAAAGTAGGCTGAAAAAGATCAATCCATATGAACACCTGATCCATCATGGTCAAAGTTGTCAGAGGAGTGGCAACTTGAGGGAAATCAGCTACGAACCTCTTGTAGTAGCTTGCGAGACCATGGAAACAATGAACCTCTGACACTGTCTTGGGGGATTCCCAAGAAACAATTACTTCTATCCTTGATGGATCCATAGCTACCAACCATTGGGACACATCATTCCCCAAGAAATAGACTTCTCAATCCCAAAAATCACACTCTGAAAACATCCCATACAACTGATGTTGAAAAAGAACTCCCAAAATGGTGTGTAGATTCTCTCCATGATCCTTCTCAGATGTGGAGTACACAAGGATGTCGTCGATGAATCCCACAACAAACATGTCAAGGAACTTGTGGAATACAACATTCATAAATCCCATGAACACAGCCGATGCATTTTTCACACCAAACAACATTATGACAAATTCACAATGCCCATGACAATAACAGAAAGTATTCATTGGGATATCCTTATCCTTCACATGCATTTGATGATATCCTTACCTCAAATCGTACTTTTAGAACCCAATTTCACCCTTCAGTTGATCAAATAAATCATCAATCCATGGAATTGGACAGTGATTCTATGTTGTCACTTTGTTTATGTGTCATGAACAAAACTAGTGCACCCCACAGTGACACACTCGGACAAACAAAACCACACTCCAATAGACCATCAAGATGTATATGCAACTCTCTCAACTCAGAAGGGTCCATCCTATATGGGGAAATAGAGATACGAGATGCTCCTGGTTGTAGCTCGATCCCAAACTCAATCTCTCGACGAGGGGGTAACGCTACAACCTCTTCGGGAAAGAAATCAGGGTACTATTCTATGACCCTATGAAATGACAACTATTTAACCTTTTAAGAACTCATCATCATCTCAGCCACCATGGATGATAAGGATGGAACACACCTATGACCCATCCGAGGGTGTCACTCACCAACAAACACCACCAGCTCTCCATCTGCATCAAAGAACACAAACTAACTCCTAAAGAAATCAATGATGGCCTGCACCGAATAAAACCAATCCATGCTGAGGATGACATCATATATTTGTATTTGTAAACATAGGAAATCTCCCCATGTGCGGTTTTTCCCCAACACTAGCTCATATTTTCTATATACTTCAAACATGTCAGCTCGGCCTCCAACTGGTGTAGTCCACGCCATGTGCACTGGAAGCCTCATTACCTCATGTCCCAAATCATGGACAAGGGTAGGAGATATGAAGGATTGTGTCTCTTTAAAATAAAAAAAGGCATACACCAAGGTAGAAAACAAAAAAAGGGTACCTAGAACGATGTATGGCTCGCCTAGTGCTGGGAACTCTAAAGCATGAAGCTGACCACGACCTCCTCCATGACCTCTCTGGACCTGATGATGACCACAACCATAGTTGTGCACTGCTCTCTGAGGACAGGGAGTATCACGGGGTTGTCCTCTACATGCCCCATCTACCCTCTACTGAGCTAAATCCAGTGCAACCTACCACTTCTGACTCAGCTAGAATTGCCTCAATGGAGGAACCTGGAGAAGAAAACCTGGTGCACAATGACTGCTCTGAATGGTTGGACACTCTCAATGCTGATGACCTCTACCCCGAAAAGAAAAGAAAGTCCATGAGCCCTTGGAATAGGCCTGAGATATGCTACACCTGGAGAAATGAGATGTTGAGGGCTAGGACCTACCCCCGGCAAAACAGAAACTCTTCTACCATAAAAACTGGGAACCCCAAACCATGACTCTGCTTCATGATGAGTCGTGAAGACTCCCCTCTCATGATAATCTGGTATGGACAAATCATCTCAATGACTTGTTCCCTTTCCCATACCACAAGATATGTATTCAGCATAAATGGGGTGACCTGGCACTGGATCTCTGGATTCAAAGCTTCATTGAAATGGCTCACCCTGGCATCCTCATCTAGCAACAGGTCCCAAGCATATTGAAAAAGGGTCCTGAAATAGATTCCAAACTCTCACACACCAGAGATCCCCTGTAGAAGGGTTAGAAGCTCATGGTGATTAGACACCTTCATGGTCAATGAATGAAACTTGAATCTAAACTTGTCTTAGAACTCATCCCACGAAATCGCTGACTCCTCACGATCCTCGAGGAACAAGAATCACCACTGACTCATTGGTCCACGCAACATCATCACAACAATGGACACCCATTGCTCCTTATGATCATTTATCAAACATAATACTATCTCGACCTCCTCCAACCAGTTTTCTATGACTTCATCTGAAACGGATGCCTAATACTTTTACCAATTATGGCGCTGAAACTCTCCAAGTGTCCTCCCCTATGTGTCATCGTCGTTGACCTCTACCTAGTAGCAATCTGCTGGCATAACCTGCTAGACATATTCTATTCCATCCTAACGAGGACGTTGACCAGGAGCCATACTTATAAAATAACAAACCATTAGATCTCAAAAACATGTAATATGGTAGACTCATCATTAATGATTTTTTAATTGTTTGCATTTATTCATTTTAGGTTAACCTGTCCCAAGGTCTACCCATTCAAACACATGCACAATAATGAATTTTTTATGATCTTCCAAGGTATCCACCCTGGAACTAGTATCATCTTGTTTTGTAGCCATTGTAAACTTAATGGTTCTTCCATCAGATTATATGTGTCCCTAAATGCCTATGACTCAGCAGGTCTCCAGTGTTTACATCAATTTCTAAACATAAATGACATTGTTACCCAACTAACCCATGAAACCTCACCTACACCTAACTCCAAACTCTATCCTATCTCACAACATGGAATCTGATACCACTCTGTCATGACCCCCTCGCCACAAAGTGTACCCCTCCTACTCCGAAAATGTGGGAAGGGATATAATGACCCCCAAGTCCTGCCTCTAGTTGGCTACGAGTAGGTGACTAGCATCGAGGGAATAAAAAAGACCCAAATGGGAGGTATTACCCTCTAAGAGAACACACGTACAAGAGATAGATAAGATAGACCCCAACCAACTCCCACTCAACCAGTAAGATAGTAGAAATCACATGTACACCTTTGAAATGTCATGAAAAACTAGTAAATGTTAAAGGGAAAAAACTACAAGTACCCAAAAGAATGTATGAAATCAGCAACCACAAGCCCGAACAACTCCTGCAACCCCAGGATAGTAGAAACTGGATTGATCTCTAACCTACTCCATGTGACCTGAAAATAAATTTATATAGACATAGGGGGAGTATAACAGTATACTCAGTAGTATCCTCCCAATATCCTCTCTTGAAAAGGTAATGAGAGCATGCTGAAGCACAGTGAACAACAAGTGAAACTAACTCGTCTCTTAAACAGGTATACTAAATTACCATCCTCACCATTTCTACTCTCACCATGTATCATATAAAATAGTATATAATATAATAATGCATATCAGTGGTACCCCACTACTACTTCCCCATTGGTTTGCGGTTGTGCCCCAACATCGCATGTCCTAAGCATCTCTCTCAAAAAAGGCTTGCCCGTAGACACCTGGGCGAAACACAACAACATGCACCTCAGGAAATAAAACCACCACGTCCATATAAGAAAAGTAACCATGTTGTTTCTTGGAGCCACCACAGCTTGCATAACATAGATCATACATCGAGTATTATACCTCAAGCCATTACTACCTATAAAATTATTAAGGATCTTCAATCCATCATAGCCTATTCACATTACATCTATAGTAGTCCATAGAAAACTATATCCATAATAAATGTGTGTAAATAATCACAATCTATTACATCATTCTATACACATATATGGGGATAACTAACCAATGTGCCTGCCAGCACAAGTAACTATCAAGAGAATAATGGGGCCAAAAGGGGTAGTCAACTATCCATCCTCCCAACAGAATGCTGGGGAAACACTCCCCAGGGATCAGAATCCCCGGGGAGTCAGTTATCATTAATAACAGGGTGGGGTAGCCTATAGAAACAAAAAAAAGTATAGAATATATTATAGCTCACGACCACACTATGTGAATAACCTAGTCTTGGACTCAACTGTAGCTAATGTCTCTCGGACTCGGGGATGATACTTCTAAGACTTGGTATCCTATAAGCACATAACAAATTAAAAAGATTTAAGACATTAAATCATTCCCATTTTATCAGTTTCACTATATGTTAATTATTTATTTAAACATTAATTAACAAATAACAATTCTACATTAAATTTTATTTGCATCAAACCCAATGTACATTGTTCCTTAAATCCACAACCTCAGAATTGCACCCTAGAAAGATCCAAACCTCATGGTTTAACATCATTTATTCAATTATTTATTTAAATCCCTACTTTCCCATATTCCCAGGCATTCTATAAAAACAATCTATGCTTATAAACACAAGGGGCTCAACACAGTGTGTAGATGAACTACCTGTCGAGTCTTTTCCACCTATAGCAAGAGCGTAGACCCATCCTCCCTTGAGAAGCTAAACACTAAAAATAAGTGGAATATATCGCGTGTCTTCACCCCTTTTGGAAGATGGGAATGTAAGACCAACTTCCTTGAGCAGTGGGGAATGTAAAGAAAATAAACAACCAAGAAGAATTAGCAGAAAACCAAACCTTCACATCCAACCCATTTCATTATCCGTAGTTTCCTCCCTAACACCCAAAATAATAAACTGATTCATCTCACCACTCTATGCGTCAACTGATACAACAAAAATTAGGCTACAATGCCCCCAAATATTACAACATCCATCTAGGATCACATCACAACACAAGCAGTAGGAAAACAACAATCATATCAGTTTGGCTCTTGGCCCTTGAACAAGCAACTGGGAAACTCAGAAACCTTCAATGAATTATCAAACAATCAGTTCATTAATCCATCTTAAATTAACCGATTTATTATTCATAGGATCCATATTTTGGAAACCTAACCAGAAAGGTAACATAAATGAATTAATCATTCTTAATACACCAATTTGACTAACATCAAAAAAATACAACAATAAGAACTAGATTCATTTAAATGCAAGTTTATCTTTAGACCAACAATTATCAAGAAATTATGGTTTACGTTCTTTACCAATTTCCATCAAGAACGAATATCTAAATAGATCATACATAGATATCACACTATCTAGAAAAATCAAGAATCAATATCATATGGTTGATATCAATTTATTTATCCAATAAGAATATTTGTTATGTAAATTCTATTGTGATCTAGAGGATAAAACATGCTAACTCTATAGTTGCATTTAAAAATAAAAGATATGAAATTAATCCACTACCATAAAAATGTTCTTAATGATCTTTATACGAGAATGATCTAGAAAACAGATCACGATCACTTCGTCCGTTGACAACTGCATACACCTGAGGATGTTGCGGCATGACCACACTAACCAACACCGAAGAAACTCCATTAGAAGCATGGAAATCACATTCCATAATATGGAATGGGTAAATAGGAGATGGTGAACCCAAAAGAGCCATGATAAATCATAAATTATATCGAAAATTGATGGATACTGCTTGGTTGCACCAAAACAGGGGGTGCACTTACAGTAAGAAGAACATTAAGGGAAACTAATCCATCAGGAAAAATTTAATCTCATGATTCCTATAGAAAGAAATGGTTCGAGCATCTCTCCCAAGTGAATAAGGATAATGAAAAGAGAGGAAGATAAATTTTCCCATTAGAATATTTAACAGAGAATCCCTTTAAGATACAATGGATTTTCCATTAAAATCGAACCACATTAAACCACACGGTTTGACCATATAAATGCATCACAGGTCATAAAAAATAAATATAGACGTTTTGGGATTTGATTCGGCCTTAAATCCCTTAAAACAAGGATATAAATACCTTTTACATCAAAGAAAACGTTAAATTGATGAAACTAGAAAAAATTGGAAATTTAGAAAATGAAATATGAAACAGTTCTGAAAACACAATTAATGAGATGTGACACAATTTTGAATCAATGTTTCTAACTCAACACACCAACCTCACCGTTTTTGCCTCACAGTTTCTGTCTCAGGGTTTCTATATCACTATTTCTGGCTCACCATTTATGTCTCATTGTTTATGCATCACCGTTTTTGTCTCAGTGTTTCTGACTCACTATTTATGTCTCACCGTTTCTGTCTCACTGTTTCTGACTCACTGTTTCTGACTCACTGTTTCTATGACATCATTTTTGTCTCACTGTTTCTATCTAACCATTTCTATCTCACTGTTTCTCACTCACCGTTTCTGTCTCATCGTTTCTATCTCACTGTTTCTGTCTCACCATTTCTGACTCAATGTTTATAGCTCACTATTTCTGTGACATCAGTTCATTCTCACCATTTCGGTCTCACGTTTCTACCTCAATATTTCTGACTCACCATTTCTGGCTCACTATTTCTATCTCAACATTTTTGTCTCACCGTTTTTGAATCACCATTTCTGTAGCAAAATTTTTGTCTCACTATTTTTGTCTCACCATTTCTGAATCAATGTTTTTGTCTCACCATCTACAAATCACCATTTTTACCCACTGTTTATGTGACAATGTTTTTGTCTCACCATTTTTGTCACACTGTGACAGTATTCATAAAACTAGAAACACTGTTCACAAAACTGGAAATTTGGAAAAATGTTGGGGATGCGTCACCTTGACCTCCCAGAACACCTCAAACCCCAGATTTCAGCAAAGGGATAGACCAGACTGGTCCAGGAAATTACCATATTGGTGAGAATTTATAAGGGATTTATCATAATATTTCGTCAATGTAAACATAATCATAAAAACACTGCTAAATGATGATATTATAGAAATAAACTCTTACTTTTTTGGTAAGTTCAAATCATATACCCAATGAATGAATGACATAAAATGAAACAAATATTATCACGAGGATGAAAAAATCTATTATATTACATGTCAATGGCTCTTTATATACACCTTGTGAAATAATATAGGTGCATAATATAACATACTTCTCATTGAAGGAAAATTGAGACAAAAACACCCTTACCATGTTGGTAACAGTTTACTCATAACCACCTTGAAAGATAGATCATTAAATTCATATATATATATATATATCAAAATAAGTTTTGCTATAAGAATAATAATATAAATCACTTGAAATTATGCATAAAATATAAAATAAATAGTTGGTGAACATGGATTGTCTCTCACAAAATAATAAATGTGAGATAGAAATACCGTTGTACTTGATTATCTTTTGAATCATGATATTAATGCAAGAGTAAAATCAATTGAAACTTATAATATCATGAAATAAATTAAATATATAATATAGAATCTCATTGGAACGCATATGAAACACAAAAATGAATTGAGTGGTGAATATGACGTAAGTCTAAAAAAATAAAATGCGAGACTACAAATCCCCATACCTTATGTCTTGACATCCATCGATCTTTTTCAGTACTCCTATTTAATAAATATATTTTCTGTAAACAACTACTAAATATATATACATATATTACCATATATTATTTTCTTATGATTTTATATTACCCCTTTATTAGAAATTCCATGTTAAAGTTACGTCTAGGGTAATAACTGCTTCATGTTTTATAAATGTTTTGAATTTTTATTCATGGAACACATACAAATGTCATGATTTAATAAATTATAGAATTTTAAAAATTATATTAACATCATATATATTCATTGTATATTTATTTATAATAATATTTTGTAGATATAAAAGGGAAATGAAATACCTCAATCATGGAAATGGTAGGTTGTATTTAAGCATGAAATCTATTTTCATTTTAATTTCATTTTGAAATAATAAAATATAAAGGATATATATATATATATATATTATATAATCATTAAATAATTAATATTATGTAATATATATCACATATTAATATTAAAACCATCCATATTACATACCATTTATAGCATGAATGAATCGCATCACTTTGTGAGGTAGTAGTCTCCTATACACACAAATGATGTTATCAGATTTCCAAAAAATTGGAAAGCATGAAGGAATATGTGATATAAAAATTCTACATTTACTATAAAATAATAAAAACTATATATCATATATAAAAAATAAATTTTTCATTATTCCCAACCATTAAATGTTGTAATGGAAGAATGAACCATATCGGTTCACGAGGAAGTAGTTCACAATACACATTAACGATGATTTTGTCTGAAATTTGATGGTAGTGTTTGATATTTTAGGTCCTAGACATAGAATAAAAACCTCGTAGTATATTTAATATTCAAATAATATTATATATTAATTATATAAATAAATTTAATGGGTTTGAGTAATAAATAAAACAAAAACTTTTTTGATGAATGTTATCTATTCATTGAGCCTCTCTATTTGGTCTGCACCAAAGGACTTACTTGGTTGTATGTGTGCCCAAGATATGTCTTATGGGATTATGTTATGTAATTTGGGAAGATTTACTGATTTTTCATGACAAAAAAGGATTTATATTTGGGAAGAGAGGGGGTGGTTGCCTTTTATAAGTGAGGGAGAGGAATCATTTTTTTTTTGAAATGATGGTTAGGTGTAAATATGTTTTTTTAATAAAAAGAGGATCAAATAATTTAAAACATTCTATCCATGAAGGGTTATGGTTGAAATATGACCATCCAAGTGACTTTGGAAAAGTGTTAGGTTATTCAAATAGATTTTATTCTATGTATAACCACATTGTAAACTACTTTTTACCTGAATCATTTTTATTAATTATAAAATTTTTCACCAATCACTTTCGTAAAAGATTAATTTGAACCTATTAGACACTATAAATAATTATGATTAAAAATATCGAATAAATTTTTCTAAATTAAAATCACCAAATTGGTTCAAATTATTTTATAATTAATCCTGCAAATAGGATGAGAATGTGAGTTTTAATTTGAAAATGTTCTATGGATTGATTGGTTTTAATATCTAAATTCAATATATAAATAATTATATTTAATTAAAAAATATAAATATATGTATATATTATATATGATTACTATAATACAAATTTAAAATTTATTATGACATTTTAAATTATTTTTCAAAAAATATTGTTTTCAACTAAAATTCAGTATTATTCACTATTAATATAAAATGAAACATCAAAAAAACCAAATAAAATACCTAACATAATTATGAAAATATAACTTTAATAAATGATTTTTATTTTAAAAAAAATTTAAAAGGGTAAAAAATTTAAAAAAATGGTGTGCTATTAAAATGCGTCGAAACTACCTTTAGAAAAATATAGTTTTTTTCTGTAGAATTGGTATTGTTATTATCTTATACCTATAAAATCTATTTTTTGAATTATAAAAAAATTTACCAAATATATAATATTAAAATTTCATTATTACTTTATTCAATGGTATTTTAATATAAAAATTTAGATAAAACATGTTTATAAATAGAAAAATAGCTTTTCAAAAAATGTATTTTTTTATTTTCAATTAGTTATTAAATTCATTTTTATTTATTTTCATAAAAAATAATTAATTTTATAATACTTAATAAAATATATTTTCAAAATTTAGATAATAATTTTCATACCATCCATTCTAACAGCCATGTGATAACTATAATAATATTTTAATAATATTATTAATATTATATTATAGTTTGGTAACACTCGGTATTGTGTGTAATAGATGATATCAAAGAAACATGGAAGTGCATGTTATAAAAGATAATCATAGTGTTTCTAGTATGACAAGAACCTTATAGGAAAATAAAAATGCGGTGTTTCATATAAGGATATCATAACCTGTTTGGGCGTGCAAGGAATTCCAGAAAATAATTTTAATTAATTTAAAAATAATATATATTATATACATGTATTGTAAAATTATACCCCCATTAAATCAATTTATCCCTTGAAAATAATCTTGGTTATTAATGTTTTACTACTTTAATTTTACTTTCATAGTAACCCACATTGTAAAAATGAATACTAAGATATAATTTTAAAATGGAATGTTGGAAAAATAACTGTTACCCAATGTAACTCAAAACTAGGTTTCCACATAGTATAATATAGGTAAAGATATAAACAAGGAAGAATAGTGAAAATAATTTTAGATGGAGATAAATAAAACTAATAATAAGAAAGTGGGTTATATTGAGAAATTTAACATGTTACACCCTGACCCTAGTTACCCAGTGTTAGTGTATTATTGCATAACAATGTCATGATCAGAAGGGATAAAATCCCGAAAGATCGATCATCTTAGTTTCCTTAGAAGTACTAGAAACAAACATAAGTTTTACATTACACTAGGAAATAAAAAACAACAACATTTTTTATCCTTTTAATACATTAACATCCCTTATACTATCCCATTAGGTCAGTCATAATATATTTCTTCGCATCCTGGAAAAAATAAAACATAGAAAGGGATGAGATCAGGTGCTCAGTATGGATAACTATACAATAGAAACCTTTGTAAATAAGAATAAACATTTAGGTTAGTATATATCACTAAAACACCAAGCCATTTAAACATAAAATTCAATGTAATATGGAAAAGATAAATCATATAACTCCATTTACTTATTCACATGGATGTTCTACTAGTCGAATAATCACATTTAATATCAATAGCCAACTTCATAATGATGGAATGAATAACTTCACACTTTATAACCACATATTCAAGGCCTCATGCCAATACTAAAAATAAAATTTTGTCACGGACTTGTGCTAATACAGTAGATTTTATCATGAGACCTATCAAAGCATCGAGGAGCTATAGCGGGCTCCACCCATCACATACTAAGTCCAATGCATTTACCATATGAAAATATTAAAACATAACATAAAAATTTGTATTAAAACTAACATAAGAAATGTTAATACATTAACCGTAAACCATGAATGGTATAAAAATAAAAAATCCTTATTCAAAAAAATCACAAAACATTCAACACAGTATTGAATATTTTATCATAATAATTCAACTTCAAGGAATTGTAAAATCCATCAAAGGATGTTGACATAGATAAAATAAAAAATATTTGAGAGAAATTTCCCTTTCTATTTGGAAATCATTTAATTGTCAAATAATTATAAAATAAAACATTTATTCTTAATATATTCTTATAATCTTTTAAGGTAAGCTTTGTAGGTGTTATAATGGCAGAAAATATCCACACTCACCATAAAAGTTAAAAAAAATATTTCGTTAATTTTGTTGAAAAGGTCGTAAAGAACCTATTTTGGAAAACAATGGAATGATTAATTTATAAAAATTTTATAAAAATTCAAAAAATGCTATAAATGACTTTAATCCATAGTTTATAAAATAGTAAAAATATTTTTAAATTAATTTTTAAGAAACACAGATTTTCATGATAAAGAGATCTCAGTAGTTACTCGCCTATAAACAACATCGGATAATGAAGAGATTGTAGATTTAACTCTTACCATGAACATTTCACTGATCGAGGGTACGTTAACCTCTTGTATAATAGTTAAATCATTCATATTGAATTATAAAAGAACCACATACATAAATATGATATCCTATATGATCTTATAATATTTGATATCTAAAAATATTTCAGCAGTATCATAGATTATGTTGATAACTGATTCATTTTCCTTTATATGTTCTCTTATATAAGTCAGGATTGTTATGGATAGGATGTATTTGATTCATATAATTAATTATATTACGTTCTGATACATTATTTGTGATCATAAAATGTAAATTATTCTGTAATGATAATGATGTGGAATGAATCTCATCGTGTTCGTGGAGACGATAATGTGTTTGTACGCATAAACGACAATATAATTCTATTGAAAGAGAAATCATTTTTAATTGGATGGTATATTGTATATAAAGAATTATTAACATTTTATATTTATTTTTCACATCATTTATACTCATTATTATACAAATCCAAATAATGCAGTGTTTGAATAACAAACTACTACACGACGGGGAGATGGTAATCCGTACAATGCACGAATGGTGACATTTCATTCAAAGGATGGATATAATAATGAATAAGGATATACCATATTTTTAATAACATCAGAATATGTATAAGGTACATGATTTATTATTTTGGTTTGGAAACAACAAAAAGAAATACGATATGGAGGAAGAAAAGAACATTGAATTAGGTGGTGAAATTATTACCTCTCTTCAGGTGTTTCCTATTGAGTTGATCAAAAGGGCTCCGTAGGATGTCTTTACGATCAATGTAAGGCCTCTATACCGAAATGAGGGTAGTTGAGAGTATATTTGAGTAGGGGTTGGCCAAGACAAATTGCTTTGGAGCTGTGATATTGAGAGAAGGAAAAGTGCCCTTTTTAAGAGAGGTGAGGGACATTTTTGGGAAAGCTTTAAATATTATTTTATTATAAAATCATATTTGGTTTGTAATGGATCCTAAAAGATTTATTTCGGGTCTAAGGTGGGGATGTCTTGAAATACTATCAACCAATAGGTTTTAGATAGGTTTAGGTGACCGTAATAACCTTATCTTTTATATTTAACTCTTATTTAAATAGTTTATCTTTTCCCATGTATTCTTCTATTATTATAATATATGGTTAATAAACATTCTATAAAAATCCATGAGAACCCCAAGTGGTTCATTATTGAAATATCTAATCTTATCTAAGTCCTTTGGCTGAACAATTTATTATTTTAAATTTTATATCAATTAATAATATAATATTTGTTTTAAAAACTCATTTGTGTCAATTTTGACACTATTTGATATTTTGTTTTTTTGAATGTAATAACTACATTATCACTAGAAAAAAGAATTTATTTAATCATCCCTAACCTTTAATATTAACATAAAAAATTAGTGGAATTCATTAGAAGACTCAATTTAAATTTATTTGATTATTTACAATATAAATCATTTTTGTCTTTCATTGATATGGTAATTACTGCATCATTATTGTGTCATAAATAAATATAATTATTTAATATATAAAAAGTATAAATAAAATACAATTATATAGTTAAACCTTTTCTAATTTTAATGAATATTTATAGTATAATTATCATATGTATAACCCTATATTAAAAATATTTTAGTTATTAAACATTTAATTTAACACTTTTAACTGTACTCTAAATAAAATAACTAATTACATAGAAAAGAAGTTGTATTTAAATAGTAACGTAGTGTTTTTTACTATTCATAAAAAATTGAAAGCTTTCATAAAAACACCAAAAATTCACCCCAAGCTAATTTGGTTATTACAAATCCAACAATGAAGACCATTTTCAAAAATAAATTTTATAAAATTTCAAAAAGTGAGTATTACTCTTCATAACGGCTAGTTTGATTGGTTGTGGTGTTTTAGAACTCTAAATTTTGTACAATTAAAGCTATTGTATTATTCAAAGAGAAAAAAACCATGGAAGCATGGGGTGTTACATTCTTCCCTCCTTCAAATAATTGTGTCCTCGAAATTTCTAGAATATGAATACATAAAAATATTTTGGTGGTTCCTCATCATAAGTTCCATAGGATCCAGTATTTCCTCTAACATCTTATGGTTTATCCATAGAACATTCACCAGACGAGTCATCCCATTTCTCAACACTTGTACTCTAGTTTCTAGAATTAAAAATGGCTCTTCGCAATAAGATAGGTCAGGTTCCAGTTCTATTTCATCATAGTTGCATACATGCATTGGGTCTGGCATGTTTTTTCTCCACAGTAATATGTGGAATACATCATGAACATTGTGAGACATGGAGGCATTTCCAAATGGTGAGCTACAACTCCAATTCGTTATTGAATTTATAAAGGCCCGATTTACCTAGGACTTAATTTTCATTACTACCAAATCGTAACACACTGTTCCATGGTGATACCTTAATGAAAACATGATCTCCTACTTAAAATTACAAATCATTTTTTCGGTTATCGACATTGCTCTTTTTCATATATTGAGATTCTTTGATGTGGGATTGGATAGCCTTCACCTTTCCACTGTTTTGTAATCATGTTCTGGGCCTTTGAGTTTTCTTTCACTTACATCATCCCAACAAGTTAGTGTGTAAAATCTCTTTCCATATAATTCTTCATAATGTTCCATCTGATTACATGAAATGAATCAATTGTTATAGGATATTTCTACCAGATATAAATATTGATCCCACATACCATTAATGTCATGTGAGAAAGATATGAACATGTCATCTATGGTTTGAATAGTCTATTCATATTTTCCATCATTTTGAGGGTGGTAGGAAGTGCTCAAACGATGTTCTGTATACAAGGACTTCAGAAGACATTTCTAGAATCTTGATGTAAAATAGGGGTCAGTTTCAGAAACAATCGATAGGGGTACTTAAGGAAGTATTACTACATCATTAATATATAGTGTTGTTAAACGTTCAATTGGTAAATCTTATATTATATAATGAATATGTACTGACATGGTAAGAAGATCAACAATTACCCATATTACATCATTCCTTCTAGGAGTCTTTGGTAGCCCCATGACAACGTCCATCATAATATCATCCCATTTACAATCAGGTATGGGAAGAGGTTTCATAAATCCTCGAGGATGTTGTTTTCTAGCCTTCACCTATTTACAAACCATACATATTGACACATAATCAAAAATATCCCTCTTCATGTTGCCCCACCAAAAACTCTCCTTCAAATCTCTATACATCTTCATGCAACTATAGTGTATTGAGAAATTTGAGCGATTGGTATCATCTAACAATTCCCTTTTTAGATTAGGTATGTCAGGATGACAAATCCTTTTCCCAAATGTCAAAATTCCATATTCATATACGAATTTAATCAATCTCCCATCATTCACAGCTTTAATTTTATTTTAAAACTCCTCATTATCAATGTGATAACTTTTTATACTTTCTAGTAAAGTTGGATTGGAATCCATTTGAAAATGTATTATTGTTTCACCTTCCATGATTTTTTCCATATCCTTCTTTACTAGATCCATTAACATATTATCCCTTTTAACTCTCATCATGATCAAAACCCCATGATCCTTTTTTCTCAAAGCATCATCCACCTTATTTGTCTTCCCCGGGTGGTAGTGTATAGTGAAATAATTATCATTGAGTAGTTCAATCCATCGTCCTTACCTCATGTTGAGATATTTCTGGGAGAAAATATATATCAATCACTTGTGATCGGTATATATCTCACATATTTCACCATAGAGATAATGTCTCTGTATCTTCAAAACAATCATTACAGCTGCTAACTCATGATCTTGAGTGGGATAGTTTTGTTATAAATTTTGTATCTATTGTGATTCCTAGGAAATAACCGTATAATACTACATAAGGACACAAACATGTCCTTTCATTGATGCATCACTATAAATAACAAATCCATCATTCCATGATGGTAGAGTCAATATAGAATCATTGACTTATTTTTTATTAAGTTATTCAAAAAATTCTTCACACTCATTTTTCCAAAAAAAATTAAACCCTTTACTTATGAGCTTGGTCAATTTGTTTTCTAATCAATAAAAAATAATGACGAACAACTGATAATAATTTTCCAAAATAATAAAATTGTGTACCTCAGTTATACTTGTTTCTATTGGACAATCATGGATTCCATTTTTCTTTGAATGATCGGTAAAGATTCCATCCCTAGAGAAAATATGGCCAAGGAATGAAATTTCCTAATACCAGAATTCACACTTGCTAAACTTCACATATAATTCATATCTTCTGAGTGTTTTCAAAATATTGTGCATGTTATTTTTTGGATCTTCATAGAGTTCAATGTATTCCATGATATTGTCAATAAATACCACTACAAATTCATAAATATATTCCTTGAAAACACTATTACTTAGATCCATGAAAACAAAGGGTACATGTGTCAATTTGAAAGACATTACTATAAACTCATAATGCCCATACCTGGTTCGAAATGATGTTTTTGGAATTCCTTCCTTCTTCACACACAACTTATGATATTCAGATCAATGGTAATCTTTTGAAAATATTGAGCTCCATAAATTTGATTGAATAAATCATTAAAGTGAGTTAGGGGATACTTGTTCTTTAATATTATAGCATTGATCTCCCTGTAGTCAATGCACAACCACATAGATCCATATTTCTTCTTAACAAAATGAAAAGTGGCTCCCCATGGAGAAACACTAGGATAAATAAATCCTTTATTACTCAATTCTAATAGTTATTTATTTAGCTCCACTAATTTCACAGTGTTCATTCTATATGGGGTCTATGATTTCCTCCTTGAACTAGGAATTAAATCAACGAGAAACTCAATTTATCATTCGTGTCTAGGTCTAGGTAAATCTTCTAGAAACACATCATCACATTCTTTAACAATTAGTACATCCACAATTTGAATATTTCTTTACTCACCCATAGTTATTCCACTCTCTTCCTACTAAATAATTTAATTTAGTCAAGATACAAGGGGTGGATTTCGATAACAATCTGATGGTGATGTTTCTACTCTAAAGATAAGTACTCCTTATCATTCTTGAAAACTGTATCATCCTTCTTCTAAAATTAATTTTTCAAATCGTAGACCAAAATCCAAGCCATACTGAAGATTATATCATTTTAAATCATGGGGTGATAATGAGATCAATAGATAAAGAACATTTTCATTCCCTAATGGGAAATTATTCACAAAACATTGTAGCAATGATACTTCCCTTAGGGGTTTTTACTAAAAACTCCCTTGTTTAATAAAATTGGAAATATCTAATTTTTTTGGAAAACTAGGAAGATTTGAATCAATGTGATGATCCATAATCAAATAAAGAATTTTCTAATCGTGAGGAAACCATTAAATTACATACCACCACATCATTCAGAGCTTCTACCTCAGTAGTACGGATCTCATAAGCTTGGCCTTACTCCCTGGACTTTTCTAAGGTATGTCTACATGGCGCTGAAGACATTCATTTTCATAATGCCTCATTTCTCTAAAATTGTAGCATTCAAACATTGACATCATCTTTCTTTCCATTGACATCTAGAGCATGGTGACATTTTTCATTACAAATGTAACAGACTCACATTCCCTTCAAGAATGAACCCGGGTGTTTCTTCTAACATTTATCATTAGATGTAAATTCACATTTTCCCTTCTTCCCCTTATTTCCATTTACAATGTGTTTAACAGATCTCTTCTTCTCTTGATTTTCATTAAAATCGTAAGACATAGATAATTACCTTTCTGTCTTGATATCACATGAGACAATATCTTCATATGATGAGAAGGTATGTGAGACTAATGATCGATAGAGAAATGTTTTTAAACCATTAAATAATCTATTAATCTTACTCCTTGGGTTACGTATGTAATCTGCAGCATGCCTTTCTAACCCTGTAATGTTAGCCTCACACATTGCGAAATTCTCATCCCCCTTTTCCTTCAGGCTCAAAAATTGTGCTTCCATATCTATTAGATGGTCATGAAGAAATTATTTTTCAAATAAATGATCATTAAACACCCTCTATTCCATATTTGATACTTCATCATCTTCCTTAGTGTTTTGAATTAATGACCACGATTAATCTACATCTCCTATGAGGCGATAAACTACCATGGCAGCTTTTTCAATTTCACTACTCCCCAAAGCATGAAATATTTTCTCTATGGAACTTATCCATTGTTTAGCTACAAATGGATTTGTAGTTCCATTTAATGATGGTGGTTGTTTCCTCATAAAGTGGTCTTACATTGACCTTAAAATTGTTGATCAGGGTGCTCATTACAGGTAAGGTTATTATTTATAACCTAAGTGACTCGTCCTAGTATAGTGATAAGATGATCATCACAAGTTGAATCATCAAATACACTATAATTATCTTGAGTAGGATGAAAATCCCTAAATGAATTACGTGGGTTGATACGGTTTTCATTCCTTCCACTTAATTCCATTTCTAAACAATGGCATACACTAGATTAGTTTATTAATTGCGATAAATAATTCCAAACTTATAAAACATTTAACATAAATTAAACAGTTTAGGGATATAATTAATATTCATAATAAAATTTCATTGCGGAGGTATATACTCATAAATACTTTATAATGGTTTGTAATGAAATATGCGAATTATCCTAAGCATATCACCAGATAGTTTCATAATCATGAGTGCAGTAAGGACTGTTGTTATGTACCTAGATACCCTAAGTCAAGCCTGAAACACCTTGTTGAGGTTTTCAATACAAGGTTCATCTACCTCAGATCCGCCTCTACATTCTCATATCCATACAGGGATGTATTTCATGTAAATGTAACAAAATATCTACATTACCAAAATTCTAGGTATTTCTTCATACTAATCCTAAAAGTTTATCCTTTGGTATTGTTCTCTAATAAGAGTTTTTCTAAATATATATTCAAAGGATTGTACTAAAATTTCTCTGATACCAACTATACTACACTAACATTAGTTAACTTGATTCAGTGCATTATTACCTAACATTGTCATGATCATAAGGGATCAAAACCCGAAAGACCGATCAGTTTAGTAGCCATGGATGTACTAGATGGAAACATAATATTTACATTACATTATGAAATGAAAAACAACATTGTGACTCCTTTTGAAACATTTATCTCCCATAGACTATCCCTATAGGTTATTCAATATATACTTCATCGCATCCTAGTAAAAATAAAACATAGAAAGGGGTTAGCTACTATTCTCAGTAAGGATAACAATATTGTAGAAAATTTCATAAATAAGCATAAATATTTAAGGAAATGGATAAGACTAAAACACATGCCTTTTAAAAATAAAATTCAGAGTAATAAGGAAAATATAAATCATATAATTTCATTTACTTATTCACATGGATATTCTACTAGTCGAATAATCACATGTAAAATCAATAGCTCATTTAATAATGATGGAATTCATAATGTAAGACATCATAACCACATAGTAAAGGCCTCGTGCCAAGACTACATATAAATTTTTTTTCAAGGCCTTGTTCCAAGACACTAGATTGTCTCATGATACCTACCGAGTCATCGAGGAGCTATAGTGGTCTCTAACTATCACATAATAAGTCCAATGCAATCCTCATAAGAAAAGGTTGAAACAAAAAGTAAACATTCGTATTAAAACTTGTATATGAAATGTTAATACTTTAACCATAATCTAGGAATGGTATAAAAATAACACATCTTTATTCAAACATATCACAATACCTCAAATAAAATATTAATGATTATATCATAATAAATCAACTTCAAACAAGTGTAAAATCCATAAAATGATGATGACATGGATGAAGTCAAACATATTGGAGATAAATATCTCTTTCGATTTTGAAATCATTTAAAAGTAATGTAATTATAAAAAACATTTGTTCTGAAAATATTTTTATAAACTTTTAGGGGAATCTTCATAGGAGTTATAATGGTGGAAAATAGCACCACTCTCCATATAAGTTAAAAAAAACATTTTTTATTTAATTGTGTTGAAAAGGTCGTAAAGGACCTTGTTGGGAATACGATGTAATGATTAATATAGAAACATTTTAAAGAAATTAAAAAAATGGTATAAATGAATTTAATAGAATATATAGGAAATAGTAAAAATGGTTTTAAAATAAATTTTTAAGAATCACTGATGTGGATGATAAAGAGGGCCCAATAGATACTCACGTATAAAAAACCCTAGATAATGATGAGATTTTTGAAATAAACCTTAACTTGTACTTTTTATTGATAAATGGTATGTTAAAATCTGGTATAATAGTTAAATAATTGTTTTTAAATTATACAAGAACCACATACAAAAATATGACATCATATATGATCTTCTAATATTGCTTTGTTAATAATATTTCAGTAGTATCATTGTTTCTGGTGTTAGCTGATTCATTTTTCTATATAGGTTTTGTTACATAAGTCATGTTTGTTATGTATATGACGTATTTTATTCATATTTGAAATTATATTAAGTTCCTAAACATTATTTTTAGTAATAAAATAAAAATTATTCTTGAATGATTACGAAGGGGAATGAATATCATCTCTCTTGTGGAGACAATAATCTGTATGTACGCACAAGCAAAAATATCATTCAATTAAGGGCCATATCCTATATAATTGGATGGTATATCATATATAAATATTTATTAACACGTTATATTTAATATTTACATCAGTTATACTCATTATTATACAGATCCAAATAATGATTTTTTTCAATAACTAACTACACCACGATGTGGAGACTGTAATCCCTACATACACACGTATGGTGACTTGTCATTCATAGGATTGATAGAATAATGAATATGATTTTACTATAATTATAATAACATAAAATTTTTTTATAAGGTACTTGATTTATTATTTTGGTATGGAAACAACAAAGAAAGAGGAAGTGGAAGAAGAAAATAACATTGAAAGAGGTGGCGAAATTATTACCTCTTCTTCTAGTGTTTCCTTTTATGTTTTTTAAAAGGGAAGCATAGGTGGGATTTCTAATCAAATTAAGGCCTCTATATAAAATTTAGTGTAGTTGGAAGGATATTTGAGTGGGGTTTGGCCGACCCAAATGGCTTTGGGGGAGTGATTTTGATAGAAGGGGATGTACCCTTTTATAAGAGAGGTGAGGGTCAAATTAGGAAAAACATTAATTATTATTTTATTATACAATCATATTAGGTTTAAAAAGGCTCTAAAAGGATTTATTTCGAGTATAAGGTGTTCATTTGTCGAAAAAACCTCAATCAATCTGTTTTAGAGAGATTTAGGACACCATAATAACCTTATATTTTATATTTAACTCTTAGTAAAATAGTATAACTTTTACCATGTATTCTTGTATTATTATAATAAATAGCTATTAAAAATACTATAAAAAGCCAAGAAAACCCCAAGTTGTTCCTTATTGATATATCTAACCTTATATAAGTCCTTTAGATGAACCTTATATTTGTAGTAATATTATATAAATTAAAAATATAGTATATGCATTAAAAACTCATTTATGTCAATTTTGACACTACTTGGTATTTGTTTTTTTAAAAGTCATAACAACATTATCACATTGAAAAAAAATTATTTAATCAACCATAACGTATCATATTGACCTAAAATATTAGTGGAATTCATCATAAGTCTCAATTGACATTTATTTTTATATTTATAATATCAATTATTTTAATCAGTCATTAATAAGATAATTACAACATCATTATTGTGCCATAAATAAATTAAATTATCTAACTAAAGAAAAATTTAAAAAAATACCATTATGTAGAAAATATTTTTATATTTTTAATGAGTATTTATTTTCTAATTTATCTTATGTATAACTATATATTATAAATGGTTTTGTTATTAAACATTGAATTAATCTCTTTTAACTCTTTTTAAAATTAAATAATAATAACTTTCTTTAATCTAATCAAGTTGACCAGCATGATCATATTTTTTCATAAGTTTGATTTTGGTATAAATTCACTTATCCAATAGAATTAGGAAATGTGTTAGGGTAATTATAATATCACTTTTTGCCATTAATTACCCTAATTACTTATAACCATTATAAATAAAAGTGAAAAGATACTATTTATGAAAAAATATTTTCATCTTATTGAACAACATTTTACATACTAATTTCAAGAATTTCTCTATGATTTTTGATTTCAATTCACAGAAGTGGTAAAATTATGTTTTATGCAAATTCGAAAATGCGCCAAGAAGGTGGCTAAAATACGGTAAAAAGTTCAATAAAATTATATATATATATAATATTATTAGAAACGATACCAATGAATTCAATTGAACATATATAGGTATTATGTATCTATTTTTACCTAAAATAAATTTAAATAAAATAACTAATTATTTAAATAAAACATCATTCTTAAATAATAATGTAGTGATTTCCCTATTCATAAAAAATTGATTATTTTTATATAAATACCAAAAATTCACCCTATGATTTTTTTGATATTTCAAATACAAAAATGAAGTCCATTATGAAAATTAAAATTTATAAAATTTCAAAATGTTGGTATTCCAATTTATAAGGACTAGATTGATTGGTCGTTGTGTTTTAGAACTCGAAGTAGCGTAAATCCCACGTTATTGTATTATTCAAACAGATGAGAACCATGAAAGCTTAGAGTGTTATAAAACAACAACAAAACTATAAATAAAATATGCTGGGAAATGTAATTAATATCTTAAATATTATAATAAGAGAACAAAATTTTATTTTATGATCATATTCTTAATGTTAAATAATTCTCACCAGAATATATACATAATATTATTTATTGCACTTAATATTCAAAATCAAACCCTTTTGTTAGCAAATTATTAATTTTCACATTATCTCTTACACTATGGAATGAATATTAATTTTCATTCCTAATGTAGTAACAAGTCATGAGATCTGTAAATATAATGGAAAGTCATTTTATCTATATTCAGTTATCATCACAAAAAAATGGTTAGAAAAGGTTATATAATATCCATAAATCATTATATGGAATGACAATAATTTAATTTCTAATTTGTCAAAAAAATTATAACATAAACCATATGATAAATGGTTAGGACTATAACCGTTCCCAAAATGATAATCCAAATAATTAAAAATAAGGACACTAAATTTCTCAAAATCATCTAAACATTGATCTCCATCCATTTATAACATATATCATGGTTCTCACGTACCAAACATTAGAATATCATCATCTTTTATTATCATTAAATTGTTAAATAACATGAATTACTACAGATATGTCTTGAAAAAGTGAATTATTTTTTTTCTAAATAATATTAGATATATTAAATTAATCCAAAAAAATTATAATGACTATCAATGAATGATTAAACATATTTTTAAACATATTATTAATATATTTTCTAAGTAATCATTACTATCCAATTTAATTTATTCTGAACCAACATCTCATTATCCAAAATAGACACCATTTTCTTATCATCAATATCATATTAAGGGTTACCTTCACTTAAAAATGAGTATCCTATAATAAATAACCTTTTTATTTTATTATTTTCCATTTTCACCTGTAATATTGAAGATGCTCTTTCATACCCTTAATAAAAAACATATACTGAAAAATCCTTATATATATCACAATTGAAATTTCTTGAATCCATATACATATAAACATTTAATATTCCACTTCATCATTAATCTATTAACTATGAAACCTCATCTTCTTCCTTAACACTTCATTCATTTGATACATCATTCGTTGTCTCCTCACCTTATGTAGTATAACCTTTACTCACACCCCCCTCCTATATCTCTTCAGGAGCATTCCACATAGGACATAGAGTTGAATAATACACTAACTTTCCAAATTTAGAGCACTCATCAATTGCTGATATCATAGGGACACCGATATACTCATCCATATCATTAACCAAAATTTTCAGCTTCCCTTTATACTTTGTTTTTTTATTTCTTTTTTAGTGTCGAAACATATTCTCATTCATTCTACATATTCCCTAGGCTGATTCATACAACAATATAGAAATACATGAAACATAATACTATTTTCTCCATTATTTCCTATACCTGAACTCCTCGAAAAATAATTCATTATCTTCTTTGGAATTTTTCAGTGTCGGTTAAGGTATAGATGTCAATAATATTCTTTGAAAACAAATTATTAATAATCACAACATATGTTGCTCGAGTCATCATCCTTGTTGGTTTCTCATAAATAAATCACATTTCACTTTCAGTGATAACCAAATTCATTATATTTCCCTCTATTAACTAAAACTAGAAATCTTAGTTTTAGAAACATTAATAATTGTAGAAAACAAAATAATTATCAAAATAACTCATAATATGTCTAAATCATGTCACCATCTTTAAAATCTATGTCCCCTTGGGTTCATCATTGTTCATCCATGGTCATCATATTTTTAAATCATTCTTGATGGTTCGTAAATAAATTATTTTCAAAATAATTTTCTTTAGGAGTGTTAATTAAGTTGTGAAACTAGGCCCATTATTGTGGACTACGTACTAATCGACTCTAACTCGATACAATGTTTTTGAGGTTGTCACTCCTATGTACATTCCAACAAGAGCCACCTCCAATTATATTATTCATTCTAGAATGTCTTTCTATGAAACCACATGATCTATAATTTAGCAAAATTTCAAGATATTTTCCCAAAATTTGATTCATCTCTAGACTTGTCCATAAATACATTGGATGATATAACCTAAGAAATATCCCAAGGGCTCTCACTAATTATTTCTTATGCTGGTTTCAAAGGATAATGTATCCTTTCCCCTCATAAAAACTATAGAATCCTCATAATATCCTACATGGATTTTAAATCATTTTTTATGAATATTCAAAACATTAAAAAAAATTCATTCCTGAGGAACATAAGAGTTTAATGTATTTTGAAACCTATTACACATTAATGAAACTTGGTGAAGGATATTTAATGTTTTTCACAAAGATCTTCCTAATTAGTAATTCATTTTAATACAATTCATCATTTCCTGGGGAAAGGAGACATAAAAATTAGTGAGATCAAATTATCTATAAGGGTAAATAAGGGATTTACATATAATATTAGAAAATATTATGAAAAAGTGGTTATAAAATTTGAAGATCACTGCATTCATATCAATGACCATAAAAATAATTCCTCGCATGTAGGTGGGAAGATCATAAGATATGAATAATAATTAATTTAGATAACATGAGTAATGAGGTAGTGAAATTGGATTAAGTCATGATATATTTGTCATGAAAATAATGATAGAAAATCATTTTCATATTAGTAAAGTCCCAAAACCAAGACCATTATAACATAGAATGTCCTTTATAAAATTATTTTCACACCCTATTTCAACCTAGTATTTCTGAACCATGTTAACACTTTATTCTAACATCGTATTACTAAATAAGACTCACTACCTGTTTTATACCTTTATTACTGAACGTATTTCATTTCTCCTTACATCTATATATTATTGAACATGTTTCACATCTCATTCCAATAAAATATTTCTAATGTGAGTACACTCGTCGTTATATCCCTGAATTTATAAACTAGGATCCCTTTCCATTCAAACCCTTTATTAATAAACTAATTTCACCCCTCATTCCATCCTCATCTGTCTCATGATATTTAAATTTTTAACCAATCAATTGGAGAGAGATATTGGTCCCACTATTCACTATATAAAATCATATATATGTGTTCCACAAGTTAAAAAAACTTCATTATATTATGACCCATAAAAATAGATGGGTTTCATAAAATTTATATAATAAATCCTAAAATGAAATGGGTATAATAAAAGATTCATCATAACACAACCTATGGAGAAGATATAGGATTCATAATCAGTTTTTCATATAATAAGCCACGAATGGAAGCATGTATCCTAAACATTTTATCATGCTAAAACTCAATGATGAAAAATATGTTTTGTAAAAAAATTAATATTCAAAAATAGACCATTAAAATAAAGGATAATATTTTCCACCTTGGATTATATCACTTGTAAATAATAATCTATATCGAATGATTTATTCTTTGATTGAGAATGATTTTGAACAATCAATTTGAGAATTTCATAAAGAAGATTAAATTTCATTAATTTTTTTATGACATAAAACATTTTCAAAATAGCTATCTTTGATAACCACATTAACTAATTTTGAATTAATATCAGAAAATAATTTAAAATTTTTCATGAAGAAAATATCACATTCACTTTGTAATAGTCATTTCCAAACAAATAACTTTTTGAAAAAGTTTTTCATTCCTGAAAAACATGAAATCATATAAATTAATATTTGAAAACTATTTTAAACACTTGTTAAAAAGTAAAAAAGTTAATAAAATTCCTTTCCCTAAAAATTATCTTCAAAAATAATTTAAAAAAATGTAATATAGTCTTATAAATTAGTGGTTCGAGTAAAATAAACTTCCAATGGAAGAGATATTTAAGGAAATATTTTCATAAAATAAAATTTCATAATTATGCTAAGTACCAAATAATATTAAAATGGTACCATTAAATTATTATCTCATCAATAAACATCGGATACTATAATTAATGATAATTATTTATAGGTGGATCATAATAATTCATCAATTGAAAAATATTCACAAATAATCTCATTAAATGTTGATATTATAACAATAACCTTTTAAAATGTTGTTAACATAGAATCATAAAACCTAGGAAGGAATAACATAGAATGAAACATAATATATCTCTAGCATGAATTTATATATATAATATTACATGTCCAAGGGGTTTTATATACACATCATGAAAAAAATATAGGATTATAACATATGGTACGTCTCAAAGGAGAAAAATTGAGGCAAACCCCACTTATTGTATTTGTAATGTTTTAATTATAAAAAACCTGATACAGAGATTCAAAATAGAAGATTTATATCCTCATAATAATATTTAGAACAATTATAAAATACATACATGGTAATTATACACACCATATACGATAAATGGATGGTGAACATTCCTTGTGTGTCACCGAAAAATAAATTTAAGACCGAAATCGCTTACTACTTGAGTAAATGTTTAAACATGAACTTCATGAAAGAATATTAGAAAGTGAAACTATTAATATCAATAAATAATTTTAATTATTTATATAATATTTCATTTGGTTTTATATACACCGAAAAATTATTTAATTGGTAAATATGACATATGTCTCCCAGAAATAAAAAATAATACTAAAAATACCCTTACCATTAGTCTTGGCATCCTGTTTACTATTAATGATAAATATTTGTTAAAAAAAATTTAAGGGAAAGTGGGTACCCGATCATGTACACAAAAGATGATCAGCCATCGAGATACCTAATAGCAGAATATATGAATTTTTATTTATATCTATTAGAGAGATTACATCTAAAAGGAATCCATTGTAGAATTATACCCTTCTTTAAATCTCATCATTGAGACATTTCTCATTATCATATTCCTCTATGTCCCATGTTTGAATGAGGTATCCCATGGGAAGATTCATTATATTGAATCCATTTTCCAGTAGGCCATGATGTTTTTGGATCCAGTCACCATACTACATGGTATAACTAACCTAGATATGTCTTTCAATATGTTTGTGAAAATCATATCTCATAGTAAGGACCTGAATTCCCTTATTAATGAAATATTAATTTATATTGATGATGTTTTCCAACTCATTACAGTCGATAAATTTTTTAACACTCAGGTGGATATCATATTCATAAAACTCTTTTTTATCATGCATCAATTCAAAGAAAGAAGATTCCCCTGCTAGAGATTCTAGTTCCTTAGTCGTATTTACCTCCACCTCACTAGAAACGTTCATAGGTAGATTGCCATTACTTGAGGATCTAATAACAGGATGGCTATTTAAGAATGAATAATACTTCATTGTTCCAAACCTCTTGTATAAAAGTAAAATATATTAATAAAATATAAAAAACCATATTTTTATATATAATACAATATATTATTTACTTATAGCTTTATATTAAATTTTATTTACAATTATGTGTTAATGTTACGTTTCGGTTAATAACCATATTATTTTTCATACATGTTTTGAATTTTTATTCTTGGTCCTCATACTTAGAACATGATTAATTATTTTGAAAAATGTAAAAAATGATATAAATATTATATATATAAATATATGTTTATTTATAATAATATTAAAATGATATATATAGGAAATGAAAAAAACTGATCATAGGGATGGTAGGTCATAGTTATTCTTGAACAATATTTAAATTTTATTATCGTATTGAAAGAAATAAAATAAATAATATGAATATTTATATATATATTATCCTCCCTTAATCAGTATTTTGTAATATATCTCTCTTATTTTTATTAAACTAATCCATCATACATTTAATTTAATTCATGATGAATCACATCACTTTTTGAGATGGTAGACTGTCATACACACAAATGACGTTAAAATATTGCAAAAAATGGAAAACATAAAGGTTTTTGTGATATTAAATTTAAAAAATCAATAAGAAATCATAAAAATATTATATATAATATAAAAACTATAAATATATCATTATTCTCAACAAATAAATGTTGTAATGGAAGAATGAATGACATCGGTTTGTGGGGTCATAGTCTTCCATATGAAGGAAGAATGATTGTGTATCCCATTTGATGGAAGTTTGTGAATTTTTAAGTCATTATAATAACATAATCTAATATTTTTATATTTTTTATACTTTTGTTATTATATAATAATTATATAAAATTAATTATAGGGGTTTTTGTATGAAATAAAACAAAATCATTATTTGATGAATGTTACCTATTATTATGGTATCATTTTTTGGTTTAAACCAACAGACTTCCCGGGCTGGATTTATTCAAAATATAAGCATTCAAGAATTAGTATAGGGAAATTTGGATGATAGTTGGATATTTATTATCGAATCCATATGGATTTAGAATCATGAATAGAGGGGGAGTGGTGGTGGTAGTTTGTAATTGAAAGAGAGGAATCAATTGAGTTTTTGGAAAATAATGTTAGGTGTAACAACATTTTTACCAAATAAGAGGGTTCCATGTTACACAAAATTAGATCAATGAATGTTTAATTCCAAAAAAAAATTACATTAAAAGGTCATTAAAATGTTTTGGGTCTTTATTAAAACTTATTTTCAATGTTTAACCACAATGTAAACCGATTTTTACCATATTAACTATATTTAATATTAATAATTATCAATAATCAATTTGGTCAAATGTTAATTTGAACTGATTAAAAATTATAAATTATGGAGATTAAAAATATAAATTCTATTTTTTAAAATAAAATCATAGAATACCATGATATTAATTATAAATTAATCTGATAGATAGGATGAGAAAGTGAGTTTTTTACATGAAAATGGTCAAAAGATTATTTTGTTTATAAAATAAAAATTCAAAATAGAAACGATTATAATAAAAAAATAGGATTAATAGATGTGTTATTTATAAAATATTACTTTAAAAATAACTCAATATATTTTTTAACAACAAAAATAGTTTTGATGAACGTCAGTTTTCAATTTAAATTTATTATATTTGACTATTCTTCAAAATATGAAACTTCTCTATAAAATACCAAAAAATTGAACCTAAAATAAATTTTAAAAATATGATATCAATAAATTGACGTTTTCTTTTCATTAAATATTTATTAATGTTTCACATATAAGATTTACAACAAGCGTGATATGAAAATACAGAAAAATACACTTAGAAAAATAAAAAAAAATATGCTTAAAATTGGACTTGTTATTATGGTATTTATATAAAATCTATTCTATTAATGAAATAAATTAATATATAATATAAATATTTCATTAAAAAATTCATCAATAGTGTTTTATTTAATTTTTTAATATAAAAAATGATTATTTAAAAAAGAATTGTTTTTCAGAAAAGATAAATCATTATTTTCAAATAGTTATTACATTATTTTCTAATTACATAATTAAACATGAATTTATTTTATAAACATGCATAAATAATATACTAATTATTTAGTTATTAATTTTTATACATTATATTCAAACTGATAAGTGATAACTATAATAATATTTCAATAACAATATCATTAATATAGTGTATTTTGGAAAAACACGATCATCCGTGTGACACAAGCTATAAAAATAACATAGAAGTGTGTGTGAAAAAATAGAAACATAGATTTTTATGTATATAAACCAAATATATGTGATTCATATAGTGAAATATTATCTTTGTATTTCATATAAATAAAACATTACTTAGTGTTGCATGCAATGAAAGACAGTAAGTAAATTTTATTTCTTCAAAAAAATTAATTCATAAAAACTATTGGTGCTACAAATAAAAAATAAGTTTATAAAAAGCTATTAATTTTTTTATATAATATTAAATATAATTAAAAAGTAATATCACCCAATAAAATGATATTGAGTTATGAAATTCTTAACCTCCTGGTAACTTTTATTTCAAATCCCCTTATATGATATAATTCAAACTAAATCATAAAATACCATTATGTTTGAAGGATTCATGTTATTACATGTTAAATTTGAATTATATACACCAAAAATTATATGTAAGTTGTTAAAATAATATATATCTACTATAAATAATAGTGAAATTAGAAATAAATACATTTAGTTTGACTTTCATTATATATCTTCAGACATCCAATATAATAACAATATATTATATTTTTTTTATTAAGAAACATTTACTAGTTCAATACCTTCTAATAAAATAATTTATTTATTTAATTATAATGTAATTTTTTAATTCTTAATCAGTTTTGTCTATAATGGATGTTTTTAGGATGTTCGGTTCATTATTACAAAATGGCTTCTATATGTTGACCACGATCAAAACATTTATTATTTTAAAATATCAATATTGAAAATAATGAAATATTTGTCATATTTATACATAAATTACTATTTTAAAAAAATTATAGAATATGGTTATGATATGTTAACTATGTTACGATCATGGAGACGGTATTCCATATGTACGAATGAGTAACATTTCTATTTTCAATGATCTTTATAGAAATAAGGTATATATTTTTTTCATTACATAATTATTATAAAATCATATTTACCATATTTATTTCCTAAATATAGTTTTATATATCCACCATGTTTTTGGTTGAATTACAAGAGTCACATTGCTTCGCAGAGGTGGTAGTCCACTTGTATGCACAAATGATGTAATAATTTTTCAGTGTAAGAATAAAAATGATATAGTATCTCTTTGAAATGATATTTAAGTCAATAATATCAAACATATCAAATATTTATAATAAATATAAATTAAAATTATCCATATTAAATTCAATGTAAAGTGTTAGTGAAAAATGAATCATATCACTTCGTGAGGCGGTAGAACAACGAACACACAAGCAAAATTATCACATCACCCACAGAATGGAATGTAATATTGTATATATTATATCATTACTCAGAAAGTATAAATATTTAAAAAATATAATATGAACATATATAATATATATATATTCCATTAGTATAGTGATATTGACTATAGTATCCTGAATTCGGTGTCTTACATTATTATATTGGCATGGGTAAAAAGGGTCATATACCATAGTGCAAATAAATTTAATAGTCATTATAATCCAGGAATATACATGATTAAAATATTATTTTTGAACACACAAATTTAAACATATTTTTTTAAGAAAATAAATTTTTCTTATAGAATATTTTTTTATATCTTTCATAGTTCACATCCTGTATACTTAGGAAAGGGGAAAAATATGTGATGAGATCAAATGATCCGCAAGGCTTCTATACAAAGAAAGATAACATGAATTAATAAGAATAATCACAATATAAAGGTAAATATATAGACAAAAAAATAATAATTTAAATAACCTTCCCGTTATGTTAATATAAGTAATAATCAATATGATAAGGTAAATAACTAAAAACAAATTACATTTATTCAATGAAAAATGAAATAAATGCACCCATAGATAATATCATAGAAAAATATCATGAATATTAAGATGAACAAATTTTAAATGAAGTAAATGTTTAAATATTGGAAATAATTTCTCATGAACATGATACCTCTAACATCAATATCTATCCTCAATATAGTTTAAAACGTCTTGGTAAAACCCAATATGGTTTCTCCAACATGTTAATATCTACTATGTAAAAACTCATCTCGTTTAGACAACTAATTTCCCACATTGGTCTCCAATGAAATTGAGATTTCACAATAACTTTTACCACATAAAAATTTTTAGGTAAAATAATCATGTCTAAAATAACATTAATTAAAAAGTAAAATAACATTAATAATCAATTAATAGTGATATTAAATTTAATAATTGAATTATAAACACCATATTAAATAATTTGTGTTCAAAACAGCACAATATTCCATAATGAAGGGAAATAGAGATGATAAACCTTTCCTTATGCTGCCTTTTGGATGAACTCGATTTAACCTCATGTTTAGTGTTTTTGAAAATATCATAAAATTATACATGAACCTTATTTATATTTATAATTAAATATATAATCCTTTTATAACAAATTATAATTCTTTAGTCAATAATATTTCCTTATTTTGATTTTTCCTAGTGTTAATTGTCTTGTTTGGTGATTCCTTATTTGTTATGAAAGATATGCTTTGTGTGATTATTATATAGTTCCACCAACACAATAGTAAATAAATAATTATACTTTGAAAAAATCACTTATACAATTAATAAAAATCATGAATTTTGGTTTGGAGAATATATATATATATATATGTGTTATGATCATAGAGACGGTAGGTCAACCATTCAAATGAGAAACATTTAAATTTTTCAATGATCATTATGGAAATGATTTGAGTAATATTTTAACTCACTAGAAGAACAATAATATAATATTATTTTTTAAAAAAAATTATAAATCTCAACCATGTAGTGTGGTGATGAATGGAGAGTCACATCGCTTCGTGAATACGACAGTCCACACACATACGAACGTTGTTATTGTATTTATGTGAATGAGAAGGTGTGAAAGAAAAAAAATATAAATTATCTATCCAAAATGATAAAATTTTATTTAATATCATAATTATTTCATTCATATAAAATAAAATTTTTTAATATATCGTTATCACCTTCCATATAAGGTGTTAGTGAAAGACGAATCACATCTCTTCAGGAGGTGGTAGTCTGTCGTACACATGAGCAACATTATTATATAAACAAAAAATCAAATGTAAAACATTTACATATGATATAATGAATATATAAAGGTAAAATTATTTTAAAAATACATATATATAATTATTATACTTCATCATACCCAATTGTTATAGGTGGTAATTAAAAATTTAATGACATATGTTCATGAAGCAGTAGTCCATCGTACATTCGAATGATGATTTTCAAACTAATTTTATGTATGTGGGGAATGTTGTAGGTAATGGAATTATCATAAACCAATCTCAGTATAGGTAATATATTTATGTTTTTTATAATCATCTTTTAATAATAATTTAAGTATATAGAGTTAGATATAGTATAAAAATGCTCGTAGAATAATGTTACATCATCTTTGGGTATCCTTTTAAGGTTTTCACAAAAATCATTCCAATATTGGATTTTCCCAAATATAAGGCTAATAATATAGGTTTATGGAAGTGGGGAAGTTATTTGGTCATTTAATAGCCCAAATATATTAGTTTTAAGGTGTGAATAATATAGGGGAGGGGTATCCTTTTATAAGTTATTTGAGTGGAAAAATTATAATTTGGGAAAATAATGAATTCTACCAATGGTTTTTCATGTCACAAAGATACAATAGTGGAATATTATTGATGATATATAGGATAAAGTCATAATATGGACAGAAAATAGATTTTATACAATTTTTTAATTTCTTTTCACCCTTATATTATTATTTTTACCCCTTGGTAAATCCATTTTTACCCTAAACGAGATAAATAATTTATAATATTTAAACTATTAATTTTGGTAAAAAATAAAATTAAAGTCATTAGAAATTATAAATTATTCTGATTAAAATATAGAACCCATTTCCTCAAATTCAATTCACAAAATTGTAAATTATTATTTTAAATTTAATCCTAAAAACGTGATCAGAAAACAAGGGTTTAATGAGATCATTTTCAAAAGATTACAAAGTATTTTAATGAATATAAATTTAGAAAAATACAATATTGACATAAATTGGATAAATAGAAATAAAATTTTCTAATATATATATATATATTCAATTAAAATTTTAATTTTACATTATTAATATTTTAATCTAAAATCTAGTTTGTAAAAAAAATTCATTATTTTTCAATATTCATTAAAAAATTAATCATTTTTGAAAAATAACAAAACATTACCCAAAAAACATTTTGATTCATGATTTTAAAAAATAAGTTTATTTTTTAATATATATTTTCTAAAATTAGTACGAAAGTTAAATTATAATTTTCTTTGCAAGGCCAGACTAATCCGCCTTTTAAAAAAATAATGTTTTTAAGAAACATTTCATTCTATTTTAAATGATTTTTATTTTATTAATAATAATTAGATAACCATAAATTTACAAATTTAGTTATTATTATTCAAACCCTCCATTCCAGTGTCTTGGTTATAACTATTATAATAATATTTTATTTATATTTCACATGTCATTTTTACTCAGCTCGACATGTAATGTAAGGAAAACATGGTGTTGTCAGTAATAAAAGATAAACTCATTGTTTCATGTGTTTAATGTTACTTAAGATATTATAAATATATCATAAATTATCATGATTTAATATTTTCTTCTAATCATAGTTTTTTTGTCGCATATGTTATCCAATAAAATGTTCTTATTTTAAAATATCTGGGTGTTATATTCTCCCGAACTTTAATAAATTTCATCCATTCAATTCAAAACTGATCTCATTAATTAAAGGTTTGTTATTTGGAAATACCATTATTAAAAAAAAAACAAATCATAAAAATGTTTAATAAAATATTTTATTAATAATCTAGAGAGGTATGTAATAGTGTTCATATTGAATAATATATGACAAGGTTTTTGTATAGGATAACATTGGTTTAAGGTGAAGATATGGACATAAAAGAAAAGAAAAATAATTATATAGATTTATTGAATTCATTGATCAAATGAAATTTAATGATAAATGTTAAATTATGGTCTAAAAAATCATAAATTTTAGAAGATTTAAAAACCATCTATCTTATTAAATATTAATATAATAGGATAAAAATTTTTAATTATTATTTTCCTAAAATTGAGTAATTATATTACTATCTAAAAATATACGGAAGTATACTTATTTGATAATATCTAATTTCAATAGAATAATTTACTCATTTTTTGTGCTAAGATTAATGTCCAATTCATCACTTACTCTAAAAGATGAATACCAAAAATGATCTTTTTCATGCCCAAATAAGTAAAATTCATATTGAACAAATCAAAATATCCATAAGATATTGATTAACCATTCATTTTATAACTTGTAATTGTTATGATAAATGGTTAGAATAAGTTATCCAATATGCATAAATGAATATATTGTGAAGTAATACATTAATATCTAAAACATCATCTGAAGTTAAAAAAACACATCCAAAATGGTTAACCTTATGATCATTACAAAATATTAATATCCATAATATTAGAAATAAGTTCACTGAATATCCAAATGATCTTACCATTAATATCTCAAACAACATGAAGTATCTCTTAGTCATTTCATGCCATTCATCTGAATACCATCATTGTGCATTCTATTTGAAAATGGTACTAACCTGAATTACCATAATTTCCTATTGAAATTATTCACATTTCCTTATTACATAAGTAAAAAAAACTTTTTTTGTCATATTACGTAAATAAAAATATGTGTTAGGCTTCATCAATCTAATATTATCAACCTTTTAAATAAATCATTAATCAGTACCAAGGTTCTCAGTACTATCCAATTTACTTTATACATATTGATCATATATTTATCCCAAAATCCGGAACATATTAAGGGTTATTTGTCCCTCAATCATGTGTTTTAAAAGATATTTAAAGTACCACTGAATCATTTTTTCTTGGTTATTTGTATAATTCAACATATGCTTTCAATTAATTGAAAACAATTACTATAATAGAATACTAATATGTGATATAATTATTATAATTTAAAAATCATTGATGCAATTACAAATTAAATAATTATTTTTTATAAACACACAAATAAATTCACCATTAATCAATTTTTGGTTAATTTCATAATCTTTCCCATGATCTTTTAAATAATTTTGAGGTATTTTACTTTAATTCTTGTGGAATTCATTTCTATAGTGCCACTTCTCCTTATAGTTGAATTATATAACACTAGAAACCTTTTTCTTTACCTTTAAATAATTTCCATGGTTTCTATTTGCCTCACTCTTTGATTAAACTTATTTTACATTTAAAAAAGAACTACATTGTTTCATACCACAATTATAACATGTTGAAAAATCTATTCCTCCCTTCTACCCTTTACCATATTTTTTTTTCTTTTCCATCATCTTGGCCTCTTTATTCTTATCGACTCTATAATAATTATAGAATTATTTAATTTTCTTTTTACAACATGATATTATATCCTCAGATGATAATAATTTTTGGTAGAGTGGTTTCCATTTTAATATTCTATTAATCCCATCAATAATAGATCATTCATACTATTTGGATTACAAGCAATAATTTAATTCCAATTACATCTACTAGGTGGAATTTTTAAATAAATACATGTCGTATATTAGATCATGTCATCTTAAAAAATAATTTATAGTCACTAATCTGGTGTAACATAATGTAAAAAAATTATGCATCATAAACTTGGTTTCATTAATGATATAATTATTTTTAAATCATTTATAATAGTTTGTAATGAAAATTTGAATTATTTTATTAATATCCCCTATTAGTTTCAATCAAAGTTTGTTGTAAGGCTTATTCACATGCACCCAAGGATTATGGGTCTAGAAAAATGATCAATTTTTAGATTTATTACCCCAAGGTAGCTTCTAACTAGAATCATGTCCCCTTGAAGTATCCAAACATGCCTGTATTTCATGGAAAACCCACATAATATCTAGCTTGCGTAATCTATATGATACTATTCAATACATGTCGTAAAAATTATATCAATGTTTTATGATTCCTAATATATGTTTTCCAAAATCATGTTCCCATGGTTTCCGCAATACATGTCCTTATAAAAACTATGGTGACCCCAATACCAGTAGTTAGGAGCTGGTGTCGTATTTTTTTATATTAGATTTCATACAAATACTCAAATCTCGTAGCACTGATCAGATTCATTATCATGTTAAACCATACACATATATGATTCCCATATTATATTTTAATAATAAAATTACAGTTTTATATTTTTATAATATCATTATTCCCCTATAATATTCTGTGTATCATTCATAGAACTCTTCATGGATTCGTCGGAATAGAAACAAAATAATGGTAATACCAAATTCACAATAATATTTATGTAAAATATAAGATATAGTGGATCAGTTAATCAAAATTAGCATGAAAAGATAAATAACTAAACAAAATTTCAATTTAAATATATTTAATATCATGTTAATATAATGAATAATCAATATTAAAAGGTATATAACTAAAAATAAATTCCATTTAATAAAAAAACTAAGAATGAAATTAATCTAGATATAATATCATGTTGTAGACCTCATGGATAACAAGAAAACTAAATACTAATTGAAATAAATGATTAATTATTATATTTAATGTATTAGTAAAATGATACAAATAATATTAAGATATATCATCAAGTCATTTTAAGACTACAAGGTATTGTAAATTTTTTTTGGGTTAGCTGACTTAAAACTATAGGGTACAAACTCATCTAGTTTGGCCAAATAATTTTTCTCATTATACGACCAATGCATCAAGGGTATATCTATAATTAGTCTCAACACAATTCATTCAATTCTAAAATATTCCACATATATAAAATAATTTATTCAATTCATAAACAATATGACATATCATCATGTATTTGTAGTGAGTAAAGGATAAGGATTTCCCAATGTTTCCCCAGTTAATCAACTAACATTAAATATTTTTACTGGATGTAAAAGTGGTATACCATTTTTGAAAAAATCATATACATCATCCAATAATATTTATATTTATGTTATATTTAATTTCAAATGAAAAATTATCACAATTAATTTATTTTTATGAAAATATTTATAATAAAAAAAGTGAGATTACATAATAACATTTACCACTTTGTAATTTTCATATAAAATAATATAGAATAAGATAATTAAAATTGAAACAAAAAATATGATGAATTATTAAGTAATAATGATATTACATATCAAAGGGTAGTACATATTCCATATAAAATAAATTAGGTGCATATCATTATAATATGCCTAAATTAAATGAAATTTAGATAAAGTTCATTAAATCCTGCTAAATTTTGGTTGAACATGATTTAACCTCCTGTATAATAGATTTAAACATTTCATTAACCTAAAATAGAACAATATTAATATTTATAATATAATATTTTATTCTTTTATAATATCATATCACCCTTTTGATAATAATATTTCATTACATTTATTGTTTCAGTTGTTAATTGTCTTGGTTTATCATTCTTTCTTTGTAATGAAAGATAATGTTCTAATGAATATTATATATTATCATAATCTAATGAATGATAATCATGAGATCATTATCATATTTATATATGAATTATTTTTTTCTACAATCATGAAATATGTATTTGAGAAATGAAGTACGTTACGAGCATTGAGACAGTCTGTTTTACATATGCATGAGTACCTTTTCCATTTTCCATAGATCATTATGGAAATGGGGAATGTAATATTTTACATTTACATATTTATAATAATAAAATTTTATTAATTTAAATATAGTTATACATATCATCCATGTGGTTTGGTGATTTAATGGTATTAGAATCACCATGTGGAAGCGGTGGTCCAAATGTACACAAATGATGTAATCATCATTAAGTGAGTGCAATTGTATGAAATAAAATGATAAATATTATATTTATTGAAAGGTAATTATCACATTAATATCATAATAATTTCATTTATATCACATATCATCATTAAATTTATATTTATCACCAATAATGTGAATTGTTAGTGAAAGACGGATCACAATGCATCATGCAGAGGTAGTTTGTTGTATACATGAGCGACGTTATCGTAGACCCTATGAGATAGAATGAAAAAAAAATTATATATGATATGATGACACCAGAGGTAAAATTATTTTATTAATATCATTTATACACTTAATATCCTTGAAAATATCCAACCATTATAGGTAGTAATGGAAAAATGAAGGACATCAGTTCGTGAGGAGGTGGTCCTCTGTATATTTGAATAATTATTTGGAAACACATTTATTGGTAGTGGGAATGGTTTTAGGTAATTAAATTAAAATAAAAATTTCTAAATATTTTTTTATACTAGTTATATTATATAATCATGTTTTAATAAAAATTTAAGGATGTTTGGGAATAACTATAATTAAAATGATCGTAGTAGAACTTGACATATTCCTCAGATATCCCCCATAGTGTTCAACAAAAGCCTTCCCAATTTGAATTTATACTGAAAATCTATATTTTTGGATGATTATTTAGAATTATGGTATTTTTTAGGGATGGTACTGGTTTAATAATGGGAGTGAACCTGTTAATAATAGAGGAGAGGGTGTGGCCTTTCATAAGTGAGGTGAGTGGCACACTTGTAATTTTTGAAACTAATGAATTCTACAATGTTTTTTCATGTTAAAATGATTAAATATTGGATAATTATCAATTAAATAAGTTATAATGTTATAATATTTCCCTAAAATAAATTATTGACTTGTTTTTTTTGTTATTTTAACCCTTAACCTAATAATTCAACCCTTTGGTAAATAAATTTTTACCTTAATCGTGGTAATTAATAATTATTGTTTTCACTATTATTTTTGTTCAATAATTTAGTTGACCTTATTAGACATTACAATTTTTGTTGACTTAAAACATTTAATCCATTTTCCAAAATTCAATTTCATTAGTGGAAATGAAAATGAAATTTCCAATTAAAAATATTTACTTTCACTATTCAACAAAAAATTAAATAGTGTATAAAAATACAAAATAGTCACCAAAAGAAAATTTTGATATTTTAATTTAGGAAAAGAATTTAAATTTTTAAAATATATTTTATAAATTTTGGTGAAAATTAATTTTTAATTTTTGTAGAAAGTACAACCGATATATATATTAAATGATAATGTTATTTTGAAAACAATTCTTTTTGTAATGATTATTATTTAATTTTTAACCAATATATAACCATTATTTTAATAATATAGTTATTACTATTCATAAAATCAATGCCAATTTCAATATAGTAACTATTATAATAATATTTTTATAATATTTCAAATTTCATTTAGGCTCATTTTTTCAAGTAATATAAGCTAAACTCAGTGTTGCGTGTAACATAAGACAAACATAGTGTTTTGTATAATGAATGATATTGAAGAGTTTATAAATATATATTAATGTCTTTGGGTGTTATTATTTTCTAATCATGGAGGTGTGTGATGCGTACTCTATAAAAGGAAGTGTTCTTATTTTAAAATTCCATGGTGTTATATTTAGGACGGTCTATGATATGCGAGGATAGATAATGAATGACATGAGTTTGTGAGGCAGTAGTTCACTGTAGACATGTATGAGGATTTCATATCACATTTAATTAAATATGAGATATATTTTGTTTATAATATTAAAATAATAATATCTAACTATATTATAATTAATTTAGTAATTATATATTCATAATTGAAGATTATATTTTGGAGATGGAAGAAGAAGAAATATAATAACACTTCGTAAATCGTGAAAACTATTATTAGGATAACATTCATATATTAGAACCAAAATATATAATAGTATAGATTTATGATAGAAATAAGGATGATATTATGTTGGTATATAAGTAAGTGAGACATTTGGGAAGGGATAGGCTAATTCAAATGGCTTTGATGGTGTGAAGTGGAGAGGATATGGGAATTCTTTTATATATTGGGTGAGTGGAACACATGTACTTTTTGAAAAGATAATGGTGTAAAGAAATTTATCACAAGAAAAAATGCTCTTAAATAGAACTTTATTAAACCATATACATTATATGTTATAAATATGGTCATAAAATACATTTTATAAATGTTTCACTTATACTTTAACCCACAATTTTATAGCTTATCCATTGCGATATAGTGTTCACCTTAACAGTAATAATACATTTTATTGCATTCACAATTAATTGTGGTAAAAATATTATTTGAACATATTATAAAACTTAAAATATTATTATTCCAAATATAAAATATAATTTACCAAATTAAATTCCATGAAATTGAAAATTTTAATTTAAAATTAAACCTGCTTATGTTATTGAATAACATGTTTTTGGTAGTTGTATTTGTCAATAAAAGGTTAAGCTTATATTTACTAAATTGATAATATTAATAATTGTATAAATACCAATTAATTTTTATTGACATATAATCTATAAGAATTATACTAATCATTCTCCAATGTGGGTTTTTAATGTAATTTAAAATGATATACATTAGGCACATGAAACAATATTATAAAATATCACAATTAAAAAAACACATAATGAAATCTAATATAAATATGATTCAATTTTAATTAATATTTAAAAATTAAAAATTACGGTAATTTTAATACTATTTTATAACATAATGTTATTTTTAAATTACTAAATTTATGGAAAATAAATTACATTTTTACAAAAAAATCTATATTTTCACTCTTCATTGTAAACTAAATGCTTTCTGAAAAGGGATTCCATCATAAGAAAATTTTGATATAATTATTTTAAAAAATGTTGTTATATTTAACAAATAAATGTTATATAATCTAATAAATAACAATAATTTTTAAAAAAAACACATTTTGAAGAATAAAGATACATTAATAAGTTTTGATTAATTTTTTTCTAATAATTTGACAAAAAAATATATTGACTAAGACATATATATATATTTTATAATATATTAAATAATATTCAAACATCCCAATTTCATTGCTGTTTAAAAATAAATATTTCACCAGTCATTTAAACTCAATGTTCTTTATGATGAATACACTACCAAACATAACATCTTTTTTCTTAAATTTCAAGGAATTAAAATTAAAATTTTAAAATAATTTTTTAATATACATTTATAAAAAAATTAAACATTTTTGAGTCAAAATACCCTCATATGTTAGGAAAAAGGCTGGTGTTAGAGTGATTTTAAATCCAAACCTTATAATATTAACTTCTTTTAAACCTTTTTACATTTTTCGATGTGACAATTTATTAACTTGTTTATTATTTATGCTGAAAAAAATAAATAGAAAATATTTACAAAATCAAAACCCCATTATTCAAAATATCAATAAATTTTATCGTGATTAAAACTATAATTTTATGAAATTATGTTTAATGTAATGGTGTAAAATGAAATGAAATCTCATCATTGGGAAAATTGACTTTTGAACGTTTTTATTATCTTATACTAAAATCAAATATTTTATTAATTCATATGAAATTGATTAATTAACTTGTAATTTAATATAACATATATTACTGTATAACCATATTGATGAAATAATGTAACATTTATATTTCATAACGAAAATAAATGATACTTTTACAAATATCATGCATTCACTATTCACTAAAAATACCATTTGAGTAAATATATTAAAAACTAACCTAAAAATATTATGACCTATAGATTTCCTATTATATATAATGTTTTTTAAATTAAATTTGAAAATAAATGAATTTAATGACAATATTTGTGAAAAAATTATATGAAATTTTATTTATGAGAGCATATTTTTTAAACAATTAATTGAATATATTGAAAAAATAGTACATATTTATTATGAATTATTAATTATTTTTTTGTTATATAAAAAAATTATTTATATTTCTCATAATTTGGTTATTAATATTCAAACACTAAAATTTAATGAGAATGTTATATTTATTCTATTTAAATAAAAATATTTTCAATGTGTATCAAAATTCAATTAAATATCATTATTTGTTGTTAAGAAATATATCAAGAATAGTATTATTTTTAAGTAATCATCCATGGTGTTACATTCTCCCCTATTAAAATAATTGTATCCTTTGAATATAAATATTTTTAATCAAAACATGAATGTTTTAGAATACCATTGTTGAAACCCCACATTGTTCAAAGGAATAATAAAATGTGTTTTGAAAAGGGGTAGTCGAAATCAAAATAGATTCCTTATATAATAAATTATCATGTTCCTTAAAAGGATAAAATTTTAAGTGAAACTATGTTCATAAGGGATGATGATAATTCCCAAATTGTAGTAGTGGGTGATCAAGATCATGATCTTGAAAATGTTATGGGACACAAAACGTTAAATTAGTTATGGGTGAAAATGATAATCATTTCATCTAAAAAAATTATAAATAAAAATTTCATTTTCTAGATCCTTTCTCACAAATTTGTGAAATTTAATTACCAAGGAATACAACAAAATATACATAATTGATTTATTCAAATCCAAAAACATAATTTCATCCTATGGATGCAAGTTTAAAATATTTTCTAACTCTTGTAACGAAATATTAAATTTATGAATGTTTAATATGAATTTATCATGATTAAAGCACTAAAATACAAATATAATAAATAATTTGATATGTAAAATAATGATGACATATTCCACTTATATCTATTCAGTTACTAGATCCAAAAATGGTTAGTGAGTACTGAGAAATTTCAATGTCACCAATACAATATAATTTATATTATCAATATCCAAAAAAATTATCACAAACAAAAATAACGTTCTCTTAATCAAACCATATTATAACAATATTTTATTAATCCATTGATTATGTGTTCATATAACACCAAAATATATACATGTCCAAAAAATAAATTTCCATGGTTATCTATAATATTCAATATCTATCATCAAATTCATAAATATGGACTTCTACAAAACAATACATAGATGGTTCATAAAACATATAAAATATTTTAACACACGATAATATTTTTTATAAATAACCTAATTATCTAATCCTAATAAGTAATCACATAAATCATTAAACAATATTAATATATGTGGTACTATGATTTAACATTCTATTTATTACTTCGTACTTCCGATAATATGAAATATGAATAATGTGTTATGAAAATAAATCTCGATGTCACCATTTTAATAAATTTAATATAATAAATAATACTAAAATAATTCATACACTTAATATGTCACTGCTAGTGTCTTGTTTACAAAAGTAACTCATTTACACATAAGACCTTGTTGATCACCTTGTCATGATTTAAAATTCGATATTTATTTGTAAAATTCTCAAACATTCTATATTTAAAAAATCATACTATAGATAATACCTTTTGAAAACCATTTTCCATTCATTGAGGGTAACCAAAATTCACATTTTTTCCACAAAAATGTACTACCTTTTTCCCTTATATTCAACAAAAAATGTATTTTTTTGTTCATTGTAGCATTCACTTGAGTTCATATGTAAACATTTTAGACATGTAAGAAATTAAATATTCAATCATTATAGGTCTTTATCTCATGTCCGTTCTTAATAATATAGTTTTATATTATTAGGTTTATATTGTATCTCAGTATGGTTTATGTTGTTAATCATAAATAAAGATTAATTTTTAGTCATAATAAAGATATTTGTCACTCAAGATTCATCCCTGATTGGTTTATCAATCAGAAAAGCATCGAAGAGTCCTTATAAAAAAGAGTTTACATCATTCTTCTAAGATTTATAAATTGACTAAAACCCATATTAATAATATTAGAGACAATAATTATAGTGAGAAATCATATAATTAATAAATATCATTTATAACATGAATAAATTCTAACCCAATTCATTTAATTTGTGACATAATATGTTTAACTGAGGTCACCGTGTACATAATTTATTTTTTTCCTTCATAATGGTACATATTATATATGGGAATTAACTAATGAATATCCCATCGAAGTGTCTAGTCATTTGTATAGTCATGGGACCACTTATCATGTGTTGAGTGGAGATCAAGTTGAATCTTAATTATACATTCTCTGGATGTTTTCCCTTAGGTTAATTTATTAAATAATTGAATCCAATTACCAGTATACAGATTGGGAATTCAATATAGGTAAATAATATAGCATTCCCTTTACCAAAATAGTAGGATGTTATTTTATTCATACACCCATACCTATGGTTATAACTAAATTTATTAATTATTAATCTCTAAAATTTATTGGATCCATGCACTAAATAAAAATTAAGTGAACTGACCATAAAATAAATAAACATTACATGTAATTAAAATAATATTAAATAAATAAAAAAATTACATAGAACACATAAGTGTAACAAACCAACCTGTAATACTATCAAAATTGGTAACCGACCTAATTCATCAATAACTTGATGAGCATTTATAATATCCATGGGCTAGAAACAAGCACGTATTTATCAAAAAATAAAAATTTGGTATGATTTCACCATCATGTATTACAATAATAGAGTATATTTTGGGAATATATATATATATATATATATATATCAATCAATATATACATATCATGTACAAGGAGGCACTATGAAAATTTAAAATTTACCTTAAAACCAAAACCCATATCATAGTAGTCTACAACCACCCACCGTGTCCCAATTATCCAAGCCATGATCACTATAACTCGAAACCACATAGGAAGGTATATGAATGAAAACCCTATATGAAATAATTAAGGGATCAATATACCTAAATGATTAAGTAGGGTGTGATAAAAAAATATGGTCTCACCAAGGATTCTATAATTGATGACAAAATTTAACATACCAATTAAATATATTTGAATATTTCAAATTAAAATTTTTTAAATTTAAAAATTAATATTAAAAAATATAATTTTTCGAAATTCAAAATGATGGGTGTACCTTATAAAATCATGGTTTACATTACAAAATGATGGTAGTACATTTGAAACTCCTTCATTATATTTCAAAATGATGGAAATACATTCAAAACAAATATTTACTTTTCAAATTATGGAAAATTTATGAAAAGTTGAAAAAATAACTACTTTTATATATTTATATAAATTCTCATGGCATGTAAATAGTTTACAAAAATGAATATATTAATTTAAAATATTTAAAAATGAGCAAGATGTCAATTTTTCTATGAATTTATGATAGTTCTAGGTTGTGGGAATCCACACACTCTTGGTGACATTACAATATGTGTATACACACATCCCTTTGGTATGAACAAAGTGGACTTCATCACTATCTTGTATGAGATGTGATGTGTTCAATTATTATTTTCCACGGTTTTTTTCATCAACCAAATATGGTTGTCACCAAAAATGGCACCAAAATCGGCCTGTGACAAGGTTGGAAAGGCGTTCCCGATCCCCACCAGATGGAAGAAGTTCTTGGGTATCATAAACTAAAATTTTTTAATGATTTACCCATGTTTTTAAACATAAACCCAGAAATGAATCCAGCAAAATGAATCTTGATTTTTAAAACAAAACAATATTTTATAAAAATTCAGAAATTAATTAATTAGTTTAAAACAACTCAAAAATACTATAATAAATGAAAAAAATGAAACAACCCATGAACCCTCATGGAAAGAGGCACCGCCTCATGCCATCTCCACATGAAATCACCTTCGATAACCTGCTAGAATGTCGAACCACTGGCACTATAAACTGTACCCAACCTGCGACATCAAAAAAAACGTCTACATACAACCAATGGTGTAAGTAATGTGTGGGAAAAATCCTAGTATGAATACACCACTAAGATATTCCATGCACTAAACATTCAAAGATGAAAATAATGCAAGTTTTCAAAAACATGTAAATTAAAGTTAAAATTTCTAAAATATGCAACATAAAAAATCAGTTTTCAAGTTGGGTATTTTAAAGAATAAACATTTTTAAAATAATATCCTATGTGAATGAATTTTCCAGCCCAATATACCATATGTCGATGGTAAGAATAAAGGATCAAATGAACACAAAAAATAAGAAATGACCCCTAGGAAGTTGCTAGATGTGGGTCCCATGTACCTCGTATCTCAGTGAGAGTAACCATAAAAAATGTCTATTCTCATGGATTATCCATTAGTAGGGAATATACCAATAACCTAATGAACCCCAATAATCATTATAATAGTTTAGATATAGTTGTATGTGTCAATTAAAACAAGTTAAACTGCGGCCAAACCCCACGAATTCACTAGCATACTAGTACACGTCTACCCACCTAGATACTCGAGTTTTCTCCTAGTGAAAAAACATGTTTAAAAGTCAAGAGACATACTTTTCACATCAAAATATAATTTCCACTTCTAAAATTCACCAGACAATCCCCATGTATTCCACAAAATTCACAAAAGTCCACTTTTCATTCAAATAGATTTTCAAATCCGACTCACACTAAAATAGCTCACAACACTTTTCACATTTCTTTATCACATCCAAAAATTTCATTAAACAATTTTATAAAACCATTCGAATATATTAAAACACAGATAAAATCCCACTCACATGTTATATAATAACGTTTTCATAACCAAAATACATTTTTCACATCACAGTCACACAAAACATCCCACATCACTTTCACATCTCTTACACACTGTAGTAAATCCATAAAACATTTTTATATAATATTTATAATATTGTAAACATCAAAAAACATCCCTTTAACATTTAAAATGTACCAATTAAAAACATACACACTCCAAAATAGTTTTCCAATATGGTTTCACCTCTAACATAAATAAGTAAATCATTCCAATCTTTAATAAAACAATTCTAAAAAGAATACCAAAACATCACTTATAAAACACATTTCAAAACCATATTTCAAGTAAAAATACACACAAAAACCCTACCATACTATAATTGGAATCCCTAGAGAAATTTAAAATTCCACTTTGAAGTGTTATAAAATCACCTTGAATAATTCTATGAAAAATACAATTAAAAACACCCATTTTCTTAAAATGCTCTCAAGAAATATATTAATGTTTTACACCCCAAACATATTCCAAAAACCCCCATCCAAGGCCCACATGACACTAAGGCATTATCAAAACAGAATTTTTTCCCCTTTCAACAAAAAATAAACCAATATCATATTTTATAAAAGTAAAAAAAAATATACCACATGTGTTACATTCGAAAATTTCACAACTTCAATAAAAATGAAATTATGAAATTAAATTCTTAACCAAATCCCTAAAAAATTGTTTTCGCACCATAAACATCATATAGGGAACATAAAAAACCAATAAAACAAGCAAAATAACTCATAAAAAATGGATAACCATAGAGTCACCAATCTATTGAGTCGAAACCCTCAAATCTTGGTGCGAAATATCTAGCGCACCACCGCCACACCACACTGAAGTGAAGAAAAATCTAAAATCTCATGATTACACCAAAAAAAAACACTAGGTTCAAACCCTATATTCTGTACACTTAGTAGCATGATGAAAGAGGGATGAAACCCTATGGAAATGGAAGAAAATGACGGGAGGAACACTTACTTGGTGGAATCTTGGAGAAATCGCCAGAAATTCACCACTATTTGAATTTTCAAATATCTAAACATTCTATGTTGGATCGAAAATGATGAGTAGAACATGTAAGAACTAGAATGGGTGAAAATGGTTAGAATCTAATGAGTTACGAAGGAATAAATTTACCTCTTCAAATCTGGATGATTTGACAAATCCAGAGATGTTTAGCCAAAATTCCTGAGGAAGATGATCTATATATTGGGGGAGGATAGAATGGGAGCACACCTATGTTATGTGGGCTCAGGTGAAAGTTTGAATCACCAAAAAACCAAAAAAATTGAATGATATAATAAATAATTTAAAAAATATTTTTAATGTTGGAAATGGGCTTTGAAGTTGTCCCACCACCGTATGAAAACCCAAATCCATCATTATTATGGATTCCAATGGATTCCAAATTTATATGGTGATTTTAATATACTTGGGGATTCCATTTGAGAAGTGGAATGAGTTTAAAATGTTGAAAAAAATAAGTATTTATAAAAAAACAAAAAGTTATTTTCAAATCTGGAAATTGGCTTACGGTTTGGCGAAATTTTTTAAAAACCCGCTATTAACACCAAAATGCATGGTAAACCCGTGAAAAAAATAAGGAATTAAAATTAAATGAAAAATTAATTTAAAATACATCCTATATATGACTATTATCCTCACCATAAAAATTTCAGCCCTTGAAAATCCACAACAAGTGCAAAAGAAAAAAACCAAAACCAAACGAATGGCCGAAATGGACTCATTTGCCAAGCCTCTCCCCCAAAGGCCAAAACACCTACAGTGATCGATTAAGGATGGAATACTTCACAAAGCTAATGTATTAAACTTTACAGAAATGATCAAGCACATACAATATTTACCCCAATATAAAACTCATCAATCACTATTCGAATAAGGCTCAATCAAATTACCCAAAAAAACAACAACATCGAAAAATATTACACTTACATTGATATGACTAAACTTTTTGGATCTCTCCAATCCCAAAAATTACCCAAAGGGAGGATTAAGTATTTATATAGCTCTGAATGAGACTTCCCACTTCCATTCTATGGCCAAGGACATAACATAGTCACCATTATGAGGATACAAAAATGGTCTCCCCACCATAAGAGACTACATAAATGTTTCCTGAGACAGAATTTGGACAACAACACGGGAGGCCTGAATGGACTCCCTAGTAAAAGGGGTAGACTTACATTAGACATTTCTAAAATAACTTACATGAAACACATGGTGGGTCCCCCACCTCCATAAGATCCAACAGTATTAACTAACTAGCATGGTCTAACACAGAATGACCCCAAAACTCAACGAGTTAGGGAAACTGCATGGTTAGTCTTCACAGTTTGGGAAACCATGTGCTAACTGTGCTGATCCCTATATCTGCATGGTTTTCTAGGGAATTATTAAAACTCACCATGTGGAAACCGTGCGCTCAACCTATCTTTTTAAATTTTAATCATTTCTCAAAAATCTCAATGAAAAACAAAGGGGAGAGGAAAGTCATTAGGAAACAAACATGGGAACAAGGCCATCCACCTCTTTCCATCGAATGAGAATAACAGAAGAAAGGTGATGACACTTTAGATTTAAACTCTTACTATCATTCGTACTGAGGGTAGGAATTGTTCAAGGGTTCAAACGACCCTGATATTTCACTAGACTATGCGACAACTTCACTCTGGGACCTATGGCAGGAGGTCAATAGATTGAAGCATCTTTGGCCTCGCAGAAAGGCTTTGGAATCCCCTATGGAACTTTTTCATTCTGTGCCAAAAACAATTACACAGCGTACCCAGAAGGGTTCACCAAGACATAAAACACTCCATAACTCACATTACTGAAACATTACATATCAGGGATACAAGGTATCAGATGATTCAAACCCATAACACCTTGTTTTTATAGGTGGGAAACAAATTAATGGGAGGAAACATTTAAAAACACTACTCTTTGGTAGGGGATTTTATGTTTTCCCCAAGGGATACATACTCCCAACATAACAGAGACCCTAAAATGATTGCACAACCTTCACCTATACAGTCAAATGAGCACATGACATCACAAGGAGTCACTGAACATTACCATTGAGATTGATAGAAAAATGCATGGAAGGGACCTTATTCCAAGTCCATAAACAAGACACAGTTCCAGAAGGTGGACATCATGGCCTCTCAGGACCAGATTTCCAACAACGGTGGTTTAATGTGAACACCTACTTGAAATAGACTATAATGGACCAAGAGTCTCTCTTAAACTCTATCTAGTCACTCTTCCACACTAACAACCTCAGACCACTTCCACCGTTGAAGAATCAAGAATCTTTAGAAACTATGGTCTCTTTCATCCTTCTACGAGCGCTTTCTCACTACAAGAGTATCCTCAAACCCAAAAATGAATGGTTTTAGACTCATTACACAAATCTCTGGAAAATATTCTATTAATCTATCAACTAGAGTATTTTAAAATGAAAAAAAAAATTCTCAATGCACTTCAGATTGTTACTAACCCTTAATGGGGGCGTACCTTATCCAATGAGAGAACCCATGGACCCAACCAACATGGTCCATTGGTTACGAAATACCACAACTAGATAGAAACAGATGAGGGGAACCTCCATAATGTCTTCCCAATATTTTTTTAGAAGAGACTACTAACCAACCCTTTAACCTAGCTTACCAAGCAGACACAAACCCAAAACACCATTCAAATAAGAAGGTTTCATAGACTCAATTCATTCCACAACATCAAAATCTCTAAAAAACACACAATACATATGAACCCAAAAGACTCATCAATTTATCATGTTTTCCATTTAAAAATATTTCTTAGAAATCAAATGGTTCAGCAGTTATCGTATCTACCAATGGTACCCCATAGACCCCACACATGCATGTTTTCATGCCACAACATGGTCCCTCCTCATATCAATCCTGACACATATCCAGTCATTCCATTAACTATTCATCATCCCATATAACCCCATGCATTTTTTCACTCATGAAAACACCAAAGGTTAAAACAAAAACAATTTCCACTTTTCAAAACCATAACAATCAACCAATGCATCATTTTTCTCAATACCGCTAACAACGAAATTGAACCCAAATTACCACTTATAAAAAATTCAGAAAGTATCAATCAATTAAATGAAAACTCACATTCAATTCATAGAAATTAAATTCAAAACATTTCATCCTATTAAATCACCTTTCAATAGTTTAAAAAACACTATTAGAAACATTTTTTCAAAACCAACTATAACATACTTCTTGGTTTCAAAAGATGTGTAAACATAAAATTTTCCTAATTCAAATGAAATAATGAAATTTTAGTTCCACATTTCGAAAAATAGATCCCCTCCCTCTTTATTGGATAATCATTTCACAAAAACCTTACGCTTCATAAAACTATGTCAGTTTTACATTAAAACTAAACTTCCAAGATTTCAAAACTAAACGACAGAAGACAATGTGATGGGGAACTAGCTTCAGTGGGTGACTTGAACACATGGTTAGTGGACATACGCCATTCAATTCAACATCATGTAGAGTGTTTTAGGGAAATTTCTTTGGCTCCACATGGATTTCCTGACTCTACGAGCTCACTGAGACCATTACCCAACTCTCGTTTCATTTTCCCTAATTATCTTCAAACAAAAAAACCAAAGGAATTTGATAAATCCTAACTTACTATGTTGACTTGAATCCCATGATGTGGTTTGGCGATTAGGCACACTAATGATAACCAGAATGAAATGTCCCAACAATCCTAACTCTAGAATATCCCAACTATTCACCAAGTAACATGACCCAAACAATTTACAAAAACCTCATTTGATACCATTTAGTCACGAACAGAATCTGGTCACTACCAAAACCCACACCAACCCTAGCCCTAGAAATGCCCCAAAGGGCGTAACCAATTCCCACAGGCTGTCATAATCTCTCAGGTATAATAAACTATAAATTGGTAATGATTTTCCCATATTTATAAACATTAAACAACAAATGAATCCAATAAAACGAATCCGGATTTTTCAAACCCTACAATTAATAAAAAAATTCAAAACTAAATTACATTATTTAAAACTACTCAAAACGACTATATAAAAGGTACAAAACCGAATGTAACCAACACATGAACCCTCATAGTAAGAGGCACCGCCCTCAATCCATCTCCACCAGACATCGTTAACAAGAACCTGATATGAACTCGAACCACTAGCATTATAAACTATACCCAACCAACGACATCGAAAAAAACCAAGTCTAATTACATCCAAAGGTGTAAGTAGGATGTGAGATAAATCCCAGAAGAATACCAACACTAAGTGATTCCATGCTATTGAAATTCAAAGGCAAAAAGCATGCAAGTTTTCAAAAACAAGTAATTTCTAGTATCAATTTCTTAATGATGGAACTTTAAAAAAAGAATTAGTCTTCAAGTGGGATATTTTCAAGAATAAACACTTTAAAAATAAATGACATAGCTACTAAATTTTCCAGCCAAATATATCGGATGCCGACGTTATATATAAAGGATATAATGAGCACAAGCAATAGGAAATAACCCTTAGGCAGTAGCTTTCTGTGGTCCTAAGTACCTCATATCTCGGTGAGAGTAACCATCTCAATTATCAGTTCTCGTGAATGAGCCACTAGTAGGGAGCATACACATAACTTAGTGGTCCCTAATCATCATCATCAAATTATAATTAGAGTTTTATGTTTCAATCTTATTATGTGAAATCGAGGCCAAACCACATGGATTCACTAGCATACTAGTACATGTCCACCAACCTAGATAACGAGGTTTTTCCCTTGTGAAAAAAAGTTAAAAAAGTCATGAAATATAATTTGAACTTGTAAATATCATTTCCACATAAACAACTCACCAAAAATCCCACATGTATACCACACAAGTCACAAAAGTCCACTTTTCACTCAAATTGATTTTGAAATTTGACTCACACAAAAATATCCCATGACACATTTAACATTTCTTTAACACTACCAAAAATCCATTATTAAATTTTATAAAGCCATTACAAGATATTCCATATCACATAACAACCCACTCGAATCTTACATAATACCATTTTCATAACCAAAATTTATTTTTCACATCACACTCACACAAAACATCCCACATCACATTCACATCCCTTACACACTTTAGTAAATATTTCAAACATTTTTATAATACATTTCCAAGATGGAATACATCACAGAATAGCCCCTTTAACATTTGAAATGTACCATTTCAAAATAAACACACTCCAAAATAGTTTTCCAATATGGTTTCACCTCTTACGTAAATCATTAAATCATTCAAATATTTCTTAAAACAATTCTAAAAAGTATACCCAAATATCGATCATAAAACCCACTTCAAAACCATATTTCAAGGAAAAAACCTCACCAAAACACTACCAAAGTAGAATTGGAAGCCCTATATAGATTTATAAAACCTCTTTGAAGTGTTATAATATCACCTTGAATAATACCATAGAAGATACAAATAAAAACACCCATTTTAATAAAATTCTCTCTAAAAAGTATAACAACGTTTTACACACAAAAAATATTACAAAACCTCTTTCTAAAGACCACATGACACTAATGCATCAGAAAAACAGAATTTTTATCCCATTTCTACAACTACTAAATCAATTTCATATTTTATAAAACTACCACAAAAGATACCACATGTTTTACATTCGAAATGTTCACAATTTTAACAAAAAATAAATTATAATATTAAACCATTAACAATATCCCACAAAAAGTTTTTCAAACCATACATAGCCTTTGGGGAACAAAAAAAATAGTAAAACAAGAAAACTAACTCATCAAGGAAGGTTTAACCAGGGAACCACCTACCCTTTGAGTCGAAACCCTCAAATCATGGTGTGATGCATTAAGCGCACTACCGCCGCACCGCAACGAAGTGAAGAGAAACCTATAATCTCAAGATAACACCTAAAAGCCACCATGTCAAACCCTAGGTTCTAACCCTAACTTCTAGACACTTTGGAACATTAAGAATGAGGGATTAAACTATAAGGAAATGGACGAAATGGAAAGGAGGAACACTTACTTGATGGAATATTGAAGAAATTTCCATATATCCACTATTATATGATTTTTCAAATAGCCAAATATTAAAGGGAGGTTTGAACAAGGATTATGAGATCATTTATGAACTAGAATGGGGGAAATAGTGAGAAATGGGATTATGAAGGAATCAATTTACCTTATAAAATATAGTTTATTGGAGAAAGCCAGATAAGTTTCACCCAAATTCCTAATACAAAGGATCTCCAAAGAGGGGTAGGAGAGCATGGGAGATCGCCTTAGATATTTGGGCTCATGTGAGAGATTAAATCTCTAAAATACCTAAAAATTGAATGAGATATTTTATAATTAACTTTTATCCTTCTTTACTTTTCTCAATATTTAATAACAATTTTACCAAATTTAATTACTTCTCCTAGACCCCCAATTGATCCAACCAATTTAGTAATTTGATTGAAGAGAGAGTCTGCATTCTCATAAAAATTCATCTTTAGATCATCAAACCTATTGCGTAGGACATGAGGTTTATCATTCTTTACTTTTATATTTATTTCATATATATTTTCATGTTTATCCCACATTGACTTTGTTATGGTGAAACTCATCACCTTTAGATAGATCTGATCAGATATGGATGCGGTGAGAGTATTATTTGCTTTAGAAACTGAATCACGAATTATCTTATCTTCATTAGTCATAGCCAACCCTGTTGGATCAGTATCATGTATAAATTTCATTATGGAAAATAGAAATTTCATTATTAGGGATATTATATGAGGTCTTATTATGTTCTTCAACATATGAAAATTACTTCCATCCAATTGGGGGACTCCCCTAACACTGGATGAATTCCTAATGATGTTATAAGACAGATCAAACACCAACAACCACCCTCTGATACAACTTTATGGACCCCAGAACTCCCTGAGAGTGGTGTGGGAAATCATGGTGTGAACTTTTTCTCTTTAAAGTTGTCGATATTGTTCCCATGTGGTTATGGACATGTTAAATCTATCAATAAAATGAATGTAGGGAGATGAAACATCACTTTTACTTGGTTCACCATAAAGGGATACATCAAAAGAGCATACACCGATTGTGTGTTGGTCATACCTTAATAAACTATTCTTTACTAGTTGGAGGATTAAAAGAATTGGTCAAATACACTATGTGAAAGAAAAAACTACCTTTAAAATGGTTTAATAATATCTCATTATGTCCCTCAGATCACTTCCTTCAACTCCCCCTAGCTTCTTTTTTTAGCGAAGAAAATCTATGTTTATCATCTTGATGGTCGCTTCCATAGATTTTCATTAATGTCATTGTCTCTATTAAGCATGATACAATACTTTTATTGATGATCTAAATTGATGCACTTGATAGCACTGAACTATTAAACCAATAATTCAGAACCCGTAATTAGTCAGCCCTTAAAATTTCATGCAACATCTATCCCGTTTTAGCAAGATTAGAATTTTGAACAAAATATTTTTTTTTTGCATGGAAAAACATTCTCCTGACATCACCATTTATACAAAACCGTATCTTTTGGTGCACAGTTTAAATATTTTCTTCTCAATAGTAATTTTTCCACGCAACTCTAGCTTTTCCACCCAATAGTAATATTTCCATGCAACTCTATCATTTCCGCTCAATAATAAATTTTCAGTTCAACTCTTTAGTTTTTACGCTACCCCCTTTCCAGCAAACATTTATCTTCATCAGAACTCGAATCATAGCTTAGTCTTTAGAGCTATTGAATGGGGGGGATCACCTTTTATTTATAGGCATTGATGATCCCTAAGTGGAAAACCCACCGTGGAATGCAAAATCTCTCCTTATGTGCGCAATAATATTCGCATAAGAACCATTTTCCATGGACATTCTATGATTTTTCTTTTATCCCATGTCCTTTCCTAGAAAACATTCTTAACATCCAATGTGTATTGAAAGAGAACACAAAACAAACACTCATTTATTGTATAGAACGTATATGGTTCAAATATGCATTTCAATCGTAAAACACGTATTCACATCCTGGGAAAAATAAAACATAAAAATGGGTGAGCACAGATTCTTAGCAAGGTTAAAAAATATAGAACAACCTATTAAAAACAAGTATAAACATTTAGGTAAAGGTATAAAATTGAAAAAATATCTTTTTAAACCTAATTATTCACATAATATGGGAATAATAAATAATATAATTCCATTTAAACATTCAAATAAAAATTATATTGGCCGAATAATCATATGTAATATCAACAACTAATCTCATAATGAGGAAATGCATAATGTAGGACATCATAACTATTGGGACCGTGGTCTTCTATGCATGATTTGTAGTATGATTTGTGTTTGTTGTCAATCCTCAGTGAAAGTTCAGAATGTGTACTAGAAAAGAGATAATACAGTCCAAGCAAAAATTAGTATTGTAGGTGGCGTCGTTTCCCAGTGTTTGCCGAATTTTTGGGCCTGAAAATCGACAAATGGAGAAAAGTGTTTTTGGAAAATATACGTGCGCACCATGTACATGATGAAGAGGAAACTTGTGTTCTATTTGTTTTTAAATATCATAACACAGGAAAATGGCAATGGGATAAGGGCCGCGCAAGTTTTGGGCTGGTCGCGCAAGTGACCTGCGCGCCGATGTCTTGGAGGACTGGAAACTTACGCGCCTATTGTGTTTCAAGATCCTAACTTCAATATATGGAATAGGAAAGAAGGTCGCGCAAGTATTTGGGTGGTCGCGCAAGTGAGTTGCATGACAGAGGCTAGGGAGGATGAGCTGCGTGCCAGAACCAGTGCGCCAAGGGAAGACTTGCGCGCCGCCGCGCAGGGGGACTAGTTGGCCTATAAATAGAGGACCCCCTCCTCATTTTTAATGAAGTTCAAGACTTTAAGATTTTTGGAGCTCTCATCGCGCAAGTGTTTGAGTCGTGAAAGTGGTTATTGGGTCGCCCAAGTAGAGGTTGCGCGTCAGCTGTTGGCTGCACGCCCAATGTGGTTTGGGATTTAGAGGTGCTGAGTCGCGCAAGTTTGGAGTTCAAAGAGGAAGTGTCGCACAAGTTGTTTGGAGTCATCTGCGTGCTGAGTTTGTACCGTGCAAGTGACTTGCACGTCATTCCTGAAACATTCACACCGGAGCTTGGAGAAGCGCGTCAGGGTTGTTAAAGTACATCAGTCCTTTTGATGCTGCACGAAAGCTGGAGGATCATCATGTACCCTCAGCACAAAGTGAGATTCGTCCTCAGGTGAGAGATAGACTTCAACGCAACATCTACATACAATAGATGATGCATTCTTATGCAATAATTAAGAGACCTTAATGTCTATAAATTGTGTGTTACTTCATTAAGGGCAGTGAGCCTGGGGGAGTCAACGGGAGTGATTGAGGGAAGGAGTGAGATATCCCTGAACATTTGTAAAGGCAGTGAGCCTGGGACAGAGTGATTGTTCCCAAACAATTGTAATCCACAGCTAGTGAAGATTAGTGAAATTTGGTATGACCGACAACTTCTCAGCATATGCTCCTTGGACGTATCCCTTAGTGGTGAACCATGTAAAAAGTGTTGTGTCTTCTCTGTGCAAGTGAATGTTCGATTTCTGATCATATTCATCATACAGGTTCAATAAGTTCATACCAATGTGGGAACAAGATCCATAAAATTAAAATAAAAAGTTGTCACCCTGATTCACCCCTCCCCTCTCTGGGTGTCCCGGTGTCCTTCAATAACCATACCGTCAAGGCCTCAGGCTAAGAACATACATAACCATATCATCAAGGCCACATTCGAAGACAGTAGTTTGACCCATGAGACATAGCGATGCATCAATGTGTTATAGTGGGCCATGCCCATCACATACAATGTCCAATACATTTCTCATTTGAAAATGTTCAAACATAAAAACATAATCATTCATATTAGAAAATATTATACAAAATATTAATTCCATAACCATTAACCACGAATGGTATCTAATTAGGACATCCACAATCAAAATAATCATAAAAAATTAAATAAAATATAGTAAATAATATCGTAAGAGATCAACCTCAATTAATCATAATATCCAACAACGTATGTTTACATAGATGAAAATAATCTATAAATCATTAAAAATATCTGCACGAAAATTTCACTTTTTCTTTGAAATTTTTTATTCAAATGTCACACACTTATAAAAAAAGTCATTTAAAAAAATTAAGAGTCAAAGTTTACCACACAACATTTAAATTTTGGAAAGGAATTAACATTTTAAAATATTCTTATCTATATAAATTAATCCATAAATCCATTTTTAAAACATGGAAAATAATTAGTGATATTTTAAATGAATAAATATTTAAATCATTTAAAATGATGTTTTGGTTAAATAGAATCATATATAAAACCATAAAAAGATTCATTTTTTAAAACATTTAAATGAAAAAATAAATTAATATAAAAATAACTTTATAATAATTTTATATCCATCTAATTTTTTATGTAAAATAATATCAATAATATTGAAATTGAGAAAGGATTAATTATTTAAAAATTAAAATCATCCCATACCACATTGAATAATTATATCATTTGTCAGCTATCATCATATGAATTCTTAAATACCACAAAGATAAATTTATTCATGATATGAAATATAATAGAGGAAATGAATACACAACACTCAATAAATAGGTGGTGAATATTTATTATATATCATTAAATTAAAACTGAGACAATGTTCCCTTCTCCTAGGCCTGACACTCTCCATATGTGTCTGAAAAACATGTATAGTGGTTTTAAATATATTATAAACCTATTCCAAAAACATAATAATATTTATTATATCATGTATGACTCATTCATGAATTTACATTACACATTTATTAACAATTCTATGTTAATTCAATGGTTCGTGTAATAACTGCTTTGTTTATCAAATATGTTTTGAATAGATATTCTTGATCATATTAATAATATCTTGAGTTACTTAATTCCATAATGAAAAACATGATTTATATATCATATATATTTAGAATATAAATAAATATAATACAATGAAATATGAAATATAAAACATAATTAATGGAGACGGTAAGCCATACATACACATGAACATTATTTCTGTTTTCTTATCATAATGAATGGAAGAGACTGAATGATATATATATATATATATAAATTATTACTACAGAATTATTATTTCACATATTTCATACTTATTAATTATATATATTTTTATAATCTATCTTAAATAGTTTGAGTGGAGGATCAGTCTTATCGTATCATGAACATGGTAAGTTGTACCTACACATGAGTGAAAGTATCATTTTATTAAAGGTTAAATTGTATAGAATTTGATGGAATATGAATTTTAAAAAAATAATATCATGTAAAATTTATTAATTACATATTTTTTATTAATCATTATACCTATTTATATAATGTATTTATGAAAAACAGTTTACACCACGTCGTAGAGATGGTATGGCGTACGTACGCATGCATGGTGATATTGTTTTTCATATGATGGGTAAAAAGATGTATATGGTTTTACCATAACCATAAAAAATATATAATAATATATTATTCGATGGAGTTATTACCTTAATATGGAAACTACTTAGGAAAAGTACGTAGAATAAAAAAAATTATGTTAATAGAATTTGTAAAACAAATACCTCTTCTTCGAGTGTCTCTTTATTATTTGCACAATGGGACTCCATTGGATGGATTTATGTACAATGTATGGAATTTTGGATGAATTAATATAAGTTGGGAGAGTAAATTCTCAGGGTTTTTATAATCTTAGGTCTTTAATGGGGTGAATAAAAGATAAGGAAGGGTTCCCTTTTATAAGAGATGGATGGGGTACATTTGGGAATTCCAAAACTATTAATTTATAATAAAATTATTTTCAATTTTAAATAGCTCCAAAAAGAGTTATTTATAAGATAATATGTGTAAGGTTCAAAATAAATTTATCTAATTAAGTTTACAAATTGTTAGTTCACCAAATTAACCTTATCTATTCTCTTTAACTGATAGTTGAATAATTTAACTTTTACCATATCAACATTTTTATTTATACCATAGGGTTAATATTGTAATAATAAAATGTCAAATGAACCTAAATATTTTCATTAATGAAATTTTTAATATTATAAGTGTTATTTTTATGAAATCTGTATTTTTAAGAATTTTATAATTTTTAATAAAACATTGTTTATTTTAAATTATCATTTATGTAAATTTGGATACAATTCAATATTTTCAGTGTTAAAAATATATAACCAATGTGATAAACTCATAACAATACTAAAAATATGTCCATAACATGTTTATCAGGTCTATAAAATTTGGGGATGTCATTAATGAAGTCAAAGTATATTAATTTTAATAATATTAATATCATTTATTTGATATGTAAACTGATTTAACAATTACTGCATGATTACTAAACAAGAATTTAATTAAGATATTTCTTCTCTAAAAATTAAAGAAAATTTATCATGGGGAATATAATTATCATATCATTAAAATGAATAGTTATTGATTAATTTATCATTTTTATAACCATATATTAAAAATTATTTATTTATTAAAATTTTAATATGGCACTTAAATCATAATTAAATAATAATAATAATTATCATAATCTTACACAAATTTCTTACCATGGATCATATTTTTTGACAAAGGGTTTATTCGGGACCAAAAACATTTATATAGTTATATTATGATATCTTTTAGGGTTTTTTATGTTATTAGAAAGTTATTTGTAACTTTAATTGCCCTATTTACCTTTAACCGTGCAAAATAAAATTTCAAAGGTACGATTCACCAAAAAAATGTTTTTATCCTATTTGAAAAAAAAATCATACTGATTAAATCCATGTATATATATTTTTAAAAATTCAATTCAAGAAAGTTTTAAATTATGTTTAACTCTAATCCTGTAAATCTGGGTAGAAGGGAGGTAAAAGAAATATTCAAAATTTCAATGAATTTTAATATGAAATTCTATTTTAAAAAAAGGATCTAATGAAATAAATTGGGTTAATGTTTGTATTATTTTCTATTTTGGGTTTAATATAATTTGAAAATGATTATTTAAATGAAAAATTCAATTTTAAAATAAAATTAATAATTTCATTATTCATCAAAATTTGGAACATTTCAGAAAAATAAAAAATTCCACAGTAAGCTAATTCTTTGTTATAAATTACAATGTTCTCTCAATTTTGTCAAATTTAATTTCTATGAGTGTCTAATGTTATTTTTATTATTCCTAAAAAATCCTATAAAATGCAGTTCCATTAAGAAAACAATATCTCTATGCATATAAATATTTTAAAAAAACATATAAATTTCATTATAAATATGTTTAATTTATGTGAAAAATTTATAAATAACATTTAAATTTTATTTTTAAATATTCATATTGTAATATTTAATCGATAGAATATAAATATATCATTGAAATAATTATAATACTAATGTGTTGTTTTGCAGAAACTCAATCTTTTGTGTAACACAATCTAATTCTGTGTCGCATGAAATATAAGATATTAAATTTCATTAAAAAGATAATATACTATGAAATCACGAGGTTTTAAAATACAAACTGCTAAATCTATTAATATAATGGGGTTATAAAAAATAAATCACATCTCTTCATGGAGATGGTAGTCTATAAATAAACACGAGTGACATGTCAATTTTTTGATTGATCAATGAAAATAAACGATAACAATAATTCCCCGCTATTAAATAATTATTATATCATATTTATCATATATATTCAACAATTATATCCTTATTAACATCCATGAAAACATAAATGAAAAATGAATCACATCTAATCATCATTGACATTATATTTCCCCAATAAAATGGAATGTTTGAAGGTTGATAACATTTTATAAATAGAAATTTATTATTATTTCATAAATATCATTAAAAAATATTAAATTAATCATAATATCCAAAAATGGATGATGGTGATGGAAATTTATACATATTTATACCTAGAGGTGGTAGTCAACAATTAGACACAAGGGATACATTCATTTCCCATTTTAGGAAAACGATGTGATAGATGGTTATGTCATAATCAAAATAACATATTTTTATATTTATGATACATGAGCATGAATTTTATAATGGATACAATATATTTATATGTTGTATAAGATTATATAATCATTGAATGATTTGGCTAAAATGATTACCTCTTTATTGGGAGACCTTTTTTAGAATAAACATTAATATTTCAAAGGAAGGTATTTGGGGATGAAATGATGATCTAGGATTAATGTATATATTATATAATGGTATTTGGGATATTATTAAACAATTTATATTTTTCAAGCATTAGTAATAATTTATAATAATAGGTGAATATATATATTTTCAGAAAATTACATATATTGTAACACATAAAATATTAAAATATTATATATATTATAGTTAGGTAATGTGACACCAAGGAACCCATAATTCATATTTAAGAGGTTATATACTCGATATTAAGTCACCAAATCTCATTTAGACCATATATGGACACATTTTTTGACTAATATCCTTGTATCTCCTCAATAAAACAATTTAAACATTATTTGTTTTAAATTTTTTACCATGAAATTATTATTATATGGTCAAAATGTGAAGGGCCTCCAAAAAATATTGAAATATTGAATAAAAACATATAGTACATTTTATCTAATTCAAAATATATATGTTTTATAATTTACCTTTAATATAATTACATAACACAAATGAAAAATGTTTTTAAAAAAATACCTGATTTATGAGTAAAAAAAATATCACATTGAAATAATGTATGAACATAATTTTCCAAAAAAATAGTAGAAATTATATTAAAATTAATTTTCATTGAATTTTGGAACATTCCAAAATAGAATTGATAATCCCAATAATTTCATTAAAAGTTAATATCCAAAAAAAAACATTTTGTCAAAATATAATGTATTCTAATAAAAGTGAAACATTAGTTCACTAATTCAAAATAATATTTAAAAGAATTATTCATCTCATATAAAAATTATTTGGATAAAAAAAATTAAAAAATGGGATAAAATAATGATTATTAAAAATTCAAAATTCGTACACCATTTTTTTAACATCATTTTAACTATTTTACCCTTATAGAGGTGACATGTCTCTATTGGGGTAACTATTGATTAAGTAAAAAAAATAACTACAGATAAATATTTACCCCAAATTCATACTGTGAAATAAATTATTTAAAAAAACAAATATAATATCATTATTTCCATTTTAATACAAATTTTTAAAACAAAATGATTAATAGTATTTTGATAAATTGTTTTTAAACAAAAAAAATTGAGCTTACACTAAAATAAAACTCAATTATGATTCATATGGAATTAATTAGAATATTTATAATTAATGAATAATTAGGATACTATATGATCAAATTACAAATATAATGGTACTTTTAAATTACTAGATTTAATTATAAGAAATGATGGTTTTAAAAAAAATTGTATTTTTCAAGGGTCACAAAAAAATAATAATATTCCCAAAAATAACCAAAAATCCAATGTATAAAAATAATGAAATACCAAATAAAAACTTATATCCATTATTCCAAATTCATGTTATAATTTTTTTAGTAATTGATTATCATATCCACATAGATATTCAAAAAACAATTTTTTAAGAAAACATATATTCAATCATAAATTGACCTTATTGAATAATGTGTAATTATTTATTTGGAAATAATCACCATATTATAATTATATTTAACTTTATATAATATTTCATAATGTATTTACTACTATTAAATCCTACAAATTTCACTCACATTTTATAATTTTACTATAAAAATAATAATATTTTTATAGTATATCATGATTTACTTCTAGCTCGATGTTTCTTATTAATAATTGTATTAATCATGATATTGTTTTAATGAATTGTTTAGTTGTGTTAAAAATATAATTATTTTATTAAGTTAAATATTATTATTTTTAGATTTAAATGATTTATTTTCTTTATTTGAAAAACAAATCCAAAAGGTGAGACTACTCAAATCCTTTGGTTTCATGTGGTTGCTTCATTAATGAAAAAGATGTTGATTATGAATTAGGATTGATTATGATATTTTCTTAGTAGTCATCGCATAAATGTGATTGTAATGGTTGGAAGAGATCTAATATTTATTGAAATTTCATATGTTTTTACAGATCAATATATGTTTTAGTAACTATAGAGTGCACATTTCAGACAATAATGAAGAACCAATAACAATTTATTAAGGGACAACCAGAAAAGTGATGTTAAGGTCAATATATTGGACAAATAATGTAATATGAATCAACCATGTGATGGAATGTGGACTGACTACATGAATAAATGTGGACATACCAAATTATGGAATGTGGCATGATAACATGATGTAAATCAAACGAACTTCATTAAGAAATAAGAAATTACCTCCTAAATAAACGATAACGTCAAAAATTATGAAATAAATACCTTCCACAAGAAATATTTCTTGTATTGTTCATGAAAGGTCCCTCGATTGTGGCCACACATGGAACGTCATGTGACTGTGGATGAACATGGTAGGTCGAGTTATTGTGGGATCGCATGGTTATTTGATCAAAAACCATATTATCCTTAAGGAGGGTTATGTGGAGTAAGTTCTAATAAATCATGAAGGATTGTATAAAGACAATTACATGTAATTTTCATCATCTTTGAAAAAAGAATATTTGAAAAAGGTTATATTTTTTATATATTGTGAAATTAGTGAAATTATTTTATGATAAATATTATAATTTTATTTATCATATTTTTGTTCTAATGAAGAAAATTTCATGAAATAATTTACCACTATGAATATAGGAGCTACAAAGATACACATTTATATATCTATATATATTTAATTATATGATAATAGTAATTTCATAAAGACTATAATTATATGTATTATTTTTGATATATGTTCATCAACATTTATTGGGGTTTATGGAAAAAAACTAAAAGATTCACGGATAGATTAGAACTTGATAAATAATAATGAATTCGAATATTTTTGAACAAATTAATTCGAATAATTCATGATATTACCTTATATTGTAGATGGAAAAGAAAAAAGAAGAATTGTGACCTTTGTTAATTATTTTAAATTTAAAATACTAAAAATAGATGATCATGGAATATTTAAATGTCAATTCTTATGGGTTAGTATATCAGATATTAGATTTTGTACATGTTTTATTTTATTCAAAATTATTGATTTTCATTATAGTGTGAATATCAGGGAGAGAAATAATAGAATGTTAATTGAAATTTCATGTCAAAATATATATCGTTATCTAATATTTGTTTATATTTTTTATTATAAGAATTTTTTATAGATGAAATAAGGATGAAGATATAGAAATAATAAATAATAGGTTATAGCTTCTTGTTTTGTAAGAAATCAAATAGGAATAATTTATGATTTTTTTATGTGAATGTGGGAAGTATTTTCTCACTATCGTGATGACATGTTGAATAATATTTGTGTTGATTTGTTCTCTTATTGAATTTTTTTTATTATAATTTCATTTTTAGAATAACAGGCACAATTAAATGATTATATTATAAAGTAAGTGAATGATATAGCCGGTATGATGTAATCTGAAAGGGCTTTTATAAAATGGATTTTATGATATCATACTATATTTAATCATTTCAAGGACATGATATAGATATTTTGTATTAAATAATGTAAATTTTTATATTCATATTATAATTTTTTTATTTTTGGTTTTAGTAGATTCATTTGATAATAATCAAATGATAAAATCTGTATAAATAATTAATTGTAACTAGTAGTGACCACTAATTAACCACACCCCTCTAATGGGTCAAAAGGTCCTATAATGATTAGTATAAAAACCCTTCCCTTTACTATACATTAAAACATGATTTATTACAACAGATTAATGTTAATACAACCTGATTGATCGAGAAGTATCGTGTATTTGGGAATTATGTATATTACATTATGATTTAAAATAGTAATAAAACATCATTTTGATTGAAAACATATCTATCATCCTCCCAAATAAACTACATGGGATAACCTAGGTACGTACATAAGAAAGAGGTGAGATATTAATCCTCGTAATGGAATAAATGTGGAATCCCATGAATAAGGTAATTCACATTAGAAAATAAACATATCAATTTGTAATAAAAGGATTGAGAATCATAAACATGAAGAATAAGGCAGGATATAATCCGATAATCCAAAAGGAGATAAGTGAAATTTGGAAATAACTTATAACACTACATCATAAACATAGGATTAGGATTAATGAATGAAATAATGATGGAAAACGTACAATAGAGGGATTAGGTTCACTCCCTATCCCAACATGAAATCCCATGAGACTAAAATTAACCTAATAGATTACAGTGCTATTAAATTTTGGGTCCACCCATCAAATTAATTTCATTCATAGGCTTATGTGTCGAATATAGATCATAAAATATGTATTAAGTTTTAATCACATATTATTACAAGAACATGGATTGTGGAATGAATACATGTAATTCCCATTTCAAATAGTTATAATCTTGTAAAGGTGAACACCCATGAAAAAATGGGTATGGTATTCACTACACAATTATTTTGGAATGGAAAATCAAGATAAAATTTCAATATTATTACTACGTCCCATTAAAAAACTAAAAATTTCTTGATGAGAGAGAAATTGGTATTTCATAATTTTTACATCAAATTGTAATTAATAAAGATATGTAATGTAATATCCCGACATCAGGAATTAGAAATAGATGGCATATGATAATAAAGACTCTTTAATAAAAAGTATAATGGGATGATCCCTTACTTGAGTGTGTCATTCAAAATATATTTTATAGGCTTAAGATAAAAACAAATTAAAAATATTGATATTATTATTCTCACAAAAACGTTTTATCCTAATAAATTAAATTAATTACAGTTATAGAGTGATATTAATTTTATATATAATATATATAAAATAATAATTATCCATATTCACCAAATATTTCTTTTTTTCTTAAGATAAAAACAAACTCAAATTTATGCATAAAATATTCTATTTATATTTAGGCATTTTGACGAATTTTAATGAATATCTATTTTTGAATCCAATTTTTGGAACATTTATATATTATAAAGGTCAAATTAAACTTAATATCATAATTATAAACATTAAAATTTGTTTAGGGAAATTTTTTGTTATATTTATGTGATGTTTCATTTGATAATTAATATCCAAAAAATTTCATTTTATTCCAAGAGTTATTTTCTATCAAAATTATATATATTGTTAAATTATATTTCTATTTTGTTTTAATGTAAAATTATATGAAATATTTATAAATTAATCCAAATTATGTCTTTTTAACAAATTCCTATTTGAAAATGGGTATAAAAATTTGTAAACTATTGGACGTTTTTACATTAATAACCTGCATTGCTGACCCGTCTATGGTATACAATTTAAATTAATTTCATCCACTTCTATGTTTTTTGTTAGGAAAATGGATTAAGTTTTTAGAATAACTATATTTCCTAATTTCTAATATGGTAGACTTATTGTTTTCCAAAATTATTAGTGAGGGTAATAAAAATTAATTACAATGGTTAATGTAGAATAATACTCAAACGGGACTAAAACTTAATCTTAAGGGCCCAAATGAACTAGAAACTAGTCCAATATCCATTTTATTGAAATATATAGACACTAGAATTTATTTAATATAAATTTTAAATTATTGGATCCACATTAAATGTGAATATCAGGGATGGAATTCCCTTTCCCAAAATTTATAAGAGTTTCACGCCTCCTCCACTATAAAAAGGCCTCCTATCCTCCCACTTTCTAACACATTTAAAGATACTTTGGAGAAAAAAATATTACAAAATATATCAAAAACATTCAAACCATCGTCCAAGTATCCTTAAATTTTTTATAATATTATCAATGTAATCCCTTTGGAAAAAACCAAAATTAGTTACCCTAAAAAGTGTTAACATCTTTCCTCAAGCTCTTGAGTTTTATTTCTATTTTACACATACTAATATCTCCATATTACATGATTATATAAGAAAAAAGTATCATAAATATAATAGGTTATTTTTATTATAATTTTTAATCTTAACTTACAAACATTCTCATCTAATGGGTAGCGAACATACAATTTATGTGAATGTTGAACTACTACCTCACGAAATGATGATTGTTCGTTCTTCCTTTACTACCTCTCATGGTGGTCATTTTGACTGAAAGTATACATATATATGACATATATGATATTTATAATGTATTAATGTTTATTTAATTATTCTATAACACATACCTATATACATTTGATTTTTTTAAAGACGATTACAATGTGTGTGGAAATGTGGATTGTTGCCTCCTTAATCCAACATGATTCATTAATGATATACATGGAACATAATAAGGATGATTTTAATAAACCTATGTAACATATATAAAATATATATGATACAATAATATTAATATACATATTTATCATTTACTTTTCATATTTATAAAATGAAAAACAAATGGGAGTAGCATCCATGTTTACATACGACCTACCATATCCACAAACAATGAACTACTTTTCTTATCTCCAAATATTTTGAATTGTTATAAATACATATAAACTAAATATATATGATAATTATGTCATGTTTAAATTATGGAGATTCTGAAGTCATGATCTAATTAATAATTACCAAATATGAAAAATAAATAACGTGCTTTAGAAAACTAGTTAATTATCACATAAAATAGTTAAAATAATGAAATTTTGTAAAAAATGGGAAATAAACAAATAACAGAATTTAATATATGATATTATGAACATAATTTTAGTTTTGGAATAATATTTTTAATTTTTTTAAATAATTATTTATGATGATAAATACCCCACAACAATATAGAAGGTTAAGGTATGAGATTTCATCTCGATTTACATTCCTTTAATACTTATTTGTTGTTATGCACAACATCACATATATATGGGGTATATAAATCCCTTTTCATATTTTTTTATGGAATAACACTATTTTAATTATATTTATTTTTTCATTTAGTTTTATTCCTTCATAGTGATTGTGATTTAAATGTTTCAATGTGGTATGGGATACTTTGGAATGGTTAATGATTATTTTTCTCCAAAATAAATTTACTAGGCACTATTAAAATACATCCTTTTTTTATTGTTTTTTTATCATGATAAAATAATTTTGTTTAAATATAAAAATTATTGGGTGACAGATATAATTATTTCCTAAAAAATTCCATTTTTATATAAGGCATTCATAGTGAAAGTTTTTGTATTATCTACGAAGTTATTGAAAAATTACTATCTTTTATTCTATACGGATATTTAATGAGGCATATTGTTTATTTATTAAATAAATTATTAGATAAGTGGAATGCTTTGGATATGCATGAAATGAGTGGGCCCCAGTTATTGGCATCCCCTCAATGTATATGTAGTCTCATGAGATGAAATAGTAAACCAAGTGGATGGGTTTTTACCCGATCATCTAAACTGTCTTGTGAAATGTATTGATGGTAATGCTTACCTATACAAAGGAAACATGGAATATAATAATTATGAATTTCCCAAATTTATCTTCAGTCATTATTTATCCATGAAATTTTTTATAGATATATCTATGGATTTGTTTTATGTTTAGGTATTTGATTGAATGGAATATTTATTTGGTTTATTACAATACCATATTAATATTGAATTTTGTACTTATTTAAATATAATTTGTTATTATTTATTTACATTTACATATTGATCTATTATCATTGATTCATTGTTTCGTTCTCATTAATTTCCCTTAATGAGAATTTTAGCTCACCCTTATTATGTTTCATTTCTCCATGTTATGAAGATGAATCCTTTGAATTATATTTTAAGGATTTTGTTTATGTATTTTAATTATGTATCATGTTTTTATTTACTATTTCCAAGTTTATTATGTTTATCATGAATGTAATTTGGATTTTCTATATAGCCTAAATGATCTGTCTTTTAGGATATGATTCCTTTTAATCATAACAATGTTATAAAATAATATATGAGCTCTAGGATTTTTAGGTCAGGGTGTTGCAGTTAGTATTAGAGGAATTTTTGAAATATCAGTGGAAACTATATTTAGAAGACATTGATTGGGGAACATCCCTGAAAATAGAATTTTGGGATATGTTAAGAAAGATATCCTAGAATTTATGTAAGGATGATATTATGTGGTTATTCCTATAAATGCATTACATTCTTGATACTACAAGTGGATGTAGGGTTTGAACATATATACCTCAGAGTAATAACACAGAAAAGGTGTGTTGGTTCTGACTTAGTGTGACCTAGTATGTGACAATAGGCCTTAATTTTTATTGGGTTTGACAATCCTATGAGATAGACTTTGGATATTTCACAAATGTTTTTCAAACTATTATGAAGTATTTGAAAGTAAATATTTTTCAAAAGTAACCAAGGTTTTTTATTCTATAATTTATGATGCATAAATTTATGGTATTTTCTATAAAATATTTAGAGTTATAAAAATTTCTTAATTTTAAGAGATAATTAGGTATAATTCATTTTTTAGAATTTGTTCCTTGAAAAAATAACGGTATCAATAATCATAGCCAATATAGAGGTTTCCGAAATGAAAAAGTCAATGTATCTGGTATTGCAACTAAGAAAATTATATATATATTTGGGTAGCATAGTAATGTTTTGAAAAATAAGATTTCTTGAATTGAAGAAACTATTACAAGGAGATAATCTCTTATGTTTGATCATGTTATGTGACAAAATCTCTTGTTATATTATGTGACTAATAATCCAATTGTATATAAGAAATGGATTATGTCTCTATAGAAGATAATTATGACCTTCGAATATAATGAGATGAAAAATTTTACACTTTTAGTCTATTATCTCAATAGTGATGCTGATCAATTTGGGTTTATGATCCATAATACAAGGGAGGAAGAAGATATTGAACTCCTGGAAAAGATAACATTAAAGGAGACATTCTTTGATAAATACTCCCACATGATCTAAAATTGATACAAATAGGAAGGTTTTTAGATTAAAGATAATGGATGAATAAAGTGTTGAAGATCATGAAGATACCTATAAATGTTATATAGGTATGATACATATTATATGAGTAACACTTAGTGCAAGATTGAAATCTTCTATGAAGGTCTTAAACCAACTCTCTAAAGGGAACTGGTTTCCCAAAAAATTTCATCATATGATTATATAGTTATATTTTCTATAAATACATTTAAAGATTTCTTTATGTACAATGGATTAAAATGTAATAAATATAAAATTAAATTGGAATATAAAATGACAAATAAATTGTATGATGGAGAGAGTGATTTTCTAGCATGTGATAAATTTTAAAAGAATAACCCTGATAAATTCTTGAAAGGATTAGGAGTATGTTATAAGTGTGGATAGAATGGTCCCCATGCTGTTGAATGAAAGGGTAAGAATTTGTTCAATGATGTTAAATTCAACATCTTCAAGGATGTGGGGAACTATGCAAATGAATTCTCCATGAATCAGGAGAATATACCTCATAAAAAGCTAAGGGGTCGTAGTTAAGAATATTTTATAGAAACAACCAAAGTGGAAGGATTAATTTTATTATGTATTTGTATCTAGGAAATATACTGTAAAATTATTTTATTTATGATTTTCCCATCATATGATTTATGAAATATATGAGGATTCTACTGCTATTGTTTTTCATTATGGATTTTAGATCATATGTAAAATTGTATCCTGAAATGTTACTCACTATAAAGTTAAAAATTTGTCGAAAACGAATTATTGAGGGAACAACAACCCAAAATATTTTTTGATTATGAGATAATGAAAAATAAATGATTGGTTTGGATAAGTACAGAACACACTATAACTAATTAATGATTTTTTTCAAAAAAACTGGTTAATTATATCATTGATGGAGTCTACAACACTTTTGGATTTGATGAATATATCCATTAACATGTGTCTTCCTTAAGTAATAAGGAATAATTAATGTTTCCAACAATTTTCTATGTTTATTTGAGTTATTACTATATTTCAAGGGGATACATGATGATGTTAATCACATGTTTAGAATGTGAAAATTTAGATATTGTTAATGTTGATTAAAGTATGATGATAATATAATTTTAGAAAATCTGTTGGCTTATTTCAAATGTTTGGGATCACAATATTTTTAAAAATTTAACAATTTATGAAATAGTTAAATTTGAATCTTGGATCAAATTTTAGAGATTGATATATTAAATCAATATACAATAAATCTTGTTCTAAGAGATGATGTAGAGGTAGTTCAATGAACAAAAAAAAGTTAATATTGTTATTATAGAAACCTACTAAGTAAATATATTTAATTATATTATTATTGATGTAAATAATTCCTAAACTCTAGAAAAAAGGATCTTGAAACCAAAATATATTCATAAAACCTTTTTTCTTCAAGGAATAAAATGTCCTATTAGATCGATGTGGATTTATTTATTCGTGATTTTTTATATATTCATAACCATATTCTATATTAGTCTCCATTAGAAAATTATTTTTTATATTTTTCTAATGTAATGATGTTTCCATTTCCCACATTGTTTCTCCTACTACGGAACCTAGTTACATGAACATTATACATTCATTTCACTATTATTAATAAGAATTGATTTTAACTGTATTTATGATGTGGGTTTCTCAAAAATAGATTATTTTAAAATATAAATCCATATATTATTGAGATAAAAATTAAATTGTTATGAAAATTTTAATTAATATGGGAAGATTGTAACACCATGAAATTATAAGGTAAGAACATTGAATTTGATATTGTGTATCACATGCCTCACTAAACGTATAAAAGAATATAATACCCCAAGAGTTTAAGTTATAAATAAAATTTAAAATAAAATTAATATAAGATATATCTTGAAATAACTGTGATACTTAGTTAGCATATGTCACATATAAAATTGAGTATCTTCAAATGCCATGTATTACATGGAAGACCGATTTTTACTAAATAACGATAAATTATTAAAATATTAATTAATGTAATAATATAAAATATAGACTATAAATTATTATTTAAGAAAATTGATAACAAAATTATTAAAATATAAGGTTTTAAATAATATAAAATGGTTTAAGTGGTTTAAAATTAAATACAACTAAATATGAAAACCAATTGAATATAAAGGTAAATATTATTATTTTTATATTAGCAATGTTTCATTTCTATAATAAATTTAATTAATAAAAAATAGTCAGTGATATTAATTAGATATATATATTATAGAATCAATAAAATATTTCTTCCATTCAACCAAAATATTTCATTTTCTTATGATAGAAACAAACACAATTTTAGACATGAAATACCATATTTTTATTTAGGAATTTTTATATCATTTAATGGAGAACATATTTTAAATAAATTATTTATTTTCATGTATTATAAATGTAAATATAAACATAAAATATAAATTAAAAATAGAAAAATAAGGTTACATTATATATTTTTTATTTTAATGTGATGTATAATTTTTAATGAATTGTTAAAATAATGAATTTTATTGCAAAACTGCTTTTTTAACCAAATTATTTATAGTGTGGTATTACATTTTTAAATATTTTAAAGTAAAATTATATAAATAATATTCAAATTAAACCAATTCATGTCATTGGAATCAATTCAACTTTTAAATTATTTATAAAAACATATAAAACATTCAAACATTCATACTATAAGAACCTGCATTGTCGACCGGTCTATGCGATTAAATTTTAATTAATATCTACCAGTTCTATATTTTAAAATTGGAAAAATGTATTCCATATAATTAAACATAATTATTTATAATTTATAATATTTTTATCCTAGAATTTTATCAAAAACATTAGTGAAAGTAATTATAATTAATTACAATGATTAAGGTAAAGTATAGCTTAAAGGGGGATTAAATCTTCATCTTAAGGGCTCAACTGACCTAGAAACATGTACATGAGAAATTTTATATAAATATATAGATATAATAACCAATATTTCCCACATATTTATACTATTTAATACTCTTTCAATTTTAATGTCTTTGGGTGGAATTTTCGTTTCCCAAAATTTATAAGATTGTCGCTCCTCCGTACGGTACAAATATTTCCTCTCCTCACACTTCCTAACCCTACTCAAGTCACATTTGACTAAAAAATATCTTCCTAAATATCTCTTAAAATCCATAATAACATCCTAGGATCCTCCCCATGGGCATAATGTCATCCATGGAATCGTTTTGGTGAAAACCAAAAGGAATGACCCGAAAAAGAGGTAGCATCTTTTCTTAGGATCATTAGTTTTATTTCCATTCTCCACCCCTCCACTATTCTTATTCCGTTATTTTATAATAGAAATATCACCATAAAACCCCTCATATTTTTTTTGATATGTTTTCTTCATACCCAAAAACACTCTCATATAATGGGTAAAAAACATTCTCTTTATGTGAATGGGGAACTACCGCCTCACAAAACTATGATTGATCATTTTTCCTTTACCTTTCCTCATTATGGTAATTAATATAGAGAATATAAATAAATATTATTAATATGATATTTCTAATTTATCTATTTTAATATAATTTATTATAACACATACCTATAAACTTTCTGTTTTGTGTAAATACGATAGCATTGTTTGTGGATGTGTGGACTACAGTCTCCTTAATGCGATATGATTCATCCACTATATAGTTGGAACATATCAAGGATGATTTCAATAAAACTATTTAAAATATATGACATATATATGAAAAATAAATTATAATGTATATTTGAATCATTTATTATAAATTATTTTAATATGAAAAATAAATGGTAGTAGTGTTCATGTGAACATATGACCTACCATCCCCACAAAAATGCACTTAATTAATTATCACTGTATATTATGGATTATAATAAATAAATATATTATTAATATATATAATAATTAATTTTTGGTTTCAATTATTCATATGTTTAAATCCGGATCATGTTAATATGAACATCAAATTTAAATTCAAAATGTACTTGAGAAAACTATGCAATTAACACACAAAATAGGTAAAATAATTAAATAGTGTTAACAAACTAGTAATAAAAAATTATAAGAATTTGAGATACTATATTATAAACACGATTTTGGATCTTGTATAATTTATTGACAGATTATAAACCACTATAATAGAGTATGAACACCACACAACAAAAGGTCTGCAAATCATTTTTTTTCATTTTCAAAATCCGGGTTAAAGGGGACCGGAACCCCAACGTACAACATGCATACATAGATGAAACTTAAACAAACCAGAACAACACACCATTACACCTCATAATAGCCATAATCGTCTCCAAAACCCATACAGGATTCCTCCTCACCCGTAGATGACTCCCACTATGGGTTCCTCTAATACTTGGCACTTTGAACCCTACTTCTAAGCTGCTCCAGAAAAGGCCGTTCAGGTCACACAACAAAAGGGATTCCTTAGTTATGGGATTTCTTCTCTATTTACATTCAATTGAGACCTATTTATTGTTTTAAACCACATCACTTTTATATGGTGTATATACACCCCTTTCTATTGATATATCACGAATCCCCTTATTTTCTATATTTTCAATGTTTCATTTTATGTAATTAGTATATGGATATTATGATTTAAATGTTTTAATTTGGTATTGGACACTTTGGAATTTTTAAAGATTCTTTTCCCCAAGAATGTGTTTAATGGTAATCATTAAAATCGTAGCTTATTTTTATATTTAATATTATATAGAAATAATATATATATTTAAATATCCACTTTATTGGGTGATAAATGTTATTATTTCTTAATAATGTATACCATTTTTACATATGGTGTTCACTTTGATAGTTATTTGATTAACTGATAAATTATTTAAAAATTCACATATTTTATTCAATAATAATATTTAATAAGGAATTTTTTTATTAAATATATTATTATAAATGAACTATTCTTTAGATATGTTAAAACAATATGGGGCCCAGTTATAGATAGCCCCTTAATGCATTAGTTGTCTCGTGAGATGAAATAATTGACCAAATTAGATGGATTTTTACCCAATATGGTAAAGATTTTTATGAATGTTCTTGGCAGTAATTGTTTAATATACATAGGAAACATTTAATCCAATAAATATAAATTTACATCATTTATCTTTAGTTATTATTTATCATTGAGATTTTCCATCGACATATCTATGGATGCATTTTATTTTAAGTTCATTCATTAAATGGAATGCACATTAAATTTCTTACCGTACCATTTTAATATTGACTAATGTAGTTATATCAATGGCATGTGTTGTATGGTGTTTAATTTTCAATGTTTATTTCTTCTCCGCAATTAATTTTTATTTGAATTTTATGTTTACTTATAATTTATTCTCAACCTTATTATGCTTCCATTTTCCAGGTTATGAAGGGGAATCCTTTGAAGAAGATTTTAGGGATGTTTGTTATTTCTTTTTTATTATTTATAATGATTGTATTTAATATTTCCAAATGAATTATATGTATATTATATGTAACATGGATTTCCAAGACTGTTAAAATGATCGTTCCTTCATCATTTCATTCCAAGTAATCATGATAATGTAAAAAATTAATACACTATCTCCAAACCTCTAGGGGAATGGTGTCACATGAAATGTAATCGTGGGTTCTATTATATAGGAAATTATTAGGGATTTCATTATTATTTCTCAAACATAGGTTTTGGATAGTATATAATAAAATTACAAAACTAGAAACCCTTACTTGTTTTTCTCACATGGTATCCTTAGAATGGGAGTGGTTTTCATTATTTTATAAGGAAAAATGCCAAACCTAATAAAATACGTCCCTTTCTTATATATAAGTGAGTCATACACTTAATGAAATTATTTTAAACAATTAAAATATATTATTGGTTTTGGAGGACCCGTAATGGATTTATAAAATTAATAAAATAAATATAAAATCTCATTATATTAAATAGAAAACCTATATTCGGACTTGGATACATTTTGTATTATTTATTACATCAATTTTTGGTCATTATGTTGTCATAATACACAATGTACATTTATACGGTATTTAATTTTTTCCCGAAAATTTAACTATATAAAAAATTATGAAAAATTAAATTGTGTATACATTTGACATTTTGATTCCAAAATTATTATATATTTTATCTGAATAATTTTATAACTATGTTAATTTTTACTTTTAAAATGAGATTTGACATTTATAGAGAAATTTTGGGTTTTTTATAATAACAATTTCAAAACCTCAAAAAAATACATTTGACATCAAAAATATTAACTGATCATTTATATTTCACAAAAATTATTTAATAAATTTTTTTACTAAAATACTATTTATTTCAAAAATCCATTAATTAATCAAAATAAATTACGTAGTTGAAATTTAATATTATATAAAAATGGTAATTATGTTTTATTTTATCAAAACTAATATCATTTATAACGTAATAATAATAGTATTTAAATATATTCATTATTCTATAAAAAATAATATAAATACTCACATTTTTATTTTCTTGATACATATCAATTTAATACCAATATAAACACCCTAAGAGTAAGGTGCATGATAGTGAGACTTTCATGGGGTGGTTCGATATACAGGTTTGTGTCATATTCAATATAATCTTGAACTACTCCTATAAATGGTTTCCATAGAGATTAAGATGTTGGATCTCTTATTGTTCATGGTTGAGTGAAAATCCAAGTGATTCTATTGACCTATAAGCTTTTATAAATGTAATTTATAGGGTTAGAACCTACTAGACTAGGTCATCAATTCCTTTGTCTGAGTCATTTGTATTTAATAAAACCCTATATTTATACAGGTAATGGGTTCACATTTCAATGACTATGTTATCAAAAGTAATAATTCATATTTCTTATATAAATATGATAGGATATAATAAAACTAAATAAGAGAATGATTTTTATATAACGATATTATATAATAAGACATTTCATTAAATTGCATGAGGAATTTTATTTAGAATGGTTTGGGTCCTCACAATTCCCCCCCCCCCCATGAAATATCTCCCATGAATGTTTTATTTCCCACAATAAAATATATGATGGTAACCCTATTTCATCACATCCTATGATTCCCATGTCTCTTCTTAAATATATTGGTTTCTCCACATCAAATTGAGAAGTATTATTTTCTTATTCCATAAAACTTTGTCTATAAGATTTAAGATATTCTCTGGATGTTCAGATTAAATTTAATTTTAAAACTGTGTGAACTCTGGTCTATGTACATTTGAGGGGAATATTATGTAATTTCTCAAGTGGGATACATGGAATAGATCGTGCTATTGATGGAGTTTAGGTGGAGTTTCACATAAATAATCCATCACCCCATTGTGATCAAGGATCTCAAAGGGCTCGATGTAAATTGGAATTAGATTTAATTTCTTACCAAGTCTCATAAGATTATTCTTGGGAGATATGATTAGGAATACTTTGTATCCAACAACAAACTATACATATCATCTATTATTATCATAGATATTCAGTGGATTTTGAGTTGTCTTGATATGCTGTTGAATATTCTTAACCTTTTTTATTTTTCCTCAACCATTTCAGGGCCTAGAATTTTCAATTCCTCAACCTCATCCTAATATGAAGGCATTCTACTCTTCTTCCCATAATGATATTTTTATGGATCCATTTGTATTCTCTAGTATAAATAATTTTTGTAAGAGAACTCGACCTAAGTAAGATCATGTTCCTATCCTCCATTGATGTAATTTGATTATGCAGCCAAATGTCAAAATGTGTTTGGATAGTCTTCTCATATTAGAGATTAGTTTGAGTGTGATTTCCTACTAAAGATCAACACAAAATTCAGAAAAAGATGGAGACTCATCAATAACATATATGTGAATCATGGATCTCGATCAGATATAATCTATAGTGGTGTTCAATGCTACCTCACTACCTTACTATTGTATATATATGCTCTTTGATCAAGGGATAAGTCTTCTCGAATCATATTTATGTGTTTAGTCTTTGTAAGACAATCCAAAATAACCTAGATAACATTTATTCATATAGATAAATGTCCATGTCTGGTGGAAAATTCCATGGTAATGTATTGGAATTTCATGGTTGGTTTGTGTAATGTTTTTAATATCCCATTATTCTTTTGTTTTCAGCCATCACTTGTTGAAATACAAAGAATAATGATGGATATTTAGAGATCAACTTCTTTATATTGTCCCTAAAATAATTCTCTCGTAGATCTCGATAAATATTTGTGAAACATGGGTCAATGGAGAATGTCAAAATATGAGCATCATCCAATGGTTCTTTATTTAACTCTGGAATTGATTTTACACATAAATGTCACAAAATTCCCTAAACTCAGTCTTCCTTAACATTGAAACACAAGGATTTATCTTCTGTTATAGTTTTAAATTTGATATAAATTCACAAATCATATCATTGAGAATCCAATATCTTTTTCAAAAGATATCGTTTATAAAGCATTTGGTAAAGTTTATGTGATGTTCCATCCTCAACTATTCATATGTCAATCCTTTTTAAATCTAAGCAGATTTGACCCTACTCAATTCTTTATAATTATAGAATTGTTGGATCCTTCCAACATGGAGAGTCTTAAATTTTATTATTTCTCATAGGATGGTAGTGAATTAAGATGTCATAGTCATGGTGTAACACCCCAATATTTCATATTAAATTATTTTCTTCAAATTAATTCAATATCTTACACTACATGCAACACCGAGTTTGAGTGCACCACTACTTAACAAACTACCCGTAAAAAATGGATTGTGAATATAATTAACTGAATTTTAATTTTATGTACTACATATAATAATAAAATCCATATTATGTGTTTCTTAGACATAATATAAGAAAAATATTCAATTTTTTAGATAAAAGAAGTATTTTTTAAAAAATATGCAATTTTATCACATTTTAATGGAGAACCTTTTTTAAATAATATATTTGACCCTTTTATATATTCAATTTTACAATATAAACATCATATTTAGAAGTGGGAGATAAAATTCAAAATTGATAAATTTTTCGGTGCGTTTCGGAAAAGTATCATATTTTGATGAATAGTGAAAAATACTAATTTTTAATTGAAAACAACTTTTTAAATCAATATAATTTAGAGTGTTAAACTGTACATTTAATGGGATTTAATTATAAGTATATTAAATTTTTATCAATTAATCCGATGTTGGAAATTTGAAATAAATTTACATATAAATTAGACATAAACACATATGAATCATTTGATCAGTTTTACTCCTCAAAAACCCGCTTTCTGGTTTTGACAATGAGAATATTTTTTAAAAATAATTAATACAACATATATATTTTGAATTTGGTAAAATAGATATTATTTTTTAATTTAGAATATTAATATTATTATTGAGTGAATTTACGGTATTTTTCTGGAAACAATCTATTTTTTATGAATAGTGAAAAACATCGCGTTATTGATTAAAACCAACTTTTTTTAAATAATTATTTGCTTTTTAAAAATATATTTTATTAATATATAGATATATAATAACAATATATGTTAAATATAATTTATTTGAGTAATTTTATAATATAATTATAATTGTAAAATTTTATTGATCTTTTTATCGTCTTTTACCCACCATCTAGGCACATTAGCAATTTTGCATAAAATATAATTTTTCTCATTTGTGAGTTGAATTTCAAAAATCCTAGAGACATAGTTGACATTATTAAGTATAATTTTGTTTAAGAGGATAAATATAATTTTTGTTCAAGATTAACTTTTCAATTTTATTTGCCACGGTTGAAAGTAAATAGGGTAATTAAAGGTAAAATGTTATTATAATTACCTGAACACATCTCCTAATTATATTTTATAAGTTTATTTATACCAAAATAAACCATATAATAAAATACTTTCATTTTAATCCAATAGGATTAGAATAGGAAATATATTATTATTATTTTTAAAGAATAGTTAAATGTCTTAAATTCCATGTTTAATAACTAATCCATTTTTAATATAGGGTTATACATAAGATAAATTCGACTATAAATATTCATTAGAAATCAAGAAATACTTCCTATAAAATGATATTTTATTCATAATTTTTTGACATTAAATGATTAAATTTATTTATGAAAAAATAATGATGCATCAATTACCTTATTATTGAAAATTAAAATAATTGATATTATAAATATCCTAATAAATATAAATTTAGACTTTTGAAGAATTACACTAATTTTATTGGTTAATATGACATGTTAGGATTGATTTAATTTATTTTGTTCTAAGTAATCATGTTTTTGGACTTTCATAAAAACCAAATACTAAATAGTGTCAACACTGACATAAATGAGTTTATAAAACAAATAATATGTTATTAAATGTTATAATATTTCTAAAAATCTATTGTTCGGCCAAAATATAATGAAAGATATGTCATTAATAAACCACATGGGGTTGTCTTTGAAAAAACCTAATATTTTTCAATAAACACTTTCTCCTTGTCAACATGTCATAATCACATGAAATCGAAACATAAGAAACTATTATGTGCTATGTGACCTTTAAAAATATTTATTTCACTTCGGTGATGTGAATTTCAAAAATATGACAAACAGTGTTGCGATCGGTAAGTTACTTGGAGTCCAATAAAAAAACATAATTTTCGGTAAATAATAACATACCATAATTAATAGTAACATACCCTTATGAATAGTGATATAAACTAATAAATAGTAACCTTAGCATTGATAGTATATAAATAATATTAAAGTTAAAGTATGATATACAAATGTTTTGGAATAAGTAAATTAATGTTTTAAAACAGTTTTTGTATTATAAATTATGATTTAAATTAAATATTAAATTAATCATTTTTAGAAAATTATTTCTGAAAAATGGACTTCATTTTTGTATTCTACATGTCAAAAAATGGTTAGAGGGATTTTTTGGGATTTTTTTTAAATTCATGAATTTTTATGAATAATGAAATACCATAATTTACAAAATAAGCTGAACACAATAATTATAGAGTCTTTTATAATGTTTTCCTTATATAGGATAAATTAATTCGGATTCACATGATAAAATTAATATTCTTGGTCATGGAAGGCTCACTATTCCTTGTCTGGTGGAGAAATAATATATTAATAAATATAAAATTGAGAAATCATCTCTCCCATCAACTATAAAACCCCCCATTACTCCCCCTTTCCTTCACTCCTCTCAAGCCTTTTTTCTTCTCCAAATTCTATCCAAATACTTTCCCAACCAGTTCTCCCACGTCCAGCATGCTTTTAACTCTAAAAAAACCAAAACCTCTCCTAAAGGAGGCTCTCAAGGACGTTTGGTTTAAGAGGTAAATTCCTCTTTTCAATTTTTTGTTTTTCCTTTAAAGTTCATTTGTTTTATTTTTCTATTATTACATATTTTCATAATAATGTTTTTATGACTCTAATACCTTCCATGTACTGGAATGTTCTCATGATAGTGAAATAATTTATCATCATCTCTTTTTTTAACCTTCTTTATAATAGTTTCAAGAACCCCATCAGAGATGTCTCAATTTACCACATTCAAGGACAATGGGATTTTGATTTCTATTATCATTCTCAATTATGGCCAGGAAACCATTGTTGTTTTAATGGGACCATGTTATTATATATTTTATATACCCTATGTAAGGTTCTGTAATCCCTTTTTATAAATGGTATTATGTTATAATGGAAAATGAGTTCGTTGTAATCAAAACCCACAAATTAACTGAAATAGTTATCATTAAAGTTCTATATAATAAATCATCATTATGCCATGTAACCAAGTTATATAAATGACCACTAACACCTATGGATAATCATAAATAATTTTAGAATTAAATTCTAGAGATTTAAATCCATTCCACATCAACTCCATTAACTAAGAACAAGTGAATCTTTTATGAAAATAAAGAAAATAAACACTGCAGAAGACGAAATTCAATTTAATAACTTATCAATAAGGGTATAAATAAACTAAATAGAATTATTATAAACTAAATTAATTTCTAATTAGATCTGAAATAGGTAACTAATATGTATAATTTCATATTCTTGGAGCGTTAGTTTAAGAGCACAACACGTTCGGATTTTAGGAAAGGGTTTTTCCACCCGAACATCCATTTTCATTCGGGTTACTTTTATTATCTAATAATCTCATTGAAATTATGATACATTATTATGTAGTCCTCATAAAATATTTTTAATTTTTCTACATATTTTTACCAACCAGAACCCTTCCTTATTTTGTAGATAGTTACATGTTTTAAAAGGAACATTCAAATTTTTTTCCTGAAATACAAGATCGATCCAAGGGTATATCCCTAATTCATTCCTATTTTAATGGGCACTCTATAACCTATTTTTGGAAAAACATATATACAAAATCACTTATTTTATTATAAAATAACTATATTACATTAATTTTGGTTTTATAAAAATATTTTTCCAAAATAACTCCTCTTTTCAAAGTAAAAGAGTATTTATCTAATGATTTACTTGAAGATTTTATAAGAGTTTATTCGTCAACTTCATAAATATTGTTGATTCTTATTAATTATTAGGATTAATATTCCATGTTATCATCTACCATATATAATTTAATGTTTTATGAATATTTGGTCTATTTATGTGCTATCTTATAACCGTTGATCAGTTTTATTCGAATGGTTCGTGATTTTGATTATTGTTCAGGGAAATCTATTTACATTCCAAATATTAGTTTTAATATGAATGTGTATGTTGTTTATGTTTGTCACTGTTCATATGAGGAATGCATTGGACATATTAAGTGTCAGTTGGGGCCCATTTTAGCTCCTCGGTACATCGGTAGGTCTCATGAGAAAAAATATGGTTTGGAACAAAGAATTGACAAAATGCTATTTATGGTCTTGGCATGAGGCCTTGACAGTAAGGTTTTGTTATCCCGCATTATGATTTCCCTCATTAAGAAAATAGTATTGATGTATCATGTGGTTATTTTACTATTAGAATACCCATGATTATGTTATGTTATGGAAATATTTACTTAGAATGTTTTTCTTCAATATTATGATTAATTTTATTTTTAGAGGCTTGTGTCTTCAATTATTCACCATGTATAATGTTTATGTAATCAACCGTTGTATTACTTACCCTTAGTGATCATATGAACTCACCCCTTTATTATGTTTCATTTTCTAAGGAAAATAAAAAGTTTATTAAGAATGTCACGATGAAATAACCCAGGAGTTATAGATGTTGTCTAAGGAGCATCTATGTTGTATTTCTTTTCATGTTGTATTGTATATCATATGTATGAATCTTATTTCCAAAAATATTGAACTACTCGGTCCATCAGCGTGCTTAATCATTTTTTGTATTCTAATGATATCACAAAAGGAATCAGCTCTGGGTAACTGGGGTTGGGTCCCTATAGTTGGTATCAGAGGAAGTATAGTAGAAACATGGAAACTAAATTTAGAAAATGTAGATTATGCAAGACACTCTAAGATAGTCTTTGAGGATAAACATACAAGAATGTCCTATTATTTTTTTAAGGAATATATTATGTGTATCTTTCATAAAATACATCCATTTCTGGATATGAGTAGGTTGAGGTGGCATTGGCATAGATTTACATAAGAGTGAAAGCTCTGACAATGTGTTTTGGGCTTGACCTTGGGTATCTTGGTATACGACAACAATCCTTGTTTCACTCTTGGTTACGACATTCCTGGGGGATATGCTTAAGATAATTCACATTTTTATAACATGCCATTATGAAGGATTTAAATGTAAATTTTTCCCCAATGATACCATGTTTATGATTAGGAAATTAGCTATGATTAGAAATTTGACTTATTATATGTATTTTTCTACATTGTGGGTATACATTATTATTTATACCCTAATATAGTGTATTACATTATTTATAAATGGTGCCTACTGGAAGGAATGGAAACTGAATGAACACATGTGTCACCTATAGGGATATCCAACCAATACAAGATCATGAGGTTGGATCTGGTGATGTGACTAGTGGTGATCAACGTTTAACTATACCGGGACAACTTACTCAGGTTATGAATAATAACCTTGCTTGTTTGGAGTATCTGGATCCACCATGGGGAGGAGTTATGTATGATCTCTTTTTGTGACCACATCCTCCATCATTAAATGGGACTATAAACCCATTGGTAGTAGAGCAGTGGCTAAGTTCCCTAGACAAGGTATTTCTCTCTTGGAGATATAACAAAAGGGAGAGGGTTGTCAGGTTAGTTTATAATCTAACGGGATATAAGAATCAGTGGTGGTCATTAATCCAAAACACAAAGGAGGATGAAGAAAAATAAGATATGGAATGGAGGGATTTTAAAGAAATCATCTTATAAAAAATTTTCCTTCGTGAACAGTGACAATATATAGAGGGGAAATTAATGAATATGATGAAGAAGGAGGATGAAAATGTTTCCAAGTATGAATCCAACATTACAATGTGACAAGGCATGTTGCGTACTACATACCTAATCCAAGGGGAATAATTGATTGATTCATTGATGGTTTAAAACCATTCCTCTAAAAGGATCTAGTCTCCTAGAATTTCTAATCATATGAAGACATAGATTTATGTTCTATCAAGACCGAAAAAAAATTCTCTAAGTCTTCTGACATTAAGGGATAGAAAGAGAAGAAGAGGGATACTGAAAACTCTGGGAAATAAAATAAGGAAATGGTGAAGAAGGGAAGAGTTTAATTACCATCAGGTAGTTATTATGCGAGGAAACACCCTAGCACTTTCCTAAAGGGAATGGGTGTCTATTACAAGTGTGGATAAATATGACACCTTTATCAGGATTGTAAGGGGATGAAATAATCTACCAATGTTTTGTACAACAATTTCAGGGTTGTGGGACATTATGCACATGAATTTCCTATGAATCTTGGAATTGATCCCCAATGATGTCCATGGGAAATTGGTTGAGCTGATGTGGTCACAAGCATGGAGGATGATGTTTCTAATAATTGGTGGTAGGTAAATTGATTGTTTCATCCAACATATCCAATACATTATATTATTTTGGATTGTCGAATTTATTTAAATCTTCCTAGTTTGTGAATTTTTTTTTGGATATTTCCAATTTTATTTAATTATGGAGTTATAAGTCAAAACCCCAAGTGAATGTATCATTGCATCCAAGGCATGTCGATTAGTCCCCCTCATGAATCATAAACACACTTTAGTTTCTAACCTCATAATCATAACAATGGTTAAATATGATATAATTATCAGTATGAATTGGCCATCAAATTTTGATGTGAAGATATTCTACATGAATAAGGAAGTTACAATTTTTTAGAATGGTTTATAATCCATTATTTTTAAATTAGAAACATTGCCATTTGATTCTCATCTATATCCAAACCTATTATCTATACTGAATTCAATTATTGGTGATTATGGGAATTAAGTAAATATGAGTGGCGAGATGAATTTAAAGAAAGTGTATGTACATATTGTATAAGAATATGTTGACTTATTTCAAGAGGATTTACTAGGACACCCCCCATAGCAAAAAAATTGGGTTTTATATTGATTTATTTCCTATTTCAAGGCCCATATAAAATACATATTTTACAATGGACATTGTGGAAATAGTGGAACTAATGAAATAACTAAAGTAATTGAGTGATAAAGGATTTATTCGACTGAGTGTTTCTCTATGGGGAGATTATGTCCTATTTATCAAGAAGAACAATGGATCTATGGGGTAGTGCATTGATTTCATGGAAATGAATGTTATTATAATAAATAATGAGTATCATTTTTCAAAATTTATGATTTATTTAACAACATTATGCAGCCAAATATTTTTTTAAGATTGATCTTCAATCTGGAGAACATCATTTGCTTGTATGGAAGGACAAATTCCCAAAACAGCATTCTGATCCAATTACAGGAATTACAAGTTTACAGTAATTCATTTTGGACTAACAAATTCACCATCTAATTTTTATGGATATTATGTATATATTTTTCAAGGAATATCATAATGAATTTGTGGTGGTATTTATTAATGATATCCTAGTATACTGTAAAATCCATGAAGATCATAAATATATCTTGTGCACTACTCTGAAGACACTTAAATGAAATAAATTGTATGGGAAGATTAGAAAGTGTGATTTTTGGCCCCAATAAGTTTCATTTCTCCGCCACATTGTCTCCAAGGATGGAATATCTGTAGATCTTACAAAGACAATCATTGTTCAAGAATTTCTTACTCCAACGAATGTAACTGTGGTTCATAGTTTTATTGGTTACCAGGTTATTATTGCTGTTTCATTTAGAACGTCGCCCGTTTAGACAACCCAGTGACAAACTCACATGAAAAGGGTTTATGTTCATATAGAAAAAGTTATGTGAAGAATGTTTTGATGAATTGAATAGGTGGTTAGTGAATTATCTGATCCTAACCCTACCATCAGGGAATGATGGGTTTGTTATCTATAGTGATGCATTAAAAAAAGGACATTGTTGTGTCCATATGTACAATGATTGAGTGATTGTTTATGAATCTAGGAAACTAAAAATTATGAAAAAAACTATCTAACTCATTATCTTGACATAGAAGTGGTAATAGTTTTACAAAATATTTAGAGATGTTACCTATATGGCGATAAATTTCAGATATATATACAGGTCATAAGAGTTTGAAATATAAATTCTCACAGAAATAACTCAAAATGAGAAAAAGGAGGTGGACTGATCAACTCAAAGATTATGATTGCATAATACACTACCACTTTAAGAAGTAAAATAAGAAAGAAGATGCTTTGAGTAGAAAGGATTGTGGTGTTCTGAACAAATGGGAGTTTAAAGGGAACCTTTGTTCATGGATCTAGTAAAGATGGATATGGGAATTATTAAGGAAGGTAAAAAGTCACTACATTTCAAAATGGTTTCAAAAAAATATATACTGGAAAGGATATAATGATCTTAGGCTGATGAGGAGGAGTTAAAAAGGAATATTATGGCTATAAATGATGGGAAGTTGACTGACATTGTATATGAAAGTGGCATTATGAAATTTGGAAAGAGGCTTTGTGTTCCCACTATTGCTGAGCTAAAAAAGGAACTATTGGAGGATTCTCATAGCTCTAATTTCTCTGTACTCCCTAGTAGAATAAAGATGTATAGAGATTTAAAAGGATTATTTTTTGTGGGGAAACATGAAAAGGGTGATGAGTGATTATGTGTCGAGATGTTTTGTGGGTTAAGAAGGGAGGGCGGTAAGACAACATCCTGGAGGATTCATGCAACCAATTCCTATTCCTATGTGTAAATTGTATGTTATTACAATAGACGTTGTCATGGGACTACCAATAAATCCATGAATGAATGATGCAATATGGGTCATTGTTGACCGTCTAAAAAAATCAACACATTTTCCTGCAATAAAAGAAGATTTACCACTTGAACGTTTAGCAAGACTTTATATTAATAAAGTTTTAAGACTCCATGGTGTACCCTTATCAATTGTATCATATTGTGATTCCCATTTCACCTCACAATTCTAGAAACGTCTTCATACAGCCCTAGATAAGGATCTTTATTTGAGCACTGCCTACCACCCACAAACTAATGGAAAATCAGATAGGACTATTCAAACATTGGAAGACATGTTTAGGTCTTGTTAAATTGTCTTCCATGGCATGTGGGATCAGTATTTTCCACTCTTATATTTCTTCTATAAAAATATCTTCAATTCAATTATTCATATGGAACCATATGAAGTGTTCTATGGAAAGATATGTCATACAACAACTTGCTGGTATGATATTGTAGAATAAAAGATTGTAGGCCCAAAACATGATGAGGAAACAAAGGAAAAGGTGAAGATTATCCAAGACCATATCAAAATAGCTCAGTGTAGGCCAAATATCTATGCTAACAACCAAAGGAAGGATTTTGAATTTGAAGTAGGATAACATGTCTTTATAAAGGATTATCCATGGAAGGGTATTATATGGTTCCGTAATATGGGAAAATTAAGTCCCAGGTACATCATACCTTTTGAAATTCTAGATCGAATTAGAGCCATAGAATACCATTTGGAAATACATCCAAGTATCTCCAAGTTTCACAATGTGTTGCACGTGCCAATGTTATGGAAACACATGGCAGATGCAACACATGTATTCAGCTATGAAGAAAGAGAACTTTTGAACAATTTATCTTATTGCGAAGAGCATATCAAGATTCTTGATACCATAGAAAAAGTATTGGGAATTAGACTGACTCCTATGGTAAAGATTCATTGGAGGAATGACAATATGGAAGAGGAAACATGGATACCTATGGAGATTATGATGAAGACATACCTGAATCTTTTTAGGTAACATTTTGTGAATTTCGAGGATGAAATTTTTCTAATGAGGGGATAATGTAATGACCCATATATTTTTCAATTGAAATTCCTTTATTATAAACATGTCATGATCACATGAAATCACAACATAATGAACTAATAAGTTCTATGTGACCATTAAACATATGTTTTTCAATTCTGTGATGTGAATTTCAAAAATCTGACCTACACGGTTGCGATCAGTAAGTTATTTGGAGTCAGATAAGAAAAACATAATTTTTGGTGAATAATAACCTACAATTATGAATAATAACATACGATTATGAATAATTATATACCCTAATGAATACCAACCTTACCTATGACAGTATATAAATAATATTCATGTTTAAGTATGATATACATATGTTTTGAAAGAAGTAAATAAATGTTTTTAAAAAGTTTTTGTAGAATAAATTATTATTATAATTATATATTAAATTAATCATATATAGAAAATTATTTCTAAAAAATGGAATTATTTTTTGGGTTCTAAGCATCAAAAAATGGTTAGGGTGAAGTTTTGGTATTTTCTTGAAATACTAGAATTTTTTATGAATAGTAAAATACCATTATTTACAAAATAACTTAAATACATAATTATAGAGTCATGTATGATGTTCTACTGATGTAAGCTCAATTTATTCGTAATCACATGAAAAAAATAATATTATTGGTCATAGAAGACTCACAATTACTTTTCTTGTTGATAAATAATAAATTAATGAATATAAAATTGAGAAATCCACTCTCCCCTCCACTGTAACCCCACATCACCCCCCCTTCTCTTCACTCCTCTCAAGACTTGCTCCTTTTCCAAATTCTGTCCAAATTTCTTCCCAAACTAATCTCCCACGTCTAGAAAGTGTTCTTATCTCAAAATTCCACCACCCTGAAGGAGGATCTCAAGGAAGTTTGGTTCAAGAGGTAAATTCCTCTTCTCAATTCTTCATTTTTCATTTCAAGTTCATTTGTTTTCTTTTTCTATTATTACCTCCCCATATCAAAATTTTATAATGTGTTTAGTAACTTACATGTACTAGAATGTTTTCATGACAGTGGAATAGTTTATCATCATCTCTTCTTTTACATTCTTTATACTAGTATATAGAACACCATCCGAGATGTGTCAATTTACCACATTCAAGGGCGATGGGATTTCTATTTATATTATCATTCTCAGTTCTGCTCATGAAACCATTATTGTTACGGTTAAACCAGATTATTATATATTTAATATACCCTTTGTAATATTCTTTAATCCCATTTTACAAAAGGTATTTATTTATAATGGAAAATGACTTCGTTGTAATCAAAACCCACAAATTAAGTGAAATAGTTATCCTTACAGTTATATATAATAATTCATCAACATGCTATGTTACCAAGTTATATAACTGAACAATAAAAACTCTGGATGATCATAAATAATATTCAAATTCAACTTTAGATATTTACATCTATTCCATAATAACTCCATTAATTAAGAACAAGGGAACCATTTATGAAAATAAAGAAAATTAACACTACGGAATGACGAAATTCTATATAATAACTTATCAATAAGGGAATTAATTACCTAAATAGAATTATGATAAACTAAATATATGTTAAATAGGATCGGTAATATTTTATTAGTAAGAATAATTTCATGTTGTAGGAGCTTATGTTCAAGAGCAGAACACAATCGGATTTGAGGTAAAGTATTTCCACCTGAACATCAATTTTTATTCGGGTTACTTTTATTGTGTAATTACCTCAATGAAATTATGGTATATGATAACTTAATCCTTATAAAATCTTTGTGAGTTTTATATATATGTTTAACAAACATAAACCTTCTTTATTTTTTGGGTAGTTACATTTTTTAAAAGGAACATTAAAAATTGTTTCAGAAATGCACACTCGATCAAAGGGAATTTCTCTAATTATTACCTATTTTAAAGGAAACTATATGATCTGTATTTGCATACCATTATCTTTATAAAATCACTAATTTAATTATGAAAATACTATCCTACTTCACATCTTGTTTTATAAAAATATTTTTCTAAAATAATTATTCTTTTCAATGTAAACATTTATTTATCTCACGATTTACTAGATGATTTTATAAGAGTATATTATACTATTTCAACACTCTTGTTGATTATTATGTATTTTTGGGATTAGTATTCCATTTTATCTTCTACCGTATTTAATTTAACTGTTTATTGTTATTTTTTTATTGATGATCTATCTTAAAACCATTCATTAGTTTACAACGAATGGTTAGTGTTTTTGCTTAATGTTCAGGGAAAGCTATTTTCATTTCATATATTAGTTTCAATATGAATGTGTATATTGATTATGATTCTCACAATTCATATTTGGAATGCATTGGACAAAGTAATTGTTGGGTGGAGCCTGATATATCCCATCAGTGAATCGGTAGGTCTCACGAGACAAACTACGGACGTGGCACAAGGCCTTGAAAAAATGATTATTTATGGTCTAGGCACGAGGCATTGGTAATATGGTTATATTTTCCCATTTTATGAATTACCTCATTATGAAAATCGTATTGATGGTTCATCTAGCTATTTGACTAGTATAATACCCATTATTAAGTTATGTTGTGGAAATATTTACTCAGCTCATTTTTCTGCCATATTATCTTGAAGGTTGTTTTTAGAGGCATGTGTTTTCAATTATTCATCATGTCTAATGTTTATGTTATCTTCTGTTGTATTACATAAACTTACTGAGCATTTTTTGTCACCCATTTATTATGTTTCATTTTCTTAAGACATTAAGTTTTTTATAAATAATGACATGATGAAAAATCCTTGGAGTTATGGATGTTGTCAAAGGAGATTCTATGTTGTATTTCTTTTCAATTTTTAATTTTTAACTTTTGTATGAATCTTGTTTCCAATAATACTAAACCACTTGGTCCTTCAAAAAGCTATTTATTTGTTCCTATGCCAATGTAATCAAATAAAGCACTGGAATTGGGAAACTATTGTTAATTTCAAACACTCATGGCTTTTTATTGTATGTTTATTAACGATTTATGATTATAATTCATGAATACATAGTAAAAGTTACACTATTTAACTATAGGTAAAATCTAAAAAAATATGGTTTACATAGTTACCTAAACATTTATAAAAACAATTAGATGAGAGGTTTTGGACCCGTACCCACCATATCCTTGAAACAAATCCTTTTGTATCCATTATAAACCAAATATGATTGTGTAATAAATTAATATTTCAAGCTTTTTCTGAGGTGAACCCTTACTCTCTTATTAAGGCGTACATCCCCTTATCTCAAAAACACACCTCCAAAGCCATTTTTCTCAGCCAAAAACTCCTATAATATCATCCCAACTATCCTCACATGATCTTACAGGACTTAAATTGATCACAATTAAAACCTAAGGATCCCTATTGATCAAATCAAAATGAATAACCCATAAAAGATGTAATAATTCCATTACCTATTTCAATGTTCTTTTCTTCTTCCACTCCCTATTTCATTGTTTTCTGCATACCAAAATAATAACTACCATACCATCAACATGCTGTGACATTATTATAAATATGTTACAACCATATTCATTATTCAATCTATCCAATGAAAGACAAAGTCACCATATGTGAGTACGTACGGCTTACAGTCTCCACGTCATGGTGTAGATTGTTGTTCAACACTTCATTATTTAAATGGGTATAATATTGAGTATAAATGAGTTAAAAAATAAATGTAACATGTTATTTATTCATTATATATAATATACTATCCAATTACTAACGATTTCACTAATAATAAAATGATATTATTGCTCGTGTGAACGTACGACTTAACATCTCCACGACGCAATGGGATTTAATTCCTCATCAAAACCATTCAAGAATAATTTTCATTTGATTATTAAAAATAATTTTTAGGAACCAAATATCATTCTACAACTTAATCAAATATATCCTATCCATAAAAAATGACTTATTTAAAAAACATACAAAGGAAAACAAATTAGTTAACACCCAAAACAAAGATACTATTTAAATATCATTTACAAAGAAATATTAGAATATCATATATGATTTAATATTTAGGTATGCGGTTCTTGTATTAGTAAATAAAAATGATTTCTCCATCATACAGGAGGTTAACCTACCCTATAAAAAGGAAAATAACATGTTAAGGGTTTTTTTCTCACTTTTTATTCCAGTGAGATTCATGCAATATTTCAACTATTTCCTTTTGTGTGGTGTTTGTACATCCTGTGATTGTATTCATTGTGTAATAAAAATTAATTTATTGTTAATTACAATTTTATTGTATGATCATTCTTTCAGGGGGTGTATGTTTTTTTGTTACCAAATTGGTATGGGAATTTGTAATTTCTATTTACACTCATTGGGTTTTATCCAAACATCATTGATTATTTTACTCCAATATTACATGTGATTGACTATTTATTTATTTATATAGTAATTTACACTACCCTTTGTGTGGATATACTTTTGATACATAAAATCACTCCATTGGGAAATTCCCAATTTATTTACATGAACTTGATAAGAATAATGTTAACTAAATTTCCATTCATTGAGTTAAACTTCCATGTTATTGGTGTTGTTTTTAAAAGAATATGTTTGAATGTCCTAAAATTTATTTACACTGAATTTCAAATCATATTGAGTATATTTATAGTTATAAAACAAAATTATTTCATTAATTATTCCTTAAACAATGGATACAGTCTTTATAAGGGATTTATTCTCAAATTAAATTCCATTGAGACTTTTTTGTTGTTAAGCATTGAGTCACTTTTATATAGTGTATATACTATACTTTGACATTATATATCATGCATACCTTTACCCTCATGATATTATAATGTTTTTCCACAATTATTTGAATTCAAGCATCTTAAATTTGGTTAGGATCTCTATCTAAATTATCTTTCAAAATGTTTTAATGATTTATTCTTCTAAATATTTCTCATCAATGTCCTTGATTTAAAAATGTTTTTAAGTATTTGTTTATTTGGAAATGGATGTTTTCAAATTAAAATTATTTTTAAAAGTTTCAAATCTGTAGGGGACACATTCATAAAAAAATCTATTTTTAACAGCTTATTGATAAATTGTGATACATTTAAATGTTTTCATAAAAAGGGGGATATTTCTCTCAAATAGATATACATATTATTTTCATCTATTTCAATAGCCTTAATTATACTTTATTGAGGTAGATAAATAATACAATATTAATAATTGTATTGAATGAGTTATGATTGATTATGGATGTATTATTTTTATAACATTAGTTGTTTATGGTTATAATATTGACTTTTCATATGCTAGTTTTAATACGTATGTTTAGATTAAATTTCAATCTTTTTATATAAGGAATGAATTGGACATGATAACTGACGAGTGGAGCCTGTTATAGCTCCTTGATGCATCGGTAAGTCTCATGATACAAACTAGTGTCTTGGTACAAGGCCCTGAAAAAGTATTTATTTCGTAGTATTGGGATGAGGCCTTAACTATGTATTTATGATTTTCAGAATTATAAATTCAATCATTATGAAATTAGAAATTGATATTGCATGTTATTATTCGACCAGTAGAGTATCCACATGAATAAGTAAATGGAGTTATTTTATTCATCATTTCTATATTGTGCTGATGTTTATGTTTAAAAGGATTGTGTTTTAGTCGTATACATTTCCATAAATGTTTATGTTTTCTTCTAATTGCTTCCACTATATAGTTATGCTTACTGATCATCTGATCTCACCACTTTCTTATGTTTTATTATTCCCTGGATGTGACAATGTATTTTATTACTAACCAGTAGGAATAGGCTACTATATATGTGTGTGTTCAATGGGGACACAATGTTGTTGTTTTCCCATTTCATAATGTAATGTAATACATATGTATGTATCTAGTACTTCCAAGGCTACTAAACTAATCATTCATTCAAGACTTGATCTCTTCTGATTATGAAAATGTTATTTAATAATGAACCCACGCTAGGTAACTAGGTTCAGGGCGTTATAAATGGATCAACTCAAGCCATCTTCATGGGATAATATCCATATCTTTCTGTGTGAATATATACATTAGGATATTTATAAGTATATATTTCACACTTATCAACAAAGAGATAATTCCACTATATTATCAAAGATAAGATCACTGAATATAAATCTATTTCATTAATTGTGTTGATCTATTCATGAACAATCAACTTCCTTGAGGATAAGGCTATAACATTGTAATTATGTATTAACACACAATCTAATACTTTCTTCAATGCATCGCTGAATACTATGAAAATTTCTCCACTAATGGTTAGTGTTAGCGAGTGGTAAATAATAAGCCTTTTTTATATATTCTAAGCTCTATTAGGATTAATCATTCTAATAAATCATGAATCCATTTTGTGTTATCTTGTTTAGAGGGTTTGAAAATCAAGAGAAATATCTCAAAAACTGATGATAAAACCTAGAAAATCCAATGAATGTATGGGTATATTTCATATATGTAGGCCTCAACCATCTGTAAAATTCTTCTATTTTTGAGGGTCCATACAAATCCCATTACATGAGATTATGTTCCCCAACAATGATAATTCCTTTAACTAGAACTCACATTTATTATACATGGTGTAAATCTAATCCCTTTAAATGGTCGTTATCACAATTCATAGATACTCCTCATGATCCTCCTTGGGTTTGGAGATTATTATAATATAATATTTGAAAAATACCAAAACTATGTCAAGGAAATATCTAGATACAATATTAATTATGCCGATAAATATTATTTAGAGCATTAATGATTCTAATAGGAATTATGTTGAACTCATAGTGCTAGTACCTTATACAAGAAGTAGTCTTTGGGATATCCTCATTCTTCACCATATATTGGTAATATCCTGATGAAAAATCCACCAAGGAGATGTATTTTACTATGCATTTTTTATCATATAATACATCAATTCTTGGAATAGGAAATTGTTTCTTTATTGTGATCTTGTTGAGCTCACGATAATCAATGCAAAGGAGAATTCAACCATCCTTCTTCATGATGAAGAGGACTGGTGATCTCCTTGGTGATGCAGTTGGGTGTATGAAAACTGTATCCAAATTCACAAGGAGTTTTTTCATTAACTCCTCATGTTAAAAAAATCTATTATAATTAGATTTTTGGTTAAAGAATGTCCACTAGGTAGAATCTAGAAGGAAATTTCAACCTCTTGGATTTGTGGAATACCAGGCATTTCTATAGGAAACACATCAGTGTATTCCCTCATAGTAGGAATGTATTCAAGGATGACTCTTTACGTAGACTCAATCATTTGAGATAAATATTAATTATCATAGGGAAATAATATCCATTCTTTATATGTTCGTGATGAAGAATATACATCTTCATCCTTGAACTTGTTTTGAATCAAGGGCTGATTCACAGTACAAAGAGTGATTACCTTATCATGAAAATCTATGTAGGCTCTATATAGGGAATGTAAAACCATTCCAATAATTGAATAAAATTAAACCAAATTGATTATTTCATGGTTATCTGGGAATTTTCATCCTCAAATTATTATATGTGAGGAGTTATATACTTGCAAGAAAATAATATCCCTTTTTTTCACAGACATCTCTACATCCATGATTTTTGGGGTTGTTTCAATTGTTATGTTAAATATTGATGATATGATGGATTGTGTAGAAAGAAAATCAAAAATATCATTCACTATTATTGATGGAAAAAATTAAATTTCCTATCAATTCAATCTTTTTAGGACCCACCTCAGTGGTTATATTGGAAAAAATCCCACCCTTGATTCCTTAGAGGTTATTGGTTGTCTCCAAAAACCCTTTTCATACTGACTTGGTTTAAAATATTTGCAAGTTTCTTTTAGTTGATGAAATTAAAAATAGACTATTGGTGGGATATAATATTCCTTTCCACCATCACATTAGTGGGTCTTCTTTTTTAGCAATCATTAGCTAGTTATCCTTTTTCTGTCACCTAAATCCTTTCCTTGCCCCCACATTCAATTTATAAGGTTCTTACTTCCAATCCTTTGACATGTGGGATGTTGAAATTTAATAAAACCATTAGATATAAACATTGGATAACTAGAATTTAACTCCACATTCCACTTCATATCTCTGTGATACCCTAGAGATTCATTGATCTCCATTTCGACTATGAGGGCACATCGATCAATATCCTCATAGCTATCCAATAATAAAATCATGGTGGATTTTTATAAAAAAGGATTTAGCACACCAAATAAGTGGTCATCCTTTGAATAAATGGGAAGGACAATGTTGGAGGTATATTTTGAAATTCTTGTGATGTTCTCACCATACTCCTGATATATTTTTTATCTTTTCTCTTGATGGAATGGAAACCCCTTTCCATTTTATTTATAATAGTGTAAGTAAAATATTTCGTAAAAAACATTATCTAAAATTTATTCCCTATCATCAATTCAATATATTTCATATGATTGTTTTATCAATGTACTCCATTGATAAACATCACCATCCATATGAGAAATATCTTATAGAATCTCCTCTGGTTTGAAATATTTATGGATGGAGAAGCGCTTCTCAATGGAGTTGATCCATTTATTTTTGATTAAGGGGTCAAATGATCAATCGAAATTCTGAGGCCTTTCTATCTTAAATGCCTAAACTGTTTCTTGTTATTAAATAGGGGTATTTGAGTGCACATTATAATCTAGATTTCTATTAAAAACCTGGTTCAACTAAGAGTGTGTCATCACCATGTTTTTGATTCCCAAGCTCATCGGGTTGGGCATCTAATTGGGTCAGTAATAAAATTTCCCAATTTAATTTTTGTTTACATTATTCCTCTTATTTTATGGAATTGGATATAAAAAATTTAAAATTAGGGATGATTATTTTTAATCTATTAAAATATTAAATGTTTTTATATTTAAATTAAAGCGATAAATAATAAATTACATTTATTTATTTATCTTTATACTGTCTTGAATTCAATTTATGTTATCCATGATCTATTTCCTAACATATATTCTGATGTAAATTATTTTTGTTCCATTAATTATGGTTCATAATTAAATTATGAATTTACCATAGTATATACCTAGGGAGTGTTAATCTAGTTGTTTAGTAATTCCCACTATTTGGTTCCAAGTTACATCGATTCAGGACTAATGCACCATTTTAGAGTTGTTCTCCCTATGTATGTATTTTCCAAAACCATTTTCCCATTTAGTATCAAGATAGGGATTAATTTTCATAATAAACCAATTAATATTTACTTAACAAATATTATGGATGTTTTTTTTATAATTTTTCTTATCCCTATGATTTCACTTTCATTTTCTTATCATAATCCATAAAATAAATAATATTTTTCTATTAGACCAACTATAAGAACCCTTCATATTATTAGAATTTAATACATGGTTTATTACATAATATATCACTAAATAAATCCTCCAAGGTTGATAATAATAGTTTCTTTATGAATAGTTACATTATATAACAATTTAATATAAGAAAACATCATCTTTATTTAAGACATCTGTGGCATGATTGCACTTACAACTACATTGGATAACCTAGGGATATACATAAGAATGTGGTGATCTATAAATAATATTAAGGGAATAAACATCAAATAACTTAAATAAGGAAATAAATTCCATACAATTAGAATATAAATGTTTACTGAAAGTATTGATAATAATGAACATGAACCATATGGCATGATATAGCCTGATAATCATAATGTAAATATGAAAAATGTGCCAAAATCTTAAAATATTACATTGTAAACATATGTTAAGCTGAAAAATAGACATCATGATAGAAAAGTACCAAATAGAAATAGATTTCACATCCTATCACAAACTTATGTCTCGTGAGATTAAACATTACCCACTATATTGGAGCACAATATGATTTTAGGTGCACCATTCACATTTATTTCGTTATCAATATTAAGTGTGTCACATAGATCACAAAACAAAAAATCCCTTGTCATCATGTGTTATTACATGAACAAAAAGTGTTGAATATGTGCATGTATTTCCCAATTAAAATATTTATATGTTTATAAACTTAAACACCTATTATAGTAAATGGTTATGGTAATCACTATAGAATTGTTTTGGCACAGAAAATCATGGGGATATTTCTATAGCATTACAATGTCACATAAAAATTTATAAAATGGATTTATGAGAGGTAAAGAGGTATATAATAATTTATCCATAATATTTTCAGTAATAGGGATTTGAAAATACAAATCCAATAATTAGGAATTGGAAATATAAGTAATAATATAATTAATAAACATTTAGTAAACAGAGAATAAAATGATCCCATACCTGAGCGTATGACTCCAAATGATTGGGAACAACTTCTAGAGTGCTTTGGGAACCATTAGAAGACCCTATAGAGGGAAGGGTAGAGTAATTACTTTCTATAAGGATTTTTTTGAAGATAAATGATATATTTGTGTGGTTTATATAAGAAATAAGTGTGTATTTCTGTATTATTTCTCAAACATAGGTTCAAAACTCTATAAAATAAAATAACCAAAAACACAACCATTGCCTTGTTTTTTTCAATGGATTATAGAAAATGGGGTTATTTCTAAATATTTTATATTTCCATAGCCCTAACATAATAAAATAATTCACTTTATCATGTGTAGGTGAGTCGCAGTCTTAAATAATTGTTTTAAAACAATAAAATAAATTATTGGTTTTGGATTATTAATAACAGCTTTAAAAATTAATAAAATAAAAATAAAGTATCAATAATTTGAAGAAAAAAAATATACTTGGACTTGGATCCATTTCTAGTATTTATTACCTCACATTTGGGTCATTATGATGTTATAATACGCAATGTAGATTTATACACTATTTAAATTTTAACATAAAATTTTTCAATCTCTGAAAATTTTGAAAAATTCACTATTTTAAAATTTAGAATTTATGATATGGAAAATAATATTGATTACATATAAATTATATTGAAAATATGTTTATTTCCACTTTTAAAATAATAATTGATATATATTAAGAAATTATGGACTTTTTTAAAAAAAATAACAGTTTTTAAACCCTCATAAAAATAAATTTGAATTCATAAAAATTATATGATATAATTATATTTAATAGAAAAAATTAAATTATAATATTATTTATAATATTATTTATTTCAAAAATCCATTAATACATTAAAATAAATTCCCTAATTGAATTTGAATATAATGAAAAAAATATATTCACTATATTTTGTGGTATCAAAATAAATAATCATTTATAAAAAAATAATAGGATAAAAATGTATGCATTTTTTATATAAAAAATAATGTACATACTCATATCACTTGGGTCTTGTTAAATATTAATTTAATATTACCAAAACTACCTAAGAGGAAGGAGTGCAATGATGAGACTTTCAAGGGATAGTTTGGTGTACATTGTTTGGGTTGTGATCTTGATAATCTTGAGATTCTCAGAAAAATGGTTTTAGTGTTTCTTAAGTTATTGGATCTCTTCTTGGTCTTGGTCAAGGTAAAATTCCATTGATTATATAAACCTCAAAATATCTAATAAATGGACTTCTTAGGGTATGATCCAACTGGTGGAGGCCACCACGTCCTTTCTATGTGTCAGTTGGATTTGTTAAAACCCTATATTAATATTATTCATTTTTTCACTATTGGAAAACTATATAAAAATGGTAAGGATTATTGGTCATCATTTAAATCCTATAATATATAATAAAACCAAATAATTTCATTTTTAATAACCTTATTACATAATAATACACTTAATTAAATCGAAAGGGGAATTCTATTTATAATAATTCTTGTTGTATCAATTATATGTTTAAAATATATTGTATAAGAAAATGAATCTAGCTTATAATTAATAATTTAGTCTCATCCATCCATGAATAACTATATTTTAGTAAATAAAATATTATATAGGTATCAATCTAGTGATGATAATTAAAGTTATATTAGCGACCAATACAGAACTAGAAGAGACCAAACTATCTATAATCAAATGAAGAATACCATAAACCCAAAAAAAACATTTTTTCCCTTCATTCATGTGTGAAAAATGGTATGAATGTAAAATAAAACTAAGAACTATAGTGTATATTTTAGGAATAATTATAACAACTATAGGGTATAGTATTACCAAATTGTACGTCGAAACATTATCAGTGTTCTCTCTTTGTTTTTTACCATAGTGGTGAAATATGTGAAATACTCATATCCTATACATTATTTACAGAATTGTGTTCCTTAATTAAATTTATTTATTTTTTGAAAATTAATTAGTCAACATGTTTTATTTTTTCTCACCGTCATAGAAAAAACATTAAACTGGGAATAAACTGAGAAAAGGATTAAAATACTGTATTTGAAAGATCATTGATTCCAATCCCACAAAAGATGTCTTCAGTTCCTAAAATTTGTATCAAATCTAGAAAAAAAAATCTAGATTCAATTTATCATATTAAATTTTAAATTAATTATACATTCATCATGATATCACTTGCATAGAAAAAATCATTCTATTATTAGGAAATAATTTTTTTTCTTTGAATGAGTTCTTGTCATATTTGTAGTTGAAAATGATAATCACTAAGAAAATATGTTAATTGGGAATGTTTTCATATGTCCTTATGAAATTATGTTTGATAAAGATAAAATATATTGGTATATTAATTCTAGTTTTAAGATGTCCTGAAGGGATGGTTTTCAAGAAATTTTATCCATGAAGAAATATTACTATAATTATTTAATGTATTTTTTTATAAATTTAGATAATTTGTATTTTAATGAATGATTTTTAATTAAGAGTATCTACTTTCATCACAATTTGTATAGTAGAAATAATTTCATTATATTTTTATAATTACTATTTAATAAAATTCTCATATTTCTAGACATAATAAGAATAGTAAAAAAGAAGTTCTCTATTCTTAGGAAGGTGAATAAAATATACTCATTAAATATTTGAATGTGACTCTATAGTGGGTGTTTCTTATAAATATGAAGATTAATATTATTAATCACCTAAAATGAGTGAATAAAATGATATAAAGAAGGAAATTGTATCATATGTTAAATCTATATATTGTTTATGAGTCAAATTAGAGAAGAATAAATCCTTGAAGATTGAAGATCAATTTTTTACTAATCGAGTTGAGAAGAAATATTCATAAAAAATATAAGATTAGGAATAAAACAGAACATTGAAGAATGTTGAGTTGAAATACATGGAACAAATTGAAATAATGAATAATAATATGAAAAAAACAATGTGATATTCTTAAATACTATTTTATTGACTTGATATTAATAATTGAAAAGAATTGTAATTGAGAAAAAATTTCATTTATAAAAGAGAAAATATAAATTATACAACATAAAATTAATTAGAAATTTTATAATTTTTAAGTATTATAATTTGGTAAAAATATGATGATTAATAATCATGATTTTTAGGTTTATATTTATTGGAAAAATACAATTACTGAATAATTTTAGATAATGACAATAGTTAGTTGTAAGAAGAAAGAAAATTTTGAATCAATAACGAAGAATAAATTTAATTGAAAATTTAGAAATAGTGAAATATCATTAATTATTATTAATTTCTTTAACTCATTAGACACTATATAAATTTATTAGTTTAAACATTATTTATATTCAATCAATATATTTGTTGATATATCTCAATCATGGAATTCTATTTAAAAATATGAATATTTCAATAATATTTGTTATATTTGATTCTAAAATGTTTCATTTGCTGAGGAAATAAAATAATGAAATAATATACATGTGTCAATATGATATCCTTTATTAATATAAAAATAATAACACATTAATGGGTGAAATTAGAATATATTTTGACTCAAAATCTGATTTTTAGGGAAGGAAAATTTTGATTTGGGAAGTAAAATGGTGTTTCATATGGTATCATAAGTTACATGTTGAGAGTCTCCATAATAGAGATAAATTAATTGTGAATAATAATGAACGATTGTATATTTACTGGAATAATTCTTAATAAAACTAGATAAATAATTCATGGAATGAAGATGAAAAATATTAAGTTACACACCTGGTTTTCAATGAAAATTTTAATGAAAGACCATCACATTCCATGATTTAAGAGTTCATTTCTGTCAATAAATAACTGAAGAAATGTAAAATGAAATATTTATCCAAGATAAAAAACTATAGTGTGGTGTTAATGATACTGTTAGAGGATAATAAAGATACATTCTTAATTTTATTCCTTCATACCACTAAAAACTATCACAGGAAGTCTAGTGGAGTTATCACTACATGGAAAGAAAAAAATTCAACGAAAGTGAGTATATTAAATAATATATTTGTTCATATCCAAAAATTCAGAGTGTTGTTTTCACATGTGTTTCATTGTAAATAAATATTTATATGTCACTGATATGTGAATGGTTGGTTAAAAATGGAAATCCATACTATTTTACAAGATGATTTTAGAGGTATCACACTACCCATGTGTGGAATGTTCTGAAATTTTAGTAGAACATGGTGAAGATGAATAAGGTAGATATTATCATTTCAGTTATTATTTTCATATAAGACATGTATATGTGTTAATAGATGAAAATTTCAACAAGTCGATTATGAAATGTTGAGCATCATTATTAGTACTAGGCTATAGAAAAATTATAATTTTGTATCATGGGTTTTATCTGGATAAACATTTGATACTAATAAACCACATTAAAAGCCAAGGATGAAAATTTATGCTTCATATTGCGATGAATAATATAAAATTATAAAGATATTGATTATAAATAATTGTTTTCTAAAATTTATGTCAAATAATATCATGTGGAATAAAGTAATCATTTGGGATCAATAACTGAAATCAATCCATTTATCAGATGTTATAGACTATAAATACTGATATGAATGATTATTGGGTAATGTTGAAATTTTAAGGCAGTTCATTATTATTTGTTTCTATACTAAAAATTGTGGTAAGATTTCATTTTTTGGGATACACATTTATGTAGATAATGATGTTTCCAACAGACATATAATTCCCCTTATTGATAATTATCTCGAATATACAGTCAATTACATTATATATCAAATCAGATAATGTGATGAGAAATCAATAATGGTTTATCCCCATATTAAATGAATAATCTCTATAAATAAATTAAGTTTAATAGACATCTAGTGGTATTGTATATTTATAATAGAAACCTTGTATCAATTGGATTAATATGTGTATGAATAACACTATTGGTATATTCTTGTTTATTTAATGAGGGGTTTTTTGTTACTATAATTGGGATCATAACATATTTTTAATCTACTAAAACATATCAATATTTATATGATTTTTTAAAATGGAATTATTTTAAGGGTTTTTATATAAAATTATGTTCCCCAGTAAATGATAAAAAATAGTTTTATAATATTTTTTATTGACCTACTGTTATGTTGTAACCTCACTCAATTAAAACAATTCATTTAAAAGTAACTATAGAGGAGAAATTGGATTGGATCATAATAAATTAAAATCGGTATTTTTTTGAAAAAATACATTCGAAGAATAAAATAAAAATAACTATTAAATTTTTATGTACTATAAGTTCCAAATATTTAATTAAAAAGAGTTTGATAAAGATTCTAAATATTTTAATATAATAAATAGAACGAAAAGTTCATGAGTTACTATTTTTTTGAAATAAACAAATAGTTAGATGACTCATAAAGAGGACATTTCTAGTTGGGCAACAAAATATGTGAATTCAGATTGGGGCGAATAGTCACTCTAAATTGTATTTTTCAAAAGGTTACAATAATTTTACTTCATTAATAATACCTTTTTGAATACAATTAAAAATATTTAGTATGAATTCTTGGAAAAAGGTGAATTATATTTTAGAATATATCTTTTAAGAGATCATATTATAATATGGTAAGTATTAAGAGTGTAATTAAAGATATAAATAACCTATCCTTATTATTTATAACGTGTGAGTATTGATATTGGAGATAACCAAAAACATTTTTTTTCATTATTAATGGAAACGAAAAGATAAATTCAAATCAATTATATTTGAGGTATTTTTTAGAGGGATTAATAATTATTGTATTAATTAAAAACATAAGTGTGACAATTTCTTAACCAAAGGTGTGTTTAGTTATGGATTTTTTTCACAATAAAAGACTTATAAAGTAAAATTATTAATAATTAAACAAGTGATTTAGGATGAATTTGGAACACTAATAGTTGAATTCCTTTATATGTGGTGAATTTTAGAAACACGAAATTAATCCAAATAGATTTGGGAGATCATGGTATAATATGGTTGAAATTTTAATATCAGTTGTGAATAGGCTAAGAGTAGAGTTTTGATAGAATAAAACATCACCTATGGGGTATTAAATCAGTAGTGGAATGATTTATACATAAATAATTGAATCTATATGATATATAATACATTATTAGGATTTAATGAATCTATAAAAAGCCATAATAATAATGTCCCTGAAATGTAAAAAAATAGAACATTTTGGTAGTGTAATAAATATTTATTGTGTTAATGAAAAATTATAAATATTGAATACACCATCTAGGCATAAGATTCCATTAAGTATAAGAAACAAATAAAACCATGAATATGCGGATTAAATTATTCCTTGAGGTGTATTCAAAATAAGGGAATGTCCTGTTATACCTAAATATGATACTTTGGATTCATAGTGATTTCATTTAGGTTTTTATGGATTTTTAATCTATAAATTTAAGTATAGGAAGCTTCCATATTATCAAAATAATGGATGTAAAACAATGATAATTTAGTATTTAAATCATGATGACAATGAAAAAGGAGGAACAAGATGATGGTGAGAGAAACAATATGGTAAGAGCCATGGTGGTTATGAAATGGGGAGATGATTCATGATATTTAGAGTGTTTTTAAATATTGTATTGAATGAATAATTTATAAAATTCAAGGAAATCCCAATATATACTTTGGTTTAGGTGATGGTGAAATATATGATTCAATTAGTTCATGTGTGATGGATGATGTTCCATGATGATAAATAGGTGACTTATAATTGTACTACAATTGTATAAGATATGATATCATGGTGGAAGATATTCTATAACGTGTTATCCAATTCTGAATATATAAATGTTGTCATTACCCATAATGTATGGTTTTCTCATGATTGGATATCCCATATTGTGGAAATGTATAAGGGGTTATAATTATTTATTCTATAGTAATTTAATAATGAATCATGTATATGTTTCATAAAAAATAGTGACATTACAAAATATGTTTGTGAATTGAGGTGGTTTGGAATATTATGTCATTGAGTTTCTATTGATTAAATATTCGATTTTAACAAAAAAAATTATATTAATATTCAATATGAAATGAGGTGTATAGAAGGCTATGAGTTCTCAATAAGGGAATGGATGAACTAGACTCTACTATGAAAGTGAAGTACCACTACATGGTGTGTTTGAGGATGTAGGACACTACTTCCTAATAATTTTACTACCACTACAAATATAAAGTCTGTATATTATCTTATATATTTAAATGGAATTTAATATAATAATATCAAGTTGATATATCTGGGAATAACTTGGTTTAATAGAAATAATAATATGAATGTGAAATATTGTGGTGCACCTTTCATGAATGTATATTAGGAAGAAATTATTGAATAACACCAATCCATGGATTAAGGGGAGATTTGAGGAATATATATATATATATATATATATATATAAATAAATAATTACTTATATTAGTTTTAATATAATAGTAAAGTCAGGACATATTAATGAATTCGGGTTTCAAAGAAGAGATAATGTCAAGCGATCTTGGGAACATTTATATATTCTTTTATGATTATAATAAGTCAATATAGAACATACATCTATATCTAGATATTTATGAAAGGGGGAATAAACAGAAGTATCATTAAAATATCTTATTATATAAGATAATATACAGAAATAAGATTATCAAAATTTTGAATTATCATAATCAATATAAGTAGTGTTTCTATGATAATTTTATTGAATACGAATATTCCACCCTCAAGTAGAGGAGATGCCCTCATCATCAATTTAATAAGGTTAATATAGTGTAGTGAAGATAATGGAATAATCTCTCAAGATATGATTAATAATGTTTAATTTTATACCCATGATGACTTTGATACGACTTCCATGCCTATAAATTATTAATGATGAACTAGAAGTCTTAGAATTTTCCATTAACATCAATAATGTGGATAATGAGGAGAGAAAGATGAAGTTACTCTAGGTTTTGTAGATTATATTAATGAAATTAATTTAAATTCATCATTATGTGGTATTACCTATTGATAAATTGAATCCCAATTAATTTATTACCCTTGTCTTAGACCATACATGCGAAATATTTAAAAAACATATGTTTTCAACGTGATTTACTTTTCAAATTTTTTTCTATGGGTTTGTTGAGTATTATCTATAATATAATAGATTATAATGTGTAACAATGTTCCCACAATCAATGTAAAAATATCCACATGGGATAAAAGTGCATACAAATAAAAAATATGAATATAGAAATAAACTATTTCACACTCCACCATCACTTTTGGTGTCTTGGACTCCAATAAAAAATTATATCTCTTCTATATATATCTGAATGCTTTATTAATTTTTAAATCCCGTGCTCAATGGAAATTTATGTACCATTGTGATTTAGATTTAATGTTATTGTTTTTTAATGAATATATTTAATAGTTTTTAATGGAAAATCAATGATTTCATTGATAGTATTTTAGATAAATTTGGGAGATGTTGATGGATTAATGTTCTAGAGATATTCTGAGTGATTGGATAATTACCTTCTTTAATATCATGTGGATTAGATATCATATTGTAACTACAGTTTATCATACCATTCCCCCATTTATAAAATTTAAACTAACTTTTTTTCCTATGGAATTTATGATGGGTAAGGCCTAGCTTATTTCAAATTTTTGTTACTGATTCATTGGCTATATTGATTATGGAATTCAACTTTTGATTTCGAGATTTGGGGTTGAAATTAATTTTTTTAAAGTGGTTTGTGTCTTTATGGATGGTTCAGGGTATGAGATGTATAAAAGGGAGATTCAACAACATATATTTTCTACAGTTTTCACTAGGTACTCGGTGGATCATAAGAGATTACCATGTTGGCCAATGTTTTTTCCATTAATTTTTTTCAATTTTCTTAAATTAATATTTTTATTTATTTCCACATTCCATATTTCCATTGATCCATTCCCCATCTAGATGGTAAGAACATATTTATACGCACCTATAAATCCCCTCTTCCACCACTTTATTACTAATAATATATGAATTATTATCTTTATATTGATTCCATGATTACCACTCATTTCATTCATTTATTCCATTTTTTTATTCTCAAATCATAGTTTCTCATCTCTTTATGTGCGGAATGATCATGAATTATATTGAGACAAGGCTAAATTATTCAGAAACATATAAATTCTAAATTTTTATCTTGAATGGAAGATTTTATGTTGGTTTTCTACTATTTTTCAATTTTTCTATTATATTCAATTAAGGAATATTTCCATTATTGTTTTTGAATTTATGTTAAAATATTGTTTTATTTGGATAGATTGTTTGGTCTTTTTGGATTTAGTTATTGTAAATAATTTTTTAATATTTAAGAGTGTTTTCATCTATTGAGGAATCATCCTTTAAGAATATGTTTGTTTTTTTATATTTTTTAATTTTTTTTATTTATTAAATTATAATGGATATTAAGTAACTGTTGGGTTATTATTTGAAAACAATTGAATTAGGTTAATTCAATCCAACAGATATGATTTGGTGTCATAACTCTAATATTAAATTTTCATGATATGAGGGTAATATGTATACTACTAAAATACGAAACTAATAATCCATGGCATCATGAATTTTTGACATTAAAAATCAATGGTAATTATTTTTATTTCCATATAAATATTAAATTCCCTTTAATAGAATATTTTACAATCATCTGAATATTAAAACTATTTAGGAATTTGTATTTAATATTCTTCACAGCTATAAAATCAAAAAATATAATTGGGGATCCATTTTGTATGATTCAAAATCATTATAGAACATTGAATTATAAATTCTAGGAAAAGCGTTTTTTAATAATAATTTTTATGTAATTAATCTGGTTCTAGTGTTTTCTATATGTCACTAAATGTAATATCATTTGAACATAATTTGTTATAGATGATTGTAAAACATGATATTGTGTTAGGAAACCAATATGTTTCATTGGGTTATTATTAATATATTGTCAAAAAAATTAATCCCATTACTCTAATAATGTGACTATTTCATAAAAAACACACATTTAGTGAAATATTTAATGCTTAATAAAATGTGAGATATTTTGAATCCATGGTATCCAAACTATTTTATATGTTGATTATAAAAAAATAACTCTCGTTATGATTTCAATCAATAGAAAGGTGAAAAGGAGAACAGTAATGTAAAAAATAATCATCAATTAATATATGTGTTGATATTTTATAACTAGAATGATTATAAATAAAATATTATCACTACAAAACTAGAATGTTAATATTAAACAAGGTGTAATATTGTATTTTATTATTTTTAGTTTATAAAAACACATCATAATTTTATAAAACTATCTATAATTTAATATTTTAATTTTAATTATTCATGACAAGATTGGAATTAAAGAAAAAAAATCATTGTGAATTTTAATATTATTTTATTTAAATTTCATTAATAATTTATAAAAATTTCTTTAACATTAAGATTCAATTTTTCCTGGTTGAAGTCTCTCTCGATGTGTTTTGAATAATAGTAACATATTATAAATTGGTCATTACCTTTTTAATCTATAACCAAATTTTAATTTTTTTTCATCCACAATTCGTCCATTGGGTTTTCAAAAAGGATGGGTTAGTCTTTACTTATAAAACATTAAATACAATGCATCGGTTACCACTATTTCTGACTGATGTAATGATTAGTATCTAAAATGGATACATTTAGAATATTTTTTTCATTCCATCTACACAACAACAATGAAATGATTTTTTTTCTAATTAAATTCCTAAAGATCATTATATATAATGATTTGAAAAAAGAATAGAATTACATTTAAAATCATTGAGATTATGATGTTGTGGAATCTAGGAGTTTATCTTGAATATAAGTTTCTAATATGTACACCTAATCCTACTATTATATTTCAATAGTTTATTTTTGAATTTTAGAATTTTAATTTTTTTAGTTTAATAGGTTGATGATTCTGGAGATTTATTTCTTTTTTATAATTTTTTGTTGTATGTATTGTTGATTAGAAAGCTATCAAGGTAGTTTAATTATATATATATTTCATACATATATATTTTTTATTCCAAAACATAAACTATAAAGAGTAATTATTTGTTATTATTTCAATGCTTTAGCTTTGTATAGCCATTCCCCTATTCCATGAGAAGGGATTTCCTCGTATTTTTGAATACCTTTCCTTTCTTCTGGGATTGGCATACAATTGAATGATATTGTTCAAATTGGTTGGATATGCTACAAGATTTCCTAAATCCTATTCAAAATATAATGGTATTCAATATTACAAATATCCATATTTATATCGTTACTCTTCTCTTATAAAGAACGTATGTGATGGTAAGTTAAATGTTACACTCTCCCAGTACTGGGAGTCATTTGTACATGTTTTGACTTATATGATAAAGTGAGTACTCCTAGATTTCCATGTCATGTTGTTTTATTTATAATATATTTTATGTTATATATATATATATGAGTAGAAATGATATTCTGTATATTTATTAATTCATTAGTAAATTGAGGTGTGTTATAGGTGGTCTATAATGTATGTGTATGCTAACACCATTCATGGAAACCTTATGGGACTTGATTCTCTTTATGTGTTCCTTTTTATGTATATTTTTATAGTTGGATTGTTGGAAGATATTATTATGTTGTGCTTTATAGGTTTTAAGCCCTTTCATTTTACATAGAATGTATAGAGCATCATGGAGGTAGTTATGGCATTATAGACTAAACATATTGGTGAAACCCCCTATGGTTCTTCTAATATATCCACTTATAGAACCTTATCTATCGACAACTAAGGAAATGTGTGAATTGGAATTACTTTTTAAGGGGTTTATTCAGTATGTTTCACATATTTGGTAGACATAGTTAGATATTTTAGTTTTGTTTATTATTTATTAACTTTTCCAATAGTTATTTCTTTATATATTTCCTCTGTTGTCAGATTAATTGGAATACTAATAAAAAAATATATTAACATTCCCCATGTTTCTAATAACCCTATTATTCGTGAAATATTTTCACCTGAACATATATTATTTCATAATTTATTTTTAAGTGGGAAATTCTCGTCCCTCTAGTGTACATTTAAACCACCAACATTTATGAAAGACTATAATGATGGAAATATTCACTTTCAGTGTTGGGACATCATGATTATGTTGTGGAAATGATATGTCACGTAACAAACATTAAAAATGGTATCATAGTGGTTATTGGATATTGTATTTTCGTTTTTCATATACATGATATATGAATATTGTGAAATAATAATAAACCCTTATATAGGCTGGATTGATATCTTTTTAAATTAATAAAATTTTTATATGGTATGTATGGGAAGTTAGTAGGAAGTATAAGTTCTAATGAGGTTCTTATTTTGGTATATTCTATATGATGTTTTGAAATACATGAATATTATAAGACTCAATCGTGATCTTGTGGCATAGTTTAATCAAACATCATGTGGTCATTTGGAAAATTTGAACGTTTTAATCTCATTTCTTTTATAAGTAATATATTTGAATGATAATATTTAATTAAATAACCCAATATAATGTCAACCTCATTTTACAATATAAAATATTTGATGTTATCAAATTAATTAATGTCGCATAAAACCCTAATAAATTTGGAGTACTATTATTAATCCTATATCTATAAAGTAGTTATCAAGGTATATATTCTTGTTGAAGTTATTATGTGATAAATTATTCGTTTAAAATAACATGTTTCAATAATTATCATATAAATAATTTTATATATTGAATATAAACTAAATAATTATTAATGTTTCATGCCAACTAATTGGTTCCTTGTTTAGAGTGTAAAAATTATTCACTCATCATACTACACTAATAAACATACTATATCATGATCCCAACTAGTTTTATATTATGGAGTCCATTAATTTTTAATAGGAATGAATATAATATATTATTTAATGATAATGTTTTTATGTTTTTGTCTTGAAAATATTCCCCTCTAACATTATAGTTTTTATTTATGTAATATATTTTATTATGTATAAGAATACGAGTAATAGGTAATTATGTTTTTTAAAAAATGGAAATGGTTTACAATATATTTTTTGAAAATTTAGAGGGTTTAAAAACATTATTATCTTAAAAGGGAAATGTTATTAAATGTATTGTATATTTGAAAAATGGGTGGAATATTTAATATAATATGAACTTATAAAATAATTTTCTAAAAATGATTTGGAAAATGATGTGTTTTTAACCTCTGACATCCAGAAAAACGTTTATGATCTATGATTTTCAAATGGGGATTTTGATTTCAATAATAATTTTTGAGAAGGAATTTTTTTATAAATTCTATTTTTATTGGAATTTTTATTATTGGAGACTTCATGTTAAAATTAGACTGGGGTGTCCCATTAGAGAATGGGTTGATTGGTAGTGTTTTTAGAGGATATATAATTTTTTTATTTTTTTTTAGTAATTTAAGAAAATTAGTAATAGAGAATTGTATTAAATTTTGGAACCATGAATTTGAATAGTTTATTTTCATTATAATGACTGATAGTGTTTTTTTAAGTTTTTTGTTTCAGATGTAATATATTTTTGGAATAAATGAATAATTAGTTAGTGTGTGGTGTTGTGTTTTCATCAATGAATTAATTTGTGTTGGGTGATAAAACTTTTATCATGTATATAAATGTGTTATTTATATTTATGTACCATGGTGTTTTTAATTTGGTTGAGAATGTTAATTTGGACAAAAAATAAATATTTGTTATTAATTTGGATACATATTTTTGTTGATATATAATGCATGTGACTAAATATTTTGTTGTAGAATTTTATTGTTAAATATTTATTGTGGTTCATGTGAATTATTTAATCTATTGTCAAAAATTTCCTAAAACCTATTTTGGTTGATAAGAATATTAGTGGGGAGTTTTTATTGTCCAGTTTCATTGATGATTTTATTTACTCATAAATTATACCATCATTGGGAACATAAGATATTAATTTCAAAAATCATTTCTATTTTTTAATATATTCTTTTTATTTTGGGATTAACATTTATATATCGAAATTTTATGATGAAATTAACCATTTATAGGTATAATTTATCGTTCATAATGTTTTTATAGTGACCATGCCTTTTCATATATTAATATTACATAATTTTAATTATAAAAACATAAAATCATTAAACAGTGATGATTCCAAGGTTTACTGTTGTTGGAAAACTAAGACCATAAATAACATTTACAACAAAAAACATAAAAACTTATTTAATTAATTTTTCCCTAGATTTTTATTTTACATTTTTATCCATAAACATGTTGTCACCATTGGATATAAACCAAAAATAGGTGAGATAAAATTCTCAGTAATAGGATATATAATTTCATTAAAACATATGAAATGTGTTGAACATACTCATATCTTCTTCATCATTATGTGAGGAATCATTAGATAGGGACATGAAATGTTTCAATGCATAAAAATAAAAAATCATGAAATTGTGGTAAACTACAACACATTGCTGTGATAAATATAAATTCATGATCAAAAATATTTTACATTAATCATGAGATAAATTAAATTACCATATTCATTGGACTGCAATATAATTACAGGTGTACCCATTACATCTTATCATTTACATTATCGATCATGCCTATAAAAAATAAATAAATCATGGTCAAAAAACAAAAAAAATGAATTGAATGGTTTTCATTTAAAAAATAATACATTTACAAACATTAAGTTCATAAATAATAGAATTATTAAGATATTTGATATATCAATCATCACATTGAGTGATGAAGAACCAATCTCGAGAAGTGTGTTTTTTTAAGAACAGTTCTTTTAGAAATCAATGTGTTTGTCATATTATCCATTATATAGCATTTATATACCATAAAAGGTTATATAATGAATAAAAATGAAATTTAAAGAATATACATACTGAAAATGTGTTGAAAGAAGGAAAACCCAATGAAAGAGTGTTGGGTTTATGAATTCCATTTACCTTGTGTATAAACTATTTCTTCATACTAATGTCTTGTATAATCACATAATAATCGTTAATTAAAAAATATTGAACATTTTATATATAAATAAAATTTATTATATATTTTTTAAGTTATTTTTTGGTCCTTTGTATGACTTATAGAGTTTACATTCGTCGTTTATGAGACTTTGTTTTCGTAGATTTCATGACCAGTTTTGTTGTGTACAAGAATGGAAGTTAATTTAAAATGAGAATGAACATATAGGATTGTTTTTATATGTTATTAATGATCCCCCATGATCTTAAAATATTATATAATGTATTTGGTTATATAACATTAGGATGATTTATTAGATAAATGTTATGGTTGATCGTTTTACGTTAATTTTGGTGGTTCATTGATCACAATGAACTCATTTTGTTTTATTGTTTAGTATTATGAGTATTAGTTATTTCTAAATCATAAAAATTATCATCAAACTCCATTTAAAATATATTTTAAAAAATTTAATTTTCTAATTAACACCCTAGAAGTTGTTTAAATAAAATGAATGTGCATCACCCAGGATGTCGGAAAATTAACAAATCACGAGCGATGATATAATTTTTATGATAAAAGAGAGAGGGTTGGAGGTGTTTAATGTTGTATCATACATTACCATGATATAATTCCAATATATTTTGGGTATTTTATTTATCATTACCTTTCAAAGGGGTTTGAGGAGATAATAAGATAAGAAATTGAAATTGAAACGAAATTAAAAGAAAGAGAGAGAGGATTTACCTCTTGAATTATCCTCTTATGATCCTCCTCAAGGAACCTTGGATTATTATTTCGGTGAGAACAAGAGATCATATATGTGTGGGAGGTTCTATATAAGATTAATTCGAATAATTTAGTCAAGTATGAAATTTTTATAGTTTTGAGGTGAAAATGGTGTGAATAGTGCTATTTATATTGGAGGAGATGAGTGTTTTCTTATTATTTTGAATTGTAGTTTAATATTTTTTATAATTAAAGAAACACTGATGATTATTGTAACTAAATACTGTAATTAGTGATTTTATATCAATCCAATGGTCAATTATATCTTCCATTACTCAGGCATGACTGAAAAATTTTGGTATTTAGCATTTATCGTCAATTATCATATTTTATTATTCACAAAAAATTCTAGTATTTCATAAACAAATCCAAAAAAATCACCCAAACCATTTTTTTATTTTTATGAATAAAAGATAAAATCTATTTTATGAAAATAAATTTCTAAATATTAATAATATAATTATATATTAAGATCATCATTCACATGGAAAATATAGATTTTAGAATTACAACTGATTTTCAACAAATTTTAAATATTACTAAATGTCTCATAATATTATTTTAAAATAATAATACTTAATAATACTTTTTTATGAATACATTTTCTAAAAATAAATTTTCATTGAAATTATATAGTTAATCAAAAAATTATAATTACATATTTTTTACTTATAAAATTTTAAACACTTAATTAATAATTTTAAATATATTTACTAACTTAATATATTGTATAATTATATGATATTTTCAATTATAAGATTCAAAAAAATATTAACATTATTGGTGAGTCTACTATTAATTTAAATTTTTTACTATTAATAAGGGTAATATTACTATTCCTGTGTTCATGTTACTATTTCAATGGTATTAGTTCTTTAACCTCTTGAAATAAAAATTATTTCATTAATTATTTATCTAAAATGTTTTTATTTTGGTCTCTAAGTGCTTTTATATGATTTATACTATGTGAAATTACTATAAGAAGTGATAAATTTCTTTTGATGACTATTTTGGTGGTTACATTATTTCCCATTTTGAAATATCTCTATTAAAATTTGGTTTTACATTAATAGGTGACGGTACTTCTCATTCATCACCTCCTTTGGTTCCCAAGTATATTTTTAATACTTATGGTTCCTCTACAAAACCTTGACAAGTTGTGTTGTCTTATTGTGGATAACCTTATCCCTTCTGTCCATAATCATTACTGGCTGCTGCTCATAAGAGATATCATCTTCCAGTTGTACTACCTCTGATATCAGTATATGTGAGATATCGGGTATGTACTTCCATAGAAGTAATATGTGGAATACATCATGAACATGATCCATATTTTTTGGAATTGAATGCAGATATTACATGGATCCATTGTGACAAGGATCTAAAAGTGGAAAATTTAGCTTGAACATAGCTTCCCTTTCTTTCTAAAATTCATGACTATCTTCCATGGTGATATCCAAATGATGAAATTATCTCTAACATCGTACTTTAAGTCCCTTCGGCGGTTGTCAGCATTTCTATTTTTCCAACTTTGATCATCTTTGATATGTTAATTGATGGCTTGAACCTTTTCTATTTTCTCTAGCTCAAGATCAAGAATAAGTAGCTTTCTTTTTTCATCCTCGTACCAATATGTTGGTGTTCTTCATCTCATTATCTATAGTTCATCATATGGATCCATATGAATAATTGAGTGGAATATATTTAAGAATCCTCTAGAATTTTTATTTGATCCTACGATCACAGTTAGAGACAATTGAATGCGGAACATGAAGTAGTCTCACCACGTCCTTCACATATATCTTTGAAAAATTTTCTTGTGAGAGACATTCCCAAATACTGATAGAGTTGGAAGTCTTGGTGAGTCAGTCAACCACAACCCATATAACATTATTTCCATTCGATTTCATCATGAGAATCGTGACAGTGTTCATAGTGACATTCTACAATTTTCACATGGGTATAGAAAATGGTTTCATCATCTCTTTGGACTTATGTATCACTTATTTTACTTTATGACACATCGAATACCATGAGATATATTCTACAATATCAATCATTATGTTGTCCCACCAGATGTCTTCTTAGAGATCACAGTAAATCTTCGTACTCCCATGACGGATAAAGAAAGTTGAGATATCTTCATTTTCTAATATCCCCTACTTTATCACAGGTGATGAAGTCACACATAGACTCATTCCAAACCAAACCACACCATCATCATCATTGATATGGTACTCTTACATCATCCCTTCCATTAATTTAGTAACCTTGTTTTGTAACTCTATATAAGCCCATTATTTGTCCTTAATCATATAATAGATACATGGATGGGTTATAATTTGGGGATGTTAGGACTTATACCATGTACTTTGATTTCTAGATACATCCTTTTCATGTCCATGAAGATATGTTCCCTCTATATTTGCAACATAGAGAGAGAAAAATGTTTTTTTCTGCTTATAAAATCCACTACCTTGCAAACCTTTCTAGGATGATAGTGAATAGAGAAATCATAGTCCTTGACTAACTCTAACAATATAAATTGACACATGTGGATGTCCTTTTGTTTTTATATATACTTTAGTCCCTTTTGATTGGCATATATGTAACACTTATCACCATAGAGGTAGTGCTTCCATGTTTTGAAGGAAAAAAATCACAACTTGTAGTTCCATATCACATGTCAGGTAGTTTTTCCTGTGGATCGTCACCTATTATAAGGAAAAGGCTATTGGATTATCATATTTCATGAGTGGACAACACAATACATTCATTGAAGTGGCACTGTATATCACAAAACATTTTCCACTTTTCGCAAATTTGAGTATAGTAGAAGTTGTAGCCATCTCTTTTCCTCCTTGAATATTTCCTTATATTTTTATATCCAAACATAATTTTCCCCTATTCATGTTAACGAATTTAGTGAGCATGAATGTTGTGAGAAATTTCTCAAAAAACATTGATAGTACCTAGCTAATCCAAGAAAAATGAATATTTCTGTCAAAGTAGATGTTCAAGGTCATTACTCAATTGCCTTTTTTTGAAGGGTCCATAGAAATTTTCTCACCTATGATCACATGTCTATGAATGTGAATTAATGCATCCAAAATTCACACATGATGAACATTGCATATAACTTCTCCTTCCTAAATGTCATGAACACAAGCCCGAGATATTCTTTATTTTCTTCCTTTATCTTGGATTAGATTAGAATTTCATAAATAAACACTTCCACAACTATGTCAAGGAAATATCAAAAGACTCTATTCATCAAATCCATTAATATTTTATGGTAATTACTAAGTCATAAGTTCATAACCAGAAACTCATAGTATCCATACAATGTAAAGAAAAAAGTTCTCTCAATATCTTCTTTCTTCACCTTTAGCTCATGATATCTTGAATAACGATCCGCCTTTGAGAAGAAATAATCTCCTCTCAACTGATCAAAAAAGTCTTAAATCCATGGAAAATGAAACTCATTCTTTATAGTGATCCCTTTGAGTTCCCTATAATTGATACACATTCAAATTGATTCATCCTTCTTCTTGAAAAAAAGCACAAGATCACCCCACAGTGATGCACTTTTGAATATGAACCCTTTTTCCAAGTTCTCTTTCAGATAGTCACAACTCCAATATGGGGTAAGGGATGCGCTACACATTTATCAGTGCTAAAAAAGCACTAATAAAGACACCCCTTTATCAGCACTAGTAAAATAGTGCTGATAAAGCGGGGGGGGGTCTTTATCAGCACTTTTATATAAGCATAGATAAGGATCCCCCTGCGTTATCAGTGCTTCTGTAAAAGCGTTGATAAAGACCACCTTTATCTTTTCTTTTTTAAAAAGTTTTGATTAAGGGTATAACTAAAAAAAATTAAAAACATTTTTAATAATAAATCTATAAATCTATTTATATTGATATAAATATAATATTTATTTTATATATATTTTTTAGAAACGATGAATTGAAATAAAATGCGAATGTATATGATATTTCGTAAAAGAGGCTTATAAAATAATTATAAAAATATGTTTAATAAATAATAATGTAATTCTTATCCACAAATAGTCATGTAATGACACATTGAGTATAAAAATATAAAAAAAATAAAAGATCAAAAATATGTTGAAACACAAATCAAATTTCAACCGGCCACAACTTTTGATCTAGGACTCTATTTAAGCTCTACAGCATATCAAATCGAAGCCTGAGATGAGCTCTATAGCTTTACCAATGGTTCTTACCAATCCAATGTTTTTTCAAGGGAAATAAAGGCCTAGAAAACCTCCAAAACTGAGTATTTAGTTGGGGTGCCATGATTTTTAACAATATAAACAACTATAACTTTTTATACCAATGTTTGATAAATGTGTAGAATATATCATATCTAATATCGTTTCATTTCCTTCGATTTGACTGATTGTGGAGCTGAAACGCACTACTGGATGAGAAGTCATGGTCGTTTTAACATTCAAAGGCTTCTAACTTCTAGCCTAGATGTCTGTTTTGCTTGTACCACACATCATATCATATATAATTTCATATTTGTCGATTTGATGGGTTTTGGATTTCAAAGGGACTTCTATATTATAAGTTATAGCTGTTTTAACAGTCTCGATGACTTTTCACATCCACATTTCTATGTATTCATTCATAACTATATACATATATATATATATAAATATTTGTGTGTGTATTATATATATGTATTTATTTATTTATTTATAAACACACGTAAAAACACATATTCTATAAATGTATTCGAAATTAATCGTATAAATATATATATTAATATACAAATAAATATACAGATAAAAAATTTAAAACTATATCTTTATATATATTAATATATGAATATATATATTTTTTAATATATCTAAATAAATTAATATTAATATTGATATGTATTAATATACGAATACATATAACTATATATATATCTTGATATATCATTAATGGGATAATGAAACAAAATGGTTATGTGGTAATGTTGCAGCGCGTAAGGGGGGAGGTCATGTGTTCGAATTCCAGTGGTAGTAGGGTAAGGTGGGCGCAGCAAAGCGGGGCGCAGCGTGCGGGTTGAGGGGGTGCAGGCACAGCGAAGAGGAGTACAACATGCGAATAGCCCATGGAATATTTTTTTTTAATTTTTTACATTTTTTTTTGACATTTATCAGTGCTATAAAAATAGAACTGATAAAATACACCTTTTATCAGTGCAATTTTTAGAGCTGGTAAAAGTGACCTTTATCAGCACTTTTTGAGCGCTGATAGAAGGGACCCCCCATTATTGGTGTCGCATTTTACAGTGCTCATAGAAGTGCTGATAAAGGGGGTTTTTAGCACTGATAAAAGAGAATTTTGTAGTAATGACTTCTTTGTATCATCCAATTCGATAGAGGACTTCTTATATTGACACTTTGATATTTGAGTATCTTTGGGTATGAGTTCTATTGAAATCTATACCTTTGGATCCGAGGGTTTTTCGGGTTACTCTTAAGAAAATAAATCGTTTTTTCAATCCAAATATGGATTTCTCCTAGTATTATAGCATCTATTGACTCAAAAATTTGAGAGAGGTGTGCTTCTACACTGGGAATCAACAAACACACCACTTAAGGATTTTTTAAAAGAGATCCATGATCTTACATTATTTTTAGAGGGGGATTGGATGGTTCAGAATATGAAAATATATTTCATCTTCTCGATATTTTATGTGTACTTTATATAACGAGATCCATTCCATTCCTAGTATAGCATCAAATTCCACCAATGGAATTATTACGAGATTCTTTGGAAGAATCCACCCACACACGCAAATAGGAGAAGAGTCTAACACTTGGGTTTCAAGGGTTTCACTATTAAGTGATTATACTAATATCTATACATCAAGGTTATAGGGCATCAATTTAATAGTTCTAAAAAATGATCAAGATATATTGGAATGCATAGAGATGGAATTAGATAAGTCTTTTTCAATTATTGAGTGAATAGAAACTATACCTTGAATGGATTAATTTTATAGATCAATCACTATAGTAGTAATGGAATACACCTTCCCTCCCTCATTTGGTTCTGGTGGCTGATGATTATGATTACCCATCATGAGTTGAGGATTATTGAACTAGATTTCATTGTTCCCCTTCTCCCTAGAGTGGTAGAATTGGACATTGGGTGGTTCTCTCCTTTCCTTCACTACATTTTTATGCTTCCTCATGCATTTTCGACATTCTTGATATTTATTTTCATCACTCTAACAGATGATGCATTTTCATGTCCCCTTGAGGAAGTCCCAATGATATTTCTTCCATCATTTTTGATATGTGGTTGGTCGAGTTCTCTTTCCACCATTCTATTGAGATCCCCCAGCATGAAACTCCATCATTAAATTCTTATCAGCATAACCATGTGATAATTATCAAAACTCCATCACAGCCATGATAACACATTGTAAAACATTATTATAACTCCCAATGTCTTGTATTGAATAATCATTTTTAAGGTTTTATTTAAACCAATAATGAATTTATCAATTTTGATATAAATTTATATTACAGAAACAAAAGAATAACTTGAAATAATAGTTATATTTTTTCCATATGTAATGAAATATTCCTTCCTTTTGATTCAACTTTGTGAATTTTATCTCCATCATTGTATGAAAAGTTGAATGGAATTTTTTTTAAGAAACTTGATCATAAGGTCTTTCCACTCCATCACATCAATTAAATCCATCGAATTGGTGTTCTTAATCAAAGACCACTATTGATCGGCATATCCATCTAGATGATAAACAGTCAGAGTCACCATATCAATCTCTGAATAATGAAGCCTAGAAATTATCATCCCCATCGAGATGATCCACTATTATACAACTAGAGTATTGGAATATCCATTAAACATTGGTTGTCTTTGATACAAAAAACACTAGATATATCATTTCTACCTATTTGGTGAAGGATTATGTTCCATATTATTATGATTATTTTTCATAGCCTAAGACATATGGGTAAGAAACTCCATGAAATATTGACCTCCACCTCCCAAATCATTGGGGATGTTGTTCAGGAAATCACTGCATTGTCTCTTATATGGGATATTGGACAGATTTCACTTGGTTACCAGAATTTTCTAAAATAGAAAAGGTTAGAACAAAACATTAGTCAAAAAGTTTTTAATAATATATCCCTTTGTAAAATTAAATATAACATAATATCTTCTATGTTCCCAATTTTTAGAAAATCATCCAGTGTGCTTACATATACTTAGTCTCATACTATGGTTTTCATTATGGTTCTATAATCCTAATTAAATATTTTCCAAACCGCCTTCAGATACCTACTATAGGAACAATTCATTTTCATACATTAATATTACTGCATTTTAATGAAAAAAGACAAATAAATATTACACATAGAGGATCCAACGGTTTATTGTCTTAGAAAAAATAAGTCCATAAATAATTATAAAAAATAAAACAAAAACATTTATTTAATTCCTTCTTCTTTAGCTTCTTTTTATCTTTTGTGTTCTCCTTAGTACATATCTTCACATAAGGATATACATCAAATCAGGGTCAGCTAAAAAGGAAAGTAAGAGTATTGATAAGATCATGAAAAAATATGAAATGGGGTGAGCATAATCCTAACATCATTATCATGAGAGGAATCATTATATAAAGGCATGCAACATGGAAATGCATAAAAATGAAACATCATGTATTAGTGGTCAACGACCACACATTTTTGTCAAAAAAATAGCATCATGTTCATGAATATTTCACATTAGTCATCATTAAAATCACATTACCCAATGCATTAGTGAAATATATAATTCTTGTCGCATCCTTAAATTCTTTTTATGTACTTTTCGCTATATAATTATGTGCGCCCTAGTCATATCATAACATTTAGATTTTCATGCATGCTACAAAGAACATATATCAAGATTGAACATAAAATAACCCATTGAAATGAATAGATTTTATTTCATAAGTCATACATTCCAAAACATTGGGTTCCCAAATGAAATATGGAATAACATACTTGATATATGAATCATCAAAATTGAGTTTAGAAGAAACAATATCAAGAAGTGTGTTTTTTTAAAGAAGAGTTACTTTAGAAATCCTTTTGGTTGTCAAAATGTCAATTAGAAAACATTTATATCCGATAAAATGTAATATAATGATGAATAAATGATATTTATTTAATATCCATACTGAAAATGGGGTGAAGGTGGGAAAACCCATAAAAACATAGTTGGGTTTGATAATTCCTTTTACTATCTATCAAAATGCTTTCTTCAATTTAACATATTCTATACTCACATTATATTCATTTATTTATAATTAAATAAAACTTTATATGACATTATAATTCATTATTGTTTCATTATTTACTATTATAGTTCGTTTGATGATTTATATAGTTTATTTTCATCATTCGGGAGTGTTCGTTTTCAAAGATTCCATGGTCGGTTCATTTGTATACATGAAGGGAAGTTCGCTTAAAATGGTTATGAATAGCCCTAATTGTTATAATATGTTATTAATGAACCTATATAATCATAAATGATCTTAAAAAATATTTTTTATATAACATGAGAATGATTCATTAGATACAACTTAATGATGATTGTTTTTGGTTAATTTTGGTGGTCTTTCGAAAACAACGAGCCTGTTTTTTAATCATTTAGTATTATAAATATAAGTTATTTTTAGAATATAAAAATTATTATTAAATAAACATAAAAATATATTTTAACCATTTAATTTTGTTATTAATAGCTTTGATCAGGTTTATAGAAAATTAATGTGCATTTCCCATGATATCGGTAAATTTACAAATCACATGAGACAATATCATTTTTGAGATAAAAGAGATATAGTGAAGAGTTTAATGTTTAATATTACAGTAACATGATATAATTATAGTATATTTAAGTTAATTTATTTATATTTCCATTTTTATGAAGGGATTTTATTATATAATAAGAAAATAAATTTAAATTGAAAGGAAATTAATAGAAAAAGAGAGAGGATTTACCTCTGGAGTTCTTCTCTTAAGATCCTCCTCAAGGAACCTTGGCTTGATCTTTTAATGATATCATGATCTCTTGGATGATGATGATGGGATATGGAATAGTATTGAGAATAATTTAAGAATGGATAATATCTTGATAGGTGTGAGGAGAAGAGGGTGTGATAGTGGTATTTATAATGGAGGAGAGGGGTGTTTTCTTATTAGATTAATCCTTAGTTTATTATTTTTCCATGAAAAGAAATATTGAAGATTCTTATGACTAAATATATTAAATAGTTTTTGTGAGTTATAAACAATGGTCAATTACATCATCCATGACTCAAGCATGATTAAAAAGGTAGGTTTTTATAATTAATTGTAATTTATGGTATTTTACTATGCATCAAAAAGTCATGTACTTCAAAAAAATACTAAAAATTCACCATAAATATTTTTCTATATGTAAATTTAAAAAATTAAATCCATTTTATGAAAATATTTTTTTAAATGTTATTTATTTAATTTTTAATTAAAATCATCATTTACATTCAAATTACAGATTTTAAATTTATAACATATTTTGTTACAATTTGAAAAACTAATTAAGGTCTCAAAAAATTATATCAAAATCATAAAAAGTAAAAATATTAAATTATGAATAACTTTTATGAAAAATAAATTTTATTTTAAATTATTAAATTAATCATAAAATTCTAATTAAATATTTTTCACTTATAAAAATACCAACACTTTAATAATTTTTAAAATATTTAATTTTTTATACAAAGATATAACTATATAATATATTGACTTATAAGCTGCCAAAATGTTATTTATACATTCATAGTTGACTATACTATTAATTTGGACAAATTACTATTCATAAGGTTCATATTACTATTCCTATGGTCATGTTAATATTTCATCGATATTGGTACTTTAACCTCTAGAAATAAGCCTAATTTAATTAATTATTCATTCATAAATTTTTTATTTTTGTTTCTATGTGATTTCATGAGATTTATAATTTTTGACATAACTAATGAATGGAGAAATTCTATTGATAAATGTTTGGGTTCTTAAATTTTTTATAGGGGATATGACTGCTAGAAAATGAGGTCACCTACATCCCCTGGGAAATGATGACACTATGTACCTGGTGGATTTATTATGGGTACATGGTATGGATAGGTTAGTTTTCCATTACCATTTTTACATTTTATTAATTTAATGTTTTTATTTTTTTCATTTTCCTTATTTCATTAATCTATTATACCTACGATTTATATGGTGTGCCTTTTCAGGGCACTCTAATATCTTTTCATCAACCCATTCAATATCTTCATCCTAGGATTATTCTAATGGTGTTATTTATTTCAATCATTATTTAACAACTCATTTTTCCCTTTCATAATATCCCCACGTCACATTTATTCTTATCTACTAAGGTAGTGGTTAAATGTTATCTCATGTAACATAGGTTGGAAATCATCCAAATACTTATGAGTTACTTATATTTTCCAATATTTCTTCTTTTTAATTGTCTTCTTCCATATATAATTTCTTTATTGGAATATATTGTGATCTGATTCCATTATGGTTTTCATGGATTTAGGTTGAACTTTGAGTATGATTTTTTTTGTTATATTTAGGAGTTTTTAAACATATTATTTTCAATTAATTTATATATTTTATCTATATTGGTTTTCATTTATGGGTAATTCCCTTTGTTTAATGTGGTTGGTTTGATTATGTGGGTTTCAACTTGACTAATTATTATTATATTATGGAGGTTTTTTAGTGAATGTTCCAGTGTGTTTCTATTGTTATTAAATTGAAATAAGTCTCTATAAACAATAATTTAGGGTTCCTTTACTAGGTGAGTCAAATTTTTATGTATATTTTTCATGTAAATATAATAAATTTTCTTAATAATTTAAAAAATAGTGATTTATTTATCTAAATAATAAATTTATCAGTTTTTTGAATTATTTTTATACAATAACATAGGGTCTATTGAAATCATGTTTTTACCAACATTAATATATATTCTATTGGTGTATTGGTATTATATTATCTCTTAAATAATATCACCAAACCTTTTTAATGTGTTTCCCTTGTTTTTATTATTGTATTATTTCAGAGCATATAATTTTTCACTCCCTTTAAAGGGTGTTTTAAATGATGGTATATATATATTTTCACATATTCCTATACAAAAGTAATAAATTGAAATGTAATATAATTCATAACTATATGGTTAATAATGGTGGGAAGATTTTTCCTAGGAGATCCAATATGTATTTCATCATTATATTACCAATAACGAATGGTGAGACCTTGAATCCCATGGATCTAGAAATTGGATAAAAATAATACCTTCCCAATTATCATATCTATGTAACAGTATTTTAGATTATTTTAGTCATATGATAAACTTATTGAGTTATATTTCAATGATAAAAACATAACTATTTTTATGAGTTACATTTCTAGCTAGGTGGTTCCAATATTAGTAAATATGATTGAAATGATAAAGCATTCATCTCTTCAGATTTCAACATTACGTTTGATTTTAAAAAACATTTAGCACAAAAAAACTGTCATATTTTCCATATAAATTGTTGAAAAAAATATCATCAAATTTGGGTCTAAAAATTTAATCTTAATTTTATAAAACTAGATTATATTTATGAAAAATAATTTCTATTATTCAAAAAAAGCATATATTCTACCAAAATTATTTATGTTTATTTCATTGTTTAATTATTATAAATGTTGTAACTAATATTTAGGTTTTTTATATAAACATACCTATAACTTTTTCCAAAAGGAATTGATTTATTTATCAAAAGAGTTTTAAATAATATCATATATTAAAGGATAACATACCTAATTAATTTGAAATATAAATTTAATTCATATTTCTTAAATCATTATCCTTGATGGATTCTAGATGTAGTTATTCATTTTGACTAGTAATAAATTAAATATATTTCATACGGTAAAACTATATGATATCCTATAAATTATTTGTATCGATTATTACTATATTTAAAAATACCTTGAGATTCTTTCCACACTAGAAAAAATATGTTTCATTAATTTCTTCTTGATTTCCAAAACATTATGTAATAAATTTACCTAAATGATGTCTTAAAATACATTTAAAAACTATAAAAATAACATGTTTTGGTAACCATGTGGTCATATTAGTTCCATGTTATACACCTATTTGTATTGAATCATAGGAATATATTAAATTCATGAACAAAACTATTATAACGTGTTAATTATTTTTAGTTAAAATGATATATTTTTGTTATGATTTATTTATTTTTGAGATTCTATACCTAATTCAGAGATTACAAGCATCATAATGAGGTCATAAACTAATATTTATATTCTTACAATATTTTTTTTTGTTTTTTAGGAATTTATTTTTATATGTAATTATGATATAAAATTTTTCTAAAAAAATGAATTTTTTTTCCCATTTCCATATTCCATATTTAGTGATGTGGAACCAAAATTTTATAAACATTCCAATTATATTATGATGTGATTATACCATTACTATTATTATGCATTCGGGTGGGATAGTTTTAGGATTTACCAAACCAAATCAGCGATATGATTGGTTACCTTATTATGCTACCTCTAGCCTAAAATCTATAAAATTATCGATCAATGTTAGTATATTATGGAGGTTTTACATATACATACTCTTGGGATATAGAATGTTAATTGGAAATATTTTTTACAAATATGATATTTTTAGTGTGTGGGGATTATGATGTTACGTTTTTATTATTAGCAAACTAATTTAACCATCCTAAATTGAAATATATTTAAATAAATTAATTTGTTAAAATGTTTATTCATACACAATATTTATTTATTACTAAATGGAACTCGGATTGTGGTTCCATATACAGAATGTGTATTCTCACACCCAGCATGGCCACTCTAATGGACATACACCTCATCATTGTACAAATTTTAGATATTTTATCAATATTTGATCCATGTTTTCTATTATGATTTTGGTTATCATATTCATTAGGCCCTCTAAGAGTCTATTTCATGGGTGTTGTCTCTTTGAGATATTGATATTTTTTAAGGATATTTTTTTGGAGTTATCATTTATTATTATTACATGATTTCCCCATTTTTGACTTCTTATATTGACCCCTATATCTATCTATGATTTGAAATGATCGTGGTATAGTCGTATTTTTAATATTACGTAATTTTGTATACATTTTTCATATTTTTGAGATAGTTTTAAATTTACTAGTTTATCTTATATTTATTTAATTTTATATTTGTAGTGTGATTTATTTTAAATCCATTCAATCAGTGGATGAAAGAATTTTTATATATATATCTAATGATCTCTGTGGTCATTAATGTTTGTAAACTAACCAATTGTTATTTTATCTATAAATTTTATTGGGGGAAACAAACCTCCACCCGTGATTTTTTAACCACAATGTGTTTTTTCATCCTCTAGAAGCCTGTATGTCCTTCTGAGGTGTTAGGATATTATGATCTATTACAAAATGAGAATTTTAGCAATGAATAAAATATACTAAATTCTATCAGATGCAATAGAAAATAATTTCTTTTTATGTGTATTGATTTGATCATTAAATATGCATCATGTCTAGTAGGAAACCATCAAAAATATATTAGCAATATTTCATTGAATAAGCCTTACATAAGAGGTGATGTCATTGGTTTTTATGATTTCATTACCTCATTTAAAAATGATTCATGTTTTTTTATATTCATACGTGTCATGCATCAATAAAATATATTTAGACATGATTGAAATAAATATTATCTAATAATAAAATACTAATTAAACATTGGATTATATAAGGTTTCATTTTTTATATAGTTTGATTTGTGATTTAATTGACATGTACAATTTGATCCGAATATAATAACAATTACCATAATATCCTATTAATATAAATCCATGAGGTTCCTAAATAACCTCACCACGAGAAGAATGGAAACTAATCTATCATTCATTTCAATTAATGTTTTCAATAGAGTTTCAAATATAATAAGATTCATTAATAGTTGACTCTAAATTTTAAATTAAACCAAAAAATCAATTAAATAAATAAAATTTATTCTTTTAATAATTAAACAATTATAAATATAAGATATTAAAATAGTATATCTCATTATACATGTATTTACTCTAGAAAATAATTCTGAATTACTTACCAAAATGACCAACCTAGATATATTATAATTGACATCTGTCCAAAATCCACAACTAAATTATGGCACCACTAATTATTGGCTATAACCACATTAACTTTAACCATTAATAGGTTATCCTATGAGATTGTGATTTCCACCAATAGTCTATATGCAAGGATTAAAAACAAATGTTTTATTATAATAATTTTTATTGAAAATACACTCCAATAAAACATCACTAATTATATTTTTGAGTTGACCATACAAAGTTCAATAATAGAACTACGTCGACCTAGAGGTATAGTATATCTTTTTTCTTCTGGAATGAGAATACATTAAAAGTGTATTTGTGATATGTTATAGAGATGGGAATTCATAACACTCCATCCATAAATATTACATTCATATCTAATTCACCACATATATTACATTAGGATCATTTACAAACAGGATAATCACTTATCATTTCTCCAATCGTAGTGTAAAGAATTAACTAACGTGCATCCATTTCAAAAAATCTCAAATAAAATTAACATTTTTACGAGGTCATATAATTATAGATTTTGATAAACTAAATTTAACTCTGAAAAGACTACATCAAACAGATATAATAACATTGGGTCTTTGAATCCTCTTGACCAATCTTGTAAAATATAGAATGAAGAATCATAGTTAATATAGTTTCATGCATCATTAATATCATTATCCCAAGAATGAGTTTTGTGAAAAATTTATCTTTGAATAGGTGAAGAGTTTTATAGATTAACTTTTTAATGATAATCATTTCAAAATCATAATATGTGAAGCCCCATATAATTTATTTATTTAAGACATCACATCATCTAATAGTATTTCCATTCACCCATAAGTTCCCAAATCCCCCCATACACAAATCAGTGGTATATATTCACTTTCTTATTTTGTGTATACGATGAACACATTCCTCTTCCTCGTATTATTGGATGTCAAAACACAAAATTTAAAACATATGGAATAGAATATTTCAAATATCATTCAAAACTGAACGTTCTGAGCAATGTACTACCTTCCCTATCTCATTTAGACTCTAACAAATATCTTCTAGGACCTGAATATCATGTAATTACTAGTGAGTAGAATATTCTCATTGGCCCCTTAATGATTTCATATAATTTTTCATGAAGTTTAAATATTCTACACTACTGTATGTAATAAAATTAAATTTTGAATTAAAAAATAAACAATATTATAAAATTAAGTTACTATTTAACAATGGTTGGAAATGAAAAAAAACACTTATATTACATTCAAGTCATATTTAATTTATTTATAATCATTAATATTAATAAAATTTATTTTGGAAATATCATTACTCCTGATAAGAATAAATAATGTGTATCTAATAAATTTGAAATTTTCATAGGAATATTGTTACTAATAAATTATTCACCTATAGATTTATAAATATGAAATATTTATTTATAAATATTAAATTATTAAATTTATCAAATTCACCCAATAATGTTTAGTATTATCACATTGAAGTACTGAATATTTCATGTTATCTATAAGTTACAGCCTCAAGATTCATATATTTGATGCATGAATCTAAAAAAGAAAATAGTATTTTTTTAAAGAAATTTATGTCAATAAATGTTAATTTGAAACCCAAAACTCACCCTGTATATATTTATTTAACCATAATTATGCTTAGAAGTCATATTTATGGGTTATATTTCGATTTCTCATGGTCATATCCTATATGAAATGTCCATAAAAAAATATTTGTGTAATTTTATGATACCATTTTTAATATAAATACCAAGATAACCCATTGACTCTTGGTGGGCCACTATTAGACAACATACATGATTCAAAATTTTGAAATGTTTTCATAAACATTAATAAATAATTATAGATATATAGGAGGTGATTATTATTATTTTTTATTCAACTATAACATATATAAATAAAACATGAAAACTATAATGACCTATGAATTCATTGGAAATTTTGAAATAAAATATAAACATTTATATATATATATAAATGAGTTAGTTTGATAATGGGTTACCAATTGCATGTATATATAATAATACAAACTAAAATAAAAATATATGTGACAGGATAGAAACCATAACACAAAAAATACTTTGAGAGTATTAAATATAAAGTATACACATATAATACATTATCCTGTATCAAATGAAATTATATATATATATGATTAATAGATTCCCAATTATATGATATAAAAATAAATAAAAAATTCCTCCTTATACAAACTTTACAGAAGATAAAAAATCCATATTTTAAACGTCATTTATTTTAACACATACTTCTATCAAATATTGTGAATGATGTTTAATAAATCATATAATCATCACCATTTATTTTTTCCATAAGTTAATTAAATGATTACTTTTACATTTTTTAAAGATTAATCAATTTTACTATTCCCTTCACTATACCAATAATTTGTACTACGATAATTATTTTAATGAAATGATAAAATATGATGGTTCATAAACCAATTTATTTTCTAAAGAATAGGAAAAAATAAATATATTTAAATTAATACACCAAAAGAAAATATAAGATACCTGGTCTAAAATAAAAATGTTCTTGAATCCACAACATATAAAATATAATATAATAAAAATCAAGATGAACTTATTTAAATAAATATAGTCACATATTGAATCCTACAGCCCTATGTATAATGATTAAAGGATACAAAAAATTTAATCATAGAATAAATAAAAAAATAGTTATTACACTTAAAAACCAAGAAATAAATGAAATAAATAGGGATATATGTCAATTAACAGTGTATTTAATAAAATATAGGTAATGTTTTCCTTCAGTTTTGAATCCAAAGAACAATTCAGGGCTATAACAAGTGTATATTTTTCCGAATATAGGAGTTGAATTAACTTTATTCTATAGAATTTAAATGTTGTAATATCATGATAAATGTGATTATATTTTGTTGAATACTTAATAAGAAACATTTTCATTTTACCTTTTAAAAAAACAATACCAAACCACAACTATGCATTGATTGTTATCTACATGAAATTTATTTCATTGAAAAATTCCACTAGATTTATAGATATTTATCACATGACTTATAGTACCTTCACATCACCATAACCAATATTTTCACCATCCAGAGTCCTCCAAAAACTACCTTCAACAAATATTATTAATTTCAAAAAAAATCATATAATACTATTTACTAAAAAAATTAGAATGTAATACAAAAGAATACTAAATTAAATGGTGTGGTCACTATAATCAACGAGCTACGTATGATATAATTAATCTAAATAAGTAAAATAATATTCATGAAATGATATAAATGCATGAGAAACCCCAAAACCCCAAAGAAATAGTATTATAGGATTCTACAAAAATGAAATGTTATTATCGATTCATCATTTTACTCAAAGAACATTCAATAAAAATCACTATTAAATACATAATTACATGATATTAATACAAAAAGTTATTTTATAATAAAATAAAATAAAAATTAATTCAACATAATAGGAATATTTTATATCAAATTTATTTGATAGAAATTATAAATTGTAAAAAAATTATATTCATAACAAAATATAATATTCATCACCAAATAATATATGATGTTTTTATAACTATTTTTTCGAGGACCCACTAATGTTGCTTTCCAGTTAGGAAAATATTATTATAATAAGCAGTTATGTATCAACAAATCAACCTTTATGGTTTTAAATGTGGATTTATGTTTCAAATAAAATATAAGATTAGGGACCCATATCTTTTATAAAAACATATTTTGGATCTATGTAGAAAATGATTTGTATAAAAGAGAAGTATTTTATATTGTTTTAATTTAGTATATTTTCAATTTAGCTACATATATATTCAAATAATTGATTTATTTTATAGAAATTATATTATAATCATTACAATAATTATTTTCATTAATTATTATATGTCATAAAATAAATAAACTAAAACATTATTTATTTAGCCAAAAATATTGAGTGTTGATGAATAAGTAGTGTTATGAGAAATATCAAATAAAAAAATTATTTTACAAATACATAATGGAAACATAATTAGATAGATTGATATTAAGGGGGGTTAAAAAGAGTTGAAAATATTTATTTTTAATTTCAAAGGTGGTGTTCATAAAAATATGAAATATTTTCAATCTTTTATTATTTTTTATTCAAAAGATATCCTAATGTTCCCAAAGGATGTTCAAATGAATCATCATAAGTTCAAATTCTTCTTTATCATAAAAAAAGAAACTGTAATATTTTTTTAACTAGGAATGATTCCAAAATAATATTACATAATATTTTAAATATGAAATCGATATTTGTAAAAGAATAAATATTTAATATTTAGATGGTGGTTTACATAAGGGGAAGACACAATATGTATTTTTCATCAGTAGAAGAGGAACATTATTCAATATAATTTATTAGAATAGATAATTATATATATAGATTTATTTTATTCTATGGATATTTTATAATGGAAGAAGAATTGATTTAATATTCTAAGAATTATTTTAAAAAAATTAGTAGTTTTCTTTAATTAATACAAACTAAAATATATCTTTCCTATAACATGGTATGAAAGGTGTGGAAAGGATTATTTTCTTTATACTATTAAATGGGATTTTAATGAAATTTTAAAATAAAATAAAGGAAAATATTATATGGAAAATCATTATTCAAGATTCTGCCTAAAATTTTAATGGTATATATGGAAATCAAATGATATTTATTTTTGAATTGATTTTTAGAAAAAAAAATTATGAAAATAAATGTTATTTTCATTTTTTAGAACCATATTTTTTCATTTCATGGAATAAATAATTTCAAAAAATAATTTTCCTATGTGACTACCATGAGTTATTATTGGGATTTGATATGTTTTAATGAAATTATTAAATTAAATTCTTTAATGGTGATATTGATTTTTTGAATATAATTTAACTATAAATATAAATTCACTATCATTGTACCATAAATATTATGTAATAGGTTGGAATATATATTATACATTTTAGGAATATATCATTTATATCATTTATTTATTTTGATGGTCATAAATAAGTATTATTCTATACATGATTCTTAAAAAAATCCATTTTTATGTTTTTAAAATTAAATTATTAAATACATAATAATATAGGATTTTCTATAGTATTGATTATTGGAATAAAATTTCACATGTTAAACATAATGGTTTTAGATACATAATGTAAACATTATTCATATATACTTCATCAATGATGTGGAATTTCCATATTTTTTAGTGGGAAACATGAATTTTCACATGGATATGTGGAAATATAATAGATATCTATATATTGATGTAACTACTGATTTTTTGTTATGTTTCTTTTTTTATAAATATACCACTAAAAGTTATTATAATTTAAATGTAACATTGAATTACCATATGGTGATATAAGTGCATTTGTTTATAGACTTATCAATATATTGATAATAGATTTTAATGAAATAAAATCATCTAATATTATATAATGTAATTTCACATTTATAATTCTATCATTCATGGTGAATATTTTATGAGGGAATAATTTTAATAAAACACAAAGGTATAAAATTTTATATTATCCCAGTCAACATATAAATATATAGTGGAATTAGTTTTGATGATATTTTTAGATCAATATAATCATGGGATCAAATGTATATATAATATTAAATAAGGATAAACATGTTTTACTTATTATCTAAAATGATAAACTACGAATACAAAATTATGTGTAATATGTACATTCATCACTATGGTTTGGTCAATTTTTTATTATAATCACAATTACATAATGTTGAAAATTTATCCTATAATTAAAAAATCATAAATAAATACCCATATTTTTTTAACTATGAGGATTATAAACTCATTCTGTGTTTGAGTAACATTTTGATCATGTGATAGGTTATAATAATGAATGTGTGAATTATTTGAAAACAGGATAGGTTTGAAATATAATCCACTGATCAAAATGATTAAGGAAATATCTTACCATAATAGTTTTTTGACATGAAATACAATCAGCTACAGAAATGATTTTCATTTTATGTATTCCTTCGGATGATTTTTTTGAATATATTCATCATTCTTAGTCATTTTCTATTAAAGAATAAATAATTTAGGAATTTAAATAATCTAAGTATAGATGACATATAAAAATCAATCCTCCTATAATGACTTTCTCCAGATCCAGTTTTCCTTACAAGCTCATCACTCAACATCTCATGAAAACATAAACAACTTTCATCAACATATCTTTTTTATACCTATTAAAAAAATATTCCTAATTGTATATTTTGAAATACATCTAACATCAAAATAAAAACACAATTCTTCTCTATAAAATATTTGATATAATCTATTGTTTAATCCATAGATCAATTGATGAAAAATAAAAAACCATTACCACCTTCTTACTAATTTAGAAACATAATCCTTGTGAAAAAAAATATTCTCTCACGACTCATGAAAATATTGCATATCACAAAAACCATCTCACTACTAACCAATATTTAGAAGAGAAATATATTAGGGAACAAAGATCAAAACAATCATTTATACAGTGGGAAATAAAAGATGGTTTAACTAATATAATGAAACTATCAATATAATAATAAATAAAAAGTGAAAATTTTGGGGGAATAAATATTATAGTAATAAATATTGAACCAACTGGAACTAGTTCAAATAGGTACACCATTTGAGAGGTGGTGAATATGAGTGTTACTCAAATAAAGAATTTCATGTTGATGGTATTTACCACATTAATAGATCATATTCCATTATTTTAAAAGAAAAACCTTCATTATATCATAATTTTAAAGTCATTATCACTAAATAAATAAAATAATGTATAGAAAGGTAATGAATTAACAAGGTATATGGATTTTACTTTTTTATTAAATAAGGAAATGTATAAGGAAATCAGACTAATGATGTGTTCATGTATAAAAATATAATAATATAATAAAACCATTAATAAAATATTTAATTTATAGTCAAACCACACTAAGGATGTCTAACAATACATAGTTTTGAAATGATGCACTGTAAATCCATGGGCCACTCCCTTATCATATTATCTACACACTTCATTGGGGAAATACAGATTAGTTTATATAGTGAATGGTAGCTTAAATAGATTATAATTATATTGTTCTCCTTCAGTCAATCATAATGTCTAAAAAATAAATTAATCATCAACTCCATGATGTTTCTTCCTTATTATACATATTCACTACACTCTTCGTATTCATTTATAGATGCGAGATTCAAATTAATGTGATGATTAAATATTTTTCATCATATGATCATAAAAGTGACAACCCACATTTTGATAATAATTTTTCCATACTAGAATAATTTGTTTTCATTTATCTCCTTTATAAATATATGTATATAAAAATAGAATGAAATATTATTCTTTATGTATTTATTTTTTATTGGACTTGACATGATCATTAAATCGCCTTGGTTTCTCATCATCTTTTATCCCTTACTAAAAAGTCAATATGTAAATATATTTATTCTCACCATTTCTAGAACATCTATGAGAAAATTTTAAAATAATTGTAACAATTTATTTCATTAATCAAATCATTATTATTGATTCCAACATTCAAAATTCATCTAAGATTAATGTATAAGTCTATAATACTAAATATTCAAATATTCAAGAAATTTGGTTTTTCATGCCTCCAATTGATTTTATAAAACATTTTATATTTTTAATTATAAATAAATTATATAATATTTTAGAAATACCCTTCTCATGTAATTATTCTACAAATTATGGTGTGATCTTATTCAACTTTAGTGAATTTTCAATTTGATCCCCTCTACGATAACATGATCATCTATTAATATCTACAAAATATGCATAATATCTTTACATAATTTCTATAATATATCTCTTCAAATTTATACTAATCATATACTCATTTGGGAATTACTCATGTTCTCACAATACATATCCCCAAATCCTTATAGAACCATAATTTTATCCATATAAAAATAAAAAAAATATCTAATGGTTCTACCACTATGGAACATATAATACCATACCATTTACATACCATCCATGAATTTATAATATAATTTTTGTGTGATCTCAAAAACCAATATATTCTAGATCCTCAACTCTTTCTGCCAACATCTGACCGTGGAAACCAATAAACCTATTATCATTACTTATATAATACTTTTATTCCTCATTATTATGAATTATAGTATAATAATTTCTAATATGGAATGGATCTCAAGAAGGTACTTTTCCAAAACACTATATTATGCATATAAATTTATAGTTTATATTCCACCTACACATACGTATCCACCATTAATTGTGATGTAAGGCATGTTACAACATTATCTCTTGATTCAAAAACTATTATCCCCAAATCCCATTATTCTTATCCATACATTATATCCCTTGTGGAAGAGTCCCTCATTCAATAATGTTATGAACAATTAAACTCAAGAGTTATTCATATTCGGCCTCTAAAAAATCCAAAACAAATTTTGGATGTAAGTTAATTTCCTCCATGGAATGTTATAATATGAATATTTTGAATTAGTATTCTAAATAATTATAACTTTTATAACATGATATACATTATTTTGTGATAGAAATAATTACATCATGATGTGATTTCTTTGAAAATGGAATTCATTTTATCTCTAAAGAACATTATGCATCATATAATATATTTTAAAACCATGGTATAATAAAAAAAATTTTCTATTCCTAAATTATCACCTACCATTGTAAGATATTACATCACACTCCATGTGGTGATATTCTAACTCAATGACCAATAGATTTGATAACATAATGTTTTATTTTTTATCATAGGTAAATATATCCTCTATATATGATTCAATATATCCTCCTTATATTGGTCATGATTATAAAAAAATAAGTAGTTTAATTGTAGATATTGAATTGATCACAAATTTTGGGTCTTGATTATGGATTAAGAAAATAATTTTCAACACATTACAATTGAGAAAATAATTATTATATACATATTCTTATCTTAATCATATCCACTCATTTCAAAAGTCAGGAACACCATCAAAAGTAAAAAAAAATTAAATCAAACTTACATTATCATTTAGTATTTGTCTCGGTGTATCTATTATCCTAATTTTTATAATTACTATCTTTCATGTTACCTGAAATACACTAAAAACAATTATGTATATACCATGAATTTTTTATAACCCATTGGTGATAAAATTCAATGGAAATGTTTATTCAAATGATTATTTTTATTTACTCCCTATTTATCTATGAATTTCATGATAGTAACTTCATCTGCATCACTCCTCATTTATCCAATAGTGATATTTTCCATATTCTGATAGACTATCGTCCCCTAATAATTTCAACTTACTTACATCCCAGTTCATTTATTTTCATGACATCTTAAATTATTATCATTTCCAAAAAACTAAATAAAATATTCAATAGAATTATAATCTTCCAAAATATGTAAATCATCCACTATACATATAATTTGATAATAATCATCAGGATAATATATAGACATATTGATACTAGTTTTCCGGTGATACATCATGATCTAATTTTCCATTTCTTTGATTTCCTTGACAAGTCATTTAATTTATTGATTTCAATGAGTGAATTTTCAATATTTGAATTATTCGCCATTAAATAATCTAAGATTATTTTGTCTAATAATGGTGATGGGATCCAGTGTATATGGTATTAATGTAACAATTTTACGTTTCATTTTCATAAATTTAACACAAAATTCCACTATGATTTTGACATCATAAAAATTTCATCAAATGATATCAATCACACTTACCCAAGTTAGAGTATGAGTGAAAAAAATATACCAACTATGTGAGAAATATATAATACTGAATCAATAGATACAAATTGTTTATATAAACTCATGATACTATATTGTATCAAACATATTTAGTTTTCACATGATTTTACATTTATCCCAGATAATGATAAATACTTTTCAAACATCATCAATAACATTCATTTCAATTAATTTATCTCTATATAATATTTTTTCCTTTACAAAAACTTATTGATGTGTGACGTGGTCATAAACTTTTAGTATCAATTATTATCTAAAAAATAATGATATGATTACACATTTTTTATAGTGAAACCTTTTATATATTATTTTTATAAAATGAGATATATCATTACTTATGTTTTTTTATTTATTATAGTGGCATGAAACAATATTTAATTCAGAAATATAGAATTTTTTTATCACTAAATTTATCTTCATATAAACAATTATCTCTTATTAATCATGAAAATAACCTGTATCCTCACATTAGTGTTTATTAAATTTATTCACATCATTTAATTACATGTTCAATATTGATGTCCATACCAGTTTCTCTACAAAAATTATTAATACATATTATGTCTTGATTCTTTTATTTTCTCTGATACAAAATACTGAATGTTTTATCATTTAGCTCATACACCCATGGATCATATCCCTACCTTAATGCTACACTATTTTATTAATATTATGTATCTATAATATATATAGAGTGAGGTGTACATATTGTTCTTTCAAACACTAAGGAATATGGTTAGTCTTAGTGAACCAACACAATTCTCTAAAAATGATTTCAAAACATTCCAGTGGTTATTTATTTTATACAAATTTTATAAACATATAAAATTTAGAAAATTTAGTTTTAAGTAATCCTATGGTAGATATATTTCTTAACATGTTACACCAAACATTACATGAATTATGACACACTATAAAAATAATATTAAATAATTCTGACTTTTATAACCTTTCTTTTAAAATAATGGTTTGGATTCGAGTAGACATGTTTTTAAATATATGAATAATGGTCTTACTCAATCAATATTTATTGATAAATTCTAATGGAATGGGCACTAAATTTTTTTTGAAGTCATTTTATTCTTTAAATATACTGTTTCTTCAAAAAAATTAATTTCTTTATTTGAGAAATTATTATATTTATTTTATACGACATGTAGAAATTTTATTTTCGATAAATTATACCATTTCTGAAATTATTATCTTAAATTTATCTTAGGATTAATTATTGGTATTTTTCGATAATTATTCATTTTCCATAAATAGTGAATAATACTAAATTTTTTAAAAACTATAAATTCCAAGTTTAATTTAAATTTGTATTACAATATCATGTATTTATTTGGTTGAAAATTAAACATATTAAAAATAAACCTATTAATTGACATTATTCTTAATTTTTTAATAAATATATATTTATACATAAAAGTGAATTTTTCTTGAAAACTATTTTTTTCACAGTCGGTAGGTTGATTTTAATGTAATATCTCATGCTTATAATGACTGGAGTTAACATAATTGATTCCATATTTTGAATTAAAATGTCTTATTGGTTAAATATTTTTACATTATTTTTGTCTTAATTGATAATAATCATGGTAAATATTTTTCCCTTTAGTAATGATACATCTTGTAATTGATGTTTAAAATATTTTGTAGTGATTAAAAATATTTCAATCTCATGCATTATTTATATTTCATGAATTTAGTTTTACCATCATGATAAAATATTAAATGGATGGGAAATTTGGTGTAATTTTACTTTGATAATGATCTTAAGATTATTTTATGTAAAGATAATAAAAAAACTTCACTATCAATGTTATAATTTCTCAAATAGTGTTTCAAAGAGATAAAAATAAGGTGATTTATTTATAAATTTTTCCATTTAATATTAATAAATTTTATGATAGTAATTTTTATTTAATTTTTATTATTGCTAAAATTTCATTAAATTACCATGAAACTCCACAAAAATGTTAGAAAAATTTGTCTAAAATAAAGTAAATTAATTAAAATAAATTTAAAGTTTTAATTTTTTTTATAATTGTGGTTGTCCAAGAATTTATCGTATATTTGTAATGTATTTGTAATTTTTCAAAAATTTATATTCTAATTAAATTATTTTTATTATTTTCTTTAAATATCAACTATATTAATATTTTTGAAAATCACTTTAACGATATTTTATGTCAAATAATATTTTATTAAATAAGTTAAAAATAATAAAAATAATATAATAGTCCATATTAATGGGATTTGGACAAGAAAATCATTTATTGTCCCTTTATGATTCATTTATACATTCATATGAACATTTTTGGACCCTAAATAGTTAAACACAATGATATCACATTAATTATCAATTGGGTTATAGTGGGTCAATATAAGTGATAAAGGGAAAAACAACTCCCTGAAATGTTTAAATTATATTAATTATATGGTTTGTCTTATATTAATAATAGATTCAATATATTTCAATTCCCATCAACATGGACATGATAAATAATTTAAATTAATTTAATTCATTATCTTATTACGTGGGTGCCCCTCTCCTTTCTTATTTATGGAGACTTTCACCCTTCACTTACTCACAATTATTGATTTATATAGTTTGACCAAACACTACCATACAATCTAATTAAAATCATTTTGTACATTATATATGTTTTGGTATTATTAAAATACCCTCCTCTGTGACCTTAACAATTGTTCCCATATGGGTTCATTATTGGGGAGGAAATTTACATAACCAATAGGTCTTATTTTACTTCATCCTATAACCACTAAAATTATAAATAGAATAATGTAATATTATAACATCTTTAACTCACCAATATTTATATATTTTTATAATAATTCCATAACCATATTTTTCTCTATTTTAATCCTACAGGGGACATAAAAAACCGGTATAAAAATAGGTAGACTACCACCAAAATGAAGGGGTGGGTTTTTTCTTCCATAAACACCTCAAAAATATAAGGGACTAGATCCATCTACTCTAATCCATTGTTTGTTTTGTAATTTTATTGAACTAATAGGGGGCCATGAGTAGGTTTAGATGTATTGGTAGCTGAAAATTATGAGTCCTAGAAATTAATGATATGTATGGGTTTCAAGTCATGAATATTCAATTCACAGCTTATGTGAGGCTGGTTCATGCGATGCCTCACAACATGAATTAGTTAGAGGTCAAATTGTTTGAGGTGGCACATTTTTGGGTTGGACTTTAAACCTGAAACTTAAACAACATTGATGGGTTTCCGGCCATGAAAACCCATTGTGCAGCTAGCCTTTATATGTTTTAGTGGAATGAGTTTTCTCAAACCACATGGTTTTTCTTCCAAACCACAGGCTTCCATTAGATCTTCCTTCATGATTATTTTTTAATCCTTTTTCTGAGGAAAAATTACCACCATTATATGTTGGATCTATAGTGATATGAGGTACCTTCTTCCTTTTTTCTGCATAATTATTCGATCTTGATCCCCCCCACTACTTCCTTCTTTGTAATAATCATTTATAACAATATTTATAATATGGTTCAATTATTTTTTTTTGTTTGATTGTTTGTGGCACAATAACCATAGAGGGATGTAGCTCTATATAGGGGTGATTGGGATATGCGATGTTGGAAAATTATTATGTGAAGAATGCTGACACCTTTATGTTAAGATACTGTTTTCTTAATCTATTTATTTATATGTAATCCAAAGTTTATCATGTTTTATTACTTTATATGGAAGTGGAATTAACATAATGAATATTTAACCAGATTAACAATGAATTGGATTGTGATTTAAGGTCGATGTTTGGTATTCTTATAAAAGCTTACCTCTTCATTTTCAAGATAGTTTAAAATCTTTTTTATACTTGTTAGCATGTCTTTTGAATCTATGTATTAATAAGTTGATCTTGATGAAAAATGATAATGAAAAAAAAATCCAGTAATTTTTAATTTTTTTGATAATGAATTAAAGTTATATCATGTAAAATGTATCTGGTGTGCCTTGAAATTTAAGTATAATCAAATTGATGCAATGTACATGTTTAATTGAAAATTATATCACATTTTTAATGGAATTGATATAGAATGTTTAAATTTTCAATGTTGGTTGATTAAAATAAAATTCATTTTATTTGACAACTATATTTCTATAGGTTTTTTGAAATATGAGTTGAAGAGAAGAGAATGGTAAAATTTTGATAAGTTATTATATATTGATTCCTTAGGATTGCCATAGTTGGAACCTATGAATAATTTTTTTATCAAATTCAATATGGAATAAAAAATAGGATGTGGGATAAATAAAATTTCTATGGAATGAGTTTCCTATATTTTTGATAAGGGTTGGTGCCTTGAGTTTGGATCAATAAGATCTTGTTTATCTGTTAATTATGGATTCCTTTATTAAGTGCCTATATTTCCCTATAGTTTGTGCTTCTTTTTTTCCTTATAAATTGTTGATGTACTCTTTATGTGATCTATGATTCCTTATAGGATGTATGGGATTGGTATAGTTGATGTGATATGGGTAGATTAGCATAGATGATGTGGCATCATTTTATGCCTATGATGGTGATATTAATTCAGACATCCATGTGGTTGTTAGGGAAGGATTTGGTGATGATTTAATGGGTTGAAGGTAAAATTAAATATTAATTTGATAAATATAGATTCTTTTCTGAAATGATCATGATTAATAGAAGATGGGAAGGGTCCATGTTTTATCTATATTTTATCCCACACTACATGCGTGTTTCCTCATGGTGGTAGCATAGGATGGTTTTCCTAGAGTACCTATATTATGTAAAGTAATTAAGTTTAAAAAATTACATAACACATGGGGTTTTTTTAATGGAATAAAAAAATTAGAATATATTGACCTTGAGGGACCAAGGAGTTAGTTTCGAATACACCTGGAGGTCTTGGACATTACGCTAATGATTAATGTAATGTTATTCAGAATAGTGATTTTAGTTAATTAATATATAATAAATATATTAACCTAAATTAGATCATTAAATTAATATAAGTAATTAATTTAAATATTTAAAATTTTATGTGATTATAGAATATCAAGACCCTTTAATTAGAAACAAATTGTATGTTCAAGGATAGATATAGTTCCTATTAGTACTAGGTATTGTCCATAATGTGATGGTGAGCTATATTATACCCTTTATATTATTGATTTTTACATTATACCATATCCATGTTGTTATCACTGAAATAATCCTAGTAAACTCAATGAAGTTGTTTTCCCCAACAACCCAGTGGGAGGATGGATGACAGAATACTCACTCTATTCGTCATCTATTCTCATTGTAGTTATATGTCATGGTATACATGACGTTAATTTTTACCATTTTTTGGGTAGAGGATTGTGATGTATTTTTTTTATTTAAAATCTTCTATCCCAAGATAATGTATCCAAAGAAATTTTTATATATATTATATGTATAGGTTGGGATATCTTGAGGTACCTTACATAGTGCATGTGTTGTGATTTATTCATGTATAATACCCAATGTACAATACAAATCATATGGGATTTGGTGACTCCTGAAACAAACTGTTAAATATATGGTGATGATTATAGGATGATTTTATGATTTTATGCATGAGGTTCATGTTTTAATACTTATCTCTCGTTTCTATGGGCTATATTATATAAGGGATATATGGATCAAGATGTGCGATGGTGGGGAAGAACAAAAAACAAGTGGGGAAGAAGGAATGGGTTATCCATGATATTTCACTATTATATTATATTATCCACTTTATGTGACACTTGGTGAGAGTTATGAATGGTTTAGCTGGGAGCATAGTGTATCAGTTTAGGTTATGAGTTATTTTCATTTTTTTCCACTATCATTTGGATTTCATTCCCTATCTTTTTCACAAGAGGCTCTAATTTGGATCATATTGAGTATATTGTTATGCTAACCCTATGTATAACTAAATTTTTTAGTTAAACTATTGTTCATTATATATTAGGATGGATATTACACTGTTAAGGTTTTGTTGGAGTTGTTTGGCCATCATGGCCACTATCATATTTACCTCTAGGTACAAGCATATTTCCTTTCAGTTATTATAGTTATGTATAAAATTTCATGATTACACTTGATTTTTATTTATATATATGCCATAGAATGTGTTGATTTGAGTATATTTCATATATATATATATATATCTTCCACTATTTTTATAGGGTAATTACTCACATTGTATGATTATAATACACTTGATACTAGTGGAAAACCCAGGGCCTACATTAGGTGGGGCTCGAGAAGTCACTATATCCCTTATCTCTCTAAAAACCTAGGAGGGGTAAAATTATTGGGGTGGGGTTATGATAGAATAGTTTCATATATTTATGTTTGAGGGATATGATGGATTTTGGAGTTAAGAATCAGTGAGATTTCATGGTTTGGTAGAGAAATGTTGTCCGATAAGTTTAGAAAAATGTAAACAAGTAAAATTGGCTGAGATACAGGTATTTAGGGCCCCTATGTTCCAATACATAGAATATTTTGTTTAATGATACCACTAAATTATTTGATACTTTTATTAGGGTAGATACCTTAGAAAATATCTTGGATCATTATTCTATTCATTTTTTTTAGAAATGGGTAGACCATTAGATCTGTTAAAATATTAAATAATATAATTATTTAGTTAATTAATTAATGATCACTATTATATTATCTTGGTTTAGGATGTCTAAGAGTTTCAGCACAAAATATATAAAAAGTATGAGGGATCCATTTCAGATTCAGTGACAAAAGAAAAGTATGAGGATTATGAGGTAAAATTTATTTTTGGTCCATGCTTGCAATGATCACCAATTTATGTTGGTTGTGACGATGCTACATGGAGAATAAATTGTGTTGGGGATCTTGTTCCCCAATAATCACGAGGAGTCTGTAGTCTCCTGGTAGATGTTTTATGACTAGTTCTGAGAAATGTTCCTTTCATTGAATTTGAATTTTTTTTGTCTCTATGTTGTACCCCAGTTTCTGATATGTAACCCTTAATGGATGCTTTTCATCATTTTAATGTTAAGGGTGATGAATAGGAGAGTCAGGAGAACTTTGAATGAGGTTTTGAGGCAAAGGGGAAGTCGCATGGATGGTGCACAATTTGTCTAAAATGTGCGCCAAAACCATGCCTAGTTGGTCTTGAAGGCTGTAGCTTCACCACGGGTGGTGCATTGTTCGCCTAACTGTGTTGCCAAACCGTGTGTGGAGGGTCTGCCTAGTCAGTTTATAATGAACAATTAGCGCACGTTTTTTCTTATCGTATGATCAAACCGTGCGGCCACATAAATGAGATCCTAAAAAGGTGGATCTCACACATTTTTTCATCTAAGTGGCCCGTTTTTCCTTCTAAGCAACCCTAACTCGGGATTTTTCTTATCCTAATTTCAAAGAGGGTTCTCCCATCATTCTGGAGTCGATCTGAAGGCTTCTCTTGGTGAATCAAAGCCAGATTCATGAGGTATGTGATTGTTCTTCATCGTCTTTGTTTGGTTTCATAGATCTACTTATATAAACTTCTCCTCTTATCTTGGTTTTGTAGTTATACACCTGTTATGGGTAGATCTAAGTGTGTGGATTCAAAATATGATTAGATTTGGTCTTGTTCTATCTAGGAGAAGAGATCTGAGGTGGGTTTTTGAAGAAGCAACCATGTTTTCTTGTGCATTCTTCGTTCATTGTGGTTTTCGTCAATACCCTAATGGGAGGAGGTTTCACTCTCAAATCCTTTTGTTATAATTGACTGGATTAGTTTAAAATTGGATTATTTGAATGAAATTGATTATGAAAACCACAGAATAAATCCACTTTAGTGATGATTTATAGTTTTAGTGAAATTTTGAAATCTTGTTGAATTGTTGTGCCAGTGATTTGGCTTCTTGAATTAAAAATGTTGATTTTAAATTATTGATATGCTAAAATCGTAAATGGTGGATGAAAAATTGTTTTTCCATAAAAAGTTCATTTTATTGAAATGGTTTGAGATTGAAATTCCTTTGATGGAATAGTTTTTCAATAAAAAGGGAGTTTTATTGAAATGCTTTGGCATTGAATTGGTTTTGATGTAAATGGTTTTTAATAAAAAGGTTTCTTTATTGAAAGAGTGTTTTGGAATGATTTATGGGAATATGTGGTGTGTTTTCATGTTTCATGTAAGAGGCTTGCTTTAAATATGACCTTGTGCTCTATTCCAATGGTGTAATGGCACATCGTAAGTATATGTATGAGGCTTGGTTGAAACATGTCCTTGTAATCGGTGCCAAACGTTTAATGGAACATGGTAACTATAGGTACATGTCTTGGTTGAAATATGACCGTGTTCACGGTACCAAAGGTGTAATGGAACATGGGAAACAATTACCTTCTGAAGAATTGGTAGATTGACGAGAAACTGCTCATGAGTATGGAAATTTCATAACAAAGAATGCATGGTTGGTTCCACGGGTTGGAAAATTGTTGGGTATGCCAAAATGAGATGTTTGTAAATTGGATCAAAAGCTTGTTTAGTTATTTTTCTGGAAAAATAACTCGCTAGAAGATAGATTTCATTTGCATTGAATTCTTTTGGTTGTAAGTGGTTTTTTCAAACTTGTTTATATTTAGTTATAAACTATTTTCGGGAAATTTTTTTATATAAACAATTTTTATATAAATGTTGCTGACTCTTCTATCCTAGTGGAGTGAGTAGGAAAGCCATTTGGGAAAACTACTAAGTTATATACTCACCTCTACATTGGAACTTCGGTGCTTTTGCAGATGTCATGTTCTAGGATAAATGTAATGTTAAAGAATATTATTGTTAGTGGCTCGTGGTGATGCTTGGTAGATTTTCTTTGGATTAGAGCTTCTGGAGCACGAAGTCATGGTGTCTTTTTTGAGTCTTGAGTTATTCATCCGTTGTGTACTTTTTTGCTTGGTTTGGACATCCAATGTTGTGTAGTTGATGTGGTTTAACATAAATGATGTTTTTTAGTTGTCATTCATTTGTTCATGCATCATTTGTAAACATTTGGTTTAGCTTGATGGGTTCATGGGTTATTTATTAAAGGGTAAATCATCCCCCAACTTATATTTGAAAACCTTTGGCATTTACATCCATCCTATGGCATGTTAGGGATGTCACATAAGGCCTAGTATTGACTTGTTGTACTCTCAATCCAATGAGAATTGATGGGTCATTACAAATGGTATCACCTTATTCAGTACCTTCCTAACAAGTAGTCATCGATGTTCCTGGTCTTAGAGTTGAAATTCCTTCTTGTCTATTCCTTAGGTCAAAATCATAGACAGGAGTAGAATTTTTGGAACATGAAATTTATATCATAATAAAACATAGCTAACCCGATTATGCTGAACTTCATGTAACTAGGGTGTTGGGTACATAAGTGTTTTGGATACACTTTCATAATGTTGGATATCTCATTGTCATGGGTTTAGCCAATGAGATGAGCATGGTAATAATTGTAGAGTAATGAAATCCAACTATAATTGCATATCTCATTTTGAGGAATGACTTATGATTTTCTGCAAGGTGTGAATTTTTGAAAGAGAAAAAAATTTAGAAATTATTGTAAGTGAAAGACTTTGAAAACTATATATTTGGTGTATTTCGAAAATGGGTTGATTTTCAAAAATTCATGATGAATGATTTCAAAAATATTGGAACATGGAAAAAGGATTTTTTGGAAAACAATGTTTTAATGGCTGATGTGATATAATTTGAAATGATAAGCCATCAGTTTCTAGATAGTGAGATTGACAGAGGATGTTGTTGGTTTTGAAAATTGAACCCGGTAGGCATCGTCGAAACCAACCTGAAGAATCTGCAGAAAATGTGGCTGCACCTAATCCACGGGTGAACCAAGAGCTGGTTCAGAGTATTTTCTAGGCTTTTCATGATGTGGATACATGGAATTGGAGGAATGAACCAAGGCATGTGGATCATACCATCCATTTAATAAAATAGAATCCACCAAACATTCAGGGTGAAGCTGAACCCGAAAAGGTGGATCTATGGCTACGTAGGATTAATCGTATCTTCAATTTCATCAACACACCATTAGAGCTCAAGGTCCATATGGTGACGTATATTATTTATGATCATGCTTTTCAAGGGTGGGATTTAGTGGTGCATGATAATTTGGATGAAGGCCTTACATGGGTGGATTTTGAAGAATTATTCAAGAAACAATTCGATCCTCACACGTTCAAAATCCATAAAACAATGAACTTCTTCAACCTGAAACAAGAGAGCCTCTCTTTCACCGAGTGTGTGGCTAAGTTCATGAATTTAGTCCATTTTTCACCAGAGGATGCGGCAAGTGCATCCTTGAAGGCACACATCTTTGAATCGGGACTAAGGAAGAAGATTTAATCGAAGATTGCGGTACTCTGTATTACAGATTATACAGGAATGGTGAACATAGTGACAGATTTTGATCATGATTTCTCGGGATCTATAAGAGGAGGAGTGATGATACCTATATGAAATGGTGTGAACTCTACCGCTAGGAACAAGAGGAAAAGGGACAACTATTTCCACATTGCAAGTTGAAAACAAAACCAGACGGCAGGATTAGTTAACCTTCTTCCATGACCCCAGGGAAAACCAGGTTGTTTTCAATGTGGTTCGCAAGACCACGTAAAGAGGCACTGTCCAGTACAACCTCGAGCATGTCACAATTGCAATAAAATGGAGCATCGATAGTGATATTTTCGGAATTCTCTGAGGTTGGGTGTGCGTGACACTTCCCAGGCATCGTAAGCATCATATGTTTTGAAAAGACATGGAATGCAGTGACATTATCGTCAGCATAATAGAGCTATCCATGTTGATTCACGAAATACCATGACTTCTCAACTAGGGAAACCTCAGTAAGGAAACAATGAAAATAGTATAGTAAATAAGCAATTATATGGAACTAAGAAGATGATTTTTGATGATCAAGATAGACCATCTACAATAATATGTATGATTCTTTTTTAATTCTACCTATGTGAAAATGTTATTTGATACTGGTGCATCACATTCCTTCATTTCTTCTTGTGATTTTGACTTGATATGTTAAAAATAGGAAATGATGCCTTCTATTTTGAAAATGAAAACTTTTCTTGGAAAAAGGGAATGTAAATCCTTTGTGTGTAGAGCATATGCTATTATTGTTGATGTATCTGAGTTAAAATGGGATTTCACAATGTTGGAGATGGATGTCTATGATGTAATCCTGGGTGTGGATTGGCTGACAATGTTCAAGGCTCAAATCAACTGTTATACGAGAACAATTAGTTTAATGACTAAGGACGACATCAAGCATCTCATTAAGGGAGAGAGGATTGTAATGAATGGTGAAAAGAGATTGTTGCCACCAATGGTCAGAACGATATCATACCAATTGGCAGCGTTGAATTGGGAATCAATGGAAGAGATCTAGAAACAGAGTTTTCCAGCTGTCCTGGATCAATTTACTGATGTCTTTCCCAACAACCTTTTAAGGATACTACCTCTAAGGGAAGTGGAGTTTATGATTGATCTCTTTCCAGGGACCATTCCTATTTCCCTTCCATCTTATTGGGTGGAACCAATAGAGTTTGAGGAATTGAATTTTCATTTAGAGGAGCTAGAAAGCAAAGGGTTTATTCGACCATGTACGTCTCCTTGGGCATCATCAGTTTTGTTTGTGATGAATGTAGATAGAACTCTTTGGATATGTGATGATTATTATATGCTTGACCATGTTATGATAAATAATATATGTCCAATTCCATGCATTTATGATCGGTTCAATCAATTAATGGAAACGTAGTGGTTCTCCAAGATTGACTTGGGATCAAGATATCACCAATTGCGAGTTCGGAAGTATGATATACCAATGATAGCTTTCAGAAATAGATATGACCTCTATGAATATTTAGTCATGCCTTTCGGTCTAACAAATTCTCCAACAGTCTTCATGGAAATGATGAATCATATATTTTAACAATATCTAGATCTTTTGTTGTGGTGTTTGTGGACGACATTTTAGTCTATTAAAAAACAAGGGTTTATCATGAGGATCACTTGGAAACAGTGTTTCAAATCCTGAGAGATCATCACATGTATGCCAAATTATCAAAGTGTGAATTTTGGATACAGGATGTACATTTCCTTGGCCATTTCATTTATGAGAAAGGCATTTCTATTGTTCCTAAAAGATCAAAGCCATTATCTCTTGGAAACCACTAAAGAATGTGTTTGATATACGAAGTTTTCTTGGTTTAGATGGTTACTAATGATGCTTTGTGCATGATTTCTCATGACTAGCTTTACCAATGAAAGCTCTAACAAAGAATAATGCTCTATTACTATGGACAAAATAATATCAGATGTATTTCCAGGAACTGAATGTTTGTCTTACATCAGCACCTATCTTGATCTTACAAGAATTTGAATTGGGGTATGTGGTGTATTGTGATGCTTTGGGATCAGGGTTGGGGTGTGTTCTCATGCAACGAGACCACAAGGTTACTTATGTTTCAAGTTAGTTGAGGGTGCATGAGAATAATTACCCTACACAAGATTTGTAGTTATATATAGTCGTCCAATATTTGAACTCATGGAGACATTATCTCATTGTTGAGAAATTTTTTTTTGTGATTCACAAAATCTAGAAACACATTTTCTCACAGTGAGCTTTGAATATGAGGAAAATGAGATTGATGGAGTATCTATGAATGTTTGACATTGACTATATGTACACACTGGGGAAAGGAAATTCGGTGCTGGATGCACTGAGTAGAAAGTCTTATGCTCAGTTGGCGAAAGAAGCTTTAGATAAAAGGAAGTTGATGTCGGTCGGAGCTGACATGAATGTGGAATGTGAAGACCAAGGTGATGTTACAGTTTTTTTAAGCTACGCTTGTTCCTAATCTAGTAAAAATAATCAAAGAAGCACAAACATATGAGGCAAAATGTTTGGATATAAGTTCAAAACTCAATGGTGGGGATACCATTGAGGGATGGAAGATTGATAGGTGTTGAGTTTTGTGTTTCATAGATTGGATGGTTATACCTATGGTTTGTCTGGAACAACTCCTTCATGCTTACCACCATTCAAGATAGGCAATACATCTGGTTACACAGAAGACATATAAGGTGTTGATGGCATAGATTTGGTGGATCGTCATGAAAGGGAAGGTAGCCGGGTATGTCTCGCGGTGCTTAACATATCAACCTGTTAAATTAGAGAATTATGTAAAAGCTGGTATGTTACACTCTGTGTCCATCCCAGTGTGAAAATGGGATTATATAGCAATGGATGTTGTTACAGGTGTTCCAAGAATGGTCTGGAAACATGATTCCATTAGGGTGATGGTGGATCGTCTAACAATGTCGGCACATTTCATCCATATTTTTGAAACTCATAAGGTGGAGGATCTTTCAAAAATCTATATACAAGAGTTGGTAAAGATCCATGGTGTACCAGTGTCTATAGTCTCAGATAGAGATCTATGGTTCACATATCATTTCTGGAAATCATTACCACAATACCGTGGATCTCCGTTGACTATGAGAACAACATATCATCCTCAGAAGAATGGGAAATCTGAGAGTATGATAAAAACATTGGAAGACATGTTGTGGTCTTGTGTAAGGGATTTTAGAAGCTCATCAGAGGAGAATATATCCTTAGTGGAGTTATCATACATTAATAGCAATCACACATCGATACACATGGCTCCATTTGAAGCATTGTATGGGTGTATTTGTGGTTCTCCACTATAATGGGAGGAAACTGGTGAAACATCAATAGCCGGTCCAAGCCTTGTCCAATAAACATTAGAGAAGATATATTTGATTATAAAAAGGATGGAGACATCTCAGAGTCGTCATAAATCATATGCGGATCACTGTTGAAGACTATTGTCGTTCGTTGTGGGTGATCATGTCTTCATGAGGATCTCTCCAAGACATGGACAACATCATTTTGGGAAGCAGTAAAATTTATCTCCCAGATAGATTAGCCCTTTTGATATACTGGAATAGGATGTAGAGGTTTCATATTGATTGGAATTACCACCATGGTTCCATTTGGTGGAAAATGTGTTCCATGTATCTCAGTTGAAAAAGTTTCAGCCTGATCCTCACCATGTGATCAGATGGGATCACGTTGAGCTAGAGCCAGATGATTCATTGATACATAGCATGGTACATATTGTGGAAGGCAAGAGAATGTCTTTCAGGGAGAAAGTATTGGTCAAGTGCAGGTTTTATGGAAGCATAGTTAGATTCTGGAAGAGACTTCAGAACGTGAAAAGGAAATGAATGGGCAGTGGCCGAAACTCTTTCAGTCGGGTGAAGGTTTCGTACTTTCCGAGGATGGAAAGACAATGGTGGGGAGAGTGTAGTACACCCTATTTCTGGTATATAACCCTTACTTAAATATTTTCATGGTTTTAAAGTTATGGGTGATGAATCAGTGAGTCAGGAGAACATTGAATGATGTTTTGAGGAAAAGGGGAAGTCACACGGATAGCTCAAGGTTTGTCTAAATCGTGCGAAAAAACCGTGTTTAGTAGGTCTTGGAAGTAGTTTCTTCCATAAGGCCAGTGTACACTTTTTCTAACAGTGTTGTGAAACCATGCGTGGAGGGTCATCCAAGGTAATGGATAACGCACGGTTTGTCTAATCATGCGAGTAAGTCGTGTGGCCACTTAAATGAGATCTTATAAAGGTGGATCTCATGTGGTTTTGCCTCTATGTAGCTCGTTTTTCCTCCAATACGGACCTAACATAGGATTTGGATTCCCGTAAGGTTGAAGATGGTTCTCCCATCATTCAAGAGGCAATCTAATGTCTTATTTTTGCAAATTGAAGCCGTATTCTTGAGGTATGTGACGGTTCTTCCTCATTATTGATTGGTTTTATATATATACATAGATATACATATCCTCTTCTCCCTATTTCTTAGATCTATTCCAGTTATTGGTAGATCTATGTGTTTGTATGACATATATGATGATATTTGTTCTTCATCCAGCAAGGAGAATAGATCTAAGGCGGATATTTGAGGAAGAAACTCGGTTTTCTTGTTTGTTCTTCATTCGTTGTGGTTTTCATCAAAATCCTAAAGATTAGAGACTTCACTCTCTACTCCTCTTGTTAGAATTTATTTTCATAGTATCAAATTGGTTTATTTGAATGGAATTTACTGCAAAAAACATAGAATAAATCTTCTTTAGTGATTATTAATGGTTTTAGTGAAATTGTTAAATCTTGGTGAATTTTTGTGCAAGTGATTTGGCTTCATGAATTTAAAATGATGATTTTAAATTGGGGATTTTCTGAAATTGTAAATTGAGGATGAAAAATGGGTTTTCAATAGAAATAAAGTTTTATTGAAATGCATTGAGATTTAAATGACTTTTTTGGAATTGTTTTTCAATAAAATGGGAGTTTTTTTAAATGGTTTGGAATTTAAATGGTTTTGATGGAAATGGTTTTAAAAAAAAGTGTTTTCTGAATGGGTGTTTTGGCATGATTGATGGGAATATGTGGTATGTGTTCATATTTCATGTATGAGGCTTGGTTGAAATATTTCCTTGTGCTCAATGCCAAAGGTGTAATGGCATATGGTAACTAAATGTATGAGGCTTGGTTGAAATATGACCTTGTGATCGGTTCCAAACGTATAATGGAACGTGGTAACTATATGTATGAGGCTGGGTTGAAATATGACCTTGTGCTCAGTGGCAAAGGTTTAATGGCACATGGGAAACAATTAACTTGTTAATACTTGGTATACTGATGAGAAAACACTCATGAATATGGAACAATCATAATGACACATGCATGGTTGGTTGCTCGGGTTGGGAAATGGTTGGTATGCCAAAATGGGATGTTTCTAAAATAGTTCTTAAACTTGTTTAGTTGTTTTTCTGGAAACATAACTTGCTGTAAAATAGGTTTCTTTTGCATGGAATGCTTTTGGTTATAACTGTTTTTGGGAAACATGTTTATATTTATTATAAACTGATTTCGAGAATTTTTTTTATAAACTATTTTTATATAATTTTTCTAACTCTTATATCCTAGTGGCGTGAGTAGGGATGTCATTGGGGAAAACCACTGAGATTCATACTCACCGCTACATTAGATATTTTGTGCTTTTGCCGATGTCTTGTTCCAGGATATAGTTAAAGGTAAAGTGTCTTATTGTTAGTGGATTGTGGTGATGCTTGGGAGATGTTGTATAGCTTAGAGCTTGTGGAGAATAGAGTCGCGGAGTCTTTTGGGAGTCATGAGTTGTTCGTATGTTGTGTACATTGATGCTTGGTTTGGTCTTCTTCTATTATGTACATGATGTGGTTTGACATAAATGATGTTTTTTAGTTGTCATTCATTGTTTCATGCATCATATAGTGAATGTTTTGTTATGCTTAGTTAGTTCATGGGTTATTTCTTAAAGCGTAAATCATCCCCCAACATTAATTTGAAACCCTTCGGCATTTATTCCCAACCATTCACATATTGGGGATGTCACTTAAGGCCTAGTAATGACTCATTGTACTCTCATCCCAATGAGAATTGGAGGGTCATTAAACTCTTTGATATATATTCCCTTTGATAAGAGAATTACATAATTTGTGAGTTTGTGATATGTTTTAGGACCCTTCTTCTATATAATTCTAACATATTTCAAGATGAGGATTCTAGGGTGAGGTATTTCAATGGGGCTTTTCATCCATAGATCCAATGCATTGTCACCCAATTTATTCGAAATATATATATATATGTATATATATATATTTGGTAGCGAGATTAGATATTATATAATGTAAGCCAGTATGAATTGGATCGTTATGATAGGGGGGTCATTAGGATACATCATGAGGTAGATTTATTTTTTAGGGTTCCCATTGGCTTCGGAAGAAGTGTTTTAGGTAAGTCAAAGGTATGTTTCAACCCCCATAATATAATTACTCTGGGGGTAGAGACTCTCAGAACTATTCCATGAGATCAAACATGTATTTTTCTTATATAGGTTGATTTCAGGATCTATGAGTGTTCCCAATCATTATGATAAATAAGAATGTGGTAGGTGTTCCACTTTAGGTCCCTCTATTGAGGACATTTCAGTCGAGGATTTATTTACTAGGTGTCATAGTTTAGGATCCGTAGACAAAAGATAGAGTAATCAGAGTACACCCCCAAGATTCTCCTTATCCTCAAAGATCAGCTTGCTGATCTGTAGGTGGTCCTTAGTGGTGTTAGAGAGTCTATATAAAAGTTTTTGGCCATGTTCAAAGATTATTGTTTCATGTTTTGGGTTATATAGGTATCTTTCATGAAACTCTTTCATGTTTTATACTTGACATCATTATTTTTTTTGATTCTGGAGAGATTTTCCTATTTTTATCACCTACCCTTTTCCGTAATTTGGGACTTGATATACAAAGTCGTTCAGTTCCCTTGAAATTTTCTTCACCAATTGGATTTCAAGATGTCTTTAATGATGTATTTATTGAATTTGATCAAGTTATAAGGAATAGTCACTGTTAGATATATTTTATATGTTTATAGATAAATCCATATGAAATAAACCGTTAAATGGATTATTTGTATTTAGTGAATTATATCACGAATTTTCTTCAAGATATAGGTTCTATTTTATGATCCTTATAGATATCTAGTGGTGTTCATTAGAAATAAATACACTTAGATGGGGGAGAGGAAGGCTTCATCCTTGAAATATTTGATGGATTAACTAATGATGTTTTTATCAAGAGTTCATTAAAAGTGTTTCTAAAGGTTGTAGATGAGTACCCAAATGTATTTATTGAAAATGTTAGTACTTACTCACATTGATGGTAGAACGAGTTTGGGATCCATCTATAAATGGGTGTGTTTCCTATCTCAATGACTTCATACAAGATGGAACATTTTATGTTTCAATAGGTGTGAGTATATCTCAATGATATGGTTTTGTGGGATTTTTTTCAAGTGTGTTACCTAGGTGAGAACTAGTTTTTTTAATAAATAAGTATTATGGTATCTTGTATATTTTGTTGATTATTGTCACTTGAACTGGGTGGTGATGAAGAACTGTTATCCTCATCCATGTTTTGATTATATATTCAATCAACTAATGTGAGAATGTTGGTTCTTGAATATTGATCTGTAGTCAATATATCCTCGGATGCTGGTGAAGGATGATGATATTCAGATGACAAGTTTCTATTTTCAATAGTGTAATTATAATTAAATTTCCATATTTTTCAGTGGGGGAAATTATTTGTCCAAGTTCATGGAGTTGATGAATTCAATGTTCAGAGACATCCTAGATAAGTTCAGTGTAGTTTTCATCAATGACATCTATTTGTACTAAACATCTCTGGTGGCGCATACAAGGAATATTTCTTCCATTTTAGGAGTTATTCATCTTCAACAACTTTTAATGAAGTTTTAAAAGTTTTATTTATTGGATTATGAGGTATATTTAATGGGGAATTTAATTTCCAATAATGGATTAATTATGGATACTTAAAATATAGAGGATGTTGTTTTTTTTGTGGCCCCCACGACTGTGATAGAGGTGTATATTTTCTTTTTTCTTATAGGATATTACAAGAGGTTCATGGGTAATTTATCTTGGGCTATAACTCATCTGATAGCCTTGGATACATGGAACTAGGCATTCATATGGATTGACTAGTCCTTGGTTGTTTTCCAGTACCTAGAGGAGAAGTTGGTAAGTTCTACGGTCCTTTTTTTCAGTTATGGGAGTTTATTTTCATGTTTCCTATGATTCATCAGGTCATGGATTGGGGTTTATTCTGATTTCATGGAGTGCTTTTTTATGAAGGGTCTCATGTATTACATCCCTATGAGAACAAATATTCCATCTGTGATCAGCAGTTACTGGAAGATGTATTTACATTGACGTTATGGCTACATTTCACCTTTACATATGTTTTTGGTGGTTTTACCAACTATATGTTCATGAGGTCTATTATCTTCAAACATTACAATAACATGTGTTAGCATATGGGGATGACATTCTTATAAGATTATGACATCATGATTTCTTATACTCTTGGAATGGTTAATGTTGCATCTAATATGATGGAAATAAATTTACATAGTCATGTCATGAAAGAATATGTAGATCCCTGGGGAGGGATAGAATATATATTATTTATGCATCATGATATGTGAGTGGATAAAGTTAGAGTGTGTATTTTACTAATGATTGTGCAGTCATTTTTGGTGCAGCATGTGGAGGAGTCTCGATTGGGGGATTCTGAGGTGGAATTATGGAGAGACATAGTTGTCTTTAGAAATTATGCTAATGGTTGGTCTGAATATGGATAACACTGAGTGTGGTTCTAAGTAAGGAATTACATCTCCTTGTAATTGGATGAGGATGTTCTCCCTGATTTAGTTTATTCACCTTTGGCAGTATATCCCAGTGTTATAATGATGTACTAATCTTTGAGAATTCATTTTTTGTGGCCTTAATTGAAGCGTGATATTTCAAGGTTTGTGTCTATATTTTTTGTCTGCAAGAATGTGATATTCAAGCACTATATTAAATTTGTATTTTATCCATCAGATATCTAATTTTTAGTGTAATTGGAAGGACATATCGATTGATTTTGTTATGTTTTTACAATGATCATTGGTAAGATTCAATGAAATGTGTGTGATAGTGGATTGTTTGAAGAAATATTCCCACTTTATAGAGATTAGGGGGTCGATATCAGAGGAGGATTCATTAAAGGTAGTATTTGGAGGTTGTGGTATGACTCAGTAGAGTTTGAAGGATGATCATCCCTGATAGAGATAATTGTTTTACTTTTAAGATATTTATTTGCCTACTGTGTTTTTTTGGCTCCCCTGTATTCTTTATTAAAAAATTCCATCTATAGATGAATGGATAGAAAAAGTGTTCCATCCTGAGTGGTGAATATATCATGTTCTCATGGGTCCTCGATTTTGGGGTTTCATATATGTGAAAACACCCATTGTCCTATTTTTTTATATAATATCTTATACTCCATCATTACTATACAAAAAATTGAATATTGTTTTATCTGATATTTAAATTATTTTTTTAAAGAAATGGGTTGACTAGGCAGTAACATTTATGCTGGATCTAGTACATAATAAGATATAGATGCTTCTTGTGATTATAAATAGGAATAAGATATCAAAAGATCATCATAAAACCTTTTTATATTATTTGGGGACCTCAATAGTTTTCCATTAAAGATCATGTGTTCATGAAGGTGACTCCTCATCATGGGTAGTGAATGCTTTTTCATGGGATTAATCATTCTCCTTAGGTTATTGGGACTGTCAAGTGGGTGAATTTTGTTGGAGGTTTGGAGTATTGGAATGAACTTCCCTCCTAGATGATCTATATTCCTGATGTTTCTCACTTTTCACAACTCTATAATCATCCCCATGATTACACCCTTGTCACTGAAAATAGTGATATTGGTGTTGAAAATAATGTGACCGTTGAGGAGTGGCCTACACAGATCCATACCCAAAAAAATATGGTGTCAAACAAGCATGTCATTCCCTTGGATCATGTCAACTAGTAGCATAGTGTCATAGACGAGAGTACATGGGAACATGAGTCACAGATGTGTACTCAGTAACCCATGTTATTTTATGTTTATCCCATCACTTGTGATGTTATTCATTTTATGGATTCTGAATATTATATTTTAAGATATGTTTATATCTTCTTTATTAATGGTAAATTTTCTCTTATTTTAGAATCTTCTCCCATCTAAGAGTGTTTAGGAGAGACGTTTTGTTGTTTTATGGTTATATATTGTTCTAATGATAATGTGCCTCATATATTATAATTGTGAGATATTTGAGAGGTATTGTGTGGGGTGATTATTTGTATGACCCCCATTATATTTTCAATTTTGGATTGGTTTTTGATTCTTGATTATGATAATTATTTGATAGGTATTTAAAGCGAGAGACCATATCTATCATGATTGATCCTTTGTGTGTTTCCAAAGTATATGGAACCAATATGAGGCAATGATTAGTTGTTGAGGTGTTACCTTTTAAAATGTGGGAGTAGGGAGAATTCATGATGTGTATGGGTTTCATATAGTTATTTTCAGTACACATTTTTTGGGAGGATAATTAACAGGGTGCCTTAGAGGTTGAATTATTTTTGGGCCAAATGGTTTGACCTGACACATTTCTCAATGGGACTGAAAAATGTATACATGCATGACATGAATGGGTTTCATACCATGATGAACTATTGTGGATCATGCCTTTATAAGTTACATAACCTTGGGTTTTCTCAAATTAGTGGATTTTCATGTAAATCCTACGAATTCAGTGACACTCCCATGATGTTTTTTGGAATCACTTCAATGGGGATCGATTCTAAAATTCACATTCTCAATATATGGTGATATGAGGAAGGATATAGCATATTTTCTCCTTGATCACTGATATGGATCCTCCAAATTCCTCTTTCCAGGAGATGATGATTTCTCTCAACTGTTATAACTATGTTTTATTAGATTCATTTTGTTATAGTTGTTTCGGGGCATCGTTGGTTGCATGCAGATCTTGTGGGTTATTTGATCCTAATCTACGACATTGGTTCATTCTCATATGAATAAAAATTATTTATTTGAGGAAGGGGAATATTTTCTTATCATATTTATTTCAATGTAATAATAATTTTACCATGATTTATACCTCTATATAGAAATTGAATCAAACTAACAATGATAAAAATGAATTCGTAATGAATTGGATTTTGATCACAGGTCAATGTTTGATATCCTAATAACTGTTTTCCTCTTGATTTTCTAGATATATCATTCTTTATATAATTATTTCAATCATGTCATTGGATTATATGTATTATATTTTCAATATTTATGGGAAATGGTAATGAAATTAAATCTAATAATTTTTAATTGGATAGATAAATAATTAAATAAGAGGCAAGTCAAATATATTTGGTTGTTATTTAAATTAGACAAAAATAAAATTAAGGAAATGAGAATGTTTAATTGAAGATCTTCTTACATGTGTTAATGTAATTGATAATGAATGTGGATCATGTTAATTGTATTGGATTATAATAACAAGGTATATTAAATGAGAACTATATTTCTATAGGTTATTTTGAATGAGAATTTATTTTAAGAGAAGGTTTAACTTTGGATAGAATGATAAAAATTAATGACATGAATTTCCCATAGTGGTAACCTATGAGTAATGAATGAGTTAATTAATGATTGAATAAGAACCATTTTTTAGATAAAGGAAATTTCTTGGTCCAGAATTTCCCATCTTCTTGAGAGGTCTGAGTGCCAAGAGATTGGGTCTATCAGAGGTCGTTTTTTATAAAGGGTGGATTCCTTATTTTGGGGCCTATATTAACCAGTTTATTTTTCTTGTTTGTTTCATAATAATTTTTTATTTTCTATAAATGTGGTCATTTAGTTATGATGGGATGGTTCAATATAGGATATCCAATTTGATATGGGTGTAGAGTCTTAGATGATGTGTTAGACATGGACACTTATGATGGAGAGATGAATCAGGATATGCATGTGGGTGTCCATGATGAAACTCGATATGATTGAACATTTTTTAATTAGCCTTTCCCATTTATGTAAAAAATATGTATTATTAATTGAAATAAAATTTTAAGGGTCGAAGGTTGGGTTTCATGTTGTATTTTTAATTCATTTCCCCACTTCCTGAGGTTCCTAAATGTGTTCAGTTACATGTTTCTTATATGTTGTAGATTATTATAGTTTCCATAGAGTAACTGGATTATGGAATGTAAAACATTTAATAAATAACATTACCCAGGGGGTTGGTGTTGATTGAATTAAAATGCTGCAACAATATTGAGCTTAAGAAAATGTAGACTCAGTTTAAAATATGGTTGCAGGGAATTGAATTTCCCCTAACGATTAATGTAATGAAATTAATAATAATTTTAATAGTTAATTAATAAATAATTAATTAATTAAAATAATGTAAATAATTAAACTAAAATAATTAATTACATCATAATAATAAATACTTCAGTGGTTTTAGGGTATCTAATCTATAGTGGTTTAGTCGGGTGTTTGAGTGACGATAGATATAGTTGAGCATTGGAAAAGTTTGTGCCCATATTGTGGTTGTGGAATATATTATATACTATATATTTTATTATTAATTACTCTACCAAACCCATGTTAGACAATGTTACTTACACCTAATGGACATTCAGAGGGTGTTTTCTAAAATATCTTGGTTGGAGGATAGATGGTTGACTACCCCCTCTAGCCCCGCTCACTTCTCCTGGGTGTTATATATTATGTTATACATACTGGATAGTTTTCATATATATGTGGGTAAAGGGATATGATTTAGTATGGTAATTCACATACATGTATCATTAGATATAGTATCCAAATGATTATTATTGGTATTATGTTTATAGATTTTTATGACTTGAGGTGCCTTACTCGGTGTATGGGCGATAATGGCCTGTGGTATAAAACATGATGCATGATACACATCATACTATCAATGGTGGATTCATGAAACTACTTCATTATTATATGGAGAGTTGATTTTGTATGATGTTATTATTTTATGAATTAGGTTCATGTTACGATACATAGACCTATGTCTATAAGATTTCATACATTGGTGATAGTTGGATTGGGATGTTTGACATTGGGGTAGAGCGGAAAAACTAGTGAGGAAGTAAGAATTGGGTACCATTGATGTTTCATTATTATATTATATTCACTCTTTTTTGAAATTAAATGTTACAGTTATCCATGGGAGGCTAAGAACATAGTATACCTATTTTGGAGATATTTTAGTTTCACTGTTGTTCACTGTGATTTATCATACTTTATTTAACATTCTCATGATAGGCCCTTGGAGGGATTCTACTATGTATACTATTATTCTCACTCTATGTATGTAAAAACTATTTTTCAGGTCACCGAGAGGGGGATTGAGATCTAGCTAGATATTATCATCCTTTTGTTTTTCCATAGCTATTTAAAAATCATAGATGCTATCGTCTTTACCTTTTGGTACTTATTGTTGTCTTATTAGTTTTTATAATACTATAAAACATTGCATGTTTTCACTTGGTATTTATATATATATTTTTATAAGAAGTCCTTTATTAGTTTATACATCTTATAAAACTCTTATACATGTTTCATGGTAGGGTAATTCCTCTCATTGTAATATAATGATAACCATGGTTCTTGTCTCCAACCTATGGCTTACTCTATGTGGGACTCAGGAAGTCCCCATCTCCATTATCTCATTAATTGTCTAGGAGGGGGAACTTTAGGGTGAGGGTTCATGACATCTTGGGTATTTAAAATGATGTATATAATGTATATAATTTATATTAATGATATATTTATAATGTTTTCATAAAAAATATATCTTCTATTTTTTTACCCTTGCATCCATTTGATAATGGTAACATCGTTCATCATTAAATATTACCACCACCCTAAAGTAATGTGATTAGTTTTTCATTAAATATATTAATATATGGTTATAAAATTGTATTTTGTTAAAAATTGCAATAATATAATGACAATTATTTTGGTGATTGTGGAAACATGACCTCTTTTACCAGGGTCAATATTCTAAAGTCGTTTTGGAATTATGAATTGAAAATCCTCAAAACCTCATACAAGGACTTAATCAATTATGAAATAAAATTTTCCATTCAAATAAATGAAATATATGATTTTATAATACGGAAATAAAAATACTTATGTATTTTAATTAAGAAAATAATTAATATGAAATTATAAAATAGGAGTTAATGGACATGAATAACAAGTAGGGACTTGTGGTAAAGGGTTTCTTAAAAAAAATTCATTCATTGGGTTATAATTATAAATAAAATACATTATTATGACAACATTATTTTGGAAATTTTTAATGAAAAAATACCATTATAATTCATATATTTTTGTGTGGGTCATTAATTTTTACACGTAATCAATTCATTTATTAAATTATTAATTCAATGATATGTTATTTAGAATAATTAACAATCTCAATATTTTTTATTTGAGACTGGTAATGTATTGATCACAAATCTAATTTTATAAGGTGTATATGATTCATATTGAGATATTGTAACATGAATTAATCTTTTTCTAATGATATTTAATGTTCCTTTGATTTATTTATTTGGTGATACATTGATTCAAAATATATAAATGTTTGAAGGGTTTTTATGGTATAAATTGACATTATTTGAGACATATTTCATGTTATACACAATGGTTTAATTTATTTGGTTTATATAAAAACACATTAATATATTATTTCATGCAAATAATAGGATTCATAACATAATGTGATGTTCTATGATTAAAATACTATTTCATTCATGTATTAACCATGCTTCAGGTGTTTACCATCTCAAAAATTATTTGTTGAGACATGTCTTGATTGATTGAAAAATATTCATTTTAATGATTTATAAAATGATTCTAAAATTCTAATATCAATTCTCTAGAAATACTCATGGTATTTTATTTTCCTTTTTATGTTATTTCATTGATATGGATTTTCTTATAGTGATGTAATGAGGGTTTCTATAAAAATGCAGTTTTATGGTTTTGAAAGAATTTTTACGAATATATTGATTGAAAATATTTATATTATTTAAAAGATTTTTATTTTAAAACGTAGTAGATTTAATAATTTTATTTTAAATAATATTTATATTTCTTGTAAAAGGTTTAAAATTTTAAATTTCAAAACAGATTCCACCATGTTTATTACAACCTTTCTCTTTATTTCACACTTAAGAATAATTTATTACATAAAGTATTCACATGATAAAACATAAGAGATTGATAGGTCTAGTGTCTTTGGTTCTTTGGAACATTACATAACAACATAAACCATGAAATACACATCTTTATTGAAAAATTATTTTACATTGCCACACACATTCCTTCATACCAAGCATTTCCTGGGACAACCTGAGGACATGAATAAAAAAGGGTGAGCGATAAATCCCATTAAGGGAGTAAATAAAAAATAACATGAATAATATAACACAAGTTATGAAATAGGAATATAAATTGAGAATAATGTAAAATTAAACTCAATGTTATCAATACCATGATTATAATAAAATGGAAATTTGGAAACAACATTTAACAAGATATTATCATTATCCAAGGCTCATTTCACATGGATCATGTGTAAACCCTCTTTTTACATGAATTAGAATGATTAAATCGTCATTTGACTCACCTATCCTGATAGTAGTCTTTTCCTGAAGCATTAGATTGTAATCAGGGCACTCCCTTCTTAATCATTTCATCTCATGAATAAGTGTGCACATGGATCATATAATATGGATTTATTAAACATCATCATTTATTAAACAATAATTGAATGTGTAATTAATACATGAAACTTGGTAATAAATATGTAAATGTGCATAATGTTTAATAACCTTGATAACGAAATTGGAATGTTATTTACTACACAGTGACTTTGGCATGGAAAATCGCAGTGCAATTTCTGTAGCATAACGACATGATCGAAAAATTGATAAAAATGGTTGATGGGAGAGAAATGTGTGTCTCATCGTATGTACATTAAATAGATACAATTGGGGTCATATAGAAACATTTCCCAACATATTTAATGGAATTTATATTTAGAATAAATGCATTTCTTTAATGTAAATGTGGAGAGATAAATCCCTTACATAATTTTGACACGGTAAAAGAGGTACATGGGAGGCATTAATGAGGGATAGAGGGGCGTATAATCATTAAAAATAAGGATAGATGATTAGGGAGGTAAAAAATCATATTCAAAAATTTTTAATTGAAACAAAAATGGTATAAAAGCATAAAACAATTTGAACAATAATGAGAATGTGAGAAATCCCTTACATGGAAGCGTGGTCACAAAGGCATGGGAGGGGATTTAGAGAGGCATCATGGGTGATGGGGGATACTTGGGAAGATTTTAGAGAGATTAGTTCATGGTAGGTATGTTATCTATCGGTTTTGAGTGATGAGAAGTTGGAGATTGTGTGGGTTTATATATGAAAAGCGAGGGAATTATTTATTATTTAGGTTTTGGACACTACCCATTAATCAAATAAAAACCACAAACCAAACTAGGGTTTTTACCCATGGTTTTTTCCAAATGATATTAGAAAAAATTATTTTATAATTCCAATGTCCTAAAATGTTAAAATATTAGGATTTCATACGTAGAGGTTAGTCATACTCTTAATGAAATCATTTTAAAAAGATAAAATATATTATAAGTCTTGGATGGTCAACTAAGGCACCAAAAAAATGAATCAAAAAAATATAAAATCAAAATTTTTAAATTTAAAACATATATTTGAAGAAAATTAATTTTATATTATTTTATTATATCAGTATTGGGTCATTATGATGTAATAAAACACATTATATATTTGAACAATATTTAATTATTACCCAATAATTCGACATCCCCAAAAAATTATAAAAAATTCAGTAATGTATAATTTAGATGTCCTGATTCAAAAGATAATATTCATTTTATCTAAATAATTTTCAAAATATGTGAATTTTAACATTTAAAATAAAAACTAACATTTATCAAAAATTCATGTGTATTGACAAAAATGGCTTTTAAACCTCTTAAAAATTATAATTTAATTCATAAAAAATATACAATCATTTATATTTTATAAAACGTAATTTAGTAATAATATTCTATTAAAATATTATATAATTAGAAAATATATTAATTGATCAAAAATATATATATTAATTGAATATTAACTAAAAATACTATTTGTGCTTCCAAAACTAGTTATAAGGTAACAATAATAAAAAATTTATATTCATTATTCTATACAAAATTAATGAAAATAAACATAATTCTTGGTTATTTTTATATAACCCCTTATAAAACCCACAAAAGACCTAATGGAATTGTGTGTGATTGTGACAGACACATGGGAAGGCTCAGATAACATTGCTCAGGTGGTAATCTCTATTAACATACACTTCTCCTATATGTGGTTCCATTCAAGAATAATGTGATGAAGCTCAGTTTGGGATTTGTCAAGAGAGAAGCCCAATGACACTAAATTCTTTCTGATCTTGAACAATTGGGCTTCATATAGAGCAATTCTAATAGATGTGGCAATCACTTCCTTTGTCTGAGTAAATAGGATTTGCTAAAGCCCTATATTTATACTAGTCATGTGATCACTGCTCAACAGCTATATCAGAAATGTTAATAATTCATAATGGTATTTTGAAATCTGAAAACATAAAACCAAGGAACGTAATATTTTATATAACCATTTTACATAATAATTAACTTAATTAGACCATGAGGAATCTTCATTAATAAAATTTCAGGTCGTTACATGGTTCACTTTTATCTCTCTATAAAATAGTTAGCAATTATTTGTTTTATAATTTTATACATGTATGTATATTTCAACCATAATTATTGTTTTTTCATTGAATCTTCTTCAATATTTTTCTGTGTTTATTTTAAAAATAAATAATTTTCCCAATATTCTTAAAAAAATAATATATTTTCAGAAGGTAAGTATCTTTTTCTTCATTTTCAAATAAATCTCTTAATTTATTTAATTTTTTTATGTGTCAGTATCCTTCATTCCATTAGTTTTTCCCTAAATTTTATATCATAAAATGATACAATATATGTTATTTCTATTGATGGATAATGATCTGTTATATAGAATTTCATAGCATCTGTGTCACCTCCATGGGTTAATCAAGATAAAATTTGATGGTATTTTTCATGGGTTTTGTATTTAAATACATATTATTATAAAATTTATTCATTCGATGGTATTTGTACATATATATGGATGAATAATGGGTCATTCCATCATAAACCAAGTACTTGTGCATCTGTTATCACTCTCCAACGTATTTGATAAAGCGAGAAAGTCAAATATTGTAAGTTACCACTTAGATATGATTGAGTTAATTTTTGAAATTTAATTCTATGTTAAGATATAGTTTACTAAATTTGAGTATCTCCTTAGATATGAGGTAATTAATTTTTTTTAGTTACTCGAACAATAATAATTAGTTAACTAAAAATGAGTAGATCCTAATAGATGATGTAGTTATCTATGGAATCTTACTACTATGAGAATTTTTTAATTATCCTATTTATCTTATTCCATAATGAATATTTTATGTTCAATGATACATATATAGTTTTATAATTTTTTCTATGACTTCAATTAGATATATTTAATAAGGAATGTTCTCATATTGATCACGTATTTGACTAAAATGAATGTTGTCTTATGTTAAATCTTTATTCCATGTGTCATGATTTATTATCCAAATTATGAATGGTAATAAATTTTTTTCATGATTCTCATACACTTAGATTGATCCATAATACCATTAAATACATCTTATACCCACTAATTCCATTTAATTTTGGAATATTGTTTTGTCTATTGCTAAGGGTTTTATGTCACCCTTATTAGGTTTTACATTTTATTATGTTATTAAGAATAATGTTAGACTAATTTTTTATAGAAATGTTTCATGTGTGATGATTTTTTTTGATATAAAATACTTATTGTGAAGTAAAATTGTTTTTGGTATAGTAAGAAAACGATCACATTAAAATGGGAATAGATATATATGAGTTTTTCATATTACTATAAACTTATAAACAAAAATGGTCGTTGAGTATCTAAGTGATTTTACATTTCTATATTTTGTTTAATGTTTTGGATGGATAAAATAGGATCACGTTTATTGGTATCAAATCTAAAAATTTAAGTATTATGTTTTTTTCACCACATCTAGAAGACCCGATCTGGGGATATTAATGTAGGATTCTGAAAAATTGTTTACATAACATTGTAAATTTAGATTTTTAATTATAAATGTAATATATGTGTTGTGTATTCCATCACATGCTTATAATTTTAGGGTTGATCACATGTCCAAATGCATAGACCCCCATTTTCTGCTTAAAACTGGAGGATTTTTACTATGAGATATTTTCAATTAGATAAATTTAACAGTAAAACATAGGTGTATAATTTTATTTTAAATGAAAAATTATTTTGGAATAATTCCTTTATATTTTATGGGGATGTTACCCGAATGGTATGAGAAAACCTTTTAGGGTAAAATATTATTTAATGTTGAGGTTATTAAATATAATTGAGATATATGGTTAAATATTTATGGAATAATAAATGATGAAACATTAGTATTAATGTAGAAATTCTGGATTGAAATGTATTTTTTCATCATATGAAGGGTTATACAATTTTTAAAATATTTTCTATTGGGATAAGTATTTCATTTATAGTAAAAAAATTTATACAAAATGAATGAAATTACATTATTTTATAAATCCTATTACCCAATATATGTTTATATTTATTATTCATTAATGAAAATTTCATAAGTAATATTACATTATTATTGTAAAATATGACAAAAATTTGGAATAACATATCAATGAGTATCCACAAGATAAAATTATGATTTTCCAATAGAAACAAATAAACTAATTATATTTTAAGGTGTCTTATACCTTCATTTTAAAAGAATAGATTATATAGAGGAAAATTATATTGAAGTATAAATGTTATCATATTACCATATTTTAATATATGTGGATTTTATTCTTCATCCCAAAATGATTTATGGTGTTTTTTTCGTTAACATTCTCCTGACCACGTTCTCTATCACCCTATATTATTCCTTAGACATTATTTTCCTTGCCTATATCCTTATAATTACTTCCATACAATGTTATACTTATTTGGAACAAGTTTATATATTATCCATGTGGAATTAATGTTTTACCCTTTCTATTTTTTCAATTATTATTTTTATCCCTTTTAACAATGTGGGTTTTCAGAAAATGTATTTTACAATGTTAAAAAAAATTCTTTCCTGATCGTATCTTTTATCTTCCACATGCAGGTTCTTATTTTATATAACTATTTTAAAAAAATTATAAAAGTAATGAGACAAAATAATAATGATGTTATTTATTTATGTGTGTGTAACACAAAAATATAAAAATATAGTATTAATACATTACTATTTATAATAGATTTTTTAACACACAAAATCAAGATTTAAGAGAACTGTGATATACTAAAAAGATAATATAAATTAATTGTGACTTTTATAACATATAAGATAATTTAGATTTAAGAATATGTATAAAAAATATTCAAATATATATGTACTAGTAATAACAAATACAAATTTTATACTGATAGAGCACTCAATTTATAGTGAGGTTATTTTATGCTTTAATAATACTTCCTCTTGAAAAATGGTTTTGATATTATCTTCTGATAGAATATTGTAATAAATTTGTTCCACATATAATATTTTCAATTTATAATGAGGAATCATTGTTTTAAATAATAATATGATATTTCTTTTAGGGTGAAATTTTTAGATTATTTTGAAATGATTTATTTTTCCATTAATAGCGAAAAATAAAACTTTTATTGAAACTGTCTTTTCTATTCCTCAATTTATAAGGTCCTAATATATTTAGAATTTGTTTTAAAATTTAATTATTTACTTTTTATTAAAAATAATCCAAATTATTTAATTTTATATGAATTAGGCTATTTGTTTTTATAGAAACATGTTTATACAAAAAAATGATTTTTTTGGAACCTATTTTTTTCTAGTTTCATGGGACTATTTTAGAAGTCAATAATTCAACTGGTAAATATTGAATATTATAAAATAAATTTCATTTTTTGAATAATAATATTTATGTTTTGAATTTGTAAACATTATTTTTGTATATATCAAATAGTAAACCTGGTAAATATTTTTCACCTTAGTAATGGAAAATCAAGTAGTCAAGGTTAAAAACAATGTCATAATGCTCTAAAAATCTATCTAAAGGCATATTTCTTTCAATTGGATAGGTTTGGTTTGAAAATACTAATCTAATATTGACATATCTATAATTGTGGGGCATGTTTTTGTTGATAAGGACCTATATATTATTTTATGTACAGAATAAAAAAATTAACTCTCTTTATTTTAATATATATAATATTTTTTAATAGTGATAAAAAGGGATTATGTTGAATATAAATTGTTATGTAATAGATAAATTAATTTTTTTATCATGGTATACATCTTTTAAAAAAATAGTTATGTAATAATTACCTTATATATATAAGAAACCGAGATATTATGTTTTTTCTAGTTGTGGAAAAATCAAGTGATTTGAAAAAATATAATATGTAATAATTTTTTGATGAGGTATTGTGTTACAAGTGTGATTAGAATTCATAAAATTTATTTTTTATATGTAAAATTTCAATATTATAATGAAATTAGGAAATAAATAATTATGTCAACTACATTAATTGTCCCCAAAATGAATTTAATGATATATTATGTTAAATAATATTTTATTAAATGAATTTACATTCATAAAAAATGCTTTGTTAAGAAAATTGAATCGTATATGGTCAATAATATAACCTATTTTATAATTAAATGAAAATTTTTATATTATACAATTATTCAAGACCCTTAAGAATGAAAAAAAATTGATATCACGCTAACGGTAAAATAAGTTAACATGTGGTTAATAAAATAGATAAGGTATAAACAATCTCCTAAAATTTTATACATATTATTGGATGATATTATATAAACTTATATTTATCATAGTATCAAACTTTTTCAATACAAAGTAATGTGAACATGTATATGAAAATTACTTTTTATTTATTTATTATTTTCATTAATTCGAAGGTTTCACCTCTCTACTCTTATATAATGTCACCATATACTGCTCCTCCTCACACTATTGAGAATCATTTCTGGAAAACCCCCTACCAAAACAACTTATTAATATAATTAGATACATTATATTTGTTATTTTATTCTAAAAATAAAATCCTTAGGTTCTATAATGGTAAATAAAAATATTGTTCATAAAAATGAGGTAATCATCTTAACCGTGTGTGATTGACATTATGGGTTGTACACGATGTTTTATTTTACATACAGTAATTACAGACCCATGAATGAGTTCAAACATATTTTTCCATAAAATATGTGTGTAATATATAACCATGTTTTGTTCCATAATTCAATATAATTTTAATTATTGTATTAACAATGTTTCAACGGTTTCTTATCTCAGGCAACCTACTTTGAGATGTATATTTATTGATGCATATATATTCATTTATATTTTTTATATACTTAATAATGACATATAATATCATGAATATTTCATACTTATGTTTTTTTATGATCCATGTTATTTTATTTCTTTTAAAAATTTGTGGTTTTTAAATTGTTTTCAAGCCGTTTTCTTTGAAAACATTATTTTACATTTTTAAAGACTTTTAACCAAAATCTTACTGAATTTTAATTATATTATTTCAAAAATATTATTTTATAAAAATAAATTATATCATAAATTTATTTCCCATGATAAAGTTACTTCATGTAAAATTATTTTTAAACTTAATTTCTTATTGTTTTTGTATGTGACACTTTATACTCTCTTCATAAAACATTGATTTTTTTTAAATTTTTTGTCATCTATGATATGACCATATTTTTACACCATAACGACCATTATTTTTATAGAATAATACATTATAGTTTCCTAGGGATAATTTCAATGAAAATATTTTTCCAAATATTATGAAATTTTTAAAAACATTTATCCTGAAAAAATGCATATTTCCCAATTTCCAAGGAAGTAACATAAATGTTATCTTAAATGTTTTTTTCATATGTTGAAAGATTTTTTATTTTTCATTATTATCAAATTGGGATATGTTCCATTGTTACTATACTTAATAAATATTTATATGGATTGTGATTGTTTTGAATAAATTTTATTGGGGACCCTTTCTTTTCAACAAGTTAATCAAGCTAAAAACAACTGACGGTTGTTTTTGAGGTTGATATGTGGAAAAGTGAATAATCAAAAAAATCTTCTTAATTATATGGTACTTAAAAATATGAATGAAAAATTTAATGGTTTCTCCACTATAAAAAAGGATTGGATACACTATTTTAACCCTAAAATACATTTTTAATAGTTATATTTCACTATTTCATGTTATTTAAATGTGATAATAGGGAATAATATTGTATGATTCTCCAATGAGATGTTAAATTTTATTAAATATTTGTTTATAATAAGATATAATAGAGTTTTAAATTGTATATTACCCCTAATAGACAACATAGTTAATGAATATTAGTTTCTCCTAAGAGATAATAGATTTAACTGATTTCAGTTACTCCTACCAGAATGTTGTAATACTCTTATTCAGATGATTATATTATGAATGTTTTTTCTTACAATATACATTAATAGTTTTTAATGATTTATATGAGTTTAAATAGATCAATTACACAATAATTATTTTCACATAGCTCGTGAGAATCAACTTATTTTAGTATTGTCGTATGTTAGGGGTTTATTTTATGTATCGTTATTTAAGATCCACATTTTAATGGGTATGAAATATCTTATGTTAGGATCATGAAATTTGTTATTTCATTATACAATTAATCAAATCATATTTCATCTGATTAAATTCAAATTATAAGGATTATGTGTAAACATTCAATTAATTTTAGATCACGTTTTTTATTTTCTAGCTCCTCGTGTTATAATTAGTTATGATAGATAAATTATATTAATATATCTTAAATGTTTATAGATTTCAGTAGGAGACATTGAATAATTATTCTGAAATACATAAATCTAGGTATAGTGGCACCCAAGATCACTTAAAGACACATGTATTGTAAAATATTAATTTTTATAAATATCTAAATATATAAAATGAAAATTTCCTTGGGTATGTATATGATCTAATATTTCCATATGATGTTTAATGTTTGGGATAAATATAATTGGATCACATTAATAAGTATCAAATACTAAAATGAAAAAAATAATTTTTTTGAACTATATCTAAGAGTACATGTTTAGTGATATTTTAATAATTTTATCTACATATGATATTTTTCATTATTTATTATCAAAGGATTCAATTCCAATGTGAGAATAATATCATTTTTCATGTATCTTACTTAGATATATCATTAATATACAATTTATCATTCCTTTCATACCATTAGTGGAAATATCCATCACCTTAGGTCTTGTAGTATACAATGGGAGACGAGTTAGATATGGTTCATGTTTTTCATCTTCAGTCTCCATTTGAGTCACCTTGGAAATTATTTTCCTTGATGAATAATTCATGGATTTTTAATAAACCTTGTTTACAACATCAAATTCTTCAATATATCATCTGTGTATTAGAATTCGTTATCTGTAACAGTGATTTTTTGAGAATTCATATATTTTTTTCTCCCAAAAAATTTCATTGTAATTGATCTTTGATTTTATTTATATATTTAATTTTTATTATCATTCATAAATATTATTCTTATTTATTTAATTAAATCTCTTAAAATATTATAATGTGGTTTTATCTCTTGAAATAAACATTACATAACATTTAAAAAATCATTTTTGAAGCAGAATAAGAAAAAACTATTAAGAGAGTCCCTCTTAATTTCATATTTTAGATAGTGTACATATCTCCTTGACATTGTGTTCCATATATAGGAAGTATATAACATACCACCCCATGAAATAAAATATCAATTAAAAACTCCATAATAAAAAAATATTAATTCATGCACACATGTGGAATATGTAGTGTGAAAAATTGTCGCACAGTTATTAGATAACACTACAATAGCATTGTTTAATGATGAACAATAGATTTTAAAAAAACACCCAACTCTCTCAACTCCAAGACAGTTAATTTCTTCTTCGGATGGCTTCATATCATCTGTAATCAATTTATGTACATTTTTTCCTGGTTATTAATTCCACCTCATAATTATACAGGTCTTTTATAGATAAATAAATTCCACCATCATCTGAGAATCATGGTATTTGTTATATTTAATTATTTAAAAACTAATAAATTGATAAACATTAAGATTAAATATGGACAATAGGTGAACATGTGTCTTTCACATGGACCTAAAAATTCTATTAGATAATTCCAATAATAATCATATCAATATGATTCATCCAAACTGTATTAATGAAATACCTAGTCCCACAGTCATTAGAAAATCAAAAATTTCATAAAATGATTTTTCTATTAAAAAAATAATTCAATACATTTTTTTTTCAAAAATGGGGAATAATGAATGATATTAAATTACATTAATTATTTTTTAGTTGATAATTAAATATTAACAAAATACCCATAGATATATTAAATAATTTGATTAAAACCCAAATAATGTAATTTTATGATTTTTTTGAGAAACATTACTTCATTTTTGTAATCATATTATCATATTTATCTTAGGATTAATTATGTTGATTTTATATAAATAGTTTATTTTTAGTTGAATAGTAAAAAATACAAACTTTACAATTGGTTCTATTTTATTCCTTTTAATGAAATAAGAATAAATTTACTTTTTTGACCATTTTATCAAGATCATATATATATTATTAAACTAATATAATCAAAATAAAAATATAATGGTGAATAGATAAATATATGTTCAATATTTTTGAACTTTAAGTGATTTTTTAATTCAAATAAGACAATTTTTTATTGTTTTCTCACTTATTCATGAGCTTTCATGGTACCATTTTTTTAGCGTTGATGGAAAATAAGAATCCTTTAATTTAATATTATCCAATTAAATCGATTTTAATAAACATAATGTCTTATTATTATATACAATAATTTTTATGATTAAAACTATATTTATCTATAAATGATAATCGTTGTGTTTCACAAAATAATATTAAAATTATTTTATATCACATCTAGGAGTTTAATCTGGTACATTAGATTCCATATTTTCAATAATAATAATACTAATTATGTAAGATGTTCACCATAATTTTTTTTCATAATGAGCTGTATCCTTGGTAAATATTAATCAGATCCATTAAAGATAAAATAAGTTAAAAGAGTTATAAATGATGTGAAAGGTTTACCAAATGAAACAAAACACTACCTTAAACACCATAGCTTCGTTTTATATCATCCTAAACCATAAATTTTTTTATTAAGAATACATTTAGAGAAATATTGAAGGAGTAAAACATTGATATATTTTTATCCTTTATTATCCACACATATTGGGAAACTATGTTAATAAAATTACTATATAAATCACTTCATTGAATCCATACAAATTATCAATAGGACATTTTTCAATCAAATTCTATCATTACAAGTCTTCATGTGTGAGCCAGAGGATGTAGTCCAAAATGTGATGTGGTTGTTCATGGAGTATTTCATTTTATTTATTCTTACACCTTATTATGTTATATTCTAAATAATATGACATAAATTTATCAGCATAACACGTATTATAAAATTTTATAATGTTTAATTTTCAACCCTTATTCGTATCTATAACAATCAAATTGGAATTAAAATTATCATTAATGTGTACGTGAAGACTACAGCCTCATGAATCAATGAATTCCCTTTTCCATATGCACCACTCATTGGTTGTACTTATAATTAATATATTGTAAATTTATGATATTTATTAAATAAAATTTACTATTTTAATATAATATATCATTTATCTTCATAACCATTCCCTTATAAAAACATGATCAAATTACCTATTCAGACCTCTCGACTTCCATATCCGCAAAGCGATGAAATTCATTATCAATGCCCAAAATTATTTTATTATTATTATATATATAGATATAATATATATGATATTAATATCATTATTAATATTTTTTAATGAATTTTTAATTAGAAATATTTATGGACCCAAACAACTAAATTTAAACGTACCTGAAAAATGAAAGAGTAAACACTGAGAGATGGGAATTTAATAATTATTTAATATGAAATAAGTGTTGTAATTTTATTGATGGGTCATATATGATTTATAACTATCGAAATTGTTTTTTATAAATTTATAATCAGTTAATATTCATTATACAATATGTTAAAATTTCATATTATGCAATTCAAACATGATTTTTGTGATTCCATTTACAATCTCAAGTCATTTTGGGACTACTTTTGTTAGGATTTTCTTTGAGAAAATTATATGATCATAATAACATAAAACCAATATATTTTCATGTCCTGAAGTTAATTTTTTTGTTTATATTTGTATATTCTATTTCATCACATGTTGGATCAAGATTAAATAATTATCTTATATGTAAGGGGCATTCATTTAAAAATTATTATTTGGGACTTTTCCATCAATTTATTTTATTCCATATGAGTAATTTCATTTCTTTTAATATTTTCTTATCTATTATATATTGATTTATTAAATCCATTTAAACGTTTTTTACATTGTATAATGAATAAAAATGAATCTAATTGTAATTTTTCGAGTGTGATACTTTTTATGAAATATTGTGAACATATTCATTGTTTTAATGAACACCACCGAAATGAAATTTTCAAAACATAATTACTACACAATAATTTTAATATTAGTTTTCAGTTATACGTACATATTTTATAATTAAATGTATTTCATAGTATTTGAGAATTTTTATGATTTTAAATTTGTGATATAAAAAATGTAAGGGGGGTTTTCTAAGGAAATTTTCCAATGATATGTCAAATGTATTTTCATACAAAACAACACCCCTTGATGTCACAAGGGATATGATCCAGTGATACCATATTTATTATTTATATAGTTTATTTTTTATTATTGTGGTGAAATTTTTATGTTATTTATTCTTCATACAATACGTATTATTTATAATTTAAAATTTATTATTATAATTAATTATATTTATCACTCAGACTATTAGGAATGAATAAGATGTGAATGTGACTTCTGGGACTTGGTTATAAATATCCCATCAATGATATAACATTTATTATGGAAAAATATATATCATAGACAATTAAATGGGTATCTTTTTCACACCAACCAATTTATTATAATTGATGTCTTGGTTGATATACCTTGAAAGTAACATTCGTGAAACTTTACATGAGAAGTAAAAATAATTAATTTCAAATATTTTTCGTTTAATTAAATAATATTTCAGTGTCAATTATCCCTGATATTTTTATGGTGATATTTTCTAGGGTTGTTTATTGAACTCATGATGATGGTTGAATGAAATTTATTTTTATTATCAACTCTGGTATGTTGAATAGGCTTTATTTACACATGGTAGATTATTCTATATGTACAAATTATTGAGTAATCACTAGATATGGTTTATTTTATTATTTTGTTACATTAGTTGCTTCCAAAAATCAAAAAATCACCAATGTTTTCAAGAACTAATATGATCCTCCATTCTATCGGATGCACCAACTGGTTTGCAACAAGGACCAAAGGGAATTCTCAAACTCCATGGTATAGAACAGGTGATTGGTCACAAAGGAAACAGAAATTGTTAATGATTTATATATGTAAATAATTACTAAATAGTTTGGTAAAAAAATAAATAGAATTTCATCATTACACATATTTACATCAAATGCACACTCTAGATAAAAATAAACAAACAGAAACCTAATATAAAAACTAGGAAAAATGTAAATATAAGCATGCACTAATACATCCTCTAAATACCATATCATTCATGTAAAATATTCCCCTACAATGGTCTTTCATTGAAAATTAGTATTTATCAATACATTCCACCCATATAAATAATTAAAATACCTATATTCCAATGTAATAAAAGAAACTGAAAAATATAAACTAAAAAATTAACCTTCTCTATGTGACTATACAAGTCATCACCCAAAAAACAAGAACTATTCATCCCATGGTTGAGAATAAAAGTAATGATTGACCTAATTTTGAAAAAATATAAAGATATAGGAATGAATAGAAAAATACATAGTATGGATTCTGAAATAAAAAACACACCCTATGTCTTACTATTAAAGAGAAAAAATTTTCATGTAAATTTTAAAATATAAATAAATCAAAATAACTTTTTCTATTATTTCTAAAATAAGTGTAAATACAATTATTTAGACTACTATATATTTTTTATATTTCCAAAATAATTTTCCATAGATAGATTGGAATACTAATAGTTATTTTTATAAAGAAGTGTGAACTAATAAAATAAGAATCCAAGTAGAGTAGCAAGGGTACATGGGAAATCATGCTACCATTGATTCCTGATTGTATGTACTAAGATGGAGTACACTAGAAGGGTTCCAAGGTTAGGCTCATGATTGAAATTTATTTAGTTTATATAGTTTTTGTTTTTTATAGAATTGTAAACATGAATTCTGGAATGTCTTCTTTGTATTCCATTTTTTGTAGGACGACATGATTATAATTTGGTATATCATATTAGATTTTCATGTTCGTTTAGTTTATGACAATATCTTGTAGATTTTTTGATGTAGATGATTTACATATTCTACAAATTATTTTTAAAATTATATTATTATTCTACACTCCAATCATGAGGTTATAGTCTCCCCACCATGAACTTATATACCCTCACTACTAGATGATAAGCTACAACATAAAGGGATGGATTTTTTAGGTCATGTGGCCACATTTGTTGCTTCTATTATCAATAGAAATGGGTTAGGTAGTCACAGTTTGGTGTCAGTTGTTTCATTTAGTTTCCTTATTCTCTTTTTCATATTTACATTTCAATTTTTCATGGATTCCAATGTTTTCAATTCCATTTGGAATATTATTTCAATGGAATTTTATTTTTGGTAATCTACGAACAATGTTTTCATGTTGTGGTAATGTTCACTATTATTTACATCATTTCTTATAGCTTTTATATCTCATTATAACTCATGAATTTTTTTTCTTGGAAAATCTGTGTTCAAAAAGTCTCCTAAAATATTGGTGAGTCCACCGTAGAAGGATCTCATTGGGAACATAGTTTCCACAATTTCTTGAAGGGGCAATTACTTATTTCTATTAACCCAACCCTAGTAATTGTAGTCTGATTGGATAAGAAATTGGGTGATGTAATAAATACTCATAGATATCCCTAATTTGGAATTATGATTATATTTGGTGATTTATATATAAGGGTTTATGATTTTCATTTTTTGAGGGTATGTTTAGAGAAGTGAGTCAATCTATTCTAATTCATCCATTTTATTGTTTGATTTAATTAATCTCATTTTCAATGACCATCAGGCGCCTATCCTTAGACCCCTACTAGTGTACTCCTCCTAGTATATACAATCTGAAATTAGTGGTAGCATGCTTTCTCATGTACCTACCTACAACCATGAAGTCTACTCACGAACCAAATGGTGGCTCAAACAATTTGCATGCTCTACCCGGCATGCCTCCAATATTTTTGTAAAATTATATCCATCCCACGAATAATAAAATAATTAGTGTGAATTTAATAATATAAATAATTATGTATATAAATCCCATGGTGGACCATGTTCAGAACATGACACCCACCCTATAACACATTCTTTACCCTAAGTAATAATATCTCTAAATGATTACCATTTATGAAATAATTTTTAAAAAGGGATATGGGTCAGTTTATAGATAAGATTCCCCCACATGGATCATATAAATATAATGCATTAACATGTCCCGTAGAATTTAATACGTAACGAAAAAATAAAAGGAGGCCTCTAAGTAGGTAAGTCACTAATTGTATCCAACTTTGTTCTTTGACATGGAATACATGTCACATAAATTAAATAATCATTTAATAAATTGGAAACCTAATATAGTACAGGGTGTTATCTATGAGGGGACTAAGTATCACTACAGGTGTACTATGAACCCACCACCCTACAAGCCCATTCATTGCAAACCACATTGGAATCAGTGCATTGCTCAAGGCGTGGTATAAATTGATTATAATATGTTTCAATCATAGGCATTAAACCTAGAAAACGTAGTTTTCCATCATGGTATAATTTAATAAACTTATGTCAGATCTCGTATTTAGTATTTTATATAGTGTACCCATATTTAAATTGGTGAATAACATAAATCAACCTTCTATGTATTCCCATCCATGGACATCATATGAGAACCCATGTGTTGCCATTAGAGTGATATAATAATGTTATTAATTCATTTAAATTCAATATAGATGATGAGTCTATCCATATAATTCTATGTCAAAACACATATATCACCCTTAACATATCATAATTAATGGTCATTTGATGGATGTCTTACCATACTATATAATAATACATTTATTTCATAATAGATATTTCATTTAAAATAAAATAACACACCTCATAAGGTGGTTTAAATACATAGCCCAGGCTAAGAAGTCATATCAAGATATCAATATATAATTTATATTTAATGAATCATGTTCATTTAATTAATTACAACATCCAAGTTACTAGGGTTATTAATTTTCCTCTAAATATGGACCAAAATATACAATAAAATCATGGTTTTTAAGACACTTTAGAAAAGAGTTGAATGCACAACCTAAAATATAGGGGTTCATAAGGAAGCATCTACTTTATTTCCTAATATTTTTTATTATATGAAAATGTAGTAAGAAATAAGTGTTTTTAAAAAGAACCACCACTATAATGGATGCATTGTTGGAGCATGTATTTGAAAACTTGTATCATACGATCAAAATTACTTCAATTATATGGGTGATAGGCTATACATAGTAGTTCTAATGAGCCTAGTTCCTTATGAAACCCTTTCTGTAATCACAATGAATAATAAGAATATTTTTCTAATATATAATACTATGAACTCATTTAAGGTGTATGATCTCCCAATATATAGACATCCTAGATCAATCCACTATTATGGTATCTCAAATAGGTAAAAAGAGAGGGAGAATTTTCAACTAGTCTATGATCAGACATAATGCATCATATCCATATGGTGACATGTGTTACCCATTAAAAAAGACATAGTTATGTTATCACATTTCTACTATGTGATTAGAAATTAATGTTTACATCCTACTGGAAACAAGTGTACTTACATCACAAATAGATATGTGGAACACCATGTGAAAACAATCTATCATCTATTCTATACCATTCCACCGATATTAGTGGCGTAAATCATGATTCATATTCATTAGACTATGATGCATCAACAGAGTAGAGGCATGTAACACTCACATAATTCAGAGGAGATTTCTAAAGGAACCTAGAAATATCTATGAATGAAAAATACCTCATCCTCGTCATTGATCTAACCAGTTGGTAGTTCCTTTATAGACTGTTTTCCTATAGGAATAGGCTCTCTAGATAATGGAATGACCTCATCTTTACTCTATACAAAAGTGAAGAGTTCAACGATAATAATTTCTGTATCGATATCTCACATTGTTAATATACCTTTAGATGTATCATAGAACACATGGTTATAAACTACCACCGACTAATGGTCTCATTAACTACATGTGTCTTTGTTTTATATATCAGTTATTATTCAATATCATTGAATTTACTAATAATATAATAAATATTTATGTGGAATGACATTAGGTATTAAACCCAACTTTATTTACGGAGATTCAATTCATGCTACATAAATATATACCTCCCGATTTTGTGTCATGTGTACACCACAATTCACTTTCAAAATAAATAATTCATCCAACAATGAAATCCATGAACCAATGTCACTAACCTGATACTGTGTGTTGGGAAACTCCACTCATGAGGTCTCAAATAATTACTCTCATTCCAAAGCTCAATATAATTTAATTAGAATATCTCATAGCCCAATTCCTAATTCATAACAATAAATATTATATCCTCTACCATTATCAGGAAAAATAATGATTGAAATAGTTGTTAATCTTCCTTTCTTATCATGGATGGATTCCATAAAAGGATAATACTATATGAATTTCACATTCCTATTAATTTGGCCTGTAAGAGGTGTTTCAAGGAATTATAATTCATTAATGAAGCATCCATAATAATTAGTCATCATTGAAAAATACTATTTGTCAAATATTTTTGTAGGATTCTCCCTAGATTTAAAGGTTCTCAAATTTTTTGGGTCAAGATACACACATACCTTTGAGATAATATAACCTATTTACTTGACCTTATCGATTTGAAAGTGTAATTTTTTTGTGGTTATCATATAACTGGTTCTCTCTATATATGATAAAGGTTATTTCAAAATTTTGGGCATGTTCATGTTGGGGATGTGATTAGTATAATATTTTGTTCATAAACACATACACAAATGAATATAGATATGGGTGGAAACCCCAATTTAGATTTTTTATAATATGGATTTATTATTCATGAGGCAAAACGACCTGAAAAAAAAACTCATACAAGATATATCTACTATGAAATGTTGTACGTTGTATATCTGATGGTCTACTATTTACATGATGGTATTCCAACCTCAAATGAATATTTTATGAAACCCTTTCTCCATGAAACTAGTCTTAGAGGTTGTGTATATGAGGAATTAGATTCTATTTTTAACCATAATCTAGTACAACATATAGTAATACAAAAATTTCCAAATGAAACCACCCACCTTTGTGGAAGAAAATAGCATATAAACCCCAAGGGGAAGTACCAGTCCATATAAACTCTTACCTTCCAAATCCCTTAACTACCACTTGAACTCCAACAACTAATTACTAGCCACCGGGTAAGGTGGAATAAATATTGGTGATACTTTTAGAATTATATCAAAAGTAAACTCAATATCTCATTACGTAGGTAAACTATAAAGGTCTTCAAGTAATATTCCCCTAAAATGATATACTATAAGAAATAATTTATCTTAATTAATTTCTTGTCCACCCATATAATGGCTAATAATCTAGTTTTTCACTGCTCATGTCCTATTAGGCTTTGTTCTAGCTAGAATTTCTTATAATTACCATTCACCCTTATGAGTATAATGAACATCATCGAGTTATATAAAATACAAACTATCATGATAGAATAATAAATGTGTATGGAAAGAAAACAATTATTTCATCACAATAGTATAGTCAAAATCATTCATATCAGGGAAAATTTGGTCCCATGATAATTTTTAGGGATCTATCCCAATTGATCTATCCTTTGACTTTCAAACACCAAATTTCTAAATTCCCCATACTGTATCCAGTTTCATTACTCCAATGAAATATTCAACCATGATCATAAGGCTCTACAAAATAGCAACAAAATATAAAGGATTGGGAAGTTCATGTATCAAATAATGAAGAATATACTATAGAGGCTAATAAAATTGTACCTTTAGTAATATATGTACAAGAACTCTCATCATCATGAGTCAACTACACTTCATATATATATTTCCATACCAATAACCCATAAATATAGCCAAACTACCATGGGTATTCCAACTCTCCTAGTGTTGTCTGTCAATTTTCTAGATCCCTCATTCTAATTAGATGGTATTAATAAATTTCTATTCTAGACTATTGGTTCATGTCTCTACTTCTAAATGTGGGGCCAGTGAAGATCATATATTAGTATAAAATAGAGTAAATTCTATATAAATGTGTTTAAGATGGACTATTTTTCTTATGCTCAGAACTCGACTAGATACTTGATACAAATTATCTTCATATGTTTTGGCCTACTACTTAGATGGAATATCACCTGGATACCAGAGATCATGCTATGAATATTTATTTTCCCTTGATATATCTCTAGGTTAATCATTATACCAATATCAAATGTATTTCTAGGTCTATGAGATAAATATTCATGGAACTCATACTTAGCCTCTCTCAAGTTACACTCAGAAATGGGTGATGGATTCAATATTACAGATAATTTATTTCACTATAATATGTTCACTAAATATTGGAATTCAAACCTAATACCATCCTAGAATCACCCAGCCATATATAGAACATCAAAATTAAGTCTCAGTGTCATGAAATAAAAATCTATTAAACAAGCAAAGTATTCAACAATAGATAAATATCCTTACTCCATGTGAAAATATTATTTGGCTCTGTCAACCCTCAACAACACCATAAATAAATAATAAGAGGAGGATATCTATAAATCCCACTAAACCATATCCAGATGACTATCCACCTAGGTAAGAACATCCCACTATCACATGGAATAATATCGTATCATATACTAAGTGACATCAATGATCCTCTAAGTAGGTGTCTAATTATGCTCAAAAATGGATAGCCCATCCTCTAGAAAATACAACATATCCTATGGACCAACATCCCCAAAAATCATGGGTGGGTGCTACTGCAGAAATTACCATGTCAACTCTACCATATTAGGGGAGTCAAGGAGATCCCAACATAGTCTGTATTATGCATAAAAAACCCTAAAGAAACTAGGAATTGAAGCTGAGATCATGTAAAGAAGGAGGTTTCCTAGGTGCCCCAGCTTGAGGTAATACTAATGGATCATGGCCCACTGCCTCTAAAGCATAGTTGTTTCAACAATCCCAGTGCATGAATCTAGAATGTCATGTTGTAATAATTCTAAAAATTGCATGGAAACACCGGAGATGATGTTTAATAATATATTGGATCACCTACAGTAAAAGTATGATGGGTACACAAATTCTTATATAAGAGTCACATCCCACTTTATACTCTTAATTCCAAGTCTTGGTGACATATATGACCATAAGTCATCTCCAAATACAATTTTTACTTCTATATACTAAGTTTTTTTCTGGGTTAATTTCTATGTTTCATAGAAGAGGATCCAATATATATTTTTCTAATTGTATGTTATAGAGGAAAAACCATTTAGGGGTCAATTTTAATCACCATCAAATGAAAAAAAATTAATTTTACATCTATGAATTAGATATTAATAAGAATATATATATATATAATGGTCCAATAATATTATTTTCCATTCCCATGATAAAATTTACTATTAATTATATGTTGAAACTCGCATTTCATGTTAGTTCTCCGTAAATTTTACAATGGTCTTCAGAACATAAAAATTCCACAATTATAGCTCCACTAGATGTACCACCATTAAAAATTTATAGAAGTAAAAGATTTATAAAATGAATTTAGCATCCATGAAATCCCATATAACTAATTCTACATCTCATTAATCAATACATACTTATCATAACATGTGATAATTTATTACATAAGGTTCCACCATAATGCTATTTTATAAAATACCATTTAGTTTGATCCAAAACATTAATAACCCATTATTTATTCTTTCCCTACCAAAAACATTATCTTAATACCCTTGAAAAATAAATAATTGAACAAAAAATATATAGCATGCAATTTCTACAGTAAAATAAATATGGAATGGAATATGCATGGAATATTATTAATCAAGATATTATGATGGTGTGTGAGTCAATACAACCTTTACATGTCTATTCAAGGGTAAAAATTCATTGTAATTATAAAAAAATCCATATATCATGTGCCTCACCCAATAATGAAACTAATACCGAAAAATTAGTGGAATCCAAAATAGTAATACCTATCCCACATAATTGGGATTTTCCCTATACATGGGTAAGGTGCACTTAGGCCGAGGCACACTACCAAATTCCAATTCATTCTTAATATCCTTCCTAACAACATGAATCAATAAGATAAATATGTTATGAAATCTTGGATACCTCTTTGTAACATCATATATAGGATCCCTCAATAGCAATAGTTGAACTAGTTTCCACATGGCCTCATGTATGTCTCTTTATATTCTATAGTCTTTTAAATTGTAGTGGGGGAATATTATGGTATGGTGGGAGACTTTTCCCTCTTGATTAGAGTGTTGAAACCCCATATAGTAATTAAAATAAAATATTTAATTTTTAAATATCTAGATAAAATAATTAGTAATACAGTTCTGTAATCTATATACAAAACCAGATCCAATATCATATTCAAAATGATGATCATGTCATACTATAAAAAATGGAATTTGTAGGAAATAGAGAATAATGAATATACAAAATAATGTATAAAAATGAAAATAGATCAAAACTATTTACTATAGAATAAAAAGCCTATGCTTGGTCCATTTCTCTTATACTTAATCCTAGTATATAAAATTAATCATCCATAGCAGGCTGCTTCCCCTTGTCCACACTTACATTCATGATGTATTCCAAGGTACCGAATAGAGGCTCAAACAGGGTTAGAGATATTGTTATTATTTGACCTCCAGTGGTTTTTAATTACATCTATACCATGAATATATAATGAAGATGGTTTTATGTAATTATAAAAATAATGATGTAAAATACATTAATGACATTTTGTACTGGGTTCTTAATAGGACACCCTTATGATTCCACCTAAATTGGCCTAAGCTAAAATATCTCTAAAAAATAACCAATTATGAATTAAGCCATAAAATGGCTCAAGGATGATGCAATGTAATTGAATCTCTCATACATCATATCAGTACAATGGATGAACACATCCCATAGAATTTATAACTTGAAAAAGGAATATTTGAAGGTCATCATGTAGGTAAAGCACTGACAAAATCCAAGTATGTTTTTTGACATGGAATATGTGTCAATAAAATTAATTAATAAAAAATTTAATTGGTTTCCTAATCCCTACCATGATTTTCCATATGAAGAACCAAGATATCCCTACATGTGTACAATAAACCTAACACCCTTCATTTATTTCATTGGAAATCTTCATGGGAATCATGTTATCACACTCGGCATGGTATACAGTCATTTACCTCTATGTATTTCCTTGGACATGATATAGTAAAACCAAATGTCACACATAGAATTTTTAATAAAACAACATCTAATCCCTTCCATGGAAATCTATACACGGTACCCAAATATCTCTAATTGAGTAACACAAATCCACCTATTAGTGGTGCCCATCCATGACATTCACATAAACACCCATGTATCTCACCTGGTGTGATATAATTCAGTTATTAATTCATTTATAAACAATAAGACAAATTATTATATCCATGGAATTCAGAGTTGGAACCCATATATCACCTTTGTTATATCATAATGATTTTTCTTGGGATCGTAGTATACCCATACTATTTAACAATACTTTTAATTTATAGTGGTCATTTTATTTAAAGGAAAAAATCACCTCATACGAAGGGTGAAATAATTATCCTAATCATTGAAGTCCTAGAACGGTATCAATCCATCAATTATATTGAGTTAATCTGTTTAATTTAATAAATATTTCCTCCAAATTACAATGGGATAGATGATTCCTCTAATGGGGCACAAAATTTTACAAAAAAAACTCATGGATATTTATAATAGTTTGGAAACCCATCCCAAGGGGTAGTTATACTTGTGGTTAATGAACCTCATCCTCTGTTACAGGTTACATAACATAGGGACTCTATTTTAATTTAAGGAAACTTATTTTATGAGTTGGTTCTTGAGATTTATGTCACATGGCCCAACGACAGTATATAGATAAAACTATAAATAAAGGTAAAATAATAATGCCACCATCTATAGCTTAGTATTAGAATCCTCATTTTATATCATATTCTAATTTGTTTTGAAATGGTAGTAGTTCAATAAATAAAATTACACCCAAAAAATAGGGCACACTAGCTTGCATGATTTTATCATTCCATATGGAAATGTAATTGATGAAAAGAATAAATAATGTTGATTTCTTACCAGTACGGATCCAAAATGAATAGCATTGATCGAATAATACTATGGATAATGGATTAATCCCAATTCCTATGATAAAGGGGATGATATCTCTCTCACCATTGCATGGAATATGTGCATGAAATAAAGATTATAAGGGGTTTATAGGATTATATTTATTAGGATAAAAATGGAAGTTTCATCATTTCAGCAACATTTATGGTATAATTAAAGGTTTTATAGATTAAAATCCATATTTTAAATTAAATTATATAACATATGGATAAATCCCCCCCTACGCACACAATGGGTCTACATCATGATTTTTTTTGTAAAGTGATAATTTATGCTATAATTTCTAGGTTTACTAGTTATAAATTTCTACACAAATTTATAATCCTATCTACTTGTTGTAGAACTCACATAATGGTTAAAAATTCCATTACGAGTTTCTATATTAGACATCTAGTACAAAAATATAAATATGTACATACCCATATTAGAGTAATTAAAATATATAAACATAACCTTAACATTATAAATAATAGACAGAACATTTAATTTAATTAATATAACACTATTGAAATTTATTTAGAAATTAATTTAAATTAAAATAGTCTATTTGAAAAAAATGAAATATAACTAAACATACTATTGAAGGAACAGGTATCATGGAACATCACAATATCCCCATTTTCATAATCCATCATATTAAAAGACGCCCATTGGTCACCATATCAATATCCAAACTAAATTGCCTAAAACCTCAATTTATGTAGTCATAAGTCATCATGTAATAACACAGATACATTATCTTAAAAAACACAAATAACACAAGTATTTCATAACTCACCGTCGAGAATACTATTATGAATAGAATAAAAATATTTCTATAGTATTAGGAAAATCCATATCCATGTATTAAATTCATATCTTTTCTATATTTAAATAAATAATATAATTCTAACTATGATTTTTATTAATATAGTTATTTTTTAATTAGTGAATTGATAAAAAGTATAGTGAAAATGTATCATGGTTCACAATAATAATAATTCTAAAATGAAATACCTAATGATCATCAACACTACGAAACTAACTGAATTGAAATATTAAGAATAAATAAATCCATGGGCATGTAACCAAAATATAATACCTTACCAGATAATATTAATATTTTATTTTTGTATTTTTTAAATTAATTTCACATTTTTAAGTATTTTAAAAAATTACATGTAATTCAAAATTTCATTAAGTGTTAAAGTATTATTTGACTAGTTTGTGGGATAAAAAATATAGTAAAATAAATTTTTCAGAATATCAACTCATACATATGGGAATGAATTTTTTTCATCTAATTAATGCATTTCTAAGATTATATAAATATAAATAATCTAATGTAAAAATAGTATCGATACAATATATTCGGTTTCAATGAGTGTGGTTTTATTTTTTGTTGATTTAAAATTATTTTCACATGAAATGGAGGATTCTTAACTATAGATTGATGTACTGTCCAAATTCTATTGGACTATGATGAACCAATTCCCAAAATAAATCATATAGTGATCACATAAAAACATTAATTTAAATTCAAAGACATTAGAGAAAAAAATGATAAATCTCCTTTATCTAATGGGAATGTGTTATTTCCTTTGTAAAATGATATTTTTTACATACTAAAAAGAGATTTGAAGTAGTGGATGAGGCTATGAGAGGATGTGGTGTCGATGAAAGAGGGAGAGGTAGCGCATTGCATCAAGGGATGGACAGATCTGACAGTAGGGTGTGATGGTAGTATAACAATATACCTCATCATCATTTGAATATTTCTTTCTATGGGTTGGAGGGATCTAACCACCATTAAAGAGAGTCAACATTACTCATTAAAGGGTGTTTTTGAAAATGATCCTACAAATAATATTTTTGTTTGTAAAATTATAAACATTGTTTACACTAAAAAAAATATTTTGGGATTCTTTTATAAGAAATATAAAAATAATTTAATAAATGGGACTCTTAATAGTTTTAAAATAATCACTTATAAAAAGTAAAGCTACCACTTTATTTGCACTTTACCTAGAACTAATAAAATATCCCCGATTAATAGCTCTAAATAACATTGTTAAAGGGAACATGAATAATTTAATATATACATATTATTTGTGTAATAATAAGTGTATATGTGTAAATATAATATTAAATTTTTTTTATATGACTATATTAATAAAAATGTTTCAATATTACATTCATATATATATATACATAAAATATCAAAATATATTTACACAAAAAAATGTTTAGAAATATATTTATATACATTAACCTCAAAATGTATATATAAATTAGGTATATTAATAATTTATATAAACAATTTTTTAAATATATTTATTTAAAAATATATATTTATTTTAATATTGTTCATGGAATTTATATATTTATTTTGATATTACTTATTTTAAAAATATATATATAAATATCTATAAATATGTCTACACATATAGCATGTATGTGGATGTTTATGTGTACATTTTTATATGTACATTTATGTTTATGTATATATGTGTTGTATATGTTATATGTGTTTACATCTGTTGTGTGTGTGTGTTTATGTGTATGTGCATAGATGTATGTTTTAGTCTGTGAATGTGTATTTTTATGTGTTTGTTTGCTTATGCCTATGTAGTTGTATGTATGTATGTGTATTTTTGTACATGTTTGTGTGTATGAACATGTTTGTATATGTGCATGTTTATGTGTAGGTATGTATATGGATATTTGAATGTAGTATGTGCGTGTTTATATAGTATGAGTATATATTCATATGTATGTGTATGTATGTGTATTTATGTCCTTGTATGTGTATGTAATTGTATATATGTTTATGTGTATACATTGATTCACCTATATGTATGTGTATATGCATATATGTGTATATGTGAGTGTATGTGTCTGTATCTATATCTCTATTTATATTTATATCTGTATTTTTATATGTTGGATTGTGTGTATGTGTATGGGTATGTGTATGTGTATGTGTATGTGTATGTGTATGTTCATGTATGTGTATGCATGTCTGTGTTTGTGGATATATGTATAAATTTGTATGTGAGCGTGTGTATGTGTATATATACATTTGTTTGTGTTAGATGTGTATATCTGTTAGGTGTGTGTGGTTTTGTTTGTGTATGAATATAGATATATAATTTTACGTGTATATTTATGTGTATGTGTTTGTATGTATGTGTGCATATGTATGTCCACATGTATGTGGATGTATGTATGAGTATTTGTATGTGTATGTATGTGGATGCACGTTCATATGTGTGTCTGTGTGCATATTTTTGTATGTTTATGTCTATGTATGAGTATGTTTATATGGTATATGTATGTTTATATAGTATGTATATGCATAATTATGCATATGTATGTATGTGTGTGTGTATGTGTAATTATTTTTATGTATGTGTATGTGTATACATGTGTGTATATGTGTATATATATGTGAATGTATGTTAATGTGTTGGTTAATGTGTATGTGTATGTGTATGTGGATGTGGATGTGGATGTGGATGTGTATGTGAATGTGTAAATGGATGTGTATGTGTATGTGTATGTGTATGTGGATGTGTATGTGTATGTGGATGTGGATGTGTATGTGTATGTGTATGTGTATGTGTATGGGTATGTGTATGTGTATGTGCATGTGTATGTGTATGTGTATGTGTATGTGTATGTGTATGTGTTTGTGTTTGTGTATTTTTATGTGTATGTGTATGTGTATGTGTATGTGTATGTGTATGTGTATGTGTATGTGTATGTGTATGTGTATGTGTATGTGTATGTGAATGTGAATGTGTATGTGTATGGGTATGTGTATGTGTATTTTTAGGTACCTGTGTATGTGCCTATGTATGTGTATGTGTATGTGTATGTGTATGTGTATGTGTATGTGTATCTGTATGTGTATGTGTATGTGTATCTGTTTGTGTATGTGTATGTGTATGTGTATGTTTATGTGTATGTGGATGTGGATGTGGATGTGGATGTGTATGTGTATGTGTATGTGCAGGTGTATGTGTATGTGTATGTGTATGTGTATGTGTATGTGTATGTGTATGTGTATGTGTATGTGGATGTGGATGTGTATGTGTATGTGTATGTGTATGTGGATGTGTATGTGTATGTGTATGTGCTAGTGGATGTGGATGTGTATGTGCATGTGTATGTGTATGTGCATGTGTATGTGTATGTGTATGTGTATGTTCATGTTTATGTGTATGTGTATGTGTATGTGTATGTGTATGTGTATGTGTATGTGTATGTGTATGTGTATGTGTATGTGTATGTGTATGTGTATGTGTATGTGTATGTGTATGTGTATGTGTATATGTATGTGTATGTGTGTGTGTGTGTGTGTGTATGTGTATGTGTATGTGTATGTGTATGTGTTTGTGTTTGTCTTTGTGTCTGTGTATGTGTATGTGTATGTGTATGTGTATGTGTATGTGTATGTGTCTGTGTATGTGTATGTGTATGTGTATGTGTATGTGTGTGTGTGTGTGTGTCAATGGATGTTTATTTCTGTGGATGTATGGGCATGTATGTATGTGTATGTATGAGTTTGTATGTATTGTATGTGTATATTTGTGTTGTGTGTTTCTATGAGTTTATGTTTATGTATATAGATGTATGTTTTTGTATGTGTACGTTTATGTGTCTGTGTGTATGTGTTTGTGTGTGTATTTGTGGGCATATGTACATGTATGCATGTATGTATGAATGAATGTTTATGTGTATGTGTATTTGTATGGGTATGTGTATGTGGATGTGTATGCGTATTTTCATGTGTACATGTATGTGTACATTTATGTTTATGTGTATGTGAATGTGAATGTGTATGCATATGTGGATGTGTATGAGAATGTGTAGTTGTATGTGAATATGCATGGGCATGTGTATGTGTATGTGTGTGTGTGTAACATCCCGACCGGGGTGCAACAAATCGGTGCCCTGAACCGGTTTGCTATGTAACCTCAAGTGTTCCTCCCCGTACGCCAGAGGCTGCTGACTACCAACGAGGGTCTAATATCGATCATGAGGAGACTGTACTTTCCTTATCATAGTATTACATTAGCAGATAAAAGTAAACAATAATAACCAAATTATATAATCATAACCCAAACAATACTACTATAACATGATGACCAAAACATGAAACAAAATATCTAAAACTAAATGGTAGATATCCCATGCCAATAAGAATGAAGTGTCAATATGGAAATCCCAAAATAAATAAAGACACAACTAGTCCCAAGATGGTTGCAAAAACAAGTCTAGTTTCTTCATCCATGCTCCATCCTAACATATCCATCTAACATTAGGCACTTTCCCTTATCCTGTCCTATGACCATGAAATTCATTAGGGTACCGATCAGGCAACCCGAGTAGGGTGTCAGTACAACTCAATAGGGAACCACCAATGGTGTCTAAAACAGTATCCTATTGTGTATGGACGAATTGACAATATATTTTCTAGAGTAACAAGCTCAATCATAAACTCTACCTCCATATCAAGAGGTATTCTAGAAATATCATCAGAAAAAACATCCCTAAAACAATTCTCAAATAGATGAAATTTATCCTAGCCTATGCCCTAATCCTCCATGAATATATTTTCAATCCATGTGGTCACTCCACCAATCCCTTGATGTTATACTTCTACTCTACCATCCAAGAGATTCCACTCAAATAAATATAGATAACTACTTATTTCAAGTGATGTAAATGATTCCTTATAGCGAATTTGTCTACAAAATCCTGACGCTGGACCAAAAAATTCATCCTAGGAATGAAATTGTTATGGGCCAACTTGAGAACAAAGAGGTTACATAAGAGAGGGTAGCTTCTTAACTCTAGGGGATAATCCCTACATATTTGTATGCCCACTAACCGATATTTAATTGTTTTATATAAGATAATTACACCAAAATAATTTTGTCTCCAGTCTGAGACATTCCGTGTTAGACATAGAGATAAAAGAGTTTGAATCCACTTTATCAAATAATGAATATACTATAGTAGATTCAACTAGAATAGAACCTCATACTATAGATGGTCCTGCATTCTGATCCTTGGGTAAAATCTATAGTTCATGAAAAGGGATTGATCCACATCCTTATGCAATAGCTTGACTACCATGATTATAACTACTCTGTTGGTACTGCTAGAAACCAAGGGTCTGGATACCACAACCACAAACTCCTCCTCGGTTAGTCCTTCTAGTTCGATTCCAACTACCTACCCAACATGCTGAAAAATAACTATCTCATGAAGGTTGATCTATCATAGATCATTTTCCACTTGATGTTGGTGGAATGGTATGGTAGAATCTTAGAATATTAACCATATGGATGAAATACCAACAATCCTTTGTGTCTTTATAACAATGAGGTTTCTAGTTCCCCTACCAGCCACAATGATGACACACCGTGGACTTATCAAAATAGGTACTTTGGTTGTCACTGACCTGATGAGAAACCATGAGGGAATATTTCCTGCCACATGGAGATCTACTAGCCTGTTATGACACTGATCCTCAATGCATGGTTCTATTTTCATCCCTCAGTTTCTGCTCAATGATATGAACCTGATTGACTATTTTGGAATAATTTTGTAGGATAAATACATTCACCTATGTACAAATGTTGTAAACAAGACCACACATGAATGATATATCTTGTGTAAACCCATCACTAGATAGAATTGGTGAAAATTATTGTTACTCAGTGAAATATGGTGAATACTCCATAACGGACATAGAACCCTACTCGAGATGCATGAACTCTCTATCTCTGTCAACTCTAAATGTATGGGGAATGAAATATTCATAGAATAAAGTATTAAAATCAACTCATAGCATACCCTAAAGATGAATTTCTTGGGTAATAACATCTCACCAGTTCTTGGATGAATCACACAAAATGTAAGTAGATAGTTTTACCCTACAGTGTGGAGGCATCTCTAGATGATGAAAGATAGATAGAGTGGCCTATATCCAAGACTCAGTAGCCTATGGAACACCTTACTCAAAAATGGAGGGAGATTCTATATCTTCAACACTTAATTCATATCATCCATCATTGGTGTATCTCATGGAGCACCATGCATGGATTGCATCAGACATAGGAGACCATCATACCCTTGGGAACTACTTACCAAATTAGGTACAATAGATGGTGACTCATGTGAAGCTTAGGGTGGTACGATTGGTGACTCAGGGAATTCCATTTCTAGATTATGGTGCTATAAACCATCCTAGCATGTGACATGAGGATGTCCTAGAAGCATTGGTTTATTAATTCCAAGCACATGCCTTAGAAAAAACATAGAATCATAAAGATAGAATCACTAGTAGAAGCTGAATTTAATAAAACTCACTACCCAAGGAATACTACCCCAACTACCCTATTAGATTATAGGTATTGGTATGTTCTATAATATTAGCATCATGGGTTTCAAAATATGAATTTAAAATTGTACCTTGCCTTATCATTTACTGGAAAGTATTTTATTTCATTTAAAATTTAATTACTTGGTTCACTTCTTTACAATTCATAAACAATAAAATTAATGACAAAGACATGAAACCATTCTACTTTATAAGCCATGTTTTACATTATAATGTATATCAATTCCCATTAAATCAGTTACCATACGACTTATCTATGAAAACAACATAATTTTATTTATTTCATAATGTATCGACTTAGTAAATTACTCATCCCAACATTCTATGGCCCATAACACCTCATGAATTGAATCATGGAATCACTCAATCATTGCTCAAAAGTAGCACAATCAAATATTCAATCCAGTCACACTCAACCATCAAAAGCATGTCAAGACATGCAAGTAATGAAATTCACCTATATGATAGGGAAATATGAATGGAATGTAATTTCAAATTGCCATTATTGTTCCATGTAACAAAGCTCATTTCCCTAATATCATTGGCCTAAAGATGAAATAAAATTATCAATATGAATTTTAATCGACAACTATAATCATCATGTTTATCACTGAACTATGAAATGATGTCAACTATAGTAGGAAAAACATGAATAGTAATCATAATTCTAGAAACTTGGAATTTACCACAAAAAAAGTGTTAGTGAAGACATTTCATGTATTATGATAGAGTTTTAAGTGCTCCTAATCTCTGGATTACATTATCCAAGTAGTAAATCAAGAATGGAACTCCTCTAATGACACATTGTGTTATCCTGGACCGAGATGACAGTTAATAGGTTCCCTGGTCTCAGTGGGCCACATGTTTTTAAGCACATCTACCCAATAACTAGAAGATACTGACTAAAAGTGACGTCCTAGGGTGTGCCCTTAGGGAGACTATTCACTCTATACTAGATAGTTGAATTGTGGATATATATAGAAAATGATAAATAGTGGATGCAATATTTGTTAATTGAAGGCATGACAGAAATATATAAAGATAACAATAACTAAAATAACTAGAATAACATACATTAATTAATGATGATATATCATGTATTTAGTAATATTTAAAACCTGGATAAAAATTAGCAACCATACAATAAAAATAAAATTTATAAAATGTTAATATATAAACTATCGCAAGCATTCCAATCCTCTACTAAATCATGTACTACTAGCTCCATCCTAGTACAGAAATAAATCAAATGTCTGTAACATTATGCTTCCCTTTATCACAAAATTCATATTTTTAATCTGCCTCACGAACTAAATGGAGCACAGAGAGGAAGTTAGATAAATATCAGGTGGCCACCTCCAGCAGTCTTTATAAAATCCATCTCATTTAATGAAAATGTAATAGTGTGCATGCATGAATATATGTTGTAAAGAAGTATAGTGTAAGTAAATTCCGATTACCAACATGAACCCTCTGCTGGTGTCTAAACATGTAACCAATTCATTATTTGATTATTACCAGTTTATAAATAAGTTACACATTAGCAATAGTAATGGGTACAATATGTAACTATCCAACCTTTAATGATATTTAATAATGAATATCCAAGGTAATATACATGGAAACACTGAACTCAAGGGTCTCCAACTCAGTAATGACTATAGCCTAGATAAGGGTAAGAGTGTAATCCAAGGAGGAATGTCCAATGGATTCCATAATAAGATGCATACAGATTTGAAGGATTTTATAAAATGTAAAATGGTTATAGGAAATGACTATTCGCAATGGGCTTTAACCATGGGGCATACTTCTCAATACTCGATCCAACGCATGTTTCCAAGTTATCGTATAATAATTTTGAAGGGATCCCACTGTGTAATATTGGGAATACAAGAATAGACAATGATTGAGTACCATGTGGGTCATAACCAAGGAATTCCACATCCATCAATTAGAAAGGTATTTCTGAGTGCTCAAGGAATTCCCTTTGGAATCTATGGTCTACTCGAGTCAGGTCACTCCTAGTTGATAATGATGTCATGTAATATTTTATTGGGTTCAATACAATCCTTTCATTAGTGTGACTAGGCCATGTAGCATGAAACCATTCTTTTAATCTATTTAAGGGAATTTCAAAACAATTTTTCACTCCACTACCTTATATTACCTTGGTAAGGGGTGATATGGACAGGCAATATATTATTCAATTTCATTTAAAAATATTATGTCATATACGGAGTATTATATCCTATTCCATTTCACATTTAATTATAAAATACATGAAAAAACATTAGGTTATTCAATTGTTGATCACCAATGGTACTAGAAATTTTCAAATTCACAATATAAATCAATCCATTTAATATAGAAAAGATTTTCCTTTGAATGGTCATGCCGAGGGACACCCGAATGAACGTTCAAATGTAGCAAAACACTAAAAGAATAATTATTGAAAAACAACCTACAAGAGATGGATGGAGTTGTGGCGGTATCCACTAAAAACATGAAACATATTTGGAAGGGTCAAAACCATATGGTTATAATTATTATAATCATGACTTATAAATTCAACAAATGGCCCTCGATGAAATAGGTGGGCCCTACACTACAATTCCAAAATCATTGAACATATGGGATAAGTTATAGACAACCCAAATTAGGCTTGTATGACTCCCTTTGTCCAGTATTAGCCTCTAATTGTTCTTGTATCATTTTAGATCTATGAGAATAGTGAAAATTCTCACACCTACATAACTAGGCTGAGAGGAAGAGAGATAATGAATGCTTCAAACAGAATTAATTAAATTCTATTGTGCATTCAACATTATTAATAGAAGATTGAACAGATCCCAAATAATGGAGTTCTCTTGATCAATATTTTAGGCCTTAAAAAAATCTCCAAAATGAGATAAATTGATTTTAAACTTTCATGAAATCAGATTAGGGAAGAAGGGTTGGGTTAATAAGATCATTAAGGGAAAATTGTAAAATTACCCAAAAATAAGCCTAATGAATAGTATAGCGGCACAATTTTTCAAACCGTTCACAAAACCAAAATGGGTACCTGGAGAAGAGGGGAACTCGCACGATTAAGCCACACGGTTAGGAAAAACATGGGCTGACCAGGAAAGATAGTTCTTCCCAAAGATGCAAACCATTGGCTTAGTTAGATCAAACTATGTGGCCTACCAATACAGTTTCCTCAAACTGTGTGATAGGCCCACATTTCCCCCAAATATGGGTTCTAGGATCTAAAAAATCACTTAACACCCTCGTGACCTTCCCAAACTAATTATGAATCCTTATTAGGTCCAAAATAAATAATTAGACAAGAATATAAAGTATTTATACCTTAGTGAAAAATGTTTACTTACACCACTTACAACTATATAACAAGAATTAGGTCAAACACAAACATGTCAAGGATGTTAATATACCATAGAAAATGATACTCACCAATCTTGAGAGAACACCCCTTTCCAAATAAGATGTCTTTGAAACATACTCCCAAATATGTATCAGTATTACTAAACCTGCTCCCCAACTACACCACCAGTCTCAAACCATTCACAAGTTTCACATATATGAAAGAATGAGTGGTAATAGTATCAAACAAGGCACTAGATGTCAGATAATATAAAATAATAGTACCTCTATCTATCAATGGACAACATCTATATACACTAGTGTATGATGAAATGCTTGTAACTGTCCATCCCCTATTACATATTCTACAATCTGAGATACCTATGTTTTTTCACTCAACTGATATTGGTGCTCTTGACCATAAGAAGAGTGTCCATTTCCTCTACTTTCACAACCACTATATCTATATCATCTAGACTATTACAGTGTATAAGATCCCATCCCTACACTTTGGTTCTATCTAGATGCTCTGTCACTACCCATCTGTTTTTGGTTCATGAAGATCCTCTACAGATTAACCATCCTTCCACAGGCTTGGCATTCCACTAGTGTTCGGGGGTAACATTCTATGGATATGAAAAAACTTCCATCACTGGCGATCGTTCACTCAATAATAATCTTGTGTAACTAAACCTTCCCTCTGACTAATCATAATTATATAACATTGGTAAACACTCTCATAGTGATTCTCCCTACTCTCAGAAGCTTTACATCCAGATCATCCAGTAGAAACCACCCGTCTTCCACTAAAATCAACATTCAGGTTCCCTTTAGATTAGGGAGCCTGATTTAACTCTAAAGATAAATTCTTCAGCCTGTAGATATTCACCTAGGAAATAATATCATATTCAATACCTTCCTGATGCCATTTTTTTATTAGAACCATCTCCTTCTAATTTTGAAGCAAAGTGATTCAAATTTATGATGCATCAAGCATATTCTATTATAGACATGTTCCCCGGATTCAACCTCTTAAACTCGTTTTCTCTCTTATTACTAAGCGTCTCTATTTAAAAGCAATCTAAAAATGTCTCCTAGAAGTCCTTCCTCTCTATATTATCCATTGTTCCATCCTGATTATGGATGTTCCACCATCATTTCTCTTGACCATGTAACAATTATGAATCCAATTTACTTTATTCGTAGTGAGAGTCTCCAAGTGGAAAATAATGGGTTGGATAGACTCAATCCAGAACATTTCTACCTCAATTCCACCATCTCTGGTAATCATTAGTGGATAATCCAACTAAAACTCCCTCATCAGATCATAAAATCATCTCAAAATGCTAGATATTTGTAGTCCCACGAAATTCATGAAGTGATCAATTTTCTCTTAGAACATATCTATTACTTCCTCACCCAACACTGTCAATGCCATGGGTTCCACTCATGGATGATCATTTCCATCCATAACCCCATGTCATCCTCTCAACATGCATTGTCAAGAATGTATCACTCTAGAATTTCAAATTCATGTCTTATTAATCATAAACTAATATTAAAAAATTTACTAGGATCTACATAAATCTATAACAAATAATTTTCCCAAAACCTTCCACAATGTAAAAACTGAGAAATTATCACTTTTCATTACCATCATACAATTAGGTAGTGATTAAAAAAGGGTAAAATCATTATAATTATTTATGATTCATTAAAAACAAATTTATTCTTATCATGCATCTTTTTCCAATTTTTACAAATTTTACAGGAGGTATCGTTTTCAGTTCAAATTTGACACAAGAAAAGAAAATAATTTTCATTTTACAAGTTACCCAAATTGTTCTTTTCCCGTGCATACCTAAAATGATGCATGTAGAAAAATAAACCTGTGTTCCTAGAATGATGCAGTAATACACAACTATTGTGCCATTATACCCAATGAGTAAAATATAATGAAATATCATATATAATAACCATGTCACATAATAAGTTCCTAAAGAAAAGTGAAATAGCCTTCAACTATAATTGAAAATACTAATAACAACATCCCATCTCATGATCATGGGATTTACCCAACCCATAGGATATATACTCTGATGAAATAGCACAAATACAAATCTTGAATCTTCCCACCCTTCTGTCTACCTTTCCCAAATAGTAGGTCAAATGAAATGAAAAGAAAAATGGGATTTGATGACACTTTTTAATGTCCTGAATGATGTTCCCCACACTGGTTCCCTGAGATGATTCTCAATGTGACCTCAAGAGTGCCACCCATATGCCAAAGGCTACCGAATTACAGTGACTGTCTAATATCGATCATTAGGAGAGTATATAATCTTTATCATGTTAATACCATAGAGGAAATAAATGAGCGATAATAACTGAATGATATAACCAATACCAAAATAGTACAAGTATCTCATGATGAAAAAAATACAATATAAAAAACAAAATTGGAGATATGCCATGACAATACATGTCATGAGTAAAAATGAATAACAAAAAATAAATAAAGTCATTGAATACTCCCATGAAGGTCCCGACACCATGTTTGATTCCCTTGTCCATGATCCATCAGGACATAGCCATATAACAAAGGTCCCATTCCCATAACCTGTCCCGCAACCATGGAATCTTTTTTTTACTGACTCGGAATCCAAATTAGGGTGTCAGTACAACTCATTAGGCCACCAGCAACTACATCCAAATTTGTATCCATTCAATAAAAGTTTATTGATTTTTATAAAAATTAAACTTGTGGGAAAAAATTAAATAATTTACTTGTATTCTATTACTCTGTATTTAACCAAATGACCTATCTAGGTTTTTTAGGACACTCAAACTATAACTACCTACTTTTCATGTGTTGGATTCTGAACCATGTCACATATTCAAATCACAATTCAATGTAACATATAGAATTTCATTATCCATTTCAACTCAATTCATTATCATGGCCCATTGGAATCATTTTCCAAAGATAATATTTTGGGTCTAGATCATCATGCCTTCGACCTCGTGGGTATTTGCAGTAGTAGTTTCTGACCCAAAACTCATTTGTCACTATGGAATTTGGTTGCATAGTCCCTGTCCCACACATATTCATCTCCATATCACTATTTTTTGGATGCTGATGACCATTTCCCACAAATGAATATCAAATATAACACAAAATCATATATATCCCATAAATCAATGTTAATAAACATTATCCTTCTTTTAGAATTTCACAATCACAACATTCTCTGTTAATTAATTAAATGATTTATTTATCCAATTCAATAAATTTCCTAATCACAATAATATCCATTAAATAATTAAATAATTAATTCATCCAATTCAATAATTTTCCTTATACACACTATTTAATTATTTAATTCAAAAATAAATTAATCACATCATTTCCATTAATTAAAATAGTTATCAATTAATCACAACAATTTTATTAATTACTTCAACAATTAACAAATCACATTAATTCAATTAGTTCATTTAGAAAATAAATAATCACAACAATTTCCTCAATTAATTGAAATAATAATTAATTAAATCAAATAAATTAAAAAAACATAGGAATCTCCAATAATTAATTCAATGATTTATTAATCCAATTCAAAATATCCAATAACTCACTAATTAATCATGAATTATTTATTCCAACATAATGAATTTATTCATAACACAATTCTCTTTAATTAATTCATAAATTAATAAATCCAATTTTAGTAATTTTAATATATTTATTTCAAAAATTACTTAATTAATTAATATACAAAAATAATTATTTAAATTTAAATTATAAATTTCTAATAATCAAAAAGAAATTCTACAATTACATACATGTAATTGTAATCATGACTTTCATATTCAAATAATAGACCACCTACCTCATGATTCTTGAAAAACACTCTCCAATGGAAATTCCCAATTGAAATAGAACCACTCTAGAGAACAAGGTCATTATCTTAATAAAAAATCCAAGATCAAAATAATCAATATCAAACAACCCTATATCAAGATCCATCAAAATAGAGAACAAATTCCCTCCAAAAGAATGAGAGAAATATGGGATAAAATGAGGAAACCACATGGTATTGGGATCTCTTATTGGCATGGGTTTATATCCTCAATATGGGATTAGAGTCATCAAGAATCGAGGTTGGTGGCCTTATGAGATTGTCTAGGAGTCTCCAAAAATGAAAGTAATAAATTTGGGATGAGTTGGGTCAAATTGGGGTTAATTCTGGGGGGGTTTGGTATTAAAATATAATTTTCGGTTTAATGAAATACCTATGGATGGTTTCCTATGTAGGGTTGCACATTTTTACAAACGTTGAACCTTAACCATATCCCACCTCTAAGGGGAGTTAATGGTTTTTCCTAAGAGAGGAAATTTTTGAAAAACTATGCCCCATACATAAAAAGCATATCTCTTTGTATTCTCACTGTTTTCTAGGCTGGGGAACAATGATTTTAATATCTATGCGTCAACAATGAACTCCTCCAATTACTTCAAGTTGTCTCAAATTTTATTTAAAATCACTCCCTTGAATAATCCAAACAAAAATTAATCAAAACAAGGAAAAATAGTCATTGTAAATTTTCTCAAAACATCTTGAGAATAGGTCGGGATCCTACAGTGTTAATGAGTATATGTATGTGTTTGTGTTTGTGTTTGTGTATGTGTATGTGTATGTGTATGTGTATGTGTATGTGTATGTATATATGTATGTGTATGAGTGTGTGTATGTGTATGTATATGTGTAGCTGTATGTGTATGTTTATGTATGTGGATGTGTGAGCGTGAATGTGTGTTTGTATGTGTTTTTACGTGTTTTTATGTTTGTGTGTGTGTTAGTTTTTGTATAGTATGTTTCTGTATGTGTGTGTATGCATATATACATATATGTAGTTTATTGTATGTTTATTCATATATGTGTGTGTATGTATACATAGGTGTATATGTATGTATGTGTATATGGGTATATATGTGTATGTGAATGTGTTGGTTTGTATATGTTTATGTCTATGTGTACGTATTCATGAATATGTATGTATATAATGTGTATGTTTGTTTATTCATTTAATATTATTTATTCATGCCCCTTTGGGCATAGTTAAGTGATTATAACTTTCATGGGTCTGGTGGGAGGTCTCAGGGTTGAGTCTCCTGGAGTACTTGTAGGCATAGTGGATTTCTATGTTTCATTGTATTCCCTTCCCTGAACTATAGAAATTATAATTTATTGATTTTTAATTTTTCATCATTTTTAATAATTTCTTTAATATTTTTATTATTTACTAATTTAATGGTTTCTTAATATATTCATTTTTTATAATTATTTATAAATGTTTAAATATTGATATTTAATACTTTTAATGCTATTGTAATTTATATAATTCACATTTATTCATTTTTACATTAAAATTTTATATTTAAATCAATACATGATTATTATTTAATCGTCAAAAATAAATACTTCACTATAAATCCCATATTTTTAAATTGAATTTTTAATTTTTAATTTTGATATTTAATAATTTTTAAATATATATAATATATATTTTTTAAATTAAATAATCATTTTTTATATCTTCTAATTTATTTACTTATAATTATAAAATTTTATATATTTTTAATATTTATTTATTTAAAATTGTTTATTCATTTTTAATACTTATTTAGTTTTAATATTATTTTAATTTATTCATTTAATATTTTTGTAATTTCTTATTTTGTAAAATTTATTTTCACATTTTTAATAATTAATAATTAATTTTTTATTTTTTTAATTTACATAATTAATAAGTATTCATTTTTATTTAATTGTTTTTAAAAAACATGTACATTTATTATCTATTTATTTTTAATTATTAATGTATTTAAAACTATTAAAATTTGATACAATTTTTATTATTTTTTCTTTTTTATTTTATGATTTCTTTAATTTATTTTATTTTTTTAATATATATGATATATATTATTTTTAATATTTTTAATATTTTTATGTCTTGTATAAGTAAAATTATTTGTTCATTTGTCATAATATTAACACATTTATTATCATATTATAACATTTATTCATATGTTTAATATAAATAATATTGTTTTTTTATTTTTAATATTTATTATTTTTTATTATAAAGTAATTTTTTATATTCGTTTTTTATAATTTGTAATTAATATTTTTTTCAATTATTTTTTGAATTTTATTTTCCACTATAACTGAACAGTTTTATGTGAGGTATTCATAAAAATCATTCACATATTTTAAAAGAACCCTGAACGCGATCGTCCTACTCGCACTGTTTTTTCTATAATAGTAGTCGATTTCTTCATGTTTTGCCTTTGAATCATTCAACCAAATTGAACCATAAATCAAATCTATGTTATTCATTAACCGTTTTTAATCAATCATTATTTATTTTTATTGATTTTTTGTTCATCTCGTTGGGATAATCTTCTCTCGGTGTTGTTTTGGCACTATTGTTATGGTTTTTGGTTTATCTCTTTTCTTCTTCTCTTAGGATCTATATTTTCCCTATTCATATATATTTTTTGGCTACCATTCATCTTATTGTTGTTTTCCCCTTATATTCATGATTTCTGTTTCTTCATATATTCTTATGATTTGGTTTTTCATAATATTGACTTATTTTCCTAATAATCTAGGATTTTTTTCAATGCTTTTAATAAAACTATCGACATCGTTTTCCTATTATTGATATTATTTTTCATTGGTATAAGATTTATTATATTGGAATCCATGTATTATAATTTAAAAAACAATATTATAACATAAAGTAATTAAAATGATCAAATGAATTAAGGAGGAACAAAAAAAAACTCGGTATTAAGGTATATATTTTTGGGATATTAGTAATTTTGATTTTATATAATATTATTTAAATTAGTTATATGATATATGAATTAATAGTGTCAAAATTTACCATTAAATATCACTTTTATTATTACCACCTAGAATATAATACGGAAAAACACATCCAATGGCCCTATAATATTTTTATAATTATTTGATTATGGATCATTTGTTATTTTTTAATCATGTTATTTTGGGAAAATGACTAAAATTTCATTAAGAAATGTAAAACAAATATATTGAGTTATTATACTTCAAACATACATGTGTGTGTGGATAAATAAATACACATGAAAGTTGTGGTTTAGGGTATTTTTTATTTCTTCTGGAATTATTTTACTGTACATAAATATGAATTTCTATTGAAACACTAATAGTTAATCATTCAAATGATCCAATATTTCCAATAACCATGTAAAAAATAATCTTCGAATTTATATTTTAATTTTTAATTAAATTGAGGGAGTGAATTCATATATCAAATATGATGGATGTATGTGTGTCTGTATAAAAATAGAATTTTAGGATTTTGTGATCATACATTCTAAGAATTTATTTATTTTAATAAATATTAATTTTACTGAATCAAAAATGTTGGATATGAAACAAAAATGGATAGATTCAAATCTTATGAAAAAAGAGTATATTGATGGGATTCAGGTGTTCATCATGTATTCAAATGATCTTACATACAAACCTTCTTAAATCCTTTTCCAATGTTTATGTTGCGATTATACATGACTAATTATCCCATAGGAGTTTGAAGAAGGATTGATCTATCATGGAATAGGTCGATGTTATAAATATTGGACTAAACATGGGGAACAACTGAATGTAAATATTTACTAGGATAACGTAGTGTTTTATGGATAATCTTATTAGATTACAAGAGTGAATGATGATATAGACTATATCAAGTATATGATTACAGGTGTAAATTATGATGTACATTGTATTGTGGAAGTGACAATGAAAATTAAAGATGAACTTTTTGATTGTCTTGTGTTATTTTATAAGTTAAATAACTATGAAAATATTCCATTGTATACGGGTTATACAAAATATACAAAATTTTCAGCCATACTAAATCTATAAAATGTAAAATTTGCAAACAGATGGTCTGACATCGGCTTTACGAGAATATTCTCTCTCGTTAATGATATGTTACCGGTAAATAATGACACCCCTTGCCAAAAATATGTTATTAAACGAATGTTGTGTCCTATTGTTATGATTTTTAAAAGAATACATGTTTGTCCAAATGACTATATATAGTTTTATAAGGACCGTTAATCACTTAATACATCCAATGTATGTTGTGTTTTGACATGAATAAGATAAAATGTGTTCAAAATATTTCATAGTACATTTGAATAATTCTAATTTTTATGCACATATATGCCAGTTGGATACTTGAAGGAATTTTACATCACTTACATATACCAGAAATCAAGATAGAAAACATCATCACTTGGGAGGCTCTCCTTAGTGGAAGAAAATTGATCAAAAATATCCTGAATTTGGAAAAGAGTTGAGAAACCATTGTCTTGTGTTATCTATAGATTTAGTGAATCGTTTTGGTTATCAATGTAGTTAACATGGTATATTTCCAATTTTTCTAGTAAATTATAACATTCCACCATGGTTACATATGAATCCAAAATAAATTATGTTGCCTCCTCTTATATTGGGACCAAAACTACTAAGTAATGATATTGATGATTATTTGATCCATTGATCTAAGATCTAAATTTATTATGTATTCAAGAATTATGTTTTATGATACTTATAAAAAATATGATTTTATAAAGAGATCCATGTTGTATGGGATTCCAAATAACATTATTATTCATGGATATTTGTTAGCATGTTGCATTAAAGGAAATCATTTATGTCCCATTTTTTGAATAACACACACAATAAATAGGTTTAAGCATTCCTTGAATATTGTGTTTCTAGGAAATTGAAAATTTATTCGATAATGATATAAATACTGATCTTAGATGGCATCATCCGATCATAATTGAGAACAAGGTACAACACCATCCCCACTAACATGTTATCAACTATTTGAGAATTTAACTGATATGGTCACCCCTTTCGGTATAAAAAATTAGTAAAACCTAATTAAAATAACTTTAAAAAATAAAATAAAATTGAATAATCATAATGGAATTCATTGTACCTCATAAATATTATTCATGTCAATCATGTATGAAAAATGTATGTGATAGTTTAATTGGAACATTACTATTTTCACCTTAAAAAACAACTAGTGAAATTAAGGATTGGTTAGACATGATTGAAATGGGGATATTGTAAGAGATTAAACTAGTGTATCATGAATGAAAGACTTTTCATCCACTAGTTTCTTACACACCTTCAAAATAAGAGAGATATTTATTTTTCATCATCCTAGATAATTTAATGGTTATAGGGGGTATTAATAAAATATCGTGAATATCATGTATATTACATATTAAAGTTAAAGGGACTTAAATCACATTATTCACATGTTTTTATTTTATATCTAATTCATATAGAATTATATTTAATTTTACATAAAAACCAAATTCTCATTCTTTTTCAAAACTATATGCATTAAAGAAATAGACCCGATGAATTTTTTTGCTCTAGGAAATGAATTTTTTTCATATTATATTAGTTTGAGATGTTATTCTCACCATTCTCACCATTATTCCTTGATTTAATATATAACATTATAGTTCCTTTGGGTAAAGATATCAGGATATGTGGTCTTACACATTATAGATCGATGTACTATGTTGAATTATATGTGATGATTTTGAAATGGTATGTCAAAAGCCAATGTCATGTAGAGAAATATATTATTAAGGGAGAAGTTGATTTTTATACGAAATACTTGTATATTTTGGATATAATAGGTCGATAAAAATCTCATCATAGTGGGTGGCTTGTGGTTGAAATAATTTTCAGAATATATGTTCTCGCAATTACCATTATAAAGGGGAGAGAAGTTCCTTTCATTTTAAATAAAAAATTAATGTTTTTTCCATAGTATTAAACCCAAAAATTAATTCTGTTCTATTCGAATAAATCATTGTTTTGAATATAGATATCTAATACACATAATCAATAGTTTATATGATTTTTTTGAGGCCATATTTTTTAGGAATCACATAAAAATATGATTTTAGTTTTAGAATGACTTTGATGGAATATCATAGGACCATGTTTTCATATATTATCTTATATCATTATGTAATAAATGGTTATATGTTCAATATAATGGAACATTATGAATACCATAAAAAATATTGTAGCTAATATTGTGGATAAAGTGATTCATGAATTTAGTACCAAGGAAAAAAATATTATTTATAAAAATTTGTCATTTGTTGGAATTGTCAAACAAAAATGGGAGTCTGATTATACAACATTCAATGAGATTATTATCAAGGAATTATGGTTTATAATAGGAGTGAAATTATAAATAATGAATTTAGAATCGTGAATGTTTATTTCTTCCAGGGTATAAGGATAGACCATTAATAATAGAGTTGTTGGTTCTATATGTATTTTGTGTCATGGTTCCAACAAACACAAAGTGTTAAGTTATTATTTTATTGACCGAAAGAAATGTAGGGTCAAACATCAATTCAATAGGGGATAAAACGTTCATTAGAACTTCATAATCATCTCATTATGGTGGAAATATAGACAATATATTGTATATAATAGGGGACCCCTATAATGGTATTTGTATACTCGATAGAGTTTAGAATACCTCCATCATGTAATGAAAAAGGGGGGATTTCAATAATCATGTTAATGTTTTTTTCTATTATACATTTTTTTACCTAATACTTTTTTTTGTTCATCACTATATTTACATAATATAAATTAAAATTTCAACCACATATGTGGATAATGGATTTTCTATATGTCTATGCTTCCAATCAAAAGGGATACCATGTTTCTCAACAAGTTGATACACCCAATATATAGTAACAATGGGTTTCTTCACATATCATTGCATATAATATTGTGGAGAAATATATTGAAATTGTTAAAAATGAGAAAATGGTCGCAGGTGGACAACTGATGTCAGATAAAATACATTAGTTTCATAGAATAATGGAAATTAAAAGAATTAATAATATGGGATGGAGTGGAATCAAATTTAATGTTATATAGAAATAACACAACCAACATGTTAACAAAAAAAGTGTATTTTAATTAGTTTCATTGGGTCCTCCAATAAAATGAACGTGTTGATTGATGTTGACAAGTGGAACCATATTTACATTAAATTAAGGCACAAATTTGGGAACATATTATAGTAATATTATGATATACATTCTCTATTTTAAAAAATATAATAAAATAAAGGAACATTTATTTACACTTCTTTATCCATTATAATGTTTATTTATACTTGATGACTTTAAAATAAAATTTTATTAATTGTTTCTGTAAAAAATTAAAGAGCCTTTTGGAAAATTATTTTGAAAATGAATCTCTTTGATGGTGAAGGAAATATAAACCCACACACCCCATAGATATATTATTTCATGATAAACTAAGAATCAGATAATTCAGATATTATTCATTATCAGTATACCTAATTTTAGATACATTGTTATTGGTAATACATTACATTGATAGTCTTTAATTATTTACATTGATTAGAAATTGTTAATTTTTTTTTAAACTGAGTGCTAAAAATACGTATTGTGCCTCAAAACCAGCTTATCCCTATAATAAATTAAGGATGGGGTATTCTACACTTGATAAAAATGTTATGTATTATAAATCAATAGTAATACATTTAAATGGAATGAAAAATCATAATTATGATTCATTGATCATATGAAAATTGATTAATCAAATTTCATAGCCACTTCTATAAAACAAGATTTTCTATGGAGGAATCCCCTTGTAAATAGATATAGAATACATGTAGATGAAAAAAGTCAAATATTATGGGAATCATGTTTATGTACAAAATAATAAAAAAAAATTTGTATTAAATATGTATTGCATTTCAACAGCTACTTAGTTTAATATATTATTTCCCTAGAATTACTAAACTACTTTCTCTCTGTAATTTTATGTTCCTTAGTTCCCACATGATTTATGGTTATATTTCCTTTCAATGGAAAATATTTTTTACATCCTAAAGAAAATACCCTTTAAAGTAATGTGGGTATTGGGGGTGTAAGGGGATTTTTTGGAGCCTGAAACCATGATTTTTTGGAAAAATAGGTAGGCCATACGATTCATAGAAACCATGAATGACAGGTTTCATGGTCAGACTAACAATGTAAAGCTTGGAAAAAGGGAATATCAAGCCAAATTTTTTAGAAAATTCTGAATATGGAGGTCCATGACCATGCGAACGCATCTACAATTAAGGATAGTGATCTTCTATATGTTTTTATAATGGTTAAGAAAGTTTTTCTAGTAAAAAATGTGAGGTTACCCTCCTTAGTGTAATGGGAACAATATTGGTGCTTTGTTTGTGAAAGCATGCGGCTGAATCATGCATTTCAAAGATTTTATGTAAAACTACTATTTACCCTTAAAAATATTAAAATGAGAACCTTATTTTGTTTCTCATCTTTTTGAATTCTTGAGTTTTGATATCTCTATATTGAATCATATACAAGGAATTGTATATCATTGACATCTTGTCACATTCTCTAGAGACATATGTCTCATTGGATCCCCATTGGTGAGTACTTAATTCCTTTTGTATCATTTGTCATTTAAAATAGGATTGAAAAAGTTATTATGATACAAGATTATAAGACTTATTTTTTGTCTTTTTTTTTTCTATTCAATGTTTTTCTCCGAATCTGAGTCAAATCAGGAGTTGATACTAGATGATAACTCTACAAAATATCTATGTTAGGTGTTATTTAATTTTATCAAATGGTTTCATAGTTTATTATAGTAGTTGTCATTGTTATGCATGCTGGACTTCTTGGTGTGACCATGAATATGAAATGAATAATATAATTAAATGAAATATAGCATTTAAGGGATTTCCCTTAATTTTGATGAGTTACCTAGAGGTGGTTTCTCCAACATAGACCTCCCATGGAGTGTTCCATGATATTTTCCTTTTCCAATACCTTTGTTGAAACACCCACAGGGTGTGTTTTGACCTTTCCTTGTTAGAGGAAGGCCATATATAGGTTATATTAATTTAATTGATTGTCAGGGGAGATATATTTCGTCCTTTTTGTGTTTATGATATTCATATTATGGTTATATGAAATTTTTTATTTAAGTTGGTAAACTAATTGAATGTATATAAATGTGAATTGATATATGAGTGGGTATACTCATATAACATGAATTATTACCAATTGAAAATTGGATGAGATGTTAATTGAAATGTCAATGGATGACTTGGTTAGTATACCATAGTTCTTGTTTAAATTTAAATTCCATGGAGGTTTGTCCCATGGATATTTTTTTGGGTATATGATACCCTAGACTTGTAAAATTGATAGATCATTATTCCATGGGATGAAAAGGGAAAATCTACCCCTTGGATATTTCCTGCTGGACTAACATTGGAAATGAAATCATTATAGAATCCATGGGATCCACCAATTTTGTTCCTGAGTTTCCATCGATGAGCTCTAGGGATTCAATGATGATTAAATGGACTCGTTTAAGAGACATTACAACTATCAACATCGTATCTATATGAGATTACATATAAAATTTTTTATGTATACATATATTGTTTTTCATTATATTGTTTTACTATTTTACAAATTCTACTACATATATGCTTCTATGTATCTATTGTGTTCACATTGGTATTGAGGGAATTTTCTCCCCATTGACAAACCCTAGGCCCTCTATTCTAGTCTTCGTCGTCTTGAAATCTAAGATAAACCATTGAGGTCATGTAACCAACTAGGATTGAGGCACTATTGAGGAGAATCCATGTTCAAGATGTTACAAAGTGGTATGAAATCATTTTTTATAGATTATGATATGGAAAAAAATTAACAGGTAAAAGAATGTATAATAAATTTTTAATGAGTTATGCCTGGGAATAGCTAACCCACATACATGAAAATGAAAAATTCACTGGAATGAAATTACTAATTATTGGATTTTGACTATTACTGTTTATTTGATTCGACTGTTGGGTGATGCACTAGAATTTTGATGTTTTCATTGATATGATTGAGGGTTATATTTTTTAAATATTGAGAGATGAGGGTATTTCATGTCATGCATATTTTTAGGTGATTTATAGGGATGAAATTCCATGAATTATGCCATTCCATATTGGGTGTATTTTTAGACTTCATGATTATTTGATAGGTGTCATGATAGATATAATAACAATTGTGAGAGTAATTTTATACAGGGAATTGGGAATCCTAGTTTCTACTAAGGGTGTCATCCATAACCGAAATAGTGTTATTCAAATTAGGCTACAGCCAAAACCCTCTGCAGCAAATTATGGAACGTTGAGTCATGGACCATGAGTCTAATGAACTAAACATGTTATGTTCGGGATTTTGTGGATACCATATTTCAGTTCATAGGTAGTGTCATACCGTAAGGATTAGATAGTTACAAACCACCAGTATCATCCATTTAAAATGGAATGTGAAAAGACTACGAACAAAAATTTGATATTTAAAAGACACAATGATAGAATTACATAGACATTTATTTTGGATAGTCAATAAGAAGTGTCTCTAGTTATTATTATGAGTATTTCCTTTGATTAGTTTTGTATTTATGAATATATTGCATTTTATAACATGTTTATGTGAAGGTTTTAACCTGTCATTCACTTTTAGCTATGAGATTTAACATTAGTATTTTTTTAGGAATTAATTTGGCATTAGAGAGTCCTGCCACAATGATTTCCTCTAATCATATTCTTGGATGGTGGAAATTTCCATGCTCTGATGCCTGTGAACCATGAGAAACAAGTGCATCCTTCCATAGTAGCGTCTAAGGCACACACTGTTTTACCAGACATAGGTACCGAGGAACAATTTTGCAATGTATTTTTCTACATTATTAAATCATTTTGGGGATAACAACATCCTATATCATCTATGGATGTGCTGACACATTGGGGGATGGCGGTGATCATGCTACTGTGCACTAGCAGGATACTACTCTATCGATATTCAATCATCTTCAAAAACCTCTATAGAAGTGATTGAATGTCATGACTGATATTCTATGAAAAGTAGAAAAAGTGGTGGTGGGTTTTTTTAACCAAGCTGAAAATCTTTGAGATATGGTTTGGGTTGATTTCCAAACTATGTTATGTGGCTTATGGTGTCCTGAGACTCATAGAGCATTGTGGGCAAGTGATTTAATCAATTTATTTCTATGTCACTATAACAGTTATGGTGTATTCTGTACAGTTTACAAAGTTTCATCATTTTGCGCCAGTATACATTACTGATGAGGATTCAAGGGAGATATGGTATGAGGAAGGCCTTCAACAAAATGTTTGATATCAGGTCAATGTGTTTAGGTTGAGGACTATATCTAAGATGGTAAATCATAAGAAAATTATATATTGGAACTTGTGGGAAGATGGGGAAATTGAGAATAGGAGTTTATTATTGTCTCTCGACATATGGGATGTGCATATTTAGGTTGGAAGTGCCATTTTGAGGCTTCCCATGAGATTCGTACAAGCTAATCTATTTATGTTGGTAGTGTAGTTTTCTTTCATTAGTGTGGAAGATGGAGGAAAATATGGAATCATTGTTATCAAGAACTAGTCATGTACTGAGATTTTGGAAGGATGGTCCATGTGAAATGTTTCTGTAGGACCTTCCCTCATGCGGTGTGTGGTAAGGGTTAGCTCCAACACCATGTTCATGAGCGGGTTTCACAACTCCATGTGTGGATGTGAGATGGATAAATATTAGTCAATCAAAATGAGTTGGTGGTCATGCCCATGCTATCCAAGAACTAGTTACATTGAGAAAACATAGTGGGACTACTCTTTGTTGTGAGGTCATGTCACAGGGTTGCGGTTCAGGAAATATTTATTTTTTATAGCCTACACTTGAGGAGCACAACCTCAAATCATCTGTAGATAGAGGTGTGATATTAGTATCTTCTACAATAATATATTCTCTTTTTGACATATGTAAATTACATATTTTATATATGTACCTATTATAGAGATCCTTTGGATTTTGGTTTAGTTTTTTGATGGATTTGTGATGCTTAAAACATCTTTTGATATCAGAACAAAGGATTCACATTAGTGCAAGGAGTTCCCCCTTGATATTTGTGGGTATCATTTTTCCTAGAATATTTTTTTCTTCATGGTATGAGATTAGAATCCTCTACTCTGGAATATTCTCTTTCTAAAACAAGTGAATCACATATATTTATATATAAGCCTATTATATAGATCCTTGGGATTGTGGTTCATTGATGGTATGTGTTTTGTTTTTTACGAGCTCATAAATGATGGTCATTTTAGGATGATTAGGGAATAATTTATTGTGGATTGTTTTGGGGGTTTCATATCCATGAAATTTTAAATCTTCATAGGGATCCCAATTATAACATTTCAAATATGGACACCTGGTTTAAGGAACATTTCTGGAAGATGTTTCTGAGGGAATTAGGTACAGTGGTGCTTCAATGTAATATATACCACCCGCAAACAAATGAAATGTTTGAGTATAATATATATGACATTGGGGAAATTTTGTGGGAATTCATTGTAGAGTTTGGGTGTTCCTAGGATAAGAATATTCCCCAAGCCAAGTTCTACTACAATAACAGTTATCAGGATACTATACTGATTTTAACTTATGAGGCTTTATACCGTAGGTCATGCCGATCACCCTTTTGTTGGTTAGAAGATTACGAGTTAGCATTATTGGGATTGTATATATTATAGGTGGATTTTATGTAGGTAGAGTTGATTCAAAAATGGATGGATACTATACAGTCTCAACATAATTCTTACATCAATCTATGTACATCACCTCAAGAGTTTGAGGTCCGAGATCAGATCTTTTAAGCATTTCACTGAGGATGGTACATAGACGGATCATGAGATAGGGTACTAATTAAACACGATAGGTCAGTCCATTTATGATTCTGGAGAGAGTCGATTTGGTAGCCTCTCAGTAACAGTTACCTCATAGGTATTGAGTCATGCATGATGTCTTCCAATTATTGTAGATATGTAATTATCATTTGGATTCATCTCATGAATTATAGCCTGAGGAGGTATAGTGATGGGTTGATGAACCCTTTGAGGATAATCTTATCTGTATCATTGACAGGCATTTGAAGGATCTATGCAGTTGGTGAGTTCCTCTAGTATGGGATTTTTGGAAGCATGAATGTTTACAGTACATGCCATGGGTGTGTGAGGCCAATGTACATGCTAAGTGGTTGATGCTTTTCATTGAAAATTCATGACATCCCTTGAGATGGAAATTTGGGGATGAATTGCTTTAAGTGGGGAATATTTAAATATTAGAATTTTTAATATGTCGTATGGGTTTTCATGTTTTTAGTTTTATTTCTTTTTTATGTCCTAATGTGAATACCCTTTGAGTCCATAGGAAGTATCAAGGGTGTCTAAGGCTTGTCCGAAACCTAAATAAAATATTTTTGGGAATAATTGGAAGTTATCATGTATAGTAGAATACATGCAGGATAAGACATAGAGCTTGAATAAATGTGTGGGGCCTGTATAGAGGACAAGAAGATTCCATACAGTTTGAAAGACTATGTGGATGGATGTGCATGCCAATCATGTAACACCTGAAGTTTTTTATAGTGTACATAGACATGTTTAACGTATGATTAGGTATAAATTGAGTGAAAACCCTGAATGGATCCCTTTTTATAGCAGTGGTTGGATGGTTGGAACATAGTTTGTCTAACCATGTGGCCAAACTATGAGGCCCTATGATTTTTTGGGAAATTGAAATTTTTACATTAAAATTTTATTTAAACTAAAAAATTATTTCAATTCTAATCCTTTTTTAAAATCATGGTTTAATGGATCTCCTTAAATGCCTAAACAAGGAATTGGGATAAATTCACCTTCTGATCTTCAAATTGATAGTTTTCGGTCTAATTCGGTCTTCACCAACGAGTACTCAGTAATTTTTGTTTTTTTATCCATTTAACTTCGGACCGATGAATTATTTACAAACAAGATAATGTCCTCTATTTTTAGGGTTATCTTTTGATATTTGTTTTTCTCCTAGTCTATTTCAAATCAAGAGCTAAAACGAGATGACCAATATACTATGGACCTATGGTAGGTACTATATACTTTTATCAAATGGTATAGTGCATTATTAAGAATATTATCATAGGAACGCCTACCAAACATCCCCTTGGGGCCCTAAAAATGAATTGAATAATTGAATTAAATTAAATAGATCACGATAGTGATTCCCATTATATCCCTTGAGTTAGTTGGAGATTTTTTTCCCTAACCTTGTCCATCCATGGTGTGTTCCATGTGATTTTCCTATGCATATAACTTTTTTAGACCACCAAAGGGGTGTGTTTTTAGATTTCCTAGTCTTGGGAAGCCCATATATAAATTCATTGAATTTAATTTGATACTAGTATATAGATATTGTATTATTTTCTTATTGATTATTTTTATTGAATGGTTTTTTTGATTTTTTACATTAGTGGGTAAATTAATTGAATATATATGAATGTGAATTGAAATATTAGTGGGTATACTCATGGAACTAGAATACTTGTGAATAGATGATTATTTGATTATTGAATTGAAATGGTAGTGAATTCCTCGGATGGAATACAATGGATATTGATTACATTTAGATGCAATTAATGTTTCACCCATGGATCATGGCTTATAGTATAAGATGAATTGGACCTATATAATCCTTGGATAATGGTTTTGTAGGATGCCAAGAGAATTTGTACCCCTTGGATCCAGCTTTGTGGCCTCACATTGGACTTACTCTATTGACATGATCCTTGGACTCCACGAGTGTCATTACCCAGTTTCCATAGATATGGTCCTCAGACTCGATATGAATGCCATGGCCTTTTATGCTAGGATCTAACGACAAAGGGGTTTGAAAAAATGATTATATATCTTGTCCATGGTAAATTTGATATACATTGTTGTATAACAGAACCATTATTGATGTGTCATTTGTGATTTTATTGCTCAGTCTTGGTTTTTTTTGTTATTACAGGTTGTATGAAAAGGGTATGGGTTTTATGAGATATTGTGTATATGGCATGGCCATAGTGGTTACTTATTTTTAAATAACATATTATCTATGATAGAATCATGGAGCATGTATTTCAAGATGCCTTCTATATATATACTGTATCACATGATCTACAGTATAGATTCCATGGGAACATTCCTTTTCTTACTTATTACCTATGATATATATTGCACTCTAATTTAGATTGTCATATTTCACAAAAAGGATTTATTATAGTTATTTGGTTGATAACCTACTGGAATTGTATATATCACCCTATTTGACCCACTATTGGGTACCCAGAAATACTATATGGATGCAGGTATAGATCGGTGAAAGAAACCATATGTTTATGCATGAATTTGTTCCATGTCTAGGAGTTGGGGATAATGTGATCGAGATGAGGCTTATGAAGCTATCTCGTGAATGTTTTTTTTCTATTTTTTTCATATTGATATATGTAATGCACACCTTCCATTTATACGTATTTGGGATATTTTTTAGAGACATTAAATGTATCATCATCATCTTTATTTGGAATTAATTTTTTTTATTTATAACTGTATTAGTTATTTATCTACAATCTAATTGTTTTACTGCTTCCTCTACTTATATGTTGTTATGTATATATTATTTCCACATTATTAATGAGGTCATTGTCATCCCACAGACACTACCATGGCCCTCGCTGCTTGTCAACAGCCTTTGGAATTTGGGGAGACACGCTTTAGGACATGTGACCAACCGTGCTTGGGGAACTATTGAGTTGTATCCATGTCTCAAACATTAAATCAGTGGTATGATATTAGAATGTAATTATAATACCAGATAAAGATATGATGATAAATGAATTCTTAATTAAAAGTGTATGAATGTTTAAATAATTAATGCATTTACACATGAATGTATATTGTTTCACATGGACTATTAGTGACATAAAATATTCCAATTTTTTTCATATCAATGAAATAAGTATGAATATAATTCATAAAAAATTATAATATTACATTCCAATCATAACAATTTTTAGGTTCCTATATAGGAGTAAGGTTTCTTAAAGGAAATTGGCAAGGAATTCAAACACAAAAAATAAATTTGAGAAACTTAATAACTCATAAGAATTTCCTCAGTGGATGAAAATTAATCACATGTATCATGAATTTTTAAATAATTCATGAAACCATAATCTTAATTAATTTATAGATCATGTTAATACATTTAATGTAAAAGGAATCACTCAAATAGCATAAATAATTATGTTGGTAAATTATAACATGAAACTATAGTGTTGTATGAAGAAAAAAATTTTATTTTTAATATAATTATATACTAACCAAAACAACTGGTTAATGATATAAATGTCCATGTAGATCAATTGATGGAATATCTGAAATTAATGTGGGATTCATGTGTAATTTTGTATGATTCTTATAGGAAAGAAGATTTTTCATTGAGAACCATGTTTTATTAGATGAAAAATGACTTCCCAAATTACATAAATATAGTAGGATATATATTTAAATAAATTCTAGTGTGTTCCTTTTGTGATTATGGTACACTTTTAGTAGAGTTGAATTATTCCCTTAATACTATGTTTCCAGATTATCATAAATTATTTCCCTGATGTCAAAAAAATTGATCATGGGAGATATTATTTGATGTAATTCAAAATAAGGAATAATAATATCTCCACTAACAAGTTATCAAATATTCACGATAGTAAATAATATAATAACCACTTTTGGTAAAAATTATTCATGAGACATTATGAAAATCGATTAGAAAAAAAGTGATTAGTTTTTTAAATTTCATTATATAATTGATTGTGTGTCACATATTTTCATTATGTCATGATCATAGAAAAATAATATATCGGATAGTTTCGTAGGAATTTTACTAAATAAACATTTAAAAATGAAGGAATTAAGGCTAGGAATGACATTATTCACATCGGGATATGTGATGACTTGGTACCAATGAATTGTGAAAGGAGGAATTATCTTTCTCTAGTAATATTAAATATTTCTCAGAAAGAGATATATTGTTTTTTAAACTTCCTAAGTGATGTAAAGGATATAGAGAGGTATTTATCAAATATAAATAATATCATTTTAATGAATTATTTTTTTTAAATGTCAAAAAACAGCATTACTCTCATGTTTTTTGTAATATTTAATTCTTTTCTCATTATATTGAATTTTTCCTAAAAATTAATGTCAACACTAACCATGAATTTTTTATTATTCAAAAATATATGTAGTAGATTTATATACTTAGTGATGTATATAACTATTGAAAAAGGTAAACGATGTCATATTAAGTAAATTTTATATGTTCTTCCCACTATCATTAATTAATATGATGTTTCATGTGATGGTTTACATGATCTGTGAGATCAAAATATATATCATGGTACATTATATGTGAATGTACCCCATTGAATGATGTATTAATATTTTCAATGTGTATGTTAAAAATAATATTATGCTAGAAGGTTTCATTTCAGAGAGGTATATTATTAAATATTTCATTGAATATTGTAATAGATACTTATCTAATACATATTGGTCTCCCAAATCTCATCATAATTGGCGACTTTTGGGTGAAATATCATATGGAAGAAATTTAGTCACAAATACTATTACATATCGGGAGTAGGCTCACCTTTATATTTTACATAACATTTTACTTGTTTCACCACATGTTGAAACCCTAAATATAAATCTTAGGCATAAATCTTTGAAAAGGTTTGAATGAGGTATATAAAATAAATTAAATCAATATTATATAGAATAGTATTGAGACTATATTTTTTATTGAGTCGATTTCAAATATGAATTCAATTTGATTATAAAATTTACAGCTAGTTAGAGGGACAAATTTATATGTACTGCCTTATAATTGTTCTTTAATTAATGGATATATGATCTATAAAAATTAAAATAGTTAATGTAGTACCATGAGAGATAGTGTAATTAGTATTATGGAAGAAGGGGTGCATTTATCTAGTACTAAGGAAACAAATATCATATATGTGAATACTTCATTCTTTGGATTCATTGAACGGATATGATAGTTGAAATATAAAACCTTACAAGGTACGATTAATCAATGAAAGTGTGTTTATAAAAGGAATGTAGTTAAAATTGATGATATTGGAGTCATGAATGTGGATTTTAATAAGGAAGGGTACAAGGAAGAACAATTCATAATGGAATCATAGGTAGTATAAGTATTTTATGTCCCAAATTCTTTAAACACAATGTGTTCAATATTTCTGTTGTCTGCCAAAACTGTTGTAGGGATAGATATTAACTCATCTAAGTAAGACCCTTCAATAGGGATGTAATAAATATTTCACAGTAGTACAAATGAATATGTGGTCTTGTTTGTTATAGGATACCCCAAGGATATAATTTGGTTACATGATATATGGATTAGATATCGTTAACATTAAATAAAAAATATATATTTCAATAATAGGTGGAATGTTTTTTATCAAACATTACGTAACATCATAGTATTATATATTTACTACAATATTTACATAATCTAAATTAAATCTTCAACAAAATCAAGAGATAATGGATTCTCTGTAACAGCCCAAGATTTTATGAAAAATATTCTTTTTAATTTTATTAATGTCTTGTGTTGTACGCTACACCAAAAGGAGCTTGCACAACACGCATCCTTGACTTGCCTTGCATTACACGCAATCGCAACCTTCCTCGATAGTGTGTGTAGTACGCAATAACGAGTTTCACTAAACAGCGATATGCTATTAAAACTAGCCGTTATGAATAGTAATAACCACTTTTTGAAATTTTGTAAATTTTATTTTTCAAAATGGATTTCATTTTTGGATTCGGAGTATCGAATTTAGCCTAAGTTGAAATTTTGGTACATTTCGGATAACTTTCATATTCTGATGAATAGTGAAAATTACTAAATTATAATTAAAAACAACTTTATTAATCGAAATAATTAATAGTGATAAATTATTAATTTGAGTGGTTTTAAAGTATATTTAGAATATATTTTTACAATTTAATACAATGTTGGTCATTGGACGTAATTTCACATTTAAACCAGACATAAACAAGTGTCAATCTTTTGATAGATATTGTTTCGTAAAAACACGCTATTTGTTTTAATAGCGGGATTTAATTATAAAATTAATTAATTCAACTTCTATGTTATGAATTTGGTAAAATAGACTTCATTTTTGAATTCGGAATATGAAATATAGCTTAGGATGAAATTTTGGCATTTTTCTGAAAACTTTCAATTTTTGATGAATAGTGAAACCACTAAGTGGTAGGTTAAAAACTGAATTTTGCATAAAACTTAATTTTACCCCTTCTGTGAATGGAATTTCGAAAATCCGAGAGACACGGTTAATATCAAGGACTAAAATGTGGTTCAATGAGATGAAAATAATTTTTGGTGAATAGTAACTTTTTACTTTTTTTTACCGCGGTTAATAGTAAATAGGGTAACTAAGGGTAAATATGATATTACTATTACCCTAACACATGTCCTAATTCTATTGGACAAGTGTAATTCGACCAAAAACAAACTTAGGAATAAAATATGACCATTTAGGCCCACTTGGATTAGATTAGGACATTTATTATTAATTTATTTAAAGAAGGGTTAAAATAGTTAAAATCAAAGTTTAATAAGTAAATCATTTTTAATATGGGGTTATACATAAGATAAATTCGATTGTAAATATTCAATAGAAAGCTAAAAAGATTTCCTACATGATGGTATTTTATTTGTAATTTTTAGACATCAAATAATTTAATTTATGTATGACACAACGATGATGCAGTAATTATCTTATTAATGAAATATTGACATAATTGATGTTATAAACACCAAAATAAATGTAATTTGAGATTTTTAATGAATTCCACTAATTTTCTAGGTTACTATGATATATTAAACTTGGTTCGAACATATAATTCTGTTATGACTTTCACAAAAATCATATATCAAATAGTGTCAAAATTGACACAAAATAGTTTTTAAATCAAATATTATATTATTAATTGTTATTTTATTCCTAAAAATCTAAGGTTCGGCCAAATGACTTAGATAAGGATATATATATTAATAATAAACAATTTGGGGTTCTTTTGGCATGTTATAGTAAGTTTATTAACCATATAGTGAAAGAAAACAAAAAGACACGGTAAAAGTTAAATTATTTAACTTAGAGTTAAATCTAATTGATAAGGTTTAAAATAATATCCAAACATGTCTAAATTTAATTGGTTGATGAGATTACAACCCTATATCATCTAATCTTCGAATATGAGTCATTTTTGGAGGTTTTTAAGTGGGGTTAGATTTATTATAAATTAATATTTTTAAGAATTCCTAAGGTGCCCCTCTCCTCCCTTATAAAAGGACACCTCCTCCCCCTCCTCCTCACACCAATTTGAGCACTCAAGCTCGGCCAACCCCTGAAAAAATCCCTTCTCCACTTCCCTAGAAACATCCTAGAGGTTCTGGTCTTCCTCAAAGACAAATTCTAGTTCCCTAAGAGGAGGTCTCAAAGAGGCACTTCGAAGAAGAGGTAATTACCATTACCAATTCTTTCATCTTTATTTCTTCTTCCACTTCTTCTTCTTAGGTTGTTTCATTATGAAGTAATAACATCAGTATCACTCATATACTGATATGTTATTATAAGTATGAAACAACCCTATTTCACCATCTATCCATCCTACGGAAAAAGAAATCACCGCGCGTGCGTACGTACGGAATACCGTCTCCACGCCGTGGTGTAATCTATTTTCCACCGCCACCTTACATGGATGGGTATAATGGTGTAAAGAATAACTATACATAGTTATTAAAACATCATATTGATTCTGATATATTGTATAATCCACTCCAATTCAATTCAATATTTATAGAAATGATATCATCGCTCGTGCGTACGTACGGACTACCGTCTCCACGACGCGATGAGATTCATTCTCCATGTTAACCATTTAAGAATGATTATAATGTATATATAAGAAATAATAATGAAATATATGACATTATAAAGCTACTGGATTTATGTATATATAAATATGTATGTCATCTACTTACTTCCATTTCAAGACAATAAGGAAAGAAAAACAGCGTTCATGCGTACATACGGACTACCGTCTCCATGAACGGTGTTTTTCATTTTATTTATCTACCTATTATTTATATATATATACTGAATATATATGATATACAAATTATATTTTATATTCTGGAAGTAAGTAAATCATGATATAAGTAATAATGATGTCAAGAACAACAAGTCAAAACACCTACGATAAATGAAACGATTTTACCCAAAACGCTTCTTTAACATGGAATTTACAAAAGAACGGGTAATATAATGTAATAAGTGAACCATATATGATATCATAACAATGAATATGATTCTGTAATAAGTCAATAACATGATTTAAATCATTATACAGGAGGTTCGGACACTTACAAAGCAAGTCGGACCTAAGGTAAGGGAAATATCACAATCTCATTTTTATCCGAGATTGTTTATTCGTAAGTATTTACTGGGGTGTATTTTATCATCCACATCCATGTTTCATCAATATGTAATATTATTTTCATCCACCTACAATTGTTTAAATCCATTTTTACCCTTCGGTGAGTTTTTAGTAAAAGAAATAAAAGGAATCTTTTGTCGTTTTTCGTACGAGGTACTTTTTGACTTTTCCGACAAAAGTACGAAGAATGTTTTTTTTAACTTATACGGCATGAATGGATTTTTAAAAAATTATTTCCAAGAAGCTTCCTTTACAAGTTTTCAAGTTTATTTTTAATCAACTTCTTTTATTTTAAAGTTTTATGACATGTTATGAAAGGAAAAATGTTTTTGAAGTAGAAAGGATATTTTCCTCAAGAATGAAGTTCAAGTGTTTTATCAAAATTATATTCCATCTAAGATAATAAAAGGGTTCTGCTTTTATCCCTATTATTACATGGATTTGATTATGTTTTGATGGAAACATTTTTATGAATTCCTTTATCTTATATGAATTGTTTTATGATGTCATGTTGTTTAAGAATCCCATTTTTATTACATGGGTTATGCGATGATGTATGTTTTATGATTATGTGGCACACATAAGAAAGGATTCATTATAAGATGGGTGGGACCTATATCTCCCTCCAATGCATTGGGTAAAGATTTTATATCTCATGAGATAGACAAGGCTGGAATGGTAGGTTATACCGGTTCAGTGAAACAGGACTGAAACGAGGGTTACTCGATTCAGAAAGGGACTTTGTCCACTAAGATAGTCTTGGCAATGAGTCATGACTAACAAGAAATGATTTTCCATGATTATGTGTGCATGCCACAAAGTTTCAAGTTTCATGTTATGATTATGGTGATCTCATTTTCACTTCTATGATTTTTTCCATGTTAAGATATTATGATCTCTTTTGCAGGTTATGATTTTCAAAAAGATATGATATGATTTTTATTTCTTTTGTATACCCTTACTGAGCATTTGAGCTCACCCTTTTATGTTTTCTTTTCCCCAGGATATAAAGAAAGGTTTTAGGTAAGAAAAAAAAAGGGAAGATCTTTATGGGAGATATTGAAGATCTTTCACCAGGATTAGAAGATTACGTTCCGAGTTTCCAAAGACACTAAACTATTACGATCCTTGTGTGTGTGTTTTTGTTATGTACTAAGTATTCTGCAAAAGTAATGTAAAGTCTATGTACGTCAGGATACAGGTCTCTACAGTTGGTATCAGAGGAAAGGTTTTGTCAACCTTTGGAAACTAGGATGCGAAAACGTTAGTGAGATCCCTAGAGATATTTCTAAGGTATGTCTAGGGATGTCTCTAAGGTTAAGTATACGTATAGGTTATAGTCCTAGAATTGCGCTAACGATCTTAGAATTTAACCTAAGATGTTAGATATTGAGGGTACTACCCCTTTATTATGTTGTTTTCCCTAGCATTATTTTTTCCTCTCACACTATTCTTTTGGGGTTTTAGACGATGGCTGGAACCCAAAGGAACCGTGTTGATCAATGCAATGGACAATGCAATGATTTTCCCCCTGAGCAACCAAACGATATGGGATCTGGAATGCAAAATCTTGTAGCCATGCTCACACAACTATCTCAAGCTATGAATCATGCAGGACTTCCAAACGAGCAAAGGAAGGAGCAACATTCCGTTGAATCCTTCATGAGGCAGCGTCCGCCTTCTTTCAGTGGGTCTACTAATCCATTAGTTGCTGAACAATGGATTAGTACTACTGAAAAGATATTTTCAGTTCTTCAATGTTCTGAACATGATAAAGTCATCTTAGCAGTATATCGTTTGGAAGGTGAAGCTGATCAATGGTGGAATCTTATCAAGAATACGAGGCCAAGAGATGAAATTGAGTCCATGGAATGGGACGAGTTCAAGAACTTGTTTTTCAGTAAGTACTTCCCTCGTATTCTTCGAACGAAGATGGAAAAGGAGTTTCTTGAGCTGAAACAGAAGGATGATGAATCTGTTGGTATATACGAAGCGAATTTTACAAGACTTGCAAGGTATGCATCTGGCATTATCATCCAACCTGAAAGTAAAGTTGATCGATTTTTCAGTGGTTTAAAACCAAGTCTTCGAAGGGCATTAGCTATAAGAGACTTCAGTAGCTATGAAGAAATTGTGCGTTGTGCTATCAAGGTAGAAATGGAAGTTGGTGTTACATATCCATCTCATGGTTTTGACAAGAAACGAAAGATGGAGTTCAAGGAGAAATCTCAGAATAATGGTGAAAAGAAGATGAATGTTTCCTTATGCACAAAGTGTGGAAAGAAGCATGGTGGAGATTGTCTTAAAGGGACTAGAAAATGTTTTAAGTGTGGAAAAGAAGGTCATCGAGCAGCTGAGTGTCGAAGTAATAGAAAAAGGGTTTCTAATGATGTGAATAAAGCAAACACTGCAGAGAACGCACCACCGACACTTCAATGCTTCAAGTGCAAGGAAATGGGGCATTATGCTAATAATTGCCCTAATCCAAGGGTTAGTGATGATCAACATGAGCAACCACTGAAGGCAAATGACAAAGGGAAATCACATGCGATCACTATTGGCAATGTTGAATATGATAACGATGTGGTGGAATGATTAAGTGTTTATGTAATGGGATTCCAAAATAATGTTGTATCATGGAGTATTGGAATATTTATGTATTGGTTTAATGTGGTATTCAAAGTGATTGAGATATTTTTGGAAATAAGATGATATGCGCATAATGAAGGGAAAATAAGAAAATGAAATGTTTAACAGTATTCATGAGCTCATGATTGATATAAGGACTAAGTGTTATCATGGTTTGAGTATATAGAATTTTGAGGATTTTGGTATGTGGAAAGTGTTAACTTTAAACTGCATTCATGTTTTCACTAAGGTATTCAAGAGAATACATGATTAAGGACTTTGAATGTTTAGAATGTGACCAACAAGACATATCTTATGGGGATCGACGATGGTGTTAAATCTCTGGTAATCGTTTTCACTATGTTATGAGAGTGGACTACAGTATTATGTATAAGCCTAAAGATTAGACTAGATTATGTTGGACGTATGTTAGTATTGTTTAAGGATAGAAATTTTTTTTTCGATATTATTGATGGGATGTTATAGTAATATAGTTTTGGAAAAAGGACAACCTGCAGGACGGGCGACAGCCCATCGCTTCGGACAAGGCTGTAGGAATCGAACCCACAACCGAAGTGCGACTGGCCTTTATCGCCTACCACTGACCTACAGGAAGTCCCTGTTTAGTAGAAACTAGTGTTATTATATTAAGCAGTATGATATATGAAGTATAAGCCCATTTTAGGAACCATATATGATTAATCTCACTATAGATCGACTTATGTATATAATTTTTTCTAACCTTTTGTTTGAGACAGATGGAATGACCCGTCATTCTATCACATTATCTACTAACACTTCACGAATAACAAATTCAACTTCATTTATTTAATAGATGAAGTGGAAATTGTTCAAGGCACGAACAACAGTGAGATTGTACCAAAATAAAGTAAGTATTTATTCTAATTCAAATTTTCAACTTTAGGGAAATGATCTTGAAAACCAAAAATGTTGTCCTAGTGATCTTATACCTGAGGAATCATATGGTACCTTATATCATCACAAATTTATGGATTTGTGATTTTTGGCTTTTCCATAGCCATGTTCTCTACCACTCTCCATCAGAATATGATGGTTATATTTTTCTTCCATATCCATATTTTTACCTATGTGGAAACCCAACAATTAGTTTATTTGGGTAATCGTTACATTTCATACTTTAGTTTTTAAAGCCAAGTTTTGGTATTCCTTTTTACGATGTGGGAAACTTTCGAATAGAAAACCATTTATAACCCCGACGAATTTCGAGGGAGAAATTCATTTTAAGGGGGGTAGAATGTAACAGCCCAAGATTTTATGAAAAATATTCTTTTTAATTTTATTAATGTCTTGTGTTGTACGCTACACCAAAAGGAGCTTGCACAACACGCATCCTTGACTTGCCTTGTATTACACGCAATCGCAACCTTCCTCGATAGTGTGTGTAGTACGCAATAACGAGTTTCACTAAACAGCGATATGCTATTAAAACTAGCCGTTATGAATAGTAATAACCACTTTTTGAAATTTTGTAAATTTTATTTTTCAAAATGGATTTCATTTTTGGATTCGGAGTATCGAATTTAGCCTAAGGTGAAATTTTGGTACATTTCGGATAACTTTCATATTCTGATGAATAGTGAAAATTACTAAATTATAATTAAAAACAACTTTTTTAATCGAAATAATTAATAGTGATAAATTATTAATTTGAGTGGTTTTAAAGTATATTTAGAATATATTTTTACAATTTAATACAATGTTGGTCATTGGACGTAATTTCACATTTAAACCAGACATAAACAAGTGTCAATCTTTTGATAGATATTGTTTCGTAAAAACACGCTATTTGTTTTAATAGCGGGATTTAATTATAAAATTAATTAATTCAACTTCTATGTTATGAATTTGGTAAAATAGACTTCATTTTTGAATTCGGAATATGAAATATAGCTTAGGATGAAATTTTGGCATTTTTCTGAAAACTTTCAATTTTTGATGAATAGTGAAACCACTAAGTGGTAGGTTAAAAACTGAATTTTGCATAAAACTTAATTTTACCCCTTCTGTGAATGGACTTTCGAAAATCCGAGAGACACGGTTAATATCAAGGACTAAAATGTGGTTCAATGAGATGAAAATAATTTTTGGTGAATAGTAACTTTTTACTTTTTTTTACCGCGGTTAATAGTAAATAGGGTAACTAAGGGTAAATATGATATTACTATTACCCTAACACATGTCCTAATTCTATTGGACAAGTGTAATTCGACCAAAAACAAACTTAGGAATAAAATATGACCATTTAGGCCCACTTGGATTAGATTAGGACATTTATTATTAATTTATTTAAAGAAGGGTTAAAATAGTTAAAATCAAAGTTTAATAAGTAAATCATTTTTAATATGGGGTTATACATAAGATAAATTCGATTGTAAATATTCATTAGAAAGCTAAAACGATTTCCTACATGATGGTATTTTATTTGTAATTTTTAGACATCAAATAATTTAATTTATGTATGACACAACGATGATGCAGTAATTATCTTATTAATGAAATATTGACATAATTGATGTTATAAACACCAAAATAAATGTAATTTGAGATTTTTTATGAATTACACTAATTTTCTACGTTACTATGATATATTAAACTTGGTTCGAACATATAATTCTGTTATGACTTTCACAAAAATCATATATCAAATAGTGTCAAAATTGACACAAAATAGTTTTTAAATCAAATATTATATTATTAATTGTTATTTTATTCCTAAAAATCTAAGGTTCGGCCAAATGACTTAGATAAGGATATATATATTAATAATAAACAATTTGGGGTTCTTTTGGCATGTTATAGTAAGTTTATTAACCATATAGTGAAAGAAAACAAAAAGACACGGTAAAAGTTAAATTATTTAACTTAGAGTTAAATCTAATTGATAAGGTTTAAAATAATATCCAAACATGTCTAAATTTAATTGGTTGATGATATTACAACCCTATATCATCTAATCTTCGAATATGAGTCATTTTTGGAGGTTTTTAAGTGGGGTTAGATTTATTATAAATTAATATTTTTAAGAATTCCTAAGGTGCCCCTCTCCTCCCTTATAAAAGGACACCTCCTCCCCCTCCTCCTCACACCAATTTGAGCACTCAAGCTCGGCCAACCCCTGAAAAAATCCCTTCTCCACTTCCCTAGAAACATCCTAGAGGTTCTGGTCTTCCTCAAAGATAAATTCTAGTGCCCTAAGAGGAGGTCTCAAAGAGGCACTTCGAAGAAGAGGTAATTACCATTACCAATTCTTTCATCTTTATTTCTTCTTCCACTTCTTCTTCTTAGGTTGTTTCATTATGAAGTAATAACATCAGTATCACTCATATACTGATAGGTTATTATAAGTATGAAACAACCCTATTTCACCATCTATCCATCCTACGGAAAAAGAAATCACCGCGCGTGCGTACGTACGGAATACCGTCTCCACGCCGTGGTGTAATCTATTTTCCACCGCCACCTTACATGGATGGGTATAATGGTGTAAAGAATAACTATACATAGTTATTACAACATCATATTGATTCTGATATATTGTATAATCCACTCCAATTCAATTCAATATTTATAGAAATGATATCATCGCTCGTGCGTACGTACGGACTACCGTCTCCACGACGCGATGAGATTCATTCTCCATGTTAACCATTTAAGAATGATTATAATGTATATATAAGAAATAATAATGAAATATATGACATTATAAAGCTACTGGATTTATGTATATATAAATATGTATGTCATCTACTTACTTCCATTTCAAGACAATAAGGAAAGAAAAACAGCGTTCATGCGTACATACGGACTACCGTCTCCATGAACGGTGTTTTTCATTTTATTTATCTACCTATTATTTATATATATATACTGAATATATATGATATACAAATTATATTTTATATTCTGGAAGTAAGTAAATCATGATATAAGTAATAATGATTTCAAGAACAACAAGTCAAAACACCTACGATAAATGAAACGATTTTACCCAAAACGCTTCTTTAACATGGAATTTACAAAAGAACGGGTAATATAATTTAATAAGTGAACCATATATGATATCATAACAATGAATATGATTCTGTAATAAGTCAATAACATGATTTAAATCATTATACAGGAGGTTCGGACACTTACAAAGCAAGTCGGACCTAAGGTAAGGGAAATATCACAATCTCATTTTTATCCGAGATTGTTTATTCGTAAGTATTTACTGGGGTGTATTTTATCATCCACATCCATGTTTCATCAATATGTAATATTATTTTCATCCACCTACAATTGTTTAAATCCATTTTTACCCTTCGGTGAGTTTTTAGTAAAAGAAATAAAAGGAATCTTTTGTCGTTTTTCGTACGAGGTACTTTTTGACTTTTCCGACAAAAGTACGAAGAATGTTTTTTTAACATATACGGCATGAATGGATTTTTAAAAAATTATTTCCAAGAAGCTTCCTTTACAAGTTTTCAAGTTTATTTTTAATCAACTTCTTTTATTTTAATGTTTTATGACATGTTATGAAAGGAAAAATGTTTTTGAAGTAGAAAGGATATTTTCCTCAAGAATGAAGTTCAAGTGTTTTATCAAAATTATATTCCATCTAAGATAATAAAAGGGTTCTGCTTTTATCCCTATTATTACATGGATTTGATTATGTTTTGATGGAAACATTTTTATGAATTCCTTTATCTTATATGAATTGTTTTATGATGTCATGTTGTTTAAGAATCCCATTTTTATTACATGGGTTATGCGATGATGTATGTTTTATGATTATGTGGCACACATAAGAAAGGATTCATTATAAGATGGGTGGGACCTATATCTCCCTCCAATGCATTGGGTAAAGATTTTATATCTCATGAGATAGACATGGCTGGAATGGTAGGTTATACCGGTTCAGTGAAATAGGACTGAAACGAGGGTTACTCGATTCAGAAAGGGACTTTGTCCACTAAGATAGTCTTGGCAATGAGTCATGACTAACAAGAAATGATTTTCCATGATTATGTGTGCATGCCACAAAGTTTCAAGTTTCATGTTATGATTATGGTGATCTCATTTTCACTTCTATGATTTTTTCCATGTTAAGATATTATGATCTCTTTTGCAGGTTATGATTTTCAAAAAGATATGATATGATTTTTATTTCTTTTGTATACCCTTACTGGGCATTTGAGCTCACCCTTTTATGTTTTCTTTTCCCCAGGATATAAAGAAAGGTTTTAGGTAAGAAAAAAAAAGGGAAGATCTTTATGGGAGATATTGAAGATCTTTCACCAGGATTAGAAGATTACGTTCCGAGTTTCCAAAGACACTAAACTATTACGATCCTTGTGTGTGTGTTTTTGTTATGTACTAAGTATTCTGCAAAAGTAATGTAAAGTCTATGTACGTCAGGATACGGGTCTCTACATTCTCCACCTGAGAATTCTCAAAATTCTAATGAACAACAAGTTTCTCTACAAATTGACGCTCTCAATACTAAAAAATTAGAGGTACCCCCATGCGCTAATTCTACCATTATAGAGGTAAAAATGTTTAACAATATTAGAAATGATGAAATTTTAGATGTTGGAAAACAATTTTCTATGAAAAAATAATAGAATCCTCTCAACAAAAAAAAATTGGGTTGAAGTAATGGAAAAAAATTTGAGGTTTTGTGGAATCCACATGGCTAACCTATTGACCTAATCAAGTCCATTTTTAGTAGTTACATTGAGATCACCACTCAAATGAATATGTTGACTGATGTAGATATTTGAAACAACTTTTCCCACATAATGGAGGTAGTAATTTTATAACAGCCTAATATTTTCATACATTGATATTAGATATTTTTACATGAATAACAACATGATAAATGATATACCCATAAAGGTTTAAAGTCTTTGATGATAAGATATAAAATCTTATTATTTTAGGAATGATATTCAATATCTCTCATATAGAACTTCCCACGTAGAAAAATTTATTAGAATATATTCTAAAACCATTCTTCATATCCTAGGTAAAATAAAAATATGAAAAGGGTGATCTCGGATCCTCAGTTGGGGTAAACAAGGAGGATATCAAGAAAAACATGAGCCTAAGGATATAAAAATAAGAATAAAACAATTGAAAGTCATACCCTACATTACATATATCATAATATTGAGTCAAGGGATAAATAAAGGTAGTTCAAACATGATAAATTATAATGGAACATAAGCCATGAGAAAATAAAATTAGAAAAAATAGAAATATTCAAAAAACATAATCATAGAAAATAATTTCATTTGTATTAAAGTATTATTTACAATAGTATTATAGTGGATTGGGGTAACTCCTCAAACCGTTTCAGTATTCATGGTTCACTTCCCAGACTATCGAGGTGGAAAAGTCCCTTACGGAACTGAATCCACTCACTGTTCTGGTGTTATCTATCTTTTGAGATATAAATCATTACACAATGAAATGGATGGAGATATTTGTACCACAAATCACAAAATTAAATCCATAAATATGTGTTCCATTCGAATATAAATTTTCATCATACCATAACACATTGAAATAAATGGGTATCATAAACCCTTCATCATATTATAACCTGTGGAAAATAAATAGAATTCATAAACATAGTTCCATCCTTAACATGAACCATTTGTATTAATATTAATAATGTTATACTTGTACAGTACCCAAATACAAAATAATTAAATTCAATTAATTTTTTCTTATATGGTAGAATAGATTTAAATATCACCTGAAATAATTCATGAAGAAAATATCATTTCTTGTTCGAAAACATTTATTTTAAATCCATGTGATTAAGAAGGAAAATATTCTCATTGTAAATAACCCATGTAATAATGTAAATAAAGCATCAATAAATTATGGAATAATTAATGAATGAAAATACTCAAATTCCATATAAGTTAATTAAAAAATATTTAATTTTTTTGTCAAAAATTTCACAAAGGTCCTTATTTAAAAAACAAAAAAAATATTCATTTAAAACCTTTTTTTTAAATTAAGAAATTTTTAAAAAAAATTCATTGATAAATAGTTAAAAATTTTGAAATTTATTTTACAATACATGGACATGGACGAGAAATATTCCCCAGTGAAATATTAAATAGAAACAATCTTCCATTATGATGAAATTGTGAATTATACCCTTAAAAATATCATATCATTGAAGTGAGAATTAATAAAATAAATAAATTATGTGTATTCACTATAAATCAACATAAAAATATGAAATAAAAAATATGAAAATTAAAATACATTTTTAAAACAATTTTAGAATGGCATAATAAAAGAAATTGTAGTGCATCCTAATAAATAGAAAATGAGTTAAGAATTCCCTTACCTCAAGTCTTGAAAATTTTGGTTCACATTTAAACATCAAGTATAATAAATATGAATTCATTATTAATTTATTCCATAACCATTTTTATATCATATCATTTGTGATTTGTTTTTATATCTTATTCCTCATTTATTAATAAATTTTTATCAAAATAACTATTCCGGGGGATAACTGCTATGTTTTATAAGCATGTTTTGGTTTGGTAATCTCAATTATTATACTTTTATTGTATCAACCCCAACTCTGGGAGCTCGAAATCAGTTGTTATATTATTACAATTGAATAGATATATGGTATCAAATAATAATGGATTGATCATTATGGTAGTATTCATGAAATATATAATATATGGTTTTGTTATTTTATAAGTAATTAAACATATAATATAACAAAGGAATGTAAAGTGAATACATGACACTTATTCAAATATTTTATATTCATAACCTAATTAAGGAAAAGAATAAATGGGGGAGCTAAAATTCTCAATAATTTTTTCATAAAATGTAATAATATATCAATAAAAAGATAAGTATATTCAAAAATATGTATTCAATATGGAAAGGTAAATAACTGGACACAAATTCTATTTAATCAATATCATGAGAATGAAATGTATCCAAATATAATATCATTGTAAAAATATAGTTGATGATAATCATGAAATTCTTAATAAAGGAAATGATTAATCATTGGGTGTCATGTATGTGACAAATGATACCCCTATTGTCAAGACAATTCACAAGATGGTTTAATACTACATGAAGAAACCCATTTAATTTGGCCAAAAGATTTTACTTATATGGCCTATCTATGTATCGAGAGGCTATATAATATCGGGTCCCACTCATCACTACTTGTTCAAGTCATTCATCATATATTTAATAATTTATTTGAATCATGTTAAATGTTCCTTATCATTCAATATCTATATTGGGTAGAGGATGCTAATTTATATATATTTCCCCAATTAATCCAAAAACATTCAAAGTAATCACATTATGTAAAAATGGTATAAGGTTTAGTCATTAATCATATACATGATATAAATAATATCGATATTTGATAAAAATATAATTTCAAAAGAAAATTGATCTCAAAGGGGTGATATATAAACCACATAAAAATTATTAGGTGCACAATAGTAAGTCTCAATGAAGTAAAAATTGAGCAAAATTATCCTTCCTTGCGATTCCCTTTAGTTAAAAATTCATTAAAATATTGTATATTTATTTATATTTTTTTATTGTTTTTAAAAAAATATTCACAGTTATGAAATCATGTAAGATCCAATTATAAAATTTTATCTGCTTTTTTTAATAATATCTTGCCATTATCCTTATTTCGGGTGTAAAATGATTCATTTTCCAATGCATATCTTTTCCGGTAAGTATCAGTCCCAATACATAGAATATATATAAAAAATATACCTAATTTTATTAAGGGAATAGATATAATATTTAGTCATTATATATATTTTTTAAAATTGTTATTTAATGGTTGACATGGAAAATGATTCGCATCATGTCGTGGAGATGGTAAATCATACATATGTGTGAGTGACGATATTCTTCACTTAATGGTTAAAGGGTATTGTATTAGATGATATATTAATTTTTTCAGAATAAATATCATGTCTGTAACACCCCAAGATTCCACGGTATGCTTCTCTTTGAATAATACAGTTGTGTGTGTTGTACGCAACTTCGAGTACTAACAAACCACAACTAATCAAACTAACCGTTATGAATAGTAGTTCCCACTTTTTGAAATTTTATAAATTTTATCTTTCAAAATTGACTTCATTTTTGGATTAGGAATATCAAAATTAGCTTAGTTTTAATTTTAGGTATTTTTCTGAAAAATTTCAATTTTTGATAAATAGTGAAAAACACTAGGTTATAGTTTAAAACCGAATTGTTATTTAAATAATTATTTATTTTATTTAAATTTATTTTATTTAAAAATATATACATAATACATATATAAGTTCAATTTAATTCATTAGAGAGAGTTTATAAAAATTTAAGATATTTGAAATTTTGGTTGAACTTTTCATCGTCTTTTACCCACCTCCTATGAGAATTTATAAATTCACATAAAACATTGTTTTACCACTTATGTGAGTGGAATTTAAAAACAACAAAAGATATGTTTGATATCAACAAGTAAAATTTGGTTCAATAAAATAAAAATATTTTTTTGCGAATAGAAACTTTTTAATTTTTTTACCAGGGTTAAAAGTAAATAGGGTAATTAAAGGTAGAAATGATATTATTATTATCCTAAAACATGTCCTAAATCTATTATATAATTATAATTAGACAAAAAAAACCTTAAGATTAAAATATGAACCTCTTTGTTCCACATGGATTAGATTAGGACATTTATTCTTATTTAATTCAAATAAGAGTTAAAAATGTTAAATTCAATGTCTAATAACTAAACCGTTTTTAATATAGGGTTACACATAAGATAAATTAAACTATAATTATTAATTAGAAATATAAACATATTTTCTACATAATGGTTTTTTATTTATATTTTTTAGACATTAAATAATTTAATTTATTTATGACACAATAATGGTGGAGTAATTACCTAATTAATGAAATATTAAAATAATTGATATTATAAATATCCAAATAAATTAAATTTTTGGTTTTTATGAGTTACACTTATTTTATAGGTTAATAAGACATGTTAGGGTTGGTTAGATAAATTTTGTTCGATGTAAAATTTCTGTTATGAATTTAGCAATAACAAAATACCAAATAGTGTCAAAATTTACATAAAATAGTTTTTAAAACAAATACCATATTATTAATTAATATTATATTCTAAAAAATATAAGGTTCGTCCAGAGGGCATATATAATGATAGGTGTATCATTAATTAACCAATTGGGGTTATCTTGGAAGTATATAGAAATTTTATTAACCATATAATATAAAAATACAAAGAGACATTGTAAATGTCAAACTACTTATCGAAGAGTTAAATCTAAAAGATAAAGTTAATATAGTGACACAAACCTGTATAAAACCTATTGGATGATTGTTTTTCGACCCATCCCAACCTTATAATTTAAATAATTCATGTTGGAGCCATTATAAAACGAAAATATTTCTATTATAAAATAATATATCTAGCTTTTCCTAAGGTGCTCTCACCCCTCTTATAAAAGGACACTCCCCCTTCTCTCTAATTTACACATTCGAAGCCATTTTCCTCAGAAAAACCCTACCCAAATATCCTCTAAAATTTCCACCCTTCATCCTAGAGGCCTTATTTTAGTCATAAATCCATCTTATGGAGCCCTTTTGAAGAAATCAATATGAAGAACCCGAAGAATAGGTAAATATCTCACCACCTCTTTCAAGTTCCATTATTAACCCACTTAATTTTCATTTGTTGTTTCCATTATAAAATAATAAATCCAGTATGTTCTATATACTATGATGTTATTATAAATATAGTACCCCCAAATTCATTATTCTATCCATCCTTTGAATGACATGTCACCATACGTGCTTATGTACGGATTACCATCTCCACGTCGGGGTGTAATTGTTATTCAATACATTATTATTTGTATGGGTATAATAAATTTGTGTAATTTTTGTAAATAATAAATATAAAATTATAATGATTCTCTATATATGATATATCATCCAATTATATATTATTTTAATACCAAAATAATGATATTTTTGCTCGTGTGTACGTACGGATTACTGTCTCCCTGAACGCGAAGAGAATCATTCCGCATCACATCCATTCAAGAATAATTGTCATTTGATGATTAAAAATAATATTTAAAGACTTGATATCATTATGGATATTCATAATATACATCTCATCCATAACAAATATTACTCACATAACAAATAATATAAAGGAAAATGAATCTGATAACACTAGTAACAACGAAAATACTAAGATATTATTAAAAAAGAAATGTTAAAAGATAATATATGATATAATATTAATGTATAATATTAATTTATTAATTAATAATTATTATTTAACCATTATATAGGATGATAGCCTACCCTCGACAAAGTAATAGTATAAGTTAAGGGTTAATTTCAAAATCTCTTTATTATCCGAGGTTATTTTTACGTTAGTATCTACTAGGACCTCTTTATCATCCACATCCATGATTCATAAAAATGTATTTCAAAACATTTTTACTATTTAATATACAATGGGGTAAAGTCATTTATACCGTTATTTGACGATATATGTTTTAAAAATAATATTTCTGTCATTTTCCTAACAACGCACTTTATGACCTTTTTGTGAAAATTAAGGTAAGAATGTTTCTTTATCTTATACGGCGAGTGAGGCTATATTACGCCGTTATAATAACCTAGAAGCTTCCATTACAATCTTGTATTAATATTTTCTAGTATATATGTTTTCTTTTATAATTACATGACTTTTAAATGATTTCAAAATATAAAGAGATATTTCTGTAAAAAGGTTTTGATTTCATTTATGTCATCATCCTTTGATATATATTATGTTTGTTTGAATTTTATTTATTACGATACAAAATTTCCATATTGTATTTAAGGTTTTGTGATATTTTTGACTGTGGATGTGTTATTTCATTCCATTCATGTTTTATGGATAAAGTATTTACATTTCATTTGCCAATTATAATACAAATATTTATGTTTTGTTTATAACTTTTCACATGATGATTGCATTGGACTTAGTAAGTGATGGGTGGAGCCCGCTATAGCTCCTCGATATATCGATAGGTCTCATGAGACAAAATATAGTCTTGGCACAAGGCCTTGACAAAATTTTATTTGAAGTCTTGGCACAAGGCCTTGACTTTGTTGTAATGAAAGTCTAGAATTATGCATTGCATCATTATGAATGTGGCTTTTGATATTGCATGTTATTATTCATCTAGAAGAATATTGATGTGAGTTAGTAAATTGAATTATTTGATTTTATCTTTTCAATATTATGTTGAAGTTTTTTAGTCTTATATATTTCCTTAAATGTTTATGGATATTTATGAATGTTTCTTCTCTATTGATATCCTTACTGAGAATACAAGCCCACCCCTTTCTATGTTTTATTTTTCCCAGGATGCAAAGGTGTATTTTATGATTGACCTGTAGGGATAGTCTGAGTGGATATGAGTGTGGTCTATGGAAACAATGTTGTTTTAGTTATTCATTTCATGATATAATGTAACCCTTATTAAAGTACGTAGTACTTACAAGGATACTAAACTAATCGGTCTTTCAAGAATCGATCTTTTGTGATCATGCCAATGTTATGTAATAATTCACTGACTATGGGTATCTGGGGTCAGGGCATTACTGTTGATAGAAGATAAATTTTAGTACAATTCTTGGAAACTAGATTTAGATAAACTCTGATTAGAGATCATTACCCAATGATAGACTTTGAGGATTAGTATAGAAGAAAATCCTAGAATTTTGGTATTGTAGAGATTTTTTGAGTTTTCCAAGTAATACATCCCATTCTGGATACAATCAGGTAGAGGCGGCTCTGGCACAAATATACCTATGGGTAAAACCCGGAAGCACCTCTTTAAGCTAGACTTGAACGGGAAGTGGTTCATGACAACATGCCTTGCTGCACTCTTGATTACGACACTCCTGGGGGATATGCTTTGGATAATTCTAATTTTCATTACAAACCATTATGAAGGGTTATTGAGTATATAATTCCTCCATGAAAACATTTTTATGAATATAGATTATATCCATAAACTGTTCAATTTATGTAATGTATTTTAAATGTTTGAATTTATGTATTGCGATTCATAAACTAATCTAGTTTATACCATGGTTTAAAAATGGTGCCTAGTTTAAGGAATGGAAATTGTATCAACGCACGCACTCCAAGTAAGGATTTAACTCCTACTCAACATAATTATAGTAGATCTAGTGATGCAACTGGTTCTGGTCTTCTAATAACCATGCTGGGACAACTCACATAGGATATGAATAATAATCTAACATGTATGGTGCACCCTGATCCACAATGTGGAGGATCAATGTCAGATCGCTTAATGAGGAAACAATCACTAACATTCAATCGGGGTACTAATCCACTTGTAGCTGAGCAATTGATAAATTCATTAGACAAAATATTCCACACCTTGGGGAGTAGTGAAAGGGAAAGAGTTGTCCTGGAAGTTTACCAACTCACTGGAGATGCTAATCAATGGTGGTAATTAATTAAAAACACAGAGGAATATGAAAAAGATTAAAATGTGGAATGGAGGGAGTTTAATGAAATTTTATTAGAAAAATACTTTCCTCGTGACCATCGAGCAGATATGGAAAGATAATTTCTAAGTTTGAGGCAAAAGGAGGATGAGAATGTCAAAAAGTATGAAGCTTACATTACAAGGTTAGTGAGGCATGCTATAGATTATATGCATAACCCAAGAAGTAAGATTGATCAATTCTCTGATGGGTTAAAACCATTTCTCAATCGAGCATTATTCTCACAATCATTCTCATCGTATGAAGATATTGTCTCATATTCTCTCAAGATAGAAAAATAATTATCTAAGTATTACAACTTTAATGCAAAGAAAGAGAAGAAGAGATCTACTGAAAACTCTGAAAATAGAAATAAGGGGAAGAAGGGAAAATTTGAATATCCATCCTGTAGTAAATGTTGGAAGAATCAACCTTGTACTTTCCTTAAGGGAGTGAGAGTCTGTTACAAGTGTGGTGAAAAAGGCCACCAAGCTCATGATTTCAAGGGGAATAAAGAGGTTGTCGATGTTGAATGCTACAATTTTAGTGAAAGGGGGCATTATGTGAACGAATTTCCTAAGCGCTAGGGGAATTTACCTCATAAAAGGACAAGGGATCAAGGTCAATCTTATGCTATCACTACTGCAGAGGTTGAAATTCCAAAATACATGGTCGCAGATAATTTAATGGTTTCCTCACGATTTGAAAATGCTTTATTTGATTCTAGATCATCACATTGTTTCATATATTCCATGTTTTCTAAGAAAATTATATATTTCCAAATTGATTTAACAAGGGAGTTCTCAGTCAAAATTCCTAATGGAAGTATCATTGCCAAAAAATTGTGAATCAGTCACCATTAGGGCATATAAATTTTCTTTATCAGCTAATCTCATCATCATCCCCATGATTGAATTTTATAAAATTATCAATATGGATTGGCTTTCGAACCATGAAGAAAAAATTTACTATAATAAGTTGGAGGTTACTATTTTTGATGACGATGATAAAGAACAACATATATTTAGAGTAGAATCGTCACCACATAATTCTTATCCAGACCCACATCTAGTTGCTCAAATAAATTCAATTATTGGGGAGGAAGAGAATGACATAACTATTGTTGAGGAAAAGAATGTTCAAATAGAGGATGTACCTATTGTGAAATAATATGTTGATGTGTTTCTAGATGATTTACCTAGACATCCTCCAGAACAAGAAATTTAGTTTTACATGATTTAATTCCTGGATCGAAGCCCATATTTAAGACCCCTTATAGAATGTCCACTATTGAATTAGTAGAAATAAAGAAACAAATAGGGGAATTGAGTAATAAAGGATTTATCCACCCTAGTGTTTCACCATGGGGATCCCATATCCTTTTTGATAAAAAGAATGATGGATCTATGAGGTTGTGCATTGACTATAGGGAGATCAATGATATAACAATAAAGAACAAGAATCCCCTACCTCACATTGATGATTTATTAGACCAACTTCATTGAGGTCAATATTTTTCAATGATCAACCTTCAATCTAGATATCATCAGTTGTGTGTAAATAAGGAACACATTCTGAAAACAGCAATTCAAACCAGGTACGGGAATTACGAGTTTACAATAATGCATTTTGGATTGACTAATAGACCATCATTATTAAAGGATCTAATTAATAGTGTTTTCAAGGAATATATTGATGACATTGTAGTGGTATTTATTTATGATTTCTTTTAATACTCCAAAGGTTATGAAGATCATGAAAATCACTTGCGCATAATTTTAATGACTCTTAGAATACATGAATTATATGGGAGGTTTAGAAAGTGTGAATTCTGGCTTCAGGAGATTTTTTTTCTTGGCCATATTGTCTCTAAGGATGGAATCTTCGTTGATCCTTCTAAGAGAAGAACAATCCATGAATGGCCATCACATACGAGTATACCTGAGGTACATAGTTTTATTGGTTTTTTAGTTTATTATCAACGTTTCATTCAAAATTTTCCCTGTTGGATAACCCATTAAAAAGCGCACATGAAAAGGGGTTAAATTTTCTCGGACAAAAGAGTGTTAATAATGTTTTGAATAATTGAATATATGTTTATTCAATGATCTTATATTGACTCTACCATCGGGGAATGATTGGTTTGTTATTTATAGTGATGCTTCAACGAAAGGACATTGTTGTGTCCTTATAAAGAATGATAGGGTCATTGCATATGCATTACGACAGCTAAAAATTCATGATCAAAACTATCCTACTCATGATCTTGAGTTAGCAGCTATAATACTTGCTTTGAAAATTTGGAGACACTATCTCTATGGTGAAAAATGTGAGATATATATCGATCATAATATTTTGAAATATATTTTCTCATAGAAAGAACTCAACATAATGCAAATGAGAGGGCTTGAACTAATAAAAGGTTATGATTTCACTATACACTACCACCTAGGGAAGGAAAATAAGTTTTAAAATTCTTTGATTAGAAAATATTATGGAGTTTTGATCAAGATGAGAGTTGAAAAAGATCCTATATACATGGATCTAGTAAAGATGGATATGGGAATAACCATGGAAGGTAAGACATCAATACTTTTTCAAATGGTTGCAAAAACGTATTTACTAGAAAGTATAATGAGTTCTCAGACTGGTGATGAAGAGTTCAAAAAGAAGATTAAAGCTACAAATGATTGGAGATTAACTGAATTTGTCTATGATGATGGAATTTTGAAATTTGGAAAGAGACATTGTGTTCTCGATACACATGATCTAAATAGGGAAATTTTGCATGATGATCATAGCTCCAATTTCACTATACACCATTGAAGCCCCAAACTATATAGAGATTTGAAGGAACATTTTTTGTGGGACAACATGAAGAGGGAGATTTCTGATTTTTTGTCAATATGTATGGTTTTTCAACAAGTGAAATCTAGAAGGCAACAACTTGGAGGAGTCATGAAACCCCTTCCCATACCTGAGTGGAAATGGGATAATATTATGATGGACTTTGTCGTTGGACAATCAAAGAATCCAATAAGGAATTAGGAAATTAGGGTCACTGTTGATCGTCTTAACAAATCAGCACATTTCCTTACTATAAGAGAAGATTTTACACTTGAACGTCTAGAAAGACTATATATTAATGAAGTTGTGAGACTTCATGGAGTAACCCTATCGATTGTTTCTGATTGTGATCCCCGTTTCACATCAATTTTTTTGAAAAGTCTTTTGAATGACCTAGATACAGATCTTTGTTTGAGCACTTCCTACCACACCCAAACTGATGGAAAATCAGAACAGACTATTCAAACCTTATAAGGAATGTTTAGATCTTTCTCACTTGACTTTCATGGTATGTGGGATCAATATTTACCTCTGGTAGAATTTTACTATAACAATAGCTTCCATTCAAATATTCATATGGCGCCATATGAAGCATTATACAGAAAGAGATGTCACACACCAACCTGTTTGGTTGATGATGGTGAAACAAAACTCATTGGCCCATAACATGTGGAGGAAACTATAGAAAAGGTGAAGGTAATCCACAACCACATCAAGGAAGCTGAATGTAGGTATAAGATCTATGTTGATAACTGAATGAAGGATTTGGAATTTCAATTAGGAGATCATATTTTTTGAAGTTATCTCTATGTAAGGGTCTTATAAATTTAGGTAAGAAGGGTAAATTGAGTCCCAGTTACATCGAGCCTTTCGAAATTCTATAACAAATTGGGGTTGTATCTTACCGTTTGGCAATGCCGCTAAGTCTCTCCAAATTTCACGATGTGTTCCATGTACCACGGTTGAGAAAATACATGCCTGTCCCAAAACATGTACTCCCCTATGAGGAATTAGAACTAGAACATACTCTGTCTTATTTCCAAAATCCTATCAAGATTCTTGATACAAGATAACAAGTGCTGAGATACCAGATAACTAGTCTGGTTATTGTTCTATGGAGAAACCATAAGATGGAAGAAGAAGCGTGGGAACCTGAGGAACATATGTTGAAGAACCACCTGATTCTTTTTACACGGTAATACTCTAGAAATTTTTAGGAAGAAATTATTTGAAGGCGGGGAGAATGTAACACCTCATGCTTCCACGATACGCTTCTCTTTGAATAATACAGTAGCGTGAGTTGCACGCATCTTCGAGTTCTAACACACCACAAATAATCAAACTAGCTGTTATGAATAGTAATACTCACTTTTTTAAATTTTATAAATTTTATCTTTCAAAATGTACTTTATTTTTGGAATCGGTATATCAAAATTAGCTTTGGGTGAAGTTTTGGAATTTTTATGAAAACATTCAATTTTTGATAAATAGTGAAAAACACTTATTTATAGTTTAAAATCGATTTTTTATTTAAATAATTCATTATTTAATTTAAGTTAATTTTAGGTCAAAATATATAAATAATAAATATATAAGTTCAAGGTAATTCATTGGTGTCAGTTTATAATAATTTTATATATATATATAAATTTTATTGAACTTTTCAACGTCTTTTACCCACCTACTAAGAAAATTTACTAATTCACATAAAAGATAATTTGACCACTTTTTTGAGTGGAATTAAAAAAAACCAAGAGAACTGGTTTATATATGTAAGTAAAATGTGGTTCAATAAGATAAAAATATTTTTTTATGAATAGTATCTTTTTAATTTTATTTACCACGGTTAAAAATAAATAGGGTAACTAAGGGTAAAAATAATATTATCATTAACCTAAAACATATTTTAATTCTATTGGATTGGTATAATTAGACCAAATACAACATTAGGAATAAAATATGAACCTTTGTGGTCCACTTGGAATAGATTAGGACATTTATTATTATGTAATTCAAAGAAGAGTTAAAAGTGATTAATTCAAAGTTTAATATCTAAACCATTTTTAATATAGGGTTCAACATATGATAAATTATACTGTAAATTTTAAATAGAAAGATAAAAATATTTCCTACATAATGGTATTTTATTTATATTTTTTAGACCTTAATTTATTTAATTTATTTGTGACACAATTATGATACAGTAATTATATAATTAATGAAATATTAAAATAAGTGATATTATAAATATCCAAATAAATATAATTAGAGAATTTTAATGAATTACACTAATTTTATAGGTTAATATGACATTTTGGGGTGAATATATGAATTTTTTTCGAATTAATAATGCTTTTATGAATTTAGAAAAAACACAATACCAAATAGTGTCAAAATTTACCTAAAAGAGTTTTTAAAACAAATATTATATTATTAATTGATATTCTATACTTAAATATCTACGGTTCAACAAAAAGAATTATATAATGGTATTTTTATCATTTATGAACCAATTGGGGTTCTCTTGGAAGTATATAGTAATTTTATTAACCATATAATATAAAAATACAAAGAGACATGGTAAATGTCAAACTATTTAACTAAGAGTTAAATCTGAAAGATAAAGTTAATATAGTGACCCAAACCTGTATAAAACCTATTGGTTAAGTGGTTTTAGACCCATACCACCTTATATATAAAATAATTCATTTTGGAGTCATTATAAATCGATAATTATTTTATTATAAAATAAAATTTCTAGCTTTTCATAAGCTTCCCCTCACCCCCCTTATAAGTGGACACTCCCCCTTCTGTATAATTAACACTTTCAAAGCCATTTGGATCGACCAACCCCTGCCCAAATACCCTCTCAACTATCCTGCCTTCATCTTAGAGGCCTTCCTTTAGTCCTAAATCCAACCTAAGGGGCCCTTTTGATCAAATTAAAAGAAACAACCCAAAGAAGAGGTAAATTTCTCACCACCTCTTTCAAGTTCCTTTCTACATCCACTTCTTTTTTTTGTTTCCATTATAAAATAATAACTCCAGTATCTTTTATATAATGTGATGTTATTCTAAATATGGTGCAACCAAATTCATTTTTCTATACATCCTTTGAATGACAAGTCACCATACGTGTGTACGTACATATTACCATCTCCACGTAAAGGTGTAATTGTTATTCAATACATTATTATTTGGATGGGTATAATAATGATGTGTAATTGATTTGAATAATAAATATAACATGATAATTACTCTTTATATATGATATATCATTTAATTATATATTATTTTAATATCAAAATAATGATATTGTCGCTCGTGCGTAAGTACGGATTACCGTCTCCCCAAACACTATGAGATTCATTCCCCATCGTATCCATTATATAATAATTGCCATTTGATTACTAAAAATAATATTTAAAGACTTGATATAATTATGAATATGAATAAGATATATCCCATCCGTAAAACATATGACTAGCATATCAAATAATATAAAGAAAAACAAATCTGTTAACACCCAAAACGACGATAATACTAGGATATTATTAACAAAGCAATGTTAAAAGATCATATATGATATAATATCAATGTATATGATTCTAGTATAATTTAATAACAATTATTTCAGCATTATACTGGATTTTAACCTACCCCCGACCAAAGAACATTACAATGTAAGGGTTAATTTCACAATCTCTTTATTATCTGAGGTTGTTTTTAAGTAAGTATCTACTAGGACCTCTTTATCATCCACTTCCTTGTTTCTTAAAAATGTATTTCAAATCATTTTTACTATTTACTAGACAATGGAGTAAATAAATTTATACCCTTATTTGACCTTATGTGTTTTGAAAATATTATTTCAATCATTTTCCAAACAAGGTACTTTATGAACATTTTGACAAAATTAAGGTAAGAATTATTTGTTAACTTATACAGAAGGTGCGGCTATATTACTTTGTTATAACAACATCGAAGCTTCACTTAAAATATTATAAGAATATTTTCAAATATAACTATTTTCTTTTATAATTATGTGACATTTAAATGATTTCAAAATAGAAAAAGATATTTCTCTAAAAAGGTTATGATTTCATCTATGTCAACATCCTTTGATGGATTGTATGTTTGTTGGAAGTTAATTTATTATGATACAAAACATTCATATTGTATTGAAGGTTTTGTTATATTTTTGACTGTGGATGTGTTGTTTCATATCCTTCATGGGTGATGGATAATTTATTGACATTTCATCTGACAGTTTTAATATGAATGGTTATGTTATGTTTAAACATTTTCATATGAGTAATGCATTGGTCTTAGTAAGTGATGGGTGGATCCCACTATAACTCCTCGATGCATCAATAGGTCTCATGAGGTAAACTAGTGTCTTGGAATAAGGCCTTGAAAAAATCTTATTTATAGTCTTGGCACACGACCTTGAATATGTGGTTATGAATGTATATCATTATGCATTCCATTATTATGAATGTGGCTATTGATATTTCATGCGATTATTCGACTAGTTGAATATACATGTGAGTAAGTAAATGAAATTATTTGATTTTATCTTTTCCATATTATACTGAAGTTCATGATTAAAATGATTTTGTTTTAGTCTTACACATTGGAAATAATTTTTATTCTTATTTATGAAAGTTTTTGCTATATTGTTATCCTTTCTGAGCATCTGATCTCACCCCTTTCTATGATTTATTTTTCCAATGATGTGAAAAACAATTTATGACTGACCTGCAGGGATAGTCTGAGGGGATATGTGTGTGGTCTATGGAAACAATGTTGTTGTATTTTTTCATTTTATGATGTAATATAATCCTTATGAATGTATCTAGTACTTCCAAGGCTACTAAACTAATCAGTCTTTCGAGAATTGATCTTTTTTTATCATGCCAATGTTATGTAATAATGCACCGACTCTGGGTAACTGGGTTCAGAGCATTTCAATGTCCCAATATATATATATATATATAATTTCCATCTTTATACCCATCCAATTATCGTGGTGATTAAAAAAAATTACACCATAGTGCTGAGATGGTAACTAGTACGTACACATGGGTGGTGCTTTTTTTGATAGGATATATAAAATAAGAATATGGTTGTATTGTAATCATAATAAAGTCTAACAATACATATGATAATTGAATTAATACTTTATAATGGAAACAAAACACCATGAGGAAGTCGAAGAACAAATAAACATTTCAGAATCGATAGAAATGATTTCCTCTTCTTCGGTATAAAACCTATATATCTACTCTTATGGGGCCTAGGGTTGGACTTTTTGAAAGATAATAACATACCTGAAGATGATAAGGACATTATTAATATAAATGGGTATTTTTTGGTTGAACTATAAAACACATTATGATGTGAACAAGTGAGGGAGGTGGTGACCTTTCATAATTGAGGTGAGGGTCACTTTTGGAATATCTGTTTAAATATTATATTTATATAAATTAATTTTCAATTAAAAATGAATCCAAAATTATTTAGTTATAAGATAAGGTTTTTATTGTTATAAATACACTTATAAAATTATTTTTAGATATATTTAGGTCACATTATTACAAATGTCGTTTCGTTTTTACCCTAATTTAATTCAATTAACTCTTACTGTGGCACCACTGAGTTTTTCTCCTTAAGGATCAGTATTGTTCCTATAAAATAAATAACCACCCATAAATGGATCATTAATGAAAAATTTAACCTTATACAAATAATGTTTACTAATTTGATAATTTTATAAATTTTATATCCTTTAATTTATTTTTTAAATATCATAACTATCATTTTTAACACCATTCATTTTCTGACTTGTAAAAAAATCAAGACCACAAGATTACATAAAAAAATGATATATCCCCAAAATGTAATTTTTCTATATAAAATTAGTTTATGACATTAAAATTATTAAATTATATTTATTTTTATATTTTTAATATCATTAATTTGAATATTGAATTACTTTTACATTTACTACTTCCTTATTATAGTGGCCTTTATATTAACTATTTCTTCCCAAAGAATTAAAAATAATAATCCATGTAGAAAATAATTGTTTAAAATTTTAGTGAAATATTTATGTTATAACATCTATTCGGCAATTATATATAATAAAAGTGATATACATAGGAAAATCCATAGGGTGGACAATTCGACTCTATTTTAAATAAAATACTATATGGGACCTAATATTTAATATGTAGGTCCAAAAACGTCCTTATATATACCCATGGATGAGTAATGTATAAGAATACCATACAACGAAATTTAGTGAATTATTATTGACATTTAATGGTTCGTCTACTTTTAATTATAATCATTTTTATTATTCCTCTTCTTCATTCACAGGCACAACATCATCCTCGCATAAGAATTAATGTTTATTTTTTCATATATAAAAATTACAATGAAATTAAAATAATAAAAATAAATAAATTATAATCAATTTAAACATTAATATTCACACATTATTTATAGTTACTCATAACCAGATCAAGAAAACTTATTCTGTTAGGTAATCTAGCTTTTATATCCATTCAAAATAATTACACGGGAATTTGGTTATGATTTTTGTTAAATAAGTCAAAAAAATTGAATATCAGTCTAAATCATCATTAAATAATTATATTTTAAGAAAAATAGTAAAATAGTCCTTTTATCTCTTAAATATTATTTGTAAGGATCAAAATTAGAATTTTTTATTACTTTGTAGGCATTGGGTCGGCACAAAAACTGATTTTCATATATATTATTAAATAATTTATAATTTTTTTATTATGAAAAATATTTTGTTATTATTATTATTATATCATAAATTATTCATTACAATTTTTTTAAAATTTTTATATAATAATCATGTCATTACGATATCACAAAAGATGCCATATTTTGTTAAAACAGTATTTTTTAATATTCATAAAAATTTACATTTTTATAAATTTGTAAAAAATTAACCATAGAAAAATATTGATATGCTGATATAAAAAATAAAATTCGTTTTATCAAATAATTTTTTTAAAATATTCAAAAAAACATTATATTTTTTTCATATAAAAATATATTTTTGAGGAAAATATATTTTTGAACAATAATAACACTTCAAAAATGAGATGTATGTTTATTTCATAATTATTAATAAATTTTTATAGAATATGAACCTCATATATGTTTCATAATCTAGTTATTCTTATTCAATCCCCGCAAATTTATTTCTATTTTATAATTCACCTGTTTAATTATTAATTTTTGATAGCTTTTCACAGTTCATTTAAGGTATGTGTTGTGTTCATTGAAATCTATCAATGAAATTAAATTTATTTAAGATGATACATGTCATAAAATCATAAGTTACATTATTCTATCCATTTAAAATTTCAACCTTGAAATTTTCTTAAAAATTACCTTTTAATCAGACCATGGTGGTTCTCCTTCATAACATCACAAGGTTTCCATGTTTCTTCTTTGTTTTAATTGTTTCTCCAAAAATAGATTTACCAATCGATTTGTATGATTCCTCAACACTTTCTCACTAGTGTCAAGAATCTCGATAGGCTCTTCATAGTATGATAGACCAAGTTATTGTTCTATTTCTTCATAGGTGATTATATGTTTCAGGTCTTCAATATACATCCTAAACAATGACATGTGGGACACATCATGAAAATTGGATAGATGTAGTGGAATTTCTAATTAGTAAGCTAAAAATTAAATTATTTTGGTAATTTAGAATGGTCCAATGTACTTGGGGCCCAATATCTATTTATTACCAATCTTTATGAAACCCAACCATAGATATTCCTTCAGAAATACAAGATATACATATTAAAATTACAAATCCTTTATATAGTTATCTACATAACTCTTTTAATGACTTTGATATGATTTAAGATAAGTCTTAATAGTCTTTACCTTTTTCTATTTCTCTCTAATATGATCTAGGAATAAAACAATCCTTTCACAAACATCATTACAACTAATCAGAGTGAGACATCACTTTTCATTTAAAGATACGTATGATCCTATTATAATACCTAAATAGAAACTGTTATAGGAGGAAAAAATTACCAATGGTAAATATTAATACCACATACCTTTAATGTCATGTGAGAATGATCTCAACATTTCTTCCATTATTTTAAAAGTCTTTTCTGACTGACTGTCAGTTTCAGGGTGATAAGAAAAACTCAAACAAAGCTTAGTTTCAAAATCCTTCTAAAGGGTATTCTAGTATTTTGATGTATGATAGGGACCTATATTTGACATAATTGATATGGTTTCACAATTCAGTCATAAAACATCAATATTATAGAGTTCTTCTAGAAACTCAAGAGGTAAATATTCTCTTGTTGCATGAAAATGGTCTTATATGGTAGGGAAATAAAATATAACCCGTATCACGACATTCTTTTGGGGGTAAATTGGTAATCTATTCCTCAAGTTAATATTAATTTTATCCCTATTCCACATAATAATAGGTAAATGTTTCAGGAGTCCTCTGGGATTATTTTTCTTAGCCTTAACATATTGAAAACCCAAACATCATGATACATAATCATCAATTTCTCATTTCATATTATCCAAACAGAAATGTTATTTCAGATACCTATACATCATGGTAAAACTATGGAATGTATAGAAATTTGAGCTATTAACATCATCCAATAGTTCCCCTTTATCTCAGGTATTGTTACAAAACATAACCTCATTCCAAATTTTATAAAACCAATTTCACAAACAAAGCCTTCAAATTCTGGATCATTTAAAACTTTAATTTTATTCTGAAAATACTCATCATCATATTGGGTTATTTTTACCTTTTCCAATATATATGGTTTGACCATCATTTGATAAAGGATTGGAGTCTCACCTTCTATATTAATTCTTATATCCGTATTTACTAAATCAATAAACATATAATTACTTTAAATCATCATCTGGGTTATGAGTCCATGATCTCTACTACTTATTGTACATTCTATATTATTTTCTTTTCATGTGTGGTAGTCTATTGAGAATTCATAATCATTGAGAAAATAGATCCATAATATTTTCATCATGATCTATTCTTTCTATGTAAATATGTATCTAAAACTCTTTTGATCTTCATATATTTTTCATCCTTCACCATAGATATAATATCTTCATATCTTTATAGAAAATATTACAATTGCTTACTCAAGATCATGAGTTGGATAATTTTTATTACGAGTCATCAACTACCTTGATTCATATGAAATAGCCTTATCATTTTTCACAAGTACACAACACAATCCATTACAAAATTCATCATTTGATATCCCAAACCCATCATTCAATATCCAATCATTTCCCAATATTCTATTCAATTCTCCAAAACCATTTTTCCCATTATTTTTTTTCATACAAACATAAACTATACATGTATGATCATGGTTAATGGGTTATCAAAATAGGAAAAATTCAAAATGAAATGCTGATAATATATGGATAATCTAATGAAACTACATTTCTCATTTATGTTCGTTGGTGTAGGCCATTATTGTATTTTTGTGATCTTTATACGATCTACTGAGATTCAATCATTGGAGAAAAAAAGGACAAAAAATGAAACATCATCAATCTAGATCTCATGCCTAATAAATTTACCATATAACTCCTTCCTTGTGAGAGTATCAATAATGATCTACAAGTAATTGTCCAGGTCTTCATAGAGATTATATTACACAGAAATATCATCCCTGAATACAAAAACAATATCATCTTGATATTTTTAGAATAATCATTTCCTTAAATCCATAAAAAACAAGGGTTAAGTATTGAATCCAAATATCATTATTATGAAATCATAATATTCACACCTCATTAAAAAAGTAGTCTCCAGAATAACTTCTAACATTAATTATAATTGATTATACACATAACTAAGGAAAATCTTAGAAAAGTATTTATATTCATGAAGTTGATAAAATAAATCATCAATTCAAGGAAGATAATACATGTTTTTTATAAAAATAAAATTCATCACTCAATATGAAATGTATATCCTCATAGATCCAGCTTTCTTCATAACAAAGTGAATTGGGTCTCCCCGTAGAGAAAAACATGGGTGAATAAATCCCTTATTAATTAAATACTATAGTCATTTATGATGATTCAATAATTATATATGGGAGATCCTATAGGGAGTCTTGCTTAACGTTTTTCAACCTTATATTATTTCAATGGAAAACTCAACATCGTGCTCTGGGGGTATCAGAGTAATTATTTATGAAATACAATAATGTATCTTTGTAAAATAGGTACAACATAAATTTTAACATTACCTTCTTCATGTATGGATGTTGTTCAATCTTTTTATATATGAATTTAATACATTAGAGCTACACAAGGTGGGTATAGATAAGAATCATTTGATTAAGTTTATTATCTAATGATAAGGAATTCTATATCTTCCACAGAAATCTTGATTTATATCCTATTAAAATATTTGTTCACATCATATTTTGAAATAAAATCCATAAAAAGTATTATATCAAAGTAAAAAAATGAATGAAGATATGGTTAGAAAATAAATAACATTCTTGTGTCATTATGGGGAATTTAAGACATATTTTTGAGGTAATGAGACTTCCCTTGTGAGTTTTGACTAACAACTACTTTATGATATCAAAATGGAATTATAATTTTGATAGAAAACTAGTTAGATAAAAAAATAGTGTGATGATATAGAATCAAATAATTCAGAAGATAAATTTTACAAGAGGATTAATTTACACTCTAAAACATCATTGTGTAATTCTACTTCAGCTGTTGTGATCGCATAGGTTTATCCATCTACCAATGGCCTCTTCAATGGGATATTTCCTTGAGTATTTGGACATTTATTTGAATAATTCACCATTTATTTAATGTTTAATCATTGAAAATAATTTATTTATTTCATTCCCTTTCATTAATTATCTTGATTATCCTTATATCATCACTTATGACAAACTTCCATTCCATTCAAAAACTTCCCAGAACGATTTATTCCAATATTTTCACATAATGGGAATTTATTTGTTACCCTCTTATTATTTGATGCTTTACATTTATTATGTTCATCATATAAACTCTTCATCTCCTTATTTCCATTGAACTCACATGATATAGAAATTCCTTCACTATTTTTAATGCATATAGTACTATTTCATCAAATGATGAAAATGATTGTAAAGTAAATTCCATTCAAAGAAATGACTTAAGAACATAAAATAAATGATGAATCTTGATTTATAAATCATGTATATATAGAATAACATTATATTATCGTAAAGGTAGACTCATACTCTACAACACCCTCTTATTTATTTTCATTATTCTATGTAATTTTATCTTCACTTCATTTTTTTTCACACGAGGGAAATATTTGTTGAAGAATGTATCTTTAAATTTTCTATACACTATGTGTTTCAGTTCATCATCCAACATAGTATTGTAGATCAAAAAATAAAATTTATCAACATCACCATTGGGAAAATATACCGCTATAACTACCTTTCTCATTTCTCACATCCCAATGTGAGAAATATCTTTTCATGGGACTTGATCCATTTCTTATCTACCACTATATTAGTGGTCCCACTAAAATATGGGGGATTTGAAATTATGAAATGATCAAACAAAGGTGTATCATGGGAATCATGCACTACATTAAAATTGGTTTTTATCTAGAGTTATGTTTTTAAAATTTCTTGATAAATGATTAGTTAAAAGCCTCATTTCTCATTGCTTGAAAAATCATTGTTAATGTGGGTCTAAAACAACGCATTTTTATTATTACTAATTAGTGTATTTGATAGTGCTACAAAATAATTGTTATAGGGGGATTTTATTAGTTCTTGTAAAAAGTAATAACAAAATCCCCCCATTTTATCAATTCCAGTAAAAAAGTGCTGATAAAATGGTCATTTCTCATCACTTCTAAAAAACCAATGATAAAGGAGGGACATTATCAGTGCATCTAAAAAATAACTAAAAAAATGATGGTATTATTAGAAAATTTTTAGAAGTATTAATAAATAATCCCCCCCCCCAAATTATCAATACATTATTAATGGTGCTGAAAAAAGGTATATTAAAAAAATCATTAATGGACACTCATAGCATGCCTTTTGGTCGTTTGGAGGCCATATAGACCTGTTCATCCTCAATAGAGGTGGTCGAGTGATACGGTTGGTAACAGAGGCCTGGATCTTATCAAAATATTCAATTTTATATGATGTAGATGCAAAACATACACCCAGTTATGAAATTATGGTTGTTTGATAGTCCATTGAATGTGATGATCGCAGAAAACCCTTAAAATCCCAAGAAACCCTAAAACCTCTAAAAACCCTAAAACTATCATAACATTGAATCTGAAAGTATGTTTTAGCTCCAAAACCAATAAAATAAGATCTAATTAAATAATATAAAACCAATTTCTATTAAAATAATTTAAAAAATGGATTAATATTTATTGTAGTTTCAAAAAATCAGAAATCACACTCAAATTTTAAAACGGAAATTAATTTTGATCCGGGTGTCCATTTGGGATCAACAAAATATCAAATTGAATAATGAAATAATAACTACATAGTGTATGTATAGGACCATTTCATTGAGCATTTTCACTCTTTTGGTTCCCCAAAAGGCCTAGAAAGCCTCTAAAATATAATTTTTAGTATCTGACCTCGATGTCTTAAAATTTAAACAGCTATAACATCTGATCTGCGTGTTATTTCGTCCAGTATCACATATAATATAAAATATCCTTTAATTAAATTATATTTTATTTGATTTTGATCTATAATGGAATATATGATCATATATTAGGGTTTATTCATGGTTTTTATGAGTTATAGGGGTTTCAGAGTTTATTACTATTTTTATGTGTTTTATGTGTTTTTAGAGTTAATATCAATTTTGATTATATATTTTGAAATAAATAATTTTTTTAAATATATATATATATTTATATTTATATATACATATATATATAGAAATTTCATAAAATGTAATAAAGTATAGGGTACTGGAAAAAGGAGTAGGTGTATAAGCTGGAGGTCCCAGGTTCGAAATTTGGTAAAGGTAGTGGTGCATGATAAAGAACTAATAAAGTGGTGGTGGAATCACTAATAAATGGGATATGTGTGGGAGGATTTGATAAAGATGGAGGGGTGTTGATAATGGGGGTGTGAAAAAAAATTAGACCCTTTATCTATGGAACCTTTTATCACTTTTTTAGAGCTTTTAAATGGGACCTTTATTAGCGCTTTTTGTTATCACTTTTAAAGATATGCCTTCATTATATATTTTAGTATATATTATTTTATAGCATTGATAAGTCCATTTTCTTAATTTAGTTAATGACTAGAGTTGTATAAGTGGTGTTTCGTCATTTGAGAATGGTTATTTTTCATTACTTGAGTAAGTTATCCTAATATGTTCATGATCCGATCATCTCAAACACAATTTTTGATGTCTTTATCAGTGGGGAAATCGATACATTATTTTTGGGTATTTAATCCCTTACATATATTATGTTTCACCGCTAAATAATAGAACACACTTAGTTAGTTCATAATCATCCTGAGTATTGAGTCAAAAATTCATTACTATAAAATATTTTTGAATACTATAAGGAATTAGTTTATTTATATTGTTATCTATATTTATTTAACATCTAGTTCCCATGGTTTTTGATAAACATTATCTGATACCAACTATACCAACCCCAACTTGAGAATCCTTAAATCAATATTTTTTTATACAATGGACTAGATATAAGGGATTACATCACCACGACTCGATCAGTTTTGTTTTCTGGAAGAACTAGATACATATATGGTTCCATAATTACATCGATAATAAAGTATGGAACATAACAATGGAGTGTAAACTTTATACTTGAAATTTATTCAATGATTTTATCTTCATATCCTATAGAAGGACAAACTAAAAAAATGTTGAGCTCAATTTCTTGGTAATAATTACAAATAGTTGAATCATGAATAAATAATAATTAAAGTATGTGAAATAAGACATAATCAATATTCCATGTTAAATAAGTAAACACACATTCTGTTTAATAAATAACATGAGAATGTAATGCGTCAAGATATAATATCATTGTGAAAATATTGTGTATATAAATAAATAAATTCTTAATAAAAGAAATTATTATTCCTTTGATGTCCGGTCTTAGGTACATGATTCCTATACTGTCAATACCTTTCACAACATGGTTTAAAACTGTAGGTAGAAACCTATTTAATTTGGCCAACTGATTTGTCTCAGGAGGCTTGTCGATGCATCGAGGGTCTATATGATGTCAGGACCCACCCTTCAGTATATGTACAAGGTATTCCTAATATATCTAATAATTAATTTATTTCATTAAAAAATTTATTTATCATTAAATATGTATTTTTAATATAGTATAAGAATTATAAATAATTCCCCATTTAATCCAAAAACATTTAATGTCAAAATTATATATAAAAATGGTATATAGTATAGGAAATACAGTAATCCCTGATATAAATAATATAAATATTTAAGAGAAATATAATATAAAATTAAAAATGATCTCAAAGGGGTAGTAGATACACACCATGAATATTATTATGTTAACAATAACAAATCTTAGTGAAGTGAAAATTAAGATGAATCCCATTTATTAATGCTTCAATTTTGTTGAATGTGGTTCAAAATGCATTATAATTATTTAAATAAAGATTTAAATTTATAAAAGAACCATATTTCTATTTATAATAAAATATATGATCTTATAATATCATCTTATCACATGTTTGTTAATAATATTTTGTCATCACCCTTGTTATAGGTGTTAACTTATTTGTTTTCCTATGCATGTTTTTATATATAAGTCTAGGTTCTTCTATATAGAATATACTTCCATCACCTATAGAGTTATATTAATGTATTAGATATCATATTTATTAGTTATATATATTTTTATTATAATTCATGAAGGGTGAACATGTAATATGTATCATATCACATCATAGAGATGGTAAGATGTATGTACGCACAAGCATTGTATCATTCCAATAGTGGAGAAAGGGTAAAGAAGTGGAAGTTATATTAATTTTTTCCTAATTAATATTACTTCATAATTATAATTTGTATTATTTATATCTATTACATCCATCATTATACCCATCCTTGAATGGTTGTGATGAAAAAATTAATTACACCATCGCGTAGAGATGGTAAGTCATACGTACGCACATGTAGTGCTATCGTTTTTCATATGATTGATAAAAGAGGAATATGGTTTCCCATTATCATAATAAAATCCCATTATATATATTATAAAATATTTATTACATTATCATGGAAACATAACATTAATAGGAAGAAGAAGAAGAAATAAACTTGAAAGGGTTGACTTAAAATCAGTGCCTCTTCTTAGGTAGATCTACTTTAGATCTTCATTAATGGGAACTATGCTTTCAATTTTTGGAGGAAGACAACATCCATAACTTTTATTATGATTTGTATAAGGTAATATTATAGGTTTATTATTGATAAAACTATAAAGTGTTTGTGATGATGTGAGGGATGATGTGTCCTTTTATAATTGAGGTGAGGGCACTTTTGGAAACACTATAAATGCTAAATTAATAGAAATTATTTTTCATTTCCAAATGGTTTAAAAATGTGTTATTTATTATATAAGATGATTATGGTTCTAAATAATCTAATAAAACTATTTGTAGACCTGATTAGGTCACATTATGACCATTATTTTTTGGTTCTGCCCCTTATTTAATCTCATTAACTCTTACCGTGGCGACATCAATTTTTACACCTTAAAGGTAAATATTCTTACTAAAAAAATGAAAAAACACCCATAAATTGATATTTTATGGAATTTAAAACCTTATCACATTTAATTGTATAATTTTAATTTTTTTACTAATTTTATATCCTTAAATAATGTATTATTTATTTTAAAATATCATTAATGTTAATTTTGACAATATTAATTACATTGACTATAATAAATAAAAAATAATATAAATTAAAATAATTTATTATACCTCTGATATGTCAATATAGAATATAAAATTCATGTAACTACTTTAAAATCACATGTTACATTTATTTTAATATTTTTCATATCATTTATTTGAATTTTCAATTAATTTAATAATTACTGCATCATCATTGTGCAGGCCATTAAGATAATTATATCAACCATAAATATAAAAAATATTATTTCAATGTATAATATAAATATATTATATTTCCAATACTACTTATGGTTGAATATATCTTCTCTAGTGTCATATATAAAACACTATACACTTATTCCAAAGCATAGTGTGAATTGTTTGACATTATTTTAAATAAAATACTATAATGGACCTAATTTCAACTATGTGGGTCAAAAAGGATAAATATTCTACCAAAGGAATATCATGATTGAAAATTTTTCATAAAATATTTTTTTTCCAAATTTTTTGGTCATTTAAATGTTATTATAATTTTAATTAAATTCATTTTATTGATTTTTCTTCTTCTTCAATAATCACTAGGTCGATGATACATAAGAAGTAAAGTAAATTATTTCAAATATAAGAATTAAAAATATGTTCATATTATAAAAATAATTTAAATATGTTCAAAATAATATTTTATATTTTTTCATTATTTATATTTTTTCATGGACATGTCGAAAAAACTAATTTAATTTTCTAATTTAACTTTTTACACATTATTCTTATATTACACAAGAATTTATATAATATTTTATTTATATGGGAAAAAAATTAGAAAATATCAGTAAAAATCATCATTTATAAATTATATTTAATAAAAAAATTCATGAAAAGAGTTTTTACCTCTCAACCATTATCTATAAACAACCAAAGTTGACTTTTACAATGTTTTGTAGGTGCTTCATTGGAATTGAAAATAACATTCAAATTTATCTTGAAATAATGTATCATTAACATGTTAGGAAATTAATTATAGAATTTACAATATAATATAATATAATATTCATTAAAAAATTTCATAATTTTTTTCCTATTTATTTCTGTATTATATCATAAAATAAACCATATTTTATAAAAACTATTTTTACTATTCCCCAAAATTTTATCACTTTAAAAAATCACAAAATTTCGCAATCAATTTTTTTTTTAAATTATGAGTTCCAAAAATAATTTCATTTTATCAAAAAATATTATTATGTGTAAAAAATTAATTATATTTATTTTCTCATAAAAACACTTTTTGAAGATAACATATATTTAATGAATTTATTGGATTTACTAAAAAATGTATGATTATTTCCTAACCATTAATAAATTTTTATATAATTTTAAGCTCATATAATTTAAAAAATATATTAATTCCATTTCATACTATCCAATTTAATAGATATTTTATAATGTTTTTGTTATTTTACAAATTTTAATATTATATCGCGCTTTGTTTAAGCTCATTGTTGTATGTAATGTATGCTATTGAAGAAATCGAATTTATTTAAGAAGATACACATAGTAAAATCGCGGGGTGTTATATTTTTCGTCGTATTATAATTTTAAGAAATTTAATCATGGTTTAAAAGTAATGTATATTTATTTTATACATATTTATAATCATTCATTAAATTGGATACATTAAAATGTGTTACACCGTTCATTGAGATTGTATGTCATACGTATGCATGAATGATGTTTCCATTTTTTCATCTAACTAATTGAATGAAATGTAAATAATAATACACCTTTATATGATAATTTTATGTTATAAATATCATATTTTTTCTTATAAATTATCATTATTACCGTAAATGTGAAATATATGTGAAAATGAATGACACCATATCGTGGAGATAGTAGTACATACGTACACTTGAGTGACGTTATCATTTTGAAAAAAATTGGATGGTGATTACGTAGAAATAATATTATCTTTCCAAAGGATATAAATTTATTATAAATATCATATATAATAACTATTCCCATCATAATACTCATCTATATGATATGGTGACGAAAAATTAATTACATCGCTATGTGGATGCGTTATGCCATATGTACCCACGAGTTATACATTCACATCTTATTTGATGGGAAATGATGTGTAAATTAGATTATTAATAATATTAATTGTATTTAATTATATTTAGGATACATAATAAATTATTTTATGATAGACATTATATATTTATATGTGGTAAGGGAGAGTTGAAAACGAAAGTGATCGGTTGGAGCGATTACCTCTTCTTCGAAACATCTGCATTGGATCTCCTCTAAAGGGATATAAGGTTGGTATTTTGAGAATAAAATAACCAATATAAGTTTTATATGTAATTCTATAAATGAAAATAAAAATGGATATTTGATCTATTAGGATAATAATTATTTGACATATTTAGGGAGGAGGTGATCTTTTACCATTGAGGTGTGGGTTACATTTGAAATTTCATTTAATATTAAATTATAATATAGTCATTTTATATTCTAATACATCAAAATGGACATGTATTCAAATATAATAAATATTAATGTTGTAAAAGCATAAAACAATAGAAATTTGACAAGTATTTGAGTTGTTTTAAACATTATTATTTCGATTAACCATTAGTTAACTGATTTTTATTTTTAACTACATTTACCAAGTTATAAATATAAAAAGGTGGTAATTATTAATTATAATTTTTCAAATGCAACTATAAATGAAATATTTATGAAATTTCATATAATATAATAATAATTTTTTATTTTTAAATATTTATTTAGGATTTTTAAATAATATAATATAATATTATTTTGATAAAATTTCATCACTACCAATTTTCAAAATATTCATTACATTGACTTTAAGAAAATCATAAAAAATATTACATCAAAATATTATTTCATACACCCATAGCATCCCATTAAAATATATAAAATTCATTTATAACCTTCATTAATTGAAAATTTATTTATTTTAATATTTTCAAAATCATTAATTTGATTGTTTCATTAATTGAATAATTACTATGTCGTTGTTCTGTAATTATTTAAGGAAACTAATTCATCACTATGATTTAAAAATACAATATGATGATGTATATAAATATTTAATATTTCATAATACTATATAAAGTTGAAAATATCATTTGGATAACCCCATTTGAAAAATGTTTTTTTATTTAAAATAAAATTTTCACATTAGTGACTTTTCTTAAAATAAGAAATTATAAATTCTATAATCCTATCCAAGTGACCCTAAAATTAATAAATAAAATTATACAATTAGAATAAGTCTCTTAATATAAAAATAGAGACTTATATACGTTCATAACATTCCTTTTACCCCAGGTGTACATATAAGTGATATTTAAGGCAATAAAAGTGACATTTAGTGACTTTCTTAGATATAAATAATAAATAAGACATTTACCCATAAAAGTGACCATTAAATGGATAAAATTATATAATTATGTGTTAAGTATTAAATTTAATTCATCTAATAAAATTTTTAAAAGTTTTAGGATTATTTTATAGTCCTTAACATTTTATTTTTAACATAAATTACACAATTTACCCTTAATGATTGTAACGAAAATTACCAAGGTGAGTAGTAATACTAGCCAAAATTAAAATTAAAATTTATAATTATTATATACCGAAATATATAAAATATTCTATACATTTTAAAAAAATCAAAACACATATTTTTTATAATTTCATTTAAAATAAAACTAGAAAAACTCTTTGAAAAACAATAATTCGGGAGAATGTCCATTATAAACAGAAAATGTTTTATAATAAACTCTCATATAAACTCTTTTTGTAAAACCATTATTTTATTATTTTAAATCAAAATGTTCTAATTAATATTTAAAACTAATAAAAAACACATTTTTACCTTTTATATACTTTAAAAGTATATACAGTTTTTAGTAAAAAAACTGTATATTCACTATTCATTGAAAATTTTATTTTTTCAAACAAAAATAAAAAATATACATTTATGATAAATTTTATATTATGAAAATAAAAAAGGAAATTAATTTTTTCTAATAAATGTTCTGTAACTTTTATATATAAACATTCCCTCGTAAAAAGAAAAGAACTCATTTTTAAAGTTAATATATTTTTGAAAAATAATGTGAGTTACTAAAAATTCATTAATCACTTATTTATGAACAAACCAATAAATTCATATATAGTTAGACATTAATAATTATTAAATAAATAATTTATTAATATTCATTCATACCAATTAAATTTATTAGGTTATAATGGAAAAATTATATTGTTATATTATTTTTTGATTTATCTTAACTTATTATAGCATTCAATGTATGTTATCAATCAAACCAGATTATTTAAAAAACTATTTCACAAAAATATTATGGGGTCTAATTATACATTTAAAAATTAAACTTTTAAATTCATCTTTGTAATAAATTATATAAAAATTTATTTATTTATTCATAGAAACCTACAACGTAAAACTGGATAATAAAAAATCCCTTAAAAAGGAAAAGTGGGAAACGTAAAGGTTACCAAAAGTAACACATAACTATATATTATAATAGTGAAAACCTTACATTATATATTTTTAATGGAAAATTAATAAAAAAATAACTAATACAGGGTGATAGAAAATGTTGTGATGATAAGTTCAATGACTACAAAACCATAGACCAAATAGCTCTGAAATGTTTCATTAAAATCATTATAGATGATGATAATATGATAATATTGTATTTCAAAAATACTTTGAGGAGATATACTTACTTGATTTATTTTCACATGTACAATTTCACTCATTGGTTGTGCCTTGATCAATATTTTATTCATCCCTTACTATATGAAATAAAGATAAAATTTTAATGCCTGAATAACTAGTGGATCATAAGATCCATAATGGGATTATAATTCATTCTGTCCCTATATAATTATAATTATTGAAAAAATTTATAACATGTTATAAAATATGAATAAATAATCATATTATGAATTAATATATTAATTTTTAAATATTCTTCTTAAATTTAACATAAAGTTTTTCATAAATGGTTACCCTTATAAACCTTCAAAAAGATTAAAATCCAAAAATTTCAAAAGAAGGTCACAAAATTCCCAAAATCAACTTATCATTTTTCCTCCAAATATCTCTTGATATCTCTTAACTATTACACACCGATCATGTGAATTCTATTATCATTTTCTCTCTTGAAACATTTTAATTACCTGAGTTTTTGTAAAACCATAGTGAAATCATTAAATCATTGAAGAATATACTCATTATTCACACTATAAATAAAAAGAACTTTAAAATCATTACATGATATCATAAACCACCTTTTCATTATATTAATAATCTTTTCGATGGTAATAATTATTATATAATTTATTTTATAACAATCAATCATCTATAAATCTCGTTATTCCAATATCTTGCACATATTAATATCCATCCTTCAATTAATCATGTATTCTCTAAAAAACTACATCAATCGCATTTCATGTTTACTAGTATAATTAAATGTATAATTTCATATTCGTAATGGAAAAATATATTGGACCAATATATAGTTATTTAATTATTTCATAATACCATAAAAGTACATCTACAACATTATTCATAAATTTTAATACATAACCACTCAATCATTCCACCACTTCGTTGTATTACACCATATCCACAATATTAACTGAATGATATTTCCCATTATATTGGGGTATAAGATGTTGATGACATTGATTGTAATATTTAACCACTGGATTTGGGAAATTATTATCAATATTCACATTTCCTTTAAACAAGATTCATTGATATTTTGGGGTGAATTTAGTGCAAAATTATTTTTATTTGCATCATCTGTTAACTTTTTTCCCACCACATCAATAATCAATTGCCCGATGACCATATTTTTTGCAACGTCTCAGAATTTACATGTAATTTTTTTATTTATATGGAATTATTTCGAGACAGCTAAATTCAACGACATGAGATTATGAGGTCTAGAGAGCCTATAATATAATTTTCAACTTTTTTTAGGAACGTTGAGAAAACATACAATTGCAATTTTCTATCATTTGAACCATCGATTTGTTTGATAATTTGTGGGAATCATTGAATTCAGAACGTTGGGATTCACCAAGAAATAAATTATCTTCAACCGGAAATGGCCGAGTAGAAAAGTTATTTTTCATAATTTTAATGAGAAATAATAAAATAATTTTAAAGAATTATTTTATTTTTGTTATCATAGTTCAGTGGCCGAGAAAGATGCTATAGGGCTATAATGAGGCGGCAGCGATGCACATTTATGAGTCTCATTCATTGGCTCATTAGCTCACATCATAACGACATTTTGATGGCGCATAACAGTGACTCTATTTCATAAATAAAATAGCTTAACGACAATGTGTTGCACCATAATGGGAACTATTTGATGTGCTCCTATTTATAATTTGACGTGATGAGGAAATTTTGAATAATGAAATTGGAGGATTCTCTAGAAAACCTATAATAGACATCGATGCCCGAAAAGACTGAAGAAAGTCGGTGGAACTTATCCTTCTTCGAAGCCTTTTGAATATTAGATCTGAGAAGTGACACTGACGTCTTAACCCCTAGATGATGAATGTGTGGTAATGAAATTCAAGAGGTATGGTTTATTTGATTTCAATGTTTGTCATTCTTATTTAAAAACAACTAATGAAAATTAAACCGTGAAAAGGTTAATCCGCAGACCACTCATTCTTGTGGGAGGGTGATTTATTTTGGGTTTAATTTAAAAATATTTAACTATTGTTAATGTTCAAATTAAAATTCCCAGACCTCCCTTGTTATTATAAATTCTAATACGGAGGGAGTGGGCCAACTTGAATAAGTCCTGAGCCCCTCCTCCATGGTTTATCTTCAAGAAAAAACTCTTTAATTGACGGTAAGTTAGTTTTGAGACCATCACAGTGGAGAAGGTGTTCCCCAGAGAACACGGTTGCAAGCAGCGCGAAGAGAAGACCACCGGTGCAGACCCGGTGGTCCGCGAAAAAATCCACCAGTGCACCAGCAACAGTTGTGGCACAAATGAATGACGACACTGGCCCGCGGTTGGAGTCATTAGTGGGAGGCAGTGGGCCACGACGTCATGCCGAACAGAAGGTCGCAATCGGATCGGGCCGTGGAGCAGTAGGATAAGCCGCCAGCCAAGCTGGTAGCTTGAGGCAGCGGATGCAGATGATAGATTGTGTCATGGATCCGCAAAAGCGGCACTGATCTATGTCCTTCATGATGGGCTGTGTTCACTAGAACACTGTGGAGGAGGTGATGTGTGGTGACCCTAGGGCGATAGAGGGGCACAAATGTGTCTCCCGGCCACGTCCAGTGAGGATGATTGCTCCACCTCTTGTGGATCGAAAGGGGCGTGAACCCCTTGTAGGCTAGACCCTTACTACGGTCCAGACCCATAGCTCCCCAGGCTAGTCCATCCTCCTTCCCAGCAGGCTGCACAACATCGGTGGGTCGGACACGCACCTAGTGGATCAGACACGCACCTAGTGGGTCGAACCCGCACTTGTGTGCTGAACCTGAGGCCTCTTCAGGCCCGACCAGACTAGGTCAGGTCATTGGGAGACCTAGCCGGCTAGACACTATGCCAACCTGGCTTGGTCAAAAGAGGCCTATTGGGCCTGGTCGACAGGCAAGGCCATACCAGACCGACCCTGTCCCACACCAGGTCAGGTCTGGTCTGTCAGAATGAAACAGGCTATGTGGAACCCCCTGAGCCAGGTTTGTCAGATTGGATTGACCAGATCAAATCGATCCCCATCGCAACCATCCCCTTAGTTACTAAAACACATGTATCTTGTAAATTATTCATCCCTTTGATACGATATTTGTAGTGTTGGGACCCTCTCGAGAAGGCGTATTTTTAGCACGCCTTGTGGGGACTTTCATGGAAACTGAGAAGTCACAGATGGCTTGAGGAGTGGTTCTCCCATGCATTCTATGTACATAACCCTATAGTTGGCTGATACCTAATGACTTCTTGACTATGTCCAAGTGGGAAGCGGCTCTATCTGACCGAGTAGGCCCACAGTGGGGAGAGGCTATGTGTTTCCCCATAGAACAATGGTACTCAACCGAAGGAGTACCCCACTATGACTAAGGTGGGAAGAGGATATGTGTGACCCGGTGGGACCATAAAGGGGAGAAGCTCTTTGAGAACTAGAAAACCAATGATACTCATCAGGGATGAGCACCACAACAGTTCATGGTTAGTGAGAAGCATCTCTGTTTGACCTATCATCCCCATTGTACTCGATAGAGAAGGAGTTTTTCAACAGTCTAGGTGTTCAATGATGTGAATATTTATTCTACTATAAATACCCTAGAATATACCTGGTGTGAGTTGTCTTGTCTTTTTTTTATTTGATGAATTGTTGTGTGTTATTTCATTTTGGTTTTGGGGTCCCTACTGAGTACTATGTTAGTCACCCTTGAACAGGCTTCACCACGGAGGTGTTTTTTCTAGTGCAGACGACCGACGATATGATAGGGGTGCTAAGGAAGATGGGATTATGGATTCCCTGACTTTTGAATTTTTGGCCATGGACCAGGGGGGCCCCAATAGGACCGAGTGGCTAGGACATACTACTTAGGTTTTTAGTACCTTCACTAATGTTCCAATCGGTTGGGGTTTTCTGCGGATGGCCATCAGAGTTCACTTTTTGTACATTTTTTTCAATTATTGTTGGGATTGTATTCTATCCCACTTATGTTTTTTTGTACATGAAATCCTATTCTTTCAGTGGTACATGTTTCCCATTTTTAGTGTGTCGGGATGTGTTTGGGTGTGTATAGGCATATAAGAACATAGGTAAATGCCTCCTACTTGCAGGTTGACACCTCCGGTGCTAGTTGCTAGCCCCTAGCCTCCAGGAGGTGTCTTGGGTTATTCATGGCATGGACCCCCCCACCGTCCCCAAGTGATGGGTTGTGACAAAGTTTATCATAGGGTAGTCAGTTTCCCCTCAAAGACTGGGAGTCTGTTTTGTTTTGGGAAACAATGTTATGTTTTGCGAGTTTGACATTCAGATTTGGGGAGTCCAGTATTGGTATGACAGCTGATGTATCCATACACTATGAGCATGAATTATGTTATTGGATATATATATATTGAAACTTTGGTTTCATAAGGTGTATCCTTATTTTTAAATAAGATTCAGCTCACTAGGTATGACTTTCTAACCATGGAACATATTTATCTATCTCAGGTTGCCACCACGTGGATGACAACCCAATATCCTGATGCGATGTCATTATGACAACATTTCTAGAGATGAGGCGTCTGTTCAAGGAACAATTATATAGATGTTCTCATAGGGTGGTGCACCAGTGCTACCACCACCTAATGGTTAGCCTATACTATCGGTGGTTCTGACAGAGTATGTTCATAGGCTCATTGCCCTGCATGAGTTTTGGAGATAGAGATCTCCCTGGTTCTGGGAGAGATGGATCCTCAGGTCACTAAGGAATTTCTAGTGGATGTGACGTGGGTGTACCACCTAGTGAGGACATAGCCCGACCAAATGAAGATCTCCACAGTGAGCGTTCTGCAAGACTCGGCATGGAGATAGTGGATCTTGACAATCTAGACTCACGATGAGGTGACCCTCACTTTGAATGAATTTTAGTGGCTTTTCCAGGAGGATTTTTCCCCATGACGTTGAATTTTGGGAACATTCAGGAGTTTATTAACCTATAGTAGGATAGCATGACAGTTTTCAAGTACTTAGAAAGGCTCACAAAGAATTCCCTCTATTCCACAGACATGGTGTGAGACCGTTTATTCTGGGCTCGAGCCTTCAAGCAGGGACTCAGTCGGGAGATCAGGGATTCAATGATGTCTCTCAGCATCCCTACCATGTTAGGGGTGATGGATCAATCCCTTTTAATAGGGATTTTCTTTGAAGGGCAGGCACCCATTGTTAGAGATACTAGAACACCCCTGGTGGAAGAGTCTTAGGCTGGTTGCAGTCTTTAGATTTGTGGTCCTAGACATACCAGATCCTTCAGAGGGTGACCCCAAGATATAGGTTTGGTGGTGCAGGGCTCCCAGTACTGAGGGAGTCAGCAAGGAGCCAGGAAGTGATACATGTGCGGTGGGCAGGGACGCATGGCATGTGACTATCCAACCCACCATACTAATGACCAGCAGACGACCAAGGTGTTTCTAATGCAGAAACATCGGTTCAAGCAAGGAGGTATGTAGGGTGGCATATGCGGAAGACAAGATGGATGAGTATCAGGCGATGGGAGATAGATTTACATGTTACTGTCACTACCCCCTGGTGGTCCACGCCGACCTCATTGAGATGGCGGACTGGGGTGAGCTCAACTCCAGGCCACTGAGTCTTATGACCACAGTGCTCCAGATTTGATCCGAGTTACGATCTGTGTCTTATCCACTCAAGTTCCAGGACTTATAGTCACAGGTTTTATTCACTCCTTCATTTACACAACTCTTGTCTGGATCTCGTTGATTCTGGTGGAGACATTGGCTTGATATTTATGACTAGAGACTCATATGGGAGGGGATTCAACGATTACACACAGCTTCCGGCAAAGTGAGCTTACTCTATGAGGTGAGAGCTTTGGCTGGGATCTCTTAGTAGCAGCATCAAGGCCTTATGACATCATCTTGGGTTTAGAATGGTTATCCACAGTCCATGCTAAGATCTACTATTTAGGTCTATAGTGTTGTGTGTTCATGGAGATAGAATCATGTTTTCCATCATCATTGAGAAGGAAACCTTTGCATCACATGATGTACTTTATCAAAGGAGGTTATAGAAAATCACTCACCTATTGGCTAGCCTCACCCTCTATGCAGTGGAGGATAGGAGTCTATGATTTCGTATAGTGGAAGATGAGTACAAGTATTTTTTTCCTGACGAGGTTCTCAGGCTACCTCCTCGATGATAGGTAAACTTCTGTATTGACCTATACCCCAGGATGACAATAATATCCACAATAGCATATCGAGTGGCATCCCTGGATCTTTGTGAATAGAGGGTACAACTAAAGGAATTTTAGAAGAAGGGGTTCATAATACCTAGAGTTTCACCATTGGTAAACCTATAACTTTTCTCCAAGAATTCATATGGTAGTTTGAGGTTTGCGTAAACATCTAGTGCCTAAACTAGACAAATGTGAAGAATAAGTGCTCACTACTGAGAATTGATGACTATAGAGACCAGATGAAGGGAAGAAAGTGGTTCTCAAAAATTGACCTCAGATCAGGCTATCACCAACTTCAGGTACGTGATAAGGATGTACTTAAGAAAGCCGTCATGTGTTGGTAAGTCCACTATGAGTTCTTGGTGATGCCTTTTGGCCTGAACAATTCCCCAACAGTGTTTATTGGCCTCATGAATAGGATCTTCCAGCCCTACCTCAACTGGTTCGTCATGGTCTTCATTGATGACATCTTGGTGTATTCAGTGTCGGAGGAGCAGTACACTACACACCTATAGATAGTCATGAATATACTACAAGAGCAAAATATTTATGGTAAGCTCTTAATGTTTCATTTCTAGATACGAGAGGTCCTTTTTTGGTACATGTCATCTCAGAGGCTAGAATTGTAGTGGATTAGGAAATGATAGAGGCAATACTTTATTGGGATCCACCTAAGAGTGTGATTCAGGTGTGGAGTTTCCTAGGATTGGTTGGTTGCTAGTGGAGACTTGCGCCTTACTTCTCCATGGTAGCTTCACCCTTGTTAGAATTTACTAAGAAGGGGCATCCTTTTATGTGGATTGAAGAGTTTTAGTAGAGTTTCCAAGAGATGAGGAGACTAATGAGTGCCCCAATCTTTTGGCTACCAGAAGAGGCTGTTGGGTTTGTAGTCTACTGCAATGCATCAGGGACCAAACTAGGTTGTGTCCTAGTGAAGGACCAAGTGTTGATAACCTAAGGTTCATGGATGTTGTGAAAGAATGGGTAAAACTAAGAAACCAATGATCAAGAGTCAGCAGTAGTGGTATTTGTATTGAAGATGTTGAGGCACTACATGATGGGTGAATGGTTTATTATTTACTCCCATCACAAGAGTCTCAGGTATATCTTCTCACAGAATGACCTGAACCTGAGACAATAAAGATGGATGGAGTTCATCCAGGTCTACAACTATGAGATAATCTACACTTCTAGGAAGGGGAATGTAGTAGCAGATGCACATAGCATGAGGTCATGACTATTGTTACTGAGTGAGATGATAGAGAATATAGTCGTGTGATAGATAACTACCATGGATAGAGATGTAGAAGCTTACCACATGTCTATTATTGTCACTCCCCCAATACTTCAGCAAGTTCAGGAGTCTCAGATATGGGACATTGACTCTGAAGCCCGACTTTCTCAGATATCCTTAGCATTTCCTCCTGTAGGATTTTTTGAAAGTCGGGAGGAAAAAATATTCTTTTGAGGATGCACCATTCTACACATGAATCTATGAGAGGAGGTGTTGAAGGAGTCCAAAAATACCATTTAGAGATACATCTGGGAGTGGAAACGATATACAAGGACCTTCGACGTCATTACTGGTGGATGGGGATGAAGAAAGCCAAGTTGGGGTTCGTATCAAAATGCCTCACTTCTCAGTAAGAGAAGGTGGAGCATTAGGTACCAACAATCATAGCTCATCCACATGAGGCGCCAAAATAGATGTGGAATTGTGTCTCTATGGATATAATGGTAGCTCTACTATGTATTCCTAGGGTAAACGATTCTATTTGGGTGGTAGTTGAATGAATCACCATGTAGGATCACTTCCTACTCATTCATGAGCATGGGATGGTAAAGGTTTTGGGACAACACTAGATCCAAGAGATTTTGTGGCTTCATAGGGTGCCTTAAACTATCGTCTCAGATCACGACACCCACAACATATCTTAGTTTCGGAAGGGATTGCAGGAGGAGTTTGTGACACATCTACACTTGAGAATAGCTTTTTATCCCCAGACGGACGTTCAGATAGAGCATACCATAAAGAGGTTGGAGGATAAGCTTCGTGCTTGCATCCATTATTTTTGTCATGGTTGGGAGGACCACCTACCACTGGTTGATTTTGCAAACAACAACAGCTATCACTCCACCAATGGCATGGCACCATTTGAGTCATTGTATGGGCGGCATTGAAGATCTCCCATATACTGGACAACCCCAAGAGAGTTGGCACTTATAGGCCTAGAGTTTATATAGACTACCACTGAAAAGGTGAAGATAATCCCAGAGAGGATGAGGACATCATAGATAAGGTAAAAATATTATGACGACAAAAGATGGAGACCCTTGCAGTTCGAGGAAGGATATCATGTGTTCCTTTGGGTCTCACCCCAACTAGGATTGCATTGATTTGGATGGGGAGAAAATTTATCTCCGAGGATCATTGATCCTTTTCAGATCCTGAACAGAGTTGGAGAGGTGGCATACCACCTAGGTCTTCCCCCATAGATGCACTAGGTATATTATGTTTTTCATATGTCACAGTTGGGGAGGTACATTCTTGACCCATCACACATCATTGACTTTGGTGAGCTAAAGATTGATTATGGGGTTACGTTTTCGGAGTTACTAGAGGAGATAGAGTATCAACATGAGTGAGTCCAATTTGGATTGAAGATTCCTCTAGTGTGCATCTGATGGCAGCATGAGAATCTCCAGGAGAGCACATGGGTTCGGGGGACTCAGATTCATGCTCAATAACCCCAGCTTTTTGTTTAGTTGTTATTTTGGCTGTCGAGGATGCAAATCCATAAGGTGGGGTGAATTTAATGTCTTGAAATTACTTTTTAATTTTGTTATTAATATTTAATTATTTTGAGACTGCAACATTCGACGACACATGATTCCGAGGTCCGGAGAGCTCGAAATGGAATTTTGAACTTTTTTACGGTACGTTCAGTAAACGTGCGAGTAGTATTTTCTATCTCTTAAAACATAACTTAGAACAAAAATATGAAAACACCATTGAATTTAGAATTTCAGGATTTTCTTATTAATGACTTTTATTTTTCTAGTAAGGGCCAAACAAAAATTTTATTTTTTACATTTCATGAGAAATAATAAAATAATTTAAATTAATTATGTCATTTTCTTTCTCAATGTTGAGTGGAAGATGGCAATGTAATGGGGGTAGTGATGAGGCAGTGATGATGTTAATTTATAAGGCTCATCAATGACTCGTTAACTTGCAACATAATCATTATTTAATGCTTCTTAATAGTGAAACTGTTTCATTAATTAAACAGCATAACGATGTAACATCACACCATAACAGGAATGATGTGACGTGATCCTAATTATAAATTGAAACATTGGGGAAACATGGATTAAATAAATTGGAGGATTCTCTAGATAAACCTTGATGAACTTCCACCCCAACAAAGAACAAATAATTCTAGTGGAACTTTTCCTTCTTCGATGCCTTTTGAATATTTGAACTGACAAGTAACTCCAACGTCTTAACCCCTTGAGGACGAACATGCGGCAAAAAAATTAAGAGGTAGGGGTTATATGATAATGATGTTTCCCCATAATTATTTTTCAATAAAGAACATAGATTAACCCATGAACAGGTTAATATGTGGACTGTGTGTTCTTGTAAGAGGGTGACCTCATTGGGGTTTCTTTATTTGGGATTTGACTATCATTATTGTTCAAATTAAAATCGTTGAAACTCCCTTGTTTTACTATCATATATCACTGAGGGTGCAGGATGACACAAACCAGGCCCGAGCCCCTCTTCCATGGGTGTTCTATGTGTAAAAACTCTTCAATAGATGGAAATTCATTTTTGAGTCTCTCATGGCGGAGAAGACGTTCCACTAAGAACGTTGGTGCAAGCGGAACAAAGAGAGGACCGCCGGTTCGGACATGATGTTTTGCAGAAGATTCCACCGGCACAACGGCCTTGACTGTGGCACTGGAGACTGCTGGAAGTTTCCCGTAGCGGTGGCCACATGTGGGAGGTGGCACACCATGATGGCATGATAGAAGGAAGGCCACGGCCGGACCGGGCCACAACGTAGTAGGAGAAGCCGATGAGAGAGCTGACGACTGGAGGCGGTGGACACGGGTGCTCGATGATGTTAGAGACACGGGGACATGAAACCGAGATTTATCCAATGTAGCCAGCTACGGTCCTTGTATGACAGTGGAGGAGGTGACCTACGACGACCCACGAGGTGATGGTAGGGCACAGACACAGCTCTAGGCCGCGTCCAACAAGGCAGACTGGTCCACCTCTTGCAGATCGGACAGGGTTTGATCCACCAGTTGGATATACCTGCACTACAGGCTGGACCCGTAGCTCACCATGTCAGGCTGGTCATGATACCCAGTGGTCATGACTATGCCTGCAATCCAGACACAAGTCCTCTTTAGGCAGGACTGGACTAGGGCATGTTATCGGGTGACCTAGTGGGCTGGACCCTCTGACATCCAAGACGGGTCATGTGGGGCATATTGGGCATATTGGGCCTTTCCCCTTGGACAGGCCAAGACAATTTGACCCCAACCCACAGTAGATAAGGTCGGTTCTGTCAAAATGAACAAGGGTATGTGAAACCCTCATGCCAGGTTGGTTAGGTCGGTCCGACCGGATCAGACCAAGCCCAATTGCAACTGGCCCCCAGGTTACTAAAACGCCTGTATCTTTCAAACTGCGCATCTGATTGACATGATATTTTTGGTGTTGGGTCCCACTCATGGTGGAGGATATTTCAGCAAGCCTTTTGGGGACTTTAATGGATTCCGAGATTTAATTTATGGCTTGGGGTGCGGTTATCTCATGAACACTACATATGGAACCCTTCGGTTGGATGAGACCTGAAGACAGCTCGACAATGGCTCAGTGGGAAGTGGCACTATGTTATCTAAGAGGCCCTTTGTGGGAAGAGGGTTTGTGTGACCCGACAGACCCATGGTACATGACACGAGGAGTACCTTAGTTCGTCCAAGGTGGGAAGTGGCTCAATGTGACTCGGTTTCCAACAGTGTGGATCGGTTCTGTGTGAACCATCATACCAACAATACTCATTAGGGACATTACCCACAACTATTCAAGGTTAGTGGGAAGCGGCTCTATGTGACCTGACATACCCACTGTACCTGATAGAGGTGGAGTTCACTAGAATATGATGTGTTCGATGACGTGACTGATGATGCTACTATTAAAGCGATAAAATATACATGGTGTGAGTTGTCTTGGGTTTCATATTTTACTTCGAAATTTTTTTGTGTTTTCTTTTATTCTTATTTTGGGGTACCTACTGAGTAATGTGTTACTCAACCATGCACGGGATTCTCCTACACCTGTTGTATCGAGTGCAGATGATCGATGTTACAACAGGGGTGCTTAGGGAAACCGGATTGATGGACGTGATGACGGTGGACTTGGTGGCCTATAACCAAGCATGGCCTAGTAGGAACAGTTAGACACGAATTACTACTTTGAATTCCATTATATTCACTACTCTCCTGATTATATGGGGTTTTTATGGATATAAATTAGAGTTACCTTTTTGTACTTCTTGTTTTTAGTTGTTGTTGGGTTTGTATTCTAGCCCACTTACTTTCAGTTGTAATTGCTCTCAGCTTGATTAAGTGGTACTTGTTTCCCCTTTCAAGTGTCTTGGGATGTGGTTGGGTGTGTGTGCGCATATAGGTAGTTAGGAAAATTCCTCCTAGTTACAGGTTGATGCCTTTGGCACTACTTACCAACCCTTGGATTTTAGGAGGTGAGCATGGGGTAGTCACGACACAGCCCCCATGGTATGGTTTGTGACAATTTTCCACACAGAAAATCATTTACTAGTCCCCTTAAGACAAATTACATCATGTTTATTTATACACTTTTTTTATAAAATATGGCTTGTATTTTTTTCTACATGGTTTTTATATTTTCCATTAATCTCCATCTTCTGTTCCTTATCTAAATTGTGATATTGATACATAGGTACATCGTATATTCAAAAATATATGGATTATTAGAAAATTTCATCCTAGCTAATGAAGTTACATATGGATAAATAACAATAGAGACATGACCTTATTTTATTGAATAATAAACCAACCTTACATTCAGGTTGGATGATAATTCCAAAAGCTTACCTCACTATTCAGGGAAAATTTTATTCAAAGGTTCCAACATATTCATCATTATTTTTTATTTACATAAGTAATTAATTATACATTTTTATATGAACAACACGATGAATGTAATTATTTCTATATATGTTCTTGAACTCATCCCATTCCATGAACATAATTTCTTCATGTTACCTAATATTCTTGATAAGATTTCACTATTTATTGGCTTCACCTTCATAATGATAGATATCAAAAATAAGATTCTCGTGATTTTAACACTGGAAAACCAAAAATATATTTTCATTGGTATTGACACATTTCTCACCCTCTAATAGATAAAAATAACTACTGAAATAAGGTAAAAATTACACCTTGAGGGACTTAATAGAATTTTTTTCATTCCATTGTTCTTGTGAAGTCAATCATGATACATTGCATGAGAATTTTGTTTTATAATAGAAAAAATATTTATCATTCATGTATCCATAACATTCAATTTCATAGATGGAAAATCATTGCATTTCCCATGAAAATCCAATTCAAACGTGGTTCCATTGGGTTCAATCCACTAACTAAAACCAAAAGGTATAGTGTGAGAAATACTAATAGTAGTGAGTAAACCACATAATCGTGAGATTATATATATAAATAATGACACTTCATGTTTTATAAATGACACATAAGGTTTAAATTAGGTGATTCATGATCTTTATAAGAAATTTATTATTTTTTCTTATACTTAGTAATATCCCCAGGGTTTTCATAAATTTTTACTAACCCAAATATCCAAATATTTTCTAAAACTGAATTTGTATCAAACTATAAAATCCCAATATTTTCATACATATATATTACATATTTTTAGATAAATAATACTATTATACAAACTAGAACTATAAAGGATTAAATTAATTTAAGAATATATATATACAATCAAATTATTTTATGATATATCTTCAAAATATCTAATATAGATCTTACAAATTAATAATCTATATATTAATACCTACTAATAGTTTTCTTCATATCCTGGGGAAAATAAACATAATAAAAGGGTGACATTGGATTCTAAATAAGGGAAGAAAATGTTTATATCCATAAAATCAAGATCATAAGGATATAAAAATATGAACATTATATTTTAAAACAACACCTTACATAATATATATCATAATGTTGATTCATGGAATGAATCATGGAAGTTCAAAAGGAATAAATCATAAATGATCTTAATCGGTAAAAAAATAAAATAGGCATAAAAATGGAATTGTGGAAAACATATAAGAATATAAAATGCTAGTTTATAAGAAAGAAATATTTTACAATAATACTAGAGTTTCTTGGGTCCACTCCCCAAACCATCATAGTCGTCAACATTCACTTCCAACACTATCATGGTAAATAAAGACCTTTACTGAAATACATTCACTCACCATTCCATCCCTATTTATCACATGTGATATAATTAATTACCTAATTCTTTAAAGGGAGATATAGGTCCCACCCTAACCATATTGAAAAAAACTAAATATGTTTTCAACATTAATATAATTAATTAATCATATTAGAACCCATATAAATAAATCGGTTTCATAAAAAATTCGCCATAACATAACTCATAGGAAAGTAAAAGAATTCTTAAAAATCATGGCATTATAAACAAAAACCATTCGGAGAAATCATAATAATGTAATCCTTGAATAATAACCCCAATAAACATAATTAAATAAAATAATGTTAACTTATATGGAAGAAATTTTATAGATCACTCTAAATATTTCTCAAGGGAAATATCCATTCTTTTTTAAAATCATTTTTTAATGAAATGAAATTACAAATGAAAGAATATTATTTATAATGAACCTCTTAATAATAGAAAATAAAATTCAACAAATTAGGGAATTATGAACTTTATAAAATCGTATCATGTCGTATAAGTAAAAAAATTCCTTTTATATTTTTTCAGAAAAGTCACAAAGATCCTTGTTTTGAAAATGTCAAAATAATTTGTCAAACTGTTTTGTAACAAATTCATAAACATGAAAAATTAACCTAAAAATTTCATTGGAGAATATTAGAAACCATTTTTTAATTTTTTTTTAATAAAACATTGACGTGGAAGAGAAATATTTCCCCAGTGTATTCTTAAATAGAAACACTCTCAAATATTGTAGAGATTTTGAAATAAAGCCATAATAATATCATATCATTGAAGAGAAAATTAATCAAATCAATTGATTATTTTTATTAAATTAAAATAAATATATAAATTTTTTAAATAAAACACAATATAATTAAAATTAATTTCACAGATAATTTTAGAATGAAATAATCAATGAAATAATTGTCTGACCCATGAATGGAAACAGAGTTAAGAAATATTATACCTGATGTATTGAATTGTTTTATTCATATTGAAACCAAATATATAATAAGTATGAATTTATTTTACATTTCTTCCATGAAAATATATATATCATATCATTTATTTTTTTATAACATCTTATCATCAGTTTATTAGATTTTTGTTATTCAAATCATTGTTTTGGGTGATAAATATTTCGTTGTCCAAGCATTTTTTGGTTTAGTAGTCCAGGTATTTATACTTTGATCATAGTCCCATAATATCGACAATTTTAAACATGTTATAAACATAATATATATTCATTATATAAATATTTATAATCACTTCAAAAAAGTACAGATAGAAAAATGAATTACATCATTCATGGAGATGGTCAGTTGAACGTCCACATAAACATTATTTCCAATATTAATCCTAATGTAATGAAATAGAGGTAATTAATAATAAACCATATAGAATTATTATTATAGAATATATATCATATAAGCTCAAAAAAATTATCCTTATTACCATTCATGTGAAATATAAGTGAAAAAAATCCCATTGAATCATGGAGTTGGTTGTCAATACGTATGCACGAGAAACACTATCACTTCTCAAAATAATAGATGATGGAAAGGTGTACAAAATATTATCCTCAAATCGGTATAATTATATTTTAATTATCATATATAATCTCTAATACCATCACAATACCCTTCCAAATAAGATGGTGATAATAAATTAACTCAACAACTACTTGGATATGATAACATGTATGTACGCACAAGCGATACAATCATGTCTTGATAGTTGGGTAAAATGGTTTATAATGGTTTTTTCATAATAATAATAAAATTTATGAATATTGAGGGAACTCAATTTATTTTATACAGATGATATATTTAATGGATTTAAGGATGGGTACAAAATAAAAGATACTAATTAGAGTGAATACCTCTTATTTGAAACATCCCCTTCGGATATCCCCGAAAGAGATCTAAGATGGTATTTTTAGATAACCATAACATATAGAATGTGTCCAGATTTGTTAAGATAAATTTGCATGGGATGGTCGATAAATAAGTTTCAAAGTGATGTGAAAAAGTGAGGGAGGAGGATCCCTTTATAATTGAGGCGAGGGGGTACTTTTGGAATTTGATAAAAGATTAAATTATAATAAATTAATTTTCTATAAAAATACAACTAAAGGGACATAGATTCGACTATTAGATTTTAGATGGATTTAATATTATCAACCAATATAATTTTTACATTTCATGGTTTTATTTTGAGACTTATCATTTTGATTAATCATTTGTTAACTTATTTTAATTTTTATAATAATAGAAATTTTTAAAAACTTATAGGATATAATTTTTACATATAAATTATAAATTTGACCATAAATTTAGAATTTATAAAATTATTGACCATATAATATTCAATTTTGATTTTCTAAGATTTTTTAATGATTTTTAAATAATTTTATAAAATAAATTTTTGATAAAATAACATTAGTGTCAATTTTGACACTACTCACTACCTTAACATTATGAAAATCAAGAAAATAGGATAAATTATAAAAATTAATTTAATACAGAACTAATATGTCATAATAATATTTAAAATTATAATGTAACCTTAATTAACTACAAAGAACTGTTTTTAATATTTTTAATATCATTTACTTGATGGTTTCATAAATTGAATAATTATTTCATCGTTGTTGTGTAATTATTTAATATACATATATCATAAGTGAATCTCAATAAATAACATAATTTAGATTTATTTTTTTATATTTAATAGTAATATTTATAGTCAAACATATCTTTTCGATATACCTATATTAAAAATTCCATAGTATTGAATACATGAACATGAAAACGTAGGCATTTTATTAAATATAATAAAATAAAAATCATAATTTAATCCAATTGACCCAAAAATCCTAAAATAAACATATATCATGAAATGATTTTGTTAAGATAAAATGTAACATTTATATGCATTCATAACCAAACTTTTACCCATTTGTAATCCAAATATATATTTAAGACAAAGAAACTGTCATTGATTTAATTCCTTTGATTTAAATAATATATCAGTGGTTCTCATGGAAAATATTCCATTAAACTTCTGAATTTACACCCTTATTTTTAGAGGGTATAGTTTAATTCATCCAATAAAATATGGGTATGTTTTTAGGGTTATTTTATAGTCCTTATCAATTTATTTTTAACCTATATTACCCAATTTCCCCTTTATCGTTGTAAAAAAAATTACTAATGTTACTATTCATATTGGACAAAAATAAATGTGAAATATTAAATAAATTTTTACCCACTAATTAAAAATATGGTATCTATTTGTCAAAATTTAAAACACAGAATTTTCATCATTTAATTTAAATTGAAACTAAAAAAACACCATGAGAGACAATTTTTGGGGAAAATCCAATTTTAAAACATAAAATGTTTTTACAAAAAAATCAACTAAAAATCCATTATTAAAACCATAATTTGATATATTAAAATAAAAATTAACTACTTAAAATTTAAAATTATACCAAATATTATTTCACCTTGAAAACACATTAAAACAAAATAATTTTTTTAATTGAAATTAATATTTTCATTATTACCTAAAAATAATGGATTTCAAAAAATTATAAAAAAATTATTTTATGATAATTTTGATATTATTAATCAGAAAAAGAAATTAAAATTTCCAAATGAAATTTATGTAGCATCTCAAAATTAATATACGCTTATAAAATAAGGAAAAATCATTTTTGAAGAAAATATACTTTTGAAGAATAAAGTGAATTACTATAAAATGTGTGAAATTTTTTTAGCAATTACCAATAAAATAATATTTATTTGGAATCTTATATTTATTTAATGATTTTTTTATTCATATTAATTCCTATAAATTTAATGGTTAGGATAAAATAGATGTATAATATTTCAATAACATTTCACAGTTCGTCTAATCATCTTATTGTATACACCATGAGATATCATAGAAATAAAATTAATAACAATAAATTTCATAAGAATATCATAATGTTAAAAATTTTGTTAATATATTTGGGTAATATTATTTTATAATTTCTATATTTTGCTAAATATTAGAATCATGAAATATTGGTTCAATCATCATTATCCCTTATCGAGTACATTTATATAAGAATATTCTTAAATGAAATTTGTTTTAATAGTATCTAAAAAGGTATATAGGGTCATTTTCACAATTATTATGAATTATCATATTATTGATATTGAATGAATACTAAAATTTCAACATCTGAATATATATTCACACATCCTAAAATAAGAAACATGGAATACATTTTGCAGTCATCGTAATGAGGAATCATTTTTGGTACATTGTTATTGGTAACAATTTACACAGAATAATGTGCATTAATGAATTTTATAAAGAATTTTAAATTTATGAAACCAAAATTGGGTTTTTTAAATAAAAATTGTGCATCGTAAACAATATAACCATATCATTAAGAATGTATAGGTTAGGATTCACTATAAATAAATTCAATGTATTTTAAATATACATTAATTATTTTATGAAGACTAAAAATGTAAAATAATTATATTTCGTTTATAAATACAGCATGATGAACTAATATCTGAATCTAATTCCATGACACTTTGTTTGCTATGTAAGGAGTGTGGTTTAAATAAATAAATAAAACTAGTATATGAAAACACAAACAGTGTACAAGAATCTTTTATAAGTATATCATAATAAAAATTTGTTCTTATTCAAATATGTATTACATAATAATTAAAACTTATTTTTATATATTTTTTATTCAATTTTTGACATGAATATCATTTTCAATTTTACATAATAAATTACTAATTTTAGAGTCCTAAATGTAGCTAAAATAATATGGTCACGTCCGTGGTATGAGTTTACAGTTTCACATAGAACATATTTTGAGAAAAGAAATGAACAGGGGGATAAAGATAAGAAAATGGATAAAATACAATCATGATTTAATGATAATTAAGAAAATCATAATTGGTAGTTTGAGTTGTTAGAGAATTTTATGGGAGGGAATTAAATAAATTATATATTAGAACAACATCCATTATATGAATATATATCCCCCAATATTTGATTATATCCATTACCCCTAATGCTTTACCTTAACATATGTAATCATTTTATTATAATTGATTATATTAAATTTAAATTAGGTATATAGTGAGAATTTTTAATTAATAATATTATACAAGGAGAAATTGATTTTGGTTTATATCTACAAGCACCCACTCATCACCATGTTCCTTGTGGTAAAGTGTAAAATATCCAAGGAGATATTTGAAAAAACAAATGTAAAGTCCCAGAAATTCCATATAATTGTTTTTAATATATAGAATTATTTTGAGATCGTGTAATCTGACAGCATGCGATTCCAAGGCCCGTAGTGCCTGGAATGTTCAGTCAAAGTTTCTTTAAGCTTTCATTATCACGCGTAAGCAGTTTACCTAAAAAAGTGGAATAAATCCTAAAAGGATACTCAGATCTGAAATCTGAGGGCACTATTGCTCTCAGGATGGTAGGTTTACCCTAGGAGAGACTTAATTTTAGTCGCAACAAGCCTCCTTTGAGAGACCAGAAAATGGCATAATCATAAATAAAATAATTAAATAAAGTTATTTTAATTTTCAAATTCTTATAACTCACAAACAGTAACATGGATTTAAAATCATCGACCACCGCTAAACATGTGAAGATATTCTCCCTTTAGGCAGACACTAATATTGGCTGGTGCAAGCCACCAATGAAAGTTAGTTTTTGTCCATAAATAAAATAATTAAGTGAAAATTATTTTATTTTAAAATCCATAACATTTAAAAGGAAAATCGAATTAGAAATCCAAGAGTACCATTGCGTCCGCTAGGGTGTGTTTCACTTTGGAAAAGCCTAACCTCGACTGGAATGGGTCGAGGTTGAATGTTAATAATTTTAGGAACTATTTTTTTGGTACGTTCAATAATGGAAAAAATCGTGTTTTCTAACTTTTGAACCGGTGTTCGGATTAAAAATCTGAGGGAACCATTAAATATGCAGCACTGATATTTGCTTAAGAGAGGCTTTACTTAGACCGTAGTAGGTCTAGAGAAAATATTATTTTTTGATACTTCATAAAAGAAATGAAATAAAATAATTTTTTTAATTTTATTTCATAAATCTCCAATAGGAAAATTAAAGGGGTGGGGTCGGTGGTGTGGCAAGCCATCAAATGGCTTGACCTGCCATCCTTAAGTAACGACAATGTTGTAGAAATTAGGAAGAATCCTAATTAAGGAGCCCCATTATTTCCGCACACTGTTACTTAACCTCCCCTCTCTTATATATATGGTGCTAGGGGAGGGGTGTCAGGGAGCTTCTCCAAGCAGCGAAGTACTGGTGGAACATTATGATGCCAAACCATTGGGAAATAAAGCTGACCCAACAAGAGGTGACTAACGACACTAAACCAAATGGGCGATGTGTGAGTGGCGTCTTTGGGAGCCAGTCACAGGAACAATGAACAGAATCCACCATCAAGCACGACTGTTTCTACGACATTTCAATGTAGGGGTTTGTTTAAGATTGTTCATCATTAATTTTAAGTTGAATCTTTATCCTTGAGCCGCATGCTACCAGATTAACGTTGCAGGTAGAGGATGAATGAACATGGCTTGATCCCTCTATATCATAAATGTTGATGTGTTCTTCAAGGTGAAGGAGGATGACAACTGACGTCGGTGAGGCACAAGGCGTTGGATGGAACTTCGACCTACAGTGACGGCGGCGACAGTGCAACCACACCGTCGGAGGAGGCTGCAACCCGTTGGCTACTGTAGGGGAGTGCAACGGACAACAAGCTGGCCTGCCACATGATGGCGGGGCGGCGCGCATCTGCAGTGCTGGTAGAAGAGATGGTCGCGACCCATCGACCGCGGTGAGGCCCCAAGGTGGTCGGGAACCGGCCGACCGTAGGAGGAGTGGTGCACTTTTGCGCCGCTGGAAGGGAGGATCAGTCATTCCGGCTAGTTATGTTTCCCCAAGAAGGACCTGCACCACCATTTCCCACATTCTAGTAGGTAGTTCCATATGGCGACGCCGTGTTTGTTGTGTTGAACTATCCCGCAAACGGTTTGGAATACCTGGGGGCGCCTTCCACCAGGTTTCTGCTACGGCGGACCCGCCACGGTTGGCCACCCGACCGCTGGCAGCCCGACGGGCTGGGCCGGACCACAGCCCAGCGGGCCGGGCTCGCCATGGCCCAAGCCAACCGGGCCAAACCTGGACTGGTTTGGGTCGAACCGAACTGGGTCAGGTCAGCCCAGGCTGGGAAGGGTCAGGTCGGACTTGACCTGGTCCCATCCGGACCCAGATACTCTTTCAGGGGACATATCGTGAAATCCAGGTGTCTGTTTGAAAAAACCATATGTGGCACTGGGACCCTTGGAGCAATACAGTCCATTTGGATTACTCCACATCAGTTTTGCAAATACATTTATTACGGCCGAGTTTGATCGAACCCGAATCCAGCAGGGCCCTAGATTTAAAACGCTTATAACTCACAGACTTGGCGTCCGATTGACATACTGTCTGTCACGTTGGATCCCTTACGACAAATTGGTCATTCGGGTTCCTCTTTTGTGGAACATAGTGAAGGTAGATGTATGAATGATATATAAAGGGAATATTCTATGGAACTAGAGTGCACTGGGTGCGAGAAATCCAGTGGCTAGTCGTGATACGGAGGTTGGAGACAAATCATGCGGAGTTCAACGCTTAGAGATCCTGTGTGGGTCAATGTATACCAATCATGTGTGGGTCAGAGTTTTTGTGGTTCTACTCTTAGAAATCCTGTGTGGGTCAGTGCATATCGATCCTTTGTGGGTCCGATCATGTGTTGGTCAGCACTTAGTGATCACGTGTGGGTCAGCGCATAGCAATACTTTCTGGGTCAGATCATGTGTGGGTTAGTGGGGGTTAGTAACCAATCGACTATGGGCAGGTTGGATTGTGTGTGGATCATTGCAGGGGTTAGTACCTATCAATAAGGTGTCGGTCAAACTATTTATGGTCAGAAGTAGTGCCTAATTATAGAATAAGATGAACAATATTCGCAAATAATAATTTGTACTTCAATACTTCATTGAAAACTAGGTTTTAGTTGAGGCTCTTTTTGAGCTATCATTACATTGTGCTTCTGATTTAGGTTAGGCAACGTGGTACTTCTACAATTGTGGTATCATCTTCATTGTGTTACATGTGTGTTACTTCTATCTTTGTGGTGTTACCTATGTTGTACTTCTATCTCTGTGGTGTTAGATGTGTGGTACTTCTTCCATTGTGATTTTGTCTTCATGGTGTTACCTTTGTGGGACTTCTATCTTTGTGGTGTTACAAGTGTGGTACCTCTACCTTCGTGGAACAATATTCAGGGTGTTATCTTCATGATGTTACATGTGTGTCACTTCTACCTTTGTGGTATTACCTATGTGGTATCCTTCCCAGATGTATGAGATAAGTATGTCTTGATTACATAGTTATATGTACGGGCATATTACAAAGTAGAGTTGATTTATTGGTTTGAGGTTTTTCCATTGGGGAACTCTAGGAGACCAACGGGGCTATTTGGGTCCCTGCCGAGTATTGTTATACTCACCCCTGTATGGGCTTCGCTCACACCTTGTTGTGTCTGGTGAAGACGATGTACAGTTTTGATCAAGCCTGAGAGAGCTTGGAATGGATGATTCATGGAGGTGGAATATTCAGCATGATGTGACGTCGAGTATACTGACAAACGTGGAGTGATGAGGAGGCATCTGTACCTTCCATTCATGTGGGAATCTCGGAGGGCAAACCGGTAGCTGTTTTCCTTCTTCTTTCAGTTGTATTTTATTTTCATTTGTAATTTTACCTTTACAGTTGGGCTTGTATTATGTCCACTATTACTTTCAACACTCTTTTACAACAGCATTTTACTTTATAGTTGCTTAATGTTGTGTTCTTTGACCTTATGTTTGTACATGATGTCACGACCCGTCCTCGGGGCCCGTGCCGTGACTACCCCAAGCCCGCCTTCCATAGGCCAGGGGCTGGCGACTAGCACCAAGGCGTAAATCCCGGTAAAAAGGGAAGGCATTGCCTTTGTAAAGTAAACAAGCACCATAGAGTAAGCAAGCGAAAAGTAAACACTAAGTGAAAACAGAGTACAACTGAAAGTGCGGAAAAGTAAATGGGCCAGTATACAAACCCAAACTGAAAGTAAAGTACAACTCGAAAGGGAAAACAACAACTGTAAAGTAAAAGCCGCTACATCGAGCTGTCCACTAGAAATACCACCTGAAGGGTGGGTACAGATAGCTCCACTGCTCCTCGGGTCCCACCGTCCGCTCCGGGCACGTCCCGCCCAGTGGTCCACCTCCAGGTACCGTTCTGCTAATCCTCAGCCACGATCAACACTATCTGTCGTCTGCAACCAACACAACGTAGTGCGGGCATAGCCCATGCAGGGGTGAGTATAAGCTACACAGCAGGGACCCTGAGACCCCTGAAGGTCTCCCAAAATCCACAAAGGATAAACGACAAAGGAAGATACAAACACAAAGTAACAACCGACACTGCTTAGGTATATGCCCATACATATACCTAAGTCATCAATTCCAATACGCTCCAACCTCCGAGCCCAAGTACAACTCAGTCCACACAGGAAAGTATACGTATTCCACACAGGAAAGAAAAACGTAATACACATAGGATAGCACAACTCAATCCACACATGAAAGCAACAGGATTCACCTCACACAGGTATACTTCTTCGAAAGACGATAAAGATGATCTCTGATCCATCTAATTCGTCGGTCCCACGAAGGATCGATAGGTAACTAACCCCCGAAAAAGACCCACACAGGATCGGGCCCACATAGGACCTGTAGGCGCTGGTTCACACAGGACCGCTGAGCGCAATGACCCACACAGGGTCGGACCCACACAGGATCGGGCCCACACAGGACCTGTAGCACTGATCCACATAGATCGCTGAGTGCTGTAGTCGTCGTCGTCGAATCCACTAAGGATCTCTGTACTGTCGTCGTCGTAGTCACAGTAGCAGTAGCAGTAGCAGTAGCAGTCACAGTCACAGCCAGCACTAGGGTTCCCGCACACAGCAAGCTCGTTCGGGAGGGTCCGCTCCACGAGCCGAGAGGCTGATACATCAACTGTCACAAAGTCCAGAGTTTATGTATCCAAAAGATCCGTATCGTCAACAGGAACTCAACGCAAGAGACGGCACATCGATCAGACGCCTGGTCTGAGAGTTATTGGCTTTTACGTCCCAGGGGCCCGGTTGGTTTTTAAGGCAAAACCAACCCGACCGTACTCCACCTGCATCCAAACCTCGGGCGAAGTATGCCAAAAGATCCGTCTCACTAAGAGGAACACAACAAATCTGACGGCACATCAATCGGACGTCCGTAGCTCAAGATATGAGTGTTTCCGCTCCGAGGGCCCGGTTGGTTTCGTGTACGAACCAACCCGGCCAAACTCAAAATATTTCGAAACTTTGAGTTCGATATACCGAATCGACCATCTCGATAAAAGGATCGCATCGCCGCTGATGGTTCGTCAATCAGAGGTCTGTAGCTCATGTTATGAGCAAAATACCGAAGTCGATTCGAAAACGGGGGGTCCGGGTCCGGGCCGACCCGGCGCGACCCCCCCCCCCCCTTGGGTCAGCCCGAACTGGGTCAACCTGACCCGGCCCGGCCGACGGCGCGGCGGCGCGGCCCGGCGCGGCGGCGCGGTCCGCCACGGCGGCGCGGCCTGGCCGGCAGTAGCGTGGCTTGGGCGCCGCTCGGGTGCCACGCGCAGGGGGCAGAGCCCCCACTTCTTTTGGCTGGAGGCGCGGCAACCTGTCGTGCCCCATTTTAATAAACTCCCCCCCCCTCACGTGGGGGGCCTGCTTTGAGGAAAACGGGGCGGCGCTTCCCCCCCCCCCCTGGTGTAACCGCCCCCCCCCCCCCATTATGGGGGGCTGGTTTTGGCCAGCCGGGGGAATTAATTCCCCCGGTCCTTCTCCCTTCCGGCCGGCCCGGCATGGCCGGCCGGTTCTTCCTCAACGGGACCGGCAAGGCCGGTCCCCCTTCCGGCTTCCGACACCGGTGGCCTGGCTGGCCGATGGTCTTCATCGTCCGGCATGGTGCGACGGCACCGCGCCCCTCCTCCACGGCCCCGCTCCGGCCACGGTGCCTTCGGTTTCTTTCGACGCGGCGCGACGACGTCGCGTTCATGATAATCTTTCCACGGCGTGGCGCGACGGCGCCACACAACTATAGTCGTGCGATTTCCGCGTGGTGAGACAGCACCACGCCATCTCGTTCATCCACAATAAAATAATAAACAAGAACAAAGGAGGGGGGATTCGGTCGTGTTTGTGCGGTCCGACCCCCCTCTCGTTAGAAGATAACACACAAACATTTATCCTCATGTTTGTTATGCTAGAACCAAGAACGAGAATAAATAAATAATCATCAACAAACCCCTACCTCGTTTTCAAGAACAATGATCGTCAACGACCCACGGAAGACGAGCGTCGCGGTGGTCGGCGTCACAGAAGAAGGACATCGATGTCGTAAAGCGAGGATTCGAAGTTCTTTGACGACGATTTCGTCGCGGGAAATCGTCGCGGAAGAGATGACACGGAAGAAGACATCGTTGGTGTCGTGGGTATGTCATCATAGAAGATGGTTCCCGAGAACTTGGAGTTCTTTGTCGATGCTCGGAGGTTCTTTGCGTTCTTCGTCAGAGCTTGAAGAAGAAGAAGAAGAAGAAGTAGGTTCCGAATTATCTCAAGATTGCCTAGATAATTCTAACCCAAACAAAATAAGCTAAGGTCTTATTTTATTTACTCAACCAAACTATTTTGAAATTCAAAGGTTTGAAAATAAAAAACTCCACCCATTTAATATCCCAACTTGTCAAGTTCATTAAAAGGGGAGTTTAAGGGAGTTTACAAAAAAGAGGTGAAGAGTTATCCTTCGTGTGGGCCCCACCACACTTAATCCTCCCAAGGGAGGTTAAGTGGATGTGGGTCCCAACTTTAACTCCCTTTGGGAGAAGTTAACCAACAAGTTAAAATAAAAATTTGTATTCACAATTTTTATTTAACGTATTCTAAACTCCCAAAAACTAACTCTCAACCCGCAATAAACGCAACCTCGTAAAAGGTCTCCTTAAGCGAATATCGGCACTGCGAGTTCATCGGTGCCCTCGGAATTTGATTCCGGGCACCGGTTCAAAAGTTAGAAATTCCCGCTCATTCGTTCACTGAACGTACCCAAGCCAAAATTCGGAAATTGATTCTGGGCACTCCGGGCCTCGGAATCAGGTGTCGTCAGAAACCGCGTTCTTGTAAAATTCCAAAGAAAATTAAAAAAAAAATTCCATTGAATTTTACGGGTCTTTACACATGATTAAAGACAATGCCTTCCCGTTTTAGGGAGTATGCCTTTCGGTTCTAGTCGCCAACCCCTAGCCTATAGAAGGTGTGCTTGGAGTAGTCATGACACATGCCATGGGGGACGAGTCAAGACAAAGTGGTATCATAGGAGTTTATTTCTATAGAAGAACTAGGACTCTTATCTTTTCTGAGAAGCAATGGTTTTAAGGGTTATGAGTGTGGTTTTCAGTTTGGGGAGTCCAGTGCTGGTTCAACAGCAGACATATCCATACACCAGGACCCTAAATTCTAATTTTGACTCAGCGCACAAACACACTGATTGTGTGTGTTTTTTATAAGTTTTTATCTTTATTCATTTGGATTAAACTCACCAGGTATAACATAATTCCCATGGTGCACCTATTCCTTGTCAGGATGTCGCCACAAACATGACCACCCATAATTCCTGAGAGAGTACATGATGATGGCCCACCGAGCTATGAGGCCCCAGTGCAGGGTCCTCCTATTATGTTGGCACCTTTGGGTGGTGTACTAGTTTCACCACCACCCATTGGGTAGCAGTTACAATCAGAGGGACCGGTAGAGGACATATTTAGTCATTGTGATTTACATGATTTTTATCATTAGATACCCCTTAGGTTCTGAGGTGAACACCACTTAGAGGTGGCTAAGGAATGGAATAAGTAGGTGGATGAGAGTTATGTAAAGCTTTAAAAGCTTCAGAATGATGACATATCACTAGCTGATTATTCATCAAGGCATACTGAACATTCTTGGTACTCGATGAATACGATACAATCAATGCTTCGGGGCTCGAACATCCGAGCATTGTGTTTTTAAGGATATCTGAACCATCACTATTCCTCTATGCATTCCAACCTGTGTTAGGGTGATAGAGAGAGCCTTTTCGGTTGAATGTTCTTGGCTTAGCGGATATAGACAGTGAATGTTTGGTGTGGGAATGCATGAAACTAGTTCCATTCTTAGAGACTTGGGCATGTAATAACGTTTCAGGAAAAAGAAGTGTTAGGGATAGATGAATCTTTAGGGATACATATGTGGATTCGGAGCTAAGAGAGCATCACGAGGTGGTGTACATTTCGACATGTTATAACCACCCCACTTTGTGGTCCCCACCAGTATTAGGGAGCTGGAGGACTGGGGAAGGCAGTAGTTGCATACGGTCCAGGAGTGCGACCCAAGGGCTCTAGGAATGATTCGATGAGTGGTAAACTTCTAATACTAGATTCCATATTAATAGACATAGGTACCACTCATTCCACTCGTCCACGAATCTTGTCCAAGACCTAGAGTTTCTAGATAATCCATTGACTTGAACCTCAATTCTGGAGATACGATTTGGATAAGACTCTATAATCACACTTACACCAACTGTGTGATCTAACCCATGAGGCTATAGTTTTGGTTGGATCGACATTGTGGGAGAATCGAGGACATTCGATGATAGTTTGGGAATGGATTGGACATCCAAAGTTCATACTCAGATTGAATTTGTTATGAAAAAGGGTTGTGGTTTACCTACAATGATGAAATGGGATTTTCCTTGGTTGGGGAAATAGGAAACCCAGGAAGCATTGGATAAACTCTTGCAAAGGAGGGTGCACCTGATCACTCTAGAGTCGTCCAACCCTACCCCTCGTGGAAGCGAGAATTTTGAGTTTTCATCTCCCAATAGAATCAGAAAAGTGTGGGGGTATCCTTTCAAAAGATATTTCCTGGTTTAACTCCCTAAATGGGGATGAACTTCTACTTTGGAAGGGTACTACCAGAGTTTTGGACCAAACTTCTCTAGGGTAGCGACACCCTTGTCAGTTTTGACGAAAATGGGGGGCCTTTCCTATGGACGGAGATGTGTCTATAGAGCATTCAGGGGCTATGATAGAGACTAACAAGTAGAACAATGCTACCCATGACATGGAGATAGTAGTAGTGGTCATTTCACTAAAGATGTGGTATCACTACTTGATGGGTGAACGTTTTATAGTCTACTCTGATCAAAAGAGTCTCTGGTATATCATATCTCAGAAATACATGAACCAGAAATAGAGGCAATGGATAGAATTCCTCTAGGTCTATGACATTGAGATATTATATACTCCTGGGATGGGGAACGTGGTAGTAGATTCACTCAACAAGAGGTTTGGTCTATAGTTGCTGAGTAAGGAAACAAATAATCTAGACGTGTTGTAGATATACATTATGGATAGAGATGGATCAGCATGCCACCAGTCTATGAAAGTCAATCCCCCATGTTTTTAGCATGTTCGGGAGACATATCTTGGGACACTGACTATGAGGATCGACATGATCGGATATCTATAGGACATGCACCTGATGGATATTCTAACGGTGGGGAGCACATCATCCTCTCAAAAAGACATACTGTGGTACCGGTGGTACTATGGGAGTATGTGTTAATGGAGTTCTATATGTCCCCTGTAGCGGTACATCCAAAAGTGGAGAAGATGTATCGGGACCATCAGCATCAGCACTGGTGGCTAGCGATAAAGAAAGTGGTCGCAGAGTTTGTATCATGATGCCTCACTTTTTGCAAGTGAAAACTGCTTAGAGCTGGCCGAATTCTTTTTCTGACAAGAGGGGGGAGACCAAGTCTTCTTACAGGTTTCACCCAAATGAGGTTTGTAGAGATTTGATTGGGGAAACAAGTTATCTCCAAGGTTCATTAGATTTTTCTAGATTCTCAGTAGTGTGTGCAAGGTGGTGTACCATCTATCACTTTCCCCACAAATTTCCCAGGTGCATAATGTTTTCCATGTGCTGCAGCCGAGGAGATGAGTGTAGGATCCATCAGATGTTATTGTATAGGGAGAGTTTTAATTTGACAATGGGGTCACTTTTTCAGTGTTCCTAGTGGAGTTTTAGGATTTATAGGAGCAGGTGTTTCATGGGCAGTCGATACCATTGGTGTGTGTTCGTTGGCAGCACATGAGACTCCAGGAGAGCACATTGGAGAGTGGGGCTCAAATCTATGCTCAGTACCCCCATTTGTTTCCTTAGTCTATGTTATGGATATGAGGGACATAAATCCCTAAGGTAAAGGGAATGTAATGTCTCGAAAACTCCATATAAATTTTTAATTATATGGAATTATTTAGAGACCACAAAAATCTGACAGCGCATGATTCTGAGGCCAGTAGTGCCTTGAATGACCATTCGATGTTTTGCTAAGCTTTATTTATAACTCATAAGGCGTTTTCATCAAAATGTGGATTAACTCTTACACGATTACTCGGATCAAGAATCTGAGGGCACTTTTGGGCTCAGGATGTCCGGTTTACCCTAGAAGCGACTTATGTTTAGAAGGCACATGACTCCTATGAGAAAACTTGATAATGTCATAATTGTAAATAAACTAATTAAATAATGTAATTTTATTTTTGAAATGCTTATTACTCACAAATGGTAACTTGGATTAAAAATATGAGACCACCGTGGTACACGTGAGGTTATGATTTTGTTAAGAACATAGTAACATTGGCGGTGTAAGCCACCAGTGAAATATTGTTTTTGATCATAAATAAAATTATTAGGTGAAAATTATTTTATTTTAAAATCCATAACTTTTAAACAGTAACTCAGATTGGAAATATGAGAAAATATTTGGGTTCGTTAGGGTTTGTTTCCCTTAGGCCAAGCCTAACCTTGACTGGCGCGGGTCAAGGGTGACCGTTAATAATTTTCCAGACTTTTTTTCAGGTACGTTCAGAAAACATGAGAGCTGCATTTTCTAAATTTTGAACCAGTGCCCGAACTACAAATCCAAGGGCACCGTTGAATGCACAGTGCTGGGATTTGAATAAGGGAGGTTTTACCATGATGTCAGTAGGTCCAGAGAAAATGTTATGTTTTGTGACTTCTTAAAAGAAAATGAAATAAAATAATTTTCATTATTTTATTTCATAAACCTCCAATGGACCTATTAAAGGGGTGGGGCCGGCGGTGGGTCAATCCATAAAATGTAGTAACCTGCCAACCTAAAGTAACAACAATGTTGGGTAAATTAGAAAGATTCATATTTAAGGAGCACCATTATTTCCCCACCCTTTTACATATCCTCCCCTTCTCCTATATATTAGGAGCCAGGGGAGGGGTATCAGGGAGCTTCACCAAGTAGTGAGGTACTGAAGGAAAAACATGACACCGGACCCTTGGAAAACAATGCTGAGCCAACAGGAGGTGACAGATGACACAGAACCAAAGGGGCGACGTGCAAGTGGCGTCTTTGGGAGCCAGTCGTGGGAACGAAGAACATGATCCACCATCAAGTGAAGATTTTTCTCTAATGTTTTGAGGTAGGGGTTTGTTAATGATTGTTCATTGTAAATTTTAAGTTGAATCTTTTTCTATGAGCCGCATGCTACCAGACTAATGCATGGGGTATGATCCAAACGAACATATCCCAATCCCTCCACATCTTCAATTTTGACGCGTTCTTCATAGTGACGGAGGACAGAGACCAATGCCGGCGAGGCCCAAGGTAGCGGCAAGCACTCCAGCCAGCCGCTATGTAAGTGGCGGCACAACTTTACCGCCAGAGGAGGTGGTGGACCATCGGCCACTATAGGGGATCAAGGCGGCTGGCATGCCAGACGGACGCATGATGGCAGGGGGAAGGAATCCATGCCATAGGTAAAAGAGAAGGCTATGGACCCTCAGTAGTAGTGGCACTCCAAGGCGGTCTAAAAAAGGCCAACCATAAGAGGAGCGGCCCACATCTATGCCGCTGGAAGGGAGGGTCGGTCGTTCCAGCCGGTTGCGTCATACAAATCAGGATCTGCACCAACGGGTCCCTCATTCCAGCAGGCGGCACCACATGGCGTCACTAGGTTGGTCGAGCGGAATGGTACACCAGACCATTCGGAATACCAGGGGGGGTTCCTTCCCCCGTGTGTTAGCTAGGGAAGACCCCACCATGGTAGGCCACCTGACCATGGGCGGCACCACGGGCCGTGCCTCGCCGGCTGGGCCGGTCCGCCCACTTAGCGGGAAGGGCCTGACCATTACCCAATGGGCTAGGCCCGCCGCAGCCTAGGCCCACATGGCAAGACCTGCATCGGGTTGGGTTGAACCGAACTGGGTTGGGTTGGCCCACATCGGGAAGGGCTGGGTTGGACGGGACCTGGAACCTTCCGGACACAGATACACCTTCAAGGGCCATATCTTGAAATCTGGGTGTTTATTTGATGAAACTTCTGTGGTGATGGGACCCTTGGAGAGAGATGATCCTATTAGTATACTCTAGTTGTGTTTTGGAAAATAGTTGGAGTACGGCTGGGTTGGATCGAACCTGAATTCAATCGTGCCCCTATATTTAAAACGCTTGTAACTCACAGACCGGACGTTTGATTGACGCACCATCTGTCGAACTAGAACCCTTACAATATTGAGGTTCTATGGGTTACTCCATTGTGGATCTTAGTGATGGTTGTGGTATGAATGATATCATGAGGGAAGATTGTACAAAACTCGAGCACATCTCGTGAATGTAATACAGTGGAGGGTAGTGAGGCAAGGGTTGAAGACAGATTATGAGGAGTTCAGAACTAAACCATCCTATGTGGGTTAGGGTATACTGATCTTGTGTGGGTATGATCCTATGTGGGTCTGCACTCAGCGACCCTATGTGGGTCAGCGCATACAAATACTATGTGGGTAAAATCCTATGTGGGTCAGCACTCAGCGATCATGTGTGGGTCATCACATACCGATCCTGTGTAGGTGAGATCCTATGTGGGTCAGTGGGGTTCAGTACCTATCAATACTGTGTGGTTCAAACTCTGTATGGTTTGAAGTAGTGCCTCTTGACAAAATAAGATTATCTAGCTTCGTGACTAATCATCTGTAATTATATATTCCACAAAATACTTGATTGAGTTGAGACTCTGTATGAGCTATCTTCACATTGTGCTTGTGATTGAGGTTATGCTACGTGGTACTTCTACCCTTTTTGTATTACCTTCGTGGTGTTACCTGTTTGGAACTTCTATCTTTGTTGTGTAACCTTTCTGATAATTCTATCTCTGTGGTGTTAAATGTGTGGTACCTCTGCCTTTGTGGCATTGTCTTTGTGGTTTTACTTGTGTGGTACATATATCATTGGGGTCTTACCTGTGTGGTACTTCTACCTTCATTGAGTTACCTTCGTGGTGTTATATTTGTGGTGTTACCTGTGTGGTACATTTACCTTCATGGTGTTACCTGTGTGGTGTCCTTCCCTCACGTATGAGATGAGTATATCTTAATAACTTTGGTATATGTATAGGAATATTTCTAAGTAGATTTGATGTCTTTCTTTGAGGTTTTACCTATGAGGAACTCTAGGAGACCTATGGGGGTCTTGGGGTCTGTACTAATTATTGTTATACTCACCCATGCATGGGCTTCGCCCGCACCTTGTTCTGTCTGGTTCAGATGACGTACAACGTTGATCAAGACTAAGGGAGCAAGGATTGGACGGTGCACATAGGTGGACCATTCGGCTTGACGTGATGCAGAGGAGACAGATGGAGGTGGAGTGATGGGGTGGTGATATATACATACCCTTTAGGTAGGAACCTCGGAGGATGACCCAGTTGTTGTTTTCCATTTTCTTTCAGTTGTACTGTATTTCTATTTGTACTTGTACATTTACATTTGGAATGGTAGTCATACCCATTTTACTTTTAGAACTCTTTTTCTAAAGAAGTTTACTTCACAGTTTCTTCTTGTTGTGTTCATGGACGGTGTGTTTCTACAGGATCAAATGAAATGCCCTCCCATTTTAGGGAGTATGCCTTTTAGTGCTAGTCTCCATCCCTTGGCCTATAGAATATGGTATTATGGTAGTCACCACACAGGACCCAAGGGATGGGTTACTAAAACAAAAAAAATTAAAATATAATTTTCTATTGGGGTTTCATGTAGCTCACAAGCTGAGAAACAATCTACATAACACCTTAATGATGTGTATGGCCAAATATTCAACAGTGATATTGGAACATTCATAGTGTGATCATTTGATCTTTTAAAACATTATTCTAAAAATGAATTATATCGTTTCCAATTTTACATCCTATGAAAACCCATTAACAATCAATGAAAAAATTCCTAAACCAAGGGGTGTTATTATAGATAGATAAAATGAATAAGAAACAGATGGTAAAATTAAAACAATCTAAAGGATCAACCAACTAATCAAAAATTCATTTAGGGAGTATGTTTACCCCACGAGTTCAACTGCTACATCTTCTAATACTACATGTACATAAAGTTAAAATGTTCAATTATTGTAATATGGGACTCATTGAATTTGATGAAAAAATGTATATAGAGTCCATTACTAACATTATTAGATATGAGAATGTATATGAACTCCTAACTCATTGTTGACTAGGAGTCTCAGTTTTAAATATGGTCATGAGGTGTGTTTTCAATATATGATTGTCCAACAGCTGATCTACTTTGATAATTATAGTTAAATAATGTTAATAAATTTCATTTTCATGTATTAATAATATGTGAAGGTAAAACGTTGTGATTAAAAATTTGGACTTATTAGTCATCAAATAACATCTATTCAAAAATTGAATTTGAATAAGATGAATATCTAAACTCTATAATATAATCATATCAAGTAAATTTTCATTTCTATCATTACATATTCCACATTATTTTCGTATATATCATTTATATATCATTACAATTAATTATAATAATCCAAAGATATATATTTTAGATTAAATATATTTATTTCCAATAATTCATCAAAACATGATGACATTTATCAATTTTTAATAAACTAAATTCAACATTTAACAATTTAAATTCATGTTATATCTTATATATTATGACTTAACAAAACAAATAAATGATAAGGAGGTGTTTATATATTGAATAAATAAGGGTATGAGGTGGTCCATGAGAATAATAATCCTATCAAATTCTACAACTAGGAAAGTATTAGGGTAAATATAATTTCCTTTCACTATAAAAATATATATCAAAACAAATTACTTATTTCTAGGAATGTTTCTACAATTTATAATTCAAACAAATGGAAAATATTATGGTTATTACATTTCCATATTTATGAATGTTATCATATTCCATCAATAAACATACATCCACAATGAGGTATTTATATTCAAAATTACAATTTAATTTAAAATATATTTTAATATATTTTTAACTTATAATTCTTTAGTACATACAAGACTATTGATAGTCCATGAATTGAAAATAAGAAAAAAAAATTAGAAATGATTGGAAAAGATTAATTTTATTAGAAAGATACAGTAATAATCAAAAATTAAAATTCCAAGTACTTATTTATTTTAATTTCTCATTATTTTAGCTGTGGTTTTTTTTAATTTTGATATCTTTTTTATCCGAAACCTTTTTTTTTTGGTTTTCACACCTTATGTGTATAGTATAACTAAAAGAGTATGATTTTATTTAAATTTTTATTTAGGTAAAAAATACTTCTCATAAAAAAACATAGAAAACATGATCATATTATCTTGATACTTTAGGAAAATTATCCATAATTTATTTGTGATGTGTAGGAATCAGTCACATGTTAATCCATCACATGATGTGACATTTCTTAATCAATGTTCTTGATTTCAATTTAAAAAATAAATTTTATATAAAAAAACAAGTCACTCAAAGATAATTTTTGAAACACATTATTAGTATCTTAATATATAAGGAAAATGATCTATATGAAATTTTTAATATATAGGAATCAGCATCAAGTAAATCTCACATGAAATGTTACTAGTATGTCTCAAAGTGTATGTTTTAAATTTAAAATTAATTTTTAGTTTAGAAAATGTGACACTCCTTTAAAACAATGAAAAAACACTATGGTATTCTCAATAACTTATAAAAATGATCTAAATGCCATTTATGACATGTAGAAATCAGCAACACATTAACACATCACATAGTATGATCAAAGTGATAGAAAGTTCATGTTTTTATTTAAAAAATAAAATATTGGTTAAAAGATTTCACCCATTTAAAAGTAATAAAACACACCCATATTGTCTTGATAAATTATAACATTTATCTAGAAGACATTTTTTACATTTAGTAATCAAATTCATATCAATATGACAGACAATGTGGTATGTACGACTCAAACTATATGTTTTAATTTAAGGTTGATATTTTAGTTCAAAATCACATTAAATACCCCAAATTAATTGAATACATTAATATTGTTCTAATAATTTAGGATAATGATCCATTATTAATTTTTTAAATATATAAATTTTAATGACCCGAACTGTTATAAATAAAATTCCCCTTGTGATTTAATTAAATGTCTCATTATATAATATGGTTATGGAAAACATGAGAACATATTTTGTTTAAGTATATCCTATAAAAGTTTAGTGACTTTTAGGAATCATTACCATTTATAATCTAGTAATTGAATATAGATCATATTATTATTATAAATATAGCATTTTAAAAATCCAATTTTCAAAGAAAAAGGACATGATAACCTCAACCAGTAGGATTGTACCCGATGAATCAATTTATTGGGGATTCTAAGCGAAACTGTAGGATTTATCCTTCACCATGTCTAATTAGATATCAAATAAATTAATCACTAGAGAAACTATTTCTGGGAGAAGTTTAATCTCATCGATATCACATATCAAACCATGTATGTCGAGCCACCACATGAAATTATAACCAATTTTCACCTTACACTCAATGAATTTTATAGTGTATTAAATGTATATGTATGGAGAATCATGATTTATGAGTATTTACATTATTTTTATTGAATAAATATTATATTTTCAACCTATAATTTTTACTTTATAAATGAATTTTTATACAATAGAACACGAATTGTTTTGGGTAATATTCCAATTTAATTAAGGAACCTATTTGGATGAATTAATGTATTTTTGAAATAAATAATATTTTAGTAAAATATAATTATTAAATAATTTTTATCAAATATAATGGATCATATAATTTTTAGGATGTCAAATGTAAATTTTTAAGGGTTTGAATATTTTTACTGTAAAAAATATATGATTTCTCAATAAATGTTGATTATTATTTGAAAAGTTAAGATACACTTATTAATTAAATTAGTTATATAAAATGAATATTATATTTGGAATTATATTGTCAAAATTATCCCACTTTGATTTTTTCATAATTTTCTGGTACGGTCGCATTTTCTGATAAAAAATAAACATCATATAAATATACATAGTGTATTATGAAATCATTATTACCCACAATTGATTTAATAAATAATATAATAGGTATCCATGACCAAAAATATTTTGTCCATTTAAAATAATTTGATTTACGTTTATTTTATTAACATTATAAATCCTTTATGAGTCCTCCAAACCCATTAATATATTTCAAGGTTTTAAAATCATTTCTTTAATATTATAACAAATTTAATCATAAGAAAGGATGATATTTTATTAGTTTCATACCATTTCCCTTATAAAATAATGTAAACCACTCCCATTTAGTATAAAACATGGTAAAAACCATAGGAATGTTTTTGGTAATGGTTATTTTTTATATAGAGTCTGAAACATATGTTTGAGAAATAATAAAGAAACCCCCCTTATTACCTATATAAACCCACCCAATATCACATATAGCTTCACTAAAAATACATTAATCGCATCACTACACTCCCCCCTCTAGATCTCTCACTAGGATCTCTTATTCTCTCAAGAATCTCCTACCATTCATATAGAGTCACACACTCATATAAGGAACTATCACATTCTCTTGTTTATTCAAGTTTAATTATTATATAATTCCTTATATTTCCAATATATAATGTTGCTATATGACTTTTTGTGTCCCTATTACTTCCAATTTTATGTAAAAATTATTATAGTCACACTTCTGTTTCATAAAACCATTTTATGAATTTTTATGTGATGTTATTATGTTACAGAAATTTCACTGTTGTTTCCCATGACAAAAAAATTGAGTAGTGAATACCACACCCATTTAAATTAAGAGTCCTCACCGTTATACACATATAATATTTTAATTACGACTTAAATATATGTATTCCAAACGCCATTATCTTGAAATAAAAGAAGATTATGAATGAACCCACTTTGTATGTTCTATGTCTAATACTTGATCATGAGAATTATTTGAATGTAACAGGTGCTCCTGAAATTATATAGTGCTCCAATGAATTAGGTAATATTTAGTCTCATGAGAGATCATGTTGGGACATAGAGTGAACATGATTCCTTTATGGGAATTTTCCTATCATGGTTTTTTTAGTTATCATTGACTTATTATTATGATTCATTGTTTTAAGCAGTTGGCTCATTTCCCTTGTTACCTTAATGATTATATTTCTATATCATGTCTTGTTGTTCATGATTTCGATTCTCACTCTTTTAATTCCCCATTGATATTCCTTTATTCTAACATGTATTACCTTATTCTATCTTCATTCCTTTACCGGGATTTATATCTTATCCCATTTCTTATATATGTCCCCATCTTATCCCGTGCAGTTTTAAAAGTCATGGAATTTTAGAAGCATGTTAAGGAAGTTTTCAATAATGTAATTCTTTCTCATATTTAAGATGTTTTTATATGAATCTAATTCAGAAAGTTTCTATACTACTCTATCTTATAGTTTATTTTTTGTTTAATTATATTTTATAAGTCTATAATTAATGTGTAATAAATTGTATGGTTTTCGATGTTGGTTTAAATAGAAAAGATTAGTTATTTTTAGGATTGGGTTAAGAAAACTATAGTAAAATAATTATGGATAACACTATGTATTAAAAAATTAACAATGTTTTGGGAATTATATAATAATTGTTTTATCAACAAAATACATATCTTTTTGGATATTACAAGGGTATTTGGATCTATCATAGAGGTATATAGGGGTAAAACCTGAAAACACTACGTTGATCTAAACTTGACTAGGAGCTTGTTCACAAAAACATATCTTTATGCACAAGTGGTTTGACATTCCATGTGGATATTCTTTGGTATATTAAAAATCTAATTACAAACCATTATTAAGGAAACCGCAAATCTCTCAAAATAGTTTCTGTTAGGAAATATATCATGGATATCATAGATTGAAGACTATAAATTCACAATTTAAAGAAATACATTCAAGATTTATGTTATCCATTTTATTTCATCAAATTACAATTTATTTGTTTAATAGTTTAAAAATACTCAAAAATAATTTTTGCATTTATTATAGCCAATAGAAATATAGATGAGGAATTAGGTAAAAAATCAATGTGACGTGAAATGTTATAACTGGCCCAACGAGATTCCCTACTTGATGGGATCAGGAATCACAAATTTTCTGATGACACTCTATCATCTATCTCTTGTTCTGAATATAAACCTAGATTAATATAGAAATCTAAATCCCCTAATAAATAAAAAATTTCAATTAAATGATTTATGTGAAAAGGCCTCTAAATTTCAATGGATTGTCTGACCCCTTAATCCTAGAATAATGGATCAACTCCATTAAAAATATATTATCCATACATAAATGTTTTGAACAAGATAATGTTATACTAGATTATTCTCATATGGTTGGAGAAGCTAATTAGTGGTGGACATTGATCAAGAATAAAAATACTGACAAATATATTTGAGTGATGGAATGGAAGGAATTCCATAAAATTATTTTTGATAAATATTTTTCATGCACTCTCTGATATCAAATGGAAAGGGATTTTCATTCCCTCAAGTAAAAAAGACAATGAATCTATTAGTGGGTATGAAGAAAACCTCCTAATAATTTCATCATATTCCTCAATATTTTTCATTACCCTTGAATACAATGTTGACCACTTCTCATATTGGAAAAAACCAATTCAACAAAAATACCTATTGATCTAAGTCTTTGAGGGAAATGAGAAAATTATATGATGGTTCCATAATGTCAAAATAGAGATTATATAATATCAAGGGAATAATGGGTATAATAATCTAATTTTGGTGATTAGTTTTGGAAGTTTGATGGATAAATATAATGGTTCTAGAAAATTTCAACATCCCACTTATTAGAGGATAGGAAAGAATCACCCTAGATACTTCCTAAGAGGGATTAGGAAATGCCTTAGGTGTATGATGTAAGGACGCCTCGCTATTGATTTTTTATAGGAGAAACCAACAAATGGTATGGATGAAAGGAATTCTCTAGTCAACACTCTACACAATTTTCATTGATTAGAATTCTAAGAACTAGGGAACATTGATAACCAATTCACTATGCCAAGGGTTTTCTGAGACAACCAACAACCTCCACGACAATAATAGAAATATTATTCCATCACAACCATTGAGGTGGATTCTGAAAATGAGGTAGTCATAGATACGCTAGTTATTAATTCAAGAATAGGGAACATATTTTTTATTCTAGTTCTATGAATCAATTCATATCACGAATATTTAGTATAAATATTCAGATACCACCACAAATTGTAGAAGTATATCTTTAAAAAAAATATAAAATGGGGTAATTATTCCTTCCAATGTATATAACTCCACCCTATCAAAAATTATAGGATTAAACACCATGTGAACCTTGTCATACTCCATTTAGATTAATTTCATCTAATTATGTTGATGTATTGTCTTTCCCTACAGAGATCCAATAAAAATTTACGTGAGAAGGAAATCACTCTCTGTATTGTGTATCACCCCTGATTCTGTAGAAGGTAATGGAAGAGGATTAATCTTCTTTCCAACAACATCTAAATCATGGATATTATTTCCCTATGAGAAATAATGCCTTTCTCAAATGACTTATTCTACAGAATAAATCTCTCATGAAACATTCCCATTATGAGTGAATACACTGATGTGTTTCCCGAAGAATTCCCCAATCTTCCTCATTGAAAAAAGGTTGAATTTGTAATCAAGATTATACCAAGAACATTTTAATTATCTAAGTCTCCATTTATACTGGATGTTTTGTAACATGAGGTGATTAATAAACAAATATAGCTGAATCTAGATAAATGGTTCATATACCCGAGTGCTTCACCATGGGGTGCACTTGTCATCTTCACCAAGAAGATGGATGGGTCAATGCAACATTCTATTGATTATGATGAGCTCAAGAAGATCACAATATAGAACAAGTTTCCTCTACAATCGACTAGTGACTTATTTGATCATATATGGGGATCAAAACATTTCACCAAGGTGAATCTATGGTAGGGATATTTTCATGATAGGGTTAAGAAGGAGGATATCCCCACAAAAACTTTTTATACAAGGTATATTCACTATGAGTTCATAGTAATGTCAGTCAGACTCAATAATTCTCAATGAATTTTCACGGAAATGATGAATGGAGACTTTATAGATTACTAGGAAATATTTGTTGTAGTCTTTATATATGGGACTTTAATATACATCAATGGAAATGTGGAGAATGATGAGAATATGAGTACTATCCTAAAGACCTTTAAAAGGTGAAGCTTTATTCCATGCATTAAAAATTTGTGTTTTGGTTAAGGGACTTCTCATTGTTAGAGAATATCATCACAAGAGATGGTATATATATGGACCATTGAAAATTAGAATCAATTTAAGGATGTTTGAGGAAAATATATGTGATAGATACATATAGTTTCTTTATATTAGCTACATATTATCATTGATTTATTTAAAAATTATCACAATTTTCAGACATGCTAATCATACGAACTCATAAAGAAGTCATGTTTCCTTTATGTTATGAATGTGAAAAGTTCTTCAAGGAGGTGAAAATGAGTATTATCACTTACCATGTGCTCAAACTACCCAAAAGTGGAGAACTTTTCATATTATTTATCAATGAGTTGATGAAGGAATTTGATTGTTTGATAAAACATAATGAAAAGGTCATCAAATATTCTTCAGTGAAGTTAAAGGTTCAAAAATAGAACTATGCATCACATGATTTAGAGTTGGATGAAATTATATTTTCTTTTAAAATATGGTGGAACAATCTATTTGGGGAGAATATTGGAATAAAAATGTATCACAAAATCCTCAAGTATATATTCAGATAGAATGAGTTGAATACAATCCATCAATGATGGTTAAAGATGATCATGGACAATGATTGCTCCAATCACTAGTTTTCAAGGAATGAGAATAAATTGTTGGATTATCTACGTAGAAAGGATCATAAAATTCAATTATTGATGAGAATTTATGGGGATATGATCTTCTTTGATTTGAAAAGGAAGGTCATGGTAATCATAAAGGAAGGAACATCATCATTCCTTTCACAAATTGTTACATAACTGTCCCTTGTATGGAGGTTAAAAGAAGCTTGAAGAGATGATTTAGTCATTCAAAAGAAAGTGGAAACTATAAGAAAATTTAAATCCTCATATTTATATGTTAATGAAGAAGTTTTTGAATGATTTGTGTCATGACTATGTGTACCATAAAATACTGAGTGAAATAATGTTTTATTTCATGATGCTCATAACTCAAAATTATATATTCATCCTAGAAGCCCAGTGAAATATCCAGATCTTTGAGAACACTATTAGTGAGAAAATATGATGAAAGACTTCGTGAACTATAAAAAATTAATTCATATATATTATCAAGTGAATGAAGAAAATAAAAAATCTAAGGGGATGATGAAACCATTACCCATACATACAAGGGAATGAGAAAAATCTCCATGGACTTCATCGACTAACATCTGAAGATATCCAAAATTAAGTATGTTATCTGGGTTGTGGTGGATCATCCTATAATGACTACACACTTCATTTTGATTTTAGAAGACATCCAATAGAATCAAATTGAATGAATATACATCATATAAGAGGTAAGGCTTCCAGGAGTAGCTATATTTATTGTATCTGATTGAGATCATAGATTCACCTCCATGTTTTAGAAAGATCTCTAATATGCTCTAAACATTGAGATTAACTTTAGAATGGAATATCATACTAAAATAGAGATACAATATTAGCGGACTATTCAGAAATTGGAATACATGTTGCGAGAAAGTTCTATGGACCTAAAAGGATGATGAGACCATGATCTACCTTTGGTAATGTTCTCTTACAACAATAGATTCCAATAAAGAATCCAAATGTCTCCATATGAATCCCATTTGGATAAGTGGTGTATAATTCATGCACGACAGGATGAATTTTGGGAAAACAAATAGATATGTGGTTAAATGGTTGAGGAAATGTTGGAAAAGTTTAAAACTATTCAGCAGCACATCAAGGATGCTTATAGTTATAAAAAAGCTATGTTGATAACCAGTGACAGGACCTAGAATTTAATTTAAGAGACATGGAATTCATCCACATATCTCCAAAAAATAATCTTATGAGATTTTGGAAAAGTGGAAAGCTTAATCCAAGATACATCGTTCACTTTGATATCCTTGATCGAATTGGATTTCTTTATTACTGACTTGTACTCCAACCTAACATATCTAATGTAAATGATGTATTTCATGTATCCCTATTGAGAAATTACATACCATACCCAAAACAAGTACACAATAAAGAGGTTTTACTATTTCATAATAACCATTCCTATGAGATGCATCTAGTCAAGATCTTATATCATATATTCAAAGTTCTACAAAATAAGACAATACATTTGGAAATATTGATCCGGAGAAACCAAAAGTTTGAAGAAGCTACAAGGAAACCAGATGGAGTGAGGAAAAAGAGTTACCATAATCTATTTAAGAGTGGGAAATAAAAATTTCAAGGGTGAACTTTATTAAGGGGGGAAAATTATAGCAACCTGAACTATTATAAATAAAATTCCCCTATTGCTTTAATTAAATGTCGTATTATGTATTAAAATTATAGAAAACACAAGATTTTTTTAATATATCCAATTAGATTCAAATGACTATTAATCGCATTTACTATTTAAAATATATTCATTTAACCATCATCATATGATTAAATAAATATCAGGTTTTAACAAATCCAATTAAAATAGATAAATGAAGTGACAACCTCAACCAGTATGATTGTAACCTATGGAGCCCATTTATCATAGATTTTAAGGGAGATAACATCTATGGTATTTTACATTGACAATGACCAAGAATAGGTCCATCAACCTAATCATGACCAAAACAATTTATTAGATAAGTTCAATCTCAATAGGATTAGATTCGAAACCTTGTGCGATGAACCGTCGAATGAAAGTTTCACCATCGTGGACCATAGTCATTTGGCTTTTACTGTTGTATTAATGGGATATGTATCAAGACCCTAGGAATATGAGTGTGTACATTATTTTTTTATAGAATAATAAATATATTTTAATCCAATTATTTTTTCTTGAAAAATTATTCTTTAACAATAAAAAAATTATTGGTTGTAATTTAAATTTAATTTAGAAAATAATTTCAATGAAATAATTGAAATTTCAAAATAAATAATATTTTAATATAATATTATTATTAACTAATTTTTATCAAATATAAAATATCATGTTATTTTTATTATGTCATATAAACCATTTTAAGGGTTCGAAAATTATTGTTTTAAAAAACCCAACATTTATCAATATATGTCGATTATTTTTTTTAAAGTAAAAATACACAAATTTTAAAATTATTTAGATAAATAAAATATTATTTTTTGAATCATAACATCGAAATTATAAAATGGTAAATTTTTCATATTTTTCTGTGACAGTCAATTTTTTGGGTAAAAATTAAATACCAAATAAATATACATTATGTAGTATTACATCATAATGGCCTAAAAGTTTTTCAATAAATAATATAAATTATATACAAGCCCATTTATTTTGTCGTATTTAATATAATTTTATTTTACATTTATTTGTTAAATTTTATAAATCCTTTTAGAATCCACCGAAATAATTAATATTTTTTAAGGTTTTAAATTTTTTTATTTAAGTGTATGACTCACTTACAAATAATATAGGGTATTATTTTATTAATTTAGGCTCGTTCCATTGTTAAATAATTGAATCCAATCTTTATTTTTCATAAACCATGGGGAAAACGATGGAATGTTTGTGGTTTTGGTTATTTCATTATATAGAGTCCAAAACAAATGTTTGAGAAATAATAAAGATTTCACCACTCATATATTACACAAACTATCCAAATAACACATTTATCTTAACTAAAACACATTAATGATTTCCATAATATATTCTTACCTATATAGATTCATCCCAAGGAGCCCCCAAGCACTCTATAACCTCTTCTCAATCATTTGACGTCACAGACTTAAGTAAGGGATCCTAACATTATCTTTATTATTCAAGATTCATTAATTAAATATGCTTTAATTTTTAAATTCCCAATGGTTTGATATGAAATTTCATGTAACTATTATATATAATTTTATTTAAAAATGAATATAGATCTATTTATCTTCTATAAAATAATTTTAAGAATTTTTATGTCACGTCAGTATGCTGTCAAAATTTCACTATGATTTTCCAAGACAAAACAATTGTATAGTTTATTTCAAACCCATTTCCTATCATGGGTGTTCTACATTATAAAACTATACTTCATTTAAATAGAAATTACATGTATTTATTCGGCACTCCTTGATTGTGGAACAAAAAATGAAGCTGAATGAATCCATTTTTTTGATATATGTGGTACATTGAATAATGAGAATGGAATGAATGTTATTTGTTCACTAATAATTATATAATTCTCCAATTCAGTGGGTTTGGTTTAGTCTCCTGAGATTTCATGTTGGGACATGGAGTGAACCTAATTCCTTTATTGGACATTTTTTATCATGATTTTTTGGCAGTTATCCTTGTCTTATGCTTATGATGAAATGTTTTAAGTTGTTTCTGTATTTCCCAAGAGGTATTTATGATTATCATTATATATAATGTCTCATTGTTCATGTTTATGATTCTAAATATTTTTATTCACCATTTATATGACTTTTTGTAACATTTATTTACATTATTCCTTGTTTATTATTTTATATGGATTTATAACTCTCCAGTTTTATGTATATCTCCAAGTTGTCCTATGTATTTTTAATAGCCCTGGAATTTTAGAATCATGTTAAGGAAATTTTAGTAATGTTCTTGTATACCATGTTAAAGATGATATGTTATTTATCTAATTCACAAATTCATTAGAATTATTTATATTTTGTATGTTTTGTGTCTGATTTTATTTAATAAATCATTAATTCATTTTTAATACAGAGCAAGGTTCTCAAAGAAATATGTGTCACATCAATCGGATGCACAATGTGGCCTGTATGTCTTAAAATGTGTTGTTTTAGTTTCAAAATTGACATTTTTCTTCAAATTCTTTATCACTCACTAAAAAAACATGATTGTATTGACATAATACTTTAAGAAAATGATATATTTACAATTTTTTCAATTGCGGAATCATCTACATGTTAGTCTGACACGTGGTGTCATAGATATGGATCAAAGTGTATGTTTTATGTTTAATGTGATATTTTAGTTAAGAATATACATCAGTAAAGGAAAACCAATTAACCAATATAAATAATTATAATAATTTAATAAAATGATCCCTAATTAATTTTTGATGTGGATGAATCAACTGAATGTCAATACAACACACGGTGTGATTAATGTGATTCAATGTGTGTCTTTTCTATTTAAATTGTCATTTTAGTTAATGTCATGCCCCAAACATTGAAAAATAATAAAACACATTTATATTAACTAGATAATTAATAAAAATGATTAACAAGTAATTTTTTGATGTGTAAGAATATATTGCACATCAACCTAACACATGGTGTCACAGGAATGACTCGAAGGGAATGATTCATCGTAGAATAAAACTTCAGAAAAAAATGTTCACAAATCACTTAAAACCAAGAAAAACAATTTTATTGTCTTGATAAATTAGAAATATGATCTTTAGTTTTTTTATTTGTAGGAATCAAACACACATCAATCTGACAAACAATGTGTCTAGTATGATTCAAAGTGTATTTTTTAATTAAAAAATGACATTATACCTAAAAAGACATGTTACATACTCAATGAAGTGAAAAACATGTATATAATATTTGATACACAAGGTTACTGATCCATATGTCATTCATAACATTTAAGAACCATTCTAACACTAATGTGACTTGAAGTATTTGTTTTCAGTTAAAATTTTACATTTTTTTAAAAACATGTGTCACTAAATGAAAACCATGAAAATGCACTGATAATGTCATGATACTTTAGTAAAATGATCTATAATTCATTTGGGACAGGTAGAAATCAGTCACTTGTCAATCTGAAACATGGTGTGATTGGTATGACTCAAAAGTCTGTGTTTTATATTTAAAATGATATTTTAGGGAATAATGTGTGCAACTGAAAAAAAAACAAAAAATAACCCTCGAAATGTCTTAATACATTAGTAAAATTATATATATGTCATTTATGACATATAGGAGTTATATTCATGTCAATATGACACACTATATCACAAGATGGACTCAAAGTGTTTGTTTTCTGTTTAAAAATGATTTCTTTTGTTAAAAATATGATTCACTCACTAAAAATTTAGAGAAAAAAATCTTATTATAATTATTATTTAGTAAAATGTTTTATAAGTTGGGTTTTAATGTCAGAATAAATTGCACATCAATAAGACATATAGTGTGTCTAGTATGACTCAAAGTGTGTGTTTTTATTTTAAGATGACATTTTATTATGAAAGACACACGACATACATAATATTACGAAAACATGTTGATATTGTTTATATATATTGGTATATTGATCCATAAGTCGTTTTTTACATGTGGGAATCAACCCCACATCAATATAATAAAGAGTATGGGTTGTATGACACTAACTGTGAGTTCTCAGTTTAAATGTAACATTTTTGTTAAAAATGTGTGTCACTCACAAAAAGCCAATAAAATTCACTCACATGGTCTTGATAATTTATAAAAAATTTCCATAATTCATATTTTATTTATATTAATCAGTCACAAATAGATATGATACATATTTTGACCATTATAACTCAAATTTTGTGTTTTCCGTTTAACATGAAATTTGGGCTAAAAATAATTATTACTAACTAAAAACATATAAAACACATTTTGATTATCCTTGTTTTTTAAAATATTTATTAAAAAATCATCGTTTATGTGTATTAATTATCCACAAATCAATCCAACACATGGAATTGTAACACCTCAAGATTTCATAGTACGTTATCTCATTAAAGAAATTCAGTAGCTAGCACTACAAGCAACACTGATTTCGAGCGCACCACAACTTACTAAAATAATAGTTCAAAAAAACAGTTATGAATAGTATTAACTGCATTTTAAATCTTATATACTCTATATATTTATAATATCAATATTATGTGTTTCATAGACATTATATAATAACAAATTTATTTTTTCAGATAAAAGAAGTATTTTCCAAATAATGAAAATTTTCCACCTTTTAATGGTGAACCCTTTTTAAACCCATTATTGGACACTTTTATATATTAAATTTAAATAAATTAAATTCTACTTTAGTGTATAGACATAAAAATTTATTTTGGATAAATTTTTGGTACTTTTCTGATAACATTCATATTTTGGTGAATAGTAAAAAATACTATCTTTTAGTTGGAAACATCTTTTTTAATCGAAATACCTTATAGTGTTAAATTATGAATTTTAAATGCTTATATGTATAATTAGATTATATTTATATCATTTAATACATTTCGTTTCATTATAAGTATTTTCACATTTAAATTTGACATAAAAACAAGTCAATCTTATGATAGATTTTACCTTTTAAAATCATGATTTTTAGTTTTCACAATGAGAATTAATTTTAAATTAATAAATGAAACTTTTATGATTTTAATTTAATATAATATACATAATTTTTGAATTAATAATATCAAAATTAACTTATGGTAAATTTTTGGTATTTTTCTGAAAACATTAAATTTTTGATGAAAATTGAAAAACACTCCGTTTATATTTTGAACCAACATTTTATTTAAATAATTAGTTATTTTATTTTAAATTATTTAAAGTCAAAATAGATATTTAATACCTATATATGTTCAATTTAATTCATTGGAGTCGTTTTACAATAAGTTTATATATATATAATTTTATCGAACTTTTTACCGTCTTTAACCCACCTCCTAAAAGCATTTACAAATTTGAAAAAAAAAATAATTTTACCACTTTTGGGGGTTGAATTTAAAAAATCTAAGATACATGGTTGATATCTGTAAATAAAATGTGGTTCAATTAGATGAAAATAATTTTTTGAGAATTGTATCTTTTGACTTTTATTTACCACGGTTAAAAGTTAATAGGAAAATTAAGGGTAAAAATGATATCATAATTACCCTAACAAATGTCCTAATTCTATTGTATAAGTTTAATTCGACAAAAACAAACCTAAGGAATAAAATATGATCCTCTTTGGTCCACTTGGGTTAGATTAGGACATTTATTATTATTTTATTTAAAGAATAGTTAATAGAGTTAAATTTAATGTATAATAACAAAATTATTTTTAATATAGGGTAACACATAATATAAATTAGACTATAAATATTTATTCGAAATATAAATATATTTCCTAAATAATGGTATTTTATTTATAATTTTTAGACATTAAATGATTTAATTTATTTATGACACAATGATGATGCAGTAATTACATTATTAATTAAATATTAAAATAATTGAAATTATACATCTCCAAATAAATGTAAATTTAGACTTCTAATGAATTCCACTAATTTTATTGGTTAATATGACATGTTTGGGTTAGTTAAATAAGTTTTATTCATAGTGATAATGTTTTTATGGATTTCAAAAATATCAAACACAAAATAGTGACAAAATAGACATAATTGAGGTTTTAAAACAAATATTATATTATTAAATTATATAATATTCTTCTGAATATGAAGATCAGAAAAAGGACATAGATAAGATTATATATATTAATAATTAACCACATGGTGTTTTGTTGGCTTATTATAGTATGTTTATTAACCATATAATATAAAAATACAAAGAGACATGGTAAATGTCAAACTATTTAACTAAGAGTTAAATCTAAAAGATAAGGTTAATATGAAGACCTAAAACGATCTAAAACTAATTGGTTGAGACATTTTCGACCAATAACCACCTTATCCTTTAAATAAATCATTCTTAGCCATTATAAACCGAAAATAAATTTTTTATAAAATAATATTTCAAGCTTTACCTAAAGTGACCCTCACCTCTCATATAAAAGGGCACTTCCCCTTCTCTTAATTTCACACCTCCAAATCATTTTGGCTTTTCCAAGACATGACCAAATATCCTCCCAACATTACTCTACTCATAATAGAGTCCTTAGTTTCATCATAATGCCATCCTAAGGAGCCCTTTTGATGAAATCAAAAGGATGAACCTGAAGATGAGGTAAATATTTCATCACTACTTTCAAATTCTCTTTTCTTCCACTTCCTATTTCTGTGTTGTTTCTATTCTAAAATAATAACTCTAGTATATTTTATATACATTGATTTTATTATAAAAATGGTACAACCATATTCATTATTCTATCCATCCTATAAATTTCTAAGTCACCATACGTGCGTACATACAGATTATCGTCTCCACATCGTGGTGTAGTTTGTTTTTAAAACACTTCATTAGTTGGTTGGGTATAATAATTAGTATAAATGATGTAAATAATAAATATAACATGTTAATTATTCTGTATATATGATATATCATCTAATTAGATATGATTTCTCATTCACTATAATGATATTTTCGCTCGTGCGTACGTACAGATTACCGTTTCTACGACGTGAAGAGATTCATTTCCATGTTCACCATTCAACATGGATTATAAAATATATATCATTAATAAGTTTTTAACATATGAAATAATAATGCTAATGGAGATATATATATATATATATTAATATATTTACTTACATATATCTTATTCACTTAGTTCCATTCAATACGATATGAAAACAAAAACGACGTTTATGCGTACGTACGACCTACCATCTCCATAAATGGTGTTTTACATTTCAAATATATATCTATTATAAATATTTATATTCTAAATATATATGAAATATAAATCTTTTTTATATTCTGGAATTATTTAAATCATGATCTAAGTGATACAATCAATAGTAACAAGTTAAGACATGTACGATAAAGAAAGTGATTATTTCCTGATATGTTAATTTAACATGGAAATTATTATTAAATGAGTAGTATAAAGTGATAAATGAATCATTCCTGATATCATAAATATTAATATGGTTCTTTTATAATTTAATAACATGTTAAGGTCTTTATACAGGAGGTTAAATGTACCGTTAACTAAATGAAAGTGCAAGGTTAGGGTTAATTTCACAGTCTCTTTGTTATTAGAGGTTGTTTTTATGTAAGTATCTACTGGGAAATATTTATTATTCATCTCCATGTTTCATAAAATAGTTTTCAAAGGGATTATGTTAATTTAATTTTTTACTATAACATCATTTTAAATGTTTTAAATGTTTATTCTTGTAAATCATCATCATTAATGTCCAAGTTTTCAAAATGGGTTTTGAGGATATATTTATATGGACATGAATATTTTTAAATTGTTAATTTCTTTCAAAAGATTCAAATTGGTATGGGACACTTCGATTCAAAAATTCCTTTAAAGGTATTTCTTTCTAAATTGTGATAATTTTAAATGTTTTCATGAAAAAGAGATATTTCTCTCAAAGAGTTTTACATATCATTTTCATCTATATCAAAATCCATTGATGGATTTTAAACTTGTTTGAAGTTGATTTATTATGATACAAATGATCCTAATTGTATTGATGTTTTTGTGATTTGTTTGACTATGGATGTGTTATATTTATACCATTAATGGTATATGGAAAAATTATTGACATTTCATATGCTAGTTTTAATATGAATGTTTATGTTCTGTTTAATCCTTTTCATATGAGGAATGCATTGGACTTAGTAAGAGACGGGTATAGCCCGCTATAGCTCCTCAACACATCGGTCGGTCTCAAGAGACAAACTAGTGTCTTGGCACAAGGCCTTGAAAAATTCTTATTTTCAGTCATGGTACAAGGCCTTGACTATGTGGTTATGAAGTTTAGAATTATGCATTCCATCATTATGAAAGTGGCTATTGATATTGCATGGGGTTATTGGACTAGTAGAATATCCATGTGAATATGTAAATGGAATTATTTTATTGTATGTTTTCCATATTATACTGAATTTTATGTTTAAAAAGATTTTGTTTTAGTCTTATACATTTCATTAAATTTTAATTCTTATATACAAACATTTCAGCTATATTGTTATCCTTATTGATTATCTGATCTCACCCCTTTATATGTTTTCATTATCCTGGGATTCTACGAAGTGTATTATGATTGATAAGTAGAGTTATTCTAGGGGATTGATGGCATTCTCAAAGGTAATTTATGTAGTGTTTTATTTTCTAATGTGTAATGTAACGTTCATGTATGTAATATATTTTCAAAGACAGTTAAACCGATTGGTCTTTCATGACATGATTCATTGTAATCATGCCAATGTTTTAAAATAATGCACATACTCTGGGCTTCTGGGGTTGTGGCGTTATAGTTGGTATTAGGGAATTTTAGGAACAACATTAGAAATAGATTTAGATAAACTCTGATAGAGAACATTACCATATGATAGTCTTTGAGGATTATTATTGAAAAATAGGATATAATTTGGGAAATTTAGATATTTTGTGTATTTTCTAAGCAATAGATCCCTCTCTAGATACGAGCAGGTTATAACTGCTCTAGAACAGATATACCTAGGATTGAAAACTATGATAAGGAGTCTTGGGCTTGACCAAGGATATCCCATTACACGATAATGGGCCTTGCTACACTCTTGGTTACAACACTCCTAGTGGATATTCTTAAGATAATTCTCATTTTCATTTTAAGCCATTATGAAAGATTTAAGAGTAAAAACTTCCTAAAATAAAACATTTTATGATTATAGATTATATCCATAGTCTTTCCGATTTACTTAAGATGTTTTACAAGCTTGGAATTACACATTTTGATTTATAAACTAACTTTGTGTGTGTCATTGTTTAGAAATGGCACTTAGTAGAGGGAATAATAATTCTATAAATACGCATGATCAAAAGATTACGAAGGATCATATCATTCATAGTATTAAGCCAACATTTAAAATGGAAATTGTCTACCACATATTATAATATATGATGAAATATTATCATGTGCTAATAAGATAAGTAATGAATTCTCTGAATCATATGGCTTTGAAGGGATGCAAGAGAAGAAAAGGATGGAAGAGAGAAAGATGGATAAATATAAGTGGGGAAAAAGGATTTTACCATATGAGACAACTGTGGAAAGAATCACCTTGGTAAATGATTAAAGGGGGTAGAAATTGTTTATATGTATGAAGAAAAAGGACACCAAGTACGTGATTTCAAGGGTAAGAAAAAGGATTCAAATGAATAATGCTTCATCTATACAAAGATGGGACACTACGTGAATTATTGTTCAAATCATCAGATTAATCTACGAATGATGCAGTTAGATAATAATAAAGTTATGATATTACCATAGATAAAGAGTAATGACTATTGTTCTTATGAAGATATTAAATAATTGAGTCATTTGATTATTGTATCAAAGATGTATAGATTATAATAATTATAGAGTATATAAGGATTGTACTGAAGTACAATTTCATTAACAACTTGAGATTGTTTGGAACCAAGAAAAGTGACTCAATAGCAGGTTAATGTTTTGGAAAATATATGGTTGAGATAAAGATATACCATAATATGGTTCTGATACTAAGGTAGTGATTTTGTAATAATATATTATTTATTTGGATAAATTATATTGGATATTCTTGACTACCTTGAAACTGATTAATGATTTTTATATTCCATCATTGTTGGAGTTTACAACATTTTTGGATATATAGAGTATATCTAGTATTATATATGGAATAAGGAAGCCTGAATATAATAAATAAAGTTTTATGGTAATTCAAGGTGATACATTATTTTAAAATAATACATGATGAAGGTATTCACATGTTATTACGTTGAAAAAGGATCTTCTTTTTGTTTACCTTCTATATAAATTTTGGACTGTAAGATTGGACAAGAGTATTTTGGATAAGTATAAAGGTTGGAATTTATTTAGTTTGACTTCATAAACTATTTTTAAGGTTAAATAATTTTTGAGATTATTTTTGAATTGTCATAAAAAGGACAACCTGGAGGTTGGCTGACAACCCGTCGTGTCCGGCAAGGCCGTGAGACTTGAACCCACAATCGAAGGGTGATAAGGGTGGATCACATACCACTATCATACATGATGTCTCGTTTAGTGTAATGTAGTTTTTTTAATAGTCCTAAAAATTAATTATAAATTCATTATTTTTGGAACCCTATACAATTAGGATAAATAGAATATTTTTTAATTCTATTATCTTTTGTACTGAAAGACGATTTTGTGGTAGGAATTTGTTGAAGGATGAAACTTAACTTGTCAAGTATATTTTTTCCCTATTATTCCATGAATAAATTAATTCTTAAACATTAGGGAAGGGATCTTAAAGCCAAAAATGTATCATCCTAATACCTTATGTTTTGTTGAACTGACAATATTTTTAGTCATCGTATATTTATTTCCTTGAGGCCATCAATTTTAAACTTGTTTGTGATTGATGAACTCGATACCTCTTTATAAATATTTACGTTTTCCTCCAATTATGTGTCTCAAATTTCCACCAATGTTCTCTTAATTGAGATCATAATTTTGTGGTGACATTTTCCTTTCCCTTTCCCTCTTATTAAAAATAAATTTTATTAATCCAATTTCTGATATGGGTTTTCTACAATGGTATTTTTCTATTTTTAACAATTTATTTTCAAAGAACATTTTTGAATTTCCAGGATGAAATTTATTGTAGGAGGGTAAAATGGAACACCCCAATATTTCATTGTATGTTTTCTCATTAATGTAACTCAATAGCTTGCGTTACACGCAACCCCATGTTCGAGCGCACCACAACTTACAAAACTAATCATTCAAAAAGAAGTTATGAATAGTATATACTGCATTTTGAATCATATATACTCTATACAATTTTAACATCAATATTATGTGTTTCTTAGACATAATATAAGAACAAATTAATTTTTTTTAGAGAAAAGAAATATTTTTAAAAAAATTCAATTTTAACACCTTTTAATGGTGAACCATTTTTAAAACAAATATTTTAAACTTTTATATATTCAATTTAAGTTAATTACATTCTTTTTTAGAAGCAGGATATTAAAATTTAGTTCAGAAGTATTTTGGTACTTTTCTGATAACATTCATATTTTAACAAATAATGAAAAATACTATGGTTTAATTGAAAAAAACATTTTTAATCAAAATAATTTATAATGTTAAATTATTACTTTTGAAGTTTTATATGTATAATTATATTTTATTTTTATCATTTATTACAATTTATGTAATTATAAGTAATTTGACAATTAAATTTCACATAAACACATGTATATCTTTTGATAGTTTTTTCTTTTTAAAAATAGGCTTTTTGGTTTTGACAATGGAAATTAATTTTAAATTAATAAATGCAACTACTATGTTATCAATTTGTTAAAATAGACTTCATTTGTGAATTTGGAATATCAAAATTATCTTAGGGTACACTTTTGGTTTTCTTCTGAAAACTTTCAATTTTTGATGAATAGTGATAAACATTGCATTATTATTTAAAACTGACATTTTATTTAAATAATTAGTTATTTAATATTAATTTATTTTAAGTCAAAATAGATATATATTACCTATATAAGTTCAATGTAATTCATTGAAGAAATTTTATAATAATTTTAGATATATAAAATTTTATCGAAATTTTTACCATCTTTTACCCACCTCCTATGAGAATTTACAAATTTGCATAAAATGTAATTTTACATCATCTGTGAGTTGAATTTCAAAATTCTGAGAGACACGGTTGATATCAATATATAAAATATGGTTCAATAAGATGAAAATAATTTTTGGTGAATAGTAACTTTTGACTTTTATTTACCACGGTTTAAAGTTAATAAGTAATTAAGGGTAAAAATCATATCATAATTAACCTAACACATGTCCCAATTCTATTGAATAAGTATAATTCGACAAAAAACAACCTTTTGAATAAAATCTGACCACTTTTGTACCCTTGGATTAGATTATGATATTTATTATTATTTTATTTAAAGAAGAGTTAAAAGAGTTAAATTCAATGTTTAATAACTAAACCATTTTAATATAGGCTTACATCGAATATAAATTTGACAAAAAATATTCATTAAAAATATTAAAATATTTCTTATATAATGACATTTGATTTATAATTTTTAGACATTAAATAATTTAATTTATTTATGACACAATGATGATGCAGAAATTAAGTTATTAAGTAATTATTAAAATTATTGATATTTTAAATATCCAAATAAATGTAAATTGAGACTTATGATGAATTAAAATAAATTTATAGGTTAATATGAAATTTTAGTGTTAGATAAATAAATTTTATTCAAGGTGATAATATTTTTATTACTTTTAAAAAATCAAATACTAAATAGTGTCAAAATTGACATAATTGAGTTTTTAAAACAAATATTATATTATTAATTTATATAATATTTGTAACAAGCTACAGTTAGGCCAAAGGACTTAGATAAGATTATATATATTAATAATAAACCTCATGGTGTTCTCATGTCTTGTTTTAGTATGTTTATTAACCATATAATATAAAAATATAAAGTGACATTGTAAATGTCAAACTATTTAACTAAGAGTTATATCTAAAAGATATGGTCAATGCGATGACCTAAACCTGTATAAAACCTACTGGTTTAGAGGTTTTCAAACTATAATATCCTTATCCATTAAATAATATATTTTTGAGCTATTATAAACTGAAAATGATTTTATTATAAAATAATATTTCAAGCTTTTCCTAAAGTTACACTCACCTCTCTTATAAAAGGGCACATACCCTTATCGTAATTTCACACCTCCAAAGCCTTTTGGTGTGGCCAAAACCTACCCAAATATCCTCCCAACTTTCCTCCATTAATCATAAAGGCCTTCCGATGGTCAGAAAGCCATCCTATGTAGTCCTATTGATAAATCAAATGGAAGAACCTAAAGAAGAGGTATATAATTTATTACCTCTTTCAAGTTCATTTCTTCTTCCACTTACTATTTATTTGTTGTTTAAATTATAAAATAATAAATCTATTATATTATATATACAATGATGTTATTATAAAAATGGTAAAACCATATTCATTATTTTATCCATCCTATAAATGACAAAGTCACCCTACGTGCATACGTATGGATTACCGTCTCTACGTCGTGGTGTAGTTTGTTATTAAAACACTTCATTATTTGGATGGGTATAATAATGAGTATAACTGAAGTAAATAATAAATATAACATGTTAATGATTATATATATAAGATATATCATCCACTTACATACAATTTTTTTTATCATTATAAGGATGTTTTCTCTCGTACATACGTACAGATTATCGTTTCCACAACACGATGAGATTAATTTCCACGTTCACAATTCAATGATGATGATAAAATATATATCATTAATATGTATGTAATATATGACATAATAATTCTAATGTATTTATATATATATGTACTTACATATATATTATTCACTTAGTTCTGTTCAATACGATATGAAAACAGAAACAATGCTTATGCGTACGTATGGCCTACCATCTCCATAAATGGTATTTTCCATTTCATATATATGTCTATTATGCATATTTATATTCTAAATATAAATGATATATAAATAATGTTTTATATTCAGGAAGTATTTAAATCATTATCTTTTTGATACAATCAAGAGTAACAAGTTAAAACATGTACGATAAAGAAAGCGATTATTACACAAAATGTTAATTTAACAATGAAATTATTATTAAATGGGTAGTATAAAGTCATTAATGAATCATGTATGATATCCTAAATATTAATATGGTTCAGGTATAAATTACTAACATAATACAATCATTATACACAAGGTTAAACATACCCTCTACTAATGGAAAGTGCAAGGTAAGGGTTACTTTCACCATATCTTTATTATCGGAGGTTGTTTTTACATAGGTATATAATGGGAAATATTTATTATACATGTCCTTGTTTCTTAAAATAATTTTCAAAGAGATTCTATTTAATGGGATTTTTAATAAAACATGAATTTAAATGTTTTAAATATTCATTCTTCTATATCATTCTCATTAATGTCCATGTTTTCAAAATTGTTTTTAATGATTTTTTATATGGACATGAATATTTTTAAAATGTTAATTCCTTTAAAAAGTGTAGAAGTGGTATGGGACACATTGAATCAAAAATTTCATTAAATGTATTCCTCTCTAAATTGTGTGACTTTTAAATGTTTTTATGAAAAAGATATATTTCTCTCAATGATTTTTAAGAATTATTTTCAACAATGTCAACATCCTTTGATGGATTTTAAACATGTTTGAAGTTGATTTATGATGATACATATCATATATATTTTAGTGAAGATTTTGTGATATGTTTGATGGTGGATGTGTTATTTTTATACAATTCATGGTTTATGGATAGAGTATTGAAATTTCTTATGCTAGTTTTAATACAAATGTTTATGTTATGTTTAAACCTCTTCATATGAGGAATGAATTGGAATTTGTGAGTGATGGTTAGAGCCCGCTATATCTCCTTGATGCATCCGTTGTTCTATTGAGACAAACAAGTGTCTTGGAACAAGGCCTTGAAAAAATCTTATTTGTAGTCCTGACACAAGGCCTGGACAATGTGGTTATGAAGTCTTGCATTATGCATTTAATCATTATGAAAGTGCCTATTGATATTGAATGTGATTATTTGAATAGTAGAATATCCATGTGAATATGTAAATGGATTGTTTTGTTATATCTTTTCCATATTATTCTGAAGTTTATGTTTAAAAGGATTTTGTTTTAGTCTTATACATTGCATTAAATGTTTATTCTTATTAAGGAACGTTTCCACTATATTGTTATCCTTAGTGAGCATCTAATCTCACCACTTTCAATGTTTTAATATTCCATGATTCCAAGAAGTGAATTATGATTGATAAGAAGGGTTAAGATAGGATATTAATAGCAATATCAAAGGATCATTTACGTTATGTTTCATTTTTTTTGTGTAATGTAATGTTCATGTATGTAATCTATATTCCAAGACTGCAAAATTGATCGGTCTTTCGGGACTGGATTCCTTATAATCATTCCATTGTATTAAAATAATGTACCAACTCTGGGCATATAGGGTCAGGTCATTACAACAAGCCCTCTATGACTCAAAGTAAACATTATTAATTAAAATTGATATTTTTTCAAAATAAATCATATATTTAAAAATGGGAAAATGTTCTCATATTATCTTCATACTTTTGGAAAATGACTGATAAATCATTTTTGATGTGTATGAATCAACCCCACATTAATATTGCACATAGTTTTTACATCATGACGTTAATCATATGTTTTCATTATCAAAGTGTGATTTTATTAATTCCTCGTATAATAATTATTCTAAATTTAATTATTTTCATTTTTACTAATATAATATTTTTTATATAGGTATACTATTTTATTGAAGCCTAGGTGTTTTTTTGGCAATGAGTATCCTAAACATGCTATTTTTAAAGGGGTTTAGGGTACAAAGATAATATAACATTAATTTTTTCAATAAATAGTTTGTACTAATATAGTTGTACTTAATAATATTTGAAATATATGTTATAATTTTATAGTGTTATTTTTTGTTATGTAAATTTTATTGAAAATTAATTGAAATTAAATTTTAAATTCTCTAATACAATGTGTTTTAATTTCAGCAGTGGACTACAACGTCTTGGTTTTCGTTAGAGCTAAAAATAGTGATAATAAAGATATCCATATATCAGTACTATAAAAATAGCTGAAAAGGTCCCCCTTTATCTGTGATCAAATAGAACTGATAAAGGAAATCCTTTTTCAAATCTTTTTTTAATGTTTATGAAGGAAAATTTTATTAGCTCTATTTTTAACACTAATAGAAGTCATTGACATTTAAAATCTATTACAACATCATCACTTTTCTAGTGGCTATGAATGATATTTCTAGCACTAGTGAAGGGTATATCAATAGTAGGGTACTGATGAATCACAATAAAGAAGTAATATCACCTAGGAAATTATGTTAGGATGTCATGATATGTTATGTAATAGATGATAGATGTGTGTTCATCAGTGCTGATGGATTTTGGTGGGGATTAATTTAACAATTTCAGTCCCAGTTCATGAAACAGATGTAGAAAATATTGTCAATACTAGGGGATTTCTAAAATGACATTAATGATATGATAAAATTTTATATATTGTTCTTATAACCACAAACAAAATCTGGTGTTTAGTGGGGTTATAAATTAAAAAAATTGAATAATGGATTTTAATATTTTCACAAATTGGTCTTTTGAACCGTGAACCTTATTCTCACCTTCCAACCTATGAAGAAGCATGAATGAGTTCACAATTCCAAAAACAGAAACTGGAGGCGTTAATGTCATTCACACCTCATGTCTAATATTTTATAGGACGTTTGAAGGTCTTTCATGCCTCCTTTTTCTAAAATAAATATTTTGATTTATATATATATATATTAATAATATTAAATTAAACACTATTTAAATTACTAATTTTTTATTTGGAAATTCTAGAATTAAAAAAATCCGAAAATATAACTAAAAATCACATCTAAGTCTCCCTTTTATAGGGGATATGGGTTTGTTATCCCATAATAATTTTCAATTTGGGACTACATATCCACTTTTTTTGGTATTTGAATATTAATATTTTAATAATTATTGTTAAAATATACATTAGTAATATATTAATTAATTTTTAAATTATTTGTTATTTATTATAATATTTTTGTTTATCTGTATTATTTGAATTAGTTATTATCATTTTCAATAATATAATATTTAATATTTGTCAATATAATTCTTAATAATATATTAATTCATAATTTAATTATTAATTATGAATTATACTATTAATTATTAAATATTAGATTAACAATATTTTAATAATATAAGAATTATATTAATATTTAGAAATTAAATTATTAATATAATTAGTAAAATTATTTTTTATTTATATAATTAATAAAATAATTAATATAATTATTAAAGATTCATTTATAATTATATTAATATTTCAATTATTATTTTGCATTAGGTGTATGGGATTAAATGATAAAAATACACACACACATAGGCACCCCAACTAGTCAAGCCCAACCCCTCCCCACAAGGAATGGAAAGAAACCACTACAAATTTTATTTCATAGAGTGGTCTGAAGGCCCAGGCGTGTGTGGTACAAAGTCCCATAATGTAGATGATCAGAAGACCCAAATGAGAAACATGCATCAAACCTAGTATCCTATATTATGTCTCAATTCCACTCTATGAGTAATCATTACACTATATCACTAATTTGAATGTCATGCTACCCCTTACCAAAAAACATCACATCATGCTCCCCTATATTGCATTGTGGCATGTCACCCCTTCATCTCATTACAAATGTCCATAAGGGAATAAGGCTAGATGATCTATGTCCACACTCCAATCCATTTTTTTTGAGCCGCCCACCCAATGATCGATGTCTTGGGCCAAATTGAACCCCAATCCTTGATGTGTGGCACGATATAACTATTCTCACAATGCAAATTATCACATAGACGATCACCCCTCCATTGCGAGTCAGAAATCCTAGTGGATATATAGTATATTGATTGGCACAAACACACTAATAACTCTTTCAATTTACTCATTCAAAAATTCATTAGTGTTTCCATGCTATACCACCTACCGATCATACCACATAGTCTACCTCATTACACTTTTTACAACCTTCTTCCTACTAATGTACAACCACCTTAACAATTACCATTGTGTGGGGGGACACATTTTAATTCCATAAAATGGCCACACATCTATAGATAAAAGATTTATTACGTCACAAACGGAAGTTTTCAATTCTGAAAAAGAACTAACATTAAAAGTGAAATTAAGTGGTAGGATGGTTTATCAACAGTAGAAATAGAATTTATAAAAAATCGATTTAATTAGAACTATAAAAGCATAACAATAAATATAACTTGATAGTGCATTTTATTCATTGATCAAGGGGAATTTTATCAAATTTACTTCTAGAACTGATGAAAGGTAATTTTATTGGAGCATAATAACGCTGATAAAATCAGCGGTTTGTAGCAATATGCTACTACATTTACAACACATTGCAGCAACCCATTCAAAATATAATTGAAATTTTACACTAAATAAATAATAAATTAATATTTTAAAAAAATATATAGTAAAAGAATTTCAATTCACAACAATAACATTTGTTTGTATAATTCATTATAAATATTACATTTTCAAATGAATTAAAAACAGCATGGGTTTTTTTATATTTGGGACCTCCTTTCGAAAGATCTAATCACACAACCAGTTTTTGAAACACCACACATTCATGAGAAAAGAATAAGTGTCAACCTAAAATAACAAATAATTATTAAATTTTTAATACTATAAATAAAAAAATAAAATTTTAATTTGTTACAACTCATTAATATATTGTCACATTTAAATAGATTACACGAAGATTGATTCATATCGATAACACTATGCATGGATTTGCTTTTTGTTAATTTATACACATCAAACATGATTTATAGAGTTTTTTCATAATGTATCAGGTAAATCTAAGTGTTTTTCCTTCATGTTTGAATTTTTGATATGTGTTCTAATCTAAAATATTACTTCTAATCTAAAAAACACACTATGAGTCATACTAGGAACAATGTATACCAAATTGATGTTTTACATGATTGATACACATCCAAAATTTCTTATAGATCATTTTCTTAATTTAACAATCCAATTCGAGCATGTGTGGTTTTTTTATTATGTAAAGTTTGTTTTTTACTAAAATCTTACCTTTATTTAGAACATGTAGTTCCGGTAAATTTTTCTACATTATGTTATATATTTATTTAAAACTGATTATTATACTCCAATAGTGACGTAAATAACATTTTCTTAAATTATCTAGATAATTTGTGTGTATTTTCTTGTTTTTCAGCGAGTGACAGACAATTTAGACAAAAATGTTCCTATAAAATTGAAAGCGTGAAAAAATAAATCATATCAGGAATAATTTTTTCATTATTTAGGTGTGGTTATTTACAACATGTAAATAATTAATTAATGATTATTTTACTAAACTATAAAAACAATCCAAGTAGTTTTTCTTAGTTTTCTGTGTGTTTCATGATTTAAATTAAAACATCTCTTTTTAACTAAAAAAATTCCCCTTGAGTCATATTGGCCACACTATGTATCGAACTAGGATATACATAATTCATATAAATCAAAAATGAATTATGAATCATTTTCTAATAGTATCAATATAATATAAACATGCGTGATTAGTTTTTATTATGTGAAGGTTTTTTATAATAAAATGTCTATTTAAAAAAAATGCACTTTCAGTCATATCATCCAGACTGGGGGTCACATGGATGTGCAGATAATTTATATACACCAAAATTGTTATAGATAATTTTCTTAAGTTATCAAAAAAACATAACATGTTTTCTTTTTTTTTCTAGTTACTAGCACATGTATTTAACAAAAATATTACTTTTAAACTAAAAACACAAACATTGAACAATTTAAGGAACACCTTGTGTCATATTGATATAAGGATTATTTATACACATAAAAAAAGAATTTTGGATCATTGTACTGAATTATCAAAATATTTTGAGCACATTTTATCAATTTTGAGTAAGTGATGTGTGTTTTGTACTAATATGTCCAATTTAACTGAAAACATGCACCATCAATCATACCAGACACACTGTGTCTTGTATTAATTTATATATGATACCAATACTTAAAAAAATTAAATATGGATAATTTAAATAAATTATTAATATAACATGAGTTTTATTTCATGTATTTTGGTTAGTGTAATGTGGTTTGATTGAAAATGATACTTTTAATTCGAAAACATGAAATTTAGGTGATAACAGAAAAAACTTATGTCAGATTAACATGTGGAAAATTCCTATTCTTTAAAAATTACTTATGGATCATTTTTATGAATTACTCATATTATAAATGTAATTTTTATTTTTTTCAGTCATTGTTGAATATTTTTCAATAAAATGTCACTTTCAAATTGAAAACATACACTTTGGGTCATCTTATGGACACAATGTATTTCATTGAGATGAACCTCATTACAATATGATAAAAATGTCTTATGGATCTCTTTTCTTATATATTAAGATATCTAAGCATTGTTTCCCTGTTTTGAGTTTTTAAGTGTGTTTTTTACAAAAATGATTATTTTAAATAAAAACATGCACATTCAGAAATTCCATTCACATTATGTTTTAGATTGATGTGAAGATGATTATTATACCACAAAAATAATGTATGTATCATTTTATAAAATTATTAATAATATATGGGTTCATTTTCATGATTTTTTCAGTGATGTGTGTTTTGAACTAAAACGTTACATTTATACTAAAAACACTCCCTTTGAGTCGTATTTCACATGAAGTTTTTTGGATTTATGTGATAAGAACTCATATATATTAAACTTTACTTGTGTATTTTTGTCCATAATAATAATGAAGACATGATATAATTTTATTAGTTTTCAATTTGTGATGTTTTTTTAATAAAATATATATTTTAAATAAAAGTATCCTATTTTATATATACTAGACAAATCATTTGTCAAAATGATTTGTGGATAATTCCCCTACATCATAAGGACTTATGAATCATTGAACTAATTTATTAACACAATACAATTATGTTTTCTCTATTTTTAGCATGTGACATGAGTTTCGAATTAATATAATACTTTCAAATCAAAAACATGAACATTGAGTCATTTTGGGCACACTATGCCTCATTTTGATTTTTAGTTCATTTATATACGTGAAAATAACTTCTATATTATTTTATAAATTTATCAAATTAATCATATTTATTTTATATGTTTTTATCCAATGACACATGTTTTTAACTAAAATATCACTTGTAAAATGAAAACATGCTCTTGGATTTTTACCAGTAACATCGTGAATTGGATTTATTTTCACATAATTAAAACACAAAAAAATGGTTTATGGAAAATTTTTATAAAATATAAATTCAATTTATGAATTGTTTCACAATTTTTTGTGTGTGGGGTTTGTTTTGTCCTGAAAGTTTGATTGAAAAAACATCTACTTAAATCCATATCAGCCACACCAATAGTCATATTATTTTGAGGCATTTTTAAATATGACATAATGGACTTATGTATCATTTTATTAAATTATAATGAAAATAAAAGTCGTTTTCCATGGTTTTCAGTCAATGATATATTCTGTGAACTAAAATGTTACTTCTAAACTAAAATATTACACTTCATTTAATACTAGGGACACCTTGTATTTTATTAATTTCATACGATTCCTACATTTCATAAATTAAATATGGAAATTTTTTTAAAATATTAAAGATAAAATGATTGTGGTTGCTAAATTTTGAGTATATCAATATTCATTTAAAGTAAAATGATGATTTTAAATAAAAAACATAAATTTATTCATATCAGCCACAGTGTGCACCATATTGATGTGTGGAAGAATCCTATACATCAAAAACTCCATTTAGAGTTTTTCATACATTATCATTACATTCTGAGTGTTTTTTCTTATCTTTTAGTAAGTAACAAGAATTTTTAACTAAAATGTAACTTTTATACTAAAAACATACACTTTTAGTCATATTGGGCTCAATGTATATCATATTTTTATACATTTGAGTTATATATATCAAAAATTACTTATGGATACTTTTCCTAAATTATAAATTCAATTAGGGTGTTTTTTCCATTTTACAGTCAGTGATGCATGTTTTGAAATAAAATTTCAATATTAAACCCAAAAATAAACACTTTTAGTCATATCAGACACACCCTGTGTTGGAATTTCATACACTAGACTTGTAAAATTTAAAAATAGATTATTGACCATTTTTATAATGTACTAAATAAATAAGATATGTTTTATTATATTTCAGTTTGTAAAGTGTGTTTTTTACTAAAATGTCCATATTAAATAAAAAACACATTTTCTATCATACCAACCACACCATGAATAAAATTTATTTTTAAATTCTCCATATTCATCAAAAATGAATTATATTTCATTTTACTAAAATATCCCAATAATAAAATTGTATTTCTATGGTCTTCATTCACTAATGCATGTTTTGAACCAAAATATTTCTTTTAAACTGAAAACATGCACTTTGAGAAATAATGAGACCACAGTTTTTTAGAATAATGTGAATATGATTCATAAACATCATAAATTATGTAATAAGGATTTTTATAAATTATTAAGATAATGTGAGTGGCTTGTCTATGTTTTGAGTATATAATGTGTGTTTTGTTTTAAAATGTTGATATTAAATAAAAATGCACACATTCACTCATATCATCCACATTGTTTGTCAGTTTGATGTGAGGCTAATAACTATAATTCCAAAAAACATTGTGTATAATTATAATAATTATCAAGACAATATGAGTGGGTTTTGTTAGTTTTTAGTAATTTTAATGTGTTTTCAACTATTGTTTCACATTTAAACAAACACTTTTCGTCTTACACTGTACACCATGTGTCTGATATATGTGCAGAATATTCCATCATGTAAAATATATATTATGAATCATTATACTAATGCATTAATATAATTATATAATTATTTATTTCTGTTGTTAATGTGGCATATTTTTAAAATTAAAATTTCATTTTTAAATGAAAACACTCAATTTCAATCATACAGTAAACACAGTGTTTCAGAATAATGTGATATTAATTCTTATCAATTAAATTGAATTATGAATATTTTTCCTAAATGATCATGAAAATAAAATTATTCTTTAGGTTGTTTTTCAAATTTTTAATTCTTTGGATTACAATGAAACTTTAAATTTGAAAACTCATCCATTGAGTCCCACTAAGGACACTATGTATGGGATAGACACATACTTTATTCCTATATATCAAAAAGTGAATATGGATCATTTTATTAAATTTTATTCAATGAAATTTGGTTAAAATTTATTTCAATATTTAATTTATTCAATTATAATTGAACATAAGCAATTCAAATAATGAACTAATAGTTCTATGTATTTAATATTAAATATGTACTAGAGTGAATCAACCTAACCAAATCTTTCATTGAGAATTTAGTTTTTTGTATTAGTTTTCACATATAATGAAAAAAAGGTTTCTAAACATATTTCATTTACCTTGAATGTTAAAATCCCATTTTAGCTTTATAGGAGAACAATTAAATATTTTTAAAGGCATTTTATCACTTTATAGGCCCAAAATTCCTGCAGAAAAAAGAATTCTAAATAACATCTTTATGATATCTACAAACAAATAACTAATAAAGAACTAGATAATTATGATAATATAATTAAAAAATATTAATTATTGGATATTTTATAAAAAAATTACTAAATATATAGTAGATAAATTAACTCTTCATGGTCTCTAGAAATATTAAAATTATAAACATTATAAAAATTAACCACATCATTATGTCTACCAGCATTCTAACACCATGTATCCTTCCAACCAATTTCTAAGAAAATATATTTCCTATATAGAATAATTTTACAATCTACAATCCCTATAATACGATAAAAATGTAAATAAATGAGTAATAATTATTTTATGTGAAATTGTAATTATTAATAGAAATGCCTATTCAGGTATTTTATTATTTATGGAATAAAATATCATTCATATATATAAAAACACAATTAAAACATTCTTTACCATTATCTTGTTTTAGATACAATAGAAATGTTGATAAAACTAAATAATTTGGTTTGATATTTTTTTCAACAGTGAAAAATTATTATATATAAACTAATAATTATCTAGTTATAGAAATTGATTAGATTCCTGTTCTCAAGTACCATCATCATTCATTTATTTTGATGGTATTTAAATATAAACCTATACTAATTTTTTTTTAAATGGACCATAATATATAAGTTATAACTTGATGTATATTTTGTAAAAGGATCTATGTATTCTGTTGTAAATTGTTAAACGTTATCATGTGGGTGTATTTGTTGGAAAACCGAGCATTAAATCCTCAAAAAACATTTTTTTTATCCAAATTTATTAAAAAGAGTAACCGGTGATTCTAAAAATTAATAAGTAATGAATGACATTAAAATAAATTATATATGATTATATTGTAGATTTTTACCCTTGTATTATGGGTATTAGGAATTTTATTTAATGTGGATGTTTATTTTCAAATATTATGGCTAGTTCTTACATTATTTATAAATATTCAACTTCTACTTATGAAATTTGATTGCATAGATCTATTATTAGGGATAATGTGTCCAAATTTATATTCATTTGGTTTTTCATTCACTCGGTAATAATATATATACCTACAGAAAAAATGAATAATATTTATCTATAATTATCATTTTCTATTTTCTATTTAGTAAATAAATTATGAAAAAACACCAAATGTATATATTTAAAACTGAGACTCCCATACTTCAATGATTGAGGATTCAATATAAATTCTCAATAAATTAGACCATTTATGTTTTTCTGCATACATTTGTTCAAAATAAATGATAATAGTATTTCTATTCCTCATTTTTTTCGTATGAACATATAATATAAGTAAATGTGGTAGTTGAACTGGTTGGGTAAATGTTATATTTAAAAATATTTTTATTTATTGATTGAACTATTAGATTTTCTTATTTGGATTACTATTTATTATTCCTTTTCTCCATCTGTAATAAAATTCATTAGTTCTATTATTTTTTGAATAAATTTTAATTGTTTTAATAAAAAAATAAATTTTGAAGGACATGTATCATTACCAATATAATTTTAACATGATCAAATAACCATGACTTGAATTTCCAAAAATAATGTTTAATCATGTGAACATACAGATCATCAAGGGAAATAGGTAACTCAATTCTCAACACATTAATTAGGAGAATCCATAAACTCACATTATTTTTTGGTATTTATCTTGATGTGTAGAATATCTCTTGGGATATTGTATAATATACTCCTCACTAGAAGGTTATGGGTGAGTATAAATAGATAAAAATCAACATTAATTTATATCTGTATAATTTAGTAGATGAATCGTATCTATATCTACCTAATAATATTTCATATAAAAAGTAATGAAAATATTGACTACCTATGTATGTTTGGTTGTTAATGATAATGACTTTTCTTAGAGAAGGTGGAGGTCAAGATCTTCATGCATTGTGTTTTATTGTGTTTTTAGTCAATAAAATTCCCTCCAATAACATTCTCTAACAACTCAGTTTATTGATTATGTTTTTCTTTTATAAAAATTATTTCATACTACATCTCATCTATTTTCATCTATTTATTCTCTTGTGCATTTCTTTTCTAAAAATATATTTGAGCAGGCACACTAAAACCTTTACCTCTAACTTACCCATATTTTTTCCACTTCAAGTCCAATGAAAATATTCATTCATTGGTTACATCAAATGATGATTCTTATGTCTAAAATAGAAAACAAATATATAAGAAAATAATTATTCATTGTTATTTAATACCTATTATAGGAATATATATTTTTACTATATCATACTTATATATGATTCCCATAATATATGGGGTTTTTCATCTACTATTATTCCTTATTTATTTAATTTATCCTCCTTCGATATCACATGATGTTTGATTGAAGAGTCTATATAATTTGATCCATTATTTAGTATATAATCAAAAGGACATAATTATGTTGTTGTTTCAACTAGATAACTATTTTAATTTAGATTTAAAATATATAACACTTTTTTAGGTGAAGTGTAATCTATCTATGATTTATGATATGGTTAAATTTTTTTAATTTACCCTTCTTCTTTTTTTAAATTTAATTAAAAATTCATAAATTAAAAATTCTTCATAAAAGTGATAGAAAAATTTGGTAACGTATTACCAATCACAATGTGTATAAAATGTTTTATCCTCACATTGTCTAATAAATGTATTCTATGTTCCTTGGTTTATCTTGTGTGCATATATATTTGGTGGACGTGTCTTTACATTACTTTCAATATCCTTGAGATGATGCTTCATAATAATCATCTCAAAAGCTCTTTTATCCTTTCCTATATAAATTATTATAAATTTCAATCTTTGGTATTCTATTATAAATGAATTATTTATGTGATAATGAATAATAAATGAATATTTCATTATTTTATTTTTTTTAGTAAAATTGAGAATATATATCATAATGTTACCCTAACCTCATAATAAATTAGTTCTTTCATCATGGAAAAAACATTATTCCATGTATATACATCAATCAACATTTCTTTTGAGTTTGTGACCCTACAGAAACTAATGAAAATTCCCTTGTTAAATTAGACATGTTTCCCATGAGGATACCATTTAACCTCAAATTTTATGTCATTACTTCTTAAGTTATTAATTTTTGTTAATAGTATCACACTACAACACTGGTGTTTTTTCATAGACATATCATTCTCACCTTATACCATTTCCTTTACTACATTGTTTTTAATATATTATTACTTAGGATTGGGAACATTGACATGTGGAGAAACCTATTGTTCCTTCGATTTCATAGCGTCAAAATGTAGTGAAAATTATTGTTCCTTAGGATTTAGAGCATCTTCATGGGAATGTGTCCTTGTGTAATGAAGTAGATGAAACATTAATTAATATGACATAATTTCACTAGTGAATATATAACATTATGGGGTAACACAATGTATATTAAAAAACATTTAACAAGATTATTTAACTCTAATTTTTTTCTTTGAATGATGAGGAGATTTTACCCCCTATATGAAGTATTTAAATAACCAATTTTTGGCTTCATATGTCATACAATACCCCATCAACATTAGAAATACCATAAATGATTATGTTTTGCAAAAGAAGGTTTCATCCTCATTTGAATAGACATGCGACCCTGAAGTGGATTTGGATGATTATAGAACATTTAAATGTATTCTATTTATGGGAACCAGGATATAAAATACTTATATTGATTGTGATTCCATTATCAAAGTTTCATCCTTATAACCTTCTTTACTGAAATACGCTTCCACATATCTCAATTAATTGATTTCACTACACTCCTGTTATCAAACCACTTGAATTTAATAATTAGTACTTGGAATTTTTTATAATATAATTCTTAAATTCATTCAATGATTTCATTTAATTGAATATTCATGTAAACTGGATTTTATCCTTTTTACCAAATACAAGCATCACATCCACAACAAGAGTAACTAATTTTAAGGGTATTTAACAAAAAAAATTACTTTTTATTGAATTCATAACCATTAATTATATATCCATTATAAAATAATACATGTACCCTTGGTCCATGATCTTTCCATAATAGTAATTCAAAATTAGAATTCAGATTTGTAGTAGAATCATAAAAAATATGGTCTCGATTCCATCCTATAAACTATATATTATATGTATTTGATATCTTTCATTTATTCATTGATGGATTGAAATAAAAAAGAATTATATTCTGGCTTCCATCATAAAGTGAAACCTAAAAACAACTATTTAAAATCTAACGGTGAGATTTTATCTTCTCCATAGTTATAATTATGACAACATTTATTCCTGAAATTCCTTCTCCCACAAGTCTCCCAATGTACTGAGATTTTGGGAGACCAATCCCCACCATATATGTAGTCAGTACATCATTAAATGAATTATTCAATAAAATATCCCTCTAAAATAAAACCTCCATGATGAATTTGATTTTCAATATACCCATAAGAAATATTCATATATCAATCAATGTGATACATCCATCTATAATGTACAAGAACACACTGTTGGATCCCTCAAACCATGTAAACCATCAAGTGAACCATCATATTAAATAATGATACTAGGATGATAACCACTATTTCACTTTATAATTCATCTATTTGCATTTTCATATTCGAAAACTAAAAAGGGCCTATATATTTAATAAATATAAAAATGAAAATGATACAAATATTTGTAAATGTGATGGAATGTTTTAGGAAAAATGAAATGTACCACTGCCTGCATTAAATATTTCTTCGAAACATGATAGTCATGTAATTTTAGGACCTTAAACAATAAATAAATATTTTACATGATATTATTTATATTTAATGAATAAAGATATGAATCAGTTATGTCATTTAGTGAGTTAGAAAATTATTATCTCTCTTTCTAGGAATCATTGTAAGAAATAGGAGTAAAAAATTCCACCTTTCTTCCTTCAATGGAACTATCACTTTTCATATCTATAACTTATTTACCCCAGTTTCCCAAAACTGGTTCATTATTATATTAAATTAGAAATATTACAATAATGTTATATACCAATGGATCATGAAGTTTAGTAGTTTTGGAAAACATGATATATATAAAATTTCAGCATTAAAATTTTAAATGAAATACAATATAGTAAATCCATTCGTAATTCCCACAACTCCTAGATTAACCATTCAATTCATTCGTAATAAACTTCTTAAAATCCTTGGGAAATATTAATCATAATAAAGGGGTGTGATCCAATTCTTATTACGGGTAAATAATACAGTGGAAGTAATCATAAACATAAGCACTAGGCATGATGAAAAACTAAAAACAAGTTCCTTTAAAAATGAACTTGAGAATCACATCGCAGGAATAAAAACTAATTAAATTATTCCATTAAACACTACCATGTATATTCTAATAATTTAATAACCACATGGACTATAAATCTATAGTTTAATAATAAGGGAATTCATAATACCGAAAAACATAATCATTCTGTCAAGGCCTCATCCCAAGGCCATACATGAACAGGTAAAAACCTAAACTTGTTTGTCTCATGAGACCTACCCATTAATCATGGGGATATAGTAGGCCCCATTCATAATGTGATAATTCCAATGAGTTCATAATATTAATAGGTATAAACATGAAAAACATATAAATTCATTTTGAATCTAACATATGAAATTTAAATAACATTCCCCAGTCATTAAATATTAACACTAACTATTCAGAGTTATATAGTGAATGGTATCAAGATAAAACGTCCACAAACAAACATATGATAAAAATTAAATTATATATGGTAGATTTTATCATATGATACTAATCCCAATTAGACATATGAATCATTAATAGTGTTTAAAAAGATGAAAATACTCGTATGAAATCATCGAGTAATTATGAAGATAAATACTCTTTTACATTGAAAAGTAGAGTTCTTTTGGAAAATACTTTTAATAAAATCCAAAGTGAATTAATTATTTTTTTTCTTAATAAATCTAATTATTTTTGAAAAATAATGGTAGATAAAAGAGATTATATAGTTCATTTTAATATAGGTGTGAATTTGAGAAATTCTTTTGCAACAAACTTCTTTATCGGGATGAATTTTGTAATATCAATTTAAAACATATATATCCCCCTAAAATAAAGAATGATTATGTTTCATAATAATATATAGATCTTTAAAACATAATTTATCAGTATTAAATAATAAAAATTATTAATTTCGATGAGGTTAGTATAAAATAAGAGAAACCCAAATGAAAATGGGGGTTCATGTAGACAACCATTACCATATGTGTAAACATGTTCTGCACATGACCTTAACATCATGTATTATCAAATTAAATAAATAAATAAATTACATAAAAACCTTATCTACATTTATTTGATTCGTTAATTTTTTATTATGTTCATTTATGGCTTTAGTGATATGTTATATGATAGAATTCAATCATTCTTGTGTGTTCATTTCTTTGATTTCATGATCAGTTCTCTTCATTATAAGTAATGGAGTTCATATAAAATCAGTATAGTTCTCCAAAATTAAAATATCATGTTTCTTATGACAATATAGAATCTTAAATGGTTATATATATCATTTTTTTTACATATTATGAGGATGAATCATTTTATAATACATTTAGTGATAATCGTTTAGATTATTATGTACGTTACTGATCATAATAAATTCATTTTGTTTTATTTTTAAGTATTATGTAAATATGTTATATACAGAACCTAATAATGGTTATATCATAAATTTTACAATTTTTCACTTCCATTAAAATGGTTTCATGAATAGCATTGAAGAATAATTTGATGAACTAAATTTCATCATCTAGGAAGGTTCAAATTTGGCACCTCTAGGATGATGATTTCATTTATAAAATAAGATGGAGGGCAATGAGATTGATAATAATTGTCAAATTAACATGATATAATTCTATTATATAGATGATAATAATTTTATCATGACCAATTAGACATAGTTTTTTAGGATATAATAAGAAAAGAATATAAATTGAAATTAAATAAAATTAAAAATGAATAAGATTTCCCTCTTGAAATAACCTCATTGAGAACGCCCTTAATGAAATAATTTTATTATTTTGGAAAGAAAAAGGGCTTCTAGATGTGGGTAGGGAGAAGTTAAGAATATTTGGGCGGATTATTTAGAATATTCAGGGCATATAGGAGTGAAGAGAAGAGGGAATGAGGGGTTGTTTTAATAGTGAAGGAGAAGATGGTTTTTCCATTATTTTAATCTCTAATATATTATTATGGCTCAAGACAAAGAATAATCCTAATTAATGTGACATAAAAAAATAATATATGCATGTTATTTCGAACCAATTTCCATTTACATCATCCATGACTCAAGATAGATGTATAAATTCATTTATTTAACATATTTTGTAAATTATCAAGCTTCACTATTCACAAAAAAATTCAAGTATTTCAGAAAAATCCCAAAAATTCACCCTAATAATTTTTTGACATGTAAAATTAAAAAATGAATTCCATTATATCAGAATATTTTTCAAAATTTTAGATATTAAATATTTAAAGAAAATTATTATTTATAAGAAAAATAAATATTTTAAATTTGAAACTGATTTTATAATACATAATAAAATTAACAGAGGTCTCATAAAATTATGAAACAATTGTAGGACTAAATAATATTTATTTTGGAATAAATTTCAATAAATTTATTTTTAATAATTAATTAATTTAATATTGTAATTAAATATTTATTAATCACAAAAATACTAACACTTAATTATTAATTTTTAAAATATTCAGTGCCATTTATATGGTGACTAAAATTTATTTATACATACATGGTTGAGTGTAATATTCATAAGGGTACATTACTAGTCATAATGTTAAGTGACTATCTATTCAGGTTTGTTATTATTCCCAAAAAATTGTATGTTGATCCTATCATACTCTAAATATCTTAATGGTCACAACCGGGTATGTCAGGTTTTTGAAATTCAAATGACAAGAGATGAAAATTTATGTTCATTGTCTAGGTTATAAAAAAGTTTTTCTAAATAGAGATTATGTGTTTCATTAATTCAATATTAAATTTACTTGTAAAATCTTGGGGAGATACATTCTTCCCTATTATAAATATATTTGGGTAGTTCTTCATCAATAGTTTATCGGGATCCATTGTTCTGTAAGAACCCAGACCTTCATTTCAGGTATGTTTTTCTATTCATGTTGTTTTTTTAGTGAAAGTGGAGTTTTTGGAAATTTTAGGGATATATATCATGTACGCAGTTATCGCAGGTGACCATGTACTGGCTATGTAATGGCCGAGTACATGGTCGTGTGGGGTAACATTGAGTTCACCTAAAGCAGGGCCAGTTAAAAGCAAGTACACATTGTGTACTTTTATGAGACACACCATGTACTTTTTGTTTTAATTGTTAAATAGGCCGGGGTTGTGTCTCGTTCACAATAAGATGTTCATCTAGGTCTGTCTTGTCTAGGATCGAATGAGACCACCGATTCTTCTCCGAGCTCCCAACTCGCTATCCGTTCTCTGAATCGACCGTCGTTGATTTTGTAGGAATCGACAAGGTATGAACTTCCTTCTTTTATAGAATTTCATCCTAATATATCTTCTTACGTGATATATCCTTAGTTGAATTTTTTAATCATTTTTGTAGATATATGGAGTTCTAGGTCGATTCAAAGGCTGGGATTCAACTATATAAATCACACAATGTTAAGGTAGGCATTTTGTACCTTTTTGTAGTTATTCTGTGAGTTATATGTGAAAAATTTACCTATACCCTTATTCAGGGTATTGTGTGTTTTTAGTTTTTAATCTTTTTATTGCATGTTATGCCTTGTGTGCTTTATTATAAGATTAATTATTGTAAATATGTTTATTTACCTTTAGATGGATGTCTTTTCCCAAGATTTCTTGATATTTACCATTTTTTCTAGCTTTGACTATTAGGAAGATTTGTTTTCCAAGCATAGTATTGTTAGGATAGAGTCAATTTATTTTACATGCTATGAGATATGATAGACTATTTATCCATGTAGTTATTGAGGTTTAATTTGGCTACCATAAACCGTTTGTGCACGATTTACTAACACATGGATGTGGAAACCAGGTGTAGTAGAGCATAGTGGAAATGGATGCTGATGGATTCCCTAGATTGTCTATTTACTTTTACGTTGGGAGAATATAGGTGGGATGAACTTCAGGATCTCTCAGAGTGTTGGTAGTGGTTAATTGCGAGACCATAGGGCGAATTGGATGTTGGGTGCTTCCTCAGCATTTTTATAATTACCGATACAAGACCACAGGAGGAATTCATGGTGAGTGCTTCCTCAAAGGGATTGTTCCAAAGATGAACCTGAGGGGTTAGATTGTGAGTACATCCAAGAGGTTTGTTTGTGTTTGATTGGTTGAACCAGAGAGGTAAGGCTGTGAGTACTTCCTCGATGGTTACTTAATATTATTGGTTTCTAAACTGAAAAATTAAAATGGATGTAATTGGAACTGTATGATTGTTTATTTTTGAGTACTTCCTTCTTTATTGCTTCATTTTTCACATTTCCTTCCATATATATTCACTGATTGTTAACCATGGATCATTGGGTGGTTGCCTATTGGAATTCGTCTCACACCCGATTTGGGTCATGCTTTTGGCACTAAAAATTAAATTGTTAAAGGTATAGATAAGGTAATATGTCCTTCCACTTCAGGTACATGATTGATGTAAAGCTATAGAGAATGGGACCAAGCTGAGGCTTGCGATGATGTTTGAGTTTACCTGGTTTTCTTTTGTACTTTGGTTTAGTACTGTATTCCAGCATTGTGACTTGTTTGGATACATTCCTAGATACATGTAACATGCATCATTATATATATATATATATGTTTCATTTTTTTATTTCTTCTTTTCATCCATTGTTTTCTTATTTCATGTTATTACTACTTCCACTATTGTTATCTGTTTATTTCTGTTTCTTTACTCTGACAAAGAGGGCATAGTTTCCCAACTATCAAACCCAAGACCCTCGTTGCTAGTTGGCAGCCTCTAGCATTTGGGGAAATGCTCTTGAGGCCATGTGACCAACCAGGTATGAGGCACCTATGGGTGCCTTCCAGAACCAGGATATTACAAAGTGGTTTCAAATTAATTATTTTCTTCTTGACTTATTGTTAGGAGCCTATATCTAGGGATATGAATGAATAGGTACTTGGTAATATGTTGTGCCTGGGATTAGATAACCCTTGTACATGGGAAATTTAATTTACCACATATATTTCAATTTTTCTGGTTTTAAAATTATTATAGTTGATTTTATTTCATTGTTTGGTGATTAACTTGTTTTGTGATATTATTGATGATATTATTGAGGTTCTATTTCTATTAAAACTTAACGGAATGTGTGAATTTCATCTCATGCATTATATAAGTACATGTTATAGATCACATGTCAAAAATTATTTCCATGCCAGTTATGGTGAATTACTGATTGAATGTTGTTGTGATTGATGTTGTGATAGTTTCCTTGATAGAATACATTCTATTTTATAGGGTATTGGATTGTGTAATGTTTTACTTGAATGAACACCAAAATTTGGTCCCTGAGGTTTTATGGGCTCTCATGGACTTGAATTTTGTAGATCGTTGCACTGTTATGTTTTTATATGAAATTTAGAAGATGCCAAACTTTGATTCATGGGGTTTATGGGCCCTCACAAATCCGAATATGGCACATACACGTTCATTTTTGTGTTTTATTGGTTTTGTAGTAGTTTCTGAGGTTTACTATCCTGAAAAAACCTAGAATATATGGCATGTAATGATAAAAAAAATCCATGTGTCCTCATATTCGGAAAGGAAATGATTTTCTTAAGTACACGTTGTGTACTACAAGTACATGCCATGTAGTCTCTAACTATGACATTTGCTATGTGGGCAAAGTCACGGGGATTGAAAATACATGGTTGAAAATTTCATGTATTAGACATACATGTTGTGTTTTTATACCATGTGTCCAGCCGTGTGACCGACGACATGGGTGGATAATGGGTAGTTAATACGCGTCGTGTCTGGAACAAACTTGTTGTGTATAGTTAGCCGTATAACCGGCAGTGTGACATACAACACGGATTAGTGAATATCATCTAGTACATGCTGTGTATGTCATAAACACTACATTTAGTCTTGTTGTAAGGGAACCATGTGGGACAAAAGTGTAGAATAACTTGAGAAGGGTAACACGATTCAAGTACACGCTATGTCTTGGAGTAACACGCCATGCATATGGGGTGTTACATGACCAGTGTTGGTAGGAGTACATGCCCATGTGAAGTCAAAATGGAACACTTCGTGTAGGGGTTATACACATTTTGTATCCATATTTTATAAAATCTTGATTTCATTATTTCACATGTTCCCTTATTACACATCATTGTTTTTTACCATGATAGTCTTGAACTAAGTGTGCGCTTGACCTTGCCAAGTCATGCCACTGATATGTCCTCCAGTTGTATACCAGTTATAGGGCAGTGATCTGACACTAGACATGGCTGATCCAGAACTCCCAGAAGATCCTCTAGTAGTGTCAGTCTTGGCACCAACCATTATTACACATATAGGTGTGGATGCAACGTTTTGAGATGGATTTTTGACGTTCATTCAGACCTTCTGAGGAGTACCGCTTCATTCCCAATCTATGGTAGATTATACACATGTTTTCTAGAAGAACAATCCTCCGACATTCACAGGGAACTGAGGACCTTAGGCTGCAGAGTCACGGTTGGAAGCCATGATATCTATCATTGAGCCTTTGCAGACACCTCTAGACAGGAGCATGAATCTCGCTACATATATGCTATGGGACTCCGCCAAGAGATGGTGGGATGTTATCTCACAGGCGGGACTCTAGCAGATCATGTCTTGGGATGAGTTCCAATGTTCATTCTATGACTATTTCTACCCAGAGACGTTGAGGGCTGATGATTCCCAATAGTTCATGAGTATGGAGAGGGGTACTCATTCATTTATGGAGTATTCTCTCACTTTCCATAGATTCAATTCTTTACACCTGTCCCAGTGGGGGATGAGTTATTTCTAGTGAGAAGTTTGAGGATGGTCTCAAGCACGAAATCTGATATCAGGTGAACATATTTAGGTATACTTACATCACCTCTATAGTCAACTAGGAATTTATCACGGAGTGCAATATGAGAGATTTTGGAGCTGTGAGCCTGGGTGGTTCAAAAACTGGAGTTGGTAACCCTCAGAATGACAATAAGAAGCACCGTAGGGAGTCTGTGCACAGATATCGTTATAGACAAGATACTTCTTCTAGTAGCCATGTGGTGTGCTACCATTTCAGGAAGAGTTGGAATATGGGTCCACATTTCCTGAGAGACCCAGTGGAGTGCCAATCTTGCAGCAATATGGGTCATCTTCAGTGTTTCTGTCATTTATTCTCACCAGTAGTAGGTGATAGGATTTCTTCTATGACTCCGTGTTCCGAAGCAACACCACCAGTTTCACATCAGTCGAGGAACTAGAATTCTTCTGGATGTTCGGGCCCAGGTGGAGGCCGTAGCCATCGAATCCAGTCAATAATCTTTCTGTGAAAATATAGTGGATCAACTCAGGTTGGTCAGGAAGGGTCACAAGGCCATGGTGCTGGCCATACTTTTATAGTGGAGTAGACCCAGTAGGAGGAGCATCCCAACCCCTATACAATTCGAGGTACGATCCTAGTTGCCTCAGTATTAACTTCATCCCTTTTCTATATAGGGGTTTCCCATAGTTACATATCTATTGCACTTGTAGAGATACCTGGGATCTGTATCATTTCTTCTACTCATGTCTTGACACTGGACACTCTATTGGTGTTATGAATGGATAGTGTACGATAGTGCAGAGAGTTACCTCTATAGGTTGGTGAGTGTCACTTCTTATGGTATGATTATGTCCTAGAGATGACAGGTTATGATATCATTCATGGGATAAACTGGTTAGTACAAATCCAGGAATTTGTCAACTATTATTGTAGTTGGGTGAGTTTCACATCACCAAGTGTTGTTTGTTTTAACACAATGGTGAATGGGATGTCCAAGCGGGCAAAGCATGACCCGAGCATCATGGGTTGGGAGGAGTTACAGCCCAATTTGCAAGTCTATATCTATATGGCCAGGAGACATCATAGTTGGACTTTCCTCCAGTGGTGGATCATTACATGGATATATTTATAGATGAATTTTCAAGTATGCCTCTTGGGTTAGAGGTATACTTTTCTATTGATCTTATACTAGGGGCGGCACCGGTGTCCATTACTCCTTATAGGATGGCGGCATCAGAGTTACATGAGCTTGAGAAGTTGTTGGAGGAGATTCAGGAAAATGGATTCATCTGACCCAGAATATATCCTTGGGGTTTGCAAGTTCTATTTGGGAAGAAGGAGGACGGTACCCTCAAACTTTGTGTGGATTATTTGATGTTGAACCAGATGATAGTCAAAAACTGATATCCATTACCGAGGATTGATGGTCTCTTTGATCAGTTTCGAGGATCCTTTGTGTTCTTTAATATTAACTTTATATTTGGTTATCATCAGTTTTGTGTTAGACAATCAGATATACCTCTTACAGCCTTGTGGAGTAGGTATGGTCTATCCAAATATGTAGTTATTCCATTCGGTTTCATGAATGTTCCTGCAGTTTTCATGGAACTGATGAACCGAGTGTTCCATCAATACCTAGATTCTTTCATGGTAATCTTCATGGATGATATCTTGGTGTACTCTCACACTCGATTTGACCATGCTACGCATCTTGAAATAATTTTGAGTACACTTAGAGAGAATCAGTTATATTCTAATCTCTCAATATTAAACTTTTGGAGGGGCTATAATCACTTCATGGGTCAAGTTATCTAATAGAAAGGAGTGTTAGTGGACCTAGAGAAAGTGAGAGAAGTAGTTTCTTGGGATAAGAAGAAGAACTTCTTTGAGGTATGGTGTTTTCTAGGGATATCTAGATACTGCAGATGCTTCATACATGAATTTTGATGCTTATCAATGCCACTGACTGGCCTGACTAGGAAGGGTGTGATGTTTTAGGGGACAAATTGTCGTGAGTCTATATTTTAAGAGCTGAAAGGGATGTTACCTTCAGCACCGATACAATTTTTCCAGAGCTGGGAAAGAGCTATTCGGTTTACTATGATGCATCAAGTATCGGGCTGGGAGTAGTGTTTTTGTAGGGGGGGAGTCATTGTGTTTGGGTCTCGGCAATTGAGGCCACGTGAGAGGAATTACCTGACACACTATCTTCAGTTGGCAGTAGTTGTTCATGTTTTGCACTATTGGAGACATTATCTGTTGGGAGAGAATTTTGTGGTTTTCACCAACCACAAATGTCTCAAGTACATCATTACTCAGCACGATCAGATTTTGAGACAGTTATGGTGGTTTGAGTACCTTTAGTCCTTTGACATTGTTTATTACTATATGCCTGGGAAAGGCAATGTAGTAGTTGATGAGTTGTGCAGGAGGACTCAGATACATGAAGTCTAGGAGGCCATCAGTATGTGCCAGCATATGGCTCTATTCAATGAGATGATTTTGGAGGTGGATGATAGACAGGGGAAGATGTTCCTTTATTATTTAGCTGTTACATGTAATCTACTTGATCAATTGTGAATGAGGAAAATATCAGATTCAGAAGACCTAGTCCTATGGGAATGTGTGTCAGGAGAGAGCCCTTATACCCGAATGGACCATAGGCGGGGATGTGATCGTCTGTTACCTAGGGTGCGTATTGGTGTTAGCAGACGTACGCGACTCGCTGATGTGGAACATTCATTCCTTAGTTGGGGTAGTTCATCCGGGTGTCACCAAGATGTATCGAGCTTTGCACCGACAATATTGGTGGCCATGTATGAAGATAGAGGTTTCTTGTGTTTTCATGAGGTGTTCCACATATTAGCTGGTGAATGTGGAGAATCAAAAACTAGTATGGCATTTGCAGCAGTTACCCATCCTCGAGTGGAAGTGGAATGATGTCCCGATGGACTTTGTGATAGTTTTACCGAGGCCACCTCGAGGGAATGATGTAGTTGGGGTTGTCATTGAAAAACTCACAAGGTTGTCTCACTTATTTCCGATCAAGGAGACCATCAGTGTTGATGAGATGGGAAGGTTGTAAATCCAAGAGATTGTACATCTATATGGGGTTCCAAACACCATTTTTTTCAGACAGGGATGCCTATTTTACTTCTCATATCCTACAAGGACTACAAAAGGATTTGGGTACAAAGGTACTTCTGAGCATAGCTTACCACCACCAGACAGATGGCCAGTCCAAGCATATTATTTTGGTGCTGGAGGAAATTATTTGAGCATGCATCATATATTTTGTAGGTTCTTGTGATAAACACATACCTTTAGTGGATTTTACCTATAAATAATATTTTTCAAGAAACTATTCAGATGGCACCTTATGAGGCTTTGCACGGTAGGCCATGTCGATCACCCTTATATTGGATAGAGGCATGAGATGAATCTATGTTCGGACCTCATCATGTCCAGGAATCCTTCGAGTATATTGAGATGATTTATAGTAGGATGGCTACTACACATTCATTACAGAAGTCTTATGATGACTGATGAAGATGACCTCTGGAGTTCGAAGTCAGAGATCAGGTTTCCCTACATGTCACACCGAGGTTGGGACACAAGAGGATTAAGAGACAAATAAGTACTTCGTTGAGATATGCAGGGCCATTTGAGTTTTTCAAGAGAGTTAGTTTGGTTTCCAATTTGTTGCAGTTACCTTAGAGGTACAGGTCTATGCATGACGTCTTCTATGTTTCTCAATTAAGACGTTATTTCTTGGACATGTCTCATCTTTTTCAACCTATGGAGTTTGAGCTGGAGGTGGAAGCCTCATTCGAGGAGCATCCTATCCAGATTGTAGATAATAGTGAAACGGTTCTCTATGGTTGTTTTTTTTTTCATTTTTTATGAGTGATATGGTAGCACGAGCGAGTAAAATATAATACTTGGGAGAGGGAGGCTGATGTACAATCACAGTGGTTAGAGATGTTTGAGGTTTCATCTTCTACTCCAACTTGTTAGGGGAATTCCGGGTAAAATTTCATTGGGGGGTTTTTGCATGAACCTGGAACTTCTTATTTGGTATTTTCTTATTTTAGGGTTATTTTTGAGAAAAATATGTGTTTCTGGATATTTTAGGAGTACATGTCGTGTACTTTTCAGTACATGTCGTGTATCCAGTTTCCATGGGTGAACGTATACTGGCCATGTAAAGGCCGAGTACATGACCATGTGGGCTGACCAGGAGGCTGCCTAAAATGGGCCCCTGTAATGTCAATTTCACACCATTTACTTTTAAAATACATGCAATGTACTTTTATTTCTAATTCTTAAATGGTCTGGGGTCTCATGTTGTTTACAAAAATAACTTCTTCTAGGTCTTTCTTGTCCAGGAGTGAATGAGAATGCCAATTCTTCTCTAAGCCACTCACATTCCATACATTCTTTGAATCAACTGACATCAATTGTGTTGGAATTACCAATGTACGCTCTTTCTTCTTCTATGGCCTCGCTTCTTGATTCCTCCTCTTATGCGAGATATCATCAGTGGAACGTTTTTATCATTTCTGTAGATCTAAGGTGTTCTTGGTCTATTAAAAGGATGAGATTAAACTATATCAATCGTACAATGTTGAGGTAGGTGGTTTGATCCTTTCTGTGGTTATTCTTTGAGTTATATGTGAAAAAAATCCCAATACCCTTTTTCGGGCTATTGCGTGTTTATTGTTTTTAGCCCTATAATTGCATTTTATGCCTTGTGTGCTTGAGTAGACGATTTATGATTGTAAATTGGGTTATTTACCTAGATATGGATGTGTTTTCCAAAGTTTGCATGATATTGACACTTTGGTCTAGCTTTACCTGCTAAGATGCATTATTTTCCATGGATATTATTGTTAGGATGGAGTGAGTATATCTTACATGCTATGAGATACTATAGACGATTTAGCCAAGTAGTTCATGAGATTTACTTTGTCTTCTATATATCATTTGTTCATGATTGACTTACACAGGGTTGTGGGAACCTTATGTAGTAGACCGTAGGGGGAATGGATATTGAGGGCTTCCCCATAGTGTATGTTTACTTTTATGTTGGGAGACCATTGGGGTATGAACATTGTGCTCCCTCAGAGTGTTTGTAGTTACTCATTGTGAGACCACAGGGGGAATTGTACATTGTGTGATTCCTCAGAGTGTGTATAGTTACCGATATGAGTCCATATGGGGAATTTTTGGTGATTGATTCCTCATAGTGTTTGTTCCAAAGCTGAACTAGAGGGGTTATACTGTGAGTACATATTAGAGGATTGTATGTGATTGATAGGTTGAAATAGATGGGTTATCAAGTGAGTACTTCCTAGAGGGTTAGTTATAATTGTTGGTTTCTTAACTGAAAAATTAAAATGGATGAAATTAGATCTCTAGGATGGTTTACTTTTGAGTACATCCTAGTTTATTGCGTTATTTTTCACATTTAATTCCATATATATTCACTGAGTATTAGGCAGAGATCATTGGGTGGTTGCCTAATGAGATTTTTCTCACACCCTATTTGGGTCATGCTTTTTGGCCCAAACATATCACATTATTGCAGTTCTAGATAAGTGAAAGACCCCTTCTACATCGGGTTCTTGATTGATGTGGAGCTGGAGAGCATTAGACAAAGTTGAGGCTTGTAATGGTGTTGGAGTTTACTTGATTTTCTTTTTTTACTTTGGTTTAGTACTGTATTCTAGAATTGTTACTTGTTTTGATGTATTCCTAGATACTTGTTCAATGAATCATTATATATATGTTGTAGTTTTTTATTTCTTTTATTCTTCCATTGTTTACTAATTGCTTTTTATTACTGCTTCTAATTATGTTATCTGTTCATTTCTGCTGCTTTACTCTTCCAATGACGGCATACCCTCCCCGTTATCACACCCAAGGCCCTCACTGATAGTCAGATGCCTCTATCTTTTGGGGAAATTATTTGATTCCATGTGACCAACCGGGTATGGGCGGCTTATGGAACTGGGACGTTACATGTTGCCTCATCAATTTTATGATTTTTAAAAGTACATTTACTAGTCAAGTCATCCAATTTATCAAAACCAATTCTCTAGTGTCCCGAATCTTGATAGGCTCTTCAGAGTAATATAAGTTATGATCCAATTCAAATACATTTAATGTGAGGGCATTCATTGGGATTGGAATGTACATTCTCAATAATAAGACATGAAACAGATTGTGTACCTTAGAAATTCTAGGAAGAACTTCCAAATGATATGCCACATATCCAATTATCTCCATATTTTTAAAAGGTCCATTTACCCTTGGATGAGATTCCATTTCTTTCCAAATATTATGACACCTTTCTTTAGAGATACTTTTTAGAAAACATGATCTTTCTCTTGAAATTCAAAATCCTTTGATTAGAAGCATATCAGTTTTTCCTATATTGAGCTTCATAGATATGGGTTCAAATAGTCTTTACATTTTCTATTGTTTCCTCCACAAAATCTGGGCCCACAGGCTTCCTTTCACAAACTTCCTCCCAACATGTTTGTGTAAGACATCTCGTTCCATATAATGCTTCAAATGGTTCCATTTGAATACTATAATGTAAAATATTATTGTAAAAAAACACCACCATGGGTTAATAGTGAACCCACATACCTTGAAAATTAGGTGAGAATGATCTCAACATGTCATATAATGTTTGGTTTGTCCTTTCAGGTTTCCAGTTAGTTTGAGGGTGATAATTAGAACTCAATCGAAACACAGTATCGAGATATTTTTAGAGACTTTTCCTAAATTTCGATGTGAATCATTGATCATGATCAGAAAAATTTTGTAGAGGTTCTCTGTGAAGTCTCACAACATTATTAATATAGAGTTGTGAAAGAATATTCATTGTAAAATCCTCCCTTATAGCAAGAAAATGTGTTGATTTCATAATTCAATAAACAATTACTCATATTTCATACATATTTATTGGTGATTTGGGTAATCTAGTGAAACAATCTATGGTGAAGTCATACCATTTTCTTGTAGAAATACATAGAGGATTCATGACTCCTCTTGGATGTTGTTGTCCAGTCTTCACTTGTTGACAGACTAAGCATCATCATACATAATCATCAATTTCATGGTTCATGTTGTCCCACTAGAGGTTTTCCTTCAAATCTACATACATTTTAGTACTACATTGGTGTATATAGAATTTCTTGTTGCTGGATTCATCCAATAACTCCTTTTTCTAACTGATTATAGAGGGAATGCATAGCCTCTTACCATGTTTTATAATTATTTCCTCAAACAAAAAGTCAGCCAACATCTCAGCATTAACGCCTCTAATTTTCTTTTGAATATTCTCATCATGAGACTGAGATTTTTTAATTCATTCCAATAAAGATGGTTTGGAAACCAATTGAAAAGGTATTGATGTTTCACCTTCTTTGATAATTACAATATCCATCTGTACTTGGTTAATGAATATAGGATACCTCTCAATCCTCATTTTGTTTAAAACACCATGATCCTTCCTCCTTAATTCATTAGCTACATTATTTACCATCCTAAGGTGGTAGTGTATAGAAAAATTGTAATATATAATTAACTCAATCCACTTCCTTTTCTTCAGGTTGAGTTCATTCTGTGAGAATATATATTTTAATATTTTTTGATCCATATATATCTCACATCTTTCACAATAGAGATAGTGTCTCTATATATTCCTAGAAAATATTATAGTTTTTATCTCAAGATCATGGGTTAGATAGTTTTTTTCATGAATTTTTAGCTTCCTTGATGCATCTACAATAACTCTATAGTTTTAAATGAGGACACACCCTAGTCCATTTTTTATGGCTCACTATATATCACAATTCCTCCATTTCCCAGTGGTAGAGTGAGGATCGAATAATTCACTTATCTACTTATCAATTCATCAAAAAAATATTCACATTATTTTTTATGTACGAACATCACCACTTCAAAAGTCAACTTGTTCAATGGGTTGGCTAAACAGTCAAATTTCTAAACAAAACACCGATAATAACCTACAAAAACAATGAAAACAATGTACCTAGGTTATGTTCATTGGTGTAGGACATTATTGAACTATTTTTTTCATCATATGATCCACAAAAATTCCATCCTTTGTGACAATATGACCCATAAAAGAAACATCTTGAATCCAGAATTCAAAATTTCTAAACATGCCATATAATTGGTTTCATCGATGAGCCTTCAGAATAGTACAAATGTGATTCTCATAATCATCATAGATTTTATAGTGTACTAAGATATCATCAATAAACACCACAAAATAGACAACAAGATTCTCGGAGAATACTCTATTCATTAGATCAATGAAAACATAAGGTGTAGTAGTCAGTCCAAAAGTCATTACTTTGTAATCATAATGTCTGTACATAGTTCGAAATGATGGTTTTGGAATATCTTCCTTCCTCACATGTAACTGATCATATCCAGATCAAATTTCAATCTTCAAAAAAATAATTGGCTCCAAGAATTTGATCAAATAAATCATAAATTCAAGGAATAAGATACTAGTTCATTATCTTAACAGCATTGATCTCCCTTTAGTGAATTCACAGCCTCATATATTTATCATTCTTCTTGACGAAAATAATAGAACCTTCCCATGTTGAAACACTAGGTTGAATAAATTCTTTATCGCTCAATTTCTCTAGTTGTTTATTGAGTTCCACGAACTCCAAAATATTTAATCTATAAGGAGTCTTCAATATAGTTCTTCAACTACAAATTATGTTAATAGTGAACTCAACATCCCAATTTGGAGGATTCCAAGGTAATTCCATAAGAAACACATTAATGTAATCTTACACAATAGGTACTCCATTAATTTGATGATTCTTTTCCTCACTCGTAGATATTGAGTTATCAACCTCTCTAATAATTAAATTTAGTATAACTACTAGGGGTGGATCTTGGTAATAATCAGATGATGTTGTTTTTTCACTTAATATATGGGATTCTACACAATTAATAAAAATTATAACAACCATGTTCATTCAATAGATTCTATTATGGTAGTTTGAAATCTAATTCATACCAAGATTTATATAAAAGTTAATATTGGGTATGATGATATGGTCAGAAAATATTTTATGTTTGTGTGTCGTAAGGGGGACTGATTAACACATCTTTGTTTCCCTGATCCTTCTCTAATGAGTTTCCACTAAGAAATTCATTATTAAATGAAATTAGAAATATCACATTTTCTTGAAAAACTATGAAGATATAATTGAATGCAATTTTCTAGAATCAAATTAACCATTGGATAAGTTTGAGGAAAAAATTAATATACCGGCCACCACATCATTATGTTCATCTACCTTAGCTTTTGTGATTGCATAATCATGGCCTTTATCTATTGTCATTCTCTGGGGAATTCTACCTAGACGCTTAGGAAAATAATTTGCATAATATCCCATCACATTGAAATTATAACATTGAACATTGGTGGCTTCTTTATTTCCCTTACAATCAGGGGATTGGAGGCCTTTTCCTACACACTCATCACAAAAATCAATATCCTTTAGTCAAGTACTGTGGTTTTTCTTCCCACAATTATCACAAGATGGAAAATCCAGACTTACCTTATCCCCCTTTTCCTTATTTCATTTTCCATATTGTTTAGAATACCTATTATTCTATTTCATTCCATTAATTTCTTAAGAGTTAGAGAAATATTTTTCTATATTCATAGCACATGAGACTATATCTTCAATTAATGAGAAACTTTGGGACACTAGCACCCTTTGGAGAAATGGTTTTAGACAACCGATGAATTGATCAATATTTATCTTTAGATTACTTATATAGTATATAGTATGCATTTATGACATTGTGAAGTTAGCTTCACACTTTGAAACATTCTCTTGCTCTTTTCCCATATATTCATAAACTGCCTTTCCATATCTACTCGCTCTTCATGAGGAAAGTATTTTTCAATGAATATTCCATTAAATTCTATCCATTCCATATTTTCAATCCCTTCCTTCTCATTTATGTTTTGAATTAATGACCACCATTGACTCCCATATCCCGATAAATGATAAACATCCATGATGTTACACCCCAAGCTTCCACGGTACATTTCCCTTTGAATAATGCAATAGCATTATTTGTACGCAAATTGGAGTTTTAACAGACCACCACTAATAAAACTAGTTGTTATGAATAGTAATACCCACTTTTTTAAATTTTATAAATTTCATTTTTCAAAATGGACTTCATTCTTTTATTTCAAATATCAAAATTAGCTTAGGCTGAAGTTTTGGTATTTTTCTGAAAACATTCCATTTTGGAAGAGTAGTGAAAAAAAATGTTATTTTTAATAATGAATTTTTATTTAAAGAATTAGTTATTTTTTTAAATTTAATTTAGGTAAAAATTAAAAAATAATTCCTATATATTTTCAATGTAATTCATTGGATTCAGTTTATAATAATATAATATATATGAAATTTTATTGAACTCTTTACCATATTTTATCCACCTTTTAGGCACATTTGAAAATTTTCATAAAAGAAAATTTTACCACTTTTGTGAATTGAATTTCAAAAATCAGAGGGACATGATTAATATCAGTATGTAAAATGTGGTTCAATAAGATTAATATATTTTTTTGGTGAATAGTAACTTTTTACTTTTATTTACCGTAGTTAACAGTAAATTTGGTAATTAAAAATAAACATGATATTATAATTACCCTAACACAAGTCTTAAATCTATTGGATAAGTGTATTTCGAAAAAAATAAACCTTTAGAATAAAATATGATCATTTTGGTCCACCTAGATAGATTATGAAATTTATTTTTATTTTATATAAAGAAGAGTTAAAAGTGTAAAATTCAAATTTTCATAACAAAAACATTTTTAATATAGGGTTACACATATTATAAATTCGATTATAAATATTCATTATAAATATAAAAATATTTCCTACATAATTGCATTTTATATATAATTTTTTGACACTAAATAATTAAATTTATTTATAACACAATGATGATTCAGTAATTAACATATTTTTGAATGATTAAAAAATTGATATTATATATTTCCAAATAATTATAAATTGAGACTTTTTATTAATTCCAAGAATTATGAAGGTTAGTATGACATGTTAGGTTTGATTAAATTAATATTTTTTTAAGAAATCAAGTTGTTATTACTTTAACAAAAATCAAATAATAAATAGTGTCAAAATTGACATAAATGAGTTTTTAAAACAAATATAATATTATTAAATTATATAATTGTCCTAATAATCTCTGGTTCGGCCAACTGAATTATATAATAATATATATGTCATTAAGAACCACATGGGGTTATATTGGTATTTTATATTATGTTTATTAACCATATAATATAATGATACAAGGAGACATGGTAAATGTTAAACTATTTATCCAATAGTTAAATCTAAAATATAAGGTTAATGGTGATATAAAACAATCTAAAACCTATTAGTTGAGAGGTTTTCGACCCATCTTACCTTATCTAAGAAATAAATAATTTTTTATCCATTATAAACCGAATATGTCTGTATACAAAAATAATATTTCAAGGTTTTCATAAAGTGAACCTCACCTCTCTTATAAAAGGGTACATCCCCTTCTCCCAAAATCACACCTCCAAAGCCACTTGTCTCTGCCAAACCCTACTCAAATATCCTCCCAAATACCATCCCTTCAAGCTAGAGACATTACATTTATCATAATACAAACTAAGGATCCCCTTTGATCAAATCAAAAGGAAACACCCGAAGAAGATGTAATAATCTAATATCCTCTTTCAATGTTCTTTTCTTCTTCCACTTACTCTTTCTTTGTCGTTTCAATATGAAAATAATAACTCCATTACTTTATACATACTGTGATGTTATTATAAATATGGTATATCGGTATTGGTTATTCTATCCATCATATAAATGACAATGTCACAATACATGCGTACGTACGACATACCATCTGCATGTCATGGTGTTGTTTGTTATTCAAATGTCGCTGTTTGGATGGGTATAATAATGAGTATAATTTATTTAAATAATAAATATAATATATTATTTATATATTATATATTATATAGCATAAAATTACATATAATTTCACCTTCAATTGAAGGATATTGTCACTCGTGCGTACGTACGAATTACCGTCTCCACGAACACAATGAAATTCATTCCCCATCGTAACCATTCAAGAATAAATTTCATTTTATGGTTAAAAATAATGTTTAGTAACATAATATCATTCTATATATGAATCAAATATATCCTATCCATAATAAACATTACTTTCATAACAAAAAATATAATGTAAAATGAATCTGTTAACATCTAAAATGATTATACTACTAAATTATTATTAACAATGAAATATTAGAAGATCATATATGATATCATTTTTATGAATGTGGAAATTTTATAATTTGATAAAAATTATTTAACTTTTATACAAGAGTTTAACATACCGTCTACAAAGGAAAAGTACAAGGTAAATATTAATTCTAAAATCACTTCATTATCTAAGGTTGTTTATATTTGAAAATCTTTTAGGACCTCATTATCATCCACATCTGTGTTTCGTAAAAATTTATTTCAGATCATTTTCACTATTTTCTATACAAGGGGTTAATGTCATTTATACACTTTTTTACATTTTTTAAGATTTTTATAATGGAATCATTCCATATTTTTCCAAACAAGTTCCTTTATAACCGTTTTGACCAAATTAAGGAAAAGAATGTTTTTTAACTTATGCGGAGGGTGCAACGATTTTTTCCATTATGACACTTTTAAATAATCCCTAAAAAGCATATAAGAATATTTTAAAAATAATTTTTTTTCAATTAAAATTACCTGACTTTTAAAGGATATCAATATAAAAAGAGATATATCTCTCAAATGGTTATTATTTCATCTAAGTCCTCATCCTCTGTTGAATTTTACCCTTGTTTGAAGTAGATTTATTATGATAAAATCTTACATATTGAATTGAAGGTTCTATGATATGTTTGACTTTGGATGAAATATTTTTATACCATTCATGTTTTATGGTTAAAGTATTGAAATTTCATATGCTTGTTTTAATACGAATGTTAATGTTTTGTTTCAACCTTTTCATATGAGGAATTCATTAGACATAGTAAGTGACGGGTGGAGCCTGCTATATCTCCATGATGCATCAGTAGGTATCATGAGACTAACTAGTATCTTGGTACAAGGCCGTGGAAAAATATTAATTTTAGTCATTTCACGAGGCTTTGACTATGTCGTTACGATGTCCGATATTTTGCATTGCATCATTATGAAATTGGCTATTGATATTGCATGTGACTATTCAACTAGTGAAATATCCATGTGAATAAGTAAATAGAATTATTTGATATATATTTTATATATTATGCGGTATTTTATGTTTAAAATACTTATGTTTAAGTGTTATACATTTCCTTAAATGTTTATTCTTATTTATGAATGTTTCCGCTATTTGTTATCCTTACTGAGCATCTGAGCTTCCCCCATTCTATGTTTTATTTTTCCCATTATGTGAAGAAGTATTTTATGGTCGACATGCAGGGATATGCTAGGGAATATAAGTGTGTTAAATGGGGAAAAATTGTTGTTTTTGTTTTTATTTCATGATGTAATGTAAAACTTATGTATGTATCTAGTATTTCCAAGGCTACTAAACTAATCGGCCTTTCGAGACATGATCTATTGTGATCATGAAAATGTTATTTAAAAATGAACTGACTCTGGGTAACTAGGTTCGGGGCATTACATTTGGTATTAGAGGACATTTTTCTTCAAACCTTGGAAGCTAGATTTAGAAAATATTTGATTAATGATCATTACCCTATGATATAAATTGATGATTAGTATAGAATAACTTGCTATAATTATGTAGATGTAGAGATTTTGTGTATTTTCCATGCAATAAATCCTAATTTGGATCCATGCAGGTAGAGGCGGCTCTGGTATTGATGTTCCTAGGAGTGAAAATACTGACAAGGACTTTTGGTCATGACCCAGGGTATCCTGGTACACGACAATGGGCCTTATTGCACTCTTTGTTACGACACTCTTGAAGGATATGAATAATATGATTCACATTTTCATTACAAACAATTATTAATGACTTATGAGTATATAACTCCTAAAAGAAATTTTTTTATGATTATGGATTATATCCATGTACTGTTCAATTTTTGTTATGTTTTTTACATGTTTGTTATTATATATTTTGATTCATACACTAATATAGTGAATTCCATTGTTTAGAAATGGGACCTAGTGGATGGAATGGAAACTATATGAATTCATGCAATCCATGAAGGGATTTCCCTCCTACACAAGATAAATATAGGGTAGCTGGTGATGCAACTAGTGCTAATCAGCTTATACCAAACTAAGAAAACACACTCCGGTTATGAATAACAACCTTACCCATATGGGGAACCTTGATCAACAACAAAGAGGATCAATGTTTGACCTCTTTTTGAAGAAACAACCACCATCATTAAATGGGACTACAAATCCATTTGTAGTTGAGCAATGGATATGTTCTTTAGAGAAAATCTTTCATGATTTGGGGAGTAGAAAAAAAGAAAGAGGTGTCCTTGATGTTTATCACCTCATGGGTGATGCAATCAATGGTGGTCATTAATTAAAAATACAAATGAGGATGAAGAAGTATCAAATATGGAATGGAGGTAGTCTAAAGATATTATCACATAAAAATATTTTCATTGTGACCATCAAGTTTATATTGAATGGTAATTTCTGAGTCTAAGGGGAAAGGAGGATGATATTGTCACAAAATATGAGACTAACTTTACAAAGCTAGCGAGGCATGCAGCATATTATAAGCATAACCCAAGTAGTAAGATTTATTGATTCTTTAATTAGTTAAAAACATTTCCCCATAGAGCATTAGTCGCATAATACTTCTCATCATACAAAGATATTATCTCATGTGCTATCAAGGTCAAAATGGAATTCTCTAAGTCTTAAGACTATAAGGCGAAGCATGAGATAAGAGATCTACTGAAAACTCTAGAAATGTAAATAATGGGATGAAGGGAAAATTTGAATATCCATCCTATAGTAAATGTGGGATGAAACACCCCAGTAATTTCCTAAATGGAATGGGAATCTTTTATAATTGCGGTGAAAAAACCACCAATCTCATGATTGAAATGGAAAGAAAGTGGCCGACAATGTTGAATGTTACAATAGTAGATAAATGAGGCATTATGAAAATTAACTACCTAAGTTCGAAGAAAATTCCTTAGAAAAGGCCAATGGAGCAAGGCCAATAATATGCGATCACTACTACTGAGGTTGAAACTCTGAAAGATGTGGTGGAAGGTAATTTAATGGCTTACTCAAGTTTAGAAAATGATTTATTTGATTATGGATCATCACATTGATTAATATCTTCCATGTTTTCTTAAAAAATTATATATTTCCAATTTGATTTAACAAGGGAGTTGTCAGTCCAAACTCCTATGGTATGTATCATTGCGACAATGTTTTGTGAATCGGTTCATGTAGGGGTATATAAATATTCTTTAACTACTGATCTCATCATCATACACGTTATTGAATTTGATATAGTCCGCATTATGGATTCACTTTTGGACCATGACCCAAAAATTTATTGTAAGAATAAATAGGTTACAACTTTTTATGATGATAAGGAGTCCCTTATCATTAGAGTAGAAATGTTACCACTTCATTTTTATCTAGATCCACCCTAGTATCTCTACTAAATTCAATAATTGGGGAGGATGAAAATGAAATGGCTATGGGCAAGGAAAAGAATCATCAAATAGAGGACGTACAAATTGTAACACCCTGCGATTTTATTAGATATATTATTTTTTAATTTCATTGATGTCTTCTATTATACACTACACCAAGATTAGCTTGTACTATATGCAACACCGTATTAGCTTGTAGTATACGTAACACTATTCTTGGCTCGTGTTACACACAATTTCTTGTTCGTTTTGTGGAAATTATTTTACGCAACATTAAGTATAGATTTTGTTTAATATATAAATGAAATAAGTTTTGATTACGTTATATGGAACACAAAAAGGAGCTTTCACTACACACAGCCTTGAATTTTCTTGCATTACACACAATCGAGACCTTCTTCGATAGCATGTGTAGTACGCAATAACAAGTTTCACTAAAGGAGATATTATTATAATGTTATTATGAACGTTCAGTTATGAATAGTAATACCCACTTTTGGAAATTTTATAAATTTTATCTTTCAAAATGGACATCATTTTTGGATTCCGAATATCAAAATTATCCTAGGGTGAAATTTTAGTATTTATCTGAAAACTTTCAATTTTTGATTAATAGTGAAAACACTGGGTTACTATTTATAAACCGAATTTTTATTTAAATAATTATTTATTTTATTTAAATTTATTTTAGGTAAAAATTGATACATAATACCAATATATGTTCAATATAATTCATTTGAGTCATTTTATAATAATTTAAGATGCATAACAATTTTATTGAACTTTTCACCGTCTTTTACCCACCTCCTAGGAGAATTTGATAATTTACATAAAACATAATTTTACCACTTCTGTTAGTGGAATATAAAAAATACAGAGACATGGTTAATATCAAGGTGTAAAATGTGGTTCAATAAGAAAAAAATATTTTACAGTGAATAGTAACTTTTTACTTTTATTTACCGCGGTAAAAAGTAAATTGAGAAATTAAGGGTAAAAATGATAATATTATTAACCTAACACATGTAATAATTATATTGGATAAATTTAATTAGACCAAAAACAACCTTAGGAATAAAATATTACCCTTTAGGTCCTGTTGAATTAGATTAGGACACTTATTTTTATTTTATTTAAAGAAGAGTTAAAATAGTTAAAATCAAAGTTTAATAACTAAAACATTTTTAATATAAGGGTTATACATAAGATAAATTCGACTATAAATATTAATGATAAAGATAAAATTATTTCCTAAATTATGGTATATTATTTATAATTTTTACACATTATATAATTTAATTTATTTATGACACAATGATGATACGGTAATTACCTTATTAATGAAATATTAACTTAATAGATGTTATAAAAACCCAAATGAATATAATTTGAGACTTTTAAGAAATTAAAATAATTTTTTAGGTTAATATGACATGTTAGTATTTATTTTATTAACTTTTTTCGAACTAATAATTCTATTATGATTTTAAAAAAATCAATTACCAAATAGTTCCAAAATTGACATAAAATAGTTTTTAAAACAAATATTATATTATTAATAGTTATTATATTCCTCAAAATCTAAGGATCGGCCAAATGACATAGATATGGTTATATATATTAATAATGAACCACTTGGGGTTATTTTGGCTTCTTATAGTAATTTTATCAACCATATAGTGTAAGAAAACAAGAAGACACGGTAAAAGTTAAATTATTTAACTTAGAGTTAAATCTAAATGATAAGGTTAAAATAGTAACCTAAACTTGTATAAAACCTATTTTTTGATAGTATTTCCACCTATACACACTTTATCTTCAAAATAAATCAATCTGGAGCTATTATAAATTGAATAATACATTATTATAAAATAATATTTTAAGTTTTTTCAAAGGAGCCCCTCTCCTCCCTTATAAAAAGGGCACCCCTTCCCTCTTATCTTCACACCCTTTGGAGCCTCGAATCTAGTCCAAACATGGACCATTCCCATTCTAATATTCCATAGAAACATTATAGAGGTTATTGTCTCCTCAAAAGACCAAACCTAGTTCCTCAAAAGGAGGTTAAGAAGTGGTGCGTTAAAGAAGAGGTAATATCCTTTACCGATTCTTTCCAATTTATTTCTTCTTCTAATTATTCTTATCTATTAATTTAATCATAAATTAATAACACAAGTATCACTAATATAATTATATTTTATTAAAAATATGAAAAAACCCAATTTCATCTTCTATCCACCTTACAGAAAATGAAATCACCGTGCGTGTGTACATATAGAATACCTTCTCCACGCCGTGGTGTAATCTGTTTTCCACCACCACCATACATGGATGGGTATAATGGTGTAAATAAATAACTATATAATATTATTTTAAAGTGATAATGATTCTTAAATATTATACAAAATCTTCAATACAACTCCGTGATCATGGTAATGATATCATCGGTCGTGCATATGTACGGACTACCGTCTCCATGAACGCGATGAGATTCATTTTCCATGATTAACCATTAAAGTATGATTATAAATTATATATAATAAATAATAATGAAATATATTAAATAATAATTATACTGGATTTATGAACATATATGTTTCATTTACTTAATTCCATCTAATTCAATAAGGAAACGAAAACAGCGTTCATACGTATGCATGGCCTACCGTCTCTATGAACATTGTATTTCATTCCATTTATCAATCTATCATATATATTTATATAATGAATATATATTATATATAAATAATTTTTTTCATTATGGAATTATGTAAATCAGGATATAATTAATAATATCAAGAACAACATGTCGAAACACGTACGATAAATGGAACGATTTTACCCAAAACGCTGCTTTAACATGGAATTTACAAAACAATGGGTAATATAAAGTCATAAGTGAACCTTATATGATATCATAATAATGAAAATCATTCTATAATAAGTCAATGACATTATTTAAATCCTTATACAGGAGTTTCGGATACGTACGAAGGATATCAGATCTAAGGTATGGGATAACCTTTCCAGTCTCGTTTTTATCTGAGATTGCTTATACGTAAGTATTTACTAGGGTTATATTTTTCATCCATGACCATAAAAATATTTTTCATAAAGTGTTTAATATTCTTCCATATATTTTGAAATTCAGGTTTACCCCTATTTTACTTTTACTTCGTGTTATGGAAGGAATCTTTCTTTTCTTTACCATATGTGGCACTTTTTGACTTTTCTTACAAAAGTACGAGGATAATGTTTTTAGCTTATATGGCATGAACGGATTTTTACGGTTTCATAACGCCTTATTTTCATGAAATTTACTCTACACGATTTCATGGTTATTTTTAATAAAATCTTTTTCTTTTAAAATTTGGTGACATTTTGTGAAAAGAAAATGATTTTTAAGAATAAAGTATATTTTCCTCAAGAATTCATTTCAAGTGTTTTATAAAAACCATTTTCCATATAAGATTACATTATTTAATATGTTTATGTTTAATGTATAATATCCTTATGATTTACATGGTTTCACTATTCATATGACGAAACGATATCCATTTGTTTTATATGGATTATGTTATGATGGGATGATGTTTATGAAACCCATTTTATTCATTGGGTTATGATGAATGTTTTATGTTTATTTTGAGGCACAAGTAAGAATGATTTAATTATGAGTTGGGTGGGACCTATATATCTCTCCAATGTATTGGGTAAAGATTTATATCTCACGAGTTAGACATGTCTAGAATGGTAAGTTAATCATGTCCAGTGTTACAGGACTGAAATGAGGAGTGAACTCGATTCAGAAAAAGACTTTGTCCAGTAAGATGGTATTGGCATCAATTCCTTGGCTACTATGGAAATCATAACATGTTCTTAATGGTTGCCACAATTACATGTTTTATTCCCATTCTATTTTATCATGATTGATGTCCCATTATGATCTATGCCTTATGTACTAACATGTTTTATGTCATTGCTCAATATTTTGATGTTTAAACATTATGTTCATGTTTTTAAGTTCAAATGTATATGAAGTGTTTTATTTTCTCCTTGCTTACCCTTACTGGGCATTTGAGCTCACCCTTTGTTATGTTTTCTTTTCCACATGATTTAAAGAAATGTTTTAGGTAAAAAAAGGGGGATGATATTTATGGGAGATGTTGAAGATCTTTCACCACGATTAGAAGATTAAGTTCCGAGTTTCCAAAGACAGTAAACTATTACGGTCCTAGAGTGTTGTCTCTTTTTATGTATAAAGAATTTCGAAAAGTAATGGAATGTCTATGTATGCCATGCTTTTGGTGTCTAGAGTTGGTATCAGGGGAAACTTTTAGTTAAGCTTTGGAAACTAGGATGTGAAAACTTTATTGAGATCCGTAGAGATAATTCTAAGGTATGTCTAGGGATATCCCTAAGGTTAAGTATACGTATAGGTTATAGTCCTATAATTGTGCTAACGATCTTAGAATTAAACCTAAGATGTTAAATATTGAAGGTACTACCCCTTTATTATGTTGTTTTCTCTAGCATGATTTTTTCCTCTCACACTATTCTTTTTGGGTTTTAGAGGATGGCGGGAACTCGAAGGAACCATGTTGATCAATGTTATGGATAATACAATGATTTTCCCACTGAACAAACCAATGTCATGGGAGATGGAGTGAAAAATATTTTTGTTATACTTACACAAGATATGAATCATTCTGTACTTCCAAATGAGCATAAAACGGAACAATATTTTATTTATTCCTTCATGAGGAAACATCAACCTTCTTTCAGTGGGTCTTCTGATCCACTCATTTCTAAACAATGGATCAGTACCATTGAAAAGATATTTTCCATACTTCGTTGTACAGAACATGAAAACGTCATTCGGTCTATTTTTCATTTAGAAGGTGAAGAAAATAAATTGGGGGATTTAATTAAGAATAAAAGCCCCTAAGGTGAAATTGAATCCATCAAATAGGATGAGTTCAAGAACTTGTTTTTCAGTAAGTACTTCCCTCGTACTATTCGAACAAAGATGGAAAATGAGTTCCTTGAGCATAAGCAGAAGGATGTTGAATTTTTTTTATATACGACCCAAATTTTACAAGACTTTCACGGTATGAATATAGCTTTATCATCCAACCTGAATGTAATGTTGATCGATTCTTCAGTGGATTAAAACAATGTCTTTGAAGGGCATTAGCTATAAGAGACTTCATTGGCTATGAAGAAATTGTACATTGTGCTATCAAGGTTGAACTTGAATTTGGTGTAACATATAAATATCATGGTTTTGACAAGAAACAATAGATGGAGTTCAAGGAGAAATCTCAAAATAATGGTGAAAAGAAGATGAATGTATCTTTTTTCTCATAGTGTGGAAATAAGCATGGTGCAGATTTTCTTAAAGGGACTATAAAATGTTTTAAGTGTGGAAAAGAAGTTCATTGAGAAGCTGAGTGTAGAATTAATGGAAAATGGGTTGCTAATGATGTGAATAAAGAAAAGACGGTAGATAACACACCACGAACACTTCAAAGCTTCACGTGCAGGGAAATGGGGCATTATGCTAATTAGTTCCCTAATCCAAGGGTTAATGATGATCAATGTGAGAAACCTCTTAAGGCATATGATAAAGGGAAGTCACATGTGATAACTATTTGTGATGTTGAGTATGACAATGATTTTGTGTAATGATTAAGTGTTTATGTAATGGGATTTCAAAATAGTATCATGGAATCTCATTTATGGTATAATGGAATTTTGGTATATCTATGTATTGGTTTTCAATAATTATATGTTACCAGTAACCATGAAAATTTATTGAAATATTTTTGGAAAGAAGATGACATGTGCATAATGAAGGGATAACAATAAAATGAAATGAGCTCATTACTGATATCATGGTTTGAGTATATAGAAATATTTGGATTTTGGTATGTGGAAAGAGTTAACTTTTGACAGCATTCATGTTTTCACTAAGGATCAATGGGTATTCATTTTTCATGACAATAAATGATTAAGTTATTCACATTTTTGGAATGTGACCAACAAGATATATCATATGATATATGTGGGAGAAATGATGGTATTCACATGCTCGGTAGATGGAATTTCTAGTAATTGTTTTATTTATACGATGAGCTTAGAGTAAAGTATTTTGGATAAGGCTAATGATTGGAATGAATTAAGTTAGACGTAAGATAGTATTGTTTAAGGCTAGAACTTTTTTCAATATAATTTCTGTAATGCTATAATAGTGTAGTTTTAGAAAAAGGACAACCTGCATGACGAGCGACAACCCGTCGCGTCGGACAAGGCTGTGAGAATCGAACCCACAACCGAAGTGCGACAGGACTTTATCACCTTCCACTAGACTACAAGAAGTCCCTAGTTAGTAGAAACTAGTTTTATTATATTAAGCGGTATGGTATATGAAGTATAAGTCCATTTTAGGAACCATATATGATTAATATCACTATAGACGGACTTATGTATATTTAATAACTTTTTCTATCCTTTTTTTGAGACTTATGGAATGACCTATCATTCTATCGCATGATCTGCTAACACTTCACGGAAGACAAATTCAACTTCATTTCATTAATAGATGAAGTGGAAATTTTTCATGGCACAAACAACAGTAATATTGTACCAAAATAATGTAAGTATTTCTTTTAATTCAAAAATTCTTCCACTTTAGGGAAATGATCTTGAAAACAAAAAAAATTGTCCTACTGTCCTTATATCTGATGGATCAGATGGTACCTTAAATCATCACAAATTTATGGCTTTGTGGTTGTTGTCTTTTTCATATCCATGTCCTCTACCACTCTCCATCAGAACATGATGGTTAGATTTTTCATCCATATCCATATTTCCACCTATTTTCTCCTATGTGGAAACCCAGTGATGAGTTAATCTAGGTAAACTTTAAATTTCTTACTTTACATTGTAAAATTAATTTTTAGTATTCCTTTTTACGATGTGGGTTTCTATGAATGAAACTTTCAATTAGTAATCATTTTATAACCCTGACGAATTTTGAGGGAAAAATTCATTTTGAGGGGGGTAGAATGTAACACCCCGAGATTTTATTAGATATATTATTTTTTAATTTCATTGATGTCTTCTATTATACACTACACCAAGATTAGATTGTACTATATGCAACACCATATTAGCTTGCAGTATACACAACACTATTCCTGGCTCGTGTTACACACAATTTCAAGTTTGTTTTGTGGAAATTATTTTACACACCATTAAATATAGATTTTGTTTAATGTATAAATGAAATAATATTTGATTATGTTATATGCAACACCAAAATTATATTTCACTACACATATCCCTGACTTGGATTGCATTACACACAATCAAGACCTTCTTAGATAGCGTGTGTAGTACGCAATACCAAGTTTTACTAAAGGAGATATTATTATTATGTTATTATGAACTATCAGTTATGAAAAGTAATACCCAATTTAGGAAATTTTATAAATTTTATCTTTCATTTTTGGATTCGGAATATCGAAATTATCCTAAGGTGAAATTTTGGTGTTTTTCTGAAAACATTCAATTTTTGATGAATAGTGAAAACCCTATGTTACTATTTAAAAACCTACTTTTTATTTAAATAATTATTTATTTTATTTAAATTTATTATAGGTAAAAATTAAAACATAATACCTATATAACTTCAATATAATTCATTTGAGTCATTTTATAATAATTTTAGATATATAAAATTTATATTGAACTTTTCACCGTCTTTTACCCACCTCCTCGGAGAATTTGAAAATTTACTTAAATCTTAATTTTACCACTTCTGTGAGTGGAATATTGGAAATACAAGAGACATGGTTAATATCAATGAGTAAAATGTGGTTCAATGAGATAAAAATAATTTTTGTGAACAGTAACTTTTTACTTTTATTTACCAGTGTAAAAAGTAAATAGGGTAATTAAGGGTAAACATTATAATATTATTACCCTAAAGCATGTCATAATTATATTGGATATGTGTAATTCTACCAAAAACAACCTTAGGAATAAAATATTACCCTTTAGGTCCACTTGTATTAGATTAGGACACTTATTATTATTTTATTTAAAGAAGAGTTAAAATAGTTAAAATCATTTTTTAATAACTAAAATATTTTTAATACAGGGATATACATAAGATAAATTTGAATATAAATATTAATTATAAATATAAAAATATTTCCTACATAATGGTATTTTATTTATAATTTTTATACATTAAATAATTTAATTTATTTACGGCACAATGATGATGCAGTAATTACCTTATTATTGAAATATTAACGTAATTGATGTTATAAATACCAAAATATATATAATATGATACTTTTAATAGATAAAAATAATTTTTTAGTTTAATATGACATGTTAGTATTGAATTAATTAACCTTTTTCGAACTAATCATGATGTTATGATTTTTAAAAAAATCAATTACCAAATAGTGTCAAAATTGATATAAAATAGTTTTTAAAACAAATATTATATTATTAATTGTTATTATATTCCTAAAAATCTATGGTTCTGCCAAATGACATAGATAAGGTTATATATATTAATAATGAACCACTTGGGGTTCTTTTGACTAGTTATAGTAAGTTTATTAACTATATAGTGTAAGAAAAGAAGAAGACACAGAAATAGTTAAATTATATAACTTAGAGTTAAATCTAAATGATAAGGTTAAAATAGTAACCTAAACATGCGTAAAACATATTGGTTGAGATTACTTCGACCCATCCACACTTTATCTTCTATGTAAATCAATTTCTAGATATTATAAACCGAATATTACTTTATTTTAAAATAATATTTTATGTTTTTTCAAAGGAGCCTCTCTCCTCCCTTATAAAAAGGGCACCCCTTCCCTCTTCTCATCACACCCTTTTCAGCCTTGAATCTCTGCCACACCCTGCCCATTTCCATTCTCATGTTCTCTAGAAACAATATAGGGGTTCATGTCTCCTCAAAAGACCAAACCCAGTTCCCTAAGAGGAGGTTAAGAAGAGGCGCGTCAAAGAAGAGGTAATATCCATTACCGGTTCTTCCCTATTTATTTCTTCTTATACTTATTCTTATATATTTATTTCGTCGTTAATTAATAACATCAGTATCACTCATATACTGATATGTTATTATAACTATTAAACAACCCAATTTCATCTTCTATCCAACCTACGGAAAATGAAATCACCGTGCGTGTATACGTACTGAATTCCATCTCCACGCCGTGGTGTAATATATTTTCCACCACCACCTTACATAGATGGGTATAATAGTGTAAATAAATAACTATATATGATTATTTTAAAGTTATAATGATTATGAAATATTATACAAACACTTCAATACAATTCCTTGATCATGGGAATGATATCATCATTCGTGCGTACGTACAGACTACCGTCTCCACGAACACGATGAGATTCATTTTCCATGATTAACAATTCAAGTATGATTATAAAGTATATATAATAAATAATCATGAAATATATTACATAATAATGATAATAGATTTATGAACATATATGTTTCATTTACTTAATTTCATTTAATTCAATAAGGAAACGAAAACAGCGTTCATGCATATGCACGACCCACCATCTCCAAGAACAGTGTATTTCATTCCATTTATCGATCTATCATATATATTTATATACTGAATATATACTATATATAAATCACTTTTTACATTATCGAATTATGTAAATCAGGATATAAGTAATAATATAATTAACAACATGTCGAAACACGTACAATAAATGAAACGATTTTACCCAAAATGCTACTTTAACATGGAATTTACAAAAGAACGGGTAATATAAAGTCATAAGTGAACCATATGTTATATCATAACATTGAATATGATTCTGTAATAAGTCAATGGAATTATTTAAATCATTATACAATAGGTTCTGATACGTACGATGGATATCGTACCTAAGATAAGGGACAACCATTCCAGTCTCATTTTTATCCGAGATTGTTTATACGTAAGTATTTACTGGGGTTATATATGTCATCCATGTCCATAAATATGTTTTCCATAAACTATTTAATATTCTTCCTTGTATGTTTAATGTTATTTTTACACCTATTTTACTTTTACTTTCTGTTATGGAAGGAATCTTTCTTTTTTTACCATATGTGGTACTTTTTGACTTTTCCGACAAAAGTACGAGGAGAATGTTTTTTAAACTTATATGGAATGAATGGATTTTTATGGTTTCATAACCCCTTATTTTAATAATTTTTACTCTACAATATTTATTGGTTATTTTCAATAAAATCCTTTTATTTTAAAATTTGGTGGCATTTTGTGAAAAAAAATGGTTTTTAAGAGGAAAGGATATTTTCCTCAAGAATTCTTTTCAAGTGTTTTATCAAAACCATTTTCCATATATGATGAAATTATTTCATATGTGTATGTTTCAAGTATAATATCTCAATTATTTACATGGTTTTACTTTTCTTATGATGAAACGATATCCATTTGTTTTATATTCATTATGTTATGATGGGATGATGTTTATGAAACCCATTTTATTCTTTGGGTTATGATGAATGTTTTAAGTTTATTTTGTCGCACAAGTAAGAATGATTTCATTATTAGATTTGTGGGACCTATATATCCCTCCAATGCATTGGGTAACGATTTATATCTCATGAGATATACATGGATTGAATGGTAAATTATTCTGGTTCAGTGTTACAGGACGGAAACGAGGAGTGAACTCGTTTCTGAAAGGGAATTTGTCCACTAAGATGGTCTTGGCAGCAATGTCTTGGCTACTATGGAAATCATAAAATGTTCTTAATGGTTTCCACAATAACATGTTTTATTCCCATGTTATTTTATCATGATTGATGTCCCATTGTGATCTATGCCTTACGTACTGACATGTTTTATGTCATTGCTCAATATCATGATGTTTAAACATTATGTATATGTTTTTAAGTTAAAATGTATATGATGTGTTTTATTTTCTCCATGATTACCCTTACTGATCATTTGAGCTCACCCTTTTTTTGTTTTCTTTTCCCAAGTATTTAAAAAAAGGTTTTAGGTAAGAAAACAAAAAGGGGATGATCTTTATGGGAGATGTTGAAGATCATTCACCACGATTAGAAGATTATGTTCCAAGTTTCTAAAGACACTAAACTATTACGGTCCTTGAGTGTTGGTTCTTATTATGTATTAAGTATTCCTAAAAAGTAATGTAATTTCTTTGTACATCAAGATTTAGGTCTCTACACCTATTTTAAAAGAATATGTTGATGTGTTTCCATAGTATTTACCTAGACATCCTATAAAATAAGAAATTTAGTTTTCCATTAATTTAATTCTAGGATCAAAGCCCACATCGAAGACCCCTTGTAGAATGGTCACTGTGAAATTAGTAGAACTAAATAAATAACTAGAGGAATTGAGTAATAAAGGATTTATTCTCCCTCGTGTTTCCCTATTGGGATCCCCTGTTCTTTTTGTTAAGATGATAGATGGATCTATGGGGTTGTGCATTGTCTAAAGGGAGATCAATGCAATAACAATAAAGAAAAAGCTTCCCCTACCTCACATTGATGTTTTATTCGACCTAATACATGGAGCTAAACGTTTTTCAAAGATTGACCTTCGATTTGGATATCAGTAGGTGTGTGTGATGAAGGAAAACATTCCAAAAACAGCATTTCAAACATGGTACGAGTATTACGAGTTTACAGTATTGCCTTTTGGACTGACTAATGCACCCTCTGTTTGCATGGATCTAAAGAATGGATTATTCAATGAATATCATGATGACTATGTAGTGGTATTCATTGATTATGTCTTGGTATACACAAAAATATATGAACATCATGAAAATATCTTGCTCACTATTCTGAAAACCATTAGAAGAAATGAATTATATTGTATGTTTATCCAGTTTTAATTCTTGCTTAAGGAAATTTATTTTCTTGGTGATATTGAATATAAGGATAGAATCTCTGTTGATCATTCTAAGACAATAGAAATGCACGAATGTCCAGCACTGATGAGTAAAACTGAGGTATGTAGTTTTATTGGTTTAGTAGGTTTTTATCAGTGTTTCATCTAGAATTTTCCCTGATTGGAAAACCCATTAACCAATATCGCATAAAAAGGGGTTAAATTTGTTTGGAAAAAGATTGTGAAGAATGTTCTGAAGAACTGAAGATAATATTATTCAATGATTATTTCTTGACTCTACCATTCGGGAATGATGGTTTTTTTATTTATAGTGATGCTTCAAATAAAGGACTTGGTTGTGTCAAAATGCATAATGATAGAGTTATTGCCTATCCAACACGATAGTTAAAAACTCATTAAAAAAACTTTCTAACTTGTGAGCTTGAGATAGAAGCTTTAATCATTGCATTTATGATATGGATACATTATCTTTATTGTGAAAATTTTGGGATATATATCGATCACAATATCATGAAGAATATTTTATCACAAAAAAAATCAACATGATGAAAAGGATATGGCTCGAACTACTCATGTATTAGGATTTCACTATACACTACCACCTGGGGAAGGAAAATAAGGTGGCAGATGCTTTGAGTAGAAAAGATCATTGAGTTTTGAACAAGATGAGAGTGTAAAGGGGTCTTTTGTTCATGGATCTAGTAAAAATGGATATGAGAATAATCATGGAAGGTGAAACATCAATAGTTTTTCAAATGGTTTCCAAACCATCTTTACTATAAAGGATAATATATCCTCATATTGATGATGATGAGTTTCAAAAGAAAATTAAAGCTATGAATGATGGGAAATTTATTGAATTCATATGTGAAGATGTAATTTTCAAATTTGGGAATGGACATTGTGTTCCAAATATACCTGATCTAAAAAGGGAATTTTGGGATGATGCTCATAGCTCCAATTTCACTATAAACCATGGTAGCACTACGATTTATAGGGATTTGAAGGAACATTTTTGGTGGTACAACATAAAAAGGGAGATTGCTAATTATGTGCCATGATGTTTGGTTTTTCAATAGGTAAAGGCTAGAAAAAAAATCTTAGAGGATTCATGCAATATATTCCCATACCAGAGTGGAAATGGGATAATATTAGGATGGATTTTGTCATGGGGATACCAAGGACTCCTATAAGGAATGATGCAATATGGGTCATTGTTGATCGTCTTACAAATTCAGCACATTTTCATGCTATAAGAAATGATTTACCACCTGAACGTTTATCAAGACAATATATTATTGAGGATGTAAGACTTCATGGAGTACCCCTATCCATTGTTTCAAATTGTGATCTCTATTTTACATCATGATTCAAGAAAAGTCTATAGAAGTCCCAAGATGATGAACTTCGTTTGAGCACTTCCTACCACACTCAAACGGATGGACAATTAGAACGGACTATTTAAAACATAGAGGACATGTTGATATATTGATCACATGATTTTCAATGTATATGGGATCAATATTTACCTGTGGTAAAATTTTCATATAATAATAGCTTCCATTGAAGTATTCAGATGGCACCAAATGAATCATTATATGGAAAGAGATATCCCACAACAACTTGTTGGGATGATGTCGGTGAAAGAAAACTAGTAGGCCCAAAACATGTTGAAGAAACAATGTAAAAGGTGATGATTATCCAAACAGACATCAAAGAAGCTCAAAATAGGAAAAAGAGATATGACGATAACTGACGGAAGGATTTGGAATTTCAAGTAGGTGATCATGTTTTCATGATGTTATCTCCATGGAAGGGTGTAATATGATTCAATAAGAAGACAAAATTAAGTCCCAGGTACATCGTACCTTTCAAAATTCTAGAACGAATTGGAGTTGTAACTTATTGTTTGGAAATGTCGCCGAGTCTCTCCAAAGTTCATGATGTATTCCATGTATCACTATTGAGAAAATACATGCCTACCCAATGCATGTACTCACCTATGAAGATGTAGAACTAAAACCAAAACATTCTTATTAAGAAGAGCCTATCTGAATTCTTGACACTAGAAAACAATTATTGAGAAACCAGATTACTCGTCTTGGGAAAGATCTATGGAGGAACCATATGATTTAAGAGGCAATGTAGGATCCCAAGGAACTTATGATAAAGAACCACCTGAATGTAATATTACAGTAATATTATATAAATTTTGAGAATGAAATTTTTTGATGGAAGGAAGAATGTACCTCCCAAAGATTCCACGGTACGTTTCCCTTTGAATAATGAAATAGCATGCATTGTATGCAACCTGTAGTTTCAATAGACCATGACCAATCAAACTAGTGTTATGAATTGTAATGCCAAATATTTAAATTTTATAAATTTTATTTTACAAAATGGCTTCATTGTTTTGATTTGGAATATCAAAATTATCATAGGGTGATGTTTTGGTATTTTTCTAAAAACTTTCAATTTTTGATGAATAGTGAAATCACTATGTTTTATTTAAAATTGTATTTTTATTTAAATAATTAGTTATTTTATTTAAATTTATTTTATGTAAAAATAGATACATAATAACTATATATGTTCAGTGTAATTCACTGGATTCATTTTATAAAAATATTATATATATATATAATTTTATTGATCTTTTTACCATCTTTTACCCACCTTCTAAGGGCATTTTCAAATTTGCATAAAACGTAATTTTACCACTATTGGGAGTTAAATTTAAAAGATAAAAGATACAATGTTGATTTCAGTATGTAAAATTTTGGTCAATAAGATGAAAATAATTTTTGGTGAATTTTAACTTTTTTACTTTTATTTACCCCGGTTAAAAGTAAATAGGGTAATTAAAGGTAAATATGATTTTATAATTACCCTAAAACATGTTCAAATTCTATTGGATTAGTGTATTTCAGTGAAAATTAACCTTAGGAATAAAATATGATCTTTTTGATCCATTTGGATTAGATTAGGACATTTATTATTATTTTATTTAAAGAAGAGTTAAAAGGGTTAAATTCAAATTTTCATTACTAAATAATTTTTAATATAAGGTTACAAATAATATAAAATTGACTATACATATTAATTACAAATACACGGAAATTTCCTAAATAATGGTATTTTATTTACAAATTTTTTCCATTAAATAATAAAATTTATTTATGACACAATGATGACGCAACAATTACCTTATTAATGAATCACTAAAATAATTTGTTTTATAAATATCAAATTAAATGTAAATTGAGACATTTGATGAATTAAACTAAGTTTATACATTAATATGACATGATATGGTTAATTAAAAGATGTTTTTTCGATGTATTCATGTTTTTAGGACTAGAACAAAAATCAAATACTAAATAGTGACAAAATTGACATAAATGAGTTTTTAAAACAAATACTATATTATTCAATGATATAATAGTGTGAAAAATCTATGCATTATCCAAATGACTTATATGATAATATAAATTTCATTAAAGAACCACTTTGAGTTCTATTGTCATTTTATAGTAAATTTATTAACCATATAATAAAAAGATACAAGGAGACATGGTAAATGTTAAAATATTTAGCCCAGAGTTAGATCTAAAAGATAAGGTTAATATGGTGACCTAAACTGGTGTAAAACCTATTGGATGGGAGGTTTTTTACCCATCCCCATAATATACTCTAAATAAATCATTTTTATCCATTATTAAACTAATATGATTGTATAATAAAATAATATATCAAGGTTTTCCTAAAGTGACACTCACATATCTTAAAAAAGGGTACTTCCACTTCTCACAAAATCACCCCTTGGAAGCCATTTGGCACAGACAACCCCTGATAAAATATCCTCCCAACTAAAATCCCTTCATCCTAGAGGAATTATATTGATCAGAATCCATCTATACGGCTCCATTGATTAAATCAAAAGGAAACACCCGAAGAAGAGGTAATAATTTCATCCCCTCTTTCAATGTTATTTTTTCTTTCACTTGACTTTCTATGTTGTTTCCAAACCAAAATAATAACTCCAATACCTTATAAAAATTGTTATGTTATTATAAATATGGTATAACCATATTCGTTATTCTATCCATCTTATAAATGACAATGTCACCTTACTTGAGTATTTATGTCTTACCATCTCCACATCGTGGTGTAGTTTGTCATTCAACACTTCACAGATTGGATGGGTATAATGGTGAGTATAATTTATGTAAATAAAAATATAATATGTTAATTAGTCTATATATATTATATACCATTCTATTAAATATGATTTCACCTTCAATTGAATGATATTTTCACTCGTGTGTATGTAGGTATTTCAATCTCCATGAACGTGACGAAATTCATTCCCCATCATAACCATTCAAAAATAAATTTCATTTTATGATTAAAAATAAAGTTTAAGAACATAATAACATTTTATATATGAATAATATACATCCTATCCATAACAAACATTACTTACCTAACAAATTATATGAAGGAAAATGAATCAGTTAACATCTGAAACAACGATACTACTGAAATATTATTAACAAAGAAATTTTATAAGATCATATATGATATCATATTTGTGTATGTGTTTATTTTATAATTTTTGAAAAATTATTTAACTATAATATATGAGGTTAACATACCCTCTACAAAGTAAAATTAAGACGTAGTGGTTAATTCTACAATCTCTTCAGTATCTGATATTGTTTATACGTGAGTATCTACTGGGACCTCTTTATCATCCAAATCGGTGTTTCTTAAAAATGTATTTGAAATCATTTTTACTATTTCCTAGACTATGGATTAAATTCATTTATAACCTTGTTTTACTTTTTAGAATATGTTTTTAAAGTAATTTTTCATTCGTTTTCCAAACAAGGTCCTTTACGACCTTTTTAACTAAATTAAGGAAAGTATGTTTTTTTAACTTATATGGAGAGTGCAGATATTTTCTGCCAATATAACACCTTAAAATACTCCCTTAAAAGCTTATATGAAAATGTTCAAAATATATGTTTTTTTAAATGCATTACTTTTAATTGATTTTAAAATAAAAATATTTATTTCTCTCGAATGGTTTTGATTTCATTTATGTCAACATTCATTGTTGGATCTTAAACTTGTTTGAAGTTGATTAATTATGATACAATATTACATATTATATTGAAGGTTTTGTGATATGTTTGAATGTGTATGAGATATTTTTATACCATAAATTGGTTTTGGATAAAGTATTAACATTTCGTGTGATATATTTGATACAAATGTTTATATTATGTTTAAACCTTTTCATATGAGGAATGAATTGGTCTTAATAAGTGACGAGTGGAGCCCTTTATAGCTCTACGATGCATCGGTAGGTCTCATGAGACAAACTAGTGTCTTGGCAAAAGGCCTTGACAAAATATTATTTGTAGTCTTAGCCCAAGTCCTTGACTAAGTGGTAATGAAGTCTGACATTATGCATTCCATCATTATGAAATTAGCTATTGATAATACATAAGATTATTAGACTAATAGAATATCCATGTGAATATATAAATTCCATTATTTGATTTATATTTTACATATAATTCTTCAGTTTATTTTTAAAAGGATTATGGTTTATTCTTATACATAGCCTTAAATGTTTATGCATATTTATGAAATTTACTGCTATATTGTTATCCTTACTGAGAATCTGAGCTCACCCCTTTCTATGTTTTATTTTTCCCAGGATGTGATGTAGTATTTTATGGTTGACAATTAGTGATAGGTAAAGCTATATAAGTGCGTTCAATGGGTAAAAATGTTGTTATTGTTTTTTATTTCATGATGTAATGTAAAACTTATGTATGTATCTAGTAATTCCAATGCCACTAAACAAATAGGTATTTCAAGACATGATCTCTTGTGATCATTCCAGTGTTATGTAAAAATGCATTGACACTAGGTAACTAGGTTTGGGGTGTTATACATGAAAACCTTCTCCCTTTAATTACTTCCCAAATCCAGTAATATATTCATTACAAAACTTATCCTATACTATTCTACAAATTTGGTTGGATTCCCATTAAATGATGGAGACTATTGTCACATAAAATGATTAAACACTGCTCCTCCATGTTGTGGTCTAGGGTACTTCATACAGGTGAGGTTATTATTTATAACCCGAGTCACCTTTCCAAGTATAGTTATAAGTTTCTCGGCACCAGTCATTGCTCCAGAACCAACATCATTATCTTGTATAGGGGGAAATCCCTACATGGGATATACGTATTCATGTGTTTCCAATTACATCAACTAGGTTGAATTTATAAATTATGAAATAGAGAATATTAGGTTATAAATAATGTTTCATAATCAAAATAAGCAGAATAATTAACATAAATTGAAATCCTATGCATAAATAATTCCATAATCATTAACATGGTTTCGTTGAGGAAAGATTTTCATTTAAATCTTTCATAATGGCTTGTATAGAAGATATTAAATATCCTAATAATATCCCCTATTTGTGTCAAAATACATATAGATTAAGTCATGTTGTTGTGCACTAGGTTACCAAGGGTAAAGCATAAAACACCTTTACAGAGTTGTTACTCCTAGGTACATCAATGCCATAACCATGTCCACTTGTAGAATCCAGACATTGATGTATTTGATAGGAAGATATTCATAATATCTTTCTTAAAACAATTCTAGTATGTTGTTGTATATTTATCATAAAATTATATCTTAGGGATTTTTTTTCCCAAATTTACATTTTCAGAAGTTAGCACCCATGTTTTCTATATAACATCCCTTGATACCAACTATAACTCCCTGACCCTATTTTCCAGAAGTTGGCACATTATTTTGTTATAGTGGAATGATTTTATGAAATTTTTGTCCTCAAGGACTGAGATGTTTATTATTTTTTTAAAACTAGATACATAAATAATTTCAAAATTACAAATAGAAATTAAATAAAATATATTACATCCATTAGTGACTTTCATAACTCCAAGATTAACCCTGAATGTCATTCCTAATACACTTCTAATAATAAAATGGAAATATAAAACATTATAAATGGGTGATCTCATATTCTTAGTTTGGGTAAATAATTAATAGAAATTAGCCATAAACATAAACGTTAGGCATGATGAATAACTAAAATCACATGCCATTAAAAATAAACCTGAGCATAAAATGGAAGGAATAAAAACATATTAAATAATGCCATAAAACATTTTCATGTATATTATACTAGTTTAATATTCACATGGACTATCAATATCTTGTTTAATAATGAGGGAAGTCATAATGGTGGAAATCATAATCATTCTATCAAGACCTCATTCCAAGACCATACATAAACAGGTAAAACCCCAAAAAAGTTTTCCTCGTTAGAACTACTAATGCAACAAGGGGATATAGTGGGCCCCACCCATAATGTAATAATTCCATTTAATTCCTCATATTAATTATGATAAAAATATACAACATAAAAATTCATATTGAAACTATCATATGAAATCTAAATAACATTCCCAAATCATTGTGTATTAACACCAACCATTCAGAGTAATATGGTGAGTGGTATAAAGTTAACACATCCACAATCAAACTAATCATAAACCATTAAATGAAATATATTATGTTATATCATAAATTATTAATCACAATTAAACATATTAGTCAACAATTGTATTGAAATATATTAATATAATCATATAAAATCATCGATTAATTCTTAAGATAACTACTATTTTACTTTGAAAAAAAGAGTTCTTTTGGAAAAAGCATTTCATAAAACAAGAAGTGAATTATTGTAGTTTCTATAATAATTATATGGGTTATTTTTTAAAATTAATGGTGGCTAATAAATATTATAGGGTTCATTTTAAAAAATTAATGAATTCGCAACGTTCCATTGAAACAGGATGGTTTATTAGGAAGAATTTTTGAATAATCCTTTAAAAAAATATAACTCCCCATAAAAGAAAGACGGATTATTTTTAGGGAAAATATATAAAACATTAAAACACAGTTTAGGACGATTAAACGAGAAAAATTAATAATTGTATTTTGGTATGTGGAGAATAAGATAAACTCCAAACAAATTGGATATTCTGGGTAGAAAACCCTTAATTTATGTCCAAACAAGTTCTTCACATGACCTTAAAATCATGGATAATAAGGTCAAATAAATTAATAAATTAATTACTAACCATATTTACATTTATTTGATTAAATTAGGACTTATTATGTTCCTTTATATAGTTATTGTACTGTAATACGATTGAATTTCATTATTCCAGAGTGCTTGATTCCTTGATTTCATGATCAGTTCGCTTGATTATAAGTAATGGAGGTCATTTAAAATTATTATAATTTTCCAGAATTATACTTACATGTTGTGGATGAGAATAAAAAATTTTAAATAGTTATGTATATCATTAGGTTACATGTTATGGGGAAGAATCCCAAGATAATGCATTTAGTGATAATTATGTATTGTATTACGGATGTTATTGATCCAAACGAACTCATTTTTTTTAGTATTATGTAAATATGTAACATAAAAAAGATAATAAGGATTATATAATAAATATTAAAAAAATACAAATCAAAAAAATTATTTAATTAACATCTTTTAAGAATAATTTTATGAACAAAATTTCGTCGTCCATGAAGGTTGTTAATTGGTACCTTCAGGATGATGAGTTTGTTTATAAAATAAAAGAGGGAGAGTAAAGAGAATGATAGTTGTTATTAAATAAATATTAAATAATTTCATTATATATATGATATTCGAGTTATCATGATAAATTGGATAGATGATGTTTAGAGAGAATAAGAAAAGAATATACATTAAAATGAAATTTACTGAAAAATAAAGAGGATTTACCTCATGAAATAACCTCCTAGAGAACCTCATTAAGGAAAGGGTGTTGGTCATTTTGAAAGAAAAAATCATCCTAAACATGGTTTGGTACTAGAGAAGACAATTTGGGAAGAACATTGAAATGATTCAAGGATTTGAGATGTTAAGAGAAGAGGGTGTGATGGGTTGTTTTTATCGTTGAAGAGAGGGGGCGTTTTATATTATTTTAATAATTAATTTATCATTTTGGATAAATAATATGAATATTATTGATTATTTTAACTCAAAATAGTAATATGTGATTGTATGATTGAACCAATATCCATTTACATCATCCATGACTCAAGCATGATGGAGAATTTCATTTATTTAGCATATTTCTTATATTATCGAGATTCACTATGAAGCAAAAATTCATGCATTTGTGAAATATCAAAATAATTCACCCAAAACATTTTTTAATGTGTATAATTAAAAAAATAACTCCATTTATCAAAATAATTCTATAAATAAGAGATTAATTTTTAAATATAATCATTATTTACTTGAAAAAAATGATTTTAAATTAAAAAACTTTCAAAAATTTCAAAAATTAATTGAGGTCTCATAAAATTATCCCAAAATCACAGAAAAATAAAATATTAATTTAGGAATAAATTTCATGAATATTAATTTTATTAATTTATTCATTTAAATTTTTAATTAAATATTTGTCACTCACAAAAATACCAACACTTAATTATCGATTTTTAAAATATTTACTCTAAATTGTATGCACCCTAAATTTTATTAATAATTACATGGATGAGGATACTAACAATAAAGGTACATTAAAATTCAAAAGGGTAAGTTACTATTCATAAAAGAATGTTAGTATTCAAGAAAAATGTATGTTGATCCTATCAAACTCTAAATATCATACTGATTACAACTGTGTATGTCAGTCATTGGAAATTCAAATCATAGAAGAAGAAATATTATATTCATTGGTTGGGTTACCAAAAAAGTATTGTATCATAGAGACTATGTGTTTCATGGATTCAATATTAATTGAAATTTTAGATTCTTGGGGTGATAAAATATCCTGATGTCAATCTCGTCCAACCTAACCCAAAATCCATCCTTTTTTAATCATAATTACTAAAGTACCAATTAAATTTTAAAAGAAAATTCTACATTTAGGACTTCAATAAAATATCTAGCATGAAAAAACCACTATACTCTAATTCAAATAAAGCATTTTATTTTTTCAAAAGGGGTTTGAAATGATTTCTGAATATGTTTTACTACAAGTAGTGACTATATCCATTACTTTCTAGAATGGTTGATCACATTTTAATAAGGATAGTGTCATACCTCATTAATTTATATAGAATGATGACATGAAAGTTTGGTATTTTGGATATCTGGGTAAAAAATTTCAATGACTTAGAAACATAGTTTTCCTGGAATGCTTTATCTTAAATACCTTCTACCATATTCACAAATGTAAAACCATTTAATTTAGTTTAGGGTATATCCAGATAAAGTTTTCATGAGTAAGAAAGTCATTTATCATCCTACATAATATGGGTCCGAACATGAAATTTTAACATCCATACGCATCATGAAATATAACACCTCATTCCAAAATTAATTTCATATTTTCTACTAGTGGATCCAAATAAGCATCAATATCAATACCATGCCATTTTCATCCCGATATATACAGAGTCAACAAAATCCATTTGTTCTTTCTATATAACCAAGGTGGAAAGATATAATTTACATAAATAACTATCCATGTACTATTTGTTATACATTTTAAATAGAAAATATCCACACTATTTGTAGACAACAATAGATGAAGGTTTCTCAGCATGTTTCCTGATTTAGGTTATTCATGATCAATTTTTCTCCACTGAGGAGAGACACTAGGGTGATGATGCTTCCCATCTTGATTTCATGTATTTAAATTCCATAAAAATTTCCATAGTGTATCGTTAATTATATATAGGTTCCTAAACCTTGTAATTATTGGACTATTCCACAAAACTATTGAATGAATCGATTCATATATTGATATGCACCACACATTGGGAATTGTTTACATGATTCATAATGTAATGACCCAAAACCTTATTACGGAAAATTCATCTTGATCTAATAAAATGTATTATTATGGAAAATGGTTATATAACATATGCACTTACTTTTTTTATGTTTTTGGATTTTAAAATACCATTAATAATTGTTAACATTTCTAATATAGTCGTTTAAAAGTGATCACATGATTAGTATAAATATAAGGGATTAAAAAATCCTATTTCCTCAGAAAAAAGAATCAATGGCCTCATCTAGTAGAATTTCTCCATACGAAGTCTGTTTCTCAGATCTCGGAAAGTATGTATCATCACTGGTCTTTGGTCTTCACCAAGCCCAATCCAAGCTTCAACATGTTAATCTTTAATGGAATCACCTTCTGTATAAGTGTATGTCAACAGAGATGACCACCCAAGCGATGTTATCCGGGCCACCCCAAGAGTATATCACCATCGCACACCAGGCCCTTAGGTCTTATGTTGGTGTTATAAGGGGATTTTTATCAAGACCCTAGAACTATAATTGTGTGAATTATGTTTTTATATAATAAAAAATATACATTTATTTTATTATTAATACTTTTTAAATAGTTTTTAAAAGAAAAAATAGTATGTTTAGTTAATATTCAATTAAGAAATATATCTTGATATATTAATTGATATTTTAATTAAATAATATTTTAATAAAGAATTATTACTAAATTAATTTTTATTAAATATAATTTTTCATAAGATTTTGATGAATATAATTTTAATTTTAATTATGGTTTGAAATCATTATATTCAAAATCGGTTGATTATTTATAAATGTCAGCATTTATTTTAAAATAAAAAATTCCAATATGTAGAAAATTATGTAGATAAAATGACTAATATTTTTGGAATCTGGACATCAAAATTATCCATCATTTAATGTTTCATAATTTGAAGAGACAATTGATTTTTTTGGGTAAAAATTAATTACTACTTTAATATATAAGTTGTTTTATGACATAATAATGACCCCATAGTGATATAATAAAATAATATAAAATTTTATTTCTGCCAATATATTATTTATAATTATAATAATGTGATTTTAGATTTATTTTGATTATTTATATAGTCCCTTAGTGGACCCTCTAAGACTTATAATACATTTAAACTATTTAAAATGATTTCCATGAGTGTGTGACTCACCTCCATGTAGTCAAGCCTAATATTTTAATAATTTTGGCCATATTCCTTATAAATTAATTTTTTCCACTCCCATTATGAAAAAAACATGGAGAAAACCATGGTTTGGTTTGTGGTATTGATTAGTTTAATGTGTAGTGTCCAAAAACTAAATAATAAAGAATTGCCTCATTTTTCCTATATAAACCCACACATGCTCCCACTTCTCTTCCCTACTATTACGACCTGGCCTTTTCTTACATTACTATAACATAATTTCAAAGATAAAAAACATAATAGTATTACACATGGAGGAACCTGAGGTTTAGTGTCTTGGGAAAACTAGGACTACACATAACAAGTACAACATCCAGCATAAAAATTCATTTAATTTCTTCTTCTATAGCTTCTTAGTAGCACTTTCCCTCTCCATAGTACATGTAGCCACCTGAGGATATACATCAAAAGGGGTGTGCTAAAAGCCCAGTAAGGGGATAGATAAGAACAATACATCATGGGTTGAGCATAATCATAACATAGGCAAAAGATCATGAACATGAGAGGAGCATAAATAAAAGACATGAAATGTGGCAATGCATAAAAATGAAACATCATGTCTTAGTGGTTAACTACCACACATGCTTCTGAAACAAGCTAGAAAATTGTTCACACATAATTTCAAATTTACTCATGAGATTCATCACTTTACCCAATGCATTGGAGCACTATATAATTTCAGGCGCACCCGTCACATTTAAACATTCATATTGCGCTATATAATTACGGGCGCGCCTGTCACATCATAAAATTATCATTATCATGCTTTCCACATAGAACACATATCAAAAATTTACATAAATAAACCATGAAAGGGAATGGGTTTCGTCTCATAAAAACACATTCATATTCTTTGGGTTCTCAAAAGAAATAGGGAACAACATACATGATACAAGAACCATCAACCTTGAATAAGAGGTAAAAGGTGAGATCTTGAAAGAAGTGTTCTTTTGGAAAACATTTTGATGGAAATAAAAACTAGTGACAAACATGTATATCCCAGAAAAGTAAAGCAGATGATTAACCAATTATCTTTGAGGAGTAACCATATCAAAAAATGGAGTGAAAGACGGAGAACCTGAAGGAAGAAAAATTGGTTTCGAGATTTCCCCTTACCTTGTACCCGAATGCTTCCTTCTCTTTAATGTCCTGTATAGTGACATTATATTAATTAATTAGAAATCCAAAACCATGTTTAAATTAATAGGGTTCATTCTGGTTTCATTATGTTATATTATGTTCCTTTGGATGACTTATAGAGTTTAAAAACATTTATTAGGGATGTTCGTTTTCATGGTTTTCTTGAGTGGTTCACTTGTATTCTTAAATTGATGTTTGGGTAGATCATGGGTAAACATCCAGAACTGATATTACATGTTATTTATGATATTACATAATCTTTAATGATTTTATAATGATTTATATTAGATCCATGTGGGTGAATCATTAGATAAGAATTAAATGAAGATTATTTGGGTTAATTTGAGCGGTTTTTGGATCACAACGAACTCGTTTTAACATTTAACTTTGTAATATGGCCATAGGTTATTTCCAGAACTTAAAATAGAAAATAATACATATAAAATATTCTGGTTCAACCATAAAATGGTTTCATGACCAGATTGAAGGTAGAAATGGAAGAAGAGAACATGTCGTTTTTGAAGGTGATAGATTTAACACCTCATGAACAACATTCTCTTTAATAAAATGAATAGAAAAGGGAAAGGGTGTGGGGTGATATAATATAACATTATAATAATAATATTATAGTATATATATAAAACTGTATTTACAGAACAATTTGGATGATGATAGGTAGGGAGAGATCAAGAAAGGAACTTGAACTTGGAAGGAAATTAAAGGAGAGAGAAATTACCTTAACCTTTAGAATCCTCCTCTTGAGATCCTCGTTAAGGAAGCTAGGCTTGGTCTTTTGATGACACCAGAAGCTTTTGGACGTGGGGGATGAGCTAGGGAAGGGGTTTGGGCAGTGTTTAGACAAGGCTTGAAGCTTTAGGGGTGTGCGGAAATGAGGGAGTGAAGGGTGGCTTTTATAGTGGAGGGGAGAGGGGTTTCCTTAATATAAAATTGATTAGTTTATTAATTTCACCTATGACATGGAATATTGAGTCTTCGATGACCAAGAATAGTAAGAATGGCATGTGATTTCGGGATTTGGGTGCTTACATCACTTGTGATGTCAGGAATAGTGGGTTTTAATTAAAATGTATTTATATGGTAAATTAATGTATTCTACTATTCACAAAAAATTCAAGTATTTCAGAAAAATACCAAAAATTTACCTAACCCATTTTTCGACGTGTAGAATCCAAAAGTGAATTACATTTTTCAAAAATAATTTTCTAAATATTATTAATTTAATATTTAAATAAATTCACAATTTACTTAAAAACAGTTTTTACGATTAAAAATGGTTTTATAGATCTTTCAAAAATTACGTAGGGTCTTATAAAATTATCTAAAAAATATTAGACATTGATTCAATAATTTATGAATACATTACAGGAAAATAAATATTCTTTTAAATTAATTAATTAATTATAATTACTTATTTATGACTTATAAAATAACAAAAACGTTTACTAAGGTCAAATTGTCACTTTCTAAGATGTCTAAATTTTATTTTATTCTTCATAAGTAATGTTACTCTTATTTACTATTCATAACGGTCATATTACTGTTCATAAGGGTAGGTTACTATTCCTAAGGGTGGGTTAATATTCACCAAAAATTATTTTTGTTTCATTTGACTCCAAAAACTGTCTTGAACACAACCATGCATGTCGGATTTTTAAAATTCCAAACATAGTGGTGACAATATTATGTTTAAAGTTCACTTATCACATAGTAGTTCATTATTTTGTGATTTTATGACATATATATAAGAAGGGAATTTTCTATTGAAATAATTTGGGTCATTACATTCTTCCCCCCTTAAGAAATTTCACACCTGAAATTTTACTTTACACAAACATGTGAGGGTACCTCTCCTTTATTACCTCTCCTGGTTCCCACAATTTTCTAAAATAGAAAAGGATAGAACAAAACATAACTAAACAAGTCATGAATAACTTATTATTTTAAAAAATTTATACCAAAAACACAATTTATGGGATCTCTAGGTATATATTCTTGTGTACATATTTGTACTTAATCTCATGCTAGAGGTTTTCTCTAGGGTTTACTAATCCTAATTCCCAAAATAACTAAACCTTTCCTCTGATACCAACTATAACGACCCAGCATTTTCTTACATTACTATTACATCATTTCAAAGATAAACAACATAATAGTATTAAAAATGGAGGATCCAGCGGTTTAGTGTCTTGGGAATACTAAGACTACACAAAACAAGTACAACATGCAGTATAAAAAATCATTTAATTTCTTCTTCTATAGCTTCTTAGTAGCACTCTTCCTCTCCTTAGTACATGTAGCCACCTGAGGATATACATCAAAAGGGGTTAGATAAAAGCCCAGTAAGAGGATAGATAAGAACAATACATCATGGGGTGAGCATAATCATAACATAGGCAAAAGATCATGAACATGAGAGGAGCATAAATAAAAGACTTGAAATGTGGCAATGCATAAAAATGAAACATCATGTCTTAGTGGTTAACTACCACACACGATTGTGAACAAAGCTAGCATCTTGTTCACACATAATTTCAAATTTACTCATGAGATTCATCACTTTACCCAATGCATTGGAGCGCTATATAATTTCGGGCGCACCCGCCACATTTAAACATTCATATTGCGCTATATAATTCTGGGTGCACCCGTCACATCATAACATTATCATTATCATGCTTGCCACATAGAACACATATCAAACATGTACATAAATAACCCATGGAAAGGAATGGGTTTCATCTCATAATAACAAATTCATAATCTTTGGGTTCCCAAAAGAAAGAGGGAACAACATACATGATACAAGAACCATCAACCTTGAATGAGAGGTAAAAGGTGTGATCTTGAAAGAAGTGTTCTTTTTTAAAACATTTTGATGGATATAAAAACCAGTGAAAAACATGTATATCCCAGAAAAGTAAAGGAAATGATGAAAAAATGATCTTTGAGGAGTAACCATATCAAAAAATGGAGTGAAAGAGGGAGAACCCGAAGTAAGAAAAATTGGGTTCGAGATTTCCCCTTACCTTGTACCCGAATGCTTCCTTCTCTTTAAGGTCCTGTATAATGACATTATATTCATTAATTATAAATCTAGAACCATGTGTATATTAATAGGGTTCATTCTGGTTTCATTATGTTATATTATGATCCTTTGGATGACTTATAGAGTTTAAAAACATTGATCGGGGATGTTCGTTTTCATGGTTTTCTTGAGTAGTTCACTTGTATTCTTAAATTGATGTTTGGGTAGATCATGGGTAAACATGTAGAACTGATATTAAATGTTATTTATGATATTACAGAATCTTGAATTATTTTATAATGAGTTATATTAGATCCATGTGGATGAATCATTCGATAATAATTAAATGAACAATATTTGGGTTATTTTGAGCGGTTTTTGGATCACAATGAACTCGTTTTAACATTTAACTTAGTAATATGGCCACAGGTTATTTCCAGAACTTAAAATAGAACATAATACATATAAAATATTCTGTTTGAACCATAAAATTGTTTCAAAACCATATTGACGGTATAAGTGGAAGAAGAGAACATGTCGTTCTTGAAGGTGATAGATTTAACACCTCATGAACAACGTTCTCTTTAATAAAATAAATAGAAGAGGGAAAGGGTGTGGGGTGATATAATATAACATTAGAATCATAATATTATAGTATATATATAATACTGGATTTACAGAACAATTTGGATGAAGATAGGTAGGGAGAGATCAAGAAAGGAACTTGAACTTGAAAGAAAATAAAAGGAGAGAGAAATTACCTTTACCTTTAGAATCCTCCTCTTGAGATCCTATTTAAAGAAGCTAGGCTTGGTCTTTTGATGAGACCAGCAGCTTTTGAACGTGGGGGATGAGCTAGGGAAGGTGTTTGGGAATTGTTTAGAGAAGGCTTGGAGCTTGAGAGGTGTGAGGAAAAGAGGGAGTGAAGGGTGGCCTTTATAGTGGAGGGGAGAGGGGTTTCCTTAATATAAAATTGATTAGTTTATTAATTTCACCTAAGACAAGGAATAGTGAGTCTTGGATGACCAAGAATAGTAAAAAAGTCTTGTGAGTTCGAGATTTGGGTTCTTACATCACTTGTGATGTCAGGAATAGTGGGTTTTAATTAAAATGTATTTATATGGTAAATTAACGTATTCTACTATTCACAAAAAATTCAAGTATCTCAGAAAAATCCCAAAAATTTACCCCAACCATTTTCCGACGTGTATAATCCAAAAAAGAAGTCCATTTTTCAAAAATAATATTATAAATATTATTAATTTAATATTTAAATAAAATCCTAATTTACTTTAAAAAACAGTTTTTATGATTAAAACTGATTTTATTGTTCTTTCAAAAATTTTGTAGGGTCTTATAAAATTATCTAAAAACTATTATAAATTGATTCAACAATTTATGAATACATTACAGGAAAATAAATATTATTTTAAATTAATTAATTAATTATAATTAATTATTTATGACTTATAAAATACCAAAAACGTTTACTAAGGTCAAATTGTCACTTTCTAATATGTCTAAATTTTATATTATTATTCATAGGTAATGTTACTCTTATTTACTATTCATAAGGGTAATATTACTATTCATAAGGGTAGGTTACTATTCATAAGGGTAGGTTACTATTCACAAAAAAATTATTTTTGATTCTTTAGACTCCAAAAAACAATCTTGAACACAACCGTGTATGTCAGATTTTTAAAATTCCAAACATAGTGGTGACAAAATAATGTTTAAATGTCACTTATCACTTATTAGTTCATTATTTTGTGTTTTTATGACATAGATATAAGAAGGGAATTTTCTATTGAAATATTATGGGTCGTTACATCTACAAACTCTTGAACCACATCCCTATCACTCCCACCTCTATAAAAAACCTCCAAAGGCTACCAAGTCTCCTAGTAATCCTCTATCAAGCCTCTCTCAATCCTTTAAGATCACACTTCCAATTAAGGGATTTCTTCCTTTCTCATTTTTTTCCATATTTTATTATGTTGAAAGATGATTTTATTTTCAATTACAAATGATAGGGTATGATTTATCACCTCCAATATACTTACCTACTTTTGATTGACTGACTATATTCCACTTTAACTCACATTAATTCCACCCATGTGCACCTGTTAGCATGAAGAAATTTCATAATGGATTTCTCTCTCCTCATTTACATTCAATCAATTCATTTATATTATGAAATGAAATTCCATTACATATTTTGGGACATGTATATATTGACCCCCTTACTATCCAGTTCATGTTCATATTGTGAGATACACATTTATCTCCCCTCAACAATTTTTATGAATTCATATGTCACAATGTTATGCTGTAGAATTTTCACCGCGATTTTCCAAACCAAAGTCATTTGTTGAAAATATCATGCCCATTTATGTATCATGGGTATTCACCATTATGAAAATTTTCATATTGATTATATATTTTATTATATTTATTCTAAATTACTTTATAATTGAATAAATGATGTTGTTTAATTATTCCATGATGGATGATTCATGTGGCACACTTATGCAAGAAATGAAATGATTAAGATGTGTGTGAACTGATAGCACCCCAATGCATTGGGTAAATATTATTTTCATGATACATCAATTTCAGTGAGGTTTTACTAATTATAATTCATGTCTATTTAGGTTTTACTCATACTCCATGTGCAATGAGCTTTGGGCCATGCTAATATCATGTAAAATGTGGTTTCCACATTTCAATGTTATGATAATCATGTTATATCATGCATTTATGTTCATGTTTCTCTTTTTCTCTATTGAGATACTAATTTCCTATCATGTAGAATATTATTTATGTCATGACTTTTTTATTCCTTTAATGGGATTCATATATCACCCTTTTCTTATTCATGTCCTCAGGTTATCCCATGAAATGCTAAGTGCGAAGGATTTTTGTGGTCATGTAAAAGAAGATTTTAATAATGATGTTGGGTTTTATGTTCTAATTTGTTATGTAATGTTCCTAATTTTCCATGACATGAGTCCTAATGATCCTTATAGTTCTTTTAATTTACTTTTATGTAATGAATCATTTTTATGTGATTAATAAAGAGTATGTTTGTTATAGTTGGTATCAGAGGATGGGTTTAGTTATTTTCATGATTAGGATTAGAAAACCATAGTGAAAGCCTTAGGGATAAGACTACATATATTAAAAATATCCTGAAAGTTTAGTGAGTATAGATTAAGTGGTTTATAATGAAAATAAATCTTTGTATAGAAACAAACATGTAGACATGGATCTGGTACAGATATATCTAGAGGTAAAACCTGAAAACACCTCTTTGCGCGAGACTCGAACAAGAACTGGTGCACGAACATGGGTCTTGTTGCACTCTTAGTTATGACAATCACAAGGGATATCCATCAGTAAATTAATAAGCATAGCATGAACCATTATTAAGGGAATAAAAAATTCCACTAATAATATATTTTGGGATGTAGATCATGAATAACTAGATTAATGATTATAAATTCCTAAGATAAAGAAATAAAAATAATTTATTGGTTATCTATTTTTGTATTTGGATTTCCTTTTATCTGTTACCCCTATATTTAATTTTATTCCATATAATGTCCAATAATACAAGGACTCGAGCTAACAACCGATGCAAAGATCAATTTGATGACTATCATAATGATATGCCCAATCTGATGGGAGAAGGAATAGCAAACTTTGTCATGATACTCTCTTAGCTAACTCTTTTTTTAATTGAAACATGGTATAAGAGTAACCTTCCACCCCCACCCCCTAATAATGAAAAATTCATAATCGGGAGCATCATGGGACAATGGCCTATTACTTTTATTGAATCATCTGATCCCTTAATTGTTGAACAATGGATCTAATCCATTGAAAAAATCTTCTCCATCCTTCAATGTTCTGAACAAGAGAAGGTTCTTCTGTTAGATTATCGTATGGAGGGTGAACATGATAATTGGAAGACATTGATCAAAAATATAAAGGTCGAAGAATAGATCGATGAGTTGTAATGGTAGAATTTATGCAAAATGTTTTTTGACAAATATTTTTCTCGCACACTCCAACATAATATGGAAAGGGACATCCTTTCCCTCAAGGAAAAAAGGATGAATCCATCGGATCGTATGAGGAAAACATAAAAAGTCTTGTATGATATTCCTATTTCTTTATCATTCCCCCCGAATGCATGTTTGACCACTTCATTAATGTGATAAAACCTAGCCTATGGAAAGCCCTAGTAGTCCTTGACATCGATAGATGTGAGGAAACTATCTGATGTGTCCTCAATGTTGAAATAGGGATTGGAGAATATTTGGGGTATAATGGGGATAATAATTGGAAAGTAGACATTAATTATAGCAGTGCGATGGATAAATCCAATGGTGCTAAAATATTACAGCACCCCACTTTCCGAAGGTGCTAGAAGAAGCACCCCATTAATTTCCTAAAGGGGATGAAGAAATGCTATAGGTGTTGAAGATAAGGGAACCTGTCCATTAACATCCAACAAGAAAAACCTTCAAGCGTGACAAAGGAGATGGATGATTTGTTCAACCCTCAGTTCATTTTTCATTTATTCAATGACAAATAAATAGGGCACATTGAAAACAGGGTCATAAGACAAGGTTTTTCGAAGGCAACTAACAACCTCTATGGTAGCATTGGTGAGATTTTTCCATCCCTACTGACGAATTGAACCCCAACAATGAAATGTTGATAGTAATGCTAATTATTCATTTAATAATAGAGAATGTACTTATTGATTCTTTTTCTATGCATTATTTTATATCCTTAACTTTTAGTAGAAAAATCCAAAACCCACCAAAAATAATTCAATTAAAGATGTCGGTGAGAAAAAAAATGGGGAAATCATTGCATCCCCTGAATATAACTCTTCCACTCTCATAATTTGTGGATTGAACTTCCCTAAAAACCTCATCATACTCCCACTAGTGGAATTTGATGAAATGCATGGATTGATTTGGATTTCCTTATGTAGATCCAACATAAATTTCCATGAGAGGGAAATCACTCTCTATATTGCGAATCGACCCCTGATTATGTACAAGAATAAGGAAGAGGATGAATCTTCTTTAGTACCATCATCTCAAGTGTAGATATTACTACCCAATGAGCACACGTATCTTTCACAGTTGAATAATTCTAAGGAAAAATCCATCCTTAAATACATTCCTATTTTGAGGGAATTCACTAAAGTTTTTCATGAGGAATTTTATGGTCTTCCTCCTACAAGATATGATTAATTTTCAATTGATCTTATAACTAGGGATTTTGAAAAATCCAATAATCCTTATATAATGTATGTTTCGGAGCTTGAGGATCTAAAGAAACAACCACAGGGGAATCTAGATAAATAGTTTATACACTCAAGTGCTTTACCATGGGGTGCACCAGCCATCTTCATCCAGAAGAAGGATGGGTCAATGCACTTTTGAATTGATTATCAAGAGCTCATAAAAATCAAGATAAAGAACAAGTATAAACTCCATTTAATTGATGAATTTTTCTATTACATATATGGAGAAAAATTATTCTCCAAGTTGGATTTTCTGTCAGGAAATTACCAAGTAAGGGTGAAGAAGGAGGATGTCACGAATACTGATTTTTACACAAGGTACATACACTATGAATTCTAATTAATGCCTTTCAGACTAACTAATTCTCTATCAATCTTTATGGAATTGATTAATAGAGTCTTTAGAGATTATCATGAATTTTTTTTGGTAGTTTTAATAATGGATTTTATAATATACTTCATAACCAAGGAGGAGCTTGATGAGAATCTAACCACTATACCAGAGACCTTGAGAAAGGAGATGCTCGATGCAATGTATATAATTTGTGAGTAATGTTTACTGTACTTCTCATTCTTGGGTCATATAATAACATTTATTGTTATATCTGTGGATCCTTCTGGGAAAGCTGCAATTGAGGGATGGCCAAGGCCGACATTGGTGATGTATATCCATCGTTTCCTAGGGTTTACTAGATATAATAATTGATTTTTGAACAATTCCTCATGATTTTCCAACACTCTTACTAAGCTAACTTGAAATGGATTAAATATTGCATGGAGTAATGAATGAGAAGATAGATTCAATGAGTTTAGATGTAGGTTTATCACTACTTCCATGCTCACACTACCCACAAGTGGATAAATTTTTTTGGTATTTTGTGATTATTCGAAGATGTCTTTGGGTTGTGTGTTGATGAAAAATGGTAAATTTATATGCCTTTTCTTAAATGAAATTGAATTTTAATGATAAAAACTATCCAACTTGAGATTTGGATTTGGCTGTAGTAATCTTTGCTTTAAAATTTTGGAAACATTTCCTCATTGTGGACAACAGTGAAATATATACGTATCACCAAATCCCCATGTATATATTCACACAGAAAGAGTTGAACATTCCTGAATGAAGATTTTTAGAGATGATAAAAGACTATGAATTCTCAATCTATTACCACCCTGATAAAGAAAACAAGGTGGTGGATGATCATTGTAGAAAGGGCCCAATGATTCTATCATTTATATGAATTGAAAAATATCCAATATTATTTGATTTGATAAATATAGACATGGGAATCATAAAGAATGGAACATAATCAATACGTTCGAAAATTATTACTCAACCATCTCTTTTGGAATGGTTAAAGGTTTCTCAAAAGGATGATGTGGGAATTCAAAATAAAGTGGAATCTATCAGAAAAGAGAAATCCTCAGAGTTCAATGTTAATGAAAAATTAATTGTGAGATTTGGGAAAAGACTATTTCTTCCATAAAAACAGATTTTAAAGAAAGATCTTTTGGATGATGCACATAGTTCGAATTACTCCATCGACCTAGAAAACACAAAGATGTATCGAGATCTTCGAGAGAATTATTGGTTGGATAACGTGAACAAAGAGATCACTAAGTATACATCAATGTGCCTATTATATCGGAAAGTGAATGCAGAGAAGGAGAAGTTTAAGGGGATCATTCAACCATTACCTATACCATATTTGAAATGGGAGAATATCACCATAGAATTTGTCACCAAACTTTTGAATACATCCAAAGGAAACAATTATATATGGTGTTTTGTGGATTATCTTAAAAAAATGCACTCTCCATTTAAATTTGAGAGGATTACTCATTGGATCAAATAGCACGTATATATATCAAATAAGTGGTAAGGAAACATAGGGTGCCACTGTCTTTTGTATCTGACTGATATCTAAGATTTAGCTCAATGTTCTGGAAGAGTATTCAACATGCTCTGAATAATTAGATGATCTTTTGTATGGCATATCTTCCTCAAACTAATGGACAATCTAAGAGGACTATCCAAACACTTTAGGAAATTTTGAGAGTATGCTCAATGGACTTCAAGGGAGGATGAGATCAACATCTTCCTCTGGTTGAGTTCACTTAAAATAATTGTTTCCACTCAAGAATCCAACTGTCTCCCCATGAATCCCTTTATGGGAAGAGGTGAAGAATAGCAGCATGATGGGATGAAATTGGGGAGAAAAAACCCATAGGTCCGTAAACGGTCGACAAAATGGTAGACAGGGTTAAGAACATCCAGTAGCACATTAATGCTGTTCAGAGTTGCCAAAAGATATTGGTTTATAATCATCGATGAGACAGATATTTTTATGTTAGAGACATGGTATTACTCCTCATATCACCGTGGAAAATATTTATTAAATTTTGTAATAAGGGAAAGCTTAGTCCATAGTACATCGACCCTTTTGAGATCCTTGAATACATTTGAGCAGTTGCATATTGACTAACACTATCAGTGAACTTGTATCAACTACATGATGTATTTTGGGTATCGGGAAAACCATTTTTTCCATTTTATAAAAGCCGGTTTAAGGGTATCTTGTTCCCAAATACATGAATCCAACCACACACAAACCAAACAACCATGACATCACACTTTAAAATTAAAAATTCAACATTCATAAATCAACTTCTCACCACCCCGAGCCACGATCCTGCATGGTGGCCTCGAAGCATGGGATCCCTCAATTCTTGTAACACCTTGAACCATGGTCATCCTCAAAACACAGCCATGATGACTTGAGAATCCGAAAACCGATTCACAGATGAGCCTCTACGGTGTCCATCATCACCGTCACAGTGGAAGGAGTTCTCAACCCCACTCTTGCCGACTTCCAAAAACTAGATCACTGTTGTCCCCTTCGGAAGAAGCCAACAAAAAGAAATAATCCACAAAATAAATCAACCATCAAAGCATCATGCCAGAGAGAATCAGAAGCATCATATCCAAAACCAAAATTAGTGAAATCAACATGCTAAAAATCAATAGCAGAATCCATCTACATCCTTGGATCCAAGGACTCCATCCACGCATCACAATGAAACCATGATCAAACAACCAAATTGTAAAACACATCCCCAGACCGGAAACATGTCGTCGAACCAAAACCAAAATCCCATTGCCGCCAACACGATCTCTCGAGATGACATGATTACCTACCCACACACACAACATAGGGTAAGTAGAAATTCTGTAAACAACGAAAGAGGGGAACTCGGTTGCTGGGCTAGCACCGTGCCACCATGAAACCATGTCCAGCATATCAGAGTTGAGCGAGGTACATGTTGACAGTGATGTGAAATGCCAAGATAGCCGATCCCAATAAGCACACCACAGAAATAGGGGAACCACCACAACGATCTCGCCGAGCAAGGGGAGGATGAGCTGAGCTGACCTGAGGAGGAAGGCAGTACCGATGAGGAGAAAACATAGTCATGGAACTCCCCTTTCAGGCCCATCTCAGCATGTCATTGTTTACAACCATTATTCTGTGTGTCACTCTTTGGGAAGTACATACCATACCCATCACTTGTAATAAATCTAGAGGTGGTACCATTAGAGAATGACCACTCTTATGAAGAGAATTTGGTGAAGAACATAGATCATAGAAAAACATTTCTAGTAAATAATATAATGCCCCTCGTCAAAGTATTGTGCCAAAACACATGTTTGAAGAAGCAACATGGGAATCAGAAGAAGTGATGAAGTAGAGTAACCATCATCTATTTTAGTGTGGGGAATGGAAATTTTTAGGGAGAAGTTTCTTAAGGGGAGATGTTTTTAATGAAACAAACATTTATTAATGATAATTTCTCTTGATCTAATTAAATGATTGGTTATTTAATATGGTTATATAAGATATGTACTTCCTTGGTTTTATGTATTTTGATTTTAAAATACCTTAAAGAATTGTTACAATTTATAATATATTTGTTGAATAGTGATCACAATATTTGTGTACATATAGGACATTATGAAATCAAATTTAGTCAGAGAAAGGAAGTGATGACCCCATCTAGTTGAATTGCTCCATACAAAGACCATTTTTCGGAGCTCAAAATGTTGGTAGCATCATAGGGGTTAACTTTTGACCAAGACCATGTATAGCATCAAAATTTTAATCTTGATTGGAATCGCCTATGGGAGAAGTGGATGATAATAGAGATTATCACCCGAGCAATGTTATCTGAGCCACCCCAAGATCCAGTCATCGTCGCACACATTACCCTTATGTCTTATGCTAGTGTTATAAGGGATTATGTAACAAGACCCTAAAAATATGATTATGTAAATTATGATGTTATATAATAAAAAAAATATACATTAATTTTATTATTGTTACTTTGAAAAAAAAATATAAGGCATAAATAGTATTTTTAATTAATATTAAATTATGAAATATATTATGATTAATTAATGGATTTTTTTTAATTAAATAATATTTTAATAAAATATTATTAATTAATTACTATTTATTAAATATAAATGATCATATAATTATTATGAATACAATTGTAATTTTTATTAGGGTTTGAAAGCTGTTTTTTTCAAAACCCAGGAATTTTCGATAAATGTCTAGGTTTTTTAAAGTAAGAAAGTTAACATATTTTAAAAAATATTTAGATAAATTGAATATTATTTTTGGAATCAAGAAGTAAAAATTTTCCAATGATTAAATTTTCATAATTTTCTAAGAGAGAAATATTTTTGGGTAAAAATTAAATATTGTTTAAATATATAATGGGTTTTATGACATCATAATGACCCCATAGTGATGTAATAAAATACTATAAAAAGCTATTTATACCAATCTACATATTATATTTAAAATTCTGTAATTTTACAATTATTTTTATTAATTTTATGGTGCCTTAGTGAACCCTCCAAGACTTATAAAACATTTTACCTTTTCAAAACTATTTCCTTGAGAGTGTCACTCACCTCCACATAAGAAAGACTAATATTTTATAAAGTTCCGACATTGGAATTATAAAATAATTTTTTTGAATCCCTTTGGAAAAATCATTGGGCAACAACAATAGGTTGGTGTTTTTATTTGTTTAATATGCAGTCTCTGAAACCTAAATAATAAAGAATTTCTTCTCTTTTTCTATATAATCCAACCTTGGATCTCACTTCTCTTCAATCAAAACCCTTGGATCACACCCCTACCCAGACCACCTCTCTCTAAAATCCTCTCAATGTTCCTAAATATCCAAGTAAGCCTCTCTCAAGTTTCTCCCATACCTTTCGGATCACACTTCCATGTATGGTATTTCTTCCATTCTTATTTTTGTCCAAATTTATTTATATCGTTCTGCCTTATTATTTTCAATTACACATTATGGGGAATGATTTCTCACCTCCCCAATACATCCTTACATATGTTTTAATGATGATATACCCATTTAAATCTCATTAATTCCTCTCATGTACACCTGTTACCATGTCAAAATTTCGAATGTGATTTCTCTCTCCTCATTTACATTCAAGCTATTCTTTTATATTTTGCATCTAAATTCCATTAAATATATTTGGAAATGTATATATATGACCCATTTGAATTACATCTAATTTACATATAATGAGAGACCCCTTTCTATTTCATCAATTATTTTTATGAATTCTTATGTCACGTTGTTAAGCTGCCGAATTTTCACTACGATTTTCCAAACCAATGTCATTGTGTAGTGAATATCAGGCCCATTTCTCTATAAAGGGCACTCACCATTATTAACATTTACATATCAATTATATAGTTTCATTTATATATTATATATTCCTTTATCATGGAATAAATGATGAAGTTTAATGATTCAATGTTCTATGATCCATGTGGCACACTTATACATGAAATGAAATGATTAGGAAGGGTGAACCCTAATAACGATCTAATGCATTGGTAAATATTAGTATCATGATACGTAAAGTTCAGTTATGGTTTACACATTCTAATTGATTTTTAATTAGGGTTTACTCATGATCCATATTCAATATTCCTTGGATCATTCTAATATAATTTTAAATGTTGTTACCATATTTCCATGTTATCATAATCATGATATATCATGACTTTATGTTCATGTTTCTCTTGTGCTCCATTGATATTCCTATTTTATAATATTTATTATATTATTCATTTTATTCCTTGTTTATTACCTTACTGTTCTTTATAGATCACCCTTTTATTATTCATGTCCTCAGGTTATCTCATGCAATTCTAAGTACGAAGGAATGTTGTGGTCATTTAAATGAAGTTTCCAATAAAGATGTTGTGTTTTATATTCTAAGTCGTTATCTAATAATCCTAATTTCCAAAGACACTATAACTCTATTTCCTCAGAGTTTTGTTAAGTGTATGTTTATATTATAAATAATGTTTATGTCTGTAAGAAAGAGAAGTGTTGTTATAAATAATCATTATGAAACACTGTAAAATTATGTTGATAGGAATTTATTAGTTTATAGATCATTCCCATTAAATACAAAATTCATTTAGTTTCATATGTTCAGTAAAGAAGCTCATTATCCTGTTCTAGAATATCATTCAAGATATAAATTAGTTTATAAATTCTAGTGTCAGTCATACAATTCTAATATTATATTATATTGATTATGTGTGGTTGAAAATGATATATATGAAGTAAAAACTGTATAAAATAACATCTTTTTATAGCTCATTAACTTGTGAAGTTACTTTAAATAATCATGATGTTCAGATTTAACTATCGTTATCATTTCATTAATACAATATTTAACATCATTTATACTTTTAATATTATCATTGATATAATCATTATAGTCGTTCACCAATTAAATAAAATATAATGATCCAATAAAAACTACAATATCCTAATAAATATAAATATTCTTTTCTAAACAATTTTATGTCAATAATTTATAACTTCAACAAATTCCATGAAAATTCATGTGTTATTTAAACACCTATAGAATATTTTTCATGAATAAAAATTATTTAAACTTTAAAAAATTATTTTAGAAGTTCCATATGAAAGATATTTTTTGGAATTGATGAACTCTTTAACCCCGTCCTTGTACTTGTATTATTTTATGATATGAATCCATCCATTTTTTGTTCACATCCATCCTATTTGATTTAGTAATATTTATATACAACAAAAAAATTACACAGAAGCTATGAGATTAGATTATTAAAAGGATTTTATTTATATATAAACACATATAGTTGTCATATTTGAGAGAAATTTTGATTGCGTCAATAACATGTTAAACACATAAAGATGAAGAATTATAAGTATATAAATTATTGTACTCCTCATTGTTTTATCAATATACGTCACATATCAAAAATAATTATATTTTCTAAAATGGATTCATTATGGGAGATAGTTGAAAAATGTTTTGGGTGAATGTCGTGATATACTACAACTACTGTAGATTCACAGGTGATTTGGGAAACCATTTAAGTATCATTTGGGTTGTTCAGGAGACTCCACTAAAAGAACAAGAAGTTTTTCTTGCTTTTTGGATTCCATTTTGATCCCTCTTAATTCTAAATCACTTTTAATGTGTGTCTTTCCATGTTTGAGAAGGGTTAATGATGTTTATTTCTAGTCTTCTTCTTTACTTGGGGTGAAATTATGGGATGATGTAATAAAACATTTTACGGGTTTAAATATGTTTTGGCTGAAATGGGGATTTTATGAAAATATTTGTTTGAAAATTTTATTTTTAAATAAATGTTTCGAGGGGTTGAGGATGAAAATGAGATGAATAAGTGATATGGTAATCAAATTGGATCACATATTCATTAGTTAAATATTGATGACGAATGTTCTTGGTTTTGTCAATAGTGAGGGACGTTTTTGTAATGAATCAATTTTCTATATAAAAATTAAATGCTAATTGTGTATATATATATGAGAATTCATCCTATGTTTTATAAAAATATTCCTGAAACAGCGGTAATACTTAGATAATGATGGATATTGAAGAAAATAAATTGAGGTAGATAAAACATTGATGGGATGTAACATTGAATCATTTTTTGAGTATAAAGATGGGATAATGGAAGTTGAGGCACATTAAAAATCATTGATATTTTATTAATTTGTACTAAATGAAAAAATATATCAACATATGCTTTTTGATATTCTATTTGAATTTAAATGGATGAAGGTGTACTAAATATTTTTTTAATATTATTAAAAAATTGATAGATTTCATTTATGAAAAACCACATTCATAATCGTAAAACAAATACCTAAGGAAACTGGCATAGACAAATAAATTTGAAAACCAATCTATTGCCATAGAATAAAAATGTCATAAAATTTTTATAGAAGTTTTTTAGGAAATGTTATAATGTTTTTGTGTAATTTGAAGTATTTTCATTTGATTTTATGTGGATAAGGTGGTTTGTGTTGAGTTTGATAATTCTAGAGATTTTTTTAGAGATATTGGTTTTTAGAATTGTACGATCGAACAAAATTCATCTATCAGAACAAAAAATTTTGGGGAAATGATAAAATATCGATTAAAACATGGGAAATTTGATTGAAATAGGTAACAAAAAACATACCATCAATTTAAGGGGATGATTCTTCAAAAATATTCGATGGACGTGACGAGTGGATTCAATTTCTATGAGAAATTTAATGGCGCATGCAAGGTCAATATCGATTATTGTTCTTTTAAAATAGGGAATTAGTTTTGTCAATGCTTGAAAAAGGCACTGAGAAAATACACATTTATCAGTGTTCAAATAGAAAGTGCATATAAATGTATCATTTATCAATGGGTAATATACAATTAGTAAATGATATTAGAAAATAAAAATTATAAATTATAATAAATTACAAATTATATAAATGTGAACTGTAAAAATTACATTATTATAGAAAGTAATTAATAAATAAATTAAATAAAGAATAAAAATATAATATAAAACTATAATTTATTATAAATGTATTAATAAACGTGATAGTATTTTCCTTAATGTATTATATTATAATAAATTTAATAATATTATGATAAGCTAATGAATGAAATTAATTATTAAAGTCACAAAATATTAAAAATATTTAAATAATAAAAATTGTATATATTACAAAAAATATATATAAGTGAATAAATATTAAAAAAACGAATAAATACATGGTATTTAATCAATAATAAAATAGATTTAAAATAATTTACTAATTTAAAATGAATAAATAATAACATTATAAGTATTTAATTAAAAAATATCCAAACAATAATAAATAAATTTTAATTTTTTAAATTGAAAAAAAATTAAAAAAAATAAATATTATTAAATGAAAATAAATAAATAAATAATAAAAATGATTAAATGTTAGAGATACTAAATGAATAAAAATTAAAAATGATTAAATTGAAAAAAATATTAAAAGTGAATAACTATTAATAATTTATATATATTAATTAATAAATAAAAATTACAAATTAAAATCTCTTAATAACAAAAATGAATAAATTGTAAAAATATTTAAAAAGGAATTAAAAAATTCAATTATGTAATTTATTGAAATATAAAAACTCATTAAATATAAAAAAAATTACAAAAAAAATAAATTTAAAAATATATTATTTAAAATAAAGTATTGTTTATTTATGATTAAGTAATAATATTATAATGATTCAAATACAGATATATTAAAAGAAAAATTAATAAATAATAATTATAAAAAAAATTTACAAATTAAAATTGTTTAATTCTATCATTTAAAAAAGTATAAATTACAATCCAAATAAATACATTAAAATAAATCAAATGAATAAAATTTAAAAAATGAATATATATTAAACATGCATTAATTATGGGAAATATTAAATATTTAAAAATATTAAAATGAAAATGAAAATAAACAATTAAATATTAAAAATGGATAAAATATAATAATTAAATTCAAATAAATTAATGAAATTAATAAAAATGTATAAATTTTACTAAATATATTTGTTAAAAAATATTAAAAATGAATAAATATTAAAATAAAAATGATAAAACATTTAATATTTCAATTGAATACATGAGATTCACAATAAATTAATAATTAAAAATTGTTGATGACGAGTCTCTCCCCAAATAGAGAGCATCTCTCTCATTATTACCATCATGAATGCCTTGGCATTCACAATCCCATGCTTCCTCTTCTTCGAAATGGACGGTTTGAGGATGAAATTATTGGGTGATTATGATCTTTTTTTTCTGCGTATGAGAGAGGGTATTGCTAGTTACTGACTCGTATGGTCTGACAACAGATTGATCTGGATAGTAATCTTGGTGATGAAGGGCTCCATGAAGCCAGTGAAGATTTGATGTAGGTTATAACGGTGTGGGAGGGATCCCAAAATGGGTTGGATGGGGTTTGAGAGTTGTGGAGTGACTTTTGATGGTTGATCGTGGAGTGCACAACTCAGATAATGGGTTGCGAGATCTTTCGGTGCAATGAGAGAACATGCTAGAATAACTTTTTTTTGGATCCATGAAATCAGCATGCCTGTGACGACTTCTGGGGATGATGGAATCACGACAGATTTTTGGAAACTAATTGTAATTTGACATGTAGGTTGTAGCGGTATAGGGATCTGATGTTGACCATGGGAATCTTCTGTAAGAGATCTAGGATTCTGATGGTGTGATCATGTCTGTGGGTTGGATTTTTGGTGAATCTGACACTTAACATTGTGAGTCGGTGGGTTGGGTTTTGGGTCCCATTATTATTTACAAAAACAACACGAAAGGGGGGATGGAGCCCGGAAAACCATTTTCCTCTCATCTATGGAGGATAAAATAGAAGCAAGTAACTAGTTTGAGTGCTTGTTCTCATACTATGATACGGAATCCCCCCAGCCTGCCTGTGAGGACGCCACACCCTTCTCCGTGTCTTGACCTACTACCATGGTGTAATAAATGAATAGGTGTGTGTACTTATTGTTATATGAATAATATTTTATAATATATAAATATGTGTATATATATTAAATTTTTAAAAGTTTTCATTTATCAACGCTTTTAGTGACCACTGACAAAAGGCTCCCCTTTTTCAGTATTAATTTAGTATTGATAAAGGGAGGCACAGAATGAAGAGAAATCTATATTAGTTCCAACATAATCTCACCTAAGAAGGATTTTAGGATTGAAATAATGTTTTGATGTAGAATAACATGATGATAACTATATATAATGTCAGATTAATTATTCTATTTATATTTTAGTTATTTATTATATTATTAATTGATAATTATGTTATTAATTATTAATTATTCATTATATATTTTATTATTAATTATATATTTAATTTTATAAATAATTATTTAATTAAAAATATATAAATAATAATATTAAACTAATAATAAAATTACTAATTATTAATTATATTATAAAATAATAATTATGATAATTATATTATTAATCACTAATTATATTGAAAATATTAATTAATTAATAATTTATTAGTTATTATAATATTATTTATACCATTAAAAATATTATGAATATAATTATTAATTATATAATTTTCCAGTATATGATTATTTAAAAATTGTGTTTATTTTGTTATTAATTACGTATTGGTTATTTTTATCTATACAATGTAGAAGAGATTACAAATCGAAAATACACACACACAAAAGAATCTCAACGGATCAAGCCTAATTCCTCCCTATATGAAATGTAAATCCCCCACTACACTCATTTTATTAAATACGTTGATTAAAAGGCCCATGATATATATTCCATCGAGGCCATATTTTAGTGTTGACAAAAGGCCCTTAAATGAGATGACTGAAATTCCCAAATGGGATGCTTTCATCACTCCATTTCACAAGATTACACTGTGACACTCCTTTTTCATTGAAATCATGAAATTGTAACCAGTCTGCATGTCATGTTACCCTCTTCCAGAAAAATGTCTTGCACCCCTCAATTTCTCCATGGAATGGTACAACTACGATTCATATAAAAAATTCATGTAGGTTGAATGTCAGAGTATAACATCAATTCCGTCGTTGATCTTTTGTGTCATCCACCTAATAATGCCTATGTGGAAAAACTCCACACCACCAGCCAAATCCTATTGTGTATCCAACTAGTCCTATAGTTCTAATCATCAAATGGTATGCCACCCCTCCATTTGACATCAGAAATACGAGTGGGTAGAGAGATAAATTATAGGCCTCAACACACTCATCACTATATTGAGTCTCCCATAGCGTGAAAAATTTATGTTTTCATGCTACACCACAATCAAATCACACTGTGATGTCCTCCTTATTTTACCTTTGATTCCCTACAACCTATTATTGAGAAAAAAACTTTTCCATGCCCACAATGTGGGGGGATATTTTATAATTCCATAAATTGCAAACATAATCACACCTAAATAGGTTATAAGGGTTTGAACCCTGTTCTTCTATAGTATTATTGGGTGAAATTACATCTCATGAACTCCCCCGACTATAAAATAATATGAGGGTTTTGAGGGTACTGGATGGTGACACACCACATCATTCATAGTCCTTACATTCCACCCTACACGCCATCCACCCCTAGCTATATATAAGCATTCAGGGACATAAACATGTTTCATTTCACATAGCAGGGTGTGACCACCTTACATATTCCATTTAAGGTCTAAAATTTATAAAACACATAATTTAAAAGACCTAGTTTTTAAAAAAGGAAATTATGTTCGATATCGTATGTGACATGAAACACCAAAACTAAACTTAACAATATTATTTTAATATAGCCATTATAAGAGAGCAGTTAAATTTGAGGGTAAGAATATTAATAACTATTTTATAAAATATAAAGATATAAATTTTAAAATGTATATAAATTTATTTATAAACTCCAAGGAAATATGTGCACTATTTTAGATGAAGACCCTTCATTCTTCAAAAAAATTACATTTTATTCAAAAATAATTTGTATTTTTTAAGGTGACACAATATTATAATAAATTTATTAAACTTTTATAAATTTTATTTTATAAAATGAACCAAATTTTTGAAATTATCATATCAATATTAACTTATGGGGAAATTTTGAGATTTTCTGGAAATGACTGATTTTTCTAGGAATAGTGATAATTATCGGGTTTTCAAATGTAGTCATTTATTTTCCTTAAATAAAGTAAATAAAAAGTACCATTATATTAATTATTTATTCTTAAAGTAAAATATGATTTATTTATTTATAATATTATAATAAATTATATTTTAATTCAAAATTTCATGATTTTTTTGAATGTTTATTTTCATGCTTAAAAATGTGGATTTCTCTAAAATGTTTTTATGTCCATAATGTTTACACATTTTAATTTATTAAAACCAACTATAGTAATGAGAGATTTAAATAAAATGTATATATTATACATAATTTTATGAATTCATGTTCTTGAAGAGATTATTTCTTATCATAGGGTTAATATGAGATCTTATAATACTTGAAAAATGCATTTCCTAGAAAAACTGATTTTAATTGCATTTTTCATGTTTATTTTTAAATTAAATTATACCAATTATTTTAATTGAATTTCATGAAACATATCAAATATTTTTATACATAATAATTACTATGAGTTAAAAAATTTAACATAAAATTTTGGTATTATTATCTTTCCAATGGCCCGAATGCCGTCAAATATTTATTTTTAAACAATACCCCCTTTTAAGGTATAAAGGAGTGAACCATAAAAGACATCAAGGAAATAGGACAAATAAAAACCCTTAGGTCTAGAGATTCAACTCAACATGACAACATGGAGTTACCCCTCCTCATTATTTGACCATGAAAATGCCTCCACTATTTCATGGTTGTACAACAAGCAAGCGGCCTGTGTCAAAGAACAAGCCCAATCCGATGTCTAATGCCACCCCCTCTCAACTTCCAAAAATATAATTCTCTACAAGGGTGAAATATATGCTTTGTAACCTCTTATGGGACCTACCTCCTGGGATCGGTCTCAAGTGCATTTCCATTCCAATAGACCACGTGTAGAATCAAACAGACAAAACATCATCAAATGTAAATATGAGAAACACAATGCGGGTATCAAAGCCACAAAAACCCATCGATCCACAAAGCACCTCTGCCACCACGCACAATAACCTGAAGAGGAAGAAAAACCAAGAATGTGAAGCCAAGTCTTTGATAGCCAAAACTGGAAGACCCAAAATCACATTAATGGAGTGTCTCTGTTGAGGGGGACGTAGCTGATCAGAACCAGCAGTGCCTCCCAAGTCAGGAAGCTGGTCATCTCAAAACTGCTTAACAACCCTCACCAGATTCTAAAATGGTCGAACCATGGGAAGCGAAATAACCAACAAGGAGGGGTTTCTCTAGTAATTAAGACATTTTATGAACCCAATCCACACATTCAACAATCAAAACCTGTGTATGAATCACAACCACCACAAACATCCAAACCCCAAAGCTGAACATCAGCCAATTCCTCCCCCTCTGTGTCGTACCAAAGGTGACGCCGAACCACCCATATGAAGCCAAAGATGATCCCAGACACACCAAATTTTTCATTAGAACATGCTGATGACAAAACCTATACTAGATATAATTCATGAAACCAAAAGCACCCCAGTTCCGAATCGAGCCAGACAACTTTGATGACATGCCGATAACCACACTAGAAAAATACTGAACCACGAACTTGCTAGATATGATGACACATTGTAATGAGGGAGATCTGGGGATAGAGACAAAGCTTGAGTAGCGATGGAGGATAGAAAACTTCTGAAACCAGCCATCACCAAGATGAGCCCTGAGCACCACTAATCCTAGATGAGATCCAGATGATCCTAATTGAGCACACCGTAGTTCCAGAAGATTCCAGCACTGATCTGCTGAGCTACGCTAGAGGAGGGGAGGATACAACTACTGATAAGAAACCCTAGATACACCGAATAGTGGAGAACCTGACACTCAGAGTCATACCACAATTTTTTTCCAAATTTTTTTTCGGTTATATTAAATACTAAAAACTGTAAAAATTAATTACCATGGTTCATGCTAATACGATTTTTTCCACATTACATACACTTGTGTTAAAATTAGTTTCCATAGGCATTGTTTTATTTGTTTAAAACATTATATTTAATATGCACAATCATGTATTAAATATCATATAATAATTATCATCATATTTTTAGGCATAAATTATAAATTTATTAATTTAAAAACTACTAGGCATAGTGAAACCTAATATTATAAAAGTGAGTAACCTTAGAGGAAAAGGAAATAAAATATTTGAAAAATATTTATTTTATTAGAGGATGTTTGGATAATCATTATCGTACCATCATTGATTAATTTATGAGGAACATGGATTGAGAGTGACAACCATTAATTGAATATTTTAGGTTAATTACAAAAATGACACTCTTTCTCAATTATAAAATGACACCTCCTCTCCTCATTCCTTCATATGTAAAGTTCCATTTGGTCTATAAATTACCTTCCCAAATCATTCATCCAATTCAAATACCACAACATATATTCCTCTCTTAGATTTTTAAACCATCTTAGGAATAAGTTTTTTTGCAATCATAAAGAGGTTGTCTAAAGCAAAGGTATAATTTTTAAACTTGTGTTCTCATTTCATTTATTTTTACACATCCTTAAAAAATTATTCAATTAGGAAAGTAAAATAAAATAAGTATATACCTTATATATATATATATGTAATTTTATTTATGTAATAACCTACATCCATCTCATTTTCTGTTATATTGTAAATGAAGTCATTATTCATGTATACGGCATACAACCGCCTCACGAAAAAATATAATTTGTTTTGCATCATAACCTCTCACAATTATTTATTATGACATATTTAATTCATTTATATTATATTAAATAAATATGTATCTTTATTTTAAATTAATATATCATATTATTTTTTACCTTTCCATTCATTGAAACTTTATATCGATGTTCATGTGTATGTGCAGATTACTACCTCTATAAGGCGATTCAAAATGTTTTTCATTACCACATCACATGGATTGTATATATAAGAGAATTTAGATAAATAAGGTAATATTTATAATATAATGAGAATTTTTTAAGGATGAAATGAAACTTACCTTCATTCCACCATTATTTTTGAAAAATAAAAACATTAGTCATGAGTATTTAGGACCTACTGTTTGTATGATTGTAACGTGGTTCATTTTTCATAAAATTATTTCATAGTTTGTTTAAAAAGTATAATTTATGTATAAAATTAATTTTCATTTAATTATTATTATTTTACATTTGATTAAATAATAATAATTTTGACCTTACTTGATTTACTAATGTGATTTTGGATATATGTGTCAAATATCATCAAGGCATCTCTATCAAACTAAATGGATTAATTAATTGAATATAAAATGATAATAAAAAAATAAAATGAATAATAAAATTTAACATTTTTATTTACCATGTATATAATTAACATCAGATTATTATTTAGGAATATAAAAAATGGATGTTACAAGGCGGGCCTTACAGCACTCCTAGTTTGACACTCTTGAAGACTGTGTATTGGAAATTAAAAAAAAAACCCATTACGAAAAATTTATAAAGAAATTTAAAAAATATTATGATATAAATAAAACATAAAATTGATAAAATATATATAAACCTATATAAAAATATTTATTATTTGAATTTGCATTTATAAGATAGTAACTTATGTTTATACGATCAAAATTTTTTATGTTAATGTAATCTCAAACTAATTTTATTATTTATGTTAATGTTTGAAAATAAGATGATTTTTACAATAAATAAAATGATAACAAATGTATTTATTTCACCAATGATATGCCTAAAAATATGGGATTCGGGGATGAGAGATTTTTAGAGATACTATCTCAATATTCCTAGCTTATGAATAATTACATAAAACATTCTGAACGTCCTCATCCTTGAAATAAAGATAAAATTTTAGTATATTGTTTTATTAGGAAAATTCCCCCATCCGTTAGTTAATCATTATATTACCTCATTTAAAAAATTAGTTAACTATTTGGTGAATAAATTCTTTGTAATCCAATTAATACAACAATAGAACATTTCGTTGGTCATTTATCTCATTGAGGAATAAGTGCATCAGTAGTGGAAACTGATCAAGAACAAAAAATACAAATAATATATTGATTTAATTGTATGGAAAGACTTCACTAAACTCAATTTTATGAAATTGTTTCACCAAAATATCCATATACAAAGGTATAATGAGTTCCTATGACTGATGAAAAAGGTATATGATTCTAATGGAGTATTTGATGGAATCATCACAAGGATTTCACTATACACATATTGAATCATCATTATTTAAAAAATTAATTTGGATGGATTATTTAATGGATTAAAGACATGTATATAAAAGGATATTATGATCATTGATTTCATATTTATGTAGATTCACTTTTTTTTCACTTAATGTTAAGATGGAGATCATTTACTCTAAGTGGTCTCCTGGTACTGGAGACCGAAAAAAGTAAAATGATGTTTTATTAATGGGTATAAATGGATAAATTCCATGAATTAATTTAAAATTTTCCTCCATATTTTACATGGTGTGGGATGAATCATCCTAGTAAATTTATGAAGGGAAATGGGAGTCATTTCAAATGTGGAATTGAGGGGAATTAAGATAATCAGTTCTAAAGGGAAATATAGAAACCCACTAATATAGTGAAATTAAAGATGGTACATATCAACAATAATCTAATTTTTTTGTGTATCTATATCTAGGAAAATCAGAATTAGGAAATATAATTCCCTATTCAAAGGGTTATTAGAGGCAATCAATGACAATGACCTCAATGGCCTATAGAATACGAATGGAAATATTGTATCTTTACGGTTGAGGTGGATCCCAAAAAATCTGCCTAAATAGGTAATCTAGTTATTAAATCAAAACTAGTGAATCTACTTTTTGATTCTTGTTCAAATAATTATTTCATATCATGCAATGCTTTTATAACTATTGAAGCACCACCTCAAAAAATTGGTATTATGCTATCTGTGAGAACAATAAATGGGGAAATGGTTTCATCCAATGTATATAACTCCCACCAGTCAATGTTTGGGGAATGTATCTTCTAGGAAGTATTATATTACTTCCTTTTTTTTATTTTGATGATATATTGGACATAGATCTTTTATCCTTATATAAGTCCAACCTGAAAAATCTAAAGAGGTAGATAACTCACTATGTCCAGAGTTATCCTCTAATTCTACACAAGTCTATAGAGGATGATGAATCATACCTAAAATATATTATTAATTTATGAATATTATAAAATTATGATCAACTCTATCTATCCCAAATGATTAAAAAATGATAGAATCATTATTGTTGACATGCACATTTTGAGAGATTATACTAATGTATTCCCCAAAGAGTTTCATGAACATCCTTTTAACTGAGAGAATGATATCTAAATTGAAATTATACCATGAAATATTCCTATATTTAAGACTCCTTAAAAAATGTACATTGTTGATTTTAAAGAGAATAAAATTAATTTACAAGATAATATGTACAAAAATTATGCATTCTTCATCAATAAGAAGGATGTTTTAATGCATCTCTTCTAATTATTATGAACTCAAAAAGATCATGATAATGAAAAAGTATCCCATAACATGGAAAGAATACATGTTTACAAATACATGGGGACCATTACTTCACTAAGGTATTCCTTTGGTTATATTATATCCAATTAAGGGTGATAAATGAAGATATTCCAAAAATTACCATTCGAACATGGTGTAGAATCTATGAGTTCAATGTGATACCTTTTGGACACAATAATAGCCCCATAATTCATTATTAACTTTATGAATATAATATTAATTGATTAGACCAACAAATTTTTGGTAATATTTATGAATTCTTTTTTAATATACTCTGAAATAAAAGAGGAGCATGAGAATATTGTTAAAATTATTCTATTTACTTTGTGGAATGTGAATATATATGAAATGTATAGATAATTTGTGTTTTTGAGGAAGGTTATAACATTATTTGGTAATATTATCACCAGGAATTGGATTCATATGGACCATTCAAAAAAAATGCAATTGGGGAGTGGTAGAGGCCAATATTTATAATAGAGATCCATTGAGTCCTTATACTAGTTATATATTACTAATGATTTGTGAAACATATCTCATTATTGTCTCTAAATACAGGCCAAGTTGAAAGGGAGTAATGTCTTTTTGGACCAATGAATTCAAATAGTTGTTTAAGGAGTCAAAAAATAGACTTATCCCAACACAATTTCTCTGGCTTCCCACACGTGGGGATATTTTTGTAGTATTTATTGATGTTTCGTAGAAGTTCATGGGATATGTACAGATGTAATATGTTATATGGATAGCCTATGATTAATCATAGTCGAAAATTCTTGAACTGAGCTATACAACACTTGATCTGAAGTAGGCCACAACGATATTTTCATTGAAAATATAGTGATATTATCTCTATGGGAAGAAGTGTAATATATATATATATATAATTAGAGACTAAAATATATATTCACCGAGAAGGATATTAATACAAAATAATGAATATGGTCATATCTGATAAAGGAATATGACTGTCCAATCCATTAACATGATATAAAAGAAAACATTGTGGAAAACAATCTTGGTAGAATGGATTTGAAAACCTTATCACATATGATAATTGATAAGGATCTAACATTATGTTGGATCTAACCCCCAACCAATCTGTGATAGAGGGTTATTCTTGTAGAAACATTTAATATGGCCCATGCTACCACAATATTGGAACTAAAATGATTGTGATCACACTGAATCCTCGTGTGTTACCATATTCCATATTGATGATAGGAAACTGAACTTACAGTAGACACATCATGGATGGTACTCATCTCATGGGAATCCTCAAAACAACACTTCTTACCTAAAGATGAAGAACCTATAGGTCCCGAGACTACACTTCTCTTATATGTGACCCTAGCTTCCCTTAGTTTCCTCTCTATATTTAGTTCCTACTTTTCGATATATGAAATAGTAATCATCTTGAACATGTTTACATAAGATTAACCAGCATGTTAGATACCTTCCACAAAGCATCTCTCACATTAAGCATCTTCAATATTGATTATTTATGCAAGACACTAATGATCTTCAAAGGATACAAAATACTCCAAAATTATCATAGAAACCAACTCCAAGCACATGGAATTACAAACCCAATATACTATCAATGACTTTGGGAACACGTATTCATAAAATCGGGTTTTTAAATTCTCCCAAACCATATCACATATTGCAACATCCTAGTTCAAAACATCCTTCTATGACTTTTCAACTCCTTATATAATATATACAGTGAGCTTCACTCTACTTATAGGATGTTTCTCCTAATAATCAATAATTGGTAGTGTATTCTCAGTACATAACTGAATAGTTAATGGACCACATTCCCTAGAAAACATGGTTGAATTTTTCTGTTCAAAGAAAAATTTCATCTCCACCATAAATAAGGAAGGTTGTGTTGCTCCCTAAAAATTATACATAATGTAGTAAAACCCTTCATGGAACTATTCCACAGTTCCCATTTCTGATAAAACTACTTATTCTATAGCTAGATCAATTTTAGGATCCACCAGTAGCCTATGGACCACCACCTATAGAGAATGGTCATCACCACCCTCCCAGTGTATGATAGGAGGTTAACACGTGCCTATCTTGGGTTGTAGAAAAAACAATTATTTTCTAAGATAAAATATATTATTGTGGTTAAACTAATTTTTCTTCATATAAAAGTTCCCAACAATCATGTTTGTCACATAAACTAAGAGAATGAAGGGACGTTGTTTTGGAAATTGTTTGATTTTGAAAAAAAACAGAAAACAAAAGAAATAATTAATGTAAAAATATTACAATCAATTGGTAAAGATATTTTTTGAAAATAGTGAGATGGATTGAGTGATCATGTCAGGGATGGATTTCCAATTGCAATGTTATCATTGTTTGGTTTTATCCATTTCTCTTCTGTTAAGCCAATTAAAGTGAGATTTCAAAATCGCTTCCGCTCACATATTTGATCAATGTTTTTGGTGACAGTAAACATTAAAAATATCTTATTTTGGTCTACTCTCCTTTTTGTGATGGAGTTACACAGAATAATCTCAATTAATTTAGGCAATTCCTGATCATGTCTTCATTAAACCAAACAATCTTGAATATGCATTACAACTCTCACATGTACTGACAATCACCAAGTACTTCAACACTATTCTCTGATCTATTCCATAATATTTAGGCCATAACCTATTGAAGAAGATAATTTTTATTTAATAAAGTAATAATTACAACAGAATATAAAATAAAATACAATCGTACAAGATAATATAAGATGTTATTAAAATTGAAAGAAACTTGCAAAAGAGAGAAATATTTTCATAAAATCAAGCACATGAAATTAAACATTAAAAATGAAAAAATAAACCTTTCACAATAAAAAATAAGATTTACCCCACCATGGTAAGGTTAATTGAGAAAAATGGGGAAGAAGAAGGCATTACAAAGAAAATAAGTACAAAAGAAAGAAAAGAAAGAACAGAAATTTGGATCTTCCAGAATCTGTCCTCCATAAGATTACCTAGGTTATGCCCACTAGACGTCCGAACCAAGCCAATATCTCTTCTTATAAGATGTATTAAATTCAGTTTTATATCGATCCTAAAATATCAAAACCATTGGATAGGTGGAGAGGAATATATGGCTTTATTATTGAGTTTAACCACTTTTGGCCTCCAAATATTGTTTCACCCGCTGAACTTGGGCGTGCCCAAAAGATGCCTTAATGTGTTTATAATTTATGAAATTTAATTTGATCCTTTATTTTGAATTCCTTGGTTGATAAAATCTAGAATAATTTCGTTTGAATATTTGTAGAAGGAGATATTTGTAATGTAGTGTGGTGGGATCTATTCTGCCAGCCAGACTGAGTTCTCCACATGATTGATTTTTCAGTACTAATGGGTTTCAAATTGAGTCTTGGTCCAGAAGAGAAAATTGAATCCTACAATTATATGAAGCCTACAAAAAATAAACTAACTTCATTTGTACAAGTATTATAAAAGTTATGCCTAACAAACAGAAGCTATTAAAAACTCTCAATTTTACAGAATTACCCCATTTTAACATTTAAGCGCAAAATACACCTAATACATTTAAATGATGCAAATATAATTAAATTTAATAATTGGGGGGATTAAAAAATTAGAAAACATATTCATAATAATAAAAATATTAACTCTATAAATTCACCCACACTTATCACCTGGACTTTTGGAATGTCAGAATCAAAATAAAATCAAAGCAAATTCAAAACACATATCCATGAGATCCACCAATTAAAAAATTAAAAAAACATATCGCCTACTCAAAAACTATTATTTAATGTTATTAATTTCATATTATTAAATATATTTCCCCTTCATTTCTCCTTCCATGCACCCAAATACATTCCTAGATTTTATTATCTCTCGTCACACAAATTTCAATTTTTTTAGCAATGTATTTCTTATCCAAACTCATACGAGGGTCACCATAGGCTTGATAAATTCCTATATATCCACCCAATGTGAGTCAAAGAAATATGTTTTTTATGAATACTTTTTATGGTTGTTGTATGGCTTTAGTTTGGTAGGATTTAGATGTGAAAATTCTGAGGCTGAATAAAGGGGGCTTGGCTCTTTTTGAGGCAAAATTACTTTGCGCTAATTTTCAAACAAGTATCGTTTCATCTTCACTCCGATTAGTAGGAATTCAGCTTCATAATCATGAAAAAATGAAAGAAATTGAAAAACATTTTTAATTTTAGTAGAAGAAATTCAAATATTCTCAAATATGTTTTTTCTAGAAATCTTCAGAAAAGGAACAAAAATCAACAGAATACTTTTTTCAGTAGAAAAATCATCTCATTAATATTTTATTTCAACCTAATGTTTTAAACAATGAAGTATCACAATACAAGATAGCTTTCCCCCACACTTAAGTTCAAATAGATCATTAAATTTCACATTAGGAGAAGGTTGGATAGGGAATATTTTCTTGCAATGTGGCTATCCTGACAGGCTATTCATGGATTCTAATTGGTATATGGATTAAATGTTCAAGGTGGGACATAATAAAAATGATTTTATTGAAAAGGGGGATTTAAAAACAAATAAATGCCTCAATCATTTAAAACACATGTACCTCAAACCCTCATGTTTTGATAGGAATAAATCAATTTCTGGTTAAATCAATCATTGTTTGGTTCTCTCAAGAAGAGAGGTGAATGTAATGAATGTAAAAATAATCGTTTCATAAGTCTCATAGTAATGTGATTTCAAATATAAAGATAGTGATATGTGGCATCGGATTCAAAAATCAATGTACTTTTCATGAAATTCCCAAAGAATATAACTTGAAACAAAGTCATTTTCAACATTCAGTTACGTTCTATTTCAGGGAATAAATTATTTCTCAAATGGAAACGAGTTTCCAAAATTTAAAAGATAATCATTTCATCTAAAAAGTTTCAAAAGAACACAAAAAATTAAAAATAAACACACAAAATTTGAAACACGCACTCATTTTGAAAAATAAAAAACCAAAACAACAAAGGTTCCCTACCCCACATCTAAATTATACTATGTCCGCAATGAATTAAAATGGATTTAAAATGTAATAATATTTAAAATTGAATCACAAAAATCATGAAAATATAATGGAGTGGTATGACCTAATTTATTGGTAATGCAATGTTGAGTTTAAGCTCCTAAGTGTTACACACATAAATACCTACATACAATGGTAGATAATAATAAAAAATTATTAAAAGTAGTGAAAATAAAAATATAATGAGAATAGAAGGATAGAACATGGTTTAATCCCCCAAGTGGGCCCTGGGTTTTGACTGCCAATAGATATGCAGTTTCATTTGGCTATCCCTAGTCTGATGGTGGGTGAAGTTTCTTTACTGTGAACCACCCAAACGTCTTCCTTCCATCACAAAAATATTCTTCTTTTTTCAGGACTTCACGGATATAGTACAACAAATACACCCCTATGAAAATGATATCAATCTTTCATGGTGGGGGTATGATAAAGAATGAGTCATCATCATTATTGGATTCCACTTTCACAACTTCTTCTTCATTCTACAGCTATTCTTCAAGGTATGATACATCAAAATAATAGTAAAAGAAAATATCAGAATGTAATTATATTTGAATAAAATTAATAAATGATGAATCTAGGCTCAGATCAAACTATTGTGAGGGAACACAAACAACCCCTCTTCAAAAAACTAGAAGATGGAGGATTTACAGTGGATGCGGATCCGGAAGCACTGAAGAAAAGATCTCAATTGTTCAAACTTGCGCTTCTTGTCCGTGTCTCTTACAAATCGGGTGATCATCCCTGGCCTCAGATGGAACACAAACATAGAATTTCACACTGCTGGGGAACTACAAAGTGGAATATGGTTCCAATTGGCATGGGTTTTTATCACATTCAGTTCAACTCTCCGGTAGAACTTGACTATGTTTGGAAATTCGGTAATCAACATCTTAAGGCTAGTTTTTCTTAGAATTTCTGTCTGGGATGTTTCATTCAATCCATTCACACATAATAATTCCATGGAACAGGTTTGGTAAAAGCTTCATGGGTTGAATTGGTATTACTGGCACCCTAAGATCTTAAGTGACATAGCTTCTTACATAGGGATCCCTGTTAAAATTGATCACATAACACTAAATGGAGTTCTAGGGCTCTCTGCTAGAGTTATGGTCTAAGTAAACATGACTAATGAACTCCCTTAAGTCATCAATTTTAATTCTCCTGATCATAGGGCTGACATAAGAGTAGAATATGAGAGCAAACCTCCCTATTGTGATGTTTGCAAATTTATTGGACATAATATAACTAATTGCAGAATTATTAGAAAACAAGTAGATCCCCCCCATTGTGAATGAGTGGAAGGATGTTAAGAGCACTAAAAAAGTAAAATGCATTTTGGATAAGCCTGACCAACCTAAAAAGAAGCAAGACATGTGGGTTAAGAAAAATACCTATCCCCCACTTGGTAAAGCATGGGGAGAGATGGTTGAGGAAGAAGAGAATCTTCAAATAGATGATAAAATTTCCTTTGAAATTGAAAGCAAGGTAGCTGGTTTTTTTCAAAATACGCATGACAATGTTAATGAAGCAGACAAGAACAACCAATGCACTAACTCTGCATTACACAGTTCTAACTCTTTTCCTGATTCTTCTGCTGGTATAAAGTCTAATTGTAGGAATCCCATCCATGCTTCAAAATCATCATGTGTGGAACTTAAAGTTGTTGAGGGTCAGCAATGCTTGCCCGATGAACTTTTGGAGAATAAAGATAACCTGGAAACTGTGTTTGAAACAGGTAAACCTGCTTTTAATTCTGCATTTACTGGTTCTGATGGAAATGTCACTGATGGTTTACATGCACCTAATACTGATGCTGTTTCTTTTCCTACCAACAGTCATATCGATAGTGATGCTCCTGTTTCTAAACCTGATGCTGAGAATCGTGATTTTATAGGCATTCCATCTATATCTACTATTCTCAAAAGGGTTTCTGAATTAATTATGTCCCCTTTGTCCTCTAATGTTATTAATGATGATATTACCAAATCTGAGTTATCTCATTCTGCTCTAACCATTTTGGCTGGGCAACCCACTATTGATCTATGACTTTCACATGATGTGACTATATGCCAGACATAAGATTCCAGGATCCTTTCTTTGGAATGTGATAACAAGCTAGATAATGTTGGTCACACTGAGGTTCCTACCTCAGTTAAGGCTATGAACTCCACCCAGAATGCAGATTTTCCACCTCTTGATCAGGAAGATGCTTTGGATAACCACCCGAACAGTAGTTCCCTGATCCCTTCTCCTATGACTGCATCTATTTATGTTCTTCCTTTAGATAGTGATATGACTAATGTTGTTTCTCCTATACCCAAGCTTAATTCTGAAGAAAAGCAAACAAATCCTTCCCCCTCTCTGTTACCTAGGAGATCTTAGAGGAAGAAAAACTCAGGAAAATCCAAAAAAAGGGTTCTAACCCAAAACACAAATTGAAATGAATATTCCTTTCTGGAATTGTCAGGGTATAGCTAATCAGGATACCTCCACTACTCTTAGGAGGATCTTAACCACTCAAAAACCACTCTTTTTTGCTATCTCTGAACCTAAGGTCAACATTAATTTGAATTTTTTGAGGATCAGCTCCTTTAATTACTACTTCCTTGGCTCCTATAAGAAAGGAGCTTTAACGGATTCTTTGTGGGTCTTCTATCACAATTCTCTTCAAAGTGTTAAACTTTATAAAAGCACAGATCAACAACTCACCTGTGACTTCTTGTGGAATACACAACATATCTTTTTCACGATGGTCTATGCAAACAATAGATATTAGGAAAGGAGGACTCTTTGGCTTGACCTTTTGGAGATGGCTAATCAAATTCAAGTCCCATGGGTTATTTTGGGGGATTTTAATGCCATTCTCAACTCTTGTGAAAAGCTGGGTCCCTCACACATCTCCATCTCTTCAAGAGAGTTTAGGTCCTCTATTGAGGACTACAACCTCTTTGAGGTTACTCTTACTGGTGCCAAGTACACATGGTATATAAGGAATCATAATAAAACTATTGCAAGTAAACTAGATAGGGCTTTCATCAATATGAAAGCTCTTGACACTTGGGGTAATGTCACTAGTATTACCCTCCCTTGACATAACTCTAATCATCATCACATTATTCTTAGTTTACTCAGTAATGAATGTAGGTTCACCCCTCATTTTAAATTTAACAACGCTTGGTCTTTGGACCCGGATTGTGAATTGTTTATTAAAAACACTTTGGATTCTATGAATCATCACCAGGACTCTTTTGTGTGCATGTTCTTGTTGAAAACTTTAAAGCATTCTCTTAAATATTGGGGTAAAATCAAATCACCCAAATGAATTTAGATATCACTTTGCTGGAGAAAGAGCTTAATCAAATTCAAAGTCTTAACACCAACTCTGATTTTAATGGGGATTTTCTATCTGAGGTGATACATTATGTTAAACTCAACCATCTGCTCAATTTCAAAGATAATATGCATAAACAAATGTTTATGAATAAATGGAATAATGATGGTGATCGTAATAACAAATTTTATAATTCCTTACAACGAATACGAAAGGCCAATCGTCCTCTCTCTAAACTCATCCACAATGATTTGATCCAAGATACTGAAGAGGCCATCTTTGATTATGTGGTCTCTTACTTCCATAACATTTTCAATGGTCCGGACATGAACAACAATCTTATATATCGCATAATCCCCTTACTTGTGGATGATAATGATAATAAATCCCACCTCTCCATTCCTTTTCATCAAGAAATCAAATACACGGTGATTAGTTTAAATTCTGACAGCGCACCTGGTCCTGATGGTTTCAACAATGGATTTTACCAAATACATTGGGACATCATTCACTCTGATGTTTGTATGCTGGTGAAGTCTTTCTTTTCAAATGGAATTCTTCCTCATGGTTTAAAGGATCAATTTATTACTTTGATTACTAAAGTTGACAATGCTTCTGAAATTCATCAATTTAGACCCATTTCTTTAATAAATACTATATATAAGATTGTTACTAAAATTATTGCCAATAGAGTTGCTCCTATTTGTATCAAAATAGTTTCTTGGAATCAGTTTGGTTTCATCAAAGCATGATCCATTCAAGATTGTATTTTCCTTGCCTCCGAATGTACCAATAGTTTAAATAAAAATATTACAGGGGGTAGTGTTGCCATTAAATTGGATATTAGAAAATCATTTGATACAATTGAATGGGCCTTCATATTCAAAGCGGTTTAGATATTTGGCTTTTATGAAACTTTTATAAGAAGAATTAAAGTTCTTTTCCAATACTCTCTTATTTCTATCTTGGTAATGGTATTCCTAGTGGTTTCTTCAATTGTACTAAGGGTGTCAGGCAAGGTTATCCTCTCTCGGTGATCCTTTTTGTTATTACTGAAGATTACTTCAGCAGATTCCTAAATAAGTTGGTTATACAAAATAAGCTTAATCCCATCCAAGATGCAAGATACTTAAATGTTCCTACTCATCTACTTTATGCAGATGATATCATCTTCATTATCCAAGGAGATCAACGAAACATTCAAGTGCTCAAGCAATCCATTACCCATTATGAGGATATTTTAGGGAAAGCTATCTCCTGGAATAAATCCCACATCTTCTTTGGAAAAAACTTCCCTGCTAGAAGAAAAAATATCATCATCAATAACCTGGGTATTAAAGAAGGCCTTCTTCTTATCAACTATTTGGGTGTCCCTCTATTTTGGGGACGGCCAAAAGCTTGCTACTTCTTGAATATAATTAATCAAATAACTAGCCAACTCTCTTTGTGGAAAGGGAAATCCCTCTCCATGGCTGGGAGAATTTGCCTTGTTAAATCGACCATTGTTTTTAAAATGGTTTACTCCCTCATGATATATAAATGGTCGACTAGTACCTTCAATAAAATTAATACCTATATAAAAAATTTCATATGGACGGGGATTATTCTGGATAAGAAACTTGTCACCGTCCCTTGGAAGAATTGTTGCAAGCCCCTTGACAAAGGCAGGATTGGCATTAAAAACTTAAGATAGTTCAATGAAGCTCTACAATCCAAACATACTTAGTGGCTTATTAATTTTACTTCTAAAGCTTCTGATTTCATAAATAAGAGATTATTTGATAAACTGTTAAAAAGAAATTTCAATTTCATTAACTCCTCAATCTGTCCTGCCATTAAGAACACTTATCAAAAAATAATGGAAAATGCTAGATGGATGGTTAGTGCTGATTCCTATATAAAATTCTTGTATTAAAACTAGTATGGTACACCTTTGATATCTTTGCTTTCCCCCGATAAAACTCCTAAATATATTAGTCTCTCCATTAGAGATATTCTTCAGTCTCTTCGGAAAGAACTCCCTAGCAGTATAGCTCAGATCACTGACAATTATTATTTCTATACTACTGGAGATTATCTAGCTTGGGAACCTCCCCCCAATGGTATTATTAATTCGAAAAACATCTATAAGCATTTTTTTCAGGTGATGATTCCATTTTTCAATGGATGAACTCCTTTAACAATTCTTGGATAAAACCCTCCAGACTCACTCTGATTTGGCATCTTGCTCACAACAGATTGCCCACTGATATTGGTCTACAAACGTTCAGTATACAACTATGCTCCAAATGCAAACTATGTAATCACCATAGGGAGGATTCTGGTCATCTCTTCTTGTCCTGTTCCACTGCCACTGCTTTATGGAATTTTTTTTGATTTATTTGATTGCAGATGGTCCATCCCTGACTCAATTTTTCATCTTATTAAAAAATGTGTTAGATATGATGCTTCCTTGTAGGTTAAAAATTTATTTCTTACGGCGGTGGTAGAGCTTATTCACGATATATGGTATGTTAGAAATGATATTTTGCACAATAATCTCTCATTCTCTCTAATTGTGGTAAAAACTCGTATACTCATTGCAATTAAAGAAGCCGCTTCTATTCAAAAAAAAACTGTTGCAGTAACTCTATTGGTGATTTTGAAATCCTTCGGTGCATCTGTGTTCTAGGCATCTTTCTGAATCCCAAGCGTTCCTTCGAAGACTTCTGGTAGGACTCGATACCAGGTTGGGTTAAAGTGAATGTGGATGGTTCCTCTAAGGGAAATCCTGGCCCGGCCAGCTGTGGATCTATTTTTAGAGACTTGTATGGCCAATTCAATGGTTTCTTCTATAGTGGATGTGGCCTGGCCTCATCTCTAGAATCTGAAATGTTAGGGGTCATTCATGCTGTGGAACTTTCTCCACAGAGAGGATGTAGAAAGTTTTGGATTTAAATTGACTCTACCACTATCGTTCATTCCATCTGGAACAGTGTTATTCATCTTGCTTGGCCACTTACCAATATCTGGATGAACTGCCTGAATTCGCTTTGTGGGATTGATTTTATTTCCACTCACACCTTCCGTGAAGCGAATGTGGTTGCTGATGCCCTTTCCAATAAAGTATTTCAGTAGAACTTGACTTGGGTGGATGCTTTGCCTACTGATTTACTTCCATATTTCGACAGATATTGTAGGAAAATTCCATCTTTTAGACTTTTGTAATCCCTGTTCTTTTTAAAACATTTTTGGTGATTTGGTCTAAAAAATCTAATTATATTGAAAATAATAATTAATTGATAATGTATTAATTTTTATAATATTATTTATATCATTAATATTATTAGTAATATAATTAATGATTATATAATTATTAACAATATTATTATATAAAAATTCTGTTTATTATAGTATTGATTACATATTGATTATTTTTTATCTATTAAATGTAGAGAGGATTACAAATCGAAAATACACACACACTTAATAATCTCAATGGATCCAGCCTCATTACTCCCTATATGAAATGGAAATCACCCACTAGACACATTTTATTAAAAATTGTGGTTGAGAGGCCCAAGATATAGATGTCATTAAGGACTTATTTTAGTGTTGAAAAAGTGCCCTTGAAGAAGATGACCCAAATTCCCAATTGATAAGCTTTTATCACTGCAGGTCACAAGCTTAAAATGTGACACTCCTCTTGTATAGAAATAATGACATCGTAACTAGTTTGGATGTCATGTTACCCACTTCACGAAAAATGTCAACCTCCCCTCAATCACTCCATGCAATGGTACCTCTATGATTCATATCAAAAATTCATGTGGGTTGAAGGTCAGATGATAAAGTAAATGCACTCATTACTCTTTTTTGTCATCCACCGAATAAATCATACATGGCATCATGCCACACTAGTGGAAAAATCGTCTTGTGTCTCCAACTAGTCCCATAGTTATAATAATCAAATTTTATGTCACCCCTCCATCCGTCATCAGAAATATGAGTTGGTAGGGAGATGAATTATAGCCCTCATCACAGTCATCACTATATTGAGTTTCCCACCATGTGGAAAATTTATGTTTTCATGCTACACAACCATCCAATAACACTTCGATCTCTTCCTGATTGTACCATGTATTCCCTACAACCTATTGTTGAGAAACAAACTTTTCCATGCCAATAGTGTGGGGGTTCTATTATAATTCCATAAATTTCCAACATAATCTCAACTAAATAGGTTATAAGGGTTTAAACCTTGTTCTGCTACATAATTACTGGTTGAATTTACAACTCATGATATCCCCCAATAGTAAAATAATATGAGGGTTTTGAGGTTACTGGATGGTGACACACCACTTCATTCATAGTCATTACATGCCACCCAACACGCCATCCACCCCATGGTAAATATGAGATTTCATGGACATGCACATGTGTCATTTCTCATACAAAAAGGTGTGACCACTATATATATTCCAGTTATGGTCCCAAATTTATAAAAATATTTATTTAAAACATCTTGTTTTTTAAAAAGAATACTATGTTTGATACCGTATGGGACATGAAACACTGAGCCTAAACGAATAAGTATTATTTTAATATAGCCATTATAACATAGCCGTTAAATTTGAGGGTATGAATAGTATTGACTATTCTATAAAATATACATATATATATACAATTATATATAAATTTATTTATAAATTCCAAGGATATAAGTACACTTTTTTAAATAAAGGCACATCATTCTTCAAAAAAAATTACTTTTTATTGAAAATATTTTTTATTTTTTTTTGTGATAAAATATATATTTAATTTATTAATCATTTATAAATTTTATTTTATCAAATGAACATAATTTTTGAATTTATCATATAAATATAAACTTATGGTGAAATTTTTCGATTTTGTGGAAATGATTGATTTTTCTGTGAATAGTGATAATTATTGGTTTTTCAAATGTTGTCATTTATATTCCTTAAATAATTTAAATAAAAAGTACCATTATTTTTTTATGTAGTATTAAAGTAAAATATAATATATTTTATTTATAATATTATAATAAATTTCATTTGAATCTACAATTTTCATGATTTTTGTATATGATTAATTTTATGTTTAAAAATGTTGTTTTCTACAAAATGTATTTAAGTGCATAATGTTTAACAATTTTAATTTATTAAAACCAACTAAAGTAATGATAAATTTAAATTAAATTTATATATTATATATATTTTTATGAATGTATGTTCTTATAAAGATTATTTCATGTCATAGGGTTAGTATGAGATCTTATTATACTTGAAAAATTCATTTCCTAGAAGATTGATTTTATTGCATTTTTCATGTTTAATTTTATATTAAATTCTTCCTATTAATTTAATTGAATTTCATGAAACATATTAAATATGTTTAATCATTCCAATTACTACGAGTTAAAAATTTTAAAATAATATTTTGGTCCAATTTTTTTTCCAGCAGCCCGAAGGCCTTCTAATTTTTATTTTAAAACAAAACCCCATTTTAATGGATAAAGGGGGGAACCTAAAAAGTATTCTAGGACATATGACAAATAAAAACCCACGGTTCTAGAGATACAACCCAACCTGACAACATGGAGTTACCCATACCCATCATTTGATCCGGAAAATACCTCCACCATTGCATGGTTGTACAGCAAGCCAGTGTCCTTTGTCAGAGCAGAAGCCCGATCCGACGGCTGATACAATACCCTCTCATCTTCCAAATCCATAAAGACCTATAAGGATGAAAAATAAGATTTGGAACCTCCTATGGGACCTTCCTCCTAATATCATTCTCGGGTGCATCTCCATTCCAATAGACCACATGTAGAATCAAACAATAAAAACATCATCAATAGCAAATATAAGAAAAATAATGCTGGAATCAAAGCCACAAAAGCCCGCAGATCCACGAAGCACCTATGATTCCACACAAAATAACTCTAATAAGAAGAATAACTAGCAATGTGAAGCTGAGTCTTTGACTCCCAGGACTGGAAGACACAAAATCACATTAATGGAGTGTCTCTTTTGAGGGGGAACGAGATGATCAGAACCAGCAACGCCTCCCTGACCATGAGGCTGGTCATCTCAAAACTGCATAAGAACCCTCACAAGGTTCTAAAATGGTCGAAACGTGAGAAGTGAATGAACAAAAAAGGATGGGTATATCCAGTAACTATGATACCATTAGAACACCATCCACACATCCAACAATCATAACTTGTGTAAGAATCAGAACCCCCGCAAACGTCAAATCCACAAAGATGAACAGGGACCAATTCCTCCCTCCTCTATGCCGTACCATAGACGACACCAGACCACCCTTCTGAATCCAAATATAATCCAAGACACACCATATCCATTGCCAAAACACACCGCTAACCAACCCCTTACTAAAGCTGACAACTGAAACTAGAAGAACCCCAGATCCAAGTCGATCCAGAAAACATCAATGTTAAGCCGATAACCACACTAGACCAATGCTGAACATAGAACTCACAACATATGATGACACATCAGAAGGAGGGCGACGCTGGGACAGAGAAAAACATTTATTAGAAATAGAGGATAGATAGCCGCCGAAACATGCCATCACCAAGCCGTGCCCCGAGAACCGCTGATCCAAGATGAGATCCAGATGACCGTCACCGAGCACACTGTAGTTCGAGAAGACGTCAGCACCGATCTGCTGAGCTATGCTAGAGGAGGGGAGGGTACATCTCCTAAGAAGAAACCCTAGATGCGCTGAATGGTGGATAACTCGCTTCTTAGTGGTATACCACAATTTATTGCCACCAATGTTTTTTTGGTTATATTAAATAGTTAAAACTGTAAAAATTAATTACCATGTTTAATGTTAAAAATATTTTTTCTACATTACATACAGATGTGTTAAAATGAATTTCCATAGACATAGTTTTATTTATTTAAAAAATTAGGTTTAATATCTATAATCATGGATTTAATATCATATAATAATTCTCATTATATTTTTAGTCTTAAAATATAAATTAATTATGTAAAATACTACTAGGAATAGTGAGAACAATAATGTTAAAATTGGGTTACCTTAGAGGAAAAGAACATAAAATATTTTAAAAATATTTATTTTTGTGGAGGATGATCGGATAAACCTTTTCTTTCCATCATTGATTAATTTATGGGGATAATGGGTTGAGAGTGACATTCATTAATTTAATATTTTGGGTTAATTACAAAAGTGACACTCTTTCTCTCTTATAGAATTACACCTCCTCTCCTCATTCAATCACCTTTAAAATGCCATTTGATCTTGATATTAACTATCTGAATCCATCACTCAATTCACATGCCGCATAATATATTCTTTTGTTAGATTTTTAAACTATTTATGGAAGGATTGTTGTGCAAGCATAAAGAGGTTGTCTAAAGCTAAGGTATAATTTTTTACCATATATTCTCATTTTATTTCTTTTTACACCTCCTTAAAATATTATTCAGTCATGAAAGTATAATACAATCCATATATACCATATATATATATATATAATTTTAATAATTTAATAACCTACATCCATATCATTTTCTATCAAATGGTAAATGAATTCATTATTCATGTGTACGGTGAACTACCACCTCATGAACAAATGTAATTTGTTTTCCATCATAACATCTCATGATTATTTCTTATGATATAATTAAGAAATTTATATTATAATATATAGATAATTTTTATTATTTTAAATTAATATATTATATTATTTTTTAGATTTCTATTCAAATAAAAATGATATCGATGTTCATGTGTATGTGCGGATTACAACCACTACAAAGCGATGCAAAACGTTTTTCATTAAAAAATAACATGGATTGTATATATAATGGAATTTAGATAAAAAGGTAATATTTATCATATAATGATATATTTTTAATGATAATATAACACTTAACTTAGTTCCAACATTATTTTTGAAAAATAGAAACATTAGTCATGATTATGTATAACCTACTGTTTGTATGATTGTAACATGGTTCATTTTTAATAAATTTATTTCATAGTTTGTTTAAAAATTATAATTTATGTATAAAAATAATTATTTTATAACAATTATTATTCTATATATGATTAAATAATAATAACTTTGACCTTACTCAATTTACTAGTCTGATTTTGGACATATGTGTCAAATATCATCAAGACATCTCTATCAAACAAAAATTATTAATTAGTTAATTATAAAATAAAAATAACGGAAATAAAATTAATAATAAACATGAAATCTTTTCTTTAACATGTATATAATTAAAATCATTTTATTATATAGAAATATTAAAAATCGTTGTTACAAGGTGGGACTTATTGCACACCCATTTTTACACTCTTGAAGAATATGTATTGGAAATTCAAAAAATCATTATGAAAAAATTAAAAAAAAATTTAAAAAATATTATGATAGAAATAAAAATAAAAAAATAAAATTGATAACATATATATAAACCAGGATACACATATTACATGTTAGAATTATCATTTATAAGTTAGTACATTATGTTTATATGATTCAACTTTTTTAATTTAATATAATCTCAATGTATTTTTATTATTTATGTTAATGTTGGGAAATAAGATAATTTTCACCAAAGAAAAAAGATAACAAATGTGAGTATTTCACAAATGATATTCCTAACCTTATGGGATATGGGGATGAGAACATTTGGGAGATACTAGATCAATATTCCCAGGTTATGAATAATTACATAAAACATATTGAAAGCCCTCATCCTCCAAATAAATAGAAAATTGCAGTAGATTGTATTATGAGAAAAATACCTCCAACCATTAGTGAAACATTATATTACCACATTTCCAAAAATTAATTAACTCGTGTGAGAATATATTATTCATAATACAATGAATATAGCAAGAAAAATTTGTGTTGGTCATTTATCTCATTGAGGGGTAAGTTCATCAGTGGTGGAAACTGATCAAGAATAAAAAAGTAAAAATAAAATATTTATTTAATGGTATGAAAAGACTTCTATAAACTCATTGTTATGAAATATGTTATCCAAAATCTCTATATTCAGAAGGATTTACCAATGACTGGAAAAAAGGAAGATGATTCTATTGGAGTGTATGCGGGAAACATCACAAGGATTTCACTATAAAAATATAGATTTATCATCAATTAAAAAATTAATTTGGATGGATTATTTAGTGGATTAACGTCATGTATATAAAAGGATATTATGATCATTGATTTTATATTTATGCAGATACAATTTTTTCTCTCTTAATGTTAAGATGGAGATCAGTGAATCTTAGTGGTCTCATTGTACTGTAGACAAAAAAAGTAAAATGAAGTTTTATTAATGGGTATCAACAGATAAATTCTATGAATTAAATTAAATTAACATCCATATTTTACATTTTGTTGGACGAAGCATCCTAGTAACTGTATGAAGGGAAATTGGAGTCATTTAAAATGTAGAATGGAGGGGAATTAAGATACTCAATTCCGAATGTTAATGAAGAAACCCACAAATATATAAGAATTAAAGAACGTACATATCAACACTAAACTTATTTTGTTGTGTATCAACATATAGGAAAATGATAATTTTGAAATCTATTTATCTAATCAATGGTTTGTTAGAGGAAATCAATGACAATGTCCTCAATGGCCTATATAAAATGGAAGGAAATAATGTATCACTTCTATTGAGGAGGATCCCAAAAATGATGTCTTAATAGGTATACTAGTCATTAAATCAATAATAGTTAATTTAATTTTTTATTATTGTTCAAATAATTATTTCATATCATACAATTTTTGTATAAGTTTGGAAGCACCACCTTAAAAAATTGGTATTGAGCTATATGTGAAAACAATAAATGGAGCAACGTTTTCATAAAAATTATATAACTCCCACCAGTCAATCATTGGTGAATGAATCTTTGAGGAAGTATTATCTTACTTCCTTTTTTTGGATTTTGATACAATATTGGGAATAGGGTTTTTATCTTTATATAAGTCCAATCTCAAAAATCTATAGAGGGAGATAACTCACCATCTCCGGAGTTATCCACATATTCTATACAAGTGTATGGAGGATGATGAATCATACTTGGAATATTCTATTATTGTATGGATATTATTCAATTATGATCAAGACTATCTATCGAAAATGATTAAAATTTGAAAGAATCAATATTGATGTCATGCACATTCTGACGGATTATACAGATGTATTCCCTAAAGAGTTTCATGGACTTCCTCCTAACTAAGAGGATGATATCTCAATTGAAATTATACCATGAAATATTCCTATATTGGAGACTCCTAAAAATGTACTTTGTTGATTTGGAAGAGCATTAAAGGAATTTACTAGAGAATTTGTACAAACATTATTCATTCTTCATCAATATAATGGATGGTTCAATGCACCTCTGTTAATTATCATGATCTCAAAAAGTTCCTGATAATGAACAAGTATCTCATATCATGGAAAAAATACTTGTTTGGAAAATAAATGGGGCCCATTACTTCTCTAAGTTATAACTTTGGTTATAATATCACCAATTAAGGATGATAAATGAAGATATTCCCAAAATTACCATTTGAACATGGTATAGAAACTATGAGTTCCAAGTTATCCCTTTTGGACTCACTAGTAGATCCATAATTCAATATTGACTTAATAAATATAGTTTTAATATATTAACCCAACAAATTTATGGTAATATTTATAGATTATTTTTTGATATACTATAAAAGAATATAGGATCATGATAATGTTTTTAATATTATTATAATTACATTTTGGAATGAGAATCTATATTAAATGTATAGAAAATATGTGTTTTGGATGAAGGGTGTAACATTATTTTGGAATATTATACATATGGACCATTGAAACAAAAAGGAAATTGAGGTTTAGTAGATGCCATTATTTATAATAGACATCCCTTAAATACTTATAATCGTTATCTATTATTGATAATTTTTAAAACATATCTCATTTTTTCTCACAAACCACGCCAAGTCGAAAGGGAGTAATGTATTTTTGGACTGTTGAATTCAAATAGTTGTTTAAGGAGTTAAAAAATAGACTTACCCAAACACAAGTTCTCTGGCTTCCCTCATGTGGGGATCTTTTTGTAGTATATATTTATGCTTTTTAGAAGATTCAGGGATATATACAGATGTGAAATGATAAAGGGATATCCTATGATTAAAGGTAGTCGGAAGTTCTTGAACCGAACTACACAACACTTGATCTGAAGTAGGCCATAATGATATTTTCATTGAAAATATATTGATATTATCTCTATGGGGAGAAGTTTAATATATATATATATACCATTAGAGACTCAAATATAAAGTTACCAAGAATGATATTAATACAAAAAAATTAATACAGTCAGATCTGATAAAGAAATATGATTGTTCAATCCATTACCGCGCTGGAAAAGAAAACACTATAGAATACAATCTTTGTTGAATGGATTTGAAAACCTAGTCATAGATGATAATTGATAATGATCTAATAATCATTTTATTTCTAAGGATATACATGGGAATCATAAAGAATGGAACATAATAATTATTTTTTCAAATGATTTCCCAAACATACCTTCTGGAGAAGATTATGTATTATCATATAGATTATGTGGAAATTTAGAACATGGAAGAAGATATAACATAAAGGAAATCCTTATACTTATAAATTTATAAAGGATTCATAATATTTGGGTCACACATATGTGTACAAAAAAATATTTATGGAATTAAATTGCTATCGAATGATGAACATAGCTCGACCATATTAATCCACCCAGGGAGTATGAAGATGTATCGAGATGTATGAGAGCACAATATGTTGGGAAATATGAAGAAGTAAACCATGGAATATAAATAAAAGTGTCTATATTTTTATCCAATTAATGATGAAAGGACACATTCTAAGGGGAAGATTAAACCACTACCAATGCATACATGGAAGAAGGAAAAACATCACTATGGAAATTTTCATTGACCTCACAAATACTTCAAGAGAAAATAATGTCATATGGGTAGTGTTGGATCATTATACCAAGACGTATCACATAATTAATATTTAGTTGGAATTATATCTCAATATCCATGAAAATATTTACAATATAGAAGTGTTGAGGTTGTATGGAACACCTTATTGATAGTATTTGATCATGATATGAGATTTAATTCCATGTTCTAGAAGACCCTCTAATATTCACTAAATTACGAGTTAAATTTTATTATGGGTTATCAAACCCAAAATAATATCCATACTAATTGGAATATTTTGAATCTCAAAGTCATTTTGAGAGCATACGTAATGTACTTAAAAGGAGGATTGGATCAACATCTTCCTCTGGTTGAGTTCTCAAACAGTAATAGCTTTCACTGAAGCATCCAAATGGCCCCTTTTGAATTCGTTTTTGTGATGAGTTATATAAAACCGTTTTTGTTTGTATGAATTTGGTGAGAAAATAATTTTGGGAAGTAAAATGGTTTTTGATATTGTAGAAAATTCCTATACCATTCAAAAACACATCCGGACTGCTCAGAGTCACCAAAAGAGAAATGCTAACAATCAACAACGATACCTGGAGTTTGAGGGTATGGATAAAGTGTTTGTCTCTTTATATCCATGGAAGAGCTTCATGAGATTTGTGAAAATGGAATTCTAAGACCATGGTACATTTTCCCGTTATATATTCTGGAACACATCACAGTTATAGATTTTTGACAAGAACTCCGACAAACCCTTTCTCATGTATATGATATATTCAATGTATCACTCTTGTGAAAGTAAAGACTAGATCCCTAACATTTTAAAAATTTATAGTTTATACATCATGAAAATTAAATCACTTTTGGGTTTATGTTTCTGAAGACCATAGATCGTAGAGATATATTTCTACGTAATAAGATTACTAACATAGTAAAAATATTACCGGAGAACCCTAAATATGAATATGAAACCATAGAATTAGATAAATCCATGATGTAGAAGTACCATACAAAAAAATTCAAATTAGTATGTAATATGAAATTTAGAGGGTGAAATTTCATAATTGGGGAGTATTTAAAACTCATTTTTTAAAAATAAAAAATTTTTCATAGGATATGCAACATGTGACACCCAACCAATAAGAACAATTATTGTTTAAATATGACGATTATACATTACATGATAAATTAGTGTGTATGAAAAGTATTAAAATATTTATGAAATATATATAAATTTACTAATTGATATATGGAAGAACATTGACATGGATGCTTCTCAAATGTGGCCCGAGCCTAGTTTTCTACATAGCCTCAAGCACGTCTCCAAAAATGCTAGAGGCTATCGACTAGGATAATGTGACTATGGCATCGAGTAAGATATCATTTCATCTTATCATAGTGAAACAAAGTAGAGGAAAACATACAAATAAATAGTGGAATAAGATATAAAACTAAAAGAAGAGAAGCATTTAGGAGAAAGAATATATTAATAATTCCATAATGAATCTCATATACAAATGGTGACAATAAATTTAATGTATATACAAAGTATCAAAAAAAAAGTATACATAAATGTATATAATCCATATATCGAAATACAAAAATGAAAAAAAATTTACTCTCACAAGATAGCATCACAAGCCTCAGCTCGGTCTCATGCTCCCCTAGTAATAATCATGGCATAATGTCAAGAATAAAATTGAGGGCACTTTCCCTAGTCCCTACCTGAATCCATATAGTTTGTCCAAGTGCCTAACATTATTCTGAAGAGGGTGTGTGATACAATCCTAGTGTCAACACCCAAATGTTTATAAAATATTCGAGTTGAGAAATATAATAATCTAAGGTAGTATGCAATTTATATCATAAGTAATTAGTGAATAAAATTAATGGGACTATGAAATTTAAACTAAGAAACATGTGTTACTAAATACCCATAAAATGATCCCTACAAAACAAGTGTCACGATACTATCACAAGGAAACAATAAAGCAAAATGAAGTAACCACCAAATCCATGTAGTATACACAATATCACATACATCCTATGGCCTTATCATCAAACTAGTAATACCATATTAACCATGGTTGAGCTATATAATCAAAAATGTCATATCAATCACTATTTGTCTTTGTAACCAAGAATAACAAATTTACCAAGGCCATTCGGTATAATCAAAAGTGTCACATCACTCAGGGTCAGGTCAATGTTATGTAATACAATGTCATCCTCATTTAGTCAAAAGTGTATCAGGAAGAAAAGTCTGTAATAGTACTAGTGGAGTCCAAAGATCATGTCAATAGATCATGTCCAATGTCAGTACAACAAGAAGAATCCAATAGGTATAAATCCAGTTAGAATACAGTAGAATTAATATCCAAGTAGCATATATTTCCAATATAGTGTCTCCCATAAAAAATTATCCTTGATTGAAACATCAAAGGAATCTAAATGAAATCAAGATCCATGGTCTACCAACAAGGTCATCCACTTCAATATTAATTCACATCGCAATCCTTTAATAAATTGATAAGCACTCAATTCCATTAATATACCCACTTATATAAAAATACATACTCAAATAAAATCAACTAGTTCAACCACTCATAGAATAAATCCATATGACCATTGAATCAAAACAATCCACATGTAAAGGAGGAAATATCCATTTTATAACAATCAATTCAATTAAAATAATTCATATTTGGGATTACTATATCTAGGAAACCCAAAAACACACCCCTTTCACGGTTCAAAAAATGTAAAGGGTAAATGGAACATCCCATGGGTTTTCTTTAGTTGGGGAAAACCTAGAAATAATTCTGAAGGGAAAAAAGGGAATCCCTAACATGTTCCATTTCATTTAATAGAATTATTCAATTCATTATTCAGGCCGCACCAAAAAATATTTTTTCCAATACAATGAAAACTATTTTAAAAAATCCCCCAACCATTTGGGTAATTCATATACCACCTACCAAAGGTCTTTAGTATGGTTTTCATATAGTACCATATTTTGATTTGATTATGATTGTGAGAGAAAAGAATAACAGATAAAAACCATACAAATAGTGAATATTTTCATAGACCTAATTAACAACATTGGTCCTAATTTGATTGAACAATGACATAGAAGGAATTAAGTATTGATTAGTTTGTATCAAATGAGATCAAAGAAGCTCAATTCCATGGTTGGATGAAGTAGATCACACAAATCATAATATAGGATTCAAAGGATCTCTCAAGTCGGTGTTATTCTTTCCATAGATAATAAGTGGAAAATAATTTTGGATGTAATATTAATTATGTGAAATTTGATACTTTCCCAAATAATTCGTAGCCAACATGGTTTGATCCCATGGTTGACCTAACTGTTCACCCACTACTATAAAGAGGTCCACCTTACATGGTCTAAATCAACAGTTTTTCTAACTGTGCGCAGACTATGTCTCCTCCCACCATAAAAAACTAGTAGTGATCCCACATGAGTGTGTGCCTATATCTTCTTAGTTTTTAAAAATATGTGATATTCTCTTTCTCTATGACTAGGCCTCATATTGTTAGTATAAATCATTGGACCTACCCAGCACAGTTTATAGTAACCATGTGACATGCCTCTTTTTTTCAAAAAGTAGGGTTCAAAAGTCCAAAAAGCCACAAACACCCCTGATACACCGTTTCTATCAAAGGGTAATCACATTAGGATATTGTTATGAATTTATACTGAACAAATTATTTGTTCCTCGTACAAAAACCTGAGATCTTATAATCCTCCCCCATGAAAACAATTCCCCCCCCCATATTTCCCTCTAAAGGTTGGTCTTGATTAATCTCAGAATAAATCTTGCATGTGATCGCATACATCATCCTCCCACTCTAATGTGTCATCCTGTAAATGGTCATGAAACCAAAGAACCCATACTAGAGGAATTTACGGGCCTCAGAGAACCTCTATTTCCTATAAAAAATACGAATCAAATGCTCTTCAAAGGATTTGTTCTTATAACTTAACCTCCTCGGGATGAAAAGCATGTGATAGGACAGAATGATAATGATGCATCTCAGATAAGTGGAATACATCATATAGGGCTCGAATCCTCTAATTAAAATGAAAATGATAGAATAAGGATATGGATATCTCTAAAATCACTAATTTCCTGACAGATCACGGTGAAGGATTACCATGTCTTTTGATCATTCTTTTTCCCAGCATCTGTGGAACAAATAAGAATACCAGATCCCCGAACTACTCTAGAGGTTATCTATGATGGTCTTAAAAATATTGCAATAAAGACACTGTAGTATCCATCCACTTCTTGATTAACTTTACCTTTTCAAAACTCTCATGCATGAGACATGGTCCCAATAAAGATTCCCCACTGACCTCTAACCCACATAGCAGAGATCGACAAGGACAACCATATGAATTCTCACAAGGATCCATCTGTATAGTCACATGATAGTTGTTTTTGTATGTGACATCAACCAGGGGGATGTTCCTCTCCTAAGATCCCCAAAAATCAAGAGGTATACTCGTAACATTTCCTCAATAACCTATATCATAAGCTCTATTTTGCCATCGGTCTGAGGGTGGTATATTGTGCTCAGAAGAACCTGTGTACATGCATACTACAAACTTTGATATAAATAAGATTTATATTGGGTGACCCTATCTGAAATGATAGGTACCCCTTGAATTCATATTATCTCATATATATGAAACCCCCCCAAAATCATCCACACTAATGGTCTCCCTAGTGGGCATGAAGTGAGTAATCGTTGTGAGCTGTTCCACAAAACCCCACACAACATTACTACCTCAAGGTGAAAATGAAATTCCAATCACAATATACATCATAAAATTATCCCATTTCAACTAGGTAATAGGTAACTTCTATAAAAGTACATAATTTCCATGATGTTTTTCCTTCACCAACTGATATGTAGTACATATAATAACAAACCTAGATACCTATTATTTTTAATCCCAGCCACCAGTACTAACAGTGTATGTCAGGGGACATCTTGCTGATTCCAGGATGCAACTCCAAAACTGAGTCATGAAACTCCAGAATCATCTCCTCATGTATGCCCACTAGAACCCAAATGAGACCCAAGATATGTAGTATATCATTATCATGTATGCTCAAACCCGGTGGTGGGTCCTCACCTACCACACATTCTCATAGTACCAGGCCCTCATAATCCAACAATTTCCTCATCCTCACACTATCCATTAGGTTAGAGGTCACATCAAAGGATGAAAGAAAAGTCATTCCATGACTATCCACAATCTCTTAATGTATCTTAGAGAAAAATCCATAAGTTGTTAGGTCACTATGTGACAATTGAATTGTATTTATTTGATTTCTCATTATTAGCATATCATCCACTATATTTATATACCCGAGAATACAAGAATGATGGAAATCAAATTACTATATGTACATCACCAACCTTTACTTCCTCAAAGCCATATCATGGTCTATATATATACAATTTATTATTTTTTGGACCATTTACACCAAAAAACTACAAGTACGTATTTTCTCCAATATCACACAAAATTAACAACTTCATCGAACACAATATTGTGCATCAAGTAATCCCTCTAATGTGGCCTCAACTACTAAGACTCATACGCTATGATTGTATCCCCTACATCAATACTACCCAATCCCTGATACCAAATTCTACACAATACATAGTGTAGATTAATCCCTACTCTAGAAGAATTCAGATAAGATATTAAATCAATATTTCTTTTATCTTTTGAAGGTTTTATCACATGTATCTTCTATACATACTTCACACCTTTCTTAGTCAGTCATATCAATTGTGCTAATATATGTGCAGTGTATTTTTTGAAACACCTATAGTGTCCATACATCCCCAAGAAAAATTATAGGTCAAAGATGTTCATTGGATTCTCATAATAAAATATAGTTATCACTTTCCCTATGTCAATTGATACTCCTACCTCTAAGATAATATTACCCTAGAAGTGAATATAATCCCTCCATAAGTGGAACATTGTGATCATTTAATATTATTGATGCTCTATTAGTGTATCCAAAATGATCTCAAGATGTTTGGAATGGTCATGTAGATTGTGAGAATACATCCAGATATCATCCTCAAAAACCACAAAAAATGAATCCAGATAAAGATGTAAAACTCAGTTCATCAACACCATGAATACTTCAAGTTCATTCATGAGACCAAACGACATAATGATATAATATTATAGACTATACCTTCTATGTAACTTTTTATGAGGTATGTCTACAAGTTTAATATGAAAATAATGATATTAATATCTCAATTCAATTTTTGAGAACACCCAAAATCCTTGAATATGTTCAAGAATATATTATATCTATGGAAAGGGATACTTTTTATTAACTTTCAACTTGTTCTTTTTTCGAAAATATATTCAATACATAAGGGTAAAATCCACCATTTATATAAAAAAGTCAGAAAAACCCCATGTATAATTACTTGGTGATATTATCCCCCTTTCCTCTTAGTCCTTAAAATACCTCTTGATCTCCTACAACTTCATTATAGACAGCATGTTAGGAGGAATGGATACCAGTACAAATATTTCCACTATTAATATAGAAAACTCAACCTCTCTCTAGTGGTATACAAAAAAACTCATTTGGAAAAAAGTATCTAAAATAATCATCCACTAGATGAAAGTCTTACCGATGCACTCCCTAATCACCCAGATATGAAAGAAAATTATGGGTTGTCATTTTGCCTATCCTATGATGATATGGTCATGTTCATCTTTCCTGGACATCCCATTAATGCTTTAAAATAAACACTTCTCCCTCTGGTAATGTGAATGTCACCCATTCAATGATAAAAATTAATTTGGAATCGACAATCGACAATTCACTACATTCTATGTATGATGTAAACCCCATTTATCTCTTGGAAAAATATGTTTATGACAAATTTCACCCACCAATAATAAGGGCGAACTCCCTGTACAGATGTACCCCCTCTATCTTGATCCCCAAAAGAGTTCCAAGAATCATAACTCCATCTTAAAACTATATAATGATACCAATAAATTACACCAAATGGGTAGGTATAAAACTATTTGATGAACCTATATCAAAAAAAGACCTTCTAGATGAGTAAGAGATAAAGTGATCAAACCACTCATCATAGACATAATGACACCTTTATCCTTAGGTGTGTGCTATATATAAAATATTTAGCTTGAATTGCAGCCTTGTGACACAACCTCACTACCTAGAGTAGTTACACTATGTTTTCACTGTATAATTGGTTCCTAGTAACCTATTCCATGAACACCACCACCTTAGCATGGACGACTAGTACTACTCTAACTCCCTACCTGATGTAGAGATATGAAACCATCTCCCAAACCTGTTGTTGGAGCTAACCCCCAACCCCTCAGTGCTGCAGGGTTTTTCTTGTGCAAACATTGCACATGGAAATTCCTAACAATATATTAGCACTCTAATGGTGGTGATCACTCCAATTCCACATGTGTTACCATCTTCCATAGAGATGATAGGAAACTAAACTTACAGTACTCACATCCTAGATGGTACTCATCTCATGGGAATCCTCAAAAAACGCTTCTTACCTGAATATGCAGAACCATTAGGTCGTGAGACTACATAGCTCTTTTATGTTCCCCCAGCTTCCCTTAGGATCCTCACTATATTTAGTTCCTAGTTTTTGATATCTATAATAATAATCAACCTGAACATGTTTACATAAGATCAAATAGCCATTCAGTTACCTTCCTTGAAGCATATCTCCCATCATGCTACATCAGTATTCTATATCAATGAAAAACTCTAATTATCATTAAAGTATTAAGAATACTCCAAAACTATCATAGCCCCCTACTCTAAGATCATGAAATCACAAACGTGATATACTCTCAATAAATATGGGAAAAATTATTCATAAAATCAGGGTTTTTAAATTCTCCCAAACCATATCACACAGTGCATTATCTTGGTTCAAAACATCCCTCCAAGACTTTACTACACCTTAATAATATATTTTGAGAGATTAGCTCTCCAATTAGGAGGTTTCCCAAGATAATCAGTTATTGATAGTGTATTCTCAGTACATAACTCAGTAATAAATATACCATGTTCCCTAGAAAACATGGTTGGATTTTTTCTGTTCAAACACACCCGTCATCTCCACCATAAACAAGGAAGGTTATGTTGCTCCATAAAAAGTCTACATAAAGCAGTAAAAACCCTGATGAAACTATTCCCCAACACCCATTTTGGATAAACCTACTTTTTCCATAGCTAGAACTATTGTAGGATCCACTAGTTGCCTATGGACCACTGACTCTAGAGCATGGTCATCACCACCCTCCCAGTGTACGATAGGCGGATGACACGTTCTTGTTGTGGGGTGGGGAAAAACCAATTATTTTCTAAGTTAAAATATACTATAGTGGATAAACTATGTTGTCTTCGTAGAGGAGCGCTCAACAATCAAGATTGTCGCTTAAAATAATTGAATGAAGTGATGCTATTTTTGAAATTGATTGATTTTGAAAACAATGAAATGAATCAAAATAAATAATTAAATTAAAAATATTAGAAGCAATAGGTAAAAAAATTGATTGAAAATAGTGAGACGCATTGAGTGATCAGGTCAGAGTTGGATTTCCAATTTCAATGTTATCATAGTTTGATTTTATCCATTTATCTTCTTAAAAGATGATTAAAGTGAGATTTCACAATCGCTTACTCTCGCATATTTGATCAACAGTATTGGTGAGAGTAATACAAAAAAATATCTTATTTTGGCCTACAGTAATTCCTTTTGTGAAAGAGTTGCAGCAAATACTCTTAATTAATTTAGGCAATTCTCGGTCGGGTCTTGTTTATCCCAAACTATCTTCAATATTCATTACAACTCTCACACGTACTGACAATCAACAAGTACATGAAAACTAAGATCTTCTCTATTCAATCATATATAGAACAAAGCCTAGAAAGGGAGATAATTTTCATTAAACAAAGGAATATTAACAATAGTATATAAAATCAAATACAATCATATAATATAATATAAACCATTATTACAATTGAAACCAACTTGCAAATGAGAGAAAGACTTTCTTATCATTAATCACATGAACATAAACATTACCAAATTGAAAACCAATCCCTCCCAAAATAACTAATTAGATTAACCCCACCATCGTAAGGGTAATTGAGAATAATGGGGAAGAAGAAGACATTACAAATCTAAGAAGAACAAATGAAAGAAACGTAAGAACAAAAATTTGGATCCTCCAAAATCTGTCCCCCCTTAGTTTTCTTATGTTATGCCCACCAGAAGTCCAAAAAAATCCAAAATAAATTCCTATAAGATGTAGTAAATTGAGTTTTATATTGATCCTCGAAATATAAAATCTGTTTGATAGGTTGAAAGAAATATATGTCTTGATTATTGAGTTTAACCGCTTCTGACCGCCAAACACTGTTTCACCCACTCCACTTGGATGTTTCCAAAAGATTCCATAATGAGATTTATAATTTATGAAATTTAATTTGAACCATTATTTAGAATTCCTCTGTTCACCGCATATTTAATAACTTCATTTTAATCTTGGTTTAAGGATATAGTTCTAATTTAGTGTTGTGGGGTCAATTCTGCCAGCCAAAATTGAGTTCTCCACTGCCTTGATTTTTCTATACCAACAGGTTTTGAATTGAGTCTTGGTCCAGAAGACAAAATTGAATCATACGATAATATGAATCCTAAAAAAGGATTAACTTCAATTGGACCAATATTAAAAAAATTATACCCAAAAAATAGAAGCTATATAAAACTGTCAATTTTAAAGAATTACCCCATTTTCAAATTTAAGCCCAAAACACACCAAAAACATTTAAATGATGAAAATATACATAAATTGAATAATTTTGAGGTATTAAAAGATTGAAAAACATATTAACAAAAATTATAATATTAACTCTATCAATTCCCCCACACTTATCAAGTGGACTCTTGGACAAGTCTGAATGAAAATTAAATCAAAGAAAATTCAAAACACATATGCATGAGATCCACCAATTCAAAAAAGATACAAAATAAATCACGCCTCTTGAAAAAAAAATTATTTCATGTTCTTAATTTTATATTATTAAATATATTTCTTCTTCATTTCTCCTCCCATTCACACAAACACTTACCTAGGTTTTATTATCTCTCGTCACTTAAATTTCAATTTTTTAGCAATGTATTTATCATCCAAACTCATAAAAGGGTCAAAATAGGCTAGATAAATTCCTATATATCAACTTGATGTTAGTCAAATATATATGTTTATCAAGAAGAATTTTCAATGTTGTTCTGTGGATATAGGTTGGTAAAATATAGATGTCAAAATTGTGTGGTTGAATGAAGTGGGATTGGCTCTTTTTGAAGAAAAATTTCATTACACTAATTTTCACACAAGAATGGTTTCGTATTTACTCCCCTTAGTAGGAATTCTGCTCCATCATCATGAAAAATAAAAGGAAATTGAACACCATTTGAAATTCTAGAAGATGAAATTCCAATCTTCTCAAATATGAATTTTCTTGAAATCTCTAGAAATGGAACAACATTCAAGAAAATGATTTTTTTCTGTAGAAAAATCATCTATTAAATATGTGATTTCAACCCAATGATTCTCTCAATGAAGTATCACAACACAATATATCATTCCCCCACACTTAAGTTCATATAGATCATTCAATTTCACATCAGGAGTATGTTGGATTGGGAATATTGGCTTGTAATGTGGCTATCTTAATAGGCTATTCATGACTTCTAATAGTTACAAGGATTAAATGTTCATGGTGGGCCATAATAATGAGGATTTTATTGAAAAGGGGGATTTAAAACCAAATAAATCACTTAATAATTTAAACACATGCACCTCAAAACTCCAAGTTTTGATTGGAATAAATCAATTTCTAGTAAAATCATGAATTTTTTGGTTCTCTCAAAAAGTGAGGTGAATGTAAATAATGTGAAAAAAATATGTTCAGAAGACTCACCGTAATGTGATTTAAAATATAAAGACAGTGATATGTGGTATAGGATTCAAAATTCAGAGTACGTTTCATGAAATTCCTAATGAATTGGACTTGAAACAAAGTCATTTTCAATATTCATTTAAGCTCTGTTTCATGGAATAAATTATTTCTCCCATGGACATGAGTTTCAAAAATATCAAAGATAATAATTTCATCTCAAAAATTCAAAAACACACAAAAATTTATAAATAAACACATAAAACATGAAACAGACACACATTTTGACAAATAAGTAACCTAAACTACAAAGGTTCCCTCCCGCACACCTAAATGATACATTATCCGCAATGCATTCAAATGGATTCAACATGTACGAATATTTGAAAATGAATCACGACAATCAAGAAAATGTAAAGGAGAGGTATGACTAGATTTATTGGTTGTTCAAGGATGAGTTTAATCACCTAAATATTACGCACATAAAAAACATCAAACAAAGGAAGATAATAAAAGATAATAACTTTATTGAAAGTTATTAAAATATAAAAATAATGAGAATTGAAGGATTGATTTTGGTTTAATACCCCAGTGGGGCCTGGGTTTTTACTCCCTCTAGATGGGATGTTTCAATTAGTTATACCCAATCTGATGGTGGGTAAAGTTTCTTTTATGTGAACCACAATATTTCTTCCTTCCATCGTGAACATCTTCTTTCTTGTTGAGGACTTCATGGATATTGTACAAAAAATACATACCTATGAAAATGATATTAAACTTTCATAGTGGGGGTAGGATAAAGAATGAGTCCTAATCTTTATTGGTTTCCAATTTCACAACTTCTTCATCATTCTCCAGCAATTCCTCAAGGAATGTTACATCAAAATAATATTCAAAGGGAAAATTAGAGTGTAATTCTATTTGAATAAAATTAAAACATGGTGAATCAATATCAAACACTTCCCTTTCAATGTAATCATCTTGTGTATATTTTTCCTCAATAAAGTCTACTTTTATCTCATCTTGAACTCCTTCCAATAAATGGTCGAAATGTTTGGGGAGCTCTAGGTGTTCCTCTTCAGGAGTATCTTCTTCTTTTTCCTCATCCACTAAGGCAATAGATGTGTTGGCCGAATCTGAAAATTTCATCCAAGGGGAGGTGATACTCAATTTAGATTCCATATAATCATAATGAAAAGAGTTAAGAAAAAATTTATCTCTCTTAAGTGGCTTGACTTGAATTTCATGTTCAGTATGAGGTTCCTCTTGTAGTTTAATTTCACATGATATTGATAGGTAGGCAGGCTCCTCTATCTTTTCTTCAAATTCCACTGCTTTGGTGGTGTCTTCCTTCAATGGTTCTGGATCTCTACTTTGTAAGGAATATATTGATCAATTAGTTCTTCACACTCATTATGGAATTCATCTATTTCTTTTTGATCTCCAAAATATAGCTCATTAGGCTATACATTTTTCTTGTCCTCCTTAGGTTCATTCATAGTTTCATGTTTTGGCATCATTGCAGAAACATATTAAAATGAAAGTTCTAATGTGTTATCTATTCATGCAATGTTATTTAGAAGTTATTTCATCTGAAATATATCATAAACAGCAGCATATACTTGTTCCAAATGATGGTAGTTGTTACATGAATAATTAAATAATCATTTGAAAAAGGAATGTGAATTTGTTTTTGAAAAGTGTTAAATATTTATAATGAGATTGTGGCACTACCTCCCAGGAAATGGTGCCACGATTTGACACATTCCTATCATGGGGCCTAAAAAACAATTATTTTATAAGTTAAAATATAGTATAATGGTTGACCTTTGTTTTCTCAAAAGAAGAGCACTCAACAATCCAGTTTGTCACTTAAAATTAGAGAAATAAGTGATGTTGTTTTTGAAATTGTTTCATTTTGAAAAAATAGAAATGAAACAAAAGAAATAATTAAATTAAAATATTTAGATGTAATTGGTAAAGAAATTGATTGAATATTGTGAGATGGATTGAGTAATCAGTTTAGGGTTGTATTTCTAATTGCAATGTTTATCATAGTATTATTTTATCCATTTATCTTCTGCTAAGCCGATTAACGTGATATTTCACAATCGGTTCCTCTTATTCTTCGATCAATGGTATTAGTGAAGGTAAACCATAAAAATAACTTATTTTATTATACTCTATATCCTTTCTTGATATATGTTTTTTTGAACAGTCTCAATTAATTTATGCAATTCCTGATCAGGTTTTGTTTGTCCTAAATAATCTTGAATATGCATTACAACTCTCACACGTACTAACAATTGCCAATTACTTCAACACTAATATCTGATCTATTCCATTGTATATAGATCAGAACATAATGAGGTATATAATTTTCATTAAACAAATATGTTACACCCCAATCTTCCATGGTAAGCTTCTCTTTGAAAAATAATGTATCGTGTGTTGTACCCAGCATCGAGTTCTAACACACACCACAACCAATCAAACTAGCCGTTGTGAATAGTAATACCCACTTTTTGAAATTTTATACATTTTATCCTTCAAAATGGACTTCATTTTTGTATCGGGAATATCAAAATTATCTTAGGGTGAATTTTTTGGTACTTTTTGGATAACTTTCATATTTTGATGAATAGTGAAAATTACTAAATTTTAATTAAAGACACATTTTTTAATCGAAATAATTAATAGTGATAAATTATGAATTTGAGTGGTTTTAAAGTATATTTAGAATATATTTTTACCATTTAAATCAATGTTGTTCATTTTACGTAATTTCACATTTAAACCAGACATAAACAAGTGTCAATCATTGGATTGTTATTATTTCTTAAAAACACTCTTTTTGTTTTAACAGTGGGAATTAATTTTAAATTAATTTCTGCCACTTCTGTGTTTTGAAATTAGAAAAATGGATTCCATATTTAGAATCATGAGTTCCAAATGGTGTAAATAGGTAACTTTTATTTTTAGACATTTTGAATAATTACATCGGTAAATATTTTTTTACCATGGTTAAAGGGTAAATCTGGTATATAAGGGTAAAAATAATATAATAATAATAATAAATTACCCTAAAACGAATCCTAACCCTATTGGTTGATACATTTCCGACCATGGGCATCTAGGGGTCTATTTTGGGACCCCATAGATCCACTTGTAAGTGATAATGACACTTTATATTAATTAAGTTCAAGTAATACAAAAATGACAGAAGCATATTTCTTTTAGAAAAAAAATTTTACATAGGGTTATATATGTTATATTGTCGATTATAGATATTAATTAAAAAGATAAAAAATTTCCAACATAATTGTATTATATTTATAATTTTTAGACAATGAATAATTAAATTAATTTATGACACAATAATGATGCAGAATTTTTCTTATTAATGAAAGAATCAAATAATTTGTATTATAAAAGTTAAAATAAATATAATTTGAACATTTTTATGACATCCAAAAATTTTATTGGTTAATATTACATGTTATAATTTCTAAAAATAATTTCACTCTAATTAATAAAGTTGTTAAGACTTTTGAAAAAATCAATTATTAAATAGGTTAAAAATTGACATAAATGAGTTTTTAAAACAAATTTTATATTATTAACTTATATTCATTTCCTAAAAATATATGGTTCAGCCCAAGGAATTATATAATGATAGTTTTATTATTAATGGACCACTTGGGGGTCGTTTTAAATATTATAGTACGTTTTTAACTATTTAATATAAAAATGCAAATAGATATGGCAAATGTCAAACTGTTTAACAAAGAGTTAAATCAAAAAGATAATGTTAATATAGTGACCCAAACTAGTCTAAAACCTATTGGTTGAGTGGTTTTTCGACCTATACCAACCTTAATCTTTAATTAATACATGTTGGAGCCATTACAACCCGAATGTGAATTTATTATAAAATAATATTTATAGCTTTTACTAAGGTGCCCCTCACCCCTCTTATAAAAGGGCACTTCCCCTTCCCTCTAATTCACACCTTAAATGCCTTTTTTCTTGGAAAAAAAACATCCCAAAAATTCACTCAACATCACTCAATAATACCTAGAGGACTTAGTTTGATCTTAAATCTAACCTAAGGAGACATTTTGATCAAATCAAAAGGAAGAACCCGAAGAAGAGGTAATGTTTTCTCCACCCTCTTTCAAATTCTATTATTCATTAACTTCATCTTTATTTTTTATTTCAGTTATAAAATAATAACTATAGTATCTTATATATACTGTGATGATATTATAAATTTGGTATAACCATATTCAGTATTATATCCATCCTTTGAATGACATTTCACCATATGTGTGTACGTATAGCTTACCGTCTCCACGTCGTGGTGTAATTATTATTCAAAACATTATTATTTGGATGGGTATGATAATGATGTGTAATTTTAGAGACCTAAATCTTGAGGTACATGGAAATTACATTAATTTTGTGTAATACTTAATACATAACAAAAACAGACACCAAAGGACCGTAATAGTTTAGTGTCTTTGGAAACTGGTAACACAATCTTCTAATCTTTGTGAAATATCTTCAACATCTCCCATAAATATCTTCCCTTTTTAACCTAAAAAAATTCTTTATATACTTGGGAAAAAACATATAAAGGGTGATCTAAAATTCTCAGTATGTGTAAGCATGGAAAAAATAAAACAAACCATACACATTTGAACGTAAAAACACGAACATAATGTTTAAAAATTAAATTCTTGAGGAATGACATAAAACATGGCAGTACGTAAGGCATAGATCATAATGGAACATCAATCATGACAAAATATAATGTGAATAAAATATGTAATTTTGGCAACCATTAATCACATGATATGATTTTTATAGTAGCCAAGGCATTGCTGCCAAGACCATCTTAGTGGACAAAGTCTCTTTCTAAATCGAGTTCACTCCTCGTTCCAGTCCTGTATCACTGAACCAGATTAACTTACCATTCCAGCCATGTCTATCTCATGAGATATAAATCTTTTCCCAATGCATTTGAGGGAGATATAGGTCCCACCCATCTCATAATGAAATCATTCTTACGTTTTCCACAACATAATCATAAACCATTCATCATAACCCAACGATTAAAATTTGTTTCATAAACATCAACCCATAATAACATAATCCATATAAAAGAAATGGATATCATTTCATCATGAGAAAATAGAAACCATGTAAATCATAGAGAAATTATACATGAAACATACACATATTAAATAAAGTCATCTTAGATGGAAACTGGTTTTGATAAAACACTTGAAATGAAATTTTTGAGGAAAATATCCTTTCTTCTTCAAAATCAATTATCTTTTCACAAAATTCCATTCAATTTTAAAAGAAAAGGATTTTGTTGAAAATTGTAATGAAATACTGTAGAGTAAGATTCATGAAAATAAGTCTTTATGAAACAGTAAAAATCCATTCATGCCTTATAAGTTAAAAAAACATTCTCCTCATACTTTTGTCGGAAAAGTCAAAAAGTACTTCGTCTGGTAAACAAAAGAAATATTTCTTCCATAAGATATGGTAAAAGTTAAAAAAAGGGGAAAATGACTTTAAACATACATGGAAGAAAGGTAAACATTTTATGAAAAAATTTTGAGAACATGTGGACATGGATGATAAACATAACCCCAGTAAATACTTACGAATAAACAATCTCGGATAAAAATGAGATTGGAATAATTATCCCTCACCTTATGTCCGATATGATTTTTACGTATCCAAACCTCGTGTATAATGATTTAAATAATTTAATTTACTTAATACAGAATCATATTCATTATTATGATATCATATATGGTTCACTTATGTCTTTATATTACCCGTTCTTTTGTAAATTCAATGTCAAAGAAGCATTTTGGGTAAAATCCTTTTATTTATCGTACGTGTTTGGTCTTGTTGTTCTTGATATTATTATTACTTATATTATGATTTACATACTTTTAGAATGTAAATAATTATTTATATATCATATATATTCAGTATATATATATATATATATTAAAAAGATGAAAGAAATGAAATACACCGTTCATGGAGACGGTATGCCGTACGTCTGCATGAACGCTATTTTCCTTTCTTTATTAACTTGAATGGAAGTAAGTAGATGAAATATATACATATATATACATAAATCCAGTATCTTAATTATGTCAAATATTTCCTTGTTATTCATTATATATACTTTATAATCATTCTTGAATGGTTAACATTGAGAATGAATCTCATCGCGTCGTGGAGACGGTAATCCGTACGTACGCACGAGCGATGATATCATTCACATATTTATTGAATGGAATTGGAGTGGATGATATAATACCTTATAATCATTATGATGTTATAATAATAATATATAGTTATTATTTACATCATTATACCCATACAATTAAGGTGGTGGTGGAAAAACTGATTACACCACGATGTGGATATGGTATTCCGTACGTACGCACGCGTGGAGATTTGATTTTTTGTAGGATGTATAGAAGGTGAAATAGGGTTGTTTCTTATTTATAATAACATATAAGTATATATGTAATACTTATGTTATTACTTTATAATGAGACAACTAAATAAGAAGAAGTATAAGAAGAACGAAACTTGAGAGAATCGGAAGAAGATATTACCTCTTCTTCGACGTACTTCCTTTAAGCTTCCTCTTATGGAAGTAGAGTTAGACTTTTGAGAAGAACAGAACCCCCAGAATGTTTCTAGGGAAGTGGAGAAGATAAGTGGTTAGGGTTTGGCTGAGCTTCATGGCTTAAAAGGGTGTGAAGATAAGAGGGAATGAGTGCCCATTTTATAAGGGAGGAGAGGGGCACCTTCGGAAAAACTTAAAATATTATTTTATAATAAAGTCATATTCAGTTTATAATAGCACCAAATTGATTTATTTTGAAGCTAATGTGGGGATGGGTCGAAATACTCTCAACCAATAGGTTTTACACAATTTAATGTTACTGTTATAACCTTATCATTTAGATTTAACTCTAAGTTAAATAATTTTTCTTTTACCATGTCTTCTTGTTTTCTTACACAATATGGTTAATAAACTTACTATAACCAGAAATACGAACCCCAAAGGGTTAATTATTAATATATATAACCTTATCTAAGTCATTGGGCCAAACCTTAGATTTTTTGTAATATAATGACTATTAATAATATAATATTTGTTTTAAAAACTATTTTATGTCAATTTTGACACTAATAGGTAATTGATTTTTCAGAAAATCATAACAGCATGATAAGTTCGAAAAAAGTTAATTAACTCAATACTAACATATCTTATTAACCTAGAAAATTAGTTTAATCCATAAAAAGTCTCCAATTACATTTATTTGGGTATTTATAACATCAATTATGTTAATATTTCATTAATATGGTAATTAATGCATCGTCATTGTGTCATAAATAAATTAAATTATTTAATGTAAAAAAAATTATAAATAAAATACCATTATTTAGGAAATCGTTTTATCTTTATAATTAATATTTATTGTCGAATTTATCTTATGTATAACCCTATATTAAAAATGTATTAGTTATTAAACTTTGATTTTAACTATTTTATATCTTCTTTAAATAAAATAATAATAATTGTCCTAATCTAATCCAGGTGGACCTAAAAGGTAATATATTATTTCTAAGGTTGTTTTTGGTCAAATTAAACTTATCAAATATAATTAGTACATGTGTTACAGTAATAATAATATCATTTTTACCCTTAATTACCCTATTAACTTTTAACCGTGGTAAATAAAAGAAAAAAGTTATAATTCACCAAAAATTATTTCTATATTATCGAACCACATTTTAATCATTGATATTAACAGTGTCTCTCGGATTTTCGAAATTCCACTCATAGAAGTGGTAAAATTAAGTATTATGTAAATTTTCAAATTCTCATAGGAGGTGGGTTAAAGACGGTGAAAAGTTCAATTAAATTTTTATATATCTTAAATTATTATAAAATGACTCAAATGAATTAAATTCAACTTATATAGGTATTATGTATCAATTTTGACCTAAAATAAATTTAAATAAAATAAATAATTATTTAAATAAAAAGTTTGTTTTTAAATTATAACCCAGTGTTTTCACTGTTCATAAAAAAATCAATGTTTTCAGAAAAATACCAAAATTTCACCCTAGGCTAATTTTGATATTCCGAATCAAAAAATGAAGTCTATTTTGAAATATAAAATTTATAAAATTTCAACAAGTGGTTATTAATTTTCATAACGGCTTGTTTATAATAATATTATTATAATATCTCGTTTAGTGAAACTCGGTATTGCGTACTACACACGCTATCGAGGAAGGTCTTGATTGCGTGTAATGCAAGCTAAGTCAGGGTTGCGTGTAGTGAAAGCTTTGTTTGGTGTTGCGTATTACATAATCAAAACTTATTTCATTTATGCATTAAAAAACATTTATAGTTAATGTTGCATAGAATAATTTCTACAAAATGAACTTGAAACTGTGTGTAACACTAGCCAAGAGTAGTGTTGCGTATACTACACTCTAATAATGTGTTACCTATATTACAAGTTAATATTGGTGTAGTGTATAATAGAAGACATCAAAGAATTTAAAAATAATATATCTCATAAAATCTCGGGGTGTTACATTCTACCCCCCTTAAAATGATTTTCACCCTCGAAATTCGTTAGGGTTATAAATCATTTACTACATGAAAGTTTTTTCTGTAAAAACCCACATCGTAAATGAAATACTAAAACTGAAGTTTAAAAAACAAAGTAAGAAATGTAATGGTTACCCAGATTAACTCATCACTGGGTTTCCACATAGGAGAACATAGGTGGAAATATAGATATGGACGAAAAATATAACCATAATGTTATGATGGAGAGTGGTAGAGGATGTGGCTATGAAAAAGGAAACAATCACAAAGCCATAAATTTGTGATGATTTAAGGTACCCTCTGATTCATCGGATATAATGACACCAGGACAACATTTTTTGTTTTCAAGATCATTTCCATAAAGTTGAAGATTTTTGAATTAGAAGAAATTCTTACTTGATTTTGGTACAATCTTACTGTTGTTTGTGCCTTGAACAATTTACACTTCATCTCTTCAAGAAATAAAGTTGAATTTGTCATCCATGAAGTGTTAGCAGATCATGCGATAGAATGATAGGTCATTCCATCTATCTCAAACAAAAGGATAGAAAAAGTTATTAAATATATATAATCCCATCTATAGTGAGATTAATTGTATATGGTTCCTCAAATGGACTTATAATTCCCATATCATACCGCTTAATATTATAAAATTAGTTTCTACTAACCAGGGACTTCATGTATGCTAGCGGTAGGTGATAAAGGCAAGCCGCACTTCAGTTGTAGGTTTTATTCCCACAGCGTTGTCTGACGTGATGGGTTGTCGCCCATCCTACAGGTTGTCCTTTTTCTAAAACTACATTATTATAACATTCAATCAATAATATCAAAAAAAATTCTGGCCATAAACAATACTGTCTGATGTCTAACTTAATCTATTCCAATATTTAGGCTTACCCAAACTCATAGTATAAGGAAAAATATTGATAGAGAGGTCATTTACCAAGCATGTAAATACCTTCATTTATCCACCACATATCATAAGATATCTCTTTTTTGTCACATTACAAACATTCAAATTCCTTAATCATGTATTCTTTTGAAAAATGAATACCCATTGAACCTTAGTGAAAACATGAATGATATCAAAAGATAACTCTTTCCTCATACCAAAATCCCAAACTTTCTATATACTCAAACTATGATATAACTTTGTCCTTATATCAGTCATGAGCTCATTAATACTATCAAAAATATCATTATCTCCCTATCCCTTCATTATGCGCTTATCATCTACTTTCCAAAAATATCTGAATAACCTGTAATGGTTACCAGCACCCTTCAAAATAAAATTTCAATTACTTTAGGGAAAACAATAGTGTAACAATCCATATATGTATATTTATCCCATAGTACCATTACCTATACAACATAACCCTTGATAAACATAAATCATTCAACTGCCTTTTTAAACTATTGTCTGAGCATCAACAATTCTTTCATCTCACAGATCATTTGTAGTCTCTTCATCATCATCAACATAAATACTACCCATACATCCATGTTGATTCTATCTGTGAGACTTTCCCTTAGGGAATTGATTTTCATAATGCACAAACATTCCACATTTAAAACATTTAACCATTGTTTATGTCTTAGAAATACCATTATCCTTGTCCATGGTGTTAACTGATCATTTTCCTTTGTAATTACTGGCTTTGTGTCCTTCTTTTCCACAACCAATGCATCTTCCAGTTACTTTGAATCATTCTCCTTAATGTCTCTTCCCACAATATTCACATGGGGAAAATTGAACTTTCTTTCCTCTATTATCATCATGAAACTCCATCTTTCTCTTATGAACTGAGTCAGGAAACTTACCAAAGTAGAGATTATTGATCCTATTATGAGATTGCTGATTAGGCATAATAAGGATGTTTCGCCTTCCAAATCCCATTTCATTTGCTTGATCTTGAATAATATTATTCCATTGTCCATCATATTATCCATTAACATGAATCATCTAGTTTCCATCCATTTTCTATAACCCAAAAAAATAGCGTGAGAGGAATAAATACTGCTACGAAAACAACATAATCAAGGGGAGTACAGTCAATCTCTAACATCATAGTTTTAATCCTAGGTTATTCATGATCATTATCATAATTCTAGGAATATAAACTATACTTATACCTATCCTTTGATACATCCCTAGACATACATTAAAAATATCTCTACGGATTTCACTAAAGTTTTCGCATCCTAGTTTCCAAAGGATAATTAAACCTTTTCTCTAATACCAACTGTAGAGACCCAAAGCATGATGTACATGGCCATTACATTACTTTTGAGGAATACAAAATACATAACAAAAACATAAACCAAAGGACTGTAATAGTTTAGTGTCTTTGGAAACTCGGAACATAATCTTCTAATATTGGTGAAATATCTTCAACATCTCCCATAAATATCTTCCATTTTAATACGAAACACCTTTCTTTATATCATGGGGAAAAGAAAACATATAAAGGGTGAGCTCAGTTTCTCATTAAGTGTAAGCATGTAAAAAATAAAACAAACCATACACATTTGAACTTAAAAAAAATGAACGTAATGTTCCAACATCAAATTCTTGAGCAATGACATAAAACTTGGAAGTACATAAGGCATAGATCATAATAGATCATCAATAATGATAAAATAGAATGGGAATAAAACATGTCATTGTGGAAACAACTAATCACATGATATTATTTTCATAGAAGCCAAGGCATTGATGCCAAGACCACCATAGTGGACAAAGTCCCTTACTGAATCGATTTCACTCCACGTTCCAGTCCTGTATACCTGAACTGGATTAACCTACCGTTACAACCATGTCTATCTCATGAGATGTAAATATTTACCCAATGAATTGGAGGGAGATATAGGTCCCACCCATCCCATAATTAAATCATTATTACGTGTGACACAACATAAACATTAATCATTCATCATAACCCTAAGAATAAAATGGGGTTTGTAAACATCATCCCATTATAACATAATCTATATAAAACAAATGGATATCATTTCATCATAAGAAACTTGAAACCCTGTAAATCATAAAGACATTATACATGAAACATACACATATGAAATAATGTCATCTTTGATGGAAAATGGTTATGATAAAACACTTAAAATGAAATTCTTGAGGAAAATATCCATTCTTCTTCAAAATCAATCTTCTTTTCACAAAATGCCATGAAATTTCAAAATAAAATGATTTTGTTGAAGATATTAATGGAATATTGTAGAGTAAGATTCATGAAAATAAGGCTTTATGAAAACGTAAAAATCTGTTCATTCCATATAAGTTTAAAAAAAGATCATCCTCGTACTTTTGTCAGAAAAGTCAAAAAGTACTTCATATTGTAAACAAAAGAAAGATTCCTTCCATATGATGTGGTAAAAGTAGAAAAACGGTAAAAATGAAATTAAACATACATGAATGAAAAGTAAAAATTTAATGAAAACATTTTGATAACATGTGGACATTGATGATAAACATAACCCTAGTAAATACTTACGAATAAACAATCTAGGATAAGAATGAGATTGGAATAATTATCCCTTACCATAGGTCTAATATGCCTCTTACGTATCCAAACGTCCTATATAATTATTTAAATAATGTAATTTACTTATTATAGAATCATGTTCATTATTATGAAATCAAATATGGTTCACTTATGACTTTATATTACCTGTTCTTTTGTAAATTCCATGTCAAAGCAGCATTTTGTGTAAAATCGTTTTATTTATCGTACATGTTTGGACTTGTTGTTATTGATATTATTATTAATTATATCAGGATTTACTTACTTCGATAATGTAAATTATAATTTATATATCATATATATTCATTATATATATATAATAGATAGATGAATGAAATGAAGTACACCGTTCATGGAAAAGGTAGGCCGTACGTACGCATGAACGATGTTTTCCTTTCAATATTGACTTGAATGGAAGAAATTAGATGAAATATATACATATATATACATAAATACAGTAGCTTTATTATTTCATATTTTTCATTATTATTCATTATGTATACTTTATAATCATTCTTGAATGGTCAACATGGAGAATGAATCGCATCGCGTCGTGAAGACGGTAATCTGTACGCACGCACGAGCGATGATATCATTCCCATATTTATTGAATTGAATTGGAGTGGATGATATAATACCTTAGAATCAGTATGATGTTATAATAATCATATATAGTTATTCTTTACACCATTATACCCATCCATGTAAGGTGGGGGTGGAAAAACTGATTACACCACGGCGTGGAGACGGTATTTTGTACTTACGCACAGGTGGTGATTTCATTTTCTGTAGGATGGATAGAAGGTGAAATATGTTTGTTTAATATTTATAATAAGATTTAAGTATATAAGTAATACTTATGTTATTACTTTATAATGAGACAACTACAGAAAAATAAGTAGAAAAAGAAGGAAACTTGGGAGAATCGGAAGAAGAGATTACCTCTTCTTCGACGCACCTCCTTTACGTTTCATCTTAAGGAAGTAGACTTGTTCTTTTGAGAAGACCATAACCTCAAGAATGTTTCTAGGGAAGTGTATAAGATAAATGGGTAGGGTTTGACCGAGCTTAAAGGCTCAAAAGGGTGTTAAGAGAAGAGGGAAGGGTTTCCCTTTTTATAAGGGAGGAGAGGGGCACCTTTGGATAATATTAAAATATCATTTTATAATAAAGTCATATTCGACTTATAAAAGATAAAAATTGATTTATTTATAATATAATGTGGGGATGGGTCGAAATCCTTTCAACCAATAGGTTTTAGACAAGTATAGGTTACTATTTTTACCTTATCATTTAGATTTAACTCTATGTTAAATATTTTAACTTTTACCGTGTCTTCATCTTTTCTTACACTATATGGTTAATAAAATTACTATAACCAGCAAAAAAACCCCAAGTGGTTCATTATTAATATATATAACATTATATAAGTCATTTGGCCAAACCGTAGATTTTTAGGAATATAATAAAATTTAATAATACAATATTTGTTTTAAACACTGTTTTAGGTCACTTTTGACACTATTTGGTAATTGATTTTTGTGAAAATAATATCAGCATGATTAGTTCTAAAAATGTTAATTTAATCAATACTAACATCTCATATTACCCTAAAAAATCATTGTAATTCATAAAAAGTCTCAAATTGCATTTATTTGGGTATTTATAACATCACTTATGTTAATATTTCATTAATAAGGTAATTACTGCATCGTCATTGTGTCATAAATAAATTGAATAATTTAATATATAAATATTATAAATAATATACCATTATTTAGGAAATACTTTTATATTTATAATTAATATTTTTGTCGAGTTTATCTTATATATAACCCAATATTAAATATTATTAAGTTATCAAACTTTGATTTTAACTATTATAACTCTTCTTTAAATAAAATAATAATAAGTGTCCTAATCTAATCCATGTGGACCTAAAGGGTAATTTTTTATTCGTAAGGTTGTTTTTGGTCGAATTACACTTATCCAATATAATTTTTACATGTGTTAGTGTAATAATAATATGATTTTTACCCTTAATTACCATATTTATATTTTACCGTGGTAAATAAAAGTAAAAAGTTACTATTCACCAAAAATTAAATTTATCTTACTGAACAACATTCTACTCCATTATATTAACTGTGTCACTGGGATTTTCAAAATTACACTCACAGAAGTGGAAAAATTATGTTTTATGTAAATTTTCAAATTCTCCGAGGAGGTGGGTTAAAGACGGTGAAAAGTTCAATAAAATTTTTATATATCTAAAATTATTATAAAATGGCTTAAATGAATTGCATTGATCTTATTTAGGTATTATGTATAAATTTTTAACTAAATAAATTTAAATAAAATACATAATTATTTAAATAAAAAGTCTGTTTTTAAATAGTAACCTAGTGTTTTCACTATTCATCAAAAATTGAATGTTTTCAGAAAAATACCAAAAATTCACTGTAGGATAATTTCGATATTCCGAATCCAAAAATAAAATTAATATTGAAAGATGAAATTTATAAAATTTAAAAAAGTGGGTATTACTATTCATAACAGCGAGTTCATAATAATATTATAATAATATCTCGTTGAGTGAAACTCGGTATTGAGTATTACACATGCTATCAAGGAAGGTCTTCATTGCGTGTAATGCAAGCCAAGTCAGGGCTGCGTGTAGTGAAATCTCCGTTTTGTGTTGCATATAACATAATCAAAACTTATTTCATTTATACATTAAACAAAATCGATACATAATGTTGTGTAGAATAATTTCCACAAAACGAAATTGAAATTGTGTGTAACACGAGCCAAGAATAGTGTTTCGTATACTACAAGCTTATACTGTGTTGTGTATAGTACAATCTAATTTGGTATAGTGTATATTAGAAGTCATAAAAGAAATTAAAATTAATATATCTCATAAAATATCAGGGTGTTACGATAATTGATGTAAATAATAAATATAACATGATAATTATTTTGTATATATGATATAACATCCAATTATATATTATTTTAATATCAAAATAATGATATTGTCGCTCGTGCGAACGTACAGACTACCATCTCCATGAACGCGATGAGATTCATTCCATATTGTATCCATGCAATTATAATTCTAAATTTATGATTAAAAATAATTTTTAATGAATTGATATCATTCGGTATATGAATAAGATACAACATATCCATAACAAACACAACTTATGTAAAAAAACATATAAAAGAAAAGGAGTAATTTAACACCTGAAACGACGATAATACTAAGATATTGTTAACAATGCAATGTTAAAAGATCATATATGATATCATATTAATGTATATAATTCTTTTATAATTTAATAACAATTATTTCACCATTATACAAGAGGTTAAACAACCATCATCCAATGAAAAGTACAAGGTAATGGTTTATTTCACAATATCTTCATTATCCGAGGTTGTTTATAAGTAATTATCTAATGGGACCTCTTTATCATCCACATCCATGTTTCTTAAAAATGTATATCAAATCATTCTTACTATTTTATGGACTATGGGTTAAAGTCATTTATACCCTTATTTTACTTTTTATAAGATGTTTATAGTGGAATCTTTCCGTCGTTTTCCAAAAAAAAGGTCATTTTTTACCTTTTTGACAAAATTAAGGTAAGAATTCCTTTTTTAACTTTTACAGTCGGTGCGGCTATTTTTCGCCGATATAAAATAGTCGAAGCTTACTTTACAAGCTTATAAGAATATTTTCAATGTAAATGTTTTCTTTTATAATTGTGTTAATTTTAGATGATTTCAAAAAATTATATTTTTCTCATATAGTTTTGATTTTATCTATGTCAACATCGTTTGATGTATTTTAAGCTTATTTGTAGTTGATTTATTATGATACAAAATTTCAATATAGTATTGAAGGTTTTGTTATATATTTTACTATGGATTTGGTATTTTTATACCATTCATGGTTTATGAAGAAAGTATTGACATTTCATATGCTAATTTTAATATGAATGTTTATGTTATGTTTAAACCTATTCATATGAGGAATGCATTGGACTTAAAAAGTGATAGGTGGAGCTCGCTATAGCTCTTTGATGCATTGGTAGATCTTGTGAGACAAACAAGTGTCTTCTCACAAGGACTTGACAAAATCATATTTTTAGTCTTTTCACAGGGCCTTGACTATGTGGTTATAATAGTCTAGCATTATGCATTCCAACATTATGAAAGTGGTTGTTGATATTTCATGTGTTAATTCGACTAGTAGAATATCCATGTGAATAATTAAATAGAATTATTAAATTTTATTTCTTCCATGTTATGATGAAGTTCATTTTTTAAAGGATTTTGTTTTTGTTATACATTGCCTTAAATGTTTATGCTTATTTATGAATGTTTCCTGTATATTGTTATCCTTACTGGGAATCTGAGCTCACCGGTTTATATTTTATATTTTTTCTAGGATTTGAAGAAGTATTTTATTAATGACCTGCAAAGATATTATAAGGAGATATGACTGTGGAGACAATATGTTGTTGTAGATTTCACTTTATGTTGTAATGTAAACTTTATGAATGTATCTAGTGATTCCAAGTATACAAAACTAATTGGTATTTCGAGACTTTATATTTTGTGATCATGCCAATGCTATGTAATAATGCACCAACTCTAGATTACTGGGGTTGGGGTGTTACAAATGAAATAATAACAATGGAGTATAAAATCAAATACAATCGTACAAGATAATATAAACTGTTATTACAATTGAAAGCAACTTGCAAAAGAGAGAAATGTTTTCATAAAATTAAGAACATGAACATAAACATTAAAAATGGAAAACCTCACCATTAAAAAACACTCATATGATTTACCACTCCATGGTAATGGTAATTGAGAAGAAGGGGGAAGAAGAAAGCATTACAAAGCTAATAAGAACAAAAGAACGAAAAGGCAGAACAAAAATTTTGATCCTCCAGAATCTTACTCCATAGGTTTTCATCTTTTATGGCCACTAGACGTTGAAATATATCCAATATACCTACTTATAAGATGTAGGAAATTGGGTTTTCTATATATCCTCAAAATATAAGAGCCTTTGCATAGGTGGAAAGGAAGATATATCATGATTGGTGACTTTAACTTCTTCTAGCCACCAATCACTGTTTCACCCACTCCAATTGGATGCTCCCAAAGGATGCCTTAATGAGCTTCAAAATTTATAAAATTTAATTTGAGCCATTATTTGGAAGTCATATGTCTAAAACAGTTGGAATAACATTATTTTAATCTTAGTAGAAGGAGATATTTCTAATTTATTTTGGTGGTGTCTATTCTGCCAGCCCGAATGAGTTCTCCACTTGATTAGATTTTCTGTACCAATGGGTTTCGAAATGAGTCTTGGTCCAGAAGGAAAAATTGAATCCCATGAGAATATGAAGCCTAAAAAATTATTCACATCAATTGGACCAATATTATAAATGTTATTCCGGAAAAAAGATGCTATATAAAACTGTCAATTTTACATAATTACCACATTTTCAAATTTATGCCCAAAATAAACCAAAAACATTTAAATGATGCAAATATACTCAAATTGAATAATTTGGAGGGATTAAAACATTGATAAAAATATTAATAATAATGAAAAAATTAACTATATTAGATATCCTCATGGTGTCTTGTCTTTTCAATTCCAAACACACACCTTAGAAAATAATGTTATTAATAGTTTCTTATGAAAATTGTTGCAATATTCAAAATCATCCTATAAAGAGGTCATACATCCCATCCTACTCTTAAAGAAAGAATAGGTAAAAATTCAAAGTAACAATGTCACAATAGATACTACCTAAATCCCACTCAAAAGCTGAGTCTGGGATGTGTCCTCTATTCAACAATTTCAATTTTCATTTCATTTTCATATTTAGTTCACTTTAATTTTAAAAGGACTATCAAAATGAAGTGTCTCTCCATATACATAATGGACCACACTACCCATGAATCGAAATATGGAATTGACCTAATCCACATCATAACACATTTCAATCCCTGAGACTCATGGTCTAGGAATCAATGTTCTATAATTCGCATCATAGGGAGTCTATTAGATCCTAATCATGAAAACATTTCATAGGATATCATAGGAACTCTTGATACTAACCATTTTCCCAATTCGTTGCACAAAATTTATGTCACAATTGGAGGTAGATATATCATTACACCTATCTAGGAATCATGAAAACAAGAATTGCATCACATATGGAATGATATACTGAAAAACATGTGATTTCTAAAAACTGACTAAAATGATGCATAAGATGAAATACCCTCTTCTCAATGGGTTTCAATAAAAATAGAACCCACAATCATATTATTGAACAACATCACCATTAATATTCATCACCCAATGGTTGAATCAAATCAACTGTAATAGCCAAAATCAAAGAAACATCAATATTCATTCTAGTAAATTTGTCTTCTTCTAGTATGTGGTTTAACTATTCCCAGGAACATCTCATTGAAAAATTGAAATTCCTTTCTATCCCTATCAATTATCTCTAAAAAACAAACGAATAAATGAATCCTCCTATACCACATTCCAATTTCCTAATACCAGATTCCAATCAATAGTGTCATATTCCTAGATAGCTACATTGTGTCAAGTGGATCTCTACATACACTAAAGGGTATTGACTAGTATTTAGGGTCAAGAATGTGTTAATAAGGAGAATATTAACTATTATCATAACACAATTGTATAAATCAATGAAATAAATGGATAAAACACATACATTAATTGAATTCATATAAACATCCATAATACTGAATATACAAAAAATTCCAAAAGGAACATCATATAGATATGGTAATGATACAATTCAGGTCTCTTAAAATCATCTAAAATATGTATACATGGAATTTGTACAATAAATATATCAAAATACCAATATTTAAATTCTCCAAATATCATCATGAGCCTCATCTCGGTCATGTGGTCCATCGGTCCTATGCATGACATAATGTAGGAATTGAACTATGGGTTCTTTTCTGAGTCCCTACATAGATCATATAGTCTTTCTGAGTACCCAACTCTGGCCTGAATAATGTGTGATATATAATCCCAATATTTCATCACCCAATGTTCAATAAAAAATACTATTTTTACAATTTAACCAGATAAAGGATCCTGACATTTATATCACACGTAAGTATTAAATAATAATAATTTTCCCATTACATGTACACTAAAAAACATGTGACTCCAAATATATATACAAGGATCCATGAAAAACAAGGGTCAAGATCATATCAAAATGTAGTAGTACTGTAAAATGAATTAAAAACCATGGCCAATTCATACGCACAATATGTTATATTACCCATATATATAGTCCATACAAAATGAAATACCATATCAACCATGGAAAATCCATGTAATAAAAAATGTCATATCAACTGCAGTCTCACCTTTGAATAAAGAATATCACATTTAACATGCCTGTTACATATAATAAAAATTGTAGTACCCCTCATGGATAGATCCTAGGTATTTAACACAAAGGAACCCCTTTTGATTCCCAAGAGCATCTCAATGGAAAAATGGTAACGACATAGGTGGATTCCAAGGCTCATGTCAACTGAAAATGTCCAATGTGAGTCCAACAAGATAGATCCATGGGGTAGAAATTCCATTGGCATACAATGGAATCACGTTTCAAGGAGGATACATGTCTATGGAATCTTCTACCATTAAACAAGATTCATGGTTGAAACTTCCCTGGAATCTAAATTGAATCAAGATACATGGTCTACTAACCAAGCCATCAATTACAATTTCAATTAAAATCACATTCCATTAATAAACTCATAAGAATTAAAATCCATGATTATACCCACTCATATAAAAATTCACATTCAAATAATGTCTATGTTTTTAGCAACACATACAAAAAATCCATATAACCATTCAATCAAAATCATCAACATGAAAAGGAGAAAATATTTATCTCTATAAAATAAATTCAGTTAAAATCATTTATATATGGGATTAATATATCAAGGAAATCTCAAAACACACCCCTTTAATGGTTAAACTAACGTAAAAGGCATATTGAACACTCCATGGGAGGCCTCGGTTAGTTCAACTAGCTCTAACAAGTCTTAACGGAAACGAAAGGGAATCCTGAGCATGTTCAATTTCATTTAATTCAAATTTTCAGTTAATTTTCTGAGATGTTTCAGAATATAATGAGATAGGAACAATTAAAAATATCTCAATAATGTAACCAACCACTAAAGTTTTTAATAAAGACATTTTATTTTTTTAAAAATATGTTTTCATCAAAAATGAACTTTATTCCTTTTTTGAGTGAATTTTATAATTAATTTGAAGAAATTTTAGAAATTTTCTTTTATAAAATGGAAGAAATATTTTAAAACATATTATAATAGTTATCTTAGAGTTTATGTTTTGAAGTTTTCTAAAATGATTGATATTTCTATGAATTGTGACAATTATCATTTTTTCAAATAATATCATTTATTTTCATTAAATCAAGATATTTCAAATCTCATGATATTTTGGTTGTATTATGAATGTGTAATATTAAATATTTTATATATATTAATTTAGATAATTTTATTTAAATCAGTAATTTTCATGATTTTGGTATAAGGTTATTTTTATGCTTAAAAGACATCTTTAAGGATACTATTTTTAAGTGAATAATGTTTATCCATATTAATTAATGTAAATAACCTATATTAAGGAAATATTTAAATGATATTTATATATTATATATATATTTAATTTAATTTAAATTCATAAAATAATATCATTCAATCATATAATAAATATTAGATCTATTTCTTGAATAATGCATTTCATAAAAAAAATACTTTTTTCAGGTGTTGTAGGATTAATTTAAATATAAACTCTTCCATTTATTTCAATTGATTTTTAGAAAATGGATTCCATATTTTAAATTATAATAATTACTGTTAGGAAATAATTTCAACTTAATATTATTCATAGTAAATAGTAAAATAGTAAAAATTAAATACAATGGTAATGTTTAAAATGGTGTTTTATGCATTACATGTTTTTTGTTAAAAGTAATTTTCCTCAAAAATTGTTCTTTGTTTTATAAATTTTATTTATTATTTGTAATAATATGGTTCAAATTATATAATAATGATAATTATATTTTTATCATTAAATGATAAAATACCTACATAAAATAATTTTTATCATAGTGAAAACTAAAATGGAAAAAAGTGAGTAACCTTATAGGAAATGAAAATAAAATTTTCCAAACATGGTTATTTTAGTTTTGTTAATGTGGATAAATTCTATATTCCCTCCACATAAACCTTTATCAATTTTTAATTCACTTGTCTTGATATGACCTTCCAATTTTTGATTACTATTGGGAATTTATAAAAATATCACTCCTCATTTATAAAAGGTAACATCCTATCCCCATTACATGACACTTGAAATTCACTTTTTTCTAATAACCACCCCCATACCTACCTTATAACGCATCCACATCCTAGAGGCCATAATGTGATTATAAATTCTTCCTAATAAGGCTTTTGTTGTAAACATAAAGAGTTTTCCCAAAAAGATGTATAATAATTAACCATTCATTTTAGTTTCATTTCATCCTAAACCCAATTAAAATTTAATTAAATCATGCTCGTGTAGTAAAATAATTATCTCCAATAGAATTAAGTGTTATTATGTTAATTTCATAAATTAAATCCCACACATATTCTAGAAAATGGGAAAATAAACAGTGTTTTGTGTGCATGGTGGATGACAGACTCACGAACCGATTTATTAATTTTCCATCATTTCCTCTCATGTATATTTTTGATGATTTATTTTAACTAAATATATTATATTAATTAAATATTTATCATTCTGTGAAATTAATATGTCATATAATTTCTAAATTTTATATTGATATAAAACTGATAACGTCATTCATGTGGACCTATGGATTTCCACCTCCACGAAACGATGTGATTCATTTATCCAAAAAACATAAATTGGATGGTATATAGATGTTCATTTTGAGAAGTAATATTACATTTATAATATAATTATAATTAAATAATGATACAATTTTCCTCACATTCTATCCACCGTGATCTTTTAAAAATGAAAAATGTTACAAATACATATATACGACCAAAGGTCTTCATGATTGTAATGTTGCTCAATTTGCATAACCATAATTCTAGGTTGTTTTTAAAAGTATAATTTATTTAAAAAAATGATAATTATTTCTGAATTATTTCATCAGAGATGATTAGATAATGATCCCTTTTACCTTAGTTAACATTCCAAAGTGATTTTGAACATATGAGTTGAATGTCATCAAAACATCTAACATGAAACCAAATGATAAAGTATTTATATATAAAAGTATATTAAATAATATAAAAGTAATAATAAATATTAAAAAACATATTATGTAATTATATTATTAACATAATAAAATTATTTAGGAAGATAAATAATGCACATGACATGTCAGGCTTGATGCAAGGGGTCTCTCTAAACCACCGTTTTCTTTGGGTTACGATCATTCTCTCTATAACACCCTTTATCACTATCATTAAAGATATGAAATGATTCTACATTATTTTTATATTTCACCCACATATATACTAATAATATCATCCCTTGCATTATTAGGCTAATACATACCTTATGATCATTTCTCAAATTCCATAATTATGAAATTTAATTTTATTATGATAATAGCTAAGATTGTACACCCAATTTTATATCCATAAGAAATTATTATATTTATAAATTATGATTGATTTTATTTTTGTGTAAAAGGTTAATATGGATGTGCCCTGATGTCACACAAATGTATTGGGTAATGATGTTGCCTCATGGGAGATTATTTATGGGATTGGGGAGTAAACATAATCCATTATGGTACTTTGTCCACCATGTGATATTGTCTATGAAGTAAACCTTAACTCATGTTTATGTCTTGTTTTTTTCTTCCATGTTCCTTATGTTTCTAAGATCTTATGATGGAATTTTATTTTGTTTTTCCTTCAAAATAGTTATATATTAGCCTTCCATTTTTGTGATATTATGTTATATGATTGAATTACACATTTTGTTTCCTTATCATTAATATTCCCTTATAGGTATTTTTAGATCACTCCCATTTTTTTGTATTCCCCATATTATTCTATTAATTTTTAAAAGGTTAAATGGATTTCAGATCTCTTTTTGGATAATAAAATAATTATTTCATTTTTTAGTTTCCATTTAATTTATTATGAACCTAGTTCTTCAAATGTAGATGGACTCATTATATTTGGATTCTACTCATTGGATATTTATTTTTAAAGATCATGTAAAAATATTTATAACGTCTTGTGTATCGATACCTAAATATTATTTTATCAAATCATGACTTTTTATATAGTTATTAGATCCTTTTTTACCATGTTAATTTTTATGTTTGTTCATGTTGTTACATGACAGACCATGTGGTTAGCCTTCTGTTCATGTGGTCACTAATTTGTTCATATAGTATATTTTTTTTAACAAAAATTAAATTTCTTGTTCATGTGGTTGATGATTCATTTTTTAGCTAAGTTGAACCATTTTTCCTGAAATTGATAGTTTTTTAATGTGGTCATTCTTTTGTTCATGTGGTCGATCCTTCAAATGAGAACTTATTTGTTCATGCAATTTGTCAATTCGTCATATTGTTTGTAGTGTGTTTATAGATTTGATGTTCATGCTCAAATATTTACTCCTTCTAGTTAATATATATGTTCACTTCACAATGGATATCTTCATGGTCAATCTTCCCCTTAAAAATAAAATATATAATTTCCCCTTGAATGATATAAAACATCTTTTTAATGAAAAATAAGGAAACAAAAAATAGGATTAATTTAAAATATTATTTGATAATGATAATTAATATATTCAAATTACATATTATTATTGGATTTAAATTATTTTTAAAAAATATAATTAAAATATAAATAAATACAAACCTATCTAATGGAGAATTAGAAAACGAATTTGATTGGGTTTTTTGGAAATTCATAAGTCGCATTTATTTTTTGAAAAATGACAGATATTTCGCTGTATTCAATCTACATGATTTCTAATCAGTCAGGATGATGCAAATACTTTTATATTATATATTAAAACCCATTAATGATAAACTAAATATTTTTCCTATGAGTTTCTCGCATGCCTCCGTCACTTTAAGACCAATTATTTTGTACTGAAAATCATGATGTTTTCACATGGTAGGGAATTTGTTTCTTATGTTTATTTTATGAATGTTGTTTTCGAGTCATTATTAAATTTCCAATATTTATTGAGATTGTATTAACTATGATATGATCACAATATAATTTTATCAATGATTGATAAACATAGTATTAAAATTCTTGTTCTTATTTCTTAATCAAGAAAATTATAAGGATTAGATTATGATGAAAATGGATACTGTAGAACGTTGTTAATATATTATTATTATTATTATTTCATAAAATTTAAATCTTATCCAGTTTAAAAGATATTTTATATTTTGGATATTATGTATTTGATGTATTTTAATCATAACATGTTATAGTTAATTAATATTTCATGCTATTGGCTTTGAACAAATTTTTAGGTTTCTGTGATTGTAGGTGTTTTTAGTTTTTATTGATTATTATTCATGACAGTTTTAATTTAATATTCTATCTACATGGATAGGTTTTTTAGTTATTTATAATGGTTTAATTTCATGAAACTTTTTAATAAGGTAACATAATTAATATAAATTGATTAAAGGAAGAGGACTGATAAAATAATTAACGCACTTTATAGAAACTATTTAAATATTGGATATTTGTTTAAAGAATGTTATTATTTGTCTCATATATATTTTAAACTACTTCCTTTAGGTTTCTTGACGAATAAACCCAATTCATAGTAAACTAGTTACATTAGTATGTTAACTAAAATGTTTGTGTCTAAAGACAAATATTTGGGATTGAGCAAGCCCATTCGTTTTTGTGGGAGGCGTGATTACCTTAATGTCGGGGTTTGAGTTACCTCTATTATGTTTGAAAAATACATTTAATTTGTTGAAATTATATGAGATGATTAGAGAATATATGATATTGATTTTGAAACTATTTTGGATGTAATTATTGATTTGAAATGGGATGGAGGCCCGAGATTGTAGTGATAGTTGATGTCGGTGATGGCGGGATAAATTATGTTATTTTCAATGATGCGTGAATGATAATCAGGAAGACCATACATGTTCAAAATTGGAAATTATCAACATCATGTATTATTTTTTTTATTCATTTAAATTATCTATTGGATAGATGTTAAATCATTAGGTTAAAACTATTAGGAATATTTTTAATCATTTAACAATAAGTGTATCTTGGTTTTCATATCTTAAGATGAAGACCCAAAGTTCTTCGATAATTTCGAATTTATGAAGGAATTATTAAATAAATGGGGATGATCCATGGAGATAATAAATTATTATGAAATACTTGAAATATAAGAATAAAATATTATGTCCCTTAATGCACATGGAATAAAATATTAAATAATTAAAATTAGAAATAAATAATGAATAATAGTAATTAATACTTATTTAATTAATATGGAACATTGATATTTCTACACATGTTTTAGATATAAACATTATTGTTGGTAGTTGGGTTTCTTTTTTGATAGCAACGGTAGAATATTCTAACACTGGGTAATTAGACATAGTATATTTGTATCCAATATTTTGTATCCAATATATTCTATAATTTTATTATTTAAAATGCATCATTATCTTCTTCAAGAGGGAAGTAAAAACCCAAATGTTAATGATGGTGGGGGAATATATATGGGAGACTCTTCTATATCCCCTTCTCTCGCATTGAAAATATCTTTGAATTAGTATATCCAGGGATATAATTGTTTATTATATTGGGTGAGATCCTACACAGGTTGTGATGGTTCTTGATATTACTATACTTTTATAAGATTGTTTTAATGGCTTGAGGTATAACACATAATTCTATACAGATATGGGGTTTCCACATCCCATAGGTTTACTTTCATGTAATGTGATGTCTTGAGGTATAATAAATTTAAATTAGATATAGCGGCTTCCAGAATACAACCTGGTAACATCTGAGAAGGTTTCATGATGTGAAAAATAGGATAATGATTTGAATATAAGAATTAATCCCAAAATGAGATGTTGGGCCCCATGTAGGACAATGTTAGTATGGGTGTAGGCTCTACTCAAATCATTTATGTACTGAATTATGGAAGTGATAATCACATGATGTGTGCAATTGTGGCATGAGACCTACAAACCAGTGGGGAATTGGAAGTGATGTACATTGATATATATATATATATATATATTCATTTTATAAATAATTCTTTACATTTTTGAATTACTATGTGAGTGAGGCATGAAATGTTCTTGAAAAATAAGAGTACTTAATTTGGTGATGATTTGGTTTCAATTTTTTTATTCACTATGATTTATTATAATTCTTTCACAGCTTTGTATGGTAGGATTCATTCATGATCCTAGTATTTTGAACTTTTATTTTTTAGTTATATATATTAATGATTTTATAGGTCTTCAAGAGCTGGTTATTGATTAAGCTGGGAATTACTAGATTAAGGATTTATACCAAAGATGATGGATCATTTTGGTCAATGCATATAATTAAAAATTTAGTAATTTCAATTTTTTTGTTGTTTCAGTTTTATGAAATTACATTTTTATTGGGATATCACTATTTATACACGGTTATGGTTGGTGGTTTTTGTTATTATCTCTCACGCATTAAATCTATATTGAGGTTTATGTGTCCCATGTTTTGGACTTATATACCCTAAACGCTATTCAATAAATTGTGGTCTATTATAGGTGTAATTTGGGGGTGATCATATACTTTTTTTCATTATGAGATGAGGTAGGGTCCCTTTAGAGGGAGTGTTCATTAAAGAGTGGTTTCATAGATTATTGTTAAGTGAAAGGATGGATTTTGGAGTAAATTACTAGTGAGTGTGAATTGTATAGTAGGGAAATAGTATTTTCTAGGATTAGTGTGTATTGTAAACATGGGAGTCCACTTATTACTTCGAATTTTAGCCCCCACCACCCCTATAATATGATGCAAGGAGATTTAAGTATATTAGACATGCTAAAAGATGTGATGATGCTTGTGGGGGTAGAGACTGAGGTAATGATGATGCATTATGATTTTCTGATCCTTTATTTGAATGAGGTAGAAAATGTGAAATTATGTTAAATTGGATTATTTAATTATACATAATAAATTATGTATTTATATTAAGATATCCCAATTTTACTTTTCTTTTGTAGATATGGATCCACGTAAACATCCTCATCAAGATCATGTTGAATAGGTTCTAGAGTGTATTCTAGAAGGTTCCCATAGTTTGAAGGTCGCTGATGATGAAACATTTATGAGGACACTCCAATTTTTGGTTTTTTATTGACTGCTGAAGTATACCTGATCTTTTTTTTATTGAATGGTTTTGGATTTTCTAGGGGGTAGAGAAAGCCATTATTTTGTTTAATTAATATATGGAAAAATGATTTTATTTGTCTATGAATATAACATATGGTTCATGTTGAATGTCTTGGATTTATTCCATAGTGTCATAAGGATTAAACTTTTGTTTGGTAGAATTTTAGAAATTAGTTTTAGAATGAGTTTCACTCTTTGATCAATGAGGGAAATTATCATCGAGAGATTATCTCCATTTTCAAGTGAGTTATAATGTACGAGTGTTCAGTATTCAATACAATAATCATTTACATAATTATTCACACCTTATTCTAAATAATTAATCTTTCTTAGAAATTTATTTAATTATTTACACCCAAATATTTACCATTAGGCCACTATGTTCATGTTTAAGTCATATCTGGATGTCCTAGAGAAGACAGATGTCATTGATAGGATTTTTGAAAGGACCATATAATTATGAGGTTAATGTCATTTAGATTTTATTCAACACATATCTATGACTAGTTCTCAGTTTCCTAGTCATATAAAGAAGTTTTAGTTATCAGGTGAAAGGATTCATCTATCAAAAACTCATTTCATATGGGGTATAAGTTCTTAGACCCATTTAAATAGGTTGGGTGTAGTTGTTTTTCTTTTTATGGTTTTGTAAAAATAAGTGAGAGTTAACACCCTTTATCGATAGTCAGTGTGCAAATATTAGGTAAATTTATACACATTCATTGCATCATTTTCATCTACTACTATAGTTTTATCTATTGAAATAATGATAGAAAGGTGTTCTAGATTACGATCAGTAGATAAGGTATATAAAAAGTGAAATATATCCCTATGATTCCCCTCACCCTTAGGTGTAGAGTTAATACTTTCATCATGGAGGTGTGCATCATCAGTGCAAGATAGGTTGTGGAGATGTTTGTGTTTAGATTCATTCCTTAGCTTCTCTAAGTCATGGAACGAAAATTATCATGTGAGATACAATCTACCTATTTTCGACATGGGTTTATGAATATTATGATTCAAGAGAAGTCTAATACTTTATTTCAATGTTATTATTTAATTCTTTGTGACTTGATGTTGAAATACATATAGTTACCTTAATGTTTATTTTCAATTTTGTGGTTGTTCAAGATTATGTGATGTGTGAAAATATTTTGAATTGGTGTTGGAGAAGAAACAATCTTAGGGGGGGCTTACTATATTTAAAAATTCATCCACATAACATCATCATTAGGAAGTATTTTGTGTATTTGGTGTAGGCTATTGCGAATTTATTTAGGAGGTCTTTCATATTCTATGTTGCGGATGGAGATCGAGGAGTGTTTTTTAGTGATCAATACCCTCAGATGGGTTGGTGGCATGTTGAGTCATTATATAAATTTATAAATGAGCTGATGCTGATTTCTACAGATGATCTATCAGTGGTGTTTCATGGGTTGGTATTAGAGTGCATGATTTTTTCCTAGAAAAGTTTGTGACATTTCCCCCCACATTTAGAAAATTATTTTGAGATAGAGATGAAATTTCGAATTTCTATGATATTGATGTATCTATATCAGATATACCTTTATAAGTTTTGGGAGTTTCATATTCATATTTACTATCTTATACATAGAGGATTAATTTATCATAGCATTTCCCCTTTGTGTGCTCTAGTTATATTAGTAAAAAAAGAAGATAGAAGTTTATGGTTGTGAGTCAACTAACACTACTTGAATTTTTTGGTGATGAAGAAACCCTAACCTATAACACTAATTGATGATTTATTATATTAGTTTAAGGTATATGGTTGGTACAAAAATATTGATTTATAGTCAATATATTATATCATATGTGGGAAATATGATATAATATCAAAGAATTAATTTAGATTTTATGGGGAATACATGTTCATTGTGATGTATTTCTGTGTTATGAACACTATAAATTTGTTCATGGGACTGATGAATGTAGTGTTCCATGAGTTATTACACCAGTTCATGGTTGTCTTTATCAATGAAATCACTATGTTTCTATGCCAATGTAGGAGCTTGCAAAGTATCTATAGAAAATTTTGGGGTTTCTCTAGTTTCAACAACACTTCATAAAGATATAAAAGTGTGATTATTTATCATATAAATTCCATTTCATGAGGAATATCATAACATAGTGTAATATATCAACCCATATTAAGATTATTATGGTCATGGATTCTTAGTTAACCCCCAAGATTGTTTCAAATGAACATAGTTTTCTTGGTATCCCTGAATATTATAGGAGGTTCATGTTTGGAATTTCCTAGATTTCAACTCCTTTGATAGCGTTGTCTTAGAAGAATCGAAAGATCATATGAACTGACTTGTTCTAGGATTCATTCATTTATTTTATGTAGAATCTATATAGTTATTTTTCTATTAAATTTTCTAAAGAGGATATTGTATTTGAGGTTTCTTTTGATGCATTATGTATAGCCTGTGGTTGTTTGTTGACGTAGTAATGGTTATTTATCTCCTATGGATCTCAAAATTTATAGTCTCATAAAGTTAGATACATCACCAAAAATAATGTTTTTTTTCTTTTATGATGTGGTAACAATTCCTCAATTGTTAATACATCAAGTTATTTATAGATCAAAAGATTCTAAAGTGTGTTATCTCCTTATAAAACATGAACTTGTAGTAGTGATGGTGGATGGTGTATTAAATGAATAGAACATTAATACTTACTATAAATGTGGTAAGGGAAAATTTTAATGTATTTTCATGATTATTATGTCTCTTATTGGTGTTTTGTAAGAATTTTGTGACTCTTGGAGAGTGTAGGAAAAATCGGAACCATTGTACATTGGCATGGTAGAAGTCGATTGTAGAGGATACATTTATCAGATGACATTGTCGTTATCCCAATTGAAGAAAGTAGAGGAGTATCAGCTGATGGATTTTAAGGTAGAGGTTTTCTTTTATCGACCTAGTTGTGTTGATTCCCCTAAGTCATAGTTATAGGACCAACAATATTGGGTTCAGTTCAATGAGAATTTTTTTGTTCCTTTTTCAACGGATGAAGTGGGTTTTTAAGAAATCAATCGTTCAACCTTTACAGTACATCCCTGAGTGATGAATATGTATCATTATTTGAGATACAAGATTTAGTGGTCTGATATGAAAAACTCAGTTTCATATTTTTTTCTCTTGGTGTTTAGTTTTCGAGAAACTAAATTTTGAGCATCGTGTATCTAGTGGTTTGCTTCATCTTCTTGATGTTCTCCAATGGATTTTTGAGGAAATATAAATTGAATTAATCACAATTTTACACAAATACCATGGTGGTTATGATGTTATATTGTTAATTAGGTACTTCTTGATATATTCAACTAAATATTTAGTGATTAAGGAGTTGATCATTTTGGAGGTTTTTTATTAATTACCTGGAGAAGGTGGTGGTGCTTCATGAGGTTTTTAAGTACATCATCTCTAAAAATAATCCCTATTTTACCTCCACAATATTGAAATGTCTCCAAAATTCCTTTAGATCCTAGTTATTTCATAGAACCCCTTTTTATCCATATAAAATCGTTAGATAGAATAGAATATCTAGACGTTAGAGGATATATTGAGTGCATGAAATATGGATTTTTGAGCATCGCGGGTGAGGAATGGTGGAGTTTTCTTGTAATAAATTCAATCACTCTAATATTCATATAACTGATTTTAATAATTATATAGATGAAAATTATGATATCCTTTGTACATGATCAGGGTTAGAGATTCAGTGGTTCTTGGGAATAAATTGGTTTCAATCATGATATAAAAGGTTAGGATGTTCTACGAGTGAATGACATTAGAACAAGATCATTATAAGTCCTATTATGGTCATAGGTGTATTCCTATAGATTAAGATGTTTGATATCAAGTGTTTCTAAAGGAACATCCTCATCATTGATAGTAAAGATTAGTGGAGAGGGTAAGATTTCTCCTTGTTATGTTAGAACTTTCAAGGTGTTATCATGCATTGGAGCTATGAAGTATATTTTATCACTACCCTCATAGATGTTCTAGATTCATGATTTCTTCCATGTATCATAGCTTTAACAATATCCTCAAAATATTATTATATTATTGACTAGGGGGAGATATATGTGAGTATGGTGGGACAATTTAGGAATGACCTATTATGATTCATGAATTTTTGGAAAAGGAGTTGAATATGAATGTTATCCCTTTGGTTTATGTCTTACGGTAGAATGATATCTTATAAGATAGAACTTGATAGTAGGAAACACATATGTCCACTAAATATCAGGGTTTATTTTTTTGTTTTTCTTAATTCCTTTCTATTAATTTGATGTGTTTGAACTTATATTATTTTACGGTATTTTTTCTATTCCACAATTATGTTTCATAGTTATGTTTTTTTATTTATATATAGTATGGTTCTGTTATTGATATAGATGGATCCTTGAGAAGTATCTCATGGGTTGGCTGTTTATACCCCTTTCTCTTCTTCTATTTTTGGTTTTTAATTCTTGTGTATGAAATTTTTTTGAAAGGTATATGATATAGTTTACATGTTTTCTAAAACCCTTCCTTTTTTTCTTAAATTATGGAGGTGTTAATAGGGCTATCAAATCCTTCTTCCCTTATTGATTTTTTTTTACAATCACATTTAACTAACCATGTATTTATTAGATTGACTATGTGGTTAGTTATTTTTTTAAAGAATGGTCATTTATTCATGTTGTTGATAGTTTTTCTAAAATAACTTGACTGACCATGTAGTCAATTGATTATTTTTATGGTCAATACTTTTATTTTCAATTGATTGATCCTTTGTTTTTTATCTAGTAGTTTGGTCATCAGGTGGATCCATTTTTCTTTTGGTCAATTCTTCATGTGGTAGCTTGTTAGTTTATATGGTCGATAGATACTTCATGTGGTCGACAGTTTGTTCATACGGTTGGTTATTGTGGATGATTTTCAACTTCTTGCAGTTAATCCTTCAGTTTTCTATTAAAATTGAACCTCATGTTCCTTCATCCTCTTAAGAAAGAAATATCAATTTGTCATAGAATGACAGAAGACCTCTTTTTAATGAAAAATAATGAAATAATTATCTGAAAAGGGGTATATACAACCTAAATCAATAAAAATAAGTTATATCTTCTAATTCCTTAAGATTAAGGGATTTAAAATATTCATATAGAAGGTAATTGAAGTGAATTTAATTTGAAAATAATTATTGATGATGTAAAAAAGATGATTTGACTAGTTTTTTTGGAAATACCTGAGTGATTTACATCTATTTTACAAAAAATTAGGGATCTTTCCCATCAATCATCTAGGATCCTATCTCATAACTCTAGATAATCCAAAACCATTTATCATTGAGTCTTAACCGTGATGAAATAAACACGAGCTTCATCTTGTGAGTTTCCAACCTAGATACATCACCTTTTTTCCCCTATTTTTTGAGCAACGATATCGATATGCATTCAGAAGGTCCAGGATATATTTAGTCTTTTGTGTTAGTTGAATAACATATTTGAATCCTGACTTATCATACTTTGTTTAATCTTACGGCATTAACCATAATATTATAATAAGATAATGTTATCAAATAAATTTTAATGGATTATTGCATGATCTTTTCTTATTTCATTATCTAAAAAATTAATTGAGTATGATAATGAAAAGAATGAAAATAGTAAAATATTATAAAATAGTTTTTATTATTAATATTTAATAAACTATAAATCACATGTAGTTAAGATAGTATTTTATATTTAATAAATTATAGAATAAAAATAATTGAATTAACAATTTTTATTTGTATTTAATATTAAATGATATGGTGTTTGAATAATTATTTGTGTTTTTTGTAATCGAATGGGTTTTTACATTTTACATGATGTTTCCTCTTGATATTTATTATATAACATCTATCTATGTTGAAGTTTTTTATTTACTATCCTGGTTTAATTTCACGTAATGGATAAACAATGTAAAGCTAGTAGTATTAAGTGATTAAGGGAAGATTCATTTTTATAGAACCCATTTGAATAGGAGAAATTTTCATAAAGCCTATTATTTTTCATTTCCTACCAATTATTAGATTTTTCTTTAGATCAATTTAGGATTAAAACTAATGAATAATGAACTAGTTATTTTAAGATGATAATGAAAATATTTTAATTCTAAATTCAAATCATCAAGGATTAGTGAGTCTCTTATTTTTTTCATAATTCTTAAAAACCTTGATTCCCTAGACCGAGTCTCCACTATTGAGTGACGAAAATACTATTTACATGAATTATTGAACAGTAAAATTGTTTATTTAGAACCCATTTTGTTTGTAAATGTTTTATGAGTAATGGGATGGAAGATTTGGGGTTGTTTTGATGGTTGATGCTTATGTTGTTAGGATGGATTATGAAGATGATGTCAGGATGGATTATGTTATGTATAATTTTGTGGGAATGGAATTGGGTTTTTGAATATGTGTCCAGATAAGGGCTTCCGCTCCGACATATAAATTTTCTTGATGATTTCAAATTGAAATTTTTACTGATTATAAATTATTGTTTTCCAATTGTTTGTTGTAGTTTACCTATATTTATTTAAATTGAATCATGGTTTTGGTATCATAGTATAAATTCCTTGATTCCATGAATATTTAGAAATGATAGAAGAATTCATAAATTAATTGGTATGTGTTTTGTTGATCATATATGATATTGATGTACTTAATAATATAAGCAAGAAATATTGTGTTTTGGAAGAAAATAGCATAGAATATTAACTTATTAATATTGTAAATTAATATTACATAATATTAATTATTTGTTTTTGAATTAATTAATATGTGACAGTGATGATTGTACTCATGATTGAGATCTAAACATTAGTGGTGGAAGCTAGGTTTCCTATGAAACAACATTAACAAAAGATTATAATGCTGGTTAATTAACCATATTATGTATGTGTCTAATATATTATATAGTTTTTTATTTCATATGCAACACCGCCTATATCAATAGTAAAACAACATCAAAATGTATTTTTTTTGTTTTTTTCTTCAACATCAAGGATAAATATGGAATAGAAGGACAACTCATCCCTCTCTACTACTCTCCTCTTTGATGTACTTATGAATAAACATATCTCAGGATATAATATATTACATTATATGGTTCATTCCTACCTGAGATATGATGGAACCCAGTCTTACTATACATTTATAATTGAGTTGTAATGACTTGAGTTATATCACAAACATGTATCTAGATGTGGCGGATTTATATTCCCTTTGGTGTAATTTTATGGGGTTTTATGGGTTCATATATAATTCATTTAAAAGGGTTGTGGTAGCCCTTGGACGTCTATGAGGTTAAATTTGATATTATTCTATGAGATGAAAATGGGATAATTAGATGGATATATAGATTGTGGCAGAAATGAGATATTGGGCCTTACACTGGACTCGGGTTGGAAGTGTAATGGGCTAACTAACATTAGATATGACATTACATATTAATGGGATAAGCACATTATGTGTGGAATTGGAGAATAGGAGTGAAAAATAAGTGGGGAAGTTGAAGTGGGGTACCTTCATATATATATATATATATATGATAAATATTGATTTACTTTTGTACAATACATGGTGAGTGAGGCTTGTTATGGTTGGGAAAATAGTAATACTTGTTTAGTTGATGTGTTGGTTTGTTTTTTATTCACTATACTTTTGTATTATTCTTTTACATCTTTTCACGAGAGGTTTTGATGTAGCAATGGATCGAATGACAACTGAAAAAGGGGAGGGCGTTGAATCAGTTGTTCAAAGTTTAAAATATTCAAGAATTTTGTAAAATTAAGCCCAAAAAATGTTAAATTTCATTACCTTATCAAATTTTACAAAATAATCAAGCATGAAAAATTAGGAAATAAATTAATGTATGTATGATTTGTAAGGTTCGACCTCAGTGTGATAACCTACATTCATTCCATAGCCACTCCAATGGGTATATGGAAATTCACTATTACGAATAAGTGAATAAATCTTATGACAACTCCTATTAGACACATATCATATCTTAATAGGTATGATTTTAATGACTCTTAATGGTTTACAAAGTTTTCATACAAAATAATAGACCAATAAAAGAAAATATCCCAAAAAAAATTTCTCCAGAAAACACTATTTGGAGAATCAATGTGATGCATCTTAGACATTTTACAACTCTGTGATTAACTCAATCCAATGGACTAGGTAGGATGATTCTTTTATCAATCCACTCATTTGAAACTCTGCTCAAATTTTAAGTGTGGTATTCACTATGTTATCCTATCAGTTTGGTCATCTCGGTCTGATAAAAAAATTCAGATGTTCTCCCTTCTAATGATATCTTAGTCTGGAAAGAATCTACGACTCAATCTCTAAAAAACTCCACCATTTTCACAAGTGAAAACATTAAAATATAAAAAAAATATTGTGAATATTTTTATAATTATCTATGAATAGATATGGTAGAAAACTGAAAAGCGTTTCCCATATACTCAAATTCAAAAAACTCAAAAAGACACTCATTTTTTAAATTCATGTTTGACAAATTGAACTCTTATCAACTCCTATATAACCTTATAAAACATCTTGATTCATATTAGTAATGATCATTCTCATACATTTTAACATTTATTTAGTCTGATGAAACATCCTCTACTCCGTAAGATATAATTTCTTTAGCGCATTACTATAAAACATCCTCTTCTCATCTGGTTGAATTTTTTATTTAAACTGTATATAATGAACATTCTATATCTAATGGAACATATTTTGTGAAGATCACATCCTATGAATCATAATGAATGCTTGTCTAATAGTCTAGGGTAATTAAACATCAAAACATTTATATTTTTAATCACATTAGTTAAAACTCATTTTAATATCATGCGACTTTATCATCCTCACACATTCTCATACCGATTATCATCCAATTATGATAGCATTCCGAATACTAAAAAACAGACTAGTCATTTTTCATGAACCACTGAAACTAAGGATTTATTGATGTGAAGCATTAATATAATGGAATGGTGTATTCTACTAGTCCGATGGATTAATATCATCATCTCATCTGATTTCAAATTTGAACTCACCCTTGTTCATCTTCAAAGGTAAGTATTAACACCATTAGAATATTCATTATTTAATAAAATTTCTCTCTCTAATGGATGGGAATCATAAACTCTAGTTTCAATGATGTTTTACATATTATGGTGACTCCACTCATATAATAACAAAATTTCATCACCATAACACATTCAGAGTCCCAAACAACTCTATTTATAGTACTTAAATATCTAATGAATACTTATTCATTATTTATGAAACCAATAAAATATTTATGATTTTTCTGTTTCTTCAAAATCATTTTTCTATAAAAGTTTTCATTATTTATGGGAACATTACGATTAATAAATCATCATATGACACCCTCAGTCAGCAACTTTTTACATTCTGAACAACACTGATTCTTATGAATATTCAAAGGCATGTCGATGGATATGAGACCGATGGTCATTCCAATCAAAATCATTAAACTTATAAAAACATCATTGTATTGAATTGATAATTATGATGCACAATGTTTATAATTAAATTTTATTATAGAAAAAAAATTTCCCTCCCTTTTTTTGGGTTTGACATTCAACAACATTCACCTATTTTTTCACATCATTCTTCAGAAAAAGAATAGTTTTCAGCAAATACAAAAAAAAATTGAACAAAACCTCACAAAGGTTTTTTATCTCTCCCATTTGTTTTGTTAACAAAATTTGTAATATTTTTTCAAATCATAATTATTTTTTCAAAAACTAACTTCTATAAAAAACAAATGTTATTTGAATTCTACCAAAACACATTCTTTCTCAAAAGAGATTCTACTAATACTAAACCACTAGATAATGTACTGTTTTTAAAAAAATTCATCCATCGGTGATAAGAAATTTTCATCCATGTTAAGATAATTTGACCATATCTTTTCATTATAACTTTTCCTTTTATCTCACTATTCATTTAATCTCCCCCTTGATTGTTATCTCCATAATTATCTAATAACCACAAATTTATGTTCATTACATATAGATATTTAAACAATTCTTACCAAATACAACATTTTTACTTTCTCTCTCCATTTTTAAACATAATACAAAGCATGATGGGAAACTTATGAAATATACAAAGTCGTTACGGAAGGATAACAATGATTTTTCACCATCAAATAAACAAACCAATCTTTTCGAAAAAATTTAAAGATATCATCAATTTGAATCTTCTTTGAGATATATTCCATCATAACATCTCCATCTGCAAATTTATCTTTTGTAATATTAAACATTATATCAATTATTTTTTATACTGAATTTTGGATTGTTTTTTTAGAAATATCAATAGAAAATTTATTATCACAAATTATCTTCAATGGTTTATAGAATTTTACTTTATAGTCTTATTGTTGAACATTTACCCACAATATATGAGTACAAGCCTGACTAGCTTCAATATATTCTGATTCCACTATGCTCAATGTCATTGAACTCTATTTATTTCTATACCAACTTATATAGTGTGCTCCCAATTAATATATTCCTCCAAAATATTAATTTATATCATTATAATATCCAGCACCATCATAATCAGTATGACCATATAACCCTATATTATATCTTATTTTGTATAAAATCCAAGGTGAATTTATTCCTTTATAAAATCTTGTATTTATATTTTTTGACAACATATGTGACGATTTTAGATCACACTTATATCTGGCACACAAAATCCAATAAAAAATAGTGTTATTACTTGAGGCTGGAAGAGAAATCAAACATATTATCAACTTCTGAAATTCATTCTGATTCAAACCTTCTCCATATTCATCCTTACCCAATTTTTTTCTCACTGATATAGAATTAAGAACTTATTTGGATTATTCCATCCCAAACCTCATTAAAAAATCCCTATAATACTTTTAATATAATAAAAAAATTTAATTCTCCTTTGGTTAAACATCCAGGACAAAGAAAAATGTTAACTATCCTAATACTTACAGTTCTAAATTCTTCTTCATTTCCTCCAAATATTATTTTCAAAAAAATTCCTCATCCCAAGAAAAAATTATATTATCCACAAACACCCCAAAAATTGGTTTTTTAGAGTTTACTTCTTTTACATAAAAGTTACTATCATCTTTTTTATTAGAATAATTCCACCTTTTAAAAAAATCATGTTTTAACTACCAAGAATATGGGGTTTGTTTCAACCCATACAAAGATTTATTAAATATGAAAACATTTTTTTCATCGCTATAATTTATAAAACAACATGTTTGTTCAATGTAAGCTACATCCTCAATCTATCCATTTATAACAGCTGACATTACATCCATATAATAAAATTTATAATTTTTCTATTCAGTCGTAGAAAAAAACATTCTAATAGTTTCTAATCTTGTGAATAGGGAATGTTTTTCTTCAAATTCTACACCTACCACATATTCATCACCTTTACAATCAATTTTTTATTTGTTTAATGAATATTTTCCATGGTCATTCATTTTTTTTGAAAACCCCAATTTTTTATGACATTTTTTAATTTTTTTAATATAATTATTTCTCATGATTAGTTTTTCTCAATATGATCTAACTCTTCATTAATATGATCCACCTCTTCATGCTACTGAATAGCTTCTAAAAATGAGTTTGGTTCATCTTTTGAGATAAATGAGGTCAAATTTTATAATATCAACTTTAATCTAGTCTGAACTAGATCCTTTTGATTTCTAATTATGTTTTAAATCTCAAAATGATTTTGTAAAGTAAAAAATTTCACAGTTTCTCTTCCAGATTCAATTTCATCTTCACACAATTCTTCTAAATCATGATGATTTTATTTTCAAAAACTCTAAATATCATTGAATACCTTAAAATTATCATCCTTAACATTCCCAAAAAAAAATTTAATATAATGTTTATTGTCAACAAAAAAACATAATATGAATCCACCAAAATTTTTAAATTTTTGTTTCAATATTTGTTACTTTATCCATTGTGTTAGTATCCAATGAAAATTCCTTCTTCAGATTTATAATAAAAATTTACAATATCATTGTTTTTAATTATTTTGAAATTAGGATCTTCCAAAAACCCTGAATTATTTTAATGAATTTTTTATACCCTATATTGTACGACGTCAGGTCAGATTCTAGCCTCATCAAACAATTTTTCTAAACATGTAAAGTAGTGCTTACAACTTCTTTCCAATATAACATTGGATGTTTTTATTCTGCTAACATGATTCTTCCCATTTCCACCAAACATATATTCATCCTTTTACTACTCGATTTTGTTGTGGTGTATATGGAGAACAATATAGACTATTGATTCCATGATTTCGCAAATAATTTTCAAAAGTTTTTCTTTTGAATTTTTTTATCATTATCTGTTCTCAACAACTTTATGTAGTCCCTCATTTCGTAATTAACATATTTTATGACCAATATTAACATTTCACTGGCCTTTGACTTTATCTTTATAAATATAATGTTGGTTATTCATGTGAAATCATGAATGAATGTGATAAATTAAAAATCAAAATTTATTAATTGATCTTCCAATGGACCACATAAGACAGAATGAATAGGTTCAATATGTTCAGTGAATTGAATATAAACATTATTATGACATTTATTAGTCATCTTTCCTTTCAGATAAGTTACCCAAACATACTCCTCTCTTTTATTCAATTATGTAAAATTTGACACAGCATCAACTAGAGAAATTTTTTCATAACTTTCTAAAAATGGTGTCCAAGACTCTAATGATGTAATGTATTCTCATCTTCATCACATCGATAACTTTTATCATTTAGTTCTCAAATATAGAATATATTTTTAGTGGTTCATTCTACACTAGTTACAACTATTCAAACTTCTATACTTATGATGATATAAGAATATTGTCTGAAAAAAAAATAATTGTCCATCATCAAAATATTGACTTACAATATGTAAATAAAATTTGAACCTATCAAAAAATAGAAATTTTTTATATTTCTACATTTTTTACTCAATCTCAGATGTTCCAATTCCATATATTTTTAAGGAACTATCATTACTTAAAGTAACTACTACTCCATCATGACCTTGAATATTTTTCAATAGTTTTATGTCAAATATCATTTTTAACTAAAAACCAATATCAAGTATGCATGATTTGTTCATTTTAATTTCATTCAAATCTCTCAAAAAATCACTTCATGAATCATTATTTTCCAAATACCATTCCTTCCCTTCCATAAGAAACTTGTTTCAGAAAATGTTCCACACAACTTTCACCATTACAACTAGCATGATCACATATTTAATAAACTAATTCCAGATATTCATATTGAATTATTATTTAAAAATTTCATAAATATTGTGATTTTTCTTTTATAACTTCATTTGGGTAAGGAATGTTACTAATTCGTCATTCTCTATAGTTATAACATTATTTAATCCTTATTCTAGGATTTGACAATTTGAAACAATAACTATAATCCTTGTTCCCATATACATTATAACACCGTCCAAAGCTATAAAATATTTATTTTTTATTTTGGAAATATCATTCTCTACATAAAAATTATTGAGGATGATAACTTCTTCATTTTTTATCATACTCTGGGTGTGGACCCACATTCCCACTATAGGAATTTTCAACTTACATTGATGTGATTGGTTTCTCTAATCCCTTCTCAAACCAAGATTTCACTATAGTTTTTTTATTACCTGAAATGTTAGAAAAAACATGCGAAACATTATTTTTTGTGGGTGAGGATTTTAACTAAATTTTCATTTGAGCTTTCTCAACATCTTTTGATGTCTTATATTTTACTTCCATGGATTTATTGAAATTTTCATTCATCTGCATCATGGTAAATTCAGACTTAGTACATTTTGATTGAAACTTGTTAGAATATTACTCATTAGACTCATCTTTTTACTAATATTTTCAAATATATTTCAATGGTCATTAATTATATGTTTTCAACATAAGTTCTCATGAATGTATTATTCTTCTTTCCTAAAACCATAATTTTCACATTTTGCAAACATTCCACTAACTTTATCTATCATTCTAAATTCTCCTGTGAGAGATCTATTTTTTTAAATACATGTACCAGGTTTTTTTCATAGCTAATACTCTATGAAATATTCTTCACATTCTTTTTCTTCATCTTTTTCATATTCATTTATTTACTCAACATTTGAATTAAATGTTACAACCTTTTCTAAAAATAAATCTTCAAAATAATTTTTTATGTTGATTCAAATTTTGATTTATTACTTATTATACATATCATGTTCTCAGTAATCTTCTTCTCATATTTTTTTGTATTGATTTCCTTATTTAGTACTTTTTTCCTCTTCTTTTATCGAGTAATATCATCATAATATCCTTGAAATTCCATAACGTTGTTATTTGGAAAATTTATTATGAATTTTAAAATTCCACCACACGCAAAACATTTTAGAGGAATTTTTCCTCCATACATTCCTCTTCCATTCCAATTGTTTTTAGAGATAAGAGACAATATTTTTTCATTCAACTAATCATCCTCCTTATCCTCGGAATCATAAGGATCAATATATTTTGCATATTAAATTGTTATCATTATCATAGCATAAAAATCCATTTCAACATTGATATTATTATTGGTCATTAGATCTTTTATCATTTCATAGTAAATTATAAGGTTATGTGATTCATCGAGAGATAGTTCCTATTTATCTTCTAAGGTGTAAATTTTAGAATAAAAAATTTCTGAAAAACATTAAATAATTTTAATCACTATTATATAATCTTCCAGAACATATCCAAATCCACCAATGTTGAAAACTATTTTATTTACCCTTTTGATGTATTAATCTATTATTTATTCATCTCCTATTCTTATGTATTTTGACTTACTGTCTCAGATTTGTAAATTTCCTTCCTTAAATTTATTATTTACTTTGAAAATACTTTGAAACATGTCCCACATAATCTTTAATGATTTGTGACCTATTAAATTCATATACAACTTTTATGATAGAGACATAAGAATAGTATTTATTTCTTTTTCTTCTACATCAGTATTTATCTTCTCAGAAAAAGTCATTAGAGAATATTTATCAATACGTGGAAACCAAATTATAGAATCATTGATAACCTTAAAATAAATAGATAGAAGATAATGAATCATCCAATTTTTTCATAAATAATAATTTTTTCCATAAAATTTAGGAATTCCTCTACTGTTAAATAATCTATTTTACCCACGATAAGGATTCAATAAGGGAACCTTCCATTTTCCATCACATCAAGTTCCTAATAAACAAATAACAATTGATAAGGGTATTAAATTAGTTGTTCAATTTTTATAAATTTTATGACTATTTGAAACATAACATCTACAATATATTAAATTTCATTACATAATAATATTTTGGAAAATACCTAGGCATTAAGAAGTAGTAATGAAAGTAAAGCACATGGGATTTACAAGGTTTGACCTCATTTTGACAAACTAGAACCTTCCCACATCAACTCCCATGGGTCTATAGAAATTACCTACTATGAGGAAGTGAATAGAACTTGTTTCCACTCCCATTTTACACATTCAATCTCCCAATATGTATGATTATACAAACTCCCGTCTATTTTCACATTTTTCTTATAAAGAATTGGAGCCCGAAAATAAAAGATCAAAAAAACAATTTTCCCCAAAAATTTTATCTGGATCCTCAATCTGATGTCTTGTGGTCCAATTTCCTCAGTATGATTAAATTAGTCTAATGGACTAAGTATAATTAATCTTTTAAAAAAATTTATATATTTAAACTCTACTAAACTTCTCTGTCTGATACTCTCAATATGTTATTCTGAGTCCGATCTTCTCATTCTGGTAAACAAAACATTCATATTTCCAACCTTCTAATGAGACCTCAACCCGTAAAGAAACTCTGACTCAATATCTTCAGTGCTCCTCTGTTTATGCATGTGAACACATTTCATTGTAAAATATGTATTGGGCATGTATTTTAAGGAAACTCAAAATTGTAAAGGTCGGAAAATGAAAAACATGTACCACTTACTCAAATTCCAAATCCTCAAAAATTCACTCATTTTAAACATCATGTTTTACCACCTCAACTCATATCAACTCTTCTAGATGTTTCTGAAAAGTCATGAGTCTTATTAGTAATCATTCTTCTTGGAATTCCTAAATTTTTTCAATCTTATATATCTTCCTCAGCTCAGTATGATGAAACATAGTCATCTCATTATGATGGAACTTCCTTAGATTATTTTTATTAAATTCCATACCGAAACAACATCCGATGAACTTTCTATATCTTATGGAACAAATTGTGTGAAGAGATAATCCAGTGAATTCCTTTTAATACATGTCTGATGGGCCAGTTTAAAGAACCTTCACAACATCAGTATTTCTAATCATATTAGTAAAAAATCATTTAAATCTCATGAAAATTTAACATCCTTACACTTTCACATATCAATGATCTTATTATTACGACATCATTGTTCATAAAAATACACAAATAGAACAATTTTATTAAACCAATAAAACAGATGATTTATTGGTGTGAATATTTCATCTAGTGGATCATTGATTTTTCCTGGTCCGGTGGATAATTATCAATAACTCGTTCGATTTCAAATTTGAACTCAGCATTTTTTCTATTATTTTATAAGAATTAACACATTTAGTGTCTCTGACCTTTCATAACATATCACTATCTAATGGATCAGAATCATCAAATATAGTTACTCTGATTTATTTTCATATGATATTGACTCACCTAAGATACTCTTCAAACTTCATCATCATTATATGTTCAGACTCCTAAAAAACACTAAGTCAGCTTCTAGATCTGATGAAATATTTTTATTTATTTATGCAACTGATACAATCTTTATGATTCCTCCATTTCATGAAAATATTTTTTCAAGAGAATGATTCATGATTTATGGGAACATTATGATCAAAAAATAATTTTTTAACTTCCTCACTCAGCAGCTTCATCATTTATAACCAATTCTAATTATAATAAATCAACAAAGCCATGTCGATGGATCGACGTTTGATTATGTGTCTTTTCAACAAAATTATCATATTGAAAACATCTACATATAGTTTAGCTCAGTATAATGCACTACATCTAGAAGTCAGTATTCTAACAAACATAAATTGTATCCCCCTTTGGGTTTGGGTTTAAACATTTAGAAACTTTCAACTATTTTTCAAAAAAATTATTTAACAAAATGATAATTTTCAACAAATACAAAACATTGTTAGAGAAAACCATCAAAATGATTCCTATGGTTTCATGGAGGATCCTACTAACTATAAATTTTATGCTCCCACTATATATATATATATAAACTATTATTATGACTTATAAGAGATGGTTAGTGATTGATCTAGACATTTTTAACTCATGGATTTATTCAAGAGATCTAGGATCATCGTCGTTTATATTTATAATTTTACAATTGGTACTTTCAATTTTTAGTGGATTCGATTGTATGACATGGAATTATATATTGGGATTACTTATTTATTTATGAATGATGTTGGTTAGTTTTTTATCATCTTATCTCTTCCTCCCTAAATTTATATTTATGGTAATGTTTCTCATGTGTATGATTAATATATCCTTTGTGATTTTTTCCTACCCATGGCCTATTCGAGGCAGGATTCAAGGGTCATTATCTCTATTTCATCATTCTCATCCTAGGCGTGGTACCTATAGAGGGTGGAGGTCATGAAATACTCTTAAGCAATCCCTGATGGGAAAATATTGTTTTGGTAATGGGGATATTGGTATGTTCCACACCACACATGTCTCGGGCCATAACAGCCACCTCACATGTCTTTCACCCTTAGCTTAATCTGAGCATGGAAAGCCACACACATGCATTGTTTCTCAAATAGTAGAGAGTGGTCACTATAATATTCTTCAATATTTATTAAAAATTACAAATAATATATTAAATAATAATTTTAATTAATAATATTTAATATATTATTCAATTTATTAATTAATAATTACTTATATATTAATTTCATTATTGTTAACTATAAATTTATTAATTAATATTTTTATTTAATAATTATTAATTAGTAATTAATAATATATATTATAATTAATTAATATTATATGTTATATTATTAATTAATAATTATATTAATTATATTATTCACTACTAGTTATTTAAAATATCTTAATTAAATAATTATATATTAATTATTATATTATTAATTTATATATTTTTATTAGTTACAATATTATTAATTATTAATTGAATTAATTGTATTGTTAATTATTAATTGAATTTTTAGACTTTTATAAGTGCTAAAGTATTTTTATTTTAATTTTTAGAATATTAATATTAAAATGTTGGTACTATATTTTGGTACTTTACCAATGGAATTATTTTCCTAATTTTAGATTCTTGGCCATGTATTGGGACTTCAGGCCATTAGGGCTTCATGTCACTATAATTGGGCCATCACGTCTTTGTACTGGAGCTTCATCAAACCAATGAAGTGCAAGATGATGTCCTGTTACTCATTGGTGATGTCAAGATGGACATTGGGAGGACCATATATAGAGCGGAAAGCATGCACCTAGATGTGGGCCTAGAAAACCTCTGCACAAGGTGATGATGGAAGGCTCTAAACATGATGTCGGAGTACTGAGCTATAGTGGCTGAGTGGTTGAAATGCGGGGGGGGGGGGGGGGGTGAGGTGCATTCTAGTATAGGACCTTCGGTCCACTTGTTCAAGGCATGTCTTCCTCTAGGCCTTGGGTCAATTATTTCTTGACCTTCAACCCAGGTAAGGGTTCCCTCTCAATTTTATTAAAAAGTGGGTTTATATTGAAAAAAAAAGAATTGGTGGTTTTTAAAAATGGAACCAATGTCCCACATGGAAAATCCTAATTGGATGGAAATCCCCTCACATATAAAAGAGATTCCCTTATGGGGTTTCCAGTTATATTTTTATATTGATTTTATATAAATGATTTTGAATAAAATGGAAGAATTTTAAATAACTTTTATATATAAAACTAACAAAAAAATTAAATTTAAAATTAAAAGTATAGGAATTAATGATGTTCACTCCTCTAATGTAAATTTTAATATATGAGGCAATAATGTACTCCACCCCTCTTGTTATGAGTTCCAGTAAGCATGAACCATTCTTACACTTTTTCACTGGTCAGGAAGCATGAATGGGGTTAACGCTTCTCAAGACCCATTTCAGAAAATATATAAAACCCTATATCATTTTTCAAATTAATTAATTTTAAAACCCATAAAAAATAGATAAAATATAATATTTTTATTGTGTTTGGATCCATCAAGGGGTCTTGTGGGTTTCAGTCTAATTTTTATGCAATGTAATTTTCGTATTTTTAACTATACGTTTCATTAAATTTTTTTAGTAGCTTCATGGGAACTTTATATACGTCAAACACCCCATCCTACATATCATTATCAACGATTTTATTCATCAACCTCCTAAATATGATGAATATTTAATGATTCATCTATAAAATTTGTTTCACAGTGAAGGGGTTAAGAAAAGTTATTTATCTATTTTTTAACCCTGTTCTCTTCTACTACTCTATTTTATGGAAAAATATTATATTTTCCTATCTATTTTGTGATTGAATATATATTAAATGTCATTGTTTTCATTAATTATCTATATAAACTATTGAAAATTTAATTAGTTAAGTGATCATTCATAATAACTAGTTTAAGAAAATGTTTTTTTAATATAGGATTTTTTATATATTTATAGATATTTTTCCTTGAATACATTGGAATATTTAAAAGATATATTAAATAATTTATATAAAAAATAAATTTTATTAATATTATAAAATTAGGGATAATTATTTATCGTTTATTGTATTGATAACCTGTTAAATTATTTGTTTAATGGTCGATAAATTATTGTTTTATCATGTGATTAAAATAAATTTTTAATTAAAATAATATTTTATTAAAACATAATTTTTGGTGGTTAATAATTTTGTTTTTCACTATATGAAAGATGGGGAAATTTTTAGAATGGAAATTTTGGAATGTCTGAGTAAAAATTTTCCAATGTTTTGGTGAATTATTTAATCATCATTGAATATAATATGAATAGATTGGATTGAACTTGGGATTAATTAAGGATTTCAAAATATGGATTTTTATAAACAATTACATTGGATCCATCATTTATTTGGTTTGATATAAAGTTGTGAATAAAACATTAATGGTTATATTATTCCATCAAATAAAGGTTTTAAATAAAAAATTTAAAATGTATTCCATATATGCACAAAAAATACAAAAAAAACTGGGATATTTTGATGAAAAAGGGTCTAGTGAAAAATTTCTCAGGACCCAATATATAATACAAAATATCTAAAAAAAGTGGTTGTTAGAACCAATAACATTCAAGTAATAAAAAAATAATAAAATAATACAAACTGAAATTAAATTGTCATAATAGTCTATCTACACACAATATCTACCAAAACCCAATGAAACCCAACCAATACTGCCCATCAAGGTGAATAACAAGATTAAATAGTGAAAATAGTTGAAAACTAGGCATCTAAAACTGTCATAGCTAAAACACGAACAAAATTAGCTGATCAAGTAACACCTCAGATATTTTTGAAGTAAAAAAATAGTTTTAGTTTTTTTAAAATTCAAATAATTTGTTTTTTTATCAGTTGGATGTGTTTATGGGGGACCCACAGGTTATTTTGTGGATTTGGCCCTTATTTTAGGCCATAAATTGGTTACAGGTGGATCTTTAGGCCGTAATGGGTGAGATTTTCTTTATGGAAACGGTTGAGATTGGTTTTCTCATTTCATAGTAAGATAATTTTATGATGTGAATGATTCATAAGTATAATAACTTCTTAGGTTTCAAGTATTGAATGAAATTAATTTTAGGTTATGTGAGAATAATTTTTTATAGGGGTTACAGATCACACTATAATAGTAGGGGAATACATCATGATGAGGTCATTTATAATTTACTACCAAGAGAAATTAGGATGAACCATGCCATAAATTGGGTATTTCACTAGTGCAGAAAACGTTATTTACATCACCATTTTTTACATCGGTTATATATAACCGACGTGAGAATCTATGAAACGAGGTTTTTTACGTCGGTTATTTTATAACAGACGTAAAAAATGCATTGAATAGCTTTTTAACGTCGGTTATTTTAATAACCGATGTTACAAATCATGCGTGTTTGTTTTTACGTTGGTTATAAAATAACTGACATTAAAAATCAATGTGCGGGGGTTTTTTAAGTTGGTTATTTGATAACCGACGTAAAAAACGAGATATCTATGCATTTTTTACATCGGTTATTTTATAACCGACGTAAAAAACCGAAGTTCGGGGGGTTTTTTAAGTCGGTTATAAAATAACAGATGTAAAAAACCCCACATGCTTTGGTTTTTTCCGTCAGTTATTTTATAACCGAATTAAAAAAAGAGTTATCTACGGGTTTTTTACGTCGGTTATAAAATAACCGACCTAAAAAACCAAAGTGCGGGGTGTTTTTATGTCGGTTATTTTATAACCGATGTAAACAAACCCATAGATAACTCGTTTTTTACGTCAGTTATTTTATAACCGACATAAAAAACCAAAGCGTGGGGGGATTTTACGTCGCTTTTAAAATAACAGACGTAAAAAACCAAAGAACAGGGGGGGTTTTTACGTCGTTTTTAAAATAACCGGCGTTATAAATTTAAAAAATAGCTTATAATGTCGGTTATTATATAACCGACCTTATAAAACATTTAAAAAATTAAAGCCTCGTGGACTGTTATTTACGATTTTTCGATCGAATGTCTACAGGCTCATCTCTCTCACGCGGTAAACCCTAATCGTCTCATCGATCGACGTGCGTTAAACTCATTTTGGCTTCATCATTTATCATCTATACTCTCCTCTGATCTATTATCTCAACACGCAACACTCAAGTAAGCCTTCCACGAATTTATTTCGTTGGTTTTTTTCCCAGATAGTCTATATTTATGTTTTGAAATTTATTTGTTTAAACTAACTTACATTCTTCCATTTCCAACCCTATTATATCTTTTTGAATATCGTTGGCACCGGACATTCGTTTTTATCTTGAGTGTCTTGTTTTTGTATTTCTTTATAAAACAAATTTTGATATATTACCTTTCATTTAATGACTCAAAATCTTCCTATGTTGGAAACTTATTTGGGGTTATTTATTGAAGGACTATGGAGAGATTAAGGAAAGATTTGGATTATTTCCTGATTTGATTGGTTTGAATTTCATTATCAAAAAGAAATTTGAGGTATGGTAGATTCATCCATTCCTTTTATCCTATATTTCATTTAATGCTCAGACACATCTAACAATTTTTTAGTTGGATAACCAATAATGTTTATGTGATTAGAGAATTAAAAGAAATTATCATCATATATAATGAATCATTCTTGCTGAGTGTCTTATCATAGAATATGAATCAATCATCCATATTGAAGATGTCATTTTTTTAGAAAACAAAAAACATTAATGTAAACCATTTATCATTCATTAATTGAACTAAAATAAATATTTACACATTAGTTTTAATGGAACATAATAAAATAAATATTTATCATTCACCGTCATAGAGTCTAATAAATCTATGATAAACCATTTGTTTTCTTTAATGGAAACATATTCACTTTTACCCACTTTGTATTTTTAGAAGAAACTAAACTCCCTTATAATTTCACCCTTCTGGGAAGTATTAAACATCATTATATCCCTTTAAAAAATCTAAATGTCACAGAAATATCGTGCATCCATTTTGTCTTATAGGACTCTACTATAGATAAGTATACCATTTTTTATATTATTAGTAATGATAAACTCTATCATAACATCATTAATATATGTTTATAAAAATGAGAATATCACAATTCTCATGATTTTAGTTGCGAATAATGATAATGTTTTATATTAATGATAATATTAACATGGGTAATTTTACAAAAAGAATGTGAAATTGAATAATTAATGTTACTTATATGTATTTCTAATGATTTTTTGATTTTATGTCACAAAACTAATTGATGATCTAATACAACAAATAATTGCACCACCAACCAAAGTGAAACCAGTGTATTGTTCTATTTTAGAAATTCAGGATTCAATCAATGAGATTGTGATTTATTTATTTTTTAGAGTTTCTGAATCAAGATACTAGATTCTATTTCAAATGGGTATTTGTTTGTTTTTTAATGTTTCACGATTTTATTTGATGTAGGTTTTTATTTTTCATGGATTACTTCATAAGGTGGTCTCAGTTCATTTGATTTTCTGTTTCCTTTGACACCATCCCCCCTCAAGGACTATGATCTCTCATTGCCAGTTTTTCCCTAATTGTTCTCTCACACACCTTTTGGATTTGATGGTTGATTACAAACATATTTATTCAAATATTTAAGCTAGATTATATGAATTTTTTAGGATTATATTGCTGTTTTATGCCACATTATTTACTATTCTATCCAATACTAAGACCCTTTCTAGTAAGAGAAATTTCATAAGAAATACGATTGGACTCTTCATCATATTTCATGAAACTTTTTTAATATATAATGTCACGTTTTTAAAAAAATATATCTTATATCAAAGATGTGGAAACGGGTGGTGTCCGGGGGGTGTCCAAGGGGTTTGGTGGGTGTGAGTGGCTGTCCACGGGGATGGGGGCCTGTCCAAAGGGTTTTGGGGGTTGTCCGGGGGTGGGGGTTGTCTAGAGGGTTGGGGGTGTCCAGGGAGTGTTCAAGGGGTAGGGGTGGGGGTGGTGTCCAGGAGGATTGGGGGTGCTGTCTAGAGGGGTGGGGGTCTGTCCAGAGGGTTGGGGGGGTGTCCAGGGGTGGTCCAAGGGGGTGGGTGGGTGTGGGGGGCTATACAAGGGGGTGGGGGCCTATCCATAGGGTTTTGGGGGTTGTCCGGGGGGTGGGGGTGATTCTAAGGTTTACTCCGTTTTCTCCAAATTTCTATCAACAATGTTGGCGGTATGGTTTTCTTTGATTCAATGAAATTTAAAACTGTTATATCTAACTATTTTTTGTTTTAAAAATAATATTCAAGCATATTTTCTTAAATACCCATAGATTTGTTTTATATTTTAAATTTTTTTACATTCAAATTATGATTTTTTTCATATAAACATAAATTTGTCTTATCTTAAAAATATATATTTTTTGTTGATATTTGTTATAGGTAATAATGAGTCAAAGTTGGATTACGGCACATCGAATGAGCAATGAATTTGAGGAAGGTGTTGATGCGTTTTTGGAAATTGCAAAATGAAATGTTCCAAGTAGTGGAATTTTTTTCTGTCCATGCCTGAAATGTTTGAATATGAAGAAGTTGAAAAGTAGAGAGATAAACAATCATCTGATTTGTCATGTTTTTAATCCAAGTTACAGCCCTTGGATTTGTCATGGTGAAACTGGATGGAATGTCTCTAATGATGATGATTCGCAAGATGGTAACTCCGATGGAATTGAAGAAATGATTCAGGATATTGTAGCAGAACAAATTGAGATAGAACTGATAGTTGCGCGTCTATATGGTGATGCTAAAAACCAATTATATCCTGGTTGTAAAAATTTTACGGTTTTGTCGGCGGTGTTAAGATTGATTAACCTGAAGGCGAAACATGGATGGAGTGACAGAAGTTTTACAAAGCTACTACAATTGATGAAAGAAATTCTTCCAAAAGATAATGATCTTCCATATTCACATTACAAAGCCAAGAAAATATTCTACCCGATGAGATTGGGAAATAGGAAAATACATGCATGTTTGAATGACTGCATTATATATAGGAAGGAATATGAATTTTTTTCAGAGTTTCCAAAATGTGGGACATCACGGTATAAGGTGAAAGAAAAATCACAGGCTGGTGTAGAGATTACAAAGCTCCCTTAAAAGGTATTTTGGTATCTTCCTATAATTAATCGTTTCAAAAGTTTATTTGCTAATTCACATGATGAAAAAAGGTTAAGATGGGATGATGAAGAGAGGGTATGTGACGGAAAAATACATCATCCAACTGATTGTACACAATGGAAGAAAATTGATGCGCAGTATTCTACATTTGGAAATGAAATTAGAAATATCAGACTAGGGTTGCGCGCAGATGGAATGAATCTATACCGAACCCTCAGTAGCACACATAGTTCATGGCCTGTTTTATTGGTAATTTATAACCTCTCTCCTAAATTTTGTATGAAGCACAAATATGTCATGTTTAGTATAATGATCTCGGGTCCAAAGCAACCCGGTAATGATATTGATGTTTACTTTTCAACGTTGATTGATGATTTGAAACTATTATGAGCTGATGGTATTAGGGTGTATGATTCTTATAAAATGGAATATTTTCAACTGCATGCAGTGCTTCTGTTCACTATAAATGACTTCCCAGCGTAGGGAAATTTGTCTGGATATAGTGTTAAAGGGCATAAAGCATGTCCAATTTGCGAACAACAGAAGTCATATTGTCAATTGCATCATGGGAGGAAAATGGTATACATGGGTCATCGAAAGTTTTCGCCTATGGAACATCCTTATAGAAGACTAAAAAAGGCATTCAATGTCTCATAAGAATTTTATACTGCTCCAAAACCTTTATCCCCTGATCTGTATTTTGAGAGGGTGAAAAACCTTGATATGACATTGGGAAACAAACAGAAATCTGGTAATGATAGACATATTTGGAAGAAAAGGTCAATTTTTTTGAGCTACCATATTGGAGGTATCATGAAGTTAAACATAATATTGATTTCATGTATGTGGAGAAGAATATATGTGATTCCTTTATTGAAACATTGTTAGATATTAAAGGAAATACTAAATATGGGGTTAATGCAAGATTAGACTTACTATCAATGGGAATACATTTGGAGTTATCTCCCACTCCTAATGGAAGACGAACATTTCTTCCCCCAGCTTGTCATACATTATCGAAGAGGGAGAAAATTAGCTTTTGTCAGTGTCTTCATGATACCAATGTGCCTCAATGTTATTATTTTAATGTAAAAAATTTTGTCTCATTGAAGGACTTGAACTTGATAGGTATAAAATCACATGATTGTCACGTCATGATGCAACAAATTCTACCATTTGAATTGCTTGGAATATTGCTCAATTGTGTTAGAAAAACTATTATGAAGTTGTGTTATATTTTAAATTCAATTTGTAACAAGGAAATTGAAGTGAATGCTTTGAACATTTTGGAAAAGGATGCAATTTTTATACTTTGTCATTTGGAAATGTATTTTCCTCCATATTTTTTTGATATAATGGTGCATTTAATGATTCATCTGGTTCGAGAAATAAAGCTTTGTGGACCTCTGTATCTTTGTTGGATGTATCCTTTTGAAAGGTATATGAAAATTTTAAAGGGGTATGTTAAATATATATATCGACCTGAAGCCTCCATTATTGAAAAGTATATTTCTGAGGAGGTAGAAGAGTTTTGTACGAGCTACTTGGTTGCGGTGCAACACATAAGTTTGCCTCCATCTTTCCATGAACGAGTTAATAATGAGGGAAAGGGGATTCGTGGCTTGAAAGTCAAATCATTGTCAGCTGAACAGATGAAGAATTTAGAATCATACATCTTGAATAACATCGCTGATGCTCAAACGTATATCACATTGCATATTAATGAGTTGAAACAATGTCATCCAAAGAAGAAAGAAATGTGGATTTTTAATGAGCAAAACAAAACTTTTTTTTCATGGATTAAAAAGACTTTTCATGGTAGATCAGATGTATCAGAGACATTAAAATGGATACTGGGTGGTCCATGTTTAAATGTGATAACATGGTCCTGTTATGACATTATTGGTTATACATTTCATACGAAAGCTTAGGACAACAGAAGTGCAGTTCAGAATAGTGGTGTATTGGTGTTTACAGAAGCAATGCATTTTTTGAGTGCTATGGACAAAAACCCAATTTCTGCATCAAGTGCATATTATGGAGTGATTGAAGACATATGGGAGGTTGATTACTTTAAAATAAAATTTCCCTTTTTTAGTGTAAATGGTTTAACGGTAACAACAATTTCAGACACGTTGAATTTGGAATGACACTTGTTAATCTGAATAGATTGGAAGACACAGATGATTCTTTTATAACGACAACACATGCAAAACAAATTTTCTATGTAGTAGATCAATCAAATATGCAGTGGCCTGTTGTTTTACAAGGGAAAAAACAATATGTTGGTGATGATGAAATTGATGAATATGCTGATTTTTGTGAGATCCCTACTTCCATGGAAAGATTAATAGAACATAATGATGATCATGTTGAAGACATAGTTTGTGCCATAAGGAACGATCACGACGAAGGAATTTGGGAAAAAATCCATTTGTACATTCCTAAAATTACAGGTAACATATGTTTATTTCTTGTTTACATTTATTTTTTCCATAAATGATAGATATTTTAAGTTTTTTATTTATTAAAACATGTTTTAAAACAATATAAGTATATGTTTTTTTTTTGTTTTAAGTTTGTTTAGTTTACTTTATCATGTTTATAACCATTACATGAATTATATATCTACTAGTTTTGTTCACTTACAATTACTTTACCATGTTTACCATGTTAAGCAGGTTTACCATTTTTACCATGCTTACCATATTGACCATCTTTACCATCTTTACCATCATTACCATTGTTAAACATGCTTACCATATTACCAATGTTTACTATTATGTAACTTAGTACACTTTTCTATTTTCTGATTATGGTAGTATTAAAATATTTGAATTTGTATATTTTTGAACTGAAATTTGTTTTTTTGATTTGAAGGATAATGAGAGATCATTCAGATGACCAACCACATGATTCTGGAGAGGAGCATATTGCTGGTCATACCTCTGGGGATGAACATTCACATGCTCGTATTACGACAAAGAGTTCAAAGTTTGGTAAATGTGGGTGCACATGTTTACCAAAATTATCACTTGCACGTACGCAGGATCCGAGGATAGTCGTTGAGTTTGATGATGATGATATTTCTAGAGGTCCAAATGAAAAAGATTTTAAGAGATTTGTAGCAACTCAGGCTAAGAGAAAAGTAATAATTTTGTATGATGATTGGAGAAGTGTGGATAAAGCGATTATCTCTCAGTTGTGGGAGATGATTTTTCTAATATCTTTTATCATTGTTTAACTATTCTTTTAATGTTTCTAGTATATATAATATTTTTAAACTCTTCTTTATCCGATGAAATTTGATATTCATGACACTGGAGGAGTCAGGAAGAAATGATTATCGTTGGCTGCCAGGAGATGGAGGGATTTAAAATCAACCCTCTCATCTGATTTCATTTATGGTCATAGGAGTCATAAAAATCCATGTCGTATATATCCTTTTATAGATGAAGACACATGGAGACAGTTTTTTGAAAGTAGAAGAAAAGATTCATTTCTAGGAAGGGAAATGTAAACTTTTATAAACATTCTTATATAAATGATTTTATTAATGTTTTTTTAATGATTTCTTATTCTTAAATTACAGCAAACAAGGAAAGCTCATCAGGAGATCCAATCTAAAAATGTATACTCTCATAGTTTATCTTGGGGAGGGTATGAATTATTGGAAGAAAAAATGATGGCGGCAAAATTTCAACAACTAAGAGATGAGTCTCCAAGCTCTGGAGAGGTGGCCCCTCCATCCCCTCCATCTAGACATGAAAAACGGAAGAGAGCTCGGAAGGGAAAAAAGGACAATATCTTTCAGAAGAATCTAGAATCGTAGTTGAGAGGATTGTAAGATATCTATTTTATTTATTTACGTTAACTATTTTCTTCATATAATTTCAATCATTATAGAAATATTCAATTAATTAATACAGGACTCTCTTGAGGAGCAGAGTTCAGAGGGGACATTTACAGCTATTGGGATGGAAGATATTTTTGTTGTAGCATTGGGAAGGCCCGAACATCCTGGTCGTGTAAGAGGATATCCGGCAGGTGTATCAGTAAGAAAAGTGTTTCCACGTTCTTCAACTTCTAACATTTATGGGTTTTATAGAAAAATAGAATCCTTGGAGACCGACGTTCATAATATTAATGCGATGATGGAGGACAAGATTAGAGAGTCGGTGCAGACTATGTTTGCAGAAATGCAAAGACAATTTCAGACTACAGCTCCCACTCCTCCACCTCCCCCTGAAGACCCCATTATTTATCGTCCACCTCCTCCAGTAGCTCCCACTCCCCCACCTCAGCCTGCAGACCCCATTTTTTATCCTACGCCTCCGCCACATCTTCCTACTTATTGCGAGTTGTGTGTTGATGATTCTCAACATCATATAGTGGCATATTGATTGGTATATTGTATAGGAGATATAGATCATCATCAACAATTAGAGGTATAGAATTAGAGGGTCACTGTATAGGATATTATAGATATATCATCTTGTGTACGAATACCTACAGATGAGGTGGCGACAGTTGGACAGAGTATCGGCCATTTTTTAATTTGGCCATCCAGACTTCTTCGACTCATTACCATAGAGGTATGAATGTTATATCTTTTTTTTTTTTTTTTTTATTAAAGTTGTTTTATCATTTGAAAACTAATATATTTTTCAATTTTTTTTACAGGAATACTTTAAAGGTAAAGAAATTCTCTATAGACAAAAATAAAGTCAAATGGCTATGACAACAGATACAAATTCAAATGGTCTTGACAGATTTTCAAGATATTCACATTTGTTGTCGGGTTATTATGAGTTTCCAATGGAAGCTCATGTTTGCGGACGTGAAATAAGAGTGGGGATTATAAAAACTGATATTATGGAGCTTGTTACTGGAGATAAGTTGGGAATCAACGTGGTGAAAATGTTTTCCATGTAGTCTTAACACCTTTTCCCTGCGTTATATTTATTAAAAATGTATACTTATGTATGTTTTGTATTTGGTATGTTTATAAAATTTGTGAGAGGAATGAGCTGACAGTAGTATATGGATTCATGGACCCGCAATTGATTTCCTCTAAAACATGTGCATTTAATGAGGAACAAAGAATGGATTATATTGCTGAAAGATTTGAAAATAATATAATCACACAATGTTGGATGATTCCTTTTTGTGAGAGGTATGAAACACATTTCTCTCAAAGAGTTAATTATCTTTCAACATAAAAAACCAATAAAGTAAAATTTCCTTTTATTAGTGATCATTGGATGTTAGGGGTTTTTTTCCCAAGGTAGAAAGCCCTTTATTGGATATGCTTTGTCCATGGTGATGTGTGAGATAGTTTTAAGAATATATTGGAAAATTAAGTTTCAATTTCTCAATAGTTTTATATATTATAATGAATTTTAAATTTACCCCATTCGTATTATTTTCTAATAGTGCATGGGCCTACTTTCGAAAAAACACAAAGAAAAGAGGTGAAAAGATAAAATATGTAAATGCGAAGGTAAATATCCATTTATAATTTAAACCTTTTGATTTATTAGATAAAAATAATATAATGAATTTAAACTCATTAAACAGAATTGTCATGAACAAAAAGGCCTCATCGAATGCGGATATTATATGTTAAGATTTATGTATGAAATAATGACAACTGGGACAGTTGTGAATTTTGACCTGGTACGATTTCCTCTTAAACTTTTCCGTAATATTTCAATTTGATTTATTCATTATACATGTTAACTACTTTATTTTTCATTTGTAGCTTTTTGATGACCCTAAACCCTATACTGCTGAAGACATCAAACACTTACAAGTGGAGTGGTCAAATTATTTTATAGGTTTGATTTAATGTTAGTTGTTTTTAATGTAAAATGTAATTTTGAATATTGTTGTTGTAATTGCGTATTTGGTAGTTGTTTAGGTTGGATTTAGTTTTTTATAAGTTGACAGTGTACGTTTTGAATGTTATATAAGTGAATGTTTAATTTTTCTCTGCTTCTTGTTTTGGTTTACTTATGATGGTTTTTCTAGTGTGGATTTGGGTCTGTGGGGGAGGGGTTCCAAGGGTGTGGGGGTGTGTTCAGTGGGGTTGGGGGGTGTCCAGCAGTCTGGGAGGGCTGTCCAGTGGGGTGGGGGACAGTCCAGGGGGGTGGCAGGGCTGTCCAGGGGTGTGGTAAGGCGGTCTAGGGGTGTGGGAGTGATATCCAGGGGTGGGGGTATACATGAGGGTTGGGGGGGGGGGGGGGGGTTGTCCAGGGGTGTTTGGGACTGTCCAGGGGTGTGGGGGGGGGGGACTGTGAAGTTGGGTGAGGGGATGCTGTTCAGGTGGGTGGGGGTTGTCGAGGGGTGTTTGGGGTTGTCCGGGGATCGGGGCAGTCCAGGAGTGTGGTGTGGGATCCAATGGGGTGGGGGAGGGCTATTCAAGGGGTATACATGAGGGTGGGAGCTCTAATAGGGTGGGGGAGGGCTGCCCAGGGGGTATACATGAGGGTGAGGGCTCCAACGGGGTGGGGGAGGGCTATACATGGGGTATACATGAGGGTGGGGGCTGTCTAGGGGGTATGTTTTATATGTTATCAATGTACATGCTTAATTTTGATCTACTTATCTTTTCATGGTACGATTTCTTGATTTGTTTTCTGGTTGATTCTGGTGGATAGCAGAAGACTGCATTCTATTTAAAAAAAATTGGGTTTATCACGTCGGTTATTAAATAACCGATGTGATAAATGGGCTGGGAAATGTTTTATCACGTCGGTTATTTAATAACCGACGTGATAAAAGGCCTGGAAAATGGTTTATCACATCGGTTATTTAATAACCGACATGATAAAAGGCCTGGAAAATGGTTTATCACGTTGTTTATTTAATAACCGACGTGATAAAAGTTCTAGAAAATGGTTTATCGCATCAGTTATTTAATAACCGACGTGGTATAAGGCTTGGAAAATGGTTTATCACGTCGGTTATTTAATAACCGATGTGAAAAACCCCCTCCCCCCCCGGTTTATCACTTCCGTTATTTAATAACTGACATGATAAACTCTGTCCCCCCGGTTTATCACGCCGGTTATTTAATAACCGACATAATGAACCCTGCCCCCCGGTTTATCATGGCGGTTATATAATAACTGACGTGATAAACCCCCCGCCCCCCGGTTTATCACATCGGTTGTTTAGGAACCGACGTGATAACCCCCCCCCCCCCGGTTTATCACGGAGGTTATATAATAACCGACGTGATAAACCCCCCTCCCCCAGTTTATCACGTCGATTATTAAAAAAACCGACGTGATAAACCCCCCGCCCCCAGTTTATCACGTGGGTTGGTTAGGAATCGATGTGATAAACCCCCCGCCCCCGGTGTATCACGTCGGTTATTTAATAACCGACGTGATAGACTATTTCCCCTTCCTTTTATCACGTCGGTTTTTTAATTACCGACTTGATAAACCATTTTCCAGGCCTTTTATCACGTCGGTTGATAAATAATCGATGTGATAAAACCTTCCCATTTTATTTATCACGTCGGTTCTAAAATAATCGACGTCATAAACATCACGATTTTATGTGTTTGACGTCGGTTTTTAAATAATCGACATCATAAACGTTATTTATAACGTCGCCCGTATTAACATCGGCTAGAAACCGACGTAAAAAATGAAAAATAACCGACGTAAAAAACATTTTCTGCACTAGTGTTTCTATCATGATGATTATCATGTAACATTAAAAATATTACATAAGGCTTTAGTCACCTCCTGACACCTTAGGTTTTTCAATGAGTTGTTGGAGCTTTGGGATTGTGGATTTACCTAAGAGAGAGGTGTTATTCCACAAATGGAGGATCCAAGCCTTGAGGGTGTCCCTATAGTGTCATTGTGTTTTACCCAATATATTTATGTCATAATTCATAACCTAAATAGTTTTAAAAAAATATTTAATATGTTTTACTATTAAAAAGATGAGAAAAAGTGATTTTCATCATTTTTCCCATCGAATGTATGTGGATATCTCCTTATTCCATCTCTAAGTGACGTATCCCCCATAACTAATTCATTTTTCAATTATTTCATTTGTATGGATCATCTCCAGTGAGTCTACCACTCCTATTGTTGTATCACTTCATTTCTCTCATTGATTCATAGTCTTAGATCAGTTATTTCCATTTATTCATATTTTCATGTCTTTTATATAATATGTTGATTCTAGTCATCATGGACTAAATCAACCACAAATATTCAATGAGAAATTCCTATAATAATATGGTAGGTGTTATCAAATATCTCTCTGATGTATGGATTTTTATTTGATGGAAGTGTGATGTGTGGTCACACTAAACTATTGAGATCTTGAAAAAAATTTATTAAATGGTTATTTATTTGTTTCATGTTAGAGTAACCATGTATAGGATATAAATAGTCAATTATTAACTGAAACACTTGTACCTTAGCTTCCATTTGTGGTAACACATATTCAAATGGAATGTAAAATGTGGGAGAAAACATGAGGGGTACCATTAATATAATTTGTAGCACAGTGAGATCAATAGAGAAGGTATAGGATGACCCATGATTAATAATATATTCAATATGTATCATATAATGTATGGTAAGTGTGTGTATAGTTCTTGTGTTTTTTGGGTTAGTGTCCAATTTATTAATACTCATACTTTTTTAGGTTATATCAGTTTCCACCCTTGAAAATTAAAATTCTAATCCTTGAAATTGATATAATTTAGCATGTTAAGTAAATGGATAATGTATATAAATTTTTTAGGTTTTCATTGGGTAATTATATAATTAGTTCATAAATAATGGTGAATTATGGAAAAAATTTATAAAGAGGTTATTGGTGGAGTTCTTATTCAACTATCAAGGAGTGATGATGTGAGATGACGTTGGGGTGGGTGCTTATCTAGAATTTTTGGAGTTATGATGTGAGATGATTCTTGGGGTGGAAAATTATCTAACTTGTGGGGAGAAATGATATGAGATGATATAGTGGGAGGGTTCTTATCTGGCTTATAAGGAGTGACGATGTGAGATTGTACCTAGGGTGAGTGCTTATCTAAACTCTAGGGAGTGATGAAATTATATTTAGTTAATGATGTGATATGGTACATAGGAAGGAAAATTTTTAGACCTATAGGGTGTGATTATGTTAGATGACACTGAGGGAGAGTCCTTATCCAACAAATAGTGAGTGATGATGTCACATGTGATTAACAATTTGAGATAATACCTAGGGTAGTCACTTATCTAACATGAAGGGAGTAATGATTTGAGTTGATACCTATATTCTATATCTATCTAGCCCTCAGGGAATGATGATGTGATATTTTACCTATGGTAGGAGATTACCTGACTCATGGGGATTGCTGATGTGAGATGGTACCTATATAGAACAACTACCCAACCCGTGGTGATTGATGGTGATATGTGATGATATCCATGGAAGTTTCATATCCAACCTTTTGTTTGGTTATGTTCAATGTTTATAGACGCATTGGAATTAGCTGATGTTGGTATGGTCAACCATGGGTGTCACTAGGGAACCAATGGATTGAATGTGATTTATTTTCATTAAGTTATTTATTGTAGAGAAATAGTATTCATAATGTTTATACAAGATATATTTTGGGACACTATTGGTGGTGTAAAACTATGTTTTACTCACTATCATCATGGGAATCATAGATTCTAATGATGACAATATGGATTTAGGCTATGATAATGGAAAGGGTGTTATGGTTAATGGTTTAATGAGTTATCTAAGTAATAGTTGGTAGATGGGGATCTAGTTTAGACTAGGGACTTTTTTGTGGTTATCAGTAGTTTTGTTTACTTTTGGTCTATTTCAAGTCCTTCTATATGTGACCTAACATGGGATGTCTTGGGTATATATGTCCGACTTATTTGGAATGTTCAGTTTTTTGTATTGCTACAACATGGTCTATTACATTTACTTTTTTTACCATTTATTTTTTGTTCCACCATTTATCTTTGGTTTATATTGTGATGTGTACTGATAATATTTGTTTCCTATTTGATTTATGTTTACTTGATATATGTTTTATAATATCCCCATGTTATTATTAGTCCCCTGCCACTAGTTAATAGTCTCTTCAATATGTGTAGGCACACCCGTGGTATGTAGAGCTATAGTCCAACCCTGATGGAGGAGAAATGGGCATAATATATTACCATGTGATATCTGAGCCATGTTTATTTTCTCTTGTCATTATATTTTGGAATGGTAGATATAGTATAAGATTTCTTCGTAGCATGGTATGGATCTTATGCTTGGGATTTTCTAACCCACGTATGATGGAAGACTGATTTATCAGGTATGATAATGTTATTATTATTCATTTATTGTAGAAATATATTACTAAATATGAAGGACATTATTTTTTATTAAGGATAGATGAGATTTTTCTATTGGATAAGTCCGGAAATAGTTAGATTACTCCGGCCTTATATCAAGAACAAAGTATTCTCATTAATTTCATGTTCATTCATGTGAATGATTATCAAACTTATCATATCGTATTGGCTAAATGAAATTATATAGAGAATTATAATGTGTCTTCCTCTATAACATTTTATGATAATATAATTTTACTAGAACAAAATTATGATAAAATATTTATAAAAATTGAAATAAAATTATTAGGACCCAATATGTATTTGATAATGACCCTGCCTATGGGTAGATGGGACTATAGAGAGCATCTGATTTGTGGGAACATTTGTTAGATGGTGTGTGTTTAGATTCAAGGGATATTGTGCACATAAAAATTTTCCATAAATTAAAATAGAAATAACTATGACTGAAAAGAGTTCTAAAATATGATTTTGGAATTATAGATACATGACATCATCTAGAAATTCACTAGAAGGGTGGGGATGAGCATGCCCCATTGTTGGTTAAGACGTAACCCCATATTTCACTGACATTAAATAGAGATAATTATATATGATAGAGAATATCATGATTTTTAAATTCCATGGATAGAGATATCGCATTATCCATAACATCTATGTATGACTTGACCTGGTAGTTTCATATTTTTCATCTACCCCAGTTTATGGTTGAGGGTGGCCCCTTGGTTTCTAACCATTGGGTGGAGTCAATGTAGACCATTTTTTACCCTATTTAGATACCTCTCTAGAGGGGTTAATGTTAGAAATATTTGTGTTATGATGTCTAGTTATGTGTAGGTTGGATATCATTTCATGAGTTGACATATATGTTGGGATATCCTAAAAGGGTCTACAGGTCTTGCTCAATGATCATTTCTTTATAATGACAGTAAAGGTATATTGGCCTTAAGAATTCATGAATATCACCATGACTTTTATATTGGTTATGGATTAAATATTGTGCTTTATAAAGCATGGATATTTTACCTTGATGATGGAAGTGGATGTAAAAGTTAGGGATATGCACTTTGGGGTTGATTTTAGGTATGTGATTCAGGTATAAGTTGATTTTTTTTCCAGTATTATTTCATAATGGACAAAAAAGACCCCCATATCTGAGAGAAACATGAATTATGGTAGAGGATCTGGTAATTAGCTTCATCTAAGGGGACCAACCGTTGTTCCTAGAGAAATAGGAAGAGTCGGTTTGATGGTTCGTGCTAGGGATTTAGTGGAATGAGTAGCCATAGTAGTGATCTATTTCGTCCTCCATGGGGGAAGGGTATGTGGAGTGTTACCAGTGTGGTAGGCATAGACTTTTTCATTAATAATTAATCAAAAAACATTTTGAGTATTAATTGTGAGAGAATATAGGCAACTTATACTGGCATTATAGGAATGCTCAATAGTTTGCTAGTGGAAGAGAATCTGGACCAAAAAATAGTTTTGGAGATAGACCAATGGCTATGGTTCATGGTTGTTTTATGCAATTGAGCATACACTTCCTGATCATGACGTTGGTAAATCTATTATATGAGTTCTGATTTTTTTTTCTTCCACATGAGAATCTAATTTTGTCAATATATTTTTAGCACATTAATTCATATCTACTGCATTTTTAGATGACTTTTGGATAACTATAGACTACCTGTATGGGGTGATATCGATTGGTGAAACTTTTTGGTCATTGACTACGTATTTTCATAAGTGCAATGAGTATACCATATTTATTTTTAGTTATAAATTCATTTGGTATTTCTTTAGGATATAGATGATCATTTTCGCAGTAATCTCCAAAATTGACTGGTTGGTTTGGTATCAATCCCATATTGACAACTATCATTGATGGGTATCATTGACACCTATTGTGGGTCAAAATTATCCTAGGGAATGGGTTATAAAGGAAACTCATGTGAGATAATCATATTGAATTTGTGTAGGATCATGAAATAATCCTCTACTATCATACTAGATAATGAGTTGGTGTGTTAGGTGTTCATTCCTCACAGGTTTTCTAATTTTTAAGATGTATTTCCTAAAAATTTTGCTAGGGTTCCACCCACATGTGAGGTAGAGTTCATGATTGATATTATACTATTCATGGATCCCATATCCATTTATTAATACATGAAAGATATTATAGATGTTTATGATTTTAATGCTCAACTAGAGGATTTTTAGGTGAATGGATTTATATGCACATCTACGCTCCCTTTGGGTTCTCCTATCTTATTCACCATGAAGGTGGGTGGTTCTTTGAGATTCTGTGTGGATAATAGGAAGTTGAACCTGGTGATGGTCATGAATCGGTATCAACTTTTATGTATTGAAGATTTATTTAACTAGATAGGTGGGGATATAGTGTTCTCTTATATTGATATGAGATCAATATATTATCTGTTAAGAGTGATAACTTATATCATAACTCATTCTATGTTTGGGGGATGGTATGTCTTATATGAGTAACATAGGATGTTTTCAGTTTAATGAATGTATCATTAGTGTTTATGGAACTAAAAAATAGGTTCATAAATCCATACCTAGATTCTTTTTTTATTTTTTGAGGATATTTTCATGCACTCATAGTTTTGGGAGGATTATTTTCAATATTTTTAAAATTATATGTAATCAACGAGATAATAACATATATTCCGAGATCTCAAACTAGTATTTTTGGATCAATCTTGTGCACCACATAGTTAATATGATATCATTGTTTTTAATATTTGTAGACATTGTGGATGTTGAGGTCATTGTTTTTTTGGGCGAATTGAGAATGTTTTTGAGAAATAATGTTTCATGGAATTGGTTGGTTACAATAAAATATTGATTTTTCTATGGGGTATGTATCTTTTAAATTTTAATTGGAATCATCTATTTTATCCTTATAAATGTTTATAATCAATTAAGGAAGTAATTAGTAGTGTCTGGGACGTATTCAAGTCTAGTAGATTTAAACGGTGGAGGAATGTGGTAGGTGCATGGATTGAAAAAATCCTGAAAAAATGCCACATGGTTTGCAAAAATAGTGTGGGTCCTATATTGATCTATATGTGGGAGAACATGGGGTACACACTATTTTTCTAACCATGCAATATAGCCCATGCTAGGTGTGTACCCTAGGAAGAGGGGGTACATGGGTAGAGTGTGTTTTGGAAAATCATGCTCTGCTAGAATTGTTTGACACTCCACTTGGGAAATGGTAGGTGCAAAATTGATTCATTGTTTTTCCAACCATAAACCCTTTCATATTGGTGATAATTTACTTTTTTTTGTTCCTTTTAAATATTTACACTATCATTCTCTTTTTATCCCCAGAATACTCTCTCACACAAGGAGGGATCCTCTACACTCCCCCATTTATTCGTCCTATCTCTTATTCAAGATTCTTTTACCATGTTTTATAGCCACCATTGAGTTATTAATTACATAGCCTCCCTTTATCAATTTTATCTATATTGTTGACATTGTTTCTTTGAATGCTAATATGACTTATATCGAGGGTTTTCTTCTATAAATCCCTTTTATTTTGATTTGTACCAAACCAGATGTTTAGACTAGGTGAGGGAATCTATAACATATCGAGGTAGGTGGTTTATACCCTTTACCTATATGTCTTGGCATTTATTCCATGTTAACATTGTATCGTGTACTAGAATTTCTCACATTCCTTTCTAAATTAATAAAACCTTGATTTAAATGTGAAATTTAGGTTTCTTACATGATATGATACCCTTTATCATGGTTAGAGGATGCTAAACTCAACCTAAACCACACATGGGGTGGGTTCTTTACATTGACAATTATTATTCCACCCTTGGAGTTAGTTGATCACTCTTTTAGTAATTGGAATTGAATATATTTATAATGTTGTTTGATAAAGGTTATAAGAAACTTAAAACTTCCTTCCATCTGTATATGAATGGTATGAATTTCATAATAACTTGTATTGTATATGATAATGAATGGATTGGTGAATTGATTAATGAAATGTTTAATGAGATGTTAACTAAATTGTTTATGATGATAATGGATGGTTTGGGGTATGGAACTGATAGCCTAGTTGGATTCCATCGACATTTCTACACCATGGACCTGACTTCATAAGATTCCTTGGATATTTCATGTCCTTAGATCCAATGACCTATAATTATTCCATGGACATTTATATTCCATGGATCCATTTTACATAGCTTATTTGGATGCCTTGTACATTTCTACTCCTTGGATCTAAGATCTTACAAATATTCCACGGAAATTTCTACTACTTGAATATGAAAACCTACTAGGATGACATAAACATTTTTACTACTTGGATTCGTTTAACATAGATTATTTGGATACCATGGAAATTTATAATCATATGTTCTTGGACCATGTAGTTCTCAAACATTAGTACATGTTGAAGGCCATTTATGATAGTGACCATGATTTATAATTAGTGTTAGGGATTTAGTTTCTTGTTCACAGTGGGCCTTGATATACTAGATTATATCACCTCAAATTTTATTACTTTTAAATCTATAATATCTTCACACTTTTTTATCTTATATGAAAATATTGGACCTGTAATAAACATCATTGGTGGTGGCCTAATTTGTTTTATCTTACAACGTATTCAAGCCATCATTGGTTACCCAAAAATACATTAATGATTCTAGTAGGGATAGTGGAAAATTACCACTTGGTGATGCTTAATTGATTGTTGAATTGGAATAACGGAGCATAAGAATGGGTTATTTCATAAAATGAAACTTGGGGAAAGATTCATTTTGGTATTTTGTACTTTTAAAACATGTATTGTAATGAATTCCATTTTCTAGGAATTTAATATCTTTTTTGTAGTATTATATGATAATAATTTGTATATGAATCTATTTGTTGAGATTAATTGGTTATTTATATGATTGATATTTATTCTTTAGATGAATTTTTATTCCATTTTCTTAGGCTATAGATTGATATGATTATATCATTGAGAAACACTCAGATAATGAGGGTATAGTCCACACACAGTTCCACCATGGACCTTCACACCTATTCAGAAGATAAATTAACCCTGAACCAACCTCGGTAGTGAGATTTCTATAGTATAATTTGTGTACTTATGATCATTATGTCACCCATACATGGCTTTAAGAGAAGGTAGAGGTGTGTGACATGTGTATAGGAAGGATTGTACATGTCCTGTTCATATATTTTTGATATTTTCATTACCAAATATTTTCTATGGTGTGTTGTTTACGTTTTTAAAGATATTCATCCATGAAATCCTCTAGTTGTGTTCCAAGAGGGTGGAATCCACCATCATCCTAAGGTGGTGGCCGAGGGTCTACTAGTAGAACCTCCAGTTGTGCCTCTTGAAGAACCTCCTATTATCCTACTTGTGTGCTCCACTTCCTAGTTTTGAGGGGGATTCCAAAACATTATATAGAATTTTTAGGGTTCCCTATGGCCTGGATGAACTATGGTGTATTTTACAAGTGGGTTTTAGTATATAATTCGTCTAATTTTTTTTTGTGGATGTTGGGCCACATGCAAATGATTCCTGGATAAAGTCCATGCTATCGATTTTTGAGCATCTTAAGTCAGCTCCACATTGAATAGTACTGATTTATATATATATATATTTCGAGATTTTTCCAAGAGATGGTGGGATGTCGATGATACTGATTTTTTTAAATAATTTAATATATATTATTGATCATAAAAATATGTTTTCACAGAATATATGTTGTTTTTTTGATAAAATGAATTATTTCTGTACTCATTGTACTTTTTAGGTTTTTTTAAGTCAAATTCACAAATCAAGAATGTTAAAAACAAAGATATAGATATACACAACATTTACTTTTTGACACACATCATATCCCATTACCTAGACGTGGATTAGATAGGCTGAATGCATTCCCATTGAGCCAGGAAGATACAAAACATCATGTATCTCTTTAAACATGTCTATTATTCCTTCTAGACATGGTTGGTGGCTGATGTAGAGACTACACACCATTTGGAGTGGATCTACATGCCATATATCCACACCAACCAACTGTTGATCCCTTCAATGTCAAGGTTGGTGCGGAAGATCACCTATCGGTGGTGAAGGAGTAGCCAATTCAAGTTGACCTGACATCACTATTTTTACTTTATTATACACATCGTTTATTTTAAAAACAATAAATAAAAAGGAAGACCTCCATGTTTGAGGTTGGATATCCATGTTGGAGGTGATACCACTCTTTTTTTTCTAGCCTCCAACTAATACATTTGTAGTTTTTTAATTTTGTTTTAATTTTTATTTTATTTTTAATTATTCATTCCCCAACTCTACTCTTGTATTAATGGTAGAGATTGAGTTCTGAATCAATCAACACACTGTGACCATGGTCATAAGAGTCCAGTTCCCCTTGCGTTGGGGTTGTAATAAGGTTTTTGTTAGTTTTTTTTTTTGAATTCCAAATTGTTTCTTTTGTTATGATTTTAGATTTACAAATTCGTTAATGAATGTACATTCAAAACCACCATTGATGTCGTATCAGACAAATAATAGCATCAATGGATAAAACTAAAGTAGTTGCAGTGGATAAAACCATGACGATTTGGGGAAATCATTGTCAATATTTTAGGGATAACAAACCTAAACCCGGTTTAATAATTCAATTACCAAACCATGGAATTAAACATTAATAATGTAATTGATTGTTTTGGACCAAGAAAAATCCAGTTAATTTAATCCCCTTGGTAAATTAATGTCATTTATTGTTGAAATTCGAAGGAATGAGGACTTCAATAAACCCTAATTGAATTGCAATCATAATGTCTGTGTTTTTTTGTTGTTCCTCTCTCCTTTGGTTTTTATATATTTTCCCACTAATTATTTCAATTTAGTGATAGTTACCTTCAGTTCTTCATTTCAAGATAGTCAACCAAGATTCATCCAGCATTCACTGACCATTTTTTTCTCATTTCCCTCAGGGGATTGACCCCATCTACCACTAGCTACTTAGTAGATGGTTTTTAAATGAACACAATTTCTTTATATTATTAATATGGCCTACCCCTTCTGACGAAGGTGGTGACATTTTTTTCCATCATATCCTCAGATCAGTGAGAATCACAACATATATGAGTTAAGGTCGTTTTTCCCTAAAACATTTTCTTTTCATTCCTCTTTTTATTCTTTCTTTTTCTTGGGCACCTAAACCCCATATCCTATGAATTATTATCCGATTGTGGAGTGGTATAATCCACCTAAAGAGGATTTGTATCCATATGATCCAGTGTTATTGTACCCCTACCTGGTGTAATATTGTGTATACCTGGATGATGAGTTCCAATATGATGAACATCCATGTACATCCTTCATTCCATCATTTTATTATTCTCCTCTAGAACCATCCTAAGGTAATACTAAATATTTATTATCGATGATGGAGGCCTTTACCACACACTAGTTGGACCAAACTGAATGGTTGGGATGACATTGAAATATGGTAGAGTAGATCTCCAAGATAACTTCCAATATTGATACTCCGGTTGTGTTTGAGGATGGGTGTTTAGATTTCATTTCATCTAAGGAAACATGTTATAGTGTGGGCCCAATATGAAATACACTACAAATTTTAGAAATTAATTATCAAAACTAAAAATTTGAATAAACGGACACATAATATACTATTAATTAAGACTTTAATTCCCCATTTATTTCGATAAACATAGTTGATTATATATGTGTTTCGGAGGACAACTACAATTATTTTCAAGTATTTAAAATTTTAGAGGAAGAAACCTAGGAGGTGGAGGACGTACCTGGTCCCACTAAGAAACATGTACACCTTCAGCATCTACTAGCCATGGAAATAATTGGAAATTTTTTCCCCTGGATTCAAAAGGCCCAGATTTGAACTTGGATAATCTCCCTACTTCTTCCCAATCAATCAAATTAAAAAAAACACATCAGTAATTGTTCTTTCTCTAGTATAGTATTGAAAATATACTTTATGTATTATAAGTTAATAAAAATGTGAAGCAATACAATCTTCACTCTAGTGTGTGAGGTATTGAATTTGGAATGACCAGCAGACGGTTCAAATTGCGCCCCAAGCACCAGACCGAAATTGGTAGTTCTCATTTTCATGTTTTAGAATAAATGGTCTGTCATCCTTGATACAATACATGTATAAGTTTATTTTATTATATATATATATATATATATTATTTCTATAAATGTTATTTTATTTGTTAAAAAATCTTACACGTTGTGTGGGACCCACCACACTTCATGTGGGACCTTCCATAGGTCCTATGGTTTGGGTATAAAGGCTGGGAACCCTACCCGGCCTATCTCTGTGTTGAACACCCCTCCCCATTTTCTTCTCTTGCACACCGCCGTCGTACCTCCCTCCTATGAATCCTCCATTTTGTGCGTTTTTGTCATAATTTCTTCTGCATTTTGATCCTCACTCATGGTATCCCATTCTCCACCCATTATTTCAATGTTTCACTTGCATTTAAGTTAGATTTGATGTCAACTAATCATTCGACTTCAACCAGCAGTACCAAGGGTGAATGAAGAAAAAATGTTGTGTATGTATTTTACATGGCCACACATGAAAATTTTTATAAATTGAAATAGAAATGGCATGTATGTTTGGTATATGTCGTGTATAGTGCCTATGGAAATCCTTTATGATCTACTTGTGTACTGACCCACACTGATCTAATACCATGTATTTAGACATGGAGTGTATCTACTGTACATTTTGTGTAACCTATTATTATGAATATTTCAGTGTGGATGGTATACATGGTTTTAATGTGATGTTCTCACACATGTTCTGTTGTGCCCACAAAAGTAATTTACTTTCATCTTCAGTGCCATCACACCAAACTCATGTATGTGCTCTCACACGAGTCCCACCCCATCTACCAACGGATGTTCCTTCCCCACCCACCCACTTGTTCCACCATTCCCTCATCTTCTGGACCCTCCACATCCCCACCCTTACCAGCACCCTCGGTTGATATCCCCATCACCCTCTGCCTAGCTATAATGAACCACTATCTTGACATCCTTGACACCACCAGACTACCATCCGACAATCCCAAATTTGGCATGATTAGATGTTGGGACTTCTTCATCATCATCTTGGCCTTCCGTTACCCCTAGACAAGATCCTCCATCTGCTGGTCAGCCTTCTGTAGCACGACCACCATTGACGGTACTAGACACCGATTTAGTTCTCTCTATCCACTGCAGGCCCAGATACCCCAAGTCCAATAGCGCACTAAAATTTTTTGGTAGATCCTCCTGTGCAGGGCATAGATCATGTGTCTCTAGCTATTGTTCATCCTACTACCACGAGAGTTTCTCCCGATGTGCCTTCCACTTAGAGCATTAAGAAGTTGCCTCCAATTTCCATACAAACAACCCTCATCTGATGAATCCTAATATTGTAGATGATTCCTTCTATGAGGCATCCCTATGACTGGTTTATGGCACATTTTTTTCATTATATATATATATAAATATATATATAAATATGTCTTTTGTGAAAAGATTTTGTACCGATGGTGGATGTGCATGCATAATTCTTCTTCCATTTCATCCACCATAACAGGTACTCTGAGTGCTTTGGTCATCTCTTTTCGACTACTTCTTATATTTTTGAGATCACCATGATGGTAGTATTATTTTAGGGCTTCTTTTTATTATTATTTTTGAATTACATCTTTTAATACTTCACCTCATCTAGGACCACCTGTGTTTTAACACATCCTCTATTCTACCTTAGTGTTTCTCTTTAGGGACAATGTGAAATATTAAGGGTTGGGGAGAGTCTCTGACTATACTAGTCTTTTATCTTGAATTATTCTAGGAGACATCATTAATAGATCAGATATTTTAAAATATGGAAATTTTATGATTAATTATAATTATTAAATTAATAGAACTAAAAGTGTATTTGAAAATAAACATTATTATTTTAAATTTCAAAGTATTTTTAAATGATTGTTGAAATAGTTTGATTTTGGATTTAATGTCTTGGAAATTTATATTTCTTCGACTGATCATTTGTATTCATTTCATGAATTGATGTAAATTTTATTTTCCCTAATTCCCGAGAGGTATTATTATCCATTTTGACATATTTGGTCTTATACATTCTTTCTTGAGATTTTATTGGGATATGCATAAATTCCAGAATATTCTAGTCATTCTCTTCAAAATATGATTATTATTTATCCACATTAAAATGATTCATGCATTTGATTTTTTTTCAACCCCTTTGTCCACTAGATCTATACTACATCTGATCTTCCAAATACCCATAGAATCCATGAACTGCCTTGATAGGATTCCACGTTAAAGGCCTATTTCCCTTTACCATCCTAATTATTTCATAATTTTTCATGATTTTTCATTTGAGCTTTAGAGAGGGATTTTTGGATATTCATGGTACATTTTGGTAAGCCATCATGAAATTATGTGTGGGGAATAATTTCTCTTGGTCATTTTTGAAGGAGGGTTGAAAAACAACTATTCATTGTATTCATGGTGGTCTCTGAAAAAAAAGTATTGAAAATATTAGAAGTGAGAACATATTCATTTGTTACACATTATTGATGGTTTATAGACCCATGTTATTATGGAAATATCATGGTGATGATACCATTTGAGAGATCTTGATTGGGGATGCATTTTCAATAAGATTTATTTTAAATATCTAGCATTATTTTTTTCGAATTCATCCCCAATTTTCATGTCTTTGAGATTATTTTTCACATAATTAACTATCAACCCACAACCATAGAAACATTTGATCTATATTAAAATCCCTTGTGATTTTTGTGACATGACTTCTGAAGTGGATAATGAGCACACTTGCAAGCCCATGGATAGAGTTCATATACATACGATTGAGTACAAATCTGATTAAATAATCTTCTGTGATAAGTGTGGAAATTATTTTAGGTCAGGTAAATCATCATGTGGAATGTTTATTAATGGAATGTTAAATTATGTGGATAAAATATAATGAATATCATTAATTTTATTATATAGGAGGCATGATTAAAATATCATTGGAATTGAAATATGTTTTGTCCATTTTAAAATCCTATGTTTTGGATATATTATTTATAAGTATAATTAGTTTAATTCTTCCCTTTTTAGAGTATATATTTTGTTTATTTTATGTTGAGATTTTGATTGAGGGAATGAAAATGACTATGTGTGGGGGAGCTTCAAGGTCCCAAATTGTGAATATATTTTCATACAAAATATTCATCGTAAAAAAATGTTTTCACCAAATATATGTTGTTTTTAGATAAAATGATTTATTACAGTTTTCATGGTGCTTTTCCAGTATTTTCATGTCAAAGTCACAAATTTGGAAAGGTTAGAACAATGATTAATATATACACAGTGTGTACTTTCTGACACATGTAGTGTCTATTACCTAGACATAGATTAGCGAGGGTGAATACAGGCCCATGTATCCTGAAATATAATAAAAACCATGTATCTATTTTCACACGATGTGTATACCTTATAGATGTGGTTGGTATCAGAATTAGGGACTACATTCCCTATGTGGGGATCTACATGCCATGTACCCCAACCAACTGACCACCGATACATTAAAAGTCACAGGCGGCGTGGGAGATCAACTACCAATGGAGAAATAGGATCCAAGTCATGTTGTCTGCAATACACACCACGTACGTTATGGAATATGAACTATATTTTCAAATACAATGAATAAGTGGTTAGACCTCCTTATTCGAGGTAGGACATCCAAGTGGAGGTGCTTCCACATTTTTATTCAAGCCTCCCTCAGATCCATTTCTAGTTTTTAAATTCTATTTTAATTTCTGTTCTAGTTTAATTCTCCTTTCCCCCATTCAATTCTCATATCCATGTTAGGGATTTAGTTCTGACACAATCTGCACACCATGACCATGGTTATAATAGGCTAGTTCCCCTATCAATGGTGTTGTAAAAAAATTTAGTTTGTTGTTATTTTAATTCTGAAGTGTCTCTTTTGTTATGATTTTTTATTTAAAATAAAAATAATAAAAATTCATTCAAAACTACCATTTGTATCATATCATACCATAAAAGACACTAATGGATAAAAATAAAGGATTTTTGGTGGATAAACCCAAGATCATTTGTGGAAACCATTGTCACTATTTTACTGTTAATGATCCTAAACATGTTTTAGGAATATAATTACTGAATGAAGGAATTACCCTTTAAATATTTAATTGATTGTTTTAGGACCTAGAAACTATAGTTTAATAGATTATCCATGGTATCATAATATCATTTATATTATCAATTCTTATGAATGATGACTTCAATAAACCCTAATTTAATTACTACCCCTTCACTTTTCATTTTCGGATTGTTCTTCTCTTCATATTTTTTACTTATTTTCCACAAATGTTTTCAATTTTTTGGTAGATCCATTTTGTTCTTCATGTTTTGATACTTTAAAAGGAATAATCTAGTTCCCACTGACCATTATTTCCCTATTTTACCTATGGGATTGACCCTGACTACCACTAGCTACATAGTAGTTCATTCAGAAGGGAACACAAGGTACTTCAAATATTTAATTTGGCATATCCCCTATGATTGGGGAGGTTCCAGATGTGATTAATTAGATGTATCATAATTGAGATATAGATTTAATGAATTTTCAGACATCATTTAATGATTAATTTTATCCTGATACATTGAGGTCTGATAGAGGTAGAGACATTATGAACATGGATTTGAGCACATTTTCAGTCATAGACTATTATTATTATTTCATGGACCTACAACAGTTTTCACATATTATGTTAGGTAATTAGTTTTTAAACTTATTATATTTGAGGATTCTTTTGTGTACGACACCTGATCACAATTGAATTTCATTTGGATTCCTATTACATGATAAATAGTAAATCAGGCGCTTATCCCTCAATGTAACTAGATGGAATTTGGTGGTGGAGAGCATTATACTTCAGCTTATTGGCAAAGTGTCAGAGCGAAAAGTGGTAGAATGATACTATTTAAGGTCTATTATGAATGGAATACAATCTTTATCATGAGTTTTATTAGTTCTTTTTTCATTCATAATTGTGTGGGGCATGGACACTTGATAAGCCGGTGTGATAGAAAACTAAATTAGTGTCGTGATTGTGGCAGGATGCACCATCTATAGTAGTTTTTCAGGACCCTTTCTCTAGCATCCAGTGAGAGAGGGTTGCACTAACGCCACATTATAGAGAAAGGTAAGTAACTTCTCATTTGGTTGGGAGCTTATGTATGGTTGTCCAATTTGACTGAGGTGGTGTTCCTTGAAAAGGTATCCAAATTCTAGGCATGTATTGTCATCAAAATGGACCTACTCATGGTATCCAGGGTATATATCAGGGTCAAAAATCATTCCATAAGTGTTCATGTAAAATTATACCTAAGGAGTAGTGTTTTGGACCTTATGCAGTAAAAGGTGTTATTCTAACAGCCTCTACCTTTGTATATTCCCTTTTTGATACATGTACATCTCAATCATTCATATATTTTCCTATTGTGGAGAGCCTTTGGCTCGATTTACACATTCCATATGCTGTGATGACACTATACTCCATTGAGGTTTTGATCAGAGGGTGTATTCTAATACTCAGAGCCCCCCCTCGAGATAGGTGGGTTTCATTTTATAGGTAACATCTTTTTAATATAGATTATAGGGTTTAACATAATTCTCAATATGGACTTGTTGGTTCTCTATAATGTATATGTTTATTTTTATCTCCAATGTGTGACTTTCATTTCATCATATGGTGGGTTTTTTATTCATGAGGGTGAATGGTATGTCCATGAGAATTGATTTGGACTCGTGAATCGCAGGCCGAGCCAGATGCTAGTACAAATTTGTAGGTTATATCTAGATGATCATGGAAAATGTCAAGTATAATTCCCTTCAGTTCAAGATAATTTTAGGGTAGTTTTATTGTAAAAAATATAGGACTAACTCCTAAGAGGGAATTAAATGTCTCTATCGAGCTAGTTTTTGGCGATTCACGGGTATCTAATCCTCCATATAGAATTATTAATAAATAGTTTTAGGAGTTCAAGATGGTTCTATAAGACTTGGAAGAAAAGGTGCTAATCCAAACCCGTAATACTGCTTGGGGTTCATCCATGATTTTTTCCATGAAGGAAAATGGAATCTATCATTTATGTGTTGATTACCAGAAATTGAATCAGTTGAGGGTTACAAATCAGTTTCCATTACCCCGTATAGATGGTCACTTTGGCCAGCTCCAAGGAGCATGATATATCTCTATGATTCATCTATGATTAGGTTACTGTCAGGTGCATTTCAGACTATTAGATATACCACATTCATCATTTCGTGGTATATATAGCTTCTAAAATTATTTTTTCATTCTGTTCGGTCGCACAAACATGCCATCAGTTTTCATGGAACTAATGAACTATGTTTTCCATATATATATGGATTCATTTTTTATTGTTTTCATGGACGAAAGAATGAGGTAATCTTATAGTCAACATGACCAGGACAAAACTCTTGAGATCATATTGGATACATTGATAGAGAATACATTATATTCTTAGATAACAATTTTCCTTTTTTGGATAGATAAAATTTAAATCCTTGTTCATATTATATCAAATATTCGAGTCTATGTAGACTCGAATAAGGTGAGAGATTCATGTTTATTTGATAAAACTATGAAATTCCTATATATATACATATTTTCATAGAGATAAGTGGTTATTAAAAGTTCTTCATACCTGACTTTTAATGATTATAATGACCTCTTATGGGCTAGAATAAGAATGGTGTGGAGTTTATATGGCCAGAATCCTATGAGAAAGTCTTTCCAGAGATGAAAGATAGACTGAATTTAATATTAATTATGATTTTTCCCCATCTGAGATAGAACTATATAGTATAGTGTAATGCATCAGGTATCAATAGGATATGTTATGATGTTAGAGTAGTGACTCAAGGTGTACGGGTCTCTTCAGTTGAGAAAACACAAGATGAACTATGAGACACATGATCTCAATTTATCCACTGTTGTTCATGCCCTATGCTATTGGGGACACTATTTAATGGGAAAGTGTTTTGTGGTGTATATAGAAAAAAATCCTCAAGTAAATATTTAAAAATTTAGAATTGAATATTAGGAAATTAATTTGGGGTGAATACCTACAATATATTGGTATCGATATTGATGATATGCTCATAAAGAGAAATTTAGCTACTGATTCACTGATCAGAAGGAATTTAACACATGAGGTTAAAGAGGCCAGTAGGGAGTCGTAGCTTATAAACCTATTTTGAGGAGACACCTATTGAGGTTCAGGACAATCATGGATAGTTTTTACATGCATCATTATCAGTGTTTTTGTTATTTTTTGAGAGAGTTAAGATGAGGTAGCTATTATATTTTGAAGGCTTCGACTTATGGGAGATCATTGAAGGTGATGACCCCCACCTAGTTATATTTTTGATGACAATGAGATCGTGTTCATTGATGGATAGCTCTGGGTTCATGTAGAGATTCGAGAGGAATTGATTCTATAATATCATGCGTCAATATGTATAAGGCCCCAGCCTTAAACCTTACATAAAATTGAATTAAATGAATAATTCACATTGAGGATCTTTTCAGGTTTAGAGTTTTAGAGAATTAGAACATAACTATTACATCTTAAAAGATTACAAAGTAGACACTTCTACTAGGTCTCCATAAAATAAAAACTCTTAAAAAGAAAGATGTCTAGATTCCATGTTTTAGATAGCATGAAATTCCCTTGATCCCATCCTTGACCTTATTCCACTTTAAGTCCTGAGAAAAACATTTCGAAAAACTTGGGGTGAGCATAAGAAGCTCAGTAAGGGATACACAAAGAATGAAAATTGTTAGTTTATCAAAACAACAAGTAAACCATGTATACTTTATCAATGTAATACTTTTCTCCTTTATGAAGTAATAAAAACTCTTCACTGAATAAAGTATCATTACTTACCTTTTTGTAACCAAAGTATTACCATAAAACCCATATAAAGAACACATAACATATATAAAGGTAACTTGGGACATAAACTTACTTAAGTGGAATAACCATACGGTCAACTTCCACACATTTCACTTAATGGAATAGCCATACGGCCAATTTCCATACATACTTAATGGAATAGCCATACGGCCGACTTTCATACCCAATGCATTGGAGGTTATAACGTAACCACCCGTCCTGGTATTCACGGCACCACCCGTCATATGGTTTATAACGTAACCACCCGTTAAAATGTCCAAGTACCAATATAAAATCATAAAACATAAAACCAATATAAAGGAAAGATAACATTTCCACATTTCAATAACAATATATCATAAATATATTGACATAATAGAATCCTTTATCAAAACCATTTTCAATACAAAAATACATAAAAGAGTATATGGTATTTATTTTATTTTAAAAACATTACGGCTTGTCGAGGAAGCCAAAGATCAAATAATACTCGCGGCGGCGAAAAAAGGTCGTTGTCACCGCATACGTTAAAAAAACATTCCTTTTTGTCGTTTAGTAAAACGCTTCGTAGAAAAAGATTCCTTTTGTATAAAAGTAAAAGTCAAAGGAGATTATACACCGTATAAAAGAAATTTGTGTATAAAATGAAATATGCCTCAATGAAAGGAGATTGAGACGAAGTCCCTTACAAAGATAATTTTTAAAATGAAATAGATATATTATGTGTATTAACTATTAGTACACATAAATAAAGTACAAATACAAGATACGACATAATAATATAATGAAATAATTTGAAATTAGGAGATTAACCCAAAGAATGGAAATTGGGTTAAGAAGTTCCCTTACCTTGGGTCCGACTTGACTCGATCGTTCTTTAACGTCCTGAATAATAAACGTGAGTTAATTTATACTTGATTAAGAACCTTTTTAAAGTTCATTATTCTTTTTATATCACTTATTGCCATGTTATAAACATTATGTAACCATTTAAGTTAATAATGTTTGTTTTGTCAATATTTGGTTCTTAAGTCGAAAGTCGACTTCTTACAATTACATGTTGTTCGTATGGTCAAAAGTTCTTTATATCCAAAATGAAATTCCTGATTTGGATATCATATATATCATATATATCCAGAATATAAATGTATTTATAATATTACATAATCATTTAGAGGTAAGAAATGAAATGCATCGTTCATGGAGACGGTAAGCCGTACGTACGCATGAACGCTACTTTCATTTCTTTGTCATATTAGTGGAATTAAAACTAAATGAGAGGTATGTATATTTTAATTCCAAAATTATATTCATCATTTAGATATATCATTAATTATATATATACATTATATACTTGTAATTTTAATAGTACATTACATTTGGGGATAAGAAATGAAATGCACCGTTCATGGAGACGGTAAGCCGTACGTACGCATGAACGCTACTTTCATTTCTATCTCATACTTTAATGGAAATAAATAATAATGATATAGAGGTATATTATAATTCCAGTATAACATCATATATAATAACTTTAAATCCATCCTTTACACGTCCCACATATGGCATTAACGAATCATATCACTTTTAGGGGGAGGTAGTCCGCACTTCCTTAAATGAAGATATCGTGTTTACCCATAATGGAAACCATAAAGGTATGCCAAAAATGAAAAATACAGAAGCTTAAAGAAAACATAAACATATTATATATCATATATAGAAATAGTGAAATCATAATGGCCACCCTTGAAGGTGTTAAATGAGTATTGAACAATCATTGTTTCGGGAGGCAGAATTTCGCCATCCACGGAAACCGTATGTTATTTAACCATTTGATGTAGTTGTGTGACAGTGTATCTCAAATAAATATTATAACAACATCCTAGTATATTGAAGATACTGGGGTTGTTACAAAAGATGTAAATAAAAAGAGTTTAGAGGGTTGGAGAAGCAAAATAAAACAAATGAAAAAGAGAGAATGAATTACCTTTAAAAGTGTAACTCCTTTTGATTTGAGCCTAAAGGCTTCCATTGAAAGGATTATGCCCAAAGGGAATCCTCTAGGATGAGTAGACGGATCTGGAGACAGTAATTGGGCAGGGGTTGGCCGAGACAAAGTCTTGAGAAGTGTGTGAAATGGGGTAGAGGTGGGGGCCTTTTATAAGAGGAGAGGAGGGGCACTTTTGGAAAGTAAAGAAATATTACTTTATTTGAAAATGTGTTTCGGTTTTAAAAGGTCCCACATTGATATAATTCGTGGATAAGGTGATAAGGGTTCGAAATCCACTCATCCAATTGGTTTTGGCCATGTGTAGGTTTTATATTTTTCATTATCTTTCCATTTTATTTAAATCGTCAAATAATGATGTCATCGATGAATCATTATCATGTCATATATAATTTAATTTATTTAATGTCTAAAAATTATAAAACAAATACTAAGATGTAGGAAATCATTTTATCTTTCCAATGAGTATTTATAATCAAAATTTGGACTTGTATAACCCCACTTAAAAATTCTTTTAGTAAAACAATTTATGTTAGTGTCATTTTCACTTTAACATTAAATAAAAATATATTAATGTCATTTTCCAACTAAGGTGGCTCCATGGGGTCCCCAAGTTGGCCCATGGCTTGTCTTGGTCGGCCATGACTCACCCAATAGGTGTAGGACAAGTGTCATGGTGTTTTCACATTCTTATAATACCATTTTTACCTTAAACTACACTAATTACCTCTAATCGCGATTAATGAAAAAAAGTTACTATTCACCAAAAAATTATTTTAATCTCATTGAACCACATTTTACTTCTTAATGACAACCATGTATGTCGGATTTTCAAAATTAAATACACATTAGTGGTAAACTTTCATTTAACTGAAAAATCATTTTGCTTGATTACAACTTAGTGGTTTCACTATTCATCAAAAATTGAAGTTTTTCAGCAAATTACCAAAAATTCACCCTAAGCTATATTTGATATTCCAAATTCAAAAATGAAGTCCATTTTACAAAATTCAAAACATATAAGTCAAATTAATTAATTTAATAATTAATTCCCGCTGTCATGACAAATAGCGTGTTTTTGTGAAACAATAAGTATCAAAAGATTGACACCAGTTTAAGTCCAATTTCAAAGTGAAATTGATTCCAATGACCACCATTGGATTAACTGGTAAAAATATTTTCTAATTTCACTTTAAAAGCAATTAAAATAATAATCTAATCAAATAAATAATTTAGATTAAAAAGAGGTTTTGAATTAAAATACAACACTTTACACTATTCATTAAAAAATGAACTTTATCAGAAAGGTACCAAAAATTTACACAAAGTAAATTTTGATGTCCCGATTCTAAAGAAGAGTTATATTTGGTCCAAAAGAATGTAAGAGAGTGATCAAAACTATATTTAATGATGGTTCGCCGTCAAAAGGTGATAAGTGAACCTTTAGTGAAAACTAGGGCATATACGCCTAAAATTGAATTCTTTCCGTATTTTAAGCCTTTATCTTTTATTGGATAAATGTAAAAACATTTAAAAACATATATAATCATATATTAGTTATTTCTATCCATTCCCGCCAGTACAACGGCTACTTGTTAACTAACATTTAAAATAATATTATTTTATTACTAGTGTGCTACGTAAGTTTCAAAGAAACTCATCTTTGCGTATCGGGTACGCTATCGAACATAGCAACCCCTTTAAAATAAAATTAATATTTAATTCCAAAATATTAATAAATATGAAAATTCATTATTCTTTATTTACCTGGGATGTTACATCCTTCCCCCCTTTTGGGAATTGCGTCCTCGCAATTTTATTCACTTATCAAAATAAGTGGGGGTATTTATCCCTCAAAGCATTTTCAGATTCCCATGTTGCCTATTCAATCACATGGTTTTTCCACAAAACCTTTACCTGATTAATCACCTTATTCCGTAACACTTTCTCCCTGTGGTCAAGAATCTGGACCGGTTGTTCCTCATAAGATAGGTTCTCTTCCAGCTAAACTACCTCTAGACTCAAAACATGAGATGGATCTGGCATATACTTTCTCAACATTGAAACATGAAAAACATTGTGTACCTGAGATAAACTCGGAGGTAAAGCCACTCGGTATGCAACTGATCCAACTCTTTCCAGAATTTCGTATGGTCCAATGAACCTTGGACTCAACTTTCCTTTCTTACCAAATCTCATCACACTTTTCCAAGGAGAAACCTTGAGAAAATCATGATCACCTACCTCAAAAGATAGATCCTTCCTCCGGTTATCCGCATAACTCTTCTGCCTGCTCTGAGCTATTCTCATGTGTTTTCTGAATCAACTGAACTTTTTCTGCCATCTCTTCTACCAATTCTGGTCCCATCAGCTTCCTTTCACCCACTTCATTCCAAAATTTTGGAGTTCAACACTGCTTCCCATATAATGCCTCAAATGGTGCCATCTGTATACTGGAATGAAAACTGTTATTATATGAAAATTCAACCAAAGAAAGATGTTGGTCCCAACTTCCCTGATAATCCATAGAACAAGCTCGTAGCATATCCTCCAATGTCTGGATTGTTCGTTCTGACTGCCCATCTGATTGAGGATGAAAATATGTACTAAAATTTAATTCAGTACCCAACGACTTCTGAAGGCCTTTCCAAAATTTAAAAGTAAACCTGGGATCACGATCCGATACAATGGAGAGAGGAACTCCATGTAACCTGACTATCTCTTTAAGATACAGACGGGAAAGTTGATCAAGAGAGAAAGTATCTCGTATAGAAAGGAAAATAGTAGATTTGGTCAAGCGATCAACAATAACCCAGATTGCATTATTACCTCAAGATGTCCTCAGTAATCCCACAACAAAGTCCATGGATATGTTTTCCCATTTCCACTATGGCACTGGTAAAGGCTGAAGCATCCCTTTCGGTAACTGCTGCTCTGCTTTAACCTGTTGACATGTCAAGCACTTTACAGTAAAAACAGAAATATCTCTTTTCATTTCATCCCACCAGTAATACTCTCGCAGATCTCTGTACATCTTAGTACTGCCAGTATGAACTGAAAACGGAGAACTATGAGCCTCACATAACAACTCATTCTTCAACTGCGAATCACAAGGCACACATAACCTCTTCACAAACCTCAAAACACAAACACAAACTTATCCAAGAACTCATGGAAAATTTTATTCATAAGGACCATGAATACAGCAGGTGCATTGGTTAACCCAAAAGGCATAACTACAAATTCATAATGGACATATCTAGTACGGAACGCAGTCTTCGGAACGTATGCTTCTTTTACTTTCAACTGATGGTACCCCGACCTCGAGTCAATCTTCGAAAAAAATATTGAGCTCCCTGGAGCTGATACCACCTCATTCGATGGCCCAACATTTGGTGAAGTTGTTGCAAAGGATTTCACCACCCCTTTCTGCTTATAGTCTGGCTGCATTCCCCCAGTTGAGTTCTTCGTTGGACACTCGTTTGCATAATGACCCATTTCATTACACTTAAAACATCTTACCGTTGGCTTTTCATTTCCTGCTTGATCATCTTCCTTACAGTTACGAGCAATATGACCAGACTTACCACACCGAAAGCACTTACCAGACTTGGATAAAAATTCTCCAGGATTCATTTTACCACACTTCTCAGAGGATAGATATTTGGTTTTCTTACCTCCTTACTTCTTTGATAAATTCTTCCCCTTTTCCTGCCAACTAGACCTCTTATTCTGTTGTTTGTCATAGAACACCCGATCATCGGCAAACTCCATTTCCACCTTCTCAGCACATCGAACAAGTTTTTCATAACTTTTGAACTCACGAGAAGCTAAATCCCTTCGATACTTTGGCTTTAACCCTGAGTAAAAACGGTTTATTTTACTATCAAGATCTCGTATGAAGTTTGGAGCATACCTTGCCAATCAAGTGAACTTTTCTTCATAAGTAGCCACTGAATCATCCTCCTGCCTCAATTCTAGGAACTGTTTTTCCATCCTAAGACGAACCACCTTAGGAAAATATTTCTCAAGAATAATACCTTTGAATTCGTCCCAGTGAAGATCCTCAATATCATCACTATCCCTTATATTTTTCACCATCGACCACCACTGATCAGCTTCACCATCAAAACGGTAAACAGCAAGACTAACCTTTTGATGTTCTGAACACCCCATGACATCAAAAATCTTCTCCAGTGCTTTAATCCACCCTTCAGCTTGCACAGGGTCAGATGATCCTCTGAATGATGGGGGATATTGCCTCATGAAATGTTCCACCACTGACATGTTCCTCTGCGGTTGATCTGGCTGATCTCGTGCATGGATACCACCGCCATTTATATCCTGAGTCAACTGTGCCATCACTGCAACAAACTGTTCAGTTCCGATTCCGACCATCTCAGGTTGCTGATTTGGAAGGTTATCTTCCTCCTGATGTCGTCCCAACATAGCTGCTTTGTTTCCTCTGCGGAAAACCATTCTGAACACAGAAATATCTTAGGCGAAGCAACATGGTAATCCGTAAATGCTATATCATTTCAATAATATTATAATTTAACACTTTTCTAACTCCTAAAGTTGTCTAAACCGACCTTTGATACCAACTATAAGGCCCCAGCCTTAAACCTTACTTAATATTGAATTAAATGAATAATTCACATTGAGTATCTTTTCAGGTTTAGAGTTTTAGAGAATTAGAACATAACTATTACATCTTAAAAGATTACAAAGTAGACACTTCTACTAGGTCTCCATAAAATAAAAACTCTTAAAAAGAAAGATGTCTAGATTCCATGTTTTAGATAGCATGAAATTCCCTTGATCCCATCCTTGACCTTATTCCACTTTAAGTCCTGAGAAAAACATTTCGAAAAACTTGGGGTGAGCATAAGAAGCTCAGTAAGGGATACACAAAGAATGAAAATTGTTAGTTTATCAAAACAACAAGTAAACCATGTATACTTTATCAAAGTAATACTTTTCACCTTTATGAAGTAATAAAAACTCTTCACTGAATAAAGTATCATTACTTACCTTTTTGTAACCAAAGTATTACCATAAAACCCATATAAAGAACACATAACATATATAAAGGTAACTTGGGACATAAACTTACTTAAGTGGAATAACCATACGGTCAACTTCCACACATATCACTTAATGGAATAGCCATACGGCCAATTTCCATACATACTTAATGGAATTGCCATACGGCCGACTTCCATACCCAATGCATTGGAGGTTATAACGTAACCACCCGTCCTGGTATTCACGGCACCACCCGTCATATGGTTTATAACGTAACCACCCGTTAAAATGTCCAAGTACCAATATAAAATCATAAAACATAAAACCAATATAAAGGAAAGATAACATTTCCACATTTCAATCACAATATATCATAAATATATTGACATAATAGAATCCTTTATCAAAACCATTTTCAATACAAAAATACATAAAAGAGTATATGGTATTTATTTTATTTTAAAAACATTACGGCTTGTTGAGGAAGCCAAAGATCAAATAATACTCGCGGCGGCGGAAAAAGGTCGTTATCACCGCGTACGTTAAAAAAACATTCCTTTTTGTCGTTTAGTAAAACGCTTCGTAGAAAAAGATTCCTTTTGTATAAAGGTAAAGTCAAAGGAGTCTATACACCGTATAAAAGAAATTTGTGTATAAAACGAAATATGCCTCAATGAAAGGAGATTGAGACGAAGTCCCTTACAAAGATAATTTTTAAAATGAAATAGATATATTATGTGTATTCACTATAAGTACACATAAATAAAGTACAAATACAAGATACGACATAATAATATAATGACATAATTTGAAATTAGGAGATTAACCCAAAGACTGGAAATTGGGTTAAGAAGTTCCCTTACCTAGGGTCCGACTTGACTCGATCGTTCTTTAACGTCCTGAATAATAAACTTGAGTTAATTTATACTTGATTAAGAACCTTTTTAAAGTTCATTATTCTTTTTATATCACTTATTTCCATGTTATAAACATTATGTAACCATTTAAGTTAATAATGTTTGTTTTGTCAATATTTGGTTCTTAAGTCGAAAGTTGACTTCTTACAATTACATGTTGTTCGTGTGGTCACAAGTTCTTTATATCCAGAATGAAATTCCTGATTTGGATATCATATATATCATATATATCCAGAATATACATGTATTTATAATATTACATAATCATTTAGAGGTAAGAAATGAAATGCACCGTTCATGGAGACGGTAAGCCGTACGTACGCATGAACGCTACTTTCATTTCTTTGTCATATTAGTGGAATTAAAACTAAATGAGAGGTATGTATATTTTAATTCCAGAATTATATTCATCATTTAGATATATCATTAATTATATATATGCATTATATACATGTAATTTAAATAGTACATTACATTTGGGGATAAGAAATGAAATGCACCGTTCATGGAGACGGTAAGCCGTACGTACGCATGAACGCTACTTTCATTTCTATATCATACTTTAATGAAAATAAATAATAATGATATAGAGGTATATTATAATTACAGTATAACATCATATATAATAACTTTAAATCCATCCTTTACATGTCCCACATATGGCATTAACGAATCATATCACTTTTAGGGGGTGGTAGTCCGCACTTCCTTAAATGAAGATATCGTGTTTACCCATAATGGAAACCATAAAGGTATGCCAAAAATGAAAAATACAGAAGCTTAAAAAAACATAAACATATTATATATCATATATAAAAATAGTGAAATCATAATGGCCACCCTTGAAGGTGTTAAATGAGTATTGAACAATCATCGTTTCGGGAGGCAGAATTTCGCCATCCATGGAAACCGTATGTTCTTTAACCATTTGATGTAGTTGTGTGAGAGTGTAGCTCAAATAAATATTATAACAACATCCCAGTATATTTAATATACTGGGGTTGTTACAAAAGATGTAAATAAAAAGAGTTTAGAGGGTTGGAGAAGCAAAATAAAACAAATGAACAAGAGAGAATGAATTACCTTTAAAAGTGTAACTCCTTTTGATTTGAGCCTAAAGGCTTCCTTTGAAAGGATTCTGCCCAAAGGGAATCCTCTAGGATGAGGAGAGGGATGTGGAGAAAGTAATTGGGCAGGGGTTGGCCAAGCCAAAGGCTTGAGAAGTGTGTGAAATGGGGTAGAGGTGGGGGCCTTTTATAAGAGGAGAGGAGGGGCACTTTTGGAAAGTAAAGAAATATTACTTTATTTGAAACTGTGTTTCGGTTTTAAAAGGTCCCACATTGATATAATTCGTGGATATGGTGATAAGGGTTCTAAATCCACTCATACAATTGGTTTTGGCCATGTGTAGGTTTTATATTTTTCATTATCATTCAATTTTATTTAAATCGTCAAATAATGATGTCATCGCTGAATCATTATTATGTCATATATAATTTAATTTATTTAATCTCTAAAACTTATAAAACAAATACTATGATGTAGGAAATCTTTTTATCTTTCAAATGACTATTTATAATCAAAATGTTGACTTGTATAACCCCACTTAAAAATTATTTTAGTAAAACAATTTATGTTAGTATCATTTTCACTTTAACATTAAATAAAAATATATTAATGTCATTTTCCAACTAAAGTGGATCCATGGGGTCCCCAAGTTGGCCCATGGCTTGTCTTGGTCGTCCATGACTCACCCAATAGGTTTAGGACAAGTGTCATGGTTTTTTCACATTCTTATAATACCATTTTTACCTTAAACTACACTAATTACCTCTAATCGCGATTAATGAAAAAAAGTTACTATTCACCAAAAAATTATTTTAATCTCATTGAACCACATTTTACTTCTTAATGACAACCATGTATGTCAGATTTTCAAAATTCAATACACATTAGTGGTAAACTTTCATTTAACTGAAAAATCAGTTTGCTTGATTACCACTTAGTGGTTTCACTATTCATCAAAAATTGAAGGTTTTCAGAAAATTACCAAAAATTCACCCTAAGCTATATTTGATATTCAGAATTCAAAAATGAAGTCCATTTTACAAAATTAAAAACATATAAGTCAAATTAATTAATTTAATAATTAATTCCCGCTGTCATGACAAATAGCGTGTTTTTGTGAAACAATAAGAATCAAAAGATTGACACCAGTTTAAGTCCAATTTCAAAGTGAAATTGATTCCAATGACCACCATTGGATTAACTGGTAAAAATATTTTCTAATTTCACTTTAAAATCAATTAAAATAATAATCTAATCATATAAATAATTTAGATTAAAAAGAGGTTTTGAATTAAAATACAACACTTTACACTATTCATTAAAAAAATGAACTTTATCAGAAAGGTACCAAAAAGTTACACAAAGTAAATTTTGATGTCCCGATTCTAAAGAAGAGTTATATTTGGTCCAAAAGAATGTAAAAGAGTGATAAAAACTATATTTAATGACGGTTCTCCGTCAAAAGGTGATAAGTGAACCTTTAGTGAAAACTAGGGCATATACTACTAAAATTGAATTCTTTCCGTATTTTAAGCCTTTATCTTTTATTGGATAAACGTAAAAACATTTGAAAACATATATAATCATATTTTAGTTATTTCTATCCATTCCCGCCAGTACAATGGCTACTTGTTAACTAACATTTAAAATAATATTATTTTATTACAAGTGTGCTACGTAAGTTTCAAAGAAACTCATCTTTGCGTATCGGGTACGCTATCGAACATAGAAACCCCTTTAAAATAAAATTAATATTTAATTCGTAAATATTAATAAATATGAAAATTCGTTATTCTTTATTTACCTGGGATGTTACAATATGGGTAGTGAATCTCGATCCAGACAAGATGTATCTTGATATAGGCCATTAACATGGGTGCCTAGGGATGAAGTGGTAGATATTTGGGTTTTTTATTTGGTGTTCCACCTATCTGAAAGTAAAGGAAGAACATCATATACAGATTTGTATTTTATAGTTATATCAATTTTTTGAGTTAAAATGGGATGATGTCAACATGTATTTTTTGATAGAATTTCCTATGCCACCTTGGTGTAGTGACATTATACTGGTGATTATAGATATTTTGAAAAAGGTCTCCCATTTCTTACCTATTCTTCCAACTTTATCAGTGGATGAGATCAGGGGCTCTAAATTCAAATGATCATACAACTCCACGGAGTTCTACATTATATTGTATCAAATTGAGATGCACATTACATGTCATAGGTTTGGGTGGGGTTTCAGAGAGAACTGGGTTTACAGGTACTGTTGAGTATATCCTATCACCCACATACTGATGGTCAAACTGAGCATACGATAAAGTTTATAGAGGAAATAATCTGAGCATGCATCATTGATTTTAGAGGTTCTACGGATAATCACTTACCTCTAACCATGTACGCTTATAATAACTTCTTCCATGAGAACATAAATATTGATCATTATTAGGCCTTATACTATAGGTTATGTTGTTACCCTCTATAGAAGATAGATTTAGGGGAGGAAAAAAACTTGGACCTCATATCATTAAGGAGAAATTAGATTAGATTTGTCTTATTAAGAAGAAAATTTCAAAAGATCATTCAAGAAAGGATTCAGATATTGACCATAATTGTCAACCACTAGAGTGTGATGTGAGGTTTCAAGTTTTCATTTGAGTTTCCACTAGATTGGGGGAATACACAGATTAAAAAATAAGGGAATCTATCACCTTATTATGTCAGGTTCATTGATATTATAGAGTTATTTAGTTTGTTAGCCTATATGCTACAGTTACCTAAGAGGTATCGGGCCCTGAAAAATTTATTCCATGTATCTCAGTATCACCGATATCATTTTGATTTGATTCATGTGCTTTAGCATGATGATGTTGAGTTGTAGGATGATTCATTCTTTATGGACCGTCCTGTGTAAATTTTTAATTGATGCATAAATGTTATCCACGGATAGTTAGTTCCTCTAGTATGGGTATTCTGGAAGCATGATCTTGTATATTTCATGACATGGGAGTGTGAGGCCAATGTATGAGCCCATTGGCTAGATTTCTTCTCAAATGATTCTTTAACTCCACTAGAAGGGAAATTTGGGGAAGAATTCATTTAATGGGGGATTATTGTATGATCCTAATTTTTCAATGAGTTCTGGATCTTTTAAATTTCAATTGTAATCCTCTATTTGATCCTTATAAACGTATATTCCCACTTCATGAATATATTTGGAGTGTTTTGGCGTGTTTTGATATCACATATCAAATCTATAGATGTATGGAGTAGGTGAATTGTTTCAAAAAAACCTTGCATAGGAGGCCCCATCATTGGGAAAACCCTTGAGGGGTCCTTCTGGGGCTCAAAAGAGGGGAGCACATGGGTTGTCAACATTTTCCCTAACTATATGATATAGCTCATGTAGGGTGTCCACCCTATGTTGTGGGGGAACACATGTAGTGTACGGTTTAAAAAACAATGCTCCCCAACTGTATGGGACACACCTCATGATAAACAGAAGGCACATGGTCAGTGCACAATTTTGGAAATCTATATGGCCAAACTATGTGTCCTTTAAAATTTGGGTAAATTTAATTTTTTCTACCCATGTTTACATTAAGGAGTCTCATCCTCTCTGTCTTGTTTCCTCTAGTATCCCCTCTAATTCATGGAGTTCACCTCTTACATCCTCAATAGTCTTTGATCTTATTTATTCATCCAGTATCTGATTTATGTGTCATTCATCTTGTTAGATAGCCACAAGTTAGTTATTTATTCCATAGGCTCCATTCATCGTCTGTATTTCTATCGATAATGTTATTTTATAATAAGGTAATATTCCCTCTATTTATAGTTTTCATCCATTATTCTATTTTCTTCTGATATGGAACAAATTAGAGGCTAATATAGGATGAGTTTTTCTTTACCATTAAGAGTTAGGTGGTTTTTACCTTTTAGCTCAAGGTCTTGTCATTTATGCATTTTATTTTTCTACATGCTGAACATTATGATGTTTCTTCCTCAATTAATAAATCCTTGAGTAAAATGTTAATTTAATTTTTTGGACATTCCATGGTACCCTTTATCATGGTAGGAAGTTTCCTTACTCTACTCAAACCACGCATGGGGTGTGTTCTTTCCTTTGACCTTCATTATTCCACCCTTGGGGTGAGTTTATCCTACATTTAGTTATGGGGATTGAATATGGTAAAAACGATAATTGTTATGGTTGAAATCACCATAAAAAACCATCTCATTTGTATATGAATGTTATGTAATGAAAAAAACCTTATATTTTAAAAAACTATGAAAGTATTAATTAATTGATTAATGAAATGTTTAATAATAAGGTAAATGAAATGGTTTTTATGATAACGGAGGGTTCGTGGAAAAATACTAAAGACCCAATTGGATTCCATGGTGATTTAAACTTCATAGATCTTGCCTATCATGATTTCATAGACAATTATAATCCTTGGATTTGATGACCTATTCGGATGCCTTGGAAATTTCTACTCCTTTGATCTGGTTTAGAACGATTTTTTAGATTCCTTGGACATTTCTACTCTTTGGATCTAACTACTTAGCTAAATTCCTTGGACATTTCTTCACCATGGATTTGAAAACCTACTTTAATTACTTAGGAATTTATACTCATTAGATCCAGATTTTTTAGATTCCTTGGACATTTCTACTCCTTGGATCTGACGACTAAGCTAAATTCCTTGGACAAATCTTCAACATGGATTTGAAAACCTACTTTAAATACTTGGGAATATATACTCCTTAGATCCAGATTACATAGATTATTTGGATGGATCAGAAATTTATACTCCTTGGATCATGAAACATGATGTTCTAAATCATGATTACACCATGTTGGTCATTTATGATTTGGACCACGATTTACATTTAGCCCTTAGGATTTAGTTACTTGTTCACAGTTTTCCTTGAATTACCTGACAATATCACTTGTAATTTTATTACTTTTACATCTATTATATTTTCACATTACTTCCACTAATATGTATAGACTAGACTTGTTATAGAGTATGTTCATAGTGTCCAGGTGACTTTTCTCTCACAACTTGATCCCGGTACCTAGAAATTCATCATGGATATAAGAATATATAAGGGAAAATTATCACTTAGTGATACATTATTGATTTTTTTCCTTGATTTATGGTAGCACAAGACCCAGATATAGATCATAATTCTATATGGGGTAGATTTTTTTGTACATTTTTTATTATTGACACGTGTTTTCTACTATATTTTAGTTTCCATTTATTTCCTTTATTTTTTTATAGCATTCCATGATCATCATTTTTATAAGAAACTATTGGTTTACATTTATTCTGTTATATATATATATTGGGATTCTTATTCTTTAGCTTCTATGTTATTATATATTCTTATTCTATTGATTGATATGATTATACCAATATAATACACTCTGATTATGAGGGTATTGTCTCCCCACAATTCCACCATGGACCATCAGTGTTTATCGGTTGCCTCTATCGTATGGAGAGGTGCGCTTGAGGCCATGTGACACATTAGATTGGGGAACTATTTAGTGTATTTAGGGTTAGTATTTCCCAGTTACTATGGGGTATTCATACATGACATATCATGATTAGAATCTCCAATTTTGTTCATAATCAAGAAGGGTGTGATGTCCCTATAGACATATTCTTATGATGGAGCCTTCTAGGATCTAGAAGGGAGGCACGCGACTTTTACTATACAAACCATGCATGATTTTTTAGGGAGTATCCTCTATATTTTGGTAAATTAAATGTTTCTTGTGGTTTTTTAAATAGATTCATTTATTCACTTATAGGTGTATAAAACATATGTTTCATGAGTTGAACTACCCAACACATGATTTAGAACTGGTGGTGATAATGCATTATTTATCATTTTGGAATCACTATTGCATTGGAGAGAGATTAATAGTATATATAAACCATAATAACATGAAGTATATTTTATCACAATTTGATTTAAACCTTTAGTAATGATGTTTTGTGGAGTAGCTATAATATTTTATTTTCTAGGTGTATACCCCTAGGTTGTGTAATATCAATGATTTTGTTCCATATAAGAAGACTTGGGCTCAAGTGGTGTAGAAATCAAGAAGCAAGTTCTGGATGATTTTCATATTTACACAGATAATCCATTGTGTTCATGAGTATCATAGTAGGGTTACCCATACATTTTATGTGTTAATATTTCATTCCCCAATAGGGTATAGGTGAGACAGTTATCAAATTCTAGTTTTCTAATGATGTTGGAAAATATATATAGCAGGGAGTTATAGCCTAATTATTCAATCAATTATAAAGATAGAATTAATGTTTAAGGTCATGATTCTGTCCCTATGGGAATGCCAAAGTATCTAATGTGGTACACAAACACCTCTAGAAGATATATTCCCCAGGGTTTAACCAAAATGTTCCATGATATTAATATACAGAATTGTTGTCTTGGAATGAATGACATGGAGGGTTTTTTAAAATTACGCTACACCTTTTATTGTTTAATATTTAAAATAATTGACTCTTTTGATTTTTATAGTCTTTATACATTCCTGAAAGAATGTGGAATAATGTTACCAAGTACTTTTTTAGAGGGGATTATCAAGATTCTGTTAAAGAGGGATGCAGTGTGGGTCTAGTTGACCATAGTTACCCAATTTCTACTAATATAAGAGACCATATATATAGATAAATTAGGAAAGATATTTGTTTCATTAACTATACATATTATTGGGGGTCATTGAAGTATAATTTTTAACCAGTATTTTTATTTCACATCACACTTCTAGTGAGGATTAAAAACAAAACATGACACACTGTAAATAAAATAACTTATTACCACCCTCAGGAAAATGGGATGTCTAGGAATACAGTCATGACCATAGATGATATAATATGAGAATGTATCCTATATTTATAAGGTTTGTGGGAGAGTCACCCAATGTTTGAAATTTTTTCCTATAACAACAGTTTTTAGGATTCAATTCAAAATGTGAATTTTAAGAGCACATAGGGTTGGCCATGATGATCTCAACTATATTGGATTAAGATTAGGGTGTCAATAGTTGTCTGGTGTAGTTTCATGATGGATAAATCATATCATATCAAGATAATCTTGTAGTGGTTAGTGAATAATTAATTTATCCACAGATCATATGTCGATCGGTGACACCATCCTTTTATGTTTGATTTTGGAGATTAGATATTCATTTGATGGACTTATATATTGGAGAATTTCCATATTAATAGGTTTGGAAAATTAATTCCTTGGTTCATGGGGTGTTTTTATATCATGGAGAGGATTAGTAATATTTTTTGAATCCTTTAAAATGAACATCAACAAAATTAAAATGGAATAAATACCTGAATGGGGGTTTTATTTTCCAAAAAAAATTAAAAGGAAGAAGAAGATGGTCAAGACATGTGGAATTCATGATCCCTCAAGGGACTCTCGATCATGTGACCATTATAAGGTCACATGAAGACTTCAAACACAATGAATTTATTTCATCAGGTCATGTGAATAACCCTTTTACAATTCCCTCTATTGTTGCAAAGGTTCTTCGAACAAACAACAGATGAATGATGACAGTCGGGTAACCTCCCCCAAGATGTGTGGATTATTAGTAGTAAGCACCTATCAATATATCTAAAAATCCTTCAAAAATTAGAGGAGATATTTTAAATTGATGGATACCTTTCATGGATTTAATTTTATACATTGCACCACCAATTGGAAGCGTAATTATCTTTGAGAACATCTTAGAAATATTTGATTACCCTTAACCATTGTAGAAAATAAAAATAAAAAGTAAAAGGGTTAGAGGGTAAATTAACTCGTGGTCATAAATATCAGATGAAGTACCCCTCAGTTGTCCTCAAGACTCCATGAGTCCCTAGAGACAGACCCACATCCTATTGTGAAATTCCTTTGGATTTTCATCCTCATCACAAAGAATGCATCGTGTAATACAAAGAAACCATGAACATCCCATTTGGTTCCCTAAGGAAAAATGGATGGATTTTTTCAAAACATTATCCCATATCCTCATAATAAATATGTTAGTCATGTGGAATGTCATAAAAAATAGTCTAGTTGTATTTTAAATTACTCTATAATCTCACTTGACTCCACATCCTTGTAAAATAAAAAAAATCAATAAATTGGGAGGGTTCAAAATTCAATCATAGTCGTAAAATCCTTAAGGAATCCCACATCGTGGTCCTAGGAGACTCCTGGAAAATCCACCATGATTTCGTAGAGATCCATGTACAAGCAACCCTTACCTAGTGAAAAGTCAGAGGAAATGTAACATGTATCTTGAGAAGGCCTCTAAATGGGCACTTTGATCTATTAATGGCACTTAGAAAAGTTAATATGATAATATGGAATTTCAAAATAATAAATACATGATAATAAACTCCACATTAATTGGAAATAATCTGATAATGTTGGTGTTGATGGGAGGGACTTGCGGTCACTGAAAATCCACTGATTCCCTCAGAACAAGACGTGGAAAAGCGACATCAAGATATGTGTAGATATACCCCTTCAAGAAATCCATATTTTATCCATGCCATATATTCTGCACAAACTAGAGAACAAGTAGGGTGGTGATGTATAAAAATTACACACCCAATGATGAAAAATTAATGGTTACCTATCACAGTGGAGATACCAAACTTGAAACATTTAGCATCAGTACTAGAGAGGATTTCTCAGAAAAACTGATCTCATGACTAGAATGTATTTTATAAGGCAATATGCACACAAACTATCAATGTGATCATGTTCTGTGCATAAATCAATTTGTGTGATCATTCATAGTTGACATGAATGAAATCTCAAAAGTGTTTCAAAGAACATACCACACATCTTTCAGATCACACAATACCCAAACTACACTGATACAGAATAAATATAATGAATTTTCTTGATAAGGAATAGAATAAACAATAAAGGTGGAATAATAAAGTGAAAAACATATTTTCTAACACTTATGTGCTATTTGTAAGTCATACAAGACACTCAACCACACTATTAAATATCACTCAGATCTCACTGCATTCCTTCATTGTGCCACCCTAGTCATGAGATGTCTTCCAGACTTGTCAAAGAAATTCACACAGTTTCCCACAGAGACATACCACCATATTCTCATGAACCCCCATGGGTATGTCACCCGAATCATCCAATGTCCTCCAGATACATTTCTTGACACCTATAATGTCACCATTTCTTGTCAACTAAGTATTGTAGATTCATCTATGTGTGCCAACTAAGCCCTCATGACACCCACTGGTCATGTCAGTTGAGACATATAATCCCCTCTAGACATATTTGTGATTTATCGTGATTCCATTTATGGTTGTTATCTACGACATGTTACACCCTCCAAGAAATGACATATTAACCCTGGTGAAACCCTTCATATGTATCAAACCAAATATTGATACTGAACCTGTGGATTATAAGACAGATTATGTGACACCCTATAAAAAATCAGGCCAATTCATTTGATGGTTTCCAGAATTGACCAACCAGATCGTGCAATGTCCTCAAGACAAGTCATCATTGATATTTCAAGAACATTTAGATTTTTCTCTTCTACAACGTGATGTCCTTTAGAAAGACTAACTGGAATTTTTGACTGTCAAAAGATATTATAGAAATCTACTCTTCTACATATCAGGACAAGCCGAAAATTAACGCATGGCTGGAAGGAAAACATGTCACAAGGGAAACCAAAAAGTGTAATCCCTTACTAACAACATTACATGGTATAACCCAATAGCTATGGAAAACTCATAGTGTAATCCCAAATCAATGGTACTACAATGAATCTGATTCTTTCCTTATTCAAGATATGTACCCCATATCTTCGAGGTTTATTCTCTATAGGAATTTCATAATACATAATTCCCTCACATTCCATGTAATTATATTGATCATTTTATATCCCTTGTTTCTCACAATGATCTTACCTCATGTGATATTATGGAGTTTCAATAATCATATCATTGGAATTATGATTCTTCACCAACTAGGGAAGCAAATGTATGTAAAGCCCCAATGGGTGGTGTGACACATTAGCCTCAACATAAGGGAATCTACAATAGGTTCAATCCCAAGTGAATGAATGGAATATGTGATATATGATTACAATAATATCTAGGTTACCCAAGATTCCTTCCTAAGTCTTGATAGGAAATAAAAGTCCATTTTGATACACTATTTATGAAAATGTCATTTTCGACCATCAGGACCCAATCATTCCCATGGGTTGATTATTATGCCACATCCATCAGTGGACTGAGAAATATGCAGAACTAAAATTACTAAGACACCTTTCATAACTCGGATATCTATGATGTCTCCCTATGTCCTTAGTACTATAATAAATCCTCAATGGAAAGTTCCATCACACTAGTTCCCCCGTCATGAGCAATGAAAATAATTCTTCTTCATACCTTGTTTCTCACACCGATCATAGCTCACATTGGCTTAAGGAACTGCAATAATCATGAAATATACATCATAATTATGTACAATGAAAAAGGAAACCACATTTTGTAAGCCCAAAACAAATTTACTATTGAATATATGATTCTCTCTAAACATGGGATATGTAGGCAATCCCTATAAGACATGATCTTGAAAACCGAGTGTCCTATATAACCCTTATAATTCTTTTTTCATGATGTTAAACTGAACAGGTTCAATAAACTATATGGGATTTGACACTCGCAATAAGAAGGATATATAGGATGCCTTATAATGGCTCAATCCAATCCTCATTATATTCACATCTTCCTTACATAGTATTATATTGAAAAACTCTTTGTTATATGGCTTCAACACATAAGAAACATACCATTAATGGAGAATAATTTATAACCTCAAATACATAGAGATGAATTCACTAGAGAGACCCCAATATTTTTCATTTGAAATAGAATAACCCATAATATTTATGTTATGGTAACCAGTCCCTTATTGAGATTAGAAACAGATTCATGAACATATATTATATCTATAAGAGAGTCTCATAGTATGAAACAATTCCCCCCAAAAGTGTGTGAGGAGACTGACCTCTCATCGTCTCAAAAAATGTGAGTCCCCAAGAGTCATTGGGCCTCACATCCTAGGTGATTGACTATCTTCGGAAAGTAGGTTTCAACCGAGTTACAGATGAGGGAACCATTGGGAGTTTTTGGTAAGAGTAGAAATGGTAGCCAGATACTCATGATTTTTTCCAACACAAACAACCCACAATCAAACCGTCCAGTGGATTCCATACATGCCTCTACTCTTGAAGAAACAAAAATGATAAAACTGATGTGAATCGCTCTATGAAAAAAGTGTTTAGTTATTTTCTGTCAGATCATTTTTTTTCCACTACATGAAAACAAAAATGGTTAACCCAACACGATTCTTTATAATATCAGAAAATTGGTTTATAATCTATCAATGCATTATATCTTCACACCAAATGCAAATGAAGATGGAAAATATGACAAGAATCTATCAAATGAATGAATAATCATGCATCATGATAATTTTTTTGCATACACTATAGACGTTGTGAAATGATAATGACATTATCTTATAGATGAACCTCAATAACAGGGATTCCTATAAGTCCATCCATGCATTGACAATTCCACATGAGTTGAATGACCAAATTGGGGAAAATAGGAAAATCGTGTTAACTATGCTCATCTGATTGTGCACAACATGTATATGATATTTCACTATTAAATGACCATGTTCCTTTTTGTCTGTGGTATTGCAGTTACTAATCTCATCCAAATCATCCTTAGTATATTCAATGTATAAATCATATGATTTTAACATAGATAAATCATCTCCAACTGCAAACCCTATGGGACACAAAGTGATTTCACCATATCTACATCTCCAAAAATCAGTGGAAAACACGATTGTTTGTGATTACCACAGACATGGTACAATTCCAGCTATGGAAGATGAATATGAGCCTCTCTAAGCATGGTATCTAGGGAACCCACTTCACCCGAGGAGAGCTGCAGTGAAGCTAGTATCCCTTCTCACTTCAACCAATAGCTATAGGAACATATCTCTGGAGCAAGAAAATTTCGACATTAAGTCTCTGATGAAGGTGGTTTGAGAAGCCAAATAAGGGTCATTTTTGGATTGGGTGTCTCTGTGGATGGAACCTTCCAAGCATAATTTCCAACACCGGCCCACTGGTACTCATTAATCACCTATTGATGGTACCAATAGACACATTGCGACCTATGATTCCCATGAATAGGAAACAAGAAGGATCATTGGGGGGGGCATTGGATATCTAGAAGAGGGATCATATCCCAACTCCTTCTGATGATGAATGTAGTCATATTCTTATAGGAACTAGTAAAGAGGCATATATCCTTGCTAACTCGAAACAAGTCTGGGGGAATAATACTACAGTCGGCATTGGGTAGGTTCATATTCCTACCCCGTTGCATGAAACCAAGCGACATATTCTAATGGTATAAGGAGGAAAAAAGTGGGCACATATTCCCACTTTAATTAAATACATATTCTAGTGTATAATGAATATATATAATGTGCATGCTTATATCCTAACACACACATTTCCAAAATTCCAATATATTTTAGCAACTGTTGAAGATCTTCACCAACATATTTCGGCACTAATACAGATAAAGGCACCAAATTATACTCTTATCCCAATAACCATAGAAACATGACACATTAACCATAAAAAATAAGAGGCTTTAGTGGAGAAAGCTCACACTCTTACTCCTATACAAGTGGATTATTGGCAGATTCTGATAAAGTATGAAGAAGTATACTAGGTTCATACTCTCATTCCAACTACGACCCACCAGTTTAGAGCACACATAGCTTTGGACAGGGGAACATGCCTATCGAAAAAGTATGGAATCAAATTCTGAGGCCAAGGATTAGGCTGATCTCCATGATTGGCTAGGTCTCTCCATGTGATAGGGGCATAACCTTATGGGTATGCTAAAATTATTATCAAATAATTCCATCGACATACTCCAAAGGATTAAGAAATGGAATATATCCCATTTATAGACAGGTCATGTGAATAAAGAATTGAACAAGACTTGGGATAAGCTCATATTATTATCAGTGAATCTACTTGGTGCATTCTAGTAGATCAATGATGTAATGCACATATTCATATATATTCCAACAAAAAACATACCCATCATCATTCCATGTCAATACAGGAGGAGCCTCATATTCCTTATCCCATTTTGGAGTTCCTTCAGAATATTATGACAGGGAATGCATATTTGGAATAGGATAACCTTATTTCTACAATTGGTACTCACTAGGTGGGAGAGGCACAAACCATTGGGCTAATACTCTATCCACGAAAGACCAAAGACGTGTCATAAAGGCCAAAGATCTGGCTCATACTTCTAAATTGACTGAGTCCCATCAATGATAATGTAACATGCCATAGGATTGGCCCATATTATAATGAATAATGAGACATATTATTGGAATATTCCTACAGATCATCAGCAATGGGCACATATTTTTGTATCACTATAAGGTTATATATAAGTTCAATCAACTGTCGAACAACATGCTCATATCTTTGTACAGTCCCAAAATGCATGTCTTAATATTCTATCCCTGATGGAGAATATGGAACACATTTTTAATATGCACAATGATAATGTTCCTGAGGTTGTTCAACAAACATTATAAACATTATGAGTATATGTAAACTATTTTATCAAATTAGAATAAGAATGATTTCATTATAATGATAGTACTCTTCAAGGAAATGTAGATATGAATCATAAAGACTCTACTACTAACATCCACCATGGAAAACCTCACCATGGAGATATCTCCCATGTAAAACTAAATCCTCCCCTCTCCTAGAAAACTCTATATGGAGAGTTTTTCAAAACTCTGACACCTTTATTTAAGGAGGTGCACAAAACATTGAGGTGAACCGTATATGGTCCCCATCAACTCCCAGCAACACTTCACTTCCATCATCAAGAACACATTAGAGCCATATTCTACTGTTTAACTAGATGGGGGACTGTAATTCAAATAAAGATTAGGCCAACATTGAAATATAGATATAGTTATCCAAAAATAGCCTCTCCATCAGATTCTGGACCCACAATACTCTTGACTATGAGATTCCAGATGATCACAAAAATGAGTGCATGAATTGTCTAAAAAAATATATTGGATACACATCACGGACTGAAGGCTTTATATCTCCCTTATAAAAGATATGATTTTAACATTCATAAAATCAAAATAAGCTATTGTTATCTATTCTTGGACACTATCTCTGTGGATCGGGATCCAAAACCAGAAAATCACATCTGAAATCTGTATCATGCTTGCCGCCATTGCATCATTAAAATTCAGTTTTTTATCTTTGAAGACACATCATGTATCTATATTCAAAGATGGGGAATGTATAGAGAATTAAACTTTTCAAAAACCCATGTAACAATAGAACACCTCTAATTCAACATCCTGTAATGTTTTATCCACCAACAAAATTAGGGGACCGAGGAATTATTTGGGTAGTCAATCACTACAATGGAATTCCCCAGTTTCAATGTAGAGACCCAAATCTTTACGTACATATAAATTACATTACTCTTTTGGAATAAATAATACATAATAGGAACCAACACTCAAGCACCGTAATAGTTTAGTGTCTTTGGAAACATAGAACATAATCTTCTAATCGTGGTGAAAGATCTTCAATATCTCCCATAAAGATCTTCCCATTTTTGTTTTCTTACTTATATCCTTTCTTTAAATCCTGGGGAAAAGAAAACATAAAAAAGGGTGAGCTAAAATGCTCAGTAAGGGTAAGCTTGGAGAAGATAAAACACATCATATATATTTGAGCTTAAAAACATGAACATAATGTTTAAACATCAAGATCTTTAGCAATGACATAAAACATGTCAATACTTAAGGCATAGATCATAATGGGACATCAATCATGATAAAATAGCATGGTAATAAAACATGTAATTGTGGAAACCATTAATCACATGTTATGATTTCCATAGTAGCCAATACATTGCTTCCAATACCATCTTAGTGGACAAAGTCCCTTTCTGAATCGAGTTCACTCCTCGTTTCAGTCCTGTAACAATGAACTGGATTAACTTACCGTTCCAGCCATGTCTATATAATGATATATAAATCTTTACCCAATGCATTGGAGGGAGATATAGGTTCCACCCATCTCATAATTGATTCATTCTTACATGGGCCACAAAATAAAATTAAAACATTCATCATAACCCTAAGAATAAAATGGGTTTCATAAACATCATCCCATCATATCCTAATCCATATAAAACAAATGGAAAAAATTTCAGCATAAGAGAAGTAAAATCATGTAAATAATAGAGACATTATACATGAAACACACACATATGAAATAATGTCATTTTAGATGGAAAATGGTTTTGATAAAACACTTGAAATGGATTCTTGAGGAAAATATCCTTTCTTCTTCAAAATCATATTCTTTTCCCAAAATTCCATGAAACCATAAAAGAAAAGTATTTTTTTGAAATTAGTAATAAATTTTTTTGGAGGAATATTCATTGAAATAAGTCGTTATGAAACTATTAAAATCCATTCACGCCGTATAATTTTAAAATAACATTCTTCTCGTACTTTTGTCGGAAAAGTCAAAAAGTACCTTGTATGTTAATCAAAAGAAATATTCCTTAAATACCATGTAGTAAAAGTCAAAATGGTTAAAAAATACTTTAAACATACATGAAACCATTTTAGAAAACAAGTACATGGATAATAATTATAACCCCAGTTAATACTTACGAATAAACAATCTCGGATAAAAACGAGATTGGAAAAGTTATCCCTTACCTTAGGTCTGATATCATTCGTATGTAACTGAACCTCCTATATAATGATTTAAATAATTTCATTTACTTATTACAGAATCATATTCATTGTTATGATATAATATATGGTTCACTTATTATTTTATATTACCCGATATTTTGTAAAATCCATGTTAAAGTAGCGTTTTGGGTAAAATCGTTTCATTTATCGTACGTGTTTCGACATGTTGTTCTTGATATTATTACTTATATCCTAATTTAATTAATTACATAATTTAAAACATGATTTATATTTAATATATATTCATTATATAAATATATATGATAGATCGATAAATGGAATGAAATACACCGTTCATTGAGACGGTAGGCCGTGCGTACACATGAACGCTGTTTTCGTTTCCTTATTGAATTAAATGGAATTAAGTAAATGAAACATATATGTTAAAAAATCAAGTATCATTATTATTTAATATCTTTCATGATTATTTATTATATATAATTTATAATCATACTTTAATGGTTAATCATGGAAAATGAATCTCATCGCATTCGTCGAGACGGTAGTCCTTATGTACGCACGGGCGGTGATTTCATTTTTTGTAGGATGGATAGAAAATGAAATTGGGTTATTTCATATTTATAATAACATATCAGTATATAAGTGATACTGATGTTATTAATTTTTGATGGAATAAATAGAGAAGAATAAATAGAAGAAGAAATAAATTGGAAAGAATCGGTAAAAGATATTACCTCTTCTTTGACGCGCCTCTTCTTGACATCCTCTTAAGGCACTAGGTTTGGACTTTTGAGGAGACCAGAACCTCTATAATGTTTCTAGGGAAGATAAGAAGGTAAATGGGCAGGGTTTGGCCGAGATGCAAGGCTCAAAATGGTGTGAAGAGAAGATGGAAGGGGTGCCCTTTTTATAAGGGAGGAGAGGGGCACCTTTGGAAAAACTCAAAATATTATATAATAATAAAGTCATATTCGGTTTATAATAGCTCCAAATTGATTTATTTCGAAGATAAAGTGGGGATGGGTCGAAATAATCTCATCCAATAGGGTTTAGGAATGTTTAGGTTACTATTGTAACCTTGTCATTTATATTTAACTCAAAATTAAATAATTAAACATTTACCGTGTATTCTTGTCTTCTTACACTATATGGTTAATAAACATACTATAACAAGACAAACGAACCCAAAGTGGTTCATTATTAATATATATAACCTTATCTAAGTCAATTGAGCGAGCCTTATATTTTTAGGAATATAATAACAATTAATAATATAATATTTGTTTTAAAAACTATTTTATGTCAATGATGAAACTATTTGGTAATTGATTTTTTGAAAATTCATTACAGCCTGATTAGTTATAAAAAAGTTAATTAAACCAATAATAACATGTCATATTAACCTAAAAAATTATTTTAATTTATTATAAGTCTCAAATTATATTTATCTTGGTATTTATAACATCAATTACGTTAATATTTCATTAATAAGGTAATTACTGCATCATCATTTTGTCATAAATAAATTAAATTATTTAAGGTATAAAAATTATAAATAAAATATTATTATGTATTAAATCTTTTTATCTTTATAATTAATATTTATAGTCGAATTTATCTTATGCATAACACTATATTAAAAATGTTTTAGTTATTAAACTTTGATTTTTACTATTTTAACTCTTCTTTAAATAAAATAATAATAAGTGTCCTAATCGAATCCAAGTGGACCTAAAGGGTAATATTTTATTCCTAAGGTTTTTTTTGGTTGAATTAAACTTATCCAATATAATTAGGAGATGTGTTAGGGTAATAATGGTATCATTTTTACCCTTAATTACCCTATTTACTTTTTACCGTGATAAATAAAAGTAAAAAGTTACTATTCACCAAAAAATATTTTTATCTTATTGAACCAAATTTTACTCCTTGATATGAACTGTTTCTCTTGTATTTTTGAAATTCCACTCACATAAGTGGTAAAATTATGTTTTATGTAAATTTTCAAATTTTTTTAGGAGGTGGGTAAAAGACGGTGAAAAGTTCAATAAAATTTTTATATATCTAAAATTATTATAAAATGACTCAAATGAATTATATTGAACATATATAGGTATTATGTGTCAATTTGGACTGAAAATAAATTTAAATAAAATAAATAATTATTTAAATAAAAATTCAGTTTTTAAATAGCACCCTAGTGTTTTCACTATTCATCAAAAATTAAAAGTTTTTAGAAAAATACCAAAATTTCACCCTAGGATAATTTCGATATTAATAATCCAAAAATGAAGTCCATTTTTAATGATAAAATTTATATGATTTCTAAAAGTGGGTATTACTATTCATAACGGCTTGTTCATAATAACATTTTAATAATATCTCGTATAGTGAAACTTGGTATTGCATACTACACACGCTATCGAAGAAGGTCTTTATTGCGTGTAATGAAAGGCAAGCCAGGGTTGTGTGTAGTTAAAGCTCTTTTTGGTGTTACGTATGACATAATAAAAACTTATTTCATTTATACCTTAAACCAAATATATACATAATGTTGTATAAAATAATTTCCACAAAAAAACATGAAATTGTGTGTAACACGAGCCATAAATAATGTTGCGTATACTGCAAGCTAATACGGTGTTGCGTATAGTACAAGCTAATCTTGGTGTAGTATGTAATAGAATACATCAAAGAAATTAAAAAAATAATATATCTAATAAAATCTATGGGTGTTACATTCTACCCCAATTAAAATGAATTTTTCCTTCGAAATTTGTTGGGGTTATAAATCGTTTACTACTTGAATGATTAATTCATAGGAACCCACATCGTAAAAAGGAATACTAAAACTTCATTTTAAAAAGGAAAGTAAGAAATATAATGGTTACCCAGATTAACTCATCAATGGGTTTCCACATAGGAGAACATAGGTGGAAATATGGATATAGAAGAAAAATCTAACCATCATGTTCTGATGGAGAGTGGTACAGGACATGGCTTTGAAAAAGCCAACAATCACAAAGCCATAAATTTGTGATGATTTAAGGTACCATTTTATTCATCAGATATTAGGACACTAGGACAACATTTTTTTTCAATATCATTTCCCTAACATTGAAGAATTGTTGAATTAAAAGAAATACGTACTAGATTTTGGTAAAATATTATTGTTGTTTGTGCCTTGAACAATTTCCACTTCATCTCTTAATGAAATGAAGTTGAATTTGACTTCCATGAAGTGTTAGCAGATCATGCGATAGAATTATAGGTTATTCCATCAATCTCAAACAAAAGGATATCAAAAGTTATTAAATATAAATAAGTCCATCTATAGTGATATTAATCATATATAGATTCCAAAATGGACTTATAAATCATATATCATACTGCTTAATATAATAAAACTAGTTTCTACTAACCAGGGACTTCTTATAGTCCAGTGGTAGGCGATAAAGGCATGTCACACTTCGGTTGTGGGTTTGATTCTCACAGCCTTGTCCGACGTGACGGGTTTTCACCCATCCTGTAGGTTGTCCTTTTTCTAAAACTACACTATTAAAGCATTTCAGAAATTATATAAAAAAAAAGTTCTATCATTAAAAAATATTATCTTATGTCTAACTTAATTCATTACAATCTTTAGGCTTATCCAAAATACTTCTGTCCGAGCTCATCGTATAAAGAAAACAATTACTAGAAATACCATCTACCGAGCATTTAAATACCATCATTTTCCCCCCACATATCATATGATATATCTTGTTGGTCACATTACAAATATGTGAATACCTTCTTTTTAAAGGTTGGGGCCGAAGCCTCATTTATTATTAAAGTAATGGAAATACCTCTTTAACTGGGTAGAGGGAGACCCATTACATAGCCCGAAGGCCCAATGGGCATTTAGCCTATTACATGGCCCATAGGCCCTTTTTTTCCAAAGCCAATTCTGTGAATAGTACTACTACAGTACATGTGCTGGTACAGTACTGCACAGTACCTGCCACTACTACAGTACTCTACCGCCTCTACAGGGACATGCCTCCACTACAGTGCATGCCGCTGCTCCAGTGCCGACACTACTACAGTATGCTACAGTACTGCTACAGTACCTGCGCCCAATGGGGTTTGAACCCCCATTTTTGATGTACAATTAAGCGTTTCTTACCACTAAGCCAAACCCCAACTACAAACATTTGAATACATTAATCATGTATTCTATTGAAAAATGAATACCCATTGAACATTATTGAAAACATGAATGCTGTCAAAAGTTAACTCTTTCCACATACCAAAATCCCAAAATTCCTATATACTCAAACCATGATATCAATCATGAGTTCATTTAATTTTCTCTTTATCCCTTCATTATGAGCATATCATCTTCATTCCAAAAATATTTCAATCACTTTTCATGGTTACCGGTACGATATAATTATTGAAAACCAATACCTATATATTCCAAAATTCCACGATACCATAAATGAGATTCCATGATACTATTTTGAAATCCCATTACATAAACACTTAATCCGTACACAAAATCATTGTCATACTCAACATCACAAATAGTGATCGCATGTGACTTCCCTTTATCCTTTTCCTTAAGAGGTTTCTCATGTTGATCATCATTAACCCTTGTATTAGGGCATTGATTAGCATAATGCCCCATTTCCTTGCACTTGAAGAATTGAAGTGTTGGTGGTGTGTTCTCTAGAGTCTTTTTATTATTCACATCATTAGCAACCCTTTTTCCATTACTTCAACACTCATATTCTCGATGACCTTATTTTCCTCACTTAAAACATTTTCTAGTCCCTTTAAGAGAATCTCTACCATGCTTCATTCCACACTTTGATCATAAAGAAACATTCATCTTCTTTTCATCATTATTCTGAGATTTCTCCTTGAACTCCATCTTTCATTTCTTTTGAAAACCATGATATGGATATGGTACACCAAATTTTAATTCTACCTTGATATCACAACGCACAATTTCTTTAGAGCTACTAAAGTATCTTATAGCTAATACCCTTTGAAGACTTGGTTTTAAGCCACTTAAGAATCGATCAACATTACTTTCAGGTTGGATGGTAATGCCAGATTCATACCTTGAAAGTCTTGTAAAATCGGCTTCATATATACCATCATATTCATCATCCTTCTGCTTGAGCTAAAGTAACTCCTTTTCCATCTTTCTTCGAAGAATATGAGGGAAGTACTTACTAAAAACAAGTTCTTGAACTCATCCCATTCTATGGATTCAATTTCATCTTGGGGCCTTGTATTCTTAATTAGAGTCCACCATTGATTTGCTTCACCTTCTAAATGGTAAATAGCCAGAATTAGTTTTTCATGTTCTGAATAGCGAAGTATAGAAAATATCTTTTCAATGGTACTGATCCATTATTTAGCAATAAGTGGATCAGAAGACCCACTGAAAGAAGGTAGACATTGCATCATGAAGGACTCAATAGAATATTGTTCCCTTTTCCACTCATTTGGAAGCCCAGAATGAATTATAGATTGTGTAAGTATAGAAATAATATTTTTCACTCATCTCTCATGACATTGGTTTGTTCAGGAGGACAATCATTGCATTTTCCATTACATTGGTCAACACGGTTCTTTCGGGTTCCAGCCATCGTCTAAAACCCAAAAAAATAGTGTGAGAGGAAAAAATCATGCTAGGGAAAGCAATATAATAAAGGGGGATTACCTTCAATATCTAACATATTAGGTTTATTTCTAAGATCATTAGCGCAATTCTAGGACTATAACCTATACGTATACTTAAACTTTGGGGCATCCATAGACATACCTTAAAAATATCTCTAGGGATCTCATTAAAGCTTTCGCATCCTAGTTTCCAAAGGTTAACTAAACCTTTCCTCTGATACCAACTGTAGAGACCCAAAGCATGACATACATATGCATTACATTACTTTTTTTGAATACTTAATAAATAACAAGATCCAACACTCAAGGACCATAATAATTTAGTGTCTTTACAAACATGGAACATAATCTTCTATTCGTGGTAAAAGATCTTCAAAATCTCCGATAAAGATCTTCCCCTTTTTGTTTTCTTACCTTAAACCTTTCTTTTAATCCTAGGGAAAAGAAAACATAAAAATGGATGATCTCAAATGCTCAGTAAGTGTAAGCCTGGAGAAAATAAAACACATCCTATACATTTGAACTTAAAAACATGTAAATAATGTTTAAACATCTAGATCTTGAGAAATGACATTAAACATGTCAGTACGTAAGGAATAGATCAAAATGGGACATCAATCATGATAAAATGGCATGGGAATAAAACATGTAATTGTGGAAACCATTAATCAGATGTTATGATTTCCATAGTTTCCAAGGCATTGCTGCCAAGACCATCTTAGTGGACAATGTCCCTTTCTGAATCGATTTCACTCCTCGTTTCAGTCATGTAACACTAAACCGGATTAACTTACCATTCCAGCCATGTCTATCTCATGAAATATAAATCTTTACCCTATTCATTGGAGGGAGATATATGTCTCACCCATCTCATAAATAAATCATTCTTAATTGTGCCACAAAATAAACTTAAAACATTCATCCTAACCCAAAGAATAAAATGGGTTTCATAAACATCATCCCATGATAACATAATCCATATAAAACAAATGGATAAAATTTCATCATAAGAGAAGTCAAACCATGTAAATCATAGAGACATTATACATGAAACATACACATAAGAAATAATGTCATCTTAGATGGAAAATGGTTTTGATAAAACACTTGAAATTAATTCTTGAGTAAAATATCCTTTCTTATATAAAATCATTTTCTTTTCACAAAATGCCATGTAATCATAAAAGAAATGTATTTTGTTGAAAGTAGTCATAAAATTTTGTAGAGTAAAATTTATTGAAATAAGTCGTTATGAAACCGTAAAAATCCATTCATGCTGTATAAGTTAAAAATAACATTTTTCGCATACTTTTGACGGAAAAGTCAAAAAGTACCTCGTATGGTAATCAAAAGAAAGTTTCCTTACATACCATGTAGTAAAACACAAAATTGTTTAAAAAATACTTTAAACAAACATGAAAACATTTTAGAAAACAGTTACATGGATAATAAATATAACCCCAGTAAATACTTAAGAATAAACAATCTTATATAAAAACGAGATTGGAAAAGTTATCCCTTACCTTAGGTATGATATCCTTCGTACGTATCCAAAACTCCTGTATAATGATTTAAATAATGTCATTTACTTATTACAGAATAATATTCATTGTTATGATATCATATATGGTTCACTTATGACTTTATATTACCCGTTCTTTTGTGAATTCCAGGTTAAAGCAGCGTTTTGGGTAAAATTGATTCATTTATCGTATGTGTTTCGACATGTTGTTTTTGATATTATTACTTATATCCTGATTTACATAATTCCAGAATGTTAAACATGATTTATATTTAATATATATAAAGTATATAAATATATATGATATATCGATAAATGGAATGAAATACACCGTTCATGGAGACGGTAGGCCGTGCGTACACATGAATGCTGTTTTTGTTTCCTTATTGAATTAAATAGAATTATGTAAATGAAAAATATATGTTCATAAATACAATATCATTATTATGTAATATATTTCATGATTATTTATTATATATACTTTATAATCATACTTGAATGGTTAATCATGGAAAATGAATCTCATCGCATTCGTGTAGACGGTAGTCCGTACGTACGCACGTGCGGTGATTTTATTTTCTGTTGGATGGATAGAAGATGAAATTGGGATGTTTCATATTTATAATAACATATCATTATATGATTGATACTGATGCTAATAATTTATGATCAAATAAATAGAGAGGAATAAGTAGAAGAAGAAATAAATTGGAAAAAATCGATAAAGGATATTACATCTTCTTTGACGTGCCTCTTCTTAACCTCCTCTTAAGGCACTAGGTTTGGTCATTTGAGGAGACCAGAACCTCTATAATATTTCTAGAGAATATGAGAAGGGAAATGTGCAGGGCCTGGACTAGATTAAAGGCTCAAAAGGGTGTGAGGAGAAGATGGAATGGGTGCCCTTTTTATAAGGGAGGAGAGGGGCACCTTTTGAAAAACTTAAAATATTATTTTATAATAAAGTCATATTTGGTTTATAATATCTCAAAGTTGATTTATTTGGAAGCTAAAGTGGGGATGGTTCTAAATCCTCTCGACCAATAGATTTTATAAAAGTTTAGGTTACTATTTTAACCTTATCATTTAGATTTAACTCTAAGTTAAAAAAATTTACATTTACCATGTCTTCTTATTTTCTTACTCTATATTGTTAATAAACTTACTATAACAAGCCAAACAAACCCCAAGTGGCTAATTATTAATATATATAACCTTATCTAAGTCATTCGGCCGAACCATATATTTTTTTAGGAATGTAATAACAATTAATAATATAATATTTGTTTTAAAAACTATTTTATGTCAATTTTGACACTATTTTGTAATTTATTTTTTAAAAAATCATATTAGCACGATTAGTTAGAAAAATGTTAATTAAATCAATACTAACATGTTATATTAACCTAAAACAAATACTAGAATTTATTAAAAGTCTCAAATTATATTTATTTGGGTATTTATAACATCAAATAAGTTAATATTTCATTAATAAGGTAATTACTGCATCATCATTGTGACATACATAAATTATATTATTTAATGTATAAAAATTAAATATAAAATAACATTAGGTAGGACATACATTTATCTTTTTAATTAATATTTATAGTCGAATTTATCTTATGTATAACCCTATTTTAAAAAGGTTTTAGTTATTAAACATTGATTGTAACTATTTTGACTCTTCGTTAAATAAAATAATAATAAGTGTCCTAATCTAATCCAAGTGGACCTAAAAGGTAATATTATATTCCTAAGGTTTTTTTTGGTCGAATTACACTTATCCAATATAATTATGACATGTTTTAGGGTAATAATAATATCATTTTTACCCTTAATTACCCTATTTAATTTTTACTGTGGTAAATAAAAGTAAAAAGTTACTATTCACCAAAAAAAATTTTATCTTATTGAACCACATTTAACTCCTTGATATTTACCGTGTCTCTCAGATTTGTGCAATTTCACTCAAATAAGCGGTAAAATTATGTTTTATGTAAATTTTTAAATTCTCCTAGGAGGTTGGTAAAAGACAGTGAAAAGTTCAATAAAATTTTTATATATCTTAAATTATTATAAAATGACTCAAATGAATTATATTGAACATATATAGGTATTATGAATCAATTTTGACCTAAAATAAATTTAAATAAAATAAATAATTACTTAAATAAAAAGTCGGTTTTTAAACAGTAACCTAGTGCTTTCATTATTCATCAAAAATTGAAAGTTTTCAGAAAAATACCAAAATTTCACCCTAGGATAATATCAATATTCCGAATCCAAAAATGATGTTCATTTTGAAAGATAAAATTTATAAAATTTATAAAATTAAAAAAGTGGGTATTACTATTCATAACGGCTAGTTCATAATAACATTATAATAATATCTTTTTAGTGAAACTTGGTATTGCGTAGTACACATGCTATCAAAAAAGGTCTTGATTGCATTTAATGCTAGCCAAGTCAGGGTTGTGTGTAGTGAAAGCTCCATTCTATGTTTTGTATAACATAATAAAAACTTATTTCATTTATACATTTAAAAAAATCTATACCCAATGTTGCGTAAAATAATTCCCACAAAAAAAACTTGAAATTGTGTGTAACACAAGCCTAGAATAGTGTGGCGTATACTGCAAGCTAATACGGTGTTTCATATAGTACAATATAATCATGGTGTAGTGTATAATATAAGACATCAAATAAAATAAAAAATAATATATCTAATAAAATCTCGGGGTGTTACATTCAATGATGTAAAATCATCACAAATAGCGAGAGATGATATACTATAAAATTTAAAACTAGGCCCCTTGAACTAATAATATTTCATTTCAGACATAGAGTCCTAACATACAATCACCCAGAAAACATCACATATAGAATGGTTCTAATCATCGGATACCATTACACACATCCCCTATATGAGAACAAGTAACTTCATCAAATGGGCTGCAATAGAAGCTTCCCTAGTAGCCTCCTTTGAGGGGATTTGGCCCCTGGGGCTACAAGAATTTCTACCACAGCCTCCACCCCTCAGTTCATTAATTCACAAGAGGATTCAAGACGTATGTTCAGCATTTATGAGAAAACCCCAGCTCACTGGGCTATGTGAATTTACATCTCAATCACCATCTATAGGTTCATCATCACCTGAGAGACACCTAGAAGAATTTGTGGTGATTAAATATCACCCCATCCCATTGATTTTAGGGCATTTATATCTACAAGTCCATAATGGGATTCATCATGTCCCCGATTGGAATCATTGCATCCTCAATAACAATACCAATTAGTGCCAATTTAGGTCTCAAATGTACCCAACCCCATAGGGATGGGTGGAATTTTATCATCGTTATCACCACAAAGAGAGTCAATATTCTCTAGGTTGGGAAGAGAATAATCGGTATCCCACATATCCCTCCCACCAGAAGGGAAACCTCTGTTGGTTGGGGGTCATATAAAATCCACAACCTCAAACTCCCTCAAATTCATTTTACATAGGTGACTATGGGAACAAAATATAGAAAAGGAAATCAAACCCCACTAGGGTCACAAGACAAAACATCCCAAGATGGCCAAGGGTTTAAATAATGACCCTAATGAAGGTAGGGTAGAATCCTCATATTACATTGATAGTAATGGAACAACCACCTTTACCTGAAATGCCTCTATGAATTTCATCACTATCAACATGATAAAACATGACCATGACGCAAATTCATAGGGTCCAAACACAATTAATCTACACCAAGGGGATGGTGAATTGGATTCACAAAATGAGTTTGTACGCACCAAAAACTAAATATGGACCCAAAACATGGATTCTACAAATATCGGGTTGCCACCTCTATGATGGAACATTTGTGTGGGGAAATATATGGATACATCCTGATAACGACATAGAAAAATTGAAGTTTCTAACCAGAGAAATATTTTTCATAATATGAGAGTGAAATAAAAACACTCTAACAATTCAAGAAAGATCTACTAAGTAGAAATATTCCCACTGGGTATTATCTTCAAGAAGAGATTAATATTCTCCCTCACATAGACGATCCTACAATGAGAGCAGTATCTATGAAAAATATTTTCTCGGGATCAAGACTACCAGTTACATAAATGAAGAATTCAAAATTAATCATGACATCCATCAGTTGCAGTGACATCCTCTCCCACTCTAGGGAAATCATTCAATCATAGGATGAATTTATAATAAGTGTGAGATGAAGGTTAGACCACCTCAATGACCCCCACCAACTCTTTATGGATATGAGATGAATTAGACAGTAGTTCCCCCAAATTCTCATAACGTCATCAAGTCCTCGCCCACTCGAATGGAAACCATGGAAGGGTGATGCACACCTGTGAATCCTAATAGGAAACTGTATCCTGAATTGGTGTTCAATACTCCACCTCCACCCAAAATCAAAAAATCCAACCATCTATATCTTTTATGGTGCACTCAACCCTGAAAAACATCTCATACACTTCGTATTTTGATTTGTGATGATGATGGGCCCTTGAGATCAATAGGAGGCAACAAAGATGAGGTGTTTTGTACATGCTCCAATGTGGCCATGATTTGTTTGGTACCAAATCCATCCTGTAAGATATACTGTAGGATAATAATACCTTCATCATTAGATCATATATCAATTCATCTCCTTGTTATGAAATACTACAATTTTTATCCTATCAAATGACACGAAATGTGGGAAAAATAGGGTATATGATTTCATTGAAAGATGGAATTATTTACTATATTCAATTAGAATTCCTCTCTAGATTGAGAAACTTCTGGAAATATATGTTTGAATCTTTAAGGTTTAGTTGTAGACACCTCTGATCCCCATGATGTATATATGTGGGTTTAGAGAGTTTGTTGACATGGAATAATTTTTTTCGGACTGTATTCAGAAAACCTGATCCAAAAATTGACTAATGGCCATCGCAAAGGGGAAAAGTCATGTCAAAGTATAAGTTGTAGCTATCAACCTCAATCCAACTTTAGTTCCCATACAAGCACCTAGGTAGGTTTCAAATCACCTAGAACCTCCTACCCAGTGGAAAACACCATAGAATCACCCTCAGCTAGAAGAAAAGATAAATCATGTACACTCAGTATTTGAGTAATGAATGAAAAAATTATAGTCCTTATAAAATTAATAGGTACTAGTTATTTCATATATGGCATGGATAGTAACCTGGTAAAGCGACCATGGCCTATAATTCTGGATGAGGTAAACCACACTGACCATCCTAACTACTACCCTTACCATAGAAGGTTGGGTCGTAATATCCAAGATTTCATCATCTTTAAATACACCCTTCAAGGCATGGTCGACTCTAGATGGATTAATTTAGAAAACTCCCTAGAGAAGGTGTCATGCATAACCTTCATCCAATTAGAATAAGCGCATGGTTGGTTGGATGTTCCAACTAGGCGGGCATAGATGTTTGAAAAATTATTGAAATAGACAGAAGAAACATAATAACATGAATCATATTCTTCCATAGCGTAAGCCCTAACTCTTGAATATTTCATCCATACAACATCAACTACATGGGAAACAACCCATGAAATGGAATACTCATTGGATGAAGCGATCATATTTGATTCTATCAATGTGATACACTTGGTATACCCATTCTCTGATGATGAGTATTGTATAGAAGAAAAATTTCCCACACATAACTGAGGAATGGGAGGACACATAAGCTGAAACCAAGGATACCGAGGATTCTACAGATGTGGTGGAACTCAATTATCTAATCATATCCCCATGGAAGACATATATTTAGTTGAAACTCATGGAAAACCACTCTAGTTTCCCCAAAAAGGAAAGTAGGTTCCCTAGAGTCCTCGAACAGTAACCCGAATATAACTTTCTTATATGGACGCCTACTGGGGGTTCAATAAAATCTTCCTAGACAACAATAAAGGTCGATGTGACCTACACATCTAATAGAAGAGGTTGCCTCGACTTCTACATAATCATTAAGCATGCCCACCATGCATTATTTTTCTCATGAACTAAATTCCAAGGAGTATCTCTATATCAAGAAGCATAAACCATTAACACAAAAGTATGATGTTGTGATATAGATAGTGGTAGTCCCATCAATGATATCAATACTCGATGTGATTCATCTATCAAAATAACTTATGGAGGAAATTGGTTAATCCCTTTAGAGCCAACATGATTTCGTGATAGAAGTCCCTACAGATGAAGTCTATCGAGTGGAAACAATATCCTTAAATGTCATGTCACCTTCTCATTCATTGATCAAGATCAGGAAGAGGAATTCCAAGGCCATATCGGGCCTCTATATGTTTTGGGTAGACTAAACAATGTCAATGTCCAATAGGTTCTCAATACTAATAGATATGGGATCAATACCAAGCCATTTTGACCCCTCCAACATTTGTGATATGGAGAAGTGGACTTGTCTCCAAAAAGCAGACCATTCAAGGATATTATATGTGTGAGAAAAGACCCATCGAGAAGATCAAACATATACCCTACTTTGGGGAACTCACATATGATACTAATTTCATGGTTATTAATCAAGATACAATATATAATTTCTCTCTTGGGAGGCCCTGGATCCATAGGAACATTTCAGTACATTTAATATTATATCAATTTTTTAGGTATCCCTTTGATGGAAATGTCAGCATACTATATGATGAAAATTCTCCCTTAGAGACTTGTGGAGACACATATATTGAAGAATATTTTTACAAGAAGTGAGGTGTGAAACTATGAGAGGATGATGAAGTATAGGTTGAAGCTCCTAATGGATTGGGGACCACCCCTATGAATCACTAAAATATTCTCCACAGTGATTATGTGTTCCCCATAAAATAGGATGAGGTAGTAAATATAATCACAAAATTATGATCCCCTCTATCATTAGTGACTGGGTAAATTGAAATCATATTTTACATCTCTCCAAGAACATGTAGATAGAAAGGGATGATGATGTATATTTTAACTACCTACCTCTCCCTAATTGTGATGTAGAATCCCTCATATTTTAAGCTTCATCTGAAAATGCCTCCATAGAATCATAATTTGAGGAAGATGAGGACGATCTCCGGAACACCCCTCTAACATTTGAATGAGTAAAATACACTGCCATTGATGAGATTAGAAAAATAAATCTCAGAAGAGAAGAAGATTCACTTACAACACTAACTGGTACCTTCATGCGCCTTAAAGATCAAAAGATGTGCATTTAATTTATAAAGCAGCACTGTTATGTTTTCACCTGGAACTACACAGAAATTTCCAAACCAAATCCAAATTTGGCTATACACCATCTCAGAATTCCCAATGAGAATTGAAGATTCAAATAGAATGCTGGGAGGATGAACCTATCTCATTCAACCAGTGTAGATGCAGATTTTGACAAGTTATTGATTACCAAAATTATCCACGATGTGAAATACCCAATATGGACTTCCAACATCGTCCCCCTAAATAAAAATAATGGGAAGATTAGGGTCTTTATTGATTTCATATACATTAATCAGAATTTCAAGAAGGATTATTTTATATTTTAGTTCATATAAATCTTAATCTATATGATTGTGGGCTTCCAAGCCTTTTCCTTCATAGATGGGTTCTTGAGGTATAATCAGATCAATCGGGCTCCCATGGACGAAGAATCCAATAACATCGACGAACCTCAAGGGATATTTTACTATCATGTCATTCCCTTTATATTAGAGAACACATGAGATACATACTATAGTGTCATGAATCACATATTTAATCCATTATTGGAAAGTATAGTATTTTTTTATGATGATGACCGGGTTATTAAATCCTGAAAGTTATGTGATCACTTCATGTATCATTGGACAATCTTCTACAAGCTGTGACAAAACACTTTAAATATGAATCTACTAAAATTGTCTTTTGTTTTAAAATCATGAATGTTAATTCTCATTGTGGTACTCAGACATGGAATTGACATTGATCTAGAGAATACTAGTGCTATTTTAGCAATGTCACCCCAAAAATATCATATAATTGAGGGGAATCCAAGGGCACCTCACCAACATTCAGCTATTTATAGTCAATCTGGTTAGAAAATATCCCCCCTTAAATGGGATAATGATGAAAGAAATCACCTATCAATGGGATGAAGGCTATAAAAATAATTCTAAAGTCCCAAAGAGTACTTACAACACCCATAGTTTTTGATACTTATGATTATGGGAGGTATGTCATCTCTTACGTGGACACCATGGAGTTCTCACCAGGCACCCTCATCACATAGAAAAATGACACCGGATGTCAGAAAAATCTATACAAACTCTTCTATATTTATTTTGGGTATAGTGGTTAGATATTCTGATGTGGAGAAGAAATTCCTTGCACTAATCTTCAAAGTAAAAAAGATGATAAATTATATGCAGCATCATGAAGAAAATCCAGTCTCTCATATTGATCTCCTGAAGTAAATCCTTGGTCACCCTATGTCACCTATGTGCATGGACAGATGGGGGTAATTCTTCCACAGTATGACATTCAGTACATATCATAGAAGTTAGTGAAATGGAAATACCTTGCAGATTTTCTCATATCACATCCGACCCTGGAAAATACACTATAGGAAATCGAACATCCAGATGATGAGGTATTTAATTCACACAAAACCCCCTTAACATGGGAGGTGTATTATGATGGTTCATCCTAGATCTTTATCAACGCATGGATAGAAAACATAAAATTCAATCGAGTTGGTCTGAGGATTGAATTTATATCTCCAAATAAAGAATTTGAGCCATACTCTTTCTTATTATCCAAATGTTTCACAAAAAATGTGGTAGAATACTGAGCCCTCATCACTTGATTGGAGCTTTCCCTATAGCTATATATAGCTATCCTAAATATCAAAGGAGAATAAAAATTGGTGATAAAGTAGATCAATGGTAAATATTCCATTAAAATGGTAGAACTAGACCCTCTAACTGGTTACATCCAGGGAATGATGGTAAATTTCCGTTCGATCACACATCGAATCATTCTCCCTGATCCTAGAATGCTCTTGATGACATATTAAAAAATACAAACATCATCCCATTCAACCCTAATTATGAGGAAGAAATCACCCATATCACATAGTGAATAATGGTATCATCATTTTTTATATGTGATATTGATGAAATCAATCAGGTTGGTACCACCCTATATTGTGTTGTGCCAATGAACACCCCTAGATGGATGGATCCCATGATTGGTTATCCCCAACATGAGATTCTTTCAACATATCATTCTATAAGGGAATGTATTTAGCATTGGGAAAAAAATTTAACTCTTCCTCATGGACTAAATGACAAAAAAAATCCATCTATAAATGAAGATTTGATGGAATCCACCCTATATGCATAGAAGAAGGATAAATTTTCACTATCATGGAAGAAGTTCATGTAGACTCTAGTGGCACCCATCAATCTAGAACAAGGTCCTCCGACAAGATCAATAGGTTTTGATATCCTGAGAAAGACATGATATATGACTATGTGGAATTCACTATAAAATTCCATGCATTCCATATACATGATAACATCATCCATTATCCCCCATAATTGATACATACATCTAAATATTCCTCTTCGTTTTCTTGTTGGGGGATAGATGTTGTGGGGACATATCCCACAACCACAAAAAATATGTTCAATTACATCCTTACACATATCGACTTCTTTTTTAAATGGGATGTGGAAATACCCCTCATGGAATTTAGGATGAAGAATATCTTAAACTTCGTAAAGTCTCATATCATCAACTGGTTCGAGTTCCCTCACCCAATATTTACAGACAACGGTACCAAACACTATTCTACATAATTGAACAGACTGTACCAAGAGTATAATATCGAGCCCAATCACTCATCACACTATCATTCAACATCAAATGAGAAGATTGAGTCCTTCAATAGGACCTTAAATAACATACTCTAGAATATGATGAACAAGGATAAGAAGTATTGACTGGAAAAACTCATCCATGATTTATGGGACTACAGTACCACCACACATACATCCACACTGGAAACACTGTACTCATTAGTGTATGGGAATAAAGCAGTGTTACCCATAGAGGTCCAGCTACCTCCAGTCTAAATAAAAATTTTCATAAAGTACTCAGATGATGAACTGTCAAAAAAGTAGTTGAACGAATTGGAATGACTAGAAAAAAATGTATTGTGCACACTGCATAACTAGGATGTCCATAAGTATCATATATATTTAATAAAAATGCTTGACTTCATTCATTAATCCAAGGAAAACTGATGCAAGATCTCATAACCCCGATGATTCTAGGAAAGAATCCCCTAAAACTAGAACCCCGTTGGTATGTTCCTTTTGTAAAACATAAGGTTTATCATTTTGGAACCAAATTAATGGCCACCATGGATTGGGAGTGTGTTACACCACCCACTAATGTGAGATATCTCATGAAATAATTTAAATATATTTAGTCATATGGACATCCACATCAGATTAAGCCCCACCATTTTTTCGTAGTACAAATAGTTAAAAATTATCTTGACCACCTGAAGATAAACTGCAAGGATTTATTCCTAGAAACATGATTTAAAACTACACAGTTCTCTAAGAAGTATGTATGGACTCATTCCTGATATCATAACATAAATAATGATTCATAAAGCACAATTCTTGGGCCCAATCATAGGATTAAATTCATTTCATGTTGGGTGATTCAATTTCCTTACATTATGACATTAATCTACATGGAATATTTCCCTACTGCAAGCCTTTAAACATCATGGAAAATGTCTTTATTGCTTGACGTAAAACATCATGAATCCACAAGATTCATTTTTTATCTCATTTGTCGATATACAAAATTACCAAAAGATGTAAAACTATATGAATCTATAATAACCATATTCATTCATATTGAGTCACCCATGTCCTTAATTCAAGAAGATAACCTGAACAACATTCCTAGAACAAGGAATCGACTGATTCTCATTTCTAGTGAAGTGTGTAGGGATGACTCGATCTGACATCATGGTATAACCACCATATTATAAAAAATGTCACTATCCTTATCTTAAATGCCTCTACATGGTGAGAGGAACCCTTTCTATTCATTGTTTCTCACACTGAGAACAGTGAACATGGTCTTAGGAGTCTTGGTAGGGAATTCCCTGAACAAACAATGCATAACAGCTTTCTACAAACCCATCTTGGACCTAAATAGAAGATCATAAAAGCCATACCTTGATTCCTCACTGCATCATGATAAACTACATAGTTAATGTCCCCTACATGACATGAAACTGCACACTCCTCTAAAAATCACAGGGGTGGACCACTATAGGTGGTGTTGGTCATCTACCACACCTACATCCACTTTGTACCTCTTCATGGAAGGTAGACCATGTTCTTTATGCATGATATTAAACTACAATGTTTATTAAGAACTACATGTGGATTGATTATCATTTTAATGAGATATGTAGTGACGCCCAGACATCTATCCCTTGGGCCAAGCTGCAACATCACCACTATTCTATGTTATTCCATCTTTATAAATGATACATGATGTTAAACTACATGATTCATTAAGAACAATGAGTGTATTTATTCCTATAGTCACATGATATGTTTTAAAGCCTAGGTCTTCCATCCTAGGCCCAACTACGACATTTAAGAGAAATAATACCTAGATCTACATATAGGTATGCCATGTATAGAGTATTTACCACTAAAATACTACATGTTTATTTATTCCTATCCTTATTGGATACATAGCAACATATAGATTTCCAAAACAAGGCCCAGTCACAAGCAATAAATATAAAAATGCTCCCCTCTTTGCATACGAGTTAGTCCTGTATATGGAACATCACGACCTACAAAAGGAACATGATTAAGTAATATGTGTGGATTGATCCCCATAACCATTTGATATATAGAGACAACAATAATTCCATTCTTAGGCCTTTCTATAATTCCATTATTTCACATAAAGTGATCCACAACCTCCCTACATGGTGTTAAAATGAATGACTCTTCAGAACTATGTGTGGTTTGATTCTCATTTTCATGAGATACATATGGACACATGGAGTTTCACCCTTGGGCCCAACCAATGTATTTCTGTCGATTCACATCTGTTCCAACATCCTTACCAATGATGATAAATGTTACAATAGTATGTCATTACCACATTATATTAAACAACAAGAAAAACATCTATGTCCTATGACATTACAACTATAAAATAATTGTGCCCTTACTGCACGATGATAAACTACATGGAAACTTTACTTACCATATAATGTTAAACTACATGAAAAACATCCCCAGTACCTGATGATAAACTCTATAGACTAACACCCATTTTTAATTCCTTATAGAACAACCGTAAGTGGATTACCTTAGTCAACTTTAGTATGGGTGATTCTACCATATTTTAATAGAATCACAATCCATATACTACACTCCGTGTCTTGATCTCCTCAAGTCAAAAAAAACCATTCACGTTCATTAGAAAATAAAATAGATCTCTTGGTTATATTATATGATTGGCATATAAATGATTGAGCCCAACCACACGATGACATATTGGACAAATATAAAGGGATTTCAAGTTCTTGTGAGCCCCAAAAAATTAAAGGTGGATCCTAAAATCTCTATGCATTATAATAAATACTCATAATTTCTTCCCAATATCATTACTCAAGACCTGAGAACCACAATACATGATTTATAACATCTCACGCTCCCACTCAAAAGGATGATGGAGTGCTCTTCACCCTAGTTATCCTAATTATGCTATTATGTAATATCTCCCATAATAGTTCCATGGGATTCATGACCATAAAATTATTCTAATTTTGTCAAAGTTGTATAACCATAAACTCTCTCCTACAATGGTCCAAATCATAAGACCCTAAACTAGTATCAATACTTACACAATTCATGTATGGTTGAAAACCTTCAAAAGGATATCTTGGAAAAAGTCAAGTCTTCAGTCACTAAAATATTCATCTCTAGAGTATAGGGAAAAAATAAGGTGTAGAAAAATAAGTAATAAATCACATATGTTCTACAATATATCTATATTAAAATCAATGTTAAGATCACTAGACCAGTTAGTCCAAGAAAATGTTGTATTAATGGTTTTTCACATCTCATCTGCATAAGAATATTTTCACTAGTAAGTGGCACAACTGTTAGTGTTCTCAAACCCATTTCTGATATTACATTATACATAAATCACAATTCATGATTTTAGTTACTCATATCAATGTAAACCCTCCATGTTCATTGAAAAATATATCCTTCTTAAAGGGACTCTTTTATTGACTATGCATGTATGCATATAGATCATGAATATGTGAATAAAGTCATCAACAATATGAGTTACTCTACCAAAAGGAAATTCCAATCCCTATGAACCCTAACATCATCATGGAATCCATAAAAATATCATTATTTTTGAACAAATCCAAATAATATTGTCCCACATCATTCTCTAGATCTGAGAACTTTGGGCCATGATTTAAAATTCTTGAAACTCGAAAATTCATGTGTATTCGACATCCTTGATGTCATGTCACCATGTTATATACCCTTTCTCGTGGAAGGAAATTGAAACTCCATTTACTAACCTAATATGTCCTCCAAACACATGATTAAAAACCACAGGGCATAGGGCGTGAGCTTCAAAATCAATAGTTGATCTTCTCTAGGGTTCTAGAACCCTTCCTAGATAGGTTTCCTCATGTACCCAACCTCATCATCTATATTCTTTATTCTTCATGAATCATTCATATCCGTAGGAAATAATTGACGATAAATTTTTTCTTGGACATTCTAATGATTCATAAGGTCAATGAACCACAAATGAATTCCTTATCCTCCTTGTTAGAAATAATCTTTAATCCATGTGAGCCTTGGAAACACCGCGACAGAACCTAAAATCGTAGAATGCCATGATACATACCCAGAATATATGCACCATCTCATATTCACAAATCAATCTTTTGGGATATGATTTATATCATACACACTCAAACTATCCAGGTAGGCCATGTGTACCAAATATTTCTCCCTCAACTGATGCAACTTCAATAAATCATACATGACCCATAGAAAATAGTGGAGATCAACATTGCTTTTCAATGTTATCAATGATTATAATATTCAACACAAAAACAAAAGGAATCCATTCCATGCATGAAATGAACTCCAATACTTATGTTCCCTACAAAGACCACAGATAAACCAAGAACCATAGTGTATTTTGGTTCATTTGTAGCAGGTACAGACCATATTAAATTATTTTCAACATAATGGTCTTAGATAAAAGACCTTATGCTACAAAACTATTAGTTATGAGGTAAAAATATCTAAAACTAAAGCGGCATCAGTTCTGATAAAAAATAACCTAAACTATAGTACATCTAGGTTCTAGATAAAATACAATAAAATACTGTACATCCAGGTCCGAGAAAAAAATTATTCAACTAAAACACATCAATGTACAAGCTAAAAGACCATAAAACATGAGTGGTGTTAGGTCTGAACTAAAAGACCCTAAACTGAAATGATATTGAATCTGAGCTAAAAAGATCATAATATAGAGCATGGTAGTTATTTAGTCTTAAAAATATTGTAAGGCCCACTAAATGGGCATATCACAATAAAGATTCTCTTGCCAAGCCTATCATATTTGAAAAAAGAAGAGCACTCTATTCCTAGGAAATATATCCTTCTTAGACGATCCTTCAATGAATTAGGTGATATTAGGATAACCAGAACATATAAATCATTCAACAACCTCATACTGTTGGGAAGTCATAAGTGATTCTTGAGACAAATCTGATATTATTTAAATATCCATATCCAGACAATCATATTTACATGATAACATTAAATTGATTGGTAAAATTTATGATCTATAGAATATAAATTCAAATACAAGACCTATTGTTCAGGATTCTACTCTTGATGATGATTGAAATACCTCAATCAATGCACTATTAACAAATCATGTCAAGGGATTCAATACCAAGCATTTCTCGGCAGACCAAACGTCACCCTAGACACTGATTCATGAAACCTCTAAGACTCTGGTGGGCCTTTTATTTAAATATAATTTATCACTTGTCCCCATAGACATTTCTCCTAAGGGGGGTTATTTAATGAAACCCACCAAATTTGAATCAAAAAAATAAAAATGAAATAAATACATGAATATGGGTATTATTTTTTCTGTAATTTCAAATAAAGAATAAAATGGAAAAGATCTATGGATTATGTGATCCATTAGGGGAATCACAATCTCTTGACCATCATAAGGTAACAATAATACTACAAGCATAGTTCATAGCCTTTATAAGTTCACATGAATCCCCCTTTGTAAATTCCTTATACTCTCACAAATTCTCTACAGACAAAAAATGGACACGCAATGGTAGTAGGGTAATATCCATTTGGAAGTGCAGTGTGTCAATAGTAACCACCTATAAATCCTACCAATAATCTTTAAAAAATGGGATGAATGATGTCAAAAAGTTGGATACCACTATCAGTCTTAATGTTCATGTGATTAATCACCAATTGGAAGGGTAATAATCCTTGACAATATTTGATCAATCTTATATGGCAATTAATCATTGAGGAAAATAAAAAATTAAATAAAAGGGTGTGAGGCATAATCTACTCACAATTGTAAATATCATGTGACATGATCCCCGTCAGTCTTCAAGACACAACGATTCCCTAGATACATACCTGACTCATATCGAGAAATAATTTTGGATTGACAACCTCAACAAACAGAAATCATTATGTATATCTAGGAAATCATGTGCTTCCTTTTTTGTTAACTAAGGACAAAAGGAGTGATTTTTCTCCAAATTTATAGTGTATCCTCATAATACCTATGTTGGTAACACAAATCATCAAAAAAATATAGAGTAATTTTCTTTGACTTTGCTCAAGTAATCTGGCATGATTCTACATCCAGTGTAAAACTGAACAATGGGAACAAAAGATGGAGGTGGCTGAATCTTCTATTTCATGTAAAAAACATTAAGAATCCCATAGCATGGACCCATGAGACTCTGAAAAAATAGGCCATTATCTCATAGATATCTCTTGACAAGACACCCTTGCCTCAAAAATCTTTCTAGGAATGGAATTCATCATCTTGCGAAGCCCTTACAACAAGAATGTTGATCTCTAAAAGGCCCTTAAGCATGTTAATATGATAATATAGAATTCCTTTATCATAACATTATGATCATTAAAATTCACATTAATGGGAAATAATCCAATAATTGAGTAAATGATGTGAGGGACACACAGTCACTAAAAATATGGTGGTTCCCTTTGAGAAATTAATGGAAAAGGCTCGTCAAGATGTGTGGTGCCTTACCCCTTCTCCGACTCCATCTTGGATGCATGCTAGATATGTGATGAAAACTAGTGAACAACCAAGTTATAGAGGTCTATATATTCTAACCCCATGATGAAAAATTCCCCACTATTTATTATGATAAAGAGAACAAAATTCATTAATTTCATAGCAACACTATAGTGGATTTCTCAAAGAATATGATCTCTCAACCAGAAAGTCTTTTGTTAGGTAATACACCAAAAAACTATCAGAGATATCATGCACCAATAATAAAGAACATCACATGATCATTCATATATCAGGAAAATTATTTATGGATATATGTGAAAAAAACATACCTCACATCTATTTAATCAAGCAAGACCAAAATAAACTACTACTGAATAAATATAAGGCATTCTGAAGATAAGTGTAAGAACAAAGAATATATGTGGAAGAATTAGGTGAAAAAAATATTTTCTGACCATCATTTGCTTCACATATGTCATCCAAGACATGTGATAACACCAAGACATGTCACCTATATCTCATGATTTTCTTCATATATGCCACCCAATATGGAAAATTCTTTTGGACATGTCAAAGAAAGTCACACAGTTTCCCACAAAGATGTGCCACCTTAGTCTTGGAAACCCCCATGTTTCTATCAACGGAATCATTAGATGAACTTCAAATAAAACTCATAACTCATATAACGACCCCAGATCAGGTCAGCTAAGTCTCATGGATGCTTATGTGCATGTCAACTAAGCCTTCATGCCACCCTATGAGAATGTCATCTGAGACACATGATGTCATTCAAACATTTAATCCATGTCTCGTGATTCCCTCTAGGGACGTTAGACATGACATGTGAAACCCTCCAAGACATGAAGTATTAACTCTCATGGCACCCTATATATATGTCAAGGGAACATAATCAAATGAAAATAGAGAAATTTAGCTTGATCAAGAGAAACCCTATAGACAAGCCAGGTAGGTCATGCGATGGATTCAAGGATAGACCACACAGAGCTTACAATGTCCTCTGGAAAAGATATCCTTGATCATGGGGAAATCATACGATATGCCACCCAGGATGTTAAAATTACTTTAATAAGACCAACTATATCATTTACTTGTCTTCAAAAATTACCTAGATATACTCTCCTATATATAACAACAAGTAGACAATTGACCCAATTTTGGTAGAAAAAAAGTTCACATGGGAAACTTTAGAGTGTAATCCCCAACAAGACACATAACATGGGATGTACAAATATCCAAGTAAAAAATAGAGTGTAATCCTACACCGAAGGAACTATGATGACTCTGATTCATTAAATATTCAAGATACATAAAAACCTCTTCAATGTGTGAGCTCTATGGTGTTTTCCCATTACATAAGTCTGCCACATTTCTTATAATGATATTGTTCATTTCCCATCCCTTTTTCTCAAACCAACCACGACTCATGTTATCTTAGGTGGATTGAATGGTCATATCATTATCATCGTGGGTTCCCACCATCTAGAGTTACATATGTATGAAAGGAGCCAATGAGTGGTCTGACACATTAGTTTCAACATAAGGGATTCTACCTTGGGGACAATCCCAAGGGCTTGATTGAACTACGAGAACTATGATTCCTAAAATAACGAGAATACATTGGATTTCTTACTAGGTCCCAACCTCAAATAAAAATCCATTTCAATGTAAGCCTTCTGACAATTCCATTTTTAGACCATATGGACTCAATCAATCTTCTAGGATGATTAATTTGCCTCATCCATTAATGGACAAAGAATTAAACTATTCTGTGATGACTCTGATTCCTTCCATAACCACGATACCCAGGACATCATCCTGAGGCTTGATGTCCATAATAAATCCTCTTAGGGTACTCCCAACACACAATTCCGACATCCTAATAAATGAAAATGATCATTTTCATTCATTATTTCTCACACCAATCATAGTTCACATGTTCTTAGTGAACAATAATAATCTTTTCATCTGCACCATAAGTCTCTACAATGAAAAAGGATACCTTAATGTGTAATCCATGAAAAAAGAACATTAGAAACTCTGATTCTCACTATACATGGGATACATTGGAATTCCCTCCATGACTCAAGCTAGAACACCTAGTGTTCCAGAGCACACCTATAATTCCTTTCTTCTTGACGTTAAACTGCATGGGTCCAACAAAATATTTGGTTTTTCATTCTTTCAACTACCATGATACGTAGGATGCCTCATAATGGCTCAAACCCCTCCATGGAATATTATCCTCTTCCTTACATCGATGTACATTCTGAATTTGTTGGTTATATAGATTCAGTACATAAGCAACACCTATTATAGGATAATGATGGAGAACTTCATATACATACAGTTGGACTCACTAAAGAGAGCTTAGTCTTTTTCAAATGAGAGTGAATTGCCCCATAAATTTTTTAGTGTAACAGATCCTGTATTGGGATTAGAAAGATGTCCGAGAACATATCATAAATCAATAAGGGAACCCAAATAGTGTTAAATAATTCCCTCTAATGGGTGAAATGAGCCAAACCTCCCATCCTCTCGACTTATTCAAGTCCCTAAGAATCATTAAGACTAAAAACTATGGTGACCACCTGCCATTGGAATGTTGGTCTATACCTATGTGAGGGTACAATTGGTAGTTTCTAATAAAAGTGGCCATGGTATATAGTTGTTCATGATTGTAAACAACAAAAAACCACACAATCATACAGTCATGTCTTTCCCATCCACACCTATTATCCCGATGAAATAACATGGCATAATGGTTATCACTTCATCATTTTTTTAGTTCTTTGCCTGATGGGTTTCATGTTTTAAATTTTCACTTATTATTCCAAAATTTCCATGAAATTAGTATTTACCATGTTGATTTCAAGAAGGATACATATTTTGAGGAGCATACAACATATATATTACAATAGAGAAAGAAGCCATTGTTCAGGAAGATAATTCCATTATTACGTGTTTAGCAGTAGTACATATGTTTTCAAAGTGGATTCCATAAACCCTAATTGAGAATTAATTTTCAATTACAATATCATGTATGCAACGATTTATGCAAGATTATATCTAACCATGTTAGTGATGTAACTTATATGTTTAATTTTCAAATTGTTATTTACTTGTCTTATTTATCATATCAAATAGTTATATCAATTAAAGACTATAATGAGAATGAAATATACATTGAATATAATTATACACATACTTCATGTGGTCTAGATACATCATACTGATGAGAATAGATGATGTATTACTATCAGTTTCTTTGGATCATAAGCATTATGATATGTTTTTATAATGTTCATACTCGGTGATATTCAGTAGAGGATATCATGAAGAATATCCCACCTATGAAAAAAATATAACTTTCATATGTTATTGATTTTTTCAATCTTTAAACATATTTATCAGTCTGCTAAATTGAGACAATTTTAAAAGGGTAACATTTTATCGCACACATTGATGCAAGATAAAAATCATCAAATTTCGTTCTATAGAGTGGTGGAATGTGCTAGGTGCTTCAATGGAGTATGTAATTGAGTAAATGATTAAGACTGAATTTGTCAATTCTAAGTAGATGAAGAGATATCTCAAACCAATTTTATTATGATAGTTGAAAATTATTTAAATTTATGATCATGATATAAGAATTTAAGTTCATATGGCATGTTTATTAAAATAATAAATAAATAATTTTAATATAATGATAGATGAAACCTACTTTATAGGATATCTTAAGACAAAGAGATTATGTTACATAGAAAATGATCATAGTATTTTTTTTCATTGATTTGATTATTCTTATCTTATTAGGATCAATGATGTCTTTATCATCAGCACATCAGGACTATGAGTGATAGTCACTTCAATTAGGACAATTTCCTGGAGAGTCGCATAAAAAGAATATTCAAATGAATTCAAAATCCTAATGAATTCAAATTTACTTCATGTTGGGCCCCATTGTTGTTTTAGGTTATGTCTTACATTGAATGGTCATAACAAAAAAATAAATTCAGTATTATTTTTGTTTATAATACTATTTTTTTAATTTAATTACTCAAGGAATTCAAAATTATTAAGAGAATATATTAAAATATTCTACAGATTAATTTTTTGTAATCATGGTTCATTAAGTATTTTATTGGGAGAAAAAGGAGTCAAGATAATTACTAACATTTTATCATGTAACATTATTTTAGATTGTATAAGTGATAAAATATTTATGAAATTAGTGGTGTTTTTCCTAGGTTTTAAATTCTTTTTAGGGATTATTTATAATTTTAATCACATCCTGGGGAGAACATTCATTTTATGGTACTTAAATATACCTAGATATGTTGATATTGGTCAGAATACTAGGGGATTATTGTTTACTAGAATTAGAGAGAATATTTCTCATATCTCTCAAATCCTAAAGTGAGGTGTCAATCAGAGCACCAAAACCCAGTTTTCCCTTCATGGATAAAAGGAACTTTGTTTTGGTGATTGTTAATACGTTGAATTATTTATTGATTATTCATTCAAGAAACCACAAATTTATGATGTACATACCAACATGCTTTTGAAAAATGTGTATATGATCTAGATAGGTTTACCATTGGTTCTTTAAAGTATAGATCACCAGTGACAAGTGAAACACACATTCATTCAAATTTAAATGAGTTTGGATTCCCATTATTATTTAATTCACGTGATATAATAGTCTTCCTAAATAGGTGTTTCAATTCCAATTATGTCATTACAACATTGATCCATTTAAAAATAATAATAATTTCTTCTATTAATGCTTCTATTGTGCACTCGATGCCAATTAGTGGTATCATAGAATTCAAGTGATTTCGTAAGTTTGAATTAAAATTAAAATTTCATGAATTCTATTATAGGGTGTTAAAAAGTCCCAATTCCACTAAAAATGCTTCAATTCATCGTCAGATGCCTAAGTTATGGGCATCTGAATATTGAAGATAAATATTTTTTGATTAAAATTTAATATATTTTTATATAATAGTAAGGACATAGTAATTGTATGGGGGATGTCACCAGTGTCTATGCATGAATGTCTAGCGAACTAAGAGTTACATATAGGGAGTTATTCTACAAAAAACATAGATTATTTGATGTATATATATAATTCCGATTAACTCCCATATCATGAAAAAAAAATTAGGTTTTTTTAATAATCTAAATTCAAAAGCTGGAATTGGATTTGACACCCTCCATTACCCACCACCCAAAATAATTTGTTGGGGGGTGTTGAGAACCATCTCCAAGGGTGGAGAAAATGTTTTCTTAATAAAAAAATATATCTTTTTTATGTATTTCTGCACCCAAAAGATGTTTCCCCTTCCATATAGTGTTCACCACACACTAGTTAATCATGTTTCTACCAACCTTTACCATAATATAGTAGCCCAAACTAGGATTGAAACACCTATAATTGGTTTTTAAATACATTAGAATCTACAAAAATAATGAGTGAATTTAAAAAAATATTACAATCTATTTGGTGGTTAATTAAAAAAATTTCATGATATAATGATTGGTATATAGTAAAATAAAATAAATTTATTTTATTTTCATTCATAATTTACTCATTGAAAAAATTGTATACAAATTTAATTTAATTTTACATATTTATTGTATACCAACCCATCATGATTGACATCATCCAATGTATATATGGTATTATTTATTTAATTAATTAATTTTTACATTGTCTAATTTTCAACAATAATTAATTAATTAATAATGCTATATGTATCATCCCATTAGAAATATATATATATATAAGGTTATACATATCCAAAAGAGATTATTCACCTTTATATATCATTATCAAGATCCCCTCACCTGCATGTGTGTATCTTTGTATAATAAGGACGGTTAAATAAGTTACAGTTCACATTGACCCTTAATGAGAGATTATAATATATTTTGATACTTTGGATGGGGTGATCATTATAAATAGATTTGGGTACAACTAAAAGAGTTACCGTTAGGGTATCTATTGATCCATCATCCAAAAAATGGGTTAACCATTTGAAACAAATCGTGTTCATGTGATTATTGTTTTATTTTTTATGCATGGTTAATTATTTTTGAAATTGTGGATGACATGTGATCACATAGTGTATTTAATGAGCCTGAAATGATAAATTAAAAACGACAAAACTTCTATTTTTTCTATTTAAATAATGTTTTTATTTTTGAGTGATATTATAATGAATTATATGGATATAGAGAATAGGATTTCATTTTTTTGAGTATAACTCAAAATCCATAAAATATAATATTTAGTGATGTGGATTCCACCCATAAAGGTAGAATGAAACTATATTATAAGGTTATTATCATCTATAGTTGAGGGTGAAACCTCATATTTTAAAGTTATAACATGATTCTGTGGTCAATGTAGGTAAAATTGAAATAATAAAAACACCCAGTTTAGTGAAATATAAGAGGCAATGTGTTGAGTAATGGTTGTTTATAATTTGGAGAAGCTAAAAAATAACTTAATTGATCAAGGATCCACGAGTTAATATTGTTGGATAGGAAAATTTTAACCTTCAATTTTTTTGAGTTGTGGCATTCCATAAATTATACTATACAGATAGGTTTAGAGGATCCATTCCACTATAATATTCTAAAATGTTGTAGTTAAGGGATATTATGATTTAATAAAATTATTAGAGAAATTTGATCATTAATAAATTAATATTTCCTATTATAACATAATTAATATAATATTATTGATCAACTGAAGATTATTCTACAGGAAATGGAAAGTGATTCAATATAAACCTTTTGATTAATGTATGATGAGGAACTATTCATTTCTGAAACTAATTCCCAAGAGTGGTATGATAACTTTCACATTGAAATATGTTGTGAAATTAAATTGTATGTTCTTGAGTTCCCACTACCTAATATACAACCTCATGAGGCACATAAGGGTGAAAACGAGTCTTAAAAAGACTCATTAATGGTTATACCATGTTTTCTTTTCTCAATGAAGTTTTCATGGAGAAAGTGATGCAAGAAATGAGTGAGTTATATCATTCTTACATCCTTATCACATGATGACTCGAGTTTCATATGAAAATATATAATGAAGAGTATAGATAACCATCCTCAATATATTTTTGTTAAGGTTAACCTAGTTTATAAGAACTTGAAGAAAGATAAATTTTGATTCTTATGGTCAGAGAGAATGATGATATGGAAAAATGATAATGGAAAGTGTAATGGAAAACAAAACATTATAAAATCATTCAAAGGGACCAATGATTGAGATGTATATCATCAAATTGGTTGTCATTTCCTTTCCATGTGGTAAGAAAGCTCACAAAAATATGAATTGAAATGAATAAATGTTGAAGAAAAATGAATTATATACTTTATGGATATTCATATTTGAATGTAATATTTTTATTTTACTTTTTGGGTATTAGATACAATAAATGACTTACATATTTGTATCCAAATAATGGAACGAAGGATGTTCAGAAACATTACAATAATTAAGGTCAGTTCTCTTAGTAATTGAGAAATTTTCATTCCTATGACATCATTGAGAATAACACAACTTTTTTTATAAGTAAATTGATTCTTGTTGAAATTTTATGGAGTATTACTGAAACATTAATAGAATGTGTCCATTGGACACACTAAGGAATTAATTCATTTTTGAATGAATGTTATTTGTGTTGTTTTATGGATAATTAATAGTTTAGTAATACATGAATAATTTCTAATAAATGATGAATATAAAATTCAATACTCAATAATACCCAATTTTGGAATGATAAAACCTAATTAAGTATTACTAGATGAAAATGTCATGTAAAAAAATAGAAGTGAATTTGTAATCCATTTAGTCTAAAAGTATTATATATTTGGTATGAATTATTATAAGTAATAATGACCAATTCACATTATGTGTTAGAGGTGAAAAGGCTATAAAGCTTATCGAACTAGTTCAATAAGATATGCATAAACAATTTCATATAGAATCATTATGTAAATTCATATAATTCATGGGATACCTTTATGATATTTACGGAATGTGAAAATAAAGGAATATTATTGGTTAGTATATCGGTAGTTCTTTAAAATGGTGAACCAAAAAATATTTTAACTAACCATTCAACTATCATAAAAATTTATAGTGGATTTATTATTAAACTGTCATTTCCTTACACACATCAGATCAATGATGTTAAAAAATAGAAGATCAAGGATGAGTCTTACAAGTATTTATTAGAAACAAAAATATAGAATTGATTAATTTATATACTCACATTTCATTATACACATCATATACATGATTTTAGTAAAAGGAATATCAATGGTGAGTCTTATAAGTCTTATATTGTCCCTTTTGAAACTTGCTTCACAGAATAAAAGTGCTAACACTTTACCATATACCAAAAATAATGAAAAGGGATATCATGAGAGTTGAAATATGAAATAAAAACATTATGTAATTGTTTGGGAGTTTAGATGAAAATTATTTTTTATGTTTATTTCTAGAAAAATGGTATGATATATAAAAACAAAAGGTAAATCTCACTAAATTACCTAAATTGTTTCTATGTATATTTCTTAAATCACTAAGACTGAAGAGTTATTGTCAAGTTAGAGACTATATTTTATAATATGATGCACATATATATTACATATAGTAGGAAAAATAATTAATTAGATATTTTAAAGGCTCTAGATGCATAGGATGTTGGCATGGAAATACGTTCCACATGTTTTTAGATAAAATGAATGTTCTAGTGACATACTATTTATGAAACTTAAAACCATAGTGATGGTTTTTTTATTCACCTTGACAACTGATATATTATCTGATAAGAATAATATATCCTATTGGAAATAAGAAATGGAAATAAGAAAAAATGACCAGTGAAGATAAATTCACAAAAATCGACTCCATATACAAAAATTGATTTTTTATCAAATTTATATAAATTTGTTTGTGGGTATTCAAAATAAAATATACATGGATCATACAAGAACGGTACCAGTAATCTTATATGGGTTACACAAATTAATCATGGCTAAATAAAATATAATTTTACCTATCTTAGAGACATTATATGATTATTATATTAGTTATTAGATTTAAATATCCTCTCTATTCAAGGAAACCTTATAGAATATGTCTATACGATGAACCCATATAAGGTTGATGAAAACAATGAATTAATAAATGTAATAAAAATTATATAAATATATTAATGAAATCATTGTGATTATAGAATATACATTACTAAAAAAAGTATCTGTAGTGTAAATAATATGTTAATGATAGAATCATAATTTTCAAATACTAATATGTTTAATAACTTTTGGAAAATATCTAATTTTTTTATAATTAGTTAAAAATGTCTTGAAATTAACCCACCAAAAATTGTAATAATGTAGTTAACCATGTTCTTACGAAAATGATGTATTATTATTGATCTGAGGGTTTCTTAGACAAAGTAAAATTATATAAATAGGCAATGTATTGAAAAATAAATATTGAACCAATTATAGAGAGAATATTTTCCAATGTCACAGGGTAGAAATTTGTATAAGAATACATCTATAAGACATTAGAGTAGATTAGAATAGTAAGTAAAATATTATTCCCCTATATGATGGATTTATAATGTATGTTATACTATTTACTAGATAATATATTTCTAATAAATATTTCATGGTGTGAAAATATCAAATAAATCATGTAGAGGTGTATGTGAATTAGTCATATCTATCTAATAGTACTTCATAAAGTATAATGGATATATACCTCATGAATGGAGAGAACAAAAAACTTGTTATCAAGGGAAAGAACTAGTGTTACTATATATTAATTTGATCATATATCATTGCTAGGAAAAGAAAAAGTGAATGGAAATCTCGTTCAATAAATTGGATTTAATATATTTAAATATATTGTATGTTTCATGAAGGAAAAATGTGCCACTAACATTATGAGATTTCCCATGGACAACAATGGTCATAAATAAATTACACGGACGTTACTAAACAGTGGGGGACATTTACTCTTACATATAAAAAACCTGAAACAGAAAAATAAAATATAATAAAATGAATATGATGTGTGAGAAAAAATAAAAAAATTATAATTAAATTAGAAACCAAAATATAATAATAGTTACAACAGTAAAAATGACACCAAAAGTGAATATTAGTAAAATATGAAAAGACACCAAATGAAACTGAGGAACTTTTTTCCCACTAAAACTAACTCCACTGTAAGAAATATTTGAGATCCAACTCCTATACAATCAGAATCCATCATCAAGGTGCTCCTCTGGAAAATTATGGAATTGTACCCTTACTTATATATAAAATTAGTAGGAAAAAACTTTGATTTTATAAACACCTCAACAGAATAAGAAAACCTTTTATGAAATTCAATATCAAATTTTATTGAGAACAATAATACAAATTTTTAATATATATATATATATATGAAGTCATAATAACTCACACTGTGAATTCTATCCATGCCATGCATGCATGACTACATTTGAATTCCCAAACAATGGGATCTCAACCAATATTTCTACTAAATAGCCTTAACTCATTAGCAGAACAGTCACCACTAAACTCTATTCTTCAATTGGTGGTGTAATGGAGAGTTCCATAGATTTGGAATGACAACCATTTTTTAATCTAAAAAGTCAATAATATACATATGAATACAGACCAACTACATCTTACAATTTTTTCACACAAAAGATCCATCACTGAAAACAATTTCTCATATAAGAATTTTATAAAACATATCATCGGTGAAGTCACCAAACCATTGATTCAGATCTATTTAAACAAGGATAATAATATTGGGTTTCTATCAAGAACACATAGTCTTTTTTTAAACCAAACCATAAATTTCTAGGAAAAGTGGATATAGAGAGAAGCCACCTACCTCTAAAGAATTTTACATGAAGAATCAATCCATGATTCATATATCGGGATCACCATTTTTTCCTTCAATGAATTCTAAATACACTAAAAATGACCCCTAGACCATATACCTAATCAATAAAGTCCAAATAGAGCATTTATTTCAAATTAAAACAATGGGATAAAAATAAAGAAGAAGTACTAGAATCAGTATATTTGATTCTCTAGATAAAATACTCATTAATTGATTTAAATTATTATATGGGTTGAATAAAAACACTAAAATATCTTAGATGGGGTAATTGGGTTTGATGGTAATTATTTAAGGAAAATTAGAACAAAAGAATAACTTTAATAAAAATACTAGCTAGAAATATAATAATACACAATGTAGGGGAAAAGTTTATACATTGAATATTTGAGGTAGCCACATACACTGAAATTCAATTTTCCTCAACTTACAAGTACTAAAACCCATTATCACAATGAATAACCATTCACACTGTGAATATTAATTCATGTTGTAAATAAAAAATAATACTTAATTCTATCTCCATTTCAACTTTGTCCTCTAAACACATACCATGATCTATTCTAAACATTCCATACCATAATAGAAATACTATAGAATGGAAACGTATCTCAAAATGGGGGAATCATTTTCCCCACACAATCTGTCTATCCAAAAATATAAATCTTGAGGATATATGTGTTTTGGAGTATTTTTGTCCATTACGCCATCATATAATTTTCTCATTCCCAATACTCATCCTGCAACTGACCATGTTTTTATAAGACCCACCCAATAAATATCCAAATTTCATTTAAGACTTTTTTTCCTTTTACAAAATTAAAATTGAGATGTAAATAAATGTTTCATCGTGACCATGGGTCACATGGTCTATGAAAATCAAATAGTTAGGACTTGGTTTGTACTTCATTAACTATGATACATATAAAACATGACTAACTTAATTTCATGATGATAATAGTTATATTTGAAAAATAACTTCTATAATAATTTATATAATTTTAAAAGGCCTAATATACCAAGGATCCATCTTCCCTTCATTACCTAAATGAATAAGCCACATCCTTGATGGAATTTTTAGGAATACATAAATCAGATATGGTTTCCCCATATGAGAAAATTTATTTATATTGGATTTATGATGGTTGGGAGATGTGACCATCCTTTTCCAAATAATATTAATATTTTCATTTATATCACCCACAAAAAATGGTTAAATTAGTAAAATATCTATCATCCAGAAAAAAAAATGTAAACAATGACATGGATGGCCATATAAATCTTCAAACAGATCCATATAAAGAATTTACTAGTTAATTTTGTTATAGTATAACTCAACCAAATGATGATATCCTTCCCACTAACAACAAAATTCCATCTCACAAGATCTGATTATGTCCTCTAATGTCTTTATTGTATTCTTTGTCTAGTCATAAATATAAGAAGGATATGTGAGGCTCATGGTTAAATGTTTCCATGGGCATGTTGTAAGGACCATCAAAGCTATAATATAAATGTAGGTTCTCAGTCAGAGATAATATAAATTGGTTCTCGATGTAATTTCATCACTATACAAATATAAAAATTTTCTATTTAATCTACTATTCTCATTAATAGATTTGGAATAAAGTGTTCCAACTTCCTGAGTTAGTCCCTAATCGCCCAAATGGGATCGTGATTTTAAATTGTTCTTGGTATTCTAGTGACAATGTAAATAGAAATATTCTCCCATTTTTATAAGAGTATGGTAAATTATTATGACATGTTGGCAAGTCATTGATGTTTATCCTTAATCTGTTGACATGAATGATATCTTGAAGCATATCTGGCCACCTTTATTTTCATTCCAGACTACTAGAAATGATCTATACATTTTCTAGTTTTTTTTTGTATTATAAATTTCAAATGGTGATATGTTGGAAGGAACTGGTCTTCATAATATGGATGATGTAAGATTTTATTAAGAAAGAGAAACATTTAATTTTGAACTTATTTTTTCCATCAATTTTCTCCACACTATTGAGGTTCAACCACATTATAATACAATTGTGTCTGATTATTAGGTCTTTCTTAATTCTTCAACCAAGTAATAAATAAGGATATTTGTTAAGAAGACTATGACCTCATCCAGCTCAGTACATTACAAGTTGATATCAATAAATAAACCTATCAATTGACATTAGTATCAGGCCTCTCAAAACCTTTTATTATATGTCTTTTGACATAATGTGTTATCTACAAAATTTCCTTTCCTATTTGTCAATAAAACTTCAATGGAAGACATCTAAATATATTATATCAAGTTTTGTTGTCTCAAGATCATGTCTCATTTTTGAAAGATGTGTTTTAGGATTTTATAATCCATGAATATAGTGATATTTTTTTAAATAGATATTATCACTATGTTTTAAGTCATAGAAAACCATAGCTAAATATTTATTGTGTGTTTCATAGTTCTTTTCATGTATCCTCAATTTTATTGATTCATAATCTATGACCCGGCCTCTCTACATGATAACACAACCAAATAATTATCCACTAATATCATATCAGACAACATAACCATCACCTTGTTTTGGTATGATAAGGATATGGAATGAAGTATGTTGATCCTTTAGATATTCAAAATATTACAAACAGTTAGTACTTCTGAAAAAATGAAGGACCTTCCTTATTAATGAAATCATTATAGAAGTGAGTTGTGGTAATTATTGAGAAAAGTAATTATAATAAACTATTAATCCTAACAAGATGCATATCTCAAAGGTATTTTTATGTTTTCTACAATAAGTAATATCCTAATTATTATTATGGTCAAACAAAATTACATTTTCTGAAATTGTGTTCCCATGAAAACAAGGTTCTTGTATCTAGAATTCACACTTTGAGAATTCATAATAAAGATAGTTTTCCCACAATATACACAACATGATCTCCATGTGCATTTCATAATCATATTTCACGTGATAATTACAAAATATTTATTCAATAAATAATAAAATTAAATAATTTATATTTCCTTGAAGTATAGAATTAATTAATTCTATTAAGGGTTTATGTACATTATTGAGAACGAAGGTCATGAACAAATATTCACATTTGTTGTAATAAATTCTAAAAGTTTTCATTAGGATATCCTTTTACGGACTCGAAAATGATGGTGCCTTGATTAGAGATCATTTTTGGAGAACCACATATATCCCATCAACTGATCATATAGGTCATCAAAAAAATGTGTTGTTTGTTGATTATGTATCACAACATTTTCCATCTTATGATAATCAACACAATGTATAATATTACCACCCCCTTCTTAACCAATAAAACCAGAGTAGCCCATAGGGGGATACGTGGTCTCAAAAAAACCATTTCATTCCAACTCTTATAGTTGGACCTTCTACTCTCATATTTTACTTCATTCCATTCTATATGACGTAAGAGAAATAAGATTCTTTCCAAGAATTTGGACAATATAAAATTTAATATTCCTTATATATGGGATGCTAGATAATTTGTTCATAAATATGCCCATGCATCAATCTAAAAATAAAGAAAAATAATTATGTTTAGGTGAATAAATATTCCCTAAGGTGATTACATCCAATTTATATAATATGGTCCCATCCATTATTAATAAAGTTCATCATCTTCCAAAATTCACATCTCATTCCACATTGAATAATAGAGAAACTCCTAAAGTTGTGAAGGTCACTTTTCATGCATAATAGTCAATATGAAACTTGAATGATAATAGACCACCCATTCCTAATATGATACAAGTAAATTCTATTCTATACTAATAAATTACCATGAAAAGTTAATGTATTCAATGGTGTTTTAACATACAAAAAATTTATGCCATCTTCACTCTCATTTCATGAGAGGCATCTTGATTCTCATAACATGAGGTATAATTTCCATATATAAGTAATTTATTAACCAATAAATTAATTATAAAATAATTGGAGTCCCCGATGTCAAATAAAAAGCAATCATCATATAGTAGGGGAAAATAGTTCCTCCCCATGATAAGTGGAATGCGTCCTTAGTTGGAATAATTTGTAAAGCCCTAAAAAGATATCTATCAGTTCCCCTAGAATGGTTTCTCCCTGCCCCCCATATTGAGGTGAGGCTTACTAAGGTGTCTATATATTTCTTGATTTTTTCTAACAAACTCATTTTAAATGTTTATAAATGTTATAATAGTATTTGCTGGGTTGATCATGGGAATCTTGGGACTACTTAGATCCAACTCCACTAGTTTTCTTTGTACGGTTTGAGAAATTTTAATTTTTATTCCCATTCTGAACATAATAATGATATTGTAAAGTCACTTCCATGAATTTACCCAACATACATTCCAAAAATACATTAATATAAGCATATTGGTTACTGTATCTTAATGTGAAATAAATGGATATGGTGGATTAATTTTATGGTGCTTTTATACTATGGTAATCATTTCTCTTTATATTATTTTTCCCTCCATTGGAGTTCCCACCTGTGTCTAGGAGGAAAATGTTGTTCCCTCCACTATGGATACAAATGATTTCATTCACTCCAATTAAATCCTTTCTTAAAGTGTCTATATAGTCTAAATGCAAAACATCACCACCATAGAGAGAATGTCAATTCATATACCTGCTTCAAACAATCATTCTTTGAGTGATTCACTGGCTACTACTTCGAATAAAAATAATTATATGTATGTAAAACAATATCCATAAACCATGATTAAAATTATAGTATTTCTTCAAATAGAATAAATCCATGGATTTTGATACTTTGAACGTATGTTGGTTGAATTATTTATTGAATAATTCCTACAAAACCTCCCAAGTCATCCCTTAATTGACATTAGCATGGGTAGCTAGGTCCCACAATTATTTTTCCAGATCCTATACCATATACATTGTGTGCATCACATTCATTTCATCAATGGTTCCCAATAAAATAATATTAACTTCTCTCATAAAATACATTACTTTGTTGTCTCATGTGTCGAGTCACCCGTAATTATAAGTGGGTTTTGAATATTTAATTCTACTAAGATATATAGATGACGTGTTTCCTGGAATCAATTTCCATTTTCCATATTATGTGACACCTCAATGATTCTTCTAACTAGATTTGTATTCACCTATTGTTCCTCAGGTGGAACCATGTTCTCACTGCATTATCTCAAGGAAATTTAAGTCTCATGACTTTTGTAATTTTAAGATATTCTTTCAAAATCACCACTAAGTCATAATAAAGTTATATAAAGCACAAGTTATATTATATATATATATATATATATTTATAATATAGAAAATCCAAAAACATCATATGACCAATATATTTCTAGTCACAATTCTTCAAATAATTCATGATAATCGACTCTTATATACTATATCAATGATTGTGATTTGATGAAAATACTTGAATTAAATCACAAATAAATTTATAGTGGAACAACCCATGTAACTTGTATTTTAGTATAAATATATTAGATATATGATTTTAAACTATACATTATATATTTCACCACATCTTATCTTCATAATTACCATTCTAGACTGACGGGTTGAACCTAGCTCTGATACTAATTTTAATAATTCGATTTGACACATTTTTTTGGAAATATCAAAAGCATCACTAACCGTAGTTGACATCCCTTGGAAACTAATGGATGGAAATAAATGACCACTATTTGACCAAACAATGGGGGATTATCTTCATATACATAAATAACAACCTTTAATATATAAACTCATTAGAATAAAATTAACATGATTCATGATACAATAAAAATTAATAATATAATTAAATAAGAAACCAAAATATAATATAAGTCACAGTAGTTAAAAATAAACAACAATTTTACATAATAATACTTCCAAAATACAAAAAAAAGGAATCAAGTCACCAATGTGGAACCATAAATAACTCCAAAACAATACATCTCCAAGCTCCAAGACACAATAAATGTGAATCCAGCATCACGGTGCACCATTGGTAAAGTGTGAGACCTTCACCATAGTTTTATCAAAGTTTAAAATTATTTCATAAGAACTATCATACATGTGTAGGGTTTATGTATACAGAATCTATGAAAAATCCAAATGAATTCTCACACTCTCTACTAGAACAGTAAAATATTACCTAATATTTAATATAAAATGGGAGAGAGAAATATAAAATTGTTATTAATGATAATCAATGATAATAACTAAGAACATGAATTTCACTATTTCCACACACACACACATGTCAACTACAAAACAACGTGTTCCCAATACAAATTTTTACTAAATTGTCCTAACATCTAAGTAGAGCCTTTCCCTACAGACCTAATCATTCACTCGGTGTTATAATCATTACTGCCACTACTAAGTATGAACCCAATAAGGCCAAAATACGCATATTAATAAACATCAATAATTTCATTCCAATTTCACACACACATTATCCTAATTTTAAAAAATATCATTTATGAATTTTATCAAACATTTAGTTGGAAATACACAAACATATAATTTTAAAACTAGAAAACAAGGTTATTTACCATAAGTAATTTTATCAAGAAACAATTGGAATTGTATTTAAAAACAAATAATTTAGGTCCCATAAAATTGGATATGTAGAGAAGACACCTATAATTAGTATATTTAACATTGAAAATAATTCCAAGATTACTAGATCCAGTTTACCCATTAAATTACTTCAAATAATCCCAAAAAATCTGTCAGAATTATTTATGTACCATAGATCTTGGAATGATAATTTTGGGCTAGGGTTTATCCTAAAATAAATGAAGGTATTACAAGGAAAAGAATAAATTGAATCCTAAACACTCATTCCCTAGGTTTGAAACTAAATTATTCAATGAAATTATTCATTGGAAATAATATTATCACAAAAAAATCACCTAGAGAGAGTTGAGGGTTTAGGGGGAATAAGAAAGACTAACGAGAAATGAAGTGGAGAAGGAATTATAATTCTATCTAGAGACGGAAAAATTCATGGAATGAGAGAATAGTTCAAACCATGAAACATCAAAGTAACCACATAACACTAAAATTCCATGCACCTCAAATCACAAGTTTTGATACCCATTCATGTTATAAATGATTATTCATGCATTGAATAGTAATTCACATCATGAACCACCTCATGCATCCTAATTCTTTCTTAGATTTTAATTCCTCCTCCAAAATCAAATCATGATTCAACCTAAAAATTCTATAACTTTGGTGATAAAACATAAAATGGAAATGTATATAAAAATGGGGTATTACATGTATTCTGATGTATTTAAAGAATAAAAATGAAAACACAATTAATTAATCATTTTTTGGAATCACACCAAACAATTATTCTATTTTCGTAATATAAATTACAATAAACTTTTGAAAATGGAACTATATAATATTTCAAAGTTATTATAGAAATAAATGGATATGAATATGAGGATATCATATATTTGGGGATTTTTTACTTAGGTAGGTGGGGTTATAGATAACAGAGTATCCATGCATGAAAAACATGGAAGGACAAAAGACTAAATTGGTAACTCATTAAAAGTAGGATCATATCATGTGATAGCTAACAGATTGATATTCAGAAATATGGCTTTAGTGAAATTCTGAGTGTTGTAAAAGTGGTTGAACTAGAACTAAGATGATTAGTAATTTTTTATTAACGTATCATATATATATTTATATATATATATATATATATTATTTTATATGATGTTTTCTTAACATAATATAGATTTTAATTTTACATACACAATTTATATAGTAATGTACATGTATTATTTCAAAAGTATATAATAGTCCACAAATATAATGAGAACCATAAGATTGTATGATAGAGGTCTTAAAAAAATTTGTCTTATGTTCTTGATACATAAAAATACAGGGACACAAAAGAATTATAACTATTCAGTGTTAGTGGATCATATTAATTAAGACACGTTCTTATAAATTTTTTACACTGTGATCTCAATTATTCGATATACTAAGTATTATACCACTAATAAGAAAACCACAATTTTTGGGTGTCATTGGATGTTCAAATCTATGAGAATGTTTATTACTCTGTCGACTTGAGATCATTATCAATTTATATCATTTAATCATATACATTGATTCATAGTGAAAAACATGGTATTTTATTTTTGTGTTGAGGATTCATGTTTCAGGTGAATAATTGGCGGCATGATATTGATTAAATGATCAAGGAAGGATTTATCACTTCTCAATAATGAAATTATGTATATTGGCAATTTTTTCTAGGATGTAACTTCATTGACTGACTCTGAGGCCATGGTTAAAGAATGTATGTATATATTGTATGGCCACAAAAAGAATAAATAAATCTTGTATGGATAGTGAAAAATATATGAATCAAGATTTATGATATATCAGGAGACCAAAATATTATATTACACAGATCATGATCATAGGAGGTTGCCATTATTATGGATAAAAAGTGTTTATTAAGGGTAATTTATGTGTTTTTAGACATTGTTCATGGTCAGTGTGTAATGCTCGCTTCTATCAAGATGTGGGAATAGAGGCTAGTAGACTAAGTGATTTCATAAGAATTCCCAATTATAGTGAATTCTATTTAGGGACATGGTGGGCCGCATGATGTGGGACTTGTTTTGTTTGAGTTTGAATAATTGTAAAAAATGAATAAATTAAATATTAATAATGTTTTCAATAATATTTTTTGAGTTTATTTACTCAATGTATTCCAATATTTTAAATTAATATAAGAAAGTATTATAAAAATTATTATTTATTATTCAAGTTAAATAAATATTTTATTTTTATAGAGGTTAGTATATTTTATGACTCAAAATCTATCATGTAAAATTATTTTAGATGTTAAAAGTAATTAATGAAATATTTATTTCATTTCTGTCATGTTATCTATTTTATAAATAATATTATATGATTATTTAGAATGTTAGTAATTTTTTGGGGCAAACATGGAATTTCTAAGACAAAAGCATACCAATATCACTTTAGAGAGTCCAAAAATAGTGTTTAATATTTATAATTAAGGTTTAGGAGAATATCCCTCTTATATTGTATATCCTAGAGTGATATTGATTTAATTTGAGAGCCTTAATTCATGTCCTCTTTCCCATGTATAAGGAAAAGTGTTGCAATAATCATTGATATATCATAGGATTCATCAATTTTATGTGATAGCACCCAAAAATCAATGAGTGATGCATTAGTTGTGTTTTAGAGGGTGTGTGTATGATCTATAGGTTTCTAGCTGAAGTTTCATTATGTAGTGATCATCAGTGATGATTGCAGCATGAGTTCAATGAAAATTTAATTAGCTACTCTACTGATTTTTTTGAATTTGTATTTAATTTAAATGATATCCTCATCAAGATAAGAAGGTTATTATAAACTAGATATGATGTTACAATTACGATCTAGTGTAAAAAATTTATACCTTCTTCTTTTTCGATTTTTTGTTGACATGGTACCAATAATAAGAATACTCTAATAGAGACATGGGAGAAGGAATATGAAATGCAGGTACAATGGCAAGAGTTTTTCACCGATGTGGCTCAGTGACACTAATATAAACAACATGGATAGGAGAATACATATAATAGGTAGGTTGTAACAACCAATATTTTTATAGGTGTGAAGTTTATTTTTTTCGAAACTCATGAAATTATGTTTTTTTATCATTTAGTGGTTTTGGTGGGGGACCCAATGGTTGTTTATGAGATTTTTATTGGATTTAGGCTATAAATAAGCTACATGTGGCTCTTTATTCCATAATGGCTTAGAGTTTTATCATGATGAGGGTTGAGCAAGGGACCAACATGTCATAGAATCAAAATGTGTCATAGTAATTGGTGTCTATCTAATAATCACATCTTTGGGGATCATTGTTATAGGAGATATATTTCAAGATTCAAAGATTAATTTTCCAAGGGATGTGCATCATTCAATAGTGTTTTAGGATGGGCCATGATAAGGTAGACATGGATTAAATATTCGGTCATGTTAATGTGAAACATTCCCTAGATAAAGGAATTGTGTTATGTTGAATTCTACATAATATTAACAATATTACACATTTATTTATTCAATCCACATACCAATGGGTTGTCCCTTAAGGCCTAGAGGTTTGGGTATTTGGTTCTACGCAAGAGAGGGGTGTTGGGTCATTACAAGTTAGACCACAACACAAGGGTGTCCCTAGAGGTTTATAACACTATGAATAGTATGGACATTCTATTGTTCATGACCTTGAATGCTTTTATTTTAAAATATATTTTTTTCAATTCCAAAAGGTTAATAAATAATATTTAACAACATTTTCACTAGTAATAATTTGTAGTTCTCTCCCTCTTCCTTCCATCTACAAGTGATATCTCTCCTATTACTAGTTAGTTTCATGTGTCATTCTTTCCTTTGGATCACCATTAGAGAGTATTCCACTCCTCTTGTGGTATTCCTTATTTTCTATTACTATTTTCTATACTTATGTAGCTTATATCAATTTATGCCTAATTTATAGTTTTAATCTAATTTATTGATTATATCCATTCCGGGCCAAGTAAACCCATGATATTGAATAGGGATATTTCTACATGAATAAGGTAGTTGTTCCCTAAGATATCTCTATGGAATAGGATTATTTATTATGTGTGTTTGATGTGTTTTCAAGCTGACTTATTGTGTATCTAATCTAAAAATATATTAAATGATTCTTTCATTTTATTTATTTCTTATTATCCATGTTTGGGTCATATGTTTTCTACCAGAAATTAAATTCCTAAACATGGCTTCAACATGTGTAAATCCTTACAAAAATTGAATGGAAAATGTTGTAGGAAACTCGAATGGTTCCCTTAATAGAATTTTTTAAACTAGTGACCTAAATATTGAATCCTTAGGATGGTCTATTTATTACGAATGTATGAAAAGTGGTTGATAACATGATGATATCCCATGGTATGTGTGGATGTGGGACTTGGGTTTCATGATTGAGTGACCAATTTGTAGAGGAACATATATGTATTTATGTTATGTGGATGCCGACACTTGAAAACAATAATACTAAGCTGGGAGATATTTATGATTCAAAGTGAAATGTAAATTATGAAAATATATAGCATAGATGGTCTTTAATTATGTAATTTGATTAATAACTAAAATTTATTAGTGAATATTTTATTAATTTTTAAGGTTTTTAGTCAAGTTCTTATCCGACCTCCAAGGATTGGTGATTGAGATGATACCTAGGGAGAACACTTATCCATCCTCTGAAAAGTGAGTATGTGATATGTGATTGATGACATGATATGGTACTGAAGGTGGGTGCTTTTATAGCATTCGGGGAGTGATGATGTTAGAGGATACATTCGGTGGTACATATCTAAAATGTGGGGAGTTATGATGATATATGTGATTGATATTGTGAAATAGTACCCTAGGAGCTCACTTATCTATCCTTCGAGGAGTAATCATGCATGATCATACCTGGGGAGGGTTCTTATCCCGTCCCTGGGTAGAGAAAATATGAAATGTTACATAGGGAAGCTGATTATCTAATCTATGGGTATTGAAATTATGAGATCATATCCATGTCATGTACTTATCATAACAATGAGATTTTATGATGATATAACATTGTATCTAGGAAAAATAACATATATAATACTTGGTTTTGTTCTATACCATTTCTATAGACAACTAAACTCTATCAAAAAAAATAATGGTCAATCTTGAGTGTCACCATGGAATCAAAGGATTAGTGATGATTTATTATTATTTTTGTTATGTTGTTTTTAATGTCTCATCAGTATACATACTATGTACATTGGATAGATTTAGGGGAACCCTTGGGGGTGGCCCACTATGATTATATTAGACCCAAATCAGGCTTCATGGGAACTTAAGAATTCTTTTTAGTTCTAGTATATGACAAGGGAAAGGAACCCATGACTAATGGTTGAGCTATATAGCTGAGTAGAAGTTGGGTGATGGGGAAACTCTAGGACTCTGAAATGCCTTTTTCTTTGTCTCCAATATTTTTAACATTTAGTTGATTTTAATATTTTTTGTATATAACCTATCACAGGAGTTCTTTATTATTTTTGTATGACTTTTTCTTATATTTATTTGTTTATATTTTTACATCATAGTTTGTGAAAATTAGATTTATTGGAATATATTTATGATTTCTATTTTTATATGTTGTTTAATTTTTGATTTCTAATAGTGATATTTTATTCTTCTGTTATTTATGGTTGTCGTATGCATGTGGTATTTTCTGTACATGTTATTATTAGAACCCTGCCACTAGTTAGAAGCCTCTCTTACATGGCGATGTATACATGAGGAATGTATCAATCTGTTTTGGACATGGTGATGGTGAATTGGGCATCGTATGTTATATATCCAATCAATACGTAGGGAATATCAAGAGGATAGTCAAAAAAAGATATATTATCTGACATTAATTTGAAATATCATCCTTGAAAATGAAGCATTCACCCATAAACCATCCACTACAATTTAACCCTTCAATATCTCTTCCCTATACCAAATAATCTATATCCAAAGTTTTGTTAGACAAGAGAAATAAAAAACACGTGGATCATACCAATTCCTTGATAAATACCCAATGAGACAACCCGAAAAAAGCCTTTAATCAAATAATTTACTAAAAAATCATTCCATAGATCAAATAAACATTATTAAATAACAGAGGGGTAAATGTCAAGAGCACTATAAAAATTCTATTATAGTGAATCTATTTATTTTATCTTGCCTCATTTTAGAGAAAAAAATATGAAAGATAATCATAAAACTTCACGGTTCCCTTTATTAAACAAAATTAAATAACTCATAAATTCCTAAATCTAGTTTCCAGACACATGAATCAAACTTTAATACATCCGGTGAAAAATACCCAAGGAACCTTGTTGATTAATGAAAAAAATTAATTGAAAACATATACAGGAAAAGAATCAAAAAAGATATCATTATCCTAGTGCAATACTTGATTGGATACATTAGAATCCATGAGAAATTGGTCCCTAGTTTCCAATACAATATTATGAAAGGAAAATTATTATAAGAATTATGAAAAAAATACACATATTTTCTATATAAGCAGTATTTTATAAAAAAGTATCAACGTCAAATACCAATGCATAAAAATGAAAAATAGGCCCCTAAAAGCTAGATACCATTTCAGTTTCTCACTAAGCCAAAAATGAAAAAGGTTTTTTATAGTGATCATCATAAATAGGTAACCTTTTCCTTTCTATTTGATCTAATAATCAATCGTATCTACAAAAACAAAGTATTTTATTTCCAAATTGACAATATCATTAAAAATCCTTATGTATGAATTTTAATTAGATACATTACAAAAAAAACAAAAAATATTAATAAAGATAAAACCACAAAAAGTTAGTATATTCATTCAAGAACACCGACATTCTAGTGTGTCGAATCATAAGAACAATGTTGTATTTTAATGATCACGTAAAAATTAAACAACCTTGGTTGATAGGAAGATACATATCATTTCATGAAAAAATATATCTCCTATATATATCCTTCCTATACTATATGAAACTTCTATAATGATAATTAATTATTTTAAGGGTATTCATAGGAAGAGGGATGATGTGAACCTAGAATGAAAACAAGGAACCTAAAATCGATTTAACAAACATTATTATACCTAAATAAATATATAGTATAGAGGAGAAAGAGAAATTATTGAAGTTTATTTTTTTATTCTATAAATAGAATATCTATGATAGAAAATCTCTTATTGGTGTGTGGACCACCGAATAAAAAAATAATAATATTACCTTCAACAGAGTTCACATTACTAAGAATGTTTATGATAACCCTTAAAGAACAACCATCAAAGAAGATATTTATTTTAGTATCATTAATGGTAATACTAGAAACATCACAGAAGTTAGTCAAATATCTATCCAATATCTTACTCAACTAAATATCATCTTTAAAGAAATGGAAAATATAGTTAGTATACACGACATGGGTAATTTTTAGTCGATGAAATTTATGATCAAATTAGAAACTCAACTTAAAAGAATCCATATTAATAATTTATGATATATATTTCATAACCAAAATGAAGAGAATAGGTGATAGAGTGCCTTTATATGTTTAAACGTTTTTAAAAAGGAAATAACTACATAAGTCATCATTTATAATCATTGAAAAATTCACTAAAAACACAAAACTCATAATCTAGTTGATGTACTTTATCGGAAGTTTATAATCCTTATGAAAATCTTCTATAAAAGACAAATAAAAACATAATCATTGGATTGGAAAAACATGATATCACTTATAGGGTAAATATTCCTTCTATAATAGTTTTGGACAAGTTCTTTCATTATTAAAATGTTTTTATAGAAGTCCCAACCAAATAAAAAGGCACCATACTCCTGTCTAATAATTATAGACCAAAAATTTTAATTCTAAGAGGTAATATAATTTTGTTTAAACTAGTAAATAACATTTCATTAAGAAATATATATAAATTTGTATTGTGTTTTAGGGATAATAAATTAAATAATAAGAAAATGATAGTGGAATTTTGAACAAAAGAGATAATATCATTCTAGAAAAAAAACATCTAATAATACTAGATCCAACTAAATTCCTAGATTATATATTTATATACAATGTGAAACCCTTAGACTACGATATTTTGATTATTGGTTATAATCAAGGAATATTTTTTTATTGTAGTAGGAACGGAAAATGTCACACCCCTCTTCCTCATTATCCACCTTAGAATTATGCAATAAGACGAATTCTATGTCATTTTTAGGACCATGGGAAGGCAAGAGATAAAAATATTGGATAAGGATATTAAATTTAATATCATCCCTGGAATCAACATTAGAACAAGATTCATTCTGAATCACCCCTATAAGAATACTTTGATTCTTGTATTTAATACATTTTTAATATAATTTTTAGTTAGTATCCCATTAATTCATACAATTTATTTTAGCACATTCCATTAAATATAAATTCTCAAAAGAAAATAGATTATTCATCTTATACTCTAACTTTTAATCCCTATTACAAATATACGAATCATTAAAATTATGATATGTTTTTATTAGGAAAAATTAATTTTCTAAAAAAATACATCAACGTACCACTTTCCTTTTGGATAATGATTTACTAATAATACACATTGTTGAAATCCAATATTTTATGGTGAGATATACTGGTGTGTGATTTATATATCATGGTTTTATATAATAAGTTATGTTTTGTAATATACTATATCTTGGTGGCTTAGTTTGAATATATTATTCCCTGTAAGATATTATTCTAGACCAACACATCATTAGATAATGTATTTATTTGGAGTTTAAATTTTTTCATTAGATGTTAAATTTTTCAAAAATTAAATAGTATATAACAAATGTAGATGTTTACATTACATGTGTTTTAACAATGAATTCTATCAATGATTTTTTTGGAAAGGTTAAAAATTTTTATAGGCTCGTTTCATTAATAATTTATATATCTATATATATAATAAGATAAACTCATTCCTACGTCATTATATGATTGTGTTGAAACATGAAATGGGTGAGACTCACTTATATCTGCATCCATTACCATGGATATATAAGTATATCATAAATATGAGAGATTTTATATAGTTATGAACCATGATTCTATCAGTTAGTGGGGCATGTATAAAAGAAAGAGTTTATTGATTATTTTTAGACAGTATTTATAAAATATATATAATATAAAGGTGATGATTAATCGAAAATGGGTACACAATATTTGTTTTTGAAATATTATAATTTTTCTTTAAACTATCTCGACCAATATTGCTTTTATTTTTTTTATTTTTCTATAATTCTTCAACATATTAAGTATATTTATAATTTCCTTTTGTTATCAGAGACTATCTAATAAGGTTTCTGGGATATATATATTTTTATAAAAATAAAAATACACATCAATGACATGGATAACATAGGTCATTATATATGATACGTTTTTGTAATATAGGTGTGATATAGAATTATTAAATTCTTATAATTATATTAGAATATTTCATAGTATGATTGGTTATATTGATGGGTATATTATTCGTAAGAATGGGCCTGAGAAACAAAGTATCATATCACTCTATATGATAATGTGATCCCACATTGAGAGATACAATTAATTTTTTTATTCCTTATATTGAAATGTGTAATTTATGAATATTGTAACCTATAATATAAAATAAAGTTAATTATATGTGATTTTGACAACATGAAATGATACAATATATAATAAAAAGTATTATATGATATCACTAGCTCAGATGTATAAATATTTATATGTGATATATAACATCCCACTTCTTCTCATTAGATTGAGAATAAATGAGGACGTTACATGGGCTTAAGTGATACCCCTGAGATGAAAAGGGAAGGATATAATTGTAAATGGATTCATTTACAATTTGGGATAATTTTCCATTTTAAAATTAAAAAACTAACCAATCATGGAATAATCAAACAAACCACTATGTGATGAATTATAACAATGAAATACAACTAAAACATATCATTTATATCAAAACAACTACAAATACTACCACAATAGAAGACTTCAATATAAAAAAATACCAAAATAAATACAACAAAACCAATAGAAATCAAATATAACCATAACTAAAAAGCTTTAACCTACTCCACTCTCTACAAATAGATCATGTGTCCCAAAGAACCACTAGATAAGTGGAATACTGTACCATTTCCCATGTCCTGATAAACAACATCTATAAAATCACCACGGTACTAAAGTAGGGGTCAGTAATGAAACTCAGCAGGCTTTCCAAAAATGACTTCTCTAATTACATCACTAGGATAGAACATGTTATCACATTTATATAAAACATTTTATAGAAATCATTTAAAAAAATTTATCTCAAAACCTAAAATGTTTTAAGAAAAATAGCCTTCCAAAGAAAAAGAAATTTACATCAAAAAAACCATGAATGTTTTCTTAATCACATCACAAACCATTTGGAATATAATATTTGACACCACACATCCATACTCCCCACATGCACATTTTTTTATGAATGTTACATAGTCTTGAGTGGTTTCTCGTCGATCTAAAGAGTCATCATAAGGTAATTAAATTAGATGTTCTATTACACATTTGGAACTGATCATAAGGTAATATTTCAATGAGGCCTCATAATGAAATTTGAAAATAAACCACCTAGAATTCCCAAAAATTATTCTAATATAATCATGCAATAACCATTTCAATGCGAAAAAAATTTCAATACCAAAACTATTTCAACAACAAAACCATTTCAATAAAAAAATATTTCAATAAAAGAACATTTTTATGGAAACCATTTTCCATAAATTGAACAAATTAGATATTTTAAAATCATAATTTCAAAATAATTTATCAAATAACATTACACAATAATTTCAAAATTTCACAAAATTCCACAAACCATCACAAAAGAAAGATTCTACCATGGTTTCCACACCACTTTTCTAGAAAAGATCAATCAATTTAATCAATTTGATACTAATACTTCCTGTCATAAATAGAGTAGTTGATAGTAAATCCACCAACCTCGAAAAATTGGCTTATATGATAAATGGATAAGAAATATCCCCAAAACTGATTAGGAACTCAAACACCCTAGATCCCTTCACTTAACATAAAAAAATACAAATATAATCATATTTTGAATCAATAACCTAAATATATCCACAATAGACATATATATTATAAAGAGGGAGATATATATATATATATATATATAGATATGGATAAGTATATCTAAGGATAACCAAGGGAAACAATAATGAATGATGACTTTCCATGGGGATCTAGCTTCAATGCATCAAGATAGGCCTTCCAATTGCCTTTGTATCAAAGGGATAATCCTCCTTAGCCTCATAGTGGAAGATATCCCGAGTTAGGATATATTTTGGGAAAAATGAGGGGTTCAAACATAAAACTATTTTGTATCCACTTTTTTTCTAGATCTTGTTTTTATCCCAATGCATTGTTAGCCGCACGGTTAGACAAACTGTGTGTTGATCATGTTCCAATTACTACCTAAAATGGGGATCCTCTAATGTTGGATTTCATAATTTCCAAACCTTGAAAAAACCAAAACAATGACCACTCTCTAACATTTCATGTTTTCTACTATGTGGCTATATAATTTGGCCAAACAATACTCCTTAATAGTGCACCTACCCAGAGCTATATGCCTCATTGTGCACGGTTTCCTGGAAATGTTTCATGGCTTCCACTAAATATATACCAATAATTCACCTTTATAACCCCCCCCCCCCAACATTAGAAAAGGTATCTAAACCCTCCCTAACTTCACATTAAATTTTATATACTTACAATACATAAAATAAGGGTTACTTACTTGATATAGGGGGTGCTACATGGTTACACAATGATAGTAACCAAAAATATTGGTTTAAGATAAATCACAAGAAGTGATATGAGATATAACTAGCTATGTTATATAATAAAAATATATTCTTTCATTTATTTATGGAAGAATTTATAAATTATAAATTATTTTAAACTAAAATGTTTATATTTAATTGATGAAAATTTCAATATTTTCATTTAAATTATGAATTTTTTAGAATTTAATTATTAAATATTTATGTAATAATTTTTATATTATAATTGTCCATATGGTTGAATTTTCATAAAAATCTCTATGAACACATTCACTTAAATCCAATGTCATATTTATGATACTTTTAAATGTATACAGATTGTTTTAGAATATATGATAAATGTTTAAATTCGATTAAATACATGAGATTAAATTAATATTTATAATATTTGAATAATATTAATTAGTACTATAATGTGACCCAGTGTTTCTAAATTGTGATGAGCAACACAGTGATACTAGATAAGGGACTTGTTCTTTTACTATAGTGTATGAATTATCTAATGTATAAGGGAAAATTAAAATTGATTTTCATCAAACCATTAAGTGTAAAAACACCACATTTAGAAACAATTTCAAATAGAGAGACACTTTAGGCCATGATGAGGATGACAAGGTACTAATGAAAGGATTATATTACTACGATAGAGTGATCCAAGGAAAGAATATGGATAATGAAAGACAATTCTTTCTTATGAATTGACGTAGGCCTTAAATGTACTATTAAAATCATAAACCGACAATGTGAATAAAATCCACTCCAATGGGTATTGGGTTTTTAGGGAACTCAAATAAGATAGATCTTTGAGTAAAGACTTTATTCGGCTGAAGAAGGTGATACTTATCCAATGGATTATAATTTTTAGTTTCTATTTTTTATGATTTCTATTCTGTTGTCTAATATCTTCTGGATGAGCATGGTGATGTGTTTTCTAACCCCTTCCTCTCTTATTTTTTCCCTTTACTATTTTATTTTTTAACAAAATGGTCTTTAACCATATACATTTTAATTATAAATTTTATTATATTATAAAATATAAAATTTTCATACAGATTGAAATGTTATCTATGAATAGTTCATATTTCTTATGAAATATTCATTTTATTAAATATGAAAAGTCCTTATTTACACAATAATTATAAATTTGAAGTGTTCATAATTTATTTATATAGAAAATAAATATAAATTATTTTTATAATTGTAAATTATATTTATTTATGTTTATTTGAAATGTTTAAATATTATTTTACTAAATTATAAATTATTCATAAGTCACATGTTTAATGTATTAATTGATTATTTATTTATTTATTTTATTGTTTTTGAATGTTATTAATATATGAAATTTTTTATGTATGACGTTTTTTATTCTTAATATAATTTTATTTATTTTATTCTTATAAATTTAATATAAAAAATTTATATAGTTTCATTTTAGGTATTTCTAATGTTTTAATAAAAAACAATATCGTGTTTTGTTTGTTATATAAGTTAAATATTATTTGTGATTATTGTTGCATAATAGGAATTAAAATAATTGTTGAAACACTAAATAACTCTTATGTGTTGATATATAGACAATTTATCTTTGAATGAAACTTCTAATTTAGCTAGGGGTTTGGGATCAATCCCTAAAAGTGTGGGTTGGTTATTTTTCTAGCCATATGTTCTCTTTATTGGGGTTTTTATTTCTTATGTTTTTAATATATTAAATTCGTAGAGTTTAATATTTCTTTTTTATGTGATAAATTTTGGAATTTGGTTGAATCATAACATGAATTCATTTATCATGGACAGGTAAAACGATCACCAACAATATTGGAATTATAAAAAGTGTTCAATAATATATTTATTTTCCAAAATAATAATTTTATATGAAAATTAGATTATAATATATATATATATATATATAATACAAGATACATGATATACATGATATTCATTAAAAATTAAATTGTTATATCATTAAATGTGAAACCTTAATTCTTCCATTTAGGTTTTATCTTATTCTAACAATAATTTAGAGAGAAAATAATGAGAATTTGAAAATTTTTAAGTTATTGAATGATGAATGGTTTGTGAATAGTTATAGGAACTATGCATAATTATTTTGAATAATTAGGATGTTTAGAATGTGTGTGATGCAGGGTTAGTGAACCATTTAGAGAATTGTGCAAGGTAAACATGCATCTCAATTAGTTGACACAAAAATCCATTTTTCATGTACCACCACCCAATACCATTCATAATTTATTTATTAAGTGTTATAATGATGAATTCTAATAATTATTAGTGATTAATTTTTTTATGAAATGAGTTTCAATCATTTTAGTTTATGTATTTATAAAATTATATGTGTCATGTAATTTCATGAATGATTATATTATTATTATTATTATTATATAAGTATTATTAGGTATTATAACCATAACTATTATTAGGTAATTTTTATCAAAAAATTAGAATTTATAATTTATATAAAATAATATTAACATAATAAGTGAAGGAAGATTCATGAATTGAATTATTTATATTAATTATCATATTTATTTTATTATAGTTTGTTTATAGGGATGAAACGTAAAGAGAGAATCCTGCCTTAAATCTCTATATATCTATTGTTACTAGTGTAAAAAGAAGAAAATCCTCCCCTTCTTCCTTCCCACTCCCATCTCATGGAAATTTCCTAATGATTTTTTAATGGATCACATGGTTAGGAAGCCTCTTCTACCATTTCACTACTCACCCTCAATTTTTTCTTCCTCTTAATGATTTATTAACCTAGAGTTAATGGAATTTTTTTATTTTACCATGTAAATGGGAAACACAAATTTTTGGGGGGAATATGGTTCTATAATAGTGAAATATTTATTTATAACCCGGATTTTCCACCCATTAGAGAAGGCATTGAGGTTTTTTCATCATCTGAGTTATTTTTTTCTATTAATTTCTCATTATATGGAATGTCTATAAGAGATTGGTTTTTCATAATTGAACCAATAAAATGTTCTTATTCATTATCTATTGTGGTTTTATGTATATTTTCCAAAACAATTTTATAAATATATTATTATTTCAGTGGTATTACTATGGGGTATATATTAAATACTACTAACAAGTATTTATATGTATGGGGTATTGAGAAACTTATATTGAAAAATGTTCATATAAAAACTTAATATACAACTGTTGTTGATTTATAGAAAAAAAATTGGGTGCTGTTTATAAAGTTTGAGTTTTCAAAGGCGTATTACACAATTTTCAATTTTAAACTAGTTTTTGAATTCCTAGTCATAGAAAATCATTGTGAAAATCTCTAATTTATATTTGGAGAAAAATTATGGAAAAAAATTTCAAGAGATGAAATTAATCTATAATGTAAGAATATTATAATGTATTTTTATGAATAATTGGAAATGTAAATGTGGTGTTCTATGTAATAAAATGGGGTTTCCATAAGACTTTTTAAGATTTATTTTTTACCCATTAAAATAAAATGCATTAATAAGAAATTGTTTTGTTGATATAATTTAAATTCTACTAAAGGGGGTAATTTTTAAAAAGTGAATTGTTATGAAATTATAATATACGAGATTTATTATTTGATTTATTATTGATAATTTAAATGGGTGGTTTTGAATATTTGGTATTATATATTGGAAATTAGTTTGAATTTGTTAAAAATTGATAGGGACATATTGACTACTAGGAGGGTCCCTAGGATAAGGTCTTATGTGAATTATGATAAAAAAACAATCTATATTTTATTATTTTGTTTGAGGACTTTATATGAATATGGAATTCCCCTGGAAACATAAACCACATGTACATGGAACTCCCATGGAAACATAAAATATTAGGATATGGAACTCCCATGGAAACCTAAACTATAAGGACATAGAACTCCCATATTAACTAGACTATTGGTACATGAAACTCATATATAAAATAAACCATAGCTACATGGATAATACATATAAATTAAACAACAGAGACATTGGACTCCCATATAAACCAAAATAATAGGAAATGGTACTCTATACAGGTTCATAGGTTTCCTTTCCTTAATCTCACAAATTATCTCCCTCTGATGAATATTTATTGATTTAATTAAAAACCATATATCAGTAATGATTTTTTTCACATATTTATCTATGTTTATTCGCTAATATTATTTTTATTCTATAATTATGTGTTAACGTTTAAAATTATGTTAATAATTCAAACTCTTGATACTTTATTTAATAAAATATTAAAAATTATTTTTTATAGTTCAAATTGAATCTATTTTTAATTTATGTATAATGAAAAGAGGATGTATTGAATATTTGGTTGAAACCTATTGATCATTAGATCAAAACCAAAATAGACAAGATAGAGTGTATGTATCTCTATGTTCTCATGATCATTTTAATATTAATGATTGATATTCTTGTTTTTAGATGTGGTCGATTATCTCAATCATGGATTAATATAGTAGGTTCCATGTGTGTTTAGGTTTTTGACACATGGATATAGATGTGTATTCCAATCCCTCTATTATATTTTGCTCATATAAACTATGGATTTAGGTATAATTATAGTATTATTTCTTTTAGATGGTTATTAGATCTTATAGGATTTCCTTAATATTATTCTTATATTATTTACTATATAATATAGGTTAAATCATTCAAATTATCCATACTGTACCATTGGTACTAGTTGCATCCCATAGGGTTCAGGAACATTGTTTTAAATGTGAGGAATTATGGATTGGTACACAATGCTAGGTATCTGGGCTAGTATGTTGTAAATTCCAAGATTTTTTTGTAATATGTTAAGCTTTATTTCTCTATTCTTATTTAATTTTTTGTATTGAGAGATGATTTTGTGGAAAATTGCAAGATTTTGAGTAGAAAATGACTATTTTGGAGTGTTTTTGGCCCAACACAACCACAACCACACCCATTGTGCATATTGTGTTGGTCTTGGGTGAGACCCTATGTAAACTAGGGAAAGAATAGTGGAAATTCAATGGTGTGGTCTCCAAAATAGATTTATTGGGGATCTCCTCTAAACCACATCTACAGTAACCTTTCCACACCTGTGTTGGAGGACATGGTGAGGAAAAAATGTCCAAATGATTGAAACAAGCCTATGGTCGGTTTCCATGTTGGGTGTTCATGATCAATTAGACTGAATCCACTATGGTTGTGGTGGAGTTCATAGAGATGGCTGAGAAGGAATCTGAATGGTCATATAAGATGTCATTATTTCTGAATCCTGAGAAGTTTAGTGGGGAAATTAATTCTTCTTTATGAGGGATATTGAGTGATTTTTTAATTATTTATCCCCTATACTAATTTATCAATTTTCTTATCCTTGATGTTTCCTTGATCTAAGAAATTTTAGGATGACCTGCACGAACCCAGGGTAAGGTTTGGTATGTTTTCTCATGACGAGGATACTATTTTGGATAGCCTTTATTCTTCTCTTCCACTTTTCTTGACCTTGTTGTATGATAAAACCCTTGGAGATATATTATTATTCATGTTGATCTTGGCTTATTGGAACTCAATTGACATATTCGTTATTCAACATCCATGGGTGATGAATTTATTCTTCCTTTAACTAAAAAATAAATCTTACATTTACAGTGGTCTATGTTGGGAATGTAATGATACTATCATCTTGGTTATTCCTTCATATCCTAACTCTAGAACTATTTTTTCATGTTGTAATCATTTCTATGAGTTCTTTTAATGTGATATTATGATGGTTAGATCGGGAATGTGGTTACAGCGTGATGCTCTGAAAAAACAATGATGTTAAAGTCAACAAGTTTTATGTAGGAAGTTATTAAACCTTGTATATTCCATGTATATGATTTTTAGCATGATATGACATTGTTTGATTATATTATCTTGACCATGATTGAGTTTTATTGCATGTGTGTGCATGTTTATATCATGAGAGAATATTTTATATTTTATCACTTGTTGGTGTATCCCGTTAGACTCATTGATTGAGTTTGATGACATTTATTTATTTTTAGAAAACATTTTCTTTTGATTGATATGGAATGTTGTGAATTTATACATTATTTCTTATTTCCTTATTATTTATTTGGTATGAGTTATATTATTATTATTTTATTTGGTTTATAAAGTTACATGTGGATTCATCATGGATCAATAGTCCTAGAGGGGAAGTGTGTTTAGTTACTGTATATGATATAATGATAAGAACAATTTAGTCAAAGGGGAAGGATGCATGTGTGTGACCTAACATGGGGGAATGGTAGTTTTAGGTGACTTAACGTAGGAGAAAAATATAAAGATGGTGCATGATATCTATATGTGGAAATTATTGAGATATGCCGTTGGGATATGAAAACCTTATGTCGTGACCCGATATTTATTTGGGTCATGGTTGCAGAGATGTGTTATATTTATGGTTTTTGAGAGATATTAGACTTATGTATTCTGAGGGATAAAAGGATCATCTTTAGTTAACTGTTGTTCATTAATTATATTATTACTACATTTATATCATGGATCCTAAGTAGTTACAATCAGGGGTTCATGTCATAGTATTCATCACGGGACTTCTCGGCATATGATTTAGGTTTTTTAATTAAATTTTTATTTATTTTTATTGCATACACTCTTATGGATGTGTAGTCTTGTTAAGTATGCATTAGTGGTGTCTAACTAGGTATATCGTAAACACTATATGAGAAACATTTTGTGTTTTTAGACTTCATGATCAGGGAAATGGGAAAGGAAACGGTCTCATAGATAGGGAGTTAAAGAGATGAAGCATTGAGATTGATGTGGTACTGGAATGGACTCTATAGTGATGTTTTAGGGTATATTTTATTTTCTAAGTGTTTCTCTTACATTGGTAGACCTTACACTATTGGTTACTTGATTTAATACTTTAATAACTTGAGATACTTTTCATGTCATCAATCCTAACATTGTTATTATTCATTTCCAATATATAATTCAGGGATATTTATTTAAACATTTTTTATGAGTTTGTTGTTTGACAATGGATATCATGGGTATAATCTCCCCACTAATAATGATTATACCCTAACTAGTTTTTGAAAACCTTTTTCATATATAGAGGAATGTATGAGGTCATGTTGTACTCCAACACAGACTACGTGACTTGGGTTATGGTGTTCTAAAATGGTATCCAAGGTTGTGGTTTCTTTTCATTTCTTTTCTTTTAGTGTTATGGTAGAATATAGATATGATTTGTCGAAACTGGGTAGGATAGTTTCCATGTTCCTGAATACCTAATTCATAAAATACCATTGAGTTATGAATTCAGGGATTTTTGTAATATTTTTATGTGATTTCATGGTGTTCATGAATCAAGGTCAAACATGTGGGATCACATGACATATATATGAATATTGAGTAATGAATGGTAGTTCATTAGTTTAATATATTGATATGTTCTATATGTATGGTAATATATTATTATTCCCTACATTTTATTTATCTATATTGGTATTGATTATTTGAAATTGATCATTCTTTTGGTTATATATATGACAATGTCAAATGTGTAGGTGTGGAGAATTGGGATTGAGTCTTGAGTGGATTGACGAGGATTGTTTATTCTTGTTGTTGATATCCTCTTGTGATAGGTTTTCCATATGGATCTATTTTTGTGTGTGTCTATGAAAATATTAGGTCATTATATATTTAAAATGATATAGGTATTCTATGTTTACACTAGAATTGTATACAATGTCACCTCTAAGTCATCTTATGGGACTATTTAGAGAAACAGTCTATAATTATCCCATTAGGGGGGGGGGGGATATTTGTTCTACCAAAAGATGTGTAAGAGAATGATACTATGAAGTATACCACAACCACTCTAGTAGCTTAGGTAAAAGGACCACATCATAATGGAGTCTTTTGACTAGTGTTCATTCAAGTCAAAAGTGTGTCCAAGAAAATGGTCAATTATAATCAGGAGTTTGGGATCTTTCACCATCCATCCATCCATGGAATCAGATAACCATGGGATTCTATGTAATATAATGATTTCATTGAGTAGATATTTGATCTCGTGGAGAATCCAAAAGATAGTATAGTAAATTTTAAAGCCTTCATGATTCTGGGACCCACTAGGAGGTTGTGGGGTTCCATGAACGTAATGGGGATACATTAATTTATAACTTAGATGACCCTCAAAGACCATTAATTTGAGGACTTATTTATGAGTATTGTAATGTTGGACCGTTCTCAGGAGTTAATAGATATTTAGTAGTACTTGATGATAGATTATGGCTACTCAAAACATTTCATATAGTTATTAATATTATATTTTCTCTTAAGAGGCACAGAATTCTATGAATTTTGTGATCATCCTCTGAACATAGTTTATACGTCAAGTTGGGATATGCATCCTAATGTCATATACATATGTGATTTTAAAATAATTGATGAAGAAGAAGGATATAGATGAGGATAATGTTGTGAGTCTTCTTTTATCTTTTAGGGGACTTCCTATTGATACTTCTAATAGTATAAGGAGGAATGCAAAGGATTCATTCCTAAGAGGCAGTAGACAGATGGCGAAGATCTTAGGTTTTATAGAATTATATATAGAAAGACGATGTTACCAGTGTTTCAAATATGTATAGAGATGTTATTATCATAAATTTCTTCTAAGGATCTATAAAAAGTATCATCGATGAAGTAAGATGGGGAATTTTTAATAGATCTCTTTGAGGGCATGGAGAATGATTTTCACAGGGGGAATAGGCTTGGGTTATAACCCAATTTTATGGATAGGGACCTGAGATACAGCTTCAAACCCCACACACATTGGAGACCATGGAATTCCATGCACTATAGGGGTAAGGCCATGGTTCAAAAGAAGGTAGGATATATGTAGTATACTAGTTTGTAGATAATGGTAAAGAGGGACCATTATCTATTTCAGGTGCAATATTTATTCTATCAATACATTCTATAGTATTCTCTGATACAAGAAGTTCCCATTCATTTATGACTTCTCAAATTATTGATGATGTTGACCTACCAGTTAGGTTATCTACTAAGTTACTCTCTCTTATAATGACCATTAGAACAAAACACTATTATATTAAGATATTTTAAAGGTGTTCCATATCATTTTAGGAGTATGGGAATATTTGGGACTCTATGATTCTTGATATGATTAGTTTTGATATGATTTCTGGTAAGGAATGGTTTACCAGTTATCAAGCGTACACAGACAGTTATTAGAGAAGTTTGTGATTTTCCACACCCAAGTGGGAGAATTTTGTGATAATCAATGGATGAGATGTTGAAATAAAAATAATCATATTATACCTGAGCTATATCAAATTTTGTATAGTAAAAATAGTTGCCTTGTCTATTGTAGTAGAGCTAGATTTAGCCTCTTCTTCCCTTCCTTCAGGGGTAGACCCTTTTTTATATGTATTCCCAAATGATTTTTTATTTATTCCTACAAATAGTGGAATAAATTTGAGGCCAAACTCATGTCAAGAGAGAAACATTTATTTATTACACCATATTATATGTCTTCAGCTATGTTAAAGGAAATCAAGGTTGAACATGATGATTTAGGGGTGAAATGTTTTATCAGAACAATCACGTCTCCCAAGGGTGATCTATTTTTGTTTTTAAAGAAGGTATAAAATTCTCATCATTTTTTGGATTATAGGAATATGAAAATAGAAAATATGAATAATAGATACTAGTTGCTAATGAATAATGACATTTTAATGAGTTATGGGGAGCTCGGTAGTTCTCCATGATTGAATTATGGTCAACCTACCCCATCTTCAGTTTAATGAAAATGATATTCCTATGATAGAATTTAATAGTAGATAAAAAATGCATGAGTACCTTTTCATTCCCTTTAGGTTAAAAAATGAACCAATGGTATCAATAATTTTTAAGAAAAGTGCCTTCTATCCATATCATGAATCCTTAATTGTGTTGTCCATTAATGAAAACCTTAAAATTTTAATGATAGAATATACGAATTCTAGGAACCTTCAGATTCTATTAATTGAACTTCAAGAGCATCATATATATTCCAAATTTTGAAACATTAAATTTTGAAATTAGGATATGTAAGTCCTTTGGTATTTAATATTTATGAGGTGAATTTTTTTGGACCTTGGATAAGGATGAGGTGGTGATTTATTATGATCATCCAAATAGTGTTATTATAATGGCCCGAAAATCCTGTGGAATGTTTTTTCTTAAATACATGGAAATTTTAGGAGTTCATAGTTTTTTACGGCGCCGGATACCGAGGCTCGGAATCAATTTCTGAAGTTTTTTTTGCACGTTCAGTAAACATACATGTGGGATTTAATATCTTTTGAAGCGCTTCTCAAAATTGAAATCTGAGGGCAACATTGAATTCGTTGCCCTAGTATTCTCTTAAAGAGACCTTTACCACAATTGCATTTTATCGAGATTGGGAGTTAATTTCAAGGGGTTTATAATTAAAATTAAATAAAAATGTGTGTAACACATTTGTATTTGAATGGTGGTTAAAACCACCAATTAGAGGTTAGTGGTGGGGCCCACAATACCCTAACCACCATTGGGAGGATATTTTAGGGTTGGGCCCACCAAAACCCTGTAACTCCACTAAACCCCCCTTTAATCCCATTGAGATCCCCATTAATATGGGAAACTCTTGGAATTCCCTTTAATGGTGCCAACAAAAATTAATTAATGACTTAATTAATTAATTTTGTTGTTTTTAATTCTTATAAATTCATTATGTAAAAATTAAAATAATAGATCATATTCTTTTATTTTGGGTTGGCATAATACTTGGAGAGCTTTGTAGAACTCTTGGAAGAACATCATCCTCTCGATGAAGAATGCTCCTCATCTCCAAAAAACAACAATACCATCTTCGATCTTGGTCCAAGCCACAAGAGAAGGAGCCTCCCACCTGGAACTTCGACGATGCTTCATTATCAGACGTTTCCTGGTGTCAACATATCGACGTCCGCCCTATTTCTGTGACATCAACAATGTAGTTCGAATCAAGGTAGGGGAAATTGGATTATTTCATTTATGTATGATTTATACCCTCCATTCCTTATCGTGTGTTGTGCACTTGTTGCTGAATGTTAATAATGTAATGAGGAGGGCTCAGACCGCACGAACATAGTTCGTCCCACCCCCTTTGTTGTTGTTTCCATTGTGTTGATGACGGAGGTAGATCATGGAAGAGGTCAGCAGTGCTAGAGATGTCGTTACACCACACACAGAAAAGCCGCAGAAAAGCGGGACGCGGTAGAGATGGAAGGGCACGGGGCCATCGCACCACACTGTAGAAGGGCCACGACCAGGGCAGGATGCGGTGGAGGAAGCATGTCGTCGTCACGTCATGTCGGGGATGTGAAAAAGTGGCCAGGCCGGGCCACGGCGGAGGGCGCGGCACAGTCGCGCAACGCCGGTGACGGGGACGGGTGGCCCGATCGGCCATCCGAGAGGTGCAGGACCCCATCAGGTCCTGGGTGGGCTGGACCAGCACCACCGGGTGCCAGATCAGTTCTACCCGAATGGCTAATCCATTCGGGTGCCATGGGGGTGCTAGCCTCTCCTGGCGCATCTAGGCCGGGCCACCCAAGGCTGGGTCCCCCCTCGGCAGGGCCTCCCAAGGCCGGGCCGCCCCTCGGTCGGACCTCTTGCGGCCGGGCCGCCCCCGGTCACACCGCCTTCTGCCACGCCACCCTCGGAAGGGCCACCCCTAGCCAGGCCTTTCTATTAGCTTGGGTTGCTTCCTTAGACCAGGTCGAACCCGTGGATGAGGTCAGACCTCAATTCAGACTGGGTCAGACCTGGTTAGTCTAACTGAGTCGGACCGGACCTGGACCCTCTATGGTCGTTTACAACTTTTAGCCCATATCTAGGGCTATGGATGTCCGATTGACGTACCACCCAAGGAAATTTAATTCTTGGAGTAATAAGATTATTTTGGAATAATCCAATTGAGGTTTGGATGCAGTTGGGGTACGACCGGGTTGGTTTGAGCCTAAAAACCAACTTGTCCCCTCGAACGGAAATGCAAATAACTCTCAGACCGGGCGTCTGATTGATGCGTCGTCTATCACGTTGGGTTCCTTATGATGAGACGGAACTGCGGGATACATCAACTCAGGACATTGTGATAGCTGATGTAACGACGCGTGGCTCAAGGAGCGGACCCTCTCGGAATCGAGCGTGCTGTGTGTGAGAACCCTATGGCTGGCTGCGACAATACTGTACTGGGTTCCTTCGTGGGTTCAACTATGATGAATACTATATCGGAATCATTCATGGGTTCATAAACAATGAATACTATACATGGATCCTCCATTGGTCTGACAGATCTGACTTTTGTTTCGGTATCCTGTGTGGGTATGACAAAATAGTGGGTCATGTATCCTGTATGGGTCTGATAGCTTAGATGAATATGTGACTACATCTGATCATCTATATCACTCTAAGAAAGATGTATTCCTGTGTTAGATGAGTCATGTTTTCAAACATTATCATCATGGTGATTGAATTTACTTCCTTCGTGGAATGGTTTGTGATTGGGCTCGAGAGTTGGAGCCGGACTGTGATTGATAACTTAGGTATATGTATGAGCATATACCGAAGTTGGGTTTGATGACACTTTTTTATTGTATCTTTATACTTTGGTTTATCTTTATTGGATTCTGGGAGACCTTTATGGGTCACTATGTCCCCGACTGAGTATTGTTATACTCACCCCTCTACGTCTTTCTCTCCCACCATTTGGAGTTCTGTGCAGACGATGGTCAGCAGTGATCGAGGCTGAGGGTGACGGACGAGAGGGTACTCATAGGTGGACAAGACGGGACGTACCACAGAGACGATTTGTTCGATTTCTCTACCTACTCTTTAGGTAGGATTCCCTGGTGGACGATCCAGGAGTTGTTTTCTTTTTTTACTTGTACTTGTTGTTCAGTTGGGTTTTTATACTAGCCCACTTACTTTCAGCGCACTTTTCTCTTCTATTTTAGTACTTGATTCTTCTACAGCTTGTGTTCAGACAGTGTTTTCTACATGTTTAAAGTCAATTCCTTCCCTTTTTATCAGGATTATGCCTTTGGTTCTAGTCACCAGCCCCTGGCCTATGGAAGGCGAGCTTGGGGTAGTCACGGCACGAGCCCCGAGGACAGGTCGTCACAAATTGGTATAAGAGGAGTCGGTTCTACCACAGAACTAGGACTCTGATTATTTTAATGGAAATAGTGATATGATTTTTGTTTTTGGTTATCAGTTTAGGGAAACCAATATTGGTGCGGCGGCCGATGTATCCATACACTTGGACTCTGACTTCTGATCTCTGACTCAGTGCACGAAAGCACTGATTGCTTGTGTGTTTCCTTTGAAAAATATTTCTTCATGATTACATTATGACAGCTCACCAGGAATACTATTCTAACCATGGAACACCTGTTTATTTTCAGGATGGCCCCATGAAGGAAGCCAACTAGGCTTCCGAGTTATGTATGAGATGGTAGCCTACCGAGTGACGAGGCCTCGGTGTAGGGCCCCATAACAGCGGAGGTACCAGTAGTTCCTCTACCTGCTAGGCCACTGATGCCACCAGCTCCAGCAGCAGAGACTGCACGTCGTCTGAGTGCATTGCACGAGTTCCAGCACAAGAGGCCGCCGAGGTTCCGGGAAGAGACGGACACCCCAGCAACTAAGGATTGGTTGGAGGCTCTTGTGAGTCTGTTAAGATTGGTAGGGACACCAGCCGACCTCATGGTGATCCTTACAGCGAGTCTCCTGCATGCAGCAGCAGGAAGATGGTGGAGCCTGATGATCTAGTTTCATGATGAGGCATCATTACCCTAGACCGACTTCGAGAGTCTCTTCCGCTCAGAGATTGTTCAAGACACCTTTCGTGCAGTCCGTATTCTGGAGTTACTTCATCTGCAGTATAGCATCATGACAGTAGCTCAGTAGTCAACATGGTTCAACGCCCTCTCACGCTACTCAACAGATATGGTACGAGACCCTTTATTTAGGTCCTAGAACATCGACTAGGGACTCAGGCATGGGATCAGGGCTTCGATGATCCCCCACAGCATCCCGACACAGGCGGGGGTGCTGGATCGAGCCCTTCTAGTAGAGATTTTTCTCACTGAGCAGTCACCTGCACTGAGACCCACCATAGGGTGACACATAGAGAAGTCATCTGTAGACGAAAAGAGGTTGATTTCATAGAAGTACAAGTGGACAAGGCCATTAGGTGGGAGACCCCATGATACAGGTTCGATTGTGCGGGGCACATGAGACAGAGGAAGTTATACGAGGAGCAGGCACTGCTATGCATGAGGTGGGTAGGGACACATGGCTAGAAACTGCCCGACCCACCATGAAGATGAGTATTAGATAGTGGAGGGACCACCCAGACAGAGGAAAAGGTTCAACCATGGTGGTCCGTCGAGGTGTAGGCGGATGTGGCAGAGGATCTGGCTGAGCAGCGGGTGGTGGACGACGTTTCGAGGCTCTACCACCAACACCACCAGGGGGTCCATCCCGACCACAGGGAGTTGGCGAACAGAGGCCATCATAGCTCCAGGGAGTCATGGCCTATGACCACGGCGCACTTGAGATGATTCGAGGTACTATCTGTGTCTACTCCACCCTTTCTACAGTACATATGGACTTAGGCGTGAGTCGTTATTTTATTTCCACTCCCCTCGTTTTGATCTCGGAGATTCTGACGGAGCCGTTGGATCGATCCTTACTAATAGAGAATTCTATGGGACAAGACTAGATGATTACGCACTGGTGTCAGTAGTTTGAGCTTACTCTAGGAGGTTAGAGCTTCAGCTGGGATATTCTCGTAGCGGAGTCGAGCCCATTCGACGTCATCTCAGGTATGGATTGGTTATCCACATTTCATGCTCAGATTTACTATATTAGGTACAATGTGTGGTGTGTCTACATGTATGGGACCATGTTCACCTTAATCAGTGAGAAGGGAGCCTTTTCATCGCAGGATGGACTTACATAGAGGAGGGGTCAGCCGATCACACATAATTTGGCTAGTCACATTCTCGGAGCGGTTGACATGCAGTGTCGGAGTTTTCCTATTGTGGTGGATTAGCACCTGGATGTTTTCCCTAACAACATTCCATGACAACCTCCCCATAGAGAGGTGGACTTCTACATTGACCTGTAAATAGGGACGACACCGATATCTACTCCATCAATTTTGGATGGCTCTCGCTGAGCTTCGTGAGATGCGGGTACAGTTAGAGGACTTTCAGGGGAAGAGATTAATCCAACCCAATGTTTCACCCTGGGCATCAATGATTTCGTCCGCCAGGAAGGTTTATGGGAGCTTGGGACTGGGTGTTGACTACCGTCTCCTAAATCAGGTGATCGTAAAGAACAAGTACCCACTCTTGAGGATTGACTACCTCTTTGATCAGCTCAATGGAGAACGATGGTTCTCAAAGATAGACCATAGGTCAGGCTATCACCATATCAGAGTTCGAGACAATCATGTGTAGAATACAACCTTCAGGTGTCGGTATGGCCATTATGAGTTCTTCGTTATGCCCTTCAGCATAACTAATGCTCCAACAGTGTTCATAAATCTCATGAAAAGGATCTTCCAGCCTTACCTCGATCCCTTTGTCATAGTCTTCTTCGATGACATAATGATCTACTCGACTACTGAGGAGAAGCATGCCTACCATTTGCAGGTAGTACTTGACACACTCTGAGAGCACCAGCTTTATGGTAGGCTCTTGAAATGCCAGTTTTGGATTCGATAGGTTCATTTATTGGGACACATCATCTCGGTGGATGTAGTTTCAGTGGATCTAGTAAATATTGAGGTAGTATATGCTTTGGAGCACCCCTGGAGTGTGACGGAGGTACGATGATTTCTGGGACTGGCTGGGTACTATCAGAGATTTTTTCTAGACTTCTCAAGAGTTTTAGCACCACATTCAACATTGACGAAGAAGGGTAAACCCTTCGTGTGGTCAGAGAGATGGCAGCAGAGATTTCAGGAGCTGAGGCATAGGTTGAATAGTGCCCCCAACTTGAGGCTTCTAGAGGAGGTAATAGGGTATGTAGTTTACTACGACACATCAGAGACCTGACTCCGGTGTGTCTTGATGCAAGAGCGAGTAGTGATCACATATGGTTATCGGAAGCTGAGAAAGCATGAGCAGAACTACACTTCCCATGACCTGGAGTTAGCAGTAGTGGTCTTCACCTTGACGAATTAGTGGAACTATCTGATGAGAGAGCATTTTATAGTCTACACAGACCACCAGCGTATTAGGTACATCTTCTCACAGAAGGACCTAAACCTGAGACAGTGACGATGGCTCGAGTTCCTCCAGGACAATAAATTCGAGATAGTCTATACTCTTAGGAATGGGAATGTTGTAGCAGATGCTCTCAAAAGGAGATCAAGAATTCATCTTCGAGGAGAGGCGATGAAGTAACTGGTCGTGTTGCCGATATCCTTTGTGGATATAGATTGAGTATCCTTCTGCAATCTATCACTGTAACTCCTCCACTTCCATAGTGATTTAGGGAGACACAGGGTGAGGAAGTTTACTTTGAGATGCGACGTGCACAGATATCCTTTGGGTAGGCACATGATGTATTTTATGATGGTGGTAAGCACATAATTCTCTTCATAGGATGGTACATGGTACTAGTTGTACTTCAAGAGGAAGTATTCAGGGAGTTCCACAATTCCCCTCTGACGGTACAGCTAGGAGTTGTGAAGATGTTTGAGGACCTTCGACGACACCACTAGTGGTCAGGTATAAAGAAGGAAGCAACGGGTTTTGTCTCATGATTCCTCACTTGTCAGCAACTGAAGGTAGAGCACTAGGTTCCAGTAGGCTTGGTTCATACCTTAGAGGTCTCAAATTGGATTTGGGACGGGATATCAATGGATTTAATGACAAGAATTCCATGTACATACAGAGTACACGACTCTATCTATGTGATTTTCGACTGACTCACCAAGTTGGCCCACTTCCTATCGATCCAAGAGCAGGGCTCAGTAGAGAGCTAGGGATGCCACTACATACTGGAGATCGTATGACTTCATGGTGTGCCATCGATGATCGTCTCCAATCAAGATGCTTGTTTCACTTCCCGACGTTGGAAGGGGTTGCTGGAGGCATTTGGGACATAGCTTGGCTTGAGAACCACCTTCCATCCTCAGAAGGATGGTCAGAGTGAGAGGACCATTTAGACTCTCGAGGACATGCTCCGTGCATGTGTCCTCGACTTTGGTCATAGCTGGGAGGATCACATACCCTTGGTAGAGTTAGGGTATAACAACAGGTACCACTCCACCATCGGGATGGCACCTTACGAGGCACTTTATGGACAAACTTGTAGATAAACTCTGTGTTGCACTAACCCGTGGGAGTCAGTACTTATGGGACCCGAGATGGTGGATGCTATGATGGAGAACATGCAGATCATCCAGGAGCAGATGAAGACAGCACAGAGCAGAAAAAATTTATATGCTGATAGGAGACAGAGACCACTAGTGTTCGAGGATGGAGACCACATATTCCTACAGGTCTCAACTCGATGAGTTCCATGACGATTTGGCCGAGGCAGCATGTTATCTTGATGATTCATTGGACCTTTTTAGGTCCTCGGCAGGGTAGGCGAGGTGGCTTAACACTTGGCTCTTCAACGTCAGTTGCACCGAGTACACGATGTCTTCCATGTATCTAAGCTGAGGAGATACGTGTACGACCCATCCCACATCATCGACCATGGGGAGATGGAAATCGATGACGGGGTGACATTCACGGAGGTTCCCATGGATATTGAGGATTGACAGGAGTGTTTCTTGTGTAGAATGTTGATACCACTGGTGCATGTTCGCTAGAAGCACGAGAACCTCCACGAGAGCACATGGGAGCGGGAGGCTCAGATGAGTGCTCAGTACACCCATTTGTTCCCCTAGAGTGTGTTGTAGCTTATGGGTATGTAAAGCCCTAAGGTGGGGAGAATGTAAAGACCCAGAAAACCTATGGAAATTTTTTCCATAAATACATGAGAATTTTACGAGTCCTCAGTTTCTGACGGTGCATGATTTCGAGGCTCTGTTTTCCCTGAATCAATTTTTGATGTTTTTTCCAGTACGTTCAGTAAACATACGTGCATGATTTTATATATTTTGAACTGGTGCTCAGAATTTAAATCTGAGGGAAGCGTTGAACTCACAGCGCCAGTATTCTCTTAAGGAGACTTTTACCACAGTTGCGTTTTATCGAGATTGGGAGTTAATTTCTTGGGTTTTCTAAATAAAATTAAATAAAAATGTGTGTAACACATTTTTACTTGAATGGTGGTTAAAACCACAAAGTGGAGGTTAGAGGTGGGTCCCACCACACCCTAACCACCCTTGGGAGGATATTTTATCTTGGGGACCACCTGAACCCTTTAACTCCTCTAAACCCCCCTTTAAACCCCTTGAGCTCCCCATTAAGAGAGGAAACTCTTGGACTTCTCCTTAATGGGGCCAACACAAATTATTTAATGAATTAATTAATTAATTTGAGTGTTTTGAATTATTTTGAATTCATTATGCATACATTAAAATAAGAGATCATATTCTTTTATTTTGGGTTTGCATAATCCTTGGAGAGCATTATAAAACTCTTGTAAGAACATCATCCTATCGACAAAGAACCCTCCTCATCACTGAAGAATGAAGATACCATCTTCGGTTATCATCCAATCCACAAGAGGAGCCGACTGTGAGGAATGTCGATGACGCTTCATCCATGGACGTTTTATATTTTCAATGAATCGACATCCACCCTATTTCCTCGACTATGACACCGTAGTTCGAATCGAGGTAGGAGGAAATTGGATTTTTTAGGTATGTGATATACCCACCTTTCCTAATCGTGTTTTGTGCACTTGATGTCGAATGTTAATAACATAACGAGGAGGGCTCGGACCACATGAACACAGTCCGACCCTCCCCCTTTTTACATTGTGTTGAAGATAGAGGTGGATCACGGAAGAGGTCGTCGTAGCTACGGGCATCATCGCACCCCGAAAAGAATAGCCACGACCAAGCGGGCTGCGGTAGAGCCATAAGGGCGCGGTGCCATCGTATAGCCCCAGAGAAGGGCCGCATCCAGTACGGGTCGCAGCAGAGGAAGTAGGGCGCCATCGCGACATGCCAGTGATGTGGAGCGGCTAGCCCGAGGGGCCAACAGAGAGGTGCGGGACCCCATTGGGTCATGCGTGGGATGGACCGACACCACAGAGCATCAGTTCGGTTCTACCCGAATGGATAAGACGTTCAGGGTCCAGGGTGCGCACACCTCCCCCTAGAGCAGCTGGGCTGGGCCGCCACAGCCGGGCCACCCAAGGCTGGCCCCCCTAGGCCGAGCCCCCTTCGGTCGGGCCGCCCATGGCCGAGCCGCCCTCGGGCTGGGCTGTTCCCTCAGCTCGGGTCACTTCCTTAGACCTGTTCGGACCCGCCGACTAGGTCAGACCCCAGTTCAAACCGGGTCGTGCCTGGTCAGTCCGAATGAGTCGGACCAGACCCGAACCCGCTATGACCGTTTACAACTTTTAGACCGCATCTAGGGATATGGGGATCTGATTGTCGTACCAACAATGAAGATGGATTTCATGGGGTGAGATGATTCTTTTGGAATACTCCACGTGAGGTTTGGACGTAGTTTGGGTATGGCTAGGTTGGTTTGAGCCAAAAAAAACCAATCGGGCCCCTGGAACGGAAATGACAACAACTCTCACACCAGGCATCTGATTAGTGCACCTTCTATCGCTTTGAGTTCATTATGATGAGACAAAACTACAGGATATATCAACTCAGGACTTCGTGATAGTTGATGTATAGACACATGGCTTGAGAAGCGAACCCTCCCAAAATTGAGGGAGCTATGTGTGGGAACCCTAGGGTTGGCTACGACGATACTGTAGTGGAATCTTCAATGGGTTCTACAGTGATGAATACTATACTGGAATCCTCTGTGGTTTCGACATGGATGACTACTGTACTGGGGTCCTCCCCGGGTCTAATAGTTCTGACTTTGGTTCATGTATCCTTTGTGGTTTCGACATAATAGCTGGTCTTGTATCCTGTGTGGGTTTGACGGCTTACCTGGTCATGTATCCTGTGTGGGTCTGATAGCTTAGATGAATCAGTGACTACATCTGATCATCTCTATAACTCTACGAAATATGTATACCTGTGGGAGTTGAGTCATGTATTTCAACCATTATCATCGTGGTGATTGACATTACTTCCTTTGTGGAATGGTTTGTGATTGGGCTCGAGATTTGGAGTCGGATTGGGATTGATAACATAGGTATATGTATGGGAATATACCTATGTAGGGTTGGTTGATACTTCATGATTGTATATTACTACTATGGTTTATTCTTTTTGGATTCTGGGAGACTTTCGGGGGTCTCGGGGTCCCCTACAGAGTATTGTTATACTCACCCATGCACGGGCTTTGCCCGCACCTTGTTGTGTTCTGTGCAGACGATGATCAGTAGTGATCGAGGCTGTGGGTGATAGACATGAGGTTACTTGGAGCTGGACAAGAAGGGATTTACCACAAAGATGATTTTGTTCATATTCTGTACCTACCCTTTAGGTAAGATTCCCCGATGGATGATCCTGGAGCTATTTTATTTTTTTACTTGTACGTGTTGTTCATTTGGGTTTGTATACTGTCCCACTATCTTTCAGCAAACTTTTCATTTCTATTTTAGTACATTTTGATTCTAAAACTTGTGTTTAGATAGTGTGTGTCATAGGTTTAAAAGAAATACCTTCCCTTTTTATTGAGATTATGCCTTTGGTGCTAGTCACCAGCCCCTGGCCTGTGGAAGGCGGGCTTGGGGTAATCATGACATGGGCCCCAAGTATGGGTCGTGATAGTGACTAAGATTAGGTGATTCCTAATATAATTAGGAACTATGAGAATATCATTATGAACTTCTCTCATATAAAGGGTACAGGGGCATGGATTATAAATAAGGTAGTAATGTTTCAATTGATAGATCTACATGAAGTGGCATTCCTTGAGACGAAAATAAGATTTATGATATCCGTAATTTTGAAATTTGTATAGTCATGGATTGGTTTCATGGTTTACTATAATGAATCAAGTGTTAGTTTAGTATTTTTTTCCTACGTAGAGATAAAATAATGGATTATGAATCTCACCCATTGTGACCCCATGAGTGGAACTACCCGATCCATGAAATGAAGTTTTCATATATGGTATATGCTTTAAAATTTTGGTGACAATATATATTTAGTGAGATATCTTCCCTCTAGATAGACCATAATCACTACCAAAAAATAGGGCAAGGGAAGCACAACCTTTTATCAGCGCTAAGCAAAAATCACTGATAACAGGGTGGGACTTTATCAGTGCTAGCTAAAAGCACTGATAATGGTGTACCCTTTATCAGTGCTTTGTTTGGTGTTGATAAAGGATACATTTATCAGCGCTTTATCTAGAACTGATAATGGTTTTTAATAAATAATGTTATTAATTTATATAATATTATTATATTTATATTCAAAAATAATGTCTGTGTTTTTTCATTAAATAAAAAATGCATGTTTATAATTAATATATATTTTATAACAATTCAAATATATATATATATATAAAGTTTTAATTGAAAAAAGTAATTTTTATGATTATAATTATATATATATACTTGAATAATTATATGATTTTAATAAATGAAATTAAATAATAAATAGATTTATTATATTAATTAGATTGGTTGGATTTATTATATTTATTATATTTATTAGACATATTTTATTTATTAGATTTATTAGATTAATTCATTATAATTTGTATATTTTTTATATTAATTTTATTTATTTTATTTATAATAATATAATTATTTTTAATATATATATATTTATAATTAAAATTACGGAATATATATTTGTTTTCTAATGAAGTTGTTCAATGAATATATTGAGCATTCGTATATGTTATGTATCATGCAAGAATGTTAATTTATACAGTTTATCACGTTGTCCATTGATGTGGTATATTGATTAATTCATAATGTTACTCATATGAACTATATATATTCTAAAAATGTACTTATAAAATTACATTTAATATATTTAAATAATAAATATATTTTATTATATATTTACTAATATATATAAATACTATTAAAATACATTTGTTATTATAATAATAACTATATATATATAAAATTTATTAAATTATACAAATAATTTTATAATTTTATTAATATATATTTATATATAAACAACTATATACAAATATTTTTAAATATATTCTATTTATAGTTACAATTGTAACTATAAATAAATATATATATTTAAATTATTATAAAATTATAAAAAATATATTTATTATACTACTTAAAAATATATAAATACATAAATAAATTTATATATTTATAAATAAATAAAAATAATTATAAATAAATAAAAATAAATATATATTTATTTAAATAATTATTAATTAAAAAAATATATTTATTATTTTTTATATAATATTTTATATAAAATTATATAAATATATATTTATAAATATACGTATAAATATTTTTACAAATATTGATAAATAAATACAAATGTTATTTATAGTTATAAATAATTACAGTCATATTTAAATAATTTTAAAATTATAACTAATATATTAATTATATATATTAAAAAAATATCAACCATATAATTTTTTTATAATTTTATAATTAATTAAATTAATAAATATTTTATTATTTTTAATTATATCGGTAAATAAATATATATTTCATAAAAATATTTTTAAAATTAGAAGAAATATAGTTATAAATATCTATAATATTTTTAATTTATATAATTAATATATTTATTTTATATATTTATATTCTTATAAATATAATAACTATATTTCTTATAATGTTATAATTACTTAAATTATAATTTTATATGTATAAATAAATATATATGTAATTATAGTAATAATTATTAATATATATATATATATATATATCATATATGTCATATTAAATAATATATAATAATATAAATAAATTATTAAAATTATACTGTTATCAGCGCTAAAATATCACTGTAAAATTTTTTCTTTATTACTGCTATAATTTTAATGCTAATAAATAGGTGTTTTATCTGTACTTTTTTAGCGCTGATAAAGGTATGTTTTATCAATGCTTTTTACTTTAGCACTGTTAAAACATAACTTTATCAGTATTTTTAAATAGCACTAATAAAGGTTACAACAAGTTATATTAAAGAAACCTAACGGGCTCCTCCACTCTCACACCCTTTCAAGCCTTCGTGGAAGATGAGCCATACGCTGTCGATCCCTCCTCCACTGCGACCCCTTTGCCACTGCTTCCTCCACTGTAGTAGCTGAATCATCCTCCTATACTGCTGCCACTGCCTCCCCCTCCTCCCCCTCCTCCTCGTCCTCTTCGGCCTCCTTCTCCTCCCCCACTTTTTACGCCCCTTGTCCAAAGACCAACTCCAGTGCACCCTCCTCATCTGATGACCATCCTAGCTACCACCTCTATAGCGCAATGATTCCCCATGGTGAGTCTCTCTTGGGGTATCCCGAGTTTCCATAGGTTATGTAGGATTTGACTGAACCCTTATGGGTAGGGTTTAGGTTTTATGTGTTTCCTTTTGTTTTTAGGGTGTGTGGAGGGTCTGTGATGTCTTGATCTCTCTTCTGTTGAAGTGTCATCGCATTTTCACACATCTATGGTAGGAAAATCCATGTTTTCCTTTCTGTTTAAGAACAATTGATTCTTGAATGTTTTTAGTTAAATATTTGACTTCTTTCGCAACTTCTCAATATACTTAGTAAATCTGATATAGTATTTTCAAGTTTTTTGGTTTTTCTAAAAATATTTTTTAAGTATTTTTCCTGGATATGTTTATGTGTGCTTATGGAAATTGTATTTAGTTGATGTCAAATGATGTTTTGAAAATGTTCTGAACATGAAAAGCACCTTTATATTACTCTTCAATAGTTTGTTATGGGGTTTTATAGTTTGTGTAATTTAGTTGAAATATTTATAAAATTTTTAATAAACTATTTGGTTTGTTTATAGAAAATTCCTTAAAATTGTTTTGCATATTGATGAAATTTTTTATAAATTTTTTGATTTGTTTATAGAATTTCTAGTCAATTGTTTGGGATTCTTATAAAATTATCTATACATTGTTTGGCCTCCAAAACAATTTGTTTATAAACTGGCTAGCATGTTATAAAATTGATTTTAAACTAGTTGGGATGTTTATATAATTGTTTATAAATTATTTGGTTGTTTTGTACAATTGATGATAATTTTTTTGGATTTATTTATAAATTTATTGTCATTTTAGATTTATGGTAAATTATTATGTAAATGATTTGGTGTGTGTTTTTAAAGAATAAATGCCCATTTTGAAATTGTGAAATGTTTGGGTGTGTGTGTGTGTTTGAAACTCAAAGGGCCCATTTTAGACTTTCATATGCTTTGTGTGTTTTAACATGGATTTAAAAGGAACTTTGGAACTATTTGGTAAATCATTGGTGTAAATTCCCATTTTTCCATGTTTATGTAAACGTGGTATTTTTTGGAAATGGTTTCAGAGTGTGTTTGGTTCTTTAACAGTGATTGGGGGGAGGGGTGCACTGCAAGGTTTAATTTTTTTTAATAATTCAGGGTTGTTTGTTTCTTTACATTGTGTCTCAAATCATCTGTCTCATTGTGGATGTTCATTACACCTCAAAATAACATTGTAATGAAATGAATATCACTAAAATTTTAATCCACTGAATGTGAGAATACTGTATTTTTTTCACATTGACTCATCAATGATCTGTTCTCCGTAGTTGTATCCCTTTATAGTAAACCATGTTAAATATTTATTAGTCATTTATTATTTATAATTATTAGTAATACTAGGATTGTCACAACCACTCATATTAAAAAGATGATATATCTATTTTTATAAATGAATGTGCAACATACCGAATGGAATATTGTACACAAATAGGATGAAGGTGAATTCCAACTACTTATGTTATCCTTATATAATCATTTATATCTCCCTTGTTTATGCTTATTGAGCATATATGATCACCCTTTCTTATGTTTCATATCATTATGTTATGATGAATGGTTTTAGAAATGACTTGTCTTTCTATTGAAGAATAACTTAATGAGTGACTCTTATGAGATGATTCATTATGTTTATATGTTCCCAAAATCTCTAGACCCAATCTATTATGTCATGGATCTTTTATATTCAGTATTTAGGTCATTTAATATATATTTTCTACTGATGTAGCGTGTTGGAATAAAATTTTTTGTGCATCAATCACAAATTTAAAAACAAAAAAAGGATTATTCACTACTATTGGTTAACTACCTCTTCGCATAGAATCTCATTTGAACATTTGATCTGGCATACCCATGATGCTTTCATCCCACACCATCCGTATGATATCATCATTCAGCTTTCACATTTGCTTCTCTTCATACACCCTTGTAACAGGTAAATTACTATAGGAATAGGAGTAAATGACAATGTTTAATGATTATATAATTGAGATTGTGTCCGATGGAAGCATTATAAGGACGTCGTATCAGAAGTTCATATCAGATGCAATGTTACGGGGTAGTTAACCAACAATACTAAAGGGTACAAAAAATCATTAGTTTTGTTATTAGATTATATCCAAGCCAAATTAACCCTTTGGAATGGTTTAATGGTAATGTTATTATATAATATATATAATTTAACAAAAAATTTATAATGAATCATTGATTTGATATTCATTATTACTTGTAGGGTTTGTTTATTTTAGAATACTTTTATCCATGTGAAAAATAGTTGAAGGAAGAGAAACAACATTGTTTTTTCTCAATCATAGAGGTAATATTGATGATTTCAGAGAAAAATCATTATCCATAAAATTAATGCATTGTTTCATATTTATATTTATTTTATTTATTCTATTTATATAATATTAATATTATAATATTTTATATAAATGTATAAAATTTCTAGCTCATTATATTTGGTATTAGAGTAATCGACCTATTCAAAATAGATAAAACACATTCATATTGTTTTGAAGCTTTTAGAAAATGATCCATATGTAATTTTTAACATGTTGGAATCGAGCGCACCTCAATGAAATGCACAATGTGACCTGTACGACTCAAAGTGTCTCTTTTTATATAAAATTTAAATTAATTTTAGAAAAAAAATGATACGTACTGAAAACCGAGCAAACGAATTCTGAGGGGTTTAATACATTATAAAAACAATCCCTGGTCCATTTCTGAGGTGTATGAATCAACCGCATCTTAATCTGATTCATGGGGTGACTGGTATGGAAAAAAGTACCTGTTACCAGTTTAAAATAAACATTTTGGCTTAAAAATTACCACTCCCTGAAATCCAAACATACATGATCCAATTGAATACATAATTTTGGATAATGATTCATAAGTTCATTGTGAAGTGTATGAAGTAGTCTCATATCAAACCAATACGTGATATGCCCGGTATGACTCAAAATGCATGTTTCCAGTATGAAATGACATTTTAGTAATAAAAAAAACTTGCATTCTACAAAATGAGGAAACACATTCAGATTGTTTTGATAGTATAGTAAAATAATACATTAGTCATTTGTGATATGTAGGAATCCACCACACATCAATTCAATGCACAATGGGACTAGTATGACTGAATGTGTCTCTTTTTTTTAAATTAATTTTAGAAAAAAACAATAGTGACATACTAAAATCTGAGAAAACACATTTGGATTGTTTTTGTACTTTGGGAAATTGATACATCAGTCATTTTTTACATGTAAGAATCAACTAAAACTCAATTTGATGTATGGTATGACGGGTATGGCTAAAAGTGTCTGATTTAGTTTAAAATTGACACTTTATCTCAAAATGTGTTAATCCATGAAAACCAATAAAATATTCTCCAATTGTATTCATAATTTATGATAACAATTCATATGTTCATTGTCACATGTATGAAGCAATATCATACCAAACCAATACATGATGCCATGAGTATGACTCAAAATGTCTGTTTCTATTTTGAAGTGACATTTTATTAAAAAAAACTAACATAATACAAACTGAGAAAAAACATTTTGATTGTTTTAATACATTATAAAAATGATACATAAGTAATTTGTGACATGTATAAATCCACCACACCTCAGTTAAACACACAATGAAATTGGTATAACTCATGGTGTCTCTTTTTATTTAAACTCTACATTAATTTAAAAACACACAAGTGACATACTACAAACTAAGAAATCACATTCAGATAGTTTTAAACTTTTTTACAATGATCCATCAATAATTTTTTATATATAGGTATAAAAAAACCTCAATCTGATGTATGGTGTGACCATAATGGCTAAAAGTGTCTGTTATCAGTTTCAAATTGATATTTTAGTTCAAAACATTTCCATCACTAAAAACCATGAAAACCAACACCAATTGTCTTTATAATATAAGATAATGACTAATATTTTCTTTGTGATGTGTATGAAGTATTCTCATAACAAACTAATGCACAATGAGACAGGTTTGATTCAAGATGATTGATTCCTATTTGAAATGAAATTTTACATAAAAAACACAACTGACATATTTCAAACTGAGCAAACACATTTGGATTGTTTTCTTACTCTATAAAAATGATCCATAAGTCAACTGGGACATGTACGAATTCCCCACACCTCAATTCAACACATAATGTGGCTGGTATTAATCAAAGTGTCTCTTTTTATTTCAAATTTACATTAATTAAAAAAACAAAAGTGGAATACTGAAAACCAAGAAAACACATTAATATTGTTTTGATAATTTAGGACAACAATCCATTAGTTATTTGTGATGTGTAGAAATAAACCGCACCTCAATCCGATGAATGGTGTGACCAATATAATTCCAATGGTGTTATTTAAATTTGAAATTAATTTTAGTAAAAGAACAATTCAAATAATCAAAACCAATAAAACCCATACATATTGTTATAATATTTTAAATAAATGATCTATAACTCATTTGAGACATGTAGTAATCAACCCCATCTCAATACAATGCACGATGTGACCAGTATTGCTCCAAATTTTTCCTTATTAAAAATTGACAATTTATTAATCTATTCTATCATATTAATGTTTTATTTTCTTCATTATTGTATTACTGACATAATTTTTTTTCATATATAGGTGTAAATTTGTTATCAATTTTGGATGCTTTGTTCGTTGACTAATACCATAGAAGAAATTTTTTATAGGGGATCACGAATGGAAAAGATGGAAACATTAATTTTTTTAACTGTTAATTTCATAATTATAATTGTAAACATATAAAAAATTGTTTGAAATATATTGAGAAGTGTGTTTTTTGGGATTCATGATGTCAAATAAATGTATATAGCATTGTTTTTGAAACTCTTGTGTGCGTTGTTTCATTCATATTTGCTTTGTTTTTGTGAAAGAGCTAATTTTTGTAGGAGTGATGGTGATGGGTGCACTATTATATAAACAAAACATTACAAGCAACTAGGCCTTTATCAGTGCTATTTTAGGAACTGTTAATAGCACACTTTATCAGCGCTAATAACCTATTGATAAATTGGTCCTTTATCAGTGATCAAAATAATGCTGATAAAGGTGGCCCATTATCACGACTAAAAAGGTGCTGATAATGGGGTACCTTTATCATCGATTATTTAGTGTAGATAAAGGGACCCATTTATTAGCATTTTTTAGTGCTATTAAAGGGCACCCCCATTATCTTCACCCCGATTTGCAACATTTTTCTAGAGTTGTTAAAAGCGGTTTTTAGCAATTTAAAAATCCTTTTTGTAGTAGTTAAAATATATCATAATATATTCTCCCAATGAGTATTGAATATTAAAATGGTGAATGGACTGGATTATATTAGTACATTTTATATTGAGATGGCTTATGATCTTCGAAAAATGATTTTTTTTAGATTATCTTTATATGAAAATGCCATAGCCACAGGAGCTAGGGGTGGCCTTAACAGGATGAATAATGGTGGATAAGATTTTTGGTTTAGTGATTGGTTGGTGAATACGAGGACTGATTGGATATTCAACATGATCCATTAGTTAACAAATGGTATTCATGGATTGAGTAGATAACATATAAGAATTCTATTCTGAATGCATAGTAATAGAGGAACATTTGGTAGGAAATGACCCAATTCTGAGAGGGTTGGTGGACAATGACAATGTGATCTTTGTTCATAAGTGATTGGCCGTTTCTACTTCCATGGGATATGATGTAATTAGGGACTCCCATTACTCTTAGTGGAATGTAAACATAGTTTCAAAAAAGTTGTATCGGGATATCATGACACATTTCTCATGCTTGGGAATGAAGAGAGACATCTGATTCTTGATCTCTCATTTCCTATCCAATAAGAGGATACATATGAAGAACCAAAGACCCATATTTTTCTTCATCTACTTTAAATGCATATATAAAAGTGATGAAAAGTGATTTTGGAATTCGTGATAGGATTGGATAGCATCATGAGATGTCAAGATCCCATTTGGGAGATAGTTGATCGAATAAAAAAAAGTAACTCATTTCTTTTCAATTTGGGATACACACTATATGTATGTTATCTCATTAAAGTAATTCAATAGCTTGCACTACATGAAACACCGAGTTCGAGGGCAGCACAACCTAACAAACTAGTCATTCAAAAGCGTTTATGAATATTATTAACTACATCTTGAATCTTATATACTTTGTATAATTTTAACATCCATATTATGTGTTTCTTATACATAATATAAAAATAAATTTATTTTTTCATATAAAAGTAGTATTTAAAAAAAATGCAACTTTACAGTCTTTTAATGGTGAACCCTTTCTAAATACAATATTTGACACTTTTATATATTCAATTTAATTAAATTCAATTCTTCTTTAGAATAATGACAAAAAAAAATTTTTGATAAACTCTTTGTACTTTTCTGATTACTTTCATATTTGGACGAATAGTGGAAAATACAATGTTTTAATTGAAAACAACTTTTTTGATCGAAATAATTTATAATGTTAAATTATTAATTTGAAAGGCTTTTAAGTATAATTAGATTATATTTTTATCATTTAATAATATTTAGGTAATTATAAGTAATTTCACATTTAAATTTGACATAAACACATGTCAATCTTTTGATAGTTTTTGCTTTTTAAAAACCCACTTTTTGGTTTTGACAAAGGGAATTAATTTTATATTAAAAATGAATCATTTATGTTTTTAATTAAGTAAAATAAACTTCATTTTTGAATTTGAATTATCAAATTTAGCATAGGGTGAATTTTTGGTATTTTTCTGAAAACATTCAATTTTTGATGAATAGTGAAAAACATTGGGTTATTATTTTAAACCGACATTTTATTTTAATTAAATTTATTTTAAGTAAAAAAAGATATATAATACCTATATTAGTTTATTTTAATTCATTTCAGTTATTTTATAATAAAATTAGATGTATAAAATTTTATTTAACATTATAACCGTCTTTTACCGACCTTTTTGGAGCATTTGCAAATTTGCACAAAAATTTATTTTACAGAATCTGTGAGTTGAATTTGAAAATTCAGAGAAACACAGTTGATATCAATATGTAAAATATGATTCAATAAGATGAATATTTTTTGGTCAATAGTAACATTTTACTTTTATTTACCACTGATAAAAGTAAATTGGGTAATTAATGGTAAAAATGATATTATAAATACCCTATCACGAGTCCTAATTCTATTGGATGAGTGAAATTCGACCAAAAACAACCTTTGAAATAAAATATGTTCCTTTAGCTCCACTAGGACGAGATTAAGACATTTATTAATATTTTATTAAAAGAGGAGTTAAAAGTGTTAAATTCAATGTTTAACAACTAAACCATTTTTAATATAGGGTTACGCATAAGATAAATTAAACTATAAATATTCATCAAAAATATAATAATATTTCCTACATAATTGTATTTTATTTATAATTTTTAGAGATTAAATAATTAAATTTATTTATGACACAACAATGATGAGGTAATTACCTGTTTAATGAAATATTAAAATAATTGATATTATAAATATCCAAATAAATATACTATTATAATTTTTAGAATTCAAATAAATTTTTATGTTAATGTGACATTTTATGGGTGATTAGATAAATTTTTCTCTATGTGATAATTTTTTTAGTACTTTTACAAAAAACAATATACCAAATACTGTCATAACTTACATAAATTATTTTTAAAAAAAATACTATATTATTGGTTGATATAATATTTCCAAAAATCAAATTTTTGTACCAAGGGATTAAAAAATATTATATATTTCATTAATTAACCAATTGAGGTTCTCTTGAAAGTTTAGAGTATGTTTATTAACCATATATTTTAAGAATACAAGAAGACACAACAGAAGTTAAACTATATAAATAAAAGTTAAATCTAAAAGATAAGGTTAAAATGGTAACCTAAACTTGTCTAAACCCTATTAGTTGAAAGGATTTCGACCCATAACCACCTAAGGATAGAAATATATAAATTTTAAGTCATTATAAACGGAATATGATTATATAATAAATTAATATTTTTATCGTTCCCTAAAGTGACCCTCACCCATCTTATAAAAGGGAACTTCCCCTTCTCTCAAAATCACACCTCCAAAGTCATTTGTCTCAGCCAAACACTACCCAAATATCCTCCCATATTCCAAAAAATTAACCTAGAGTCCTTATTTTTATAATAAATCCAACTTAAGGAGTCCTTTTTATCAACTCAAAAGGAAACACTCAAAGAAGAGATAATAATTTCACCACACTCTTTCAAGTTCATTTCATCTTCCACTTCCTCTTTTTTCGTCGTTTATATTCCAAAATAATTACTCTAGTACCTAAAATATACTGTTATGTTATTGTAAATATTGTAAATCTATATTATTTATTCTATCCATCCTCTAAATGACAAAGTCACCATACGTAAGTACGTACGTCTTACCATCTCCACATCGTGGTGTAGTTTGTCATTCAAACACATCATTATTTGCATGGGTATAATAATGTGTATAACTGATATAAATAATAAAAATAACATTTTAATTATTCTGTATATATGATATACTATCCAATTACATATGACTAAAACATCAATATAATGATATTGTCACTCATGCGTACATACAGATTACCGTCTCCCCGACGCGATGAGATTCATTTCCACATTCCCCATTCAACGAGGATTACAAAAATATATATTAATAATAAGTATGTAATATATGAAATAATAATTATAATGGTTATATATAGGTATGTATGTATGTACTTATATATATATTATTCATTTACTCCCGTTCAATACAATATGAAAATAGAAACATCGTTTATGCATACTAACGATCTACCGTCTCCATAAATGGTGCATTCCATCATTATGAGATACCATAGAATATTCAAGTGAATAACATATTACATGTGATTATTCAACTCGTAGAATATTCGCGTGAATCAGTAAATGGAATTAAATGTCTCCATAAACAATTTCTATTGATAAACGATGTCTATTGATATTACATGTGATTATTTGACTCGTAGAATATTCACGGGAATAATTAAATGTAATTATTTTATTTAGTTTTGCAATATTATGTGGATGTTTATGTTTAAAATTATTTTTTAGTCTTATACATTTCCATAAATTTTTATTCTTATTTATGAATGTTTTCGTTTTATTGTTATCCTTACTGAGCATCTGAGCTCACCCCTTTCTAAGTTTTATTTTTCCCATGATGCGAAGAAGTATATTATGACTGCCCTACATGGATAGTATAAAAGATATGAATGTGGTCAATGGAGAAAAATTTATTATTGTTTTTCAATTTATAATGTAATGTAATGTTCACGTATGTAATATATTTTCCAAGTCTGGTAAACTAATCGGTTCTTCGGGACATGATTCTTTGTAATCATGCCAACGTATTAAAATAAAGCACAGACTCTGTGTAATAGGGGTGGAGGAATTACAATTGGTATTAGAAAAATTTTAGCAACAACCTTGGAAATATATTTATAGAAACTCTGATTAGATAACATCACCCTAAGATAGAATTTGAGGATTAGTATAGAAGAACTTTATAAAATTGATGTAATGTATAGATTTTGTGTATTTTCCAAGAAATATATCTGTTTCTAGGTACCAGTAGGTAGAGGCGGCTCTGGCACAGATGTACCTAGGAGTGAAAACTCTATCAAGGATTTCTGGTTTTGACTCGGGGTATCCTGGTACACGACAATGGGGCTTGCTTCACTCTTGGTGATGACACTCCCAAGGGATATGCTTAGGATAATTCTCATATTCATTAGAAGACATTATGATGGATTTAAGAGTAAATAATTCCTTAAATAAAACATTGTATGATTATAGATTATATTCATAATATTTTTAATTTATGTTAGGTATTTTAATTGTTTTGAATTATGCATTGTGATTCATAATCTAACCTAGTGTATACGATTGTTTAGAAATGTCACCTAGTAGAAGGAATGAAAATTGCAACAATATGCATGGTCAAAATATTAAGATGGAACATATCTTTCTAGGTATTAAGCCTACATTTAAAAGGTAAATAGTCTCCCATGAATTCTCATCATACAAAGAAATAGTATCATGATTTAATAAGATAATTAAAAAATTCTCTGAGACATATTTCTTTGAAGTGAAGCAATAGAAGAAAAGTATGGATGGGAGAAAGATTGATAAAGTGAAGAGGGGAAAGAGAAATTTTCCCATATGTGATAAATGTGGAAAGAATCACCTTGGTAAATTCTATAAGGGAATCAGATATTGTTATATGTGTGGAGAAAAAGGAAAACAAATATGTGATTGAAAGGGTAAGAAAAAGGTTTCAAATGTAAAGTGCTCCATCTGCAAGGAGTTGGGACACTACGCAAAGCAATGTCCAAATCATTAGAGTATGCCCCAAATGATGCTAATGGATAATAATCACTTTATGATACTACCACATATGAAGAGTAAAGAATAGTTTTATTATGTTGATATTAAAGATTTATTTCATTTGGGTGTAGTATCAATGATGTACTAGTTATATGAATTATGGAAATAAATAAGGATTGTACATCAGTACTATTTAATTAAGGATTTGACATTGTATGGTACCGTGTAATGTGGCACAGTTTTAGGTTAAATTTTTGGAAAATATATGGTTGAAGAAAAGATAAATCTAAATATGTTCTGATACTGAGGTAGTGATTTTGGAATAAGCTATTATTGATTTGGATATATTATATTAGATATTCTAGACTACCTTGGAACTGATTAATGGTTTGTTTATTCCATCATTATTCGAATATTCAAAAAAATTGGATATAAGGAATATATCTAGTATTATATAAGGAATAATGGAGTATGAATGTAATCAATAATGTTTCATGGTAATTCAGTGTGTTACCATGTTTTGAAAGAATACATGATGAAGGTATTCATATGTTTTTGCGTTCCAAAAGAGATCTTCATTTTTTATATCTTCCTTATAAATTGTGGACTGTGATTTTGGACAGAAGTATTTTGGATAACTATAAAGGTTTTAATAGATTAAGTTTGATGTTGGATACTATTATTAAGGTTAAATAATTTCTTAAGACTATTTTTGTATTTTTATAAAAAGGACAATAGGGAGGTCGGGAAAAAACCCGTCGTGTCCGGCAAGGGCGTGAGACTTGAACCCTCAACCGAAGGGTGACAAGGGTGTATCACCTAATACTGGAATACGTGATTTCCTGGTTTGTGTAATGTAGTTTTTTTAAATTGTATTAAAAATGAATTATAAATTCATTTTTTTGGAACCCTATTTGATTAAGATAAATAATTTTTTTAAAAATTCTATTATCTTTTGATGTGAAAGATGATTTTTTGGTAAGAATTAGTTAAAGGATGAAACTATACTTCTTAATTATTTTTTTCTTTTTATTCTATGAATAAATTAATTCTTAAACTTTAGGGATGGAATATTAAAACAAATATTGTGTTATCCTAATACCTTATGTTTTGTTGAACTGATGACATATTAAATCATCATAGATTGATGGATTTGAGGCCCCCAATTTTACACTTGTTTGTGATTTATGACCACAATCACTCCCTATTAATTTTTACGTTTTTATCAAATTATCTATCTCTAATTTCCACTAATTTTCTCCTAATTGAGATCATAATTTTGTGGTGACTATTTCATTTCCCTTTCCCTCTCATTAAGGCTACATTTTATTAAATCAATTTCCAATGTGAGTTTTCCACAAATGTATTTTTCTATTTTTAACCATTTATTTTTGAAGAAAAATATCAAATTTTGAGGATGAAATTTATTGAAGGAGGGGAGAATGTAACACCCCAAGATTTCATAGTATGTTATGTCATTGAAGTAATTCAATAGCATGCACTACACGCAACACTGAGTTCAAGTGCACCACAACTTACCAAACTAGACGTTCAAAAGCGGGTATAAATAGTATTAAATTCATTTTGAATCTTATATACTTTATATAATTTTTACATTCATATTAGTTGTTTATTAGACATATTATAATTAGAAATTTATATTTTCCAATAAAAGAAGTGTTTTTAAAAAAAATGCAATTTTACCGCCATTTAATGGTGAACCCTTTTTTAAAACCAATATTTGACACTTTTATATTTTCAATTTAATGAAATTAAATTCTTATTTAGAATAGGGACATAAAAATCTAGTTTGGAAAAACTTTTGGTACTTTTCTGATAACATTTATAATTTGAAAAATAAAGAAAAATACCATGTTTTCATTGGAAACAACTTTTTTAATCGAAATAATTTATAGTGTTAAATTATGATTTGTTAGGTTTTTAAGTATAATTAGATTATATTTTTATAATTTAATACAATTTAGGTCATTATATGTATTTTCAAATTTAAATTTCACATAAACACATGTCAATCTTTATATAGTTTTTACTTTTTAAAAACACGCTTTTTGGTTTTCACAACGGGAATTAATTTTAAATTAATAAATTCAAATTATTTTTTATTAATTTGGTAAAATATAATTCATTGTTGAATTTTAAATAAAAAAATTATCTTAGGGTGAATTTTTGGTATTTTTCTGAAAACATTCAATTTTCGATGAATAGTGTAAAACACTACGTTATTATTTAAATTCGACTCTTTCTTTAAATAGTTATTTATTTTATTTAAATATATTTTAAGTAAAAATAGTTATATAATACCTATATAAGTTCAATATAATTCATGAAGTCATTATATAATAAAATTAGATGTATGAAATTTTATTGAGCTTATTAATTGTCTTTCACCCACCTTCTTGGAGAATATGCAAAATTGCATGAAACAAAATTTTACAACTTCCATGAGTTGAATTTCAAAAATCTTAGAGACATGGTATATATCAGTAAGTAAAATTTGATTCAATAAGATGAAAATAATTTTTTGTAAACCGTAACTTTTGACTTTTAATTACCACAGTAAAAAGTGAATAGGGTAATTACAGGTAAAAATGATATTATAATTACCCTAAGACATGTTCTAATTCTATTGGATGAGTGAAATTAGACCAAATAAAAGTTTATGAATAATATATGGTCCTTTAGGTCTACTTGTATTATATTAAGAAATTTATTATTATTTTATTTAAAGAAGTGTAAAAAGTGATAAATTTAAAGTTTAATAACTAAACCATTTTTAATATAGGGTTAAACATAAGATAAATTATACTATAAATATACATTAAAAGGATAAAACAATTTACTACATAATTTTATCTTATTTGAAAAACTTATACCATAAATAATTAAATTTATTTATGGCACAGTGATGATGCAGTAATTACCTTCTTAATGAAATATTAAAATTATGGATATTATAAATATGCAAATAAATATAATTTTAGAATTTTGATGAATTAAAATAATTTTATAGGTTATTATGACATTTTAGGGTTGATTTGATAAATTTTTTTGAAGTGATACGGTTTTTATGACGTTCACAAAAACAAAAAACCAAATAGTGTCAAAAGTGACATTAATTAATTTTTAAAACAAACACTAAATTATTGGTTCATATAATATTTCCAAAAATATAAGGTTCAGAAAAAGGGATTAAATAATATTATATATTTTATTAATGAACCAATTGTGGGTCTTTTGGAAGTATAGAGTATGTTTATTAACCGTATCATGTAAAAATACCAGAAGACATGGTAAAAGTTAAACTTTTTAATTAAGAGTTAAATATAAATGATATGGTTAACATGGTAACCTAGACTTGTCTAAAACATATTGGTTGAGATTATTTATAACCATAATCACCAAATGATCGAAATAAATTTATTTGGAGCCATTATAAACTGAATATGATTGTATAATAAAATAATGTTGTTATCATTTGCTAAAGTGACCCCCACCCCTCTTATGAAATGGAACTTCCCCTTCTCTCAAAATTACACCACCAAAACCATTTGGCTCGACCAAACCCTACCCAAAAATCGATCCATCTACCCTCACATCAACCTATATTCCTTACATTGATCATAAATCAAACCCAATGTGTCCTTTTTATCAAGTCAATAGGAAACACCTGAAGAAGAATTAATAATTTCACCACCTTCTTTCATGTTATTTTCATCTTCTAATTCCTATTTCATTGTTGTTTCCATACCAAAATAATAAATCCAGTATCTCCTACATACATTTATGTTATTATAAATATGGTACAACTACATTTTTTATTTTATCCATCCTCTAAATAACAAAGTCACCATACGTGTGTACGTACGGCTTACCGTCTCCACGTCGTGGTGTAGTTTGTTATTCAAATACGTCATTATTTGGATGGGTATAATAATAAGTATAACTGATGTAAATAATAAATATAACATGTTAATTATTATTTATATATGATATAACATCCAATTACAAACTATTTCACCATCAATATAATGATATTATCACTCTTTCGTACGTACGGATTACCGTCTCTACAACTCTATGAGATTCATTCCCATGTTCACCATTCAACGATGATTATAAAAATATATATTATTAATAAGTATGTAATATATGAAAAAATAATGATACTGGATATATATATATATGTATGTATTTATGTACATAAATATATCTTATTCACTTACTTCCGTTCAAAACGATATGAAAACAGAAGCAGCGTTTATGCGTGTGTATGACCTACCGTCTCCCAAAACTATGCCTTCCATTTCATATATCTATCTATTATATATATTTATATTCTAAATATATATGATATATAAATCATGGTTCATATTATGGAAGTATTTAAATCATTATCTAAATGATACGATCGAAAATAACATGTTAAAACACGTACGATAAGGAATGCGATTATTACACAAAATAATAATTTAGCATGGAAATAATTATTAAATCAGTAGTATAAAATCATTAATGAATCTTGTATGATATAATAAAAATGAATATAGTTCCTGTTTAATATTATAATATACTATGTTCATTATACATAATGTGAAACATACCCTCGACCAAAGAAAAGTGCAAGGTAAGGGTTAATTGTACAATCTCTTCATTATCCGAGGTTTTTTACGTGATTATCTACTAGGACATCTTTATCATCCACATCCGTGTTTCATAAAAATATATTTAATTAGAATGTTTTACATTTTTAAGTAAGGTACTCTTTAACTAGATCATCATTTTAAATTGTTTAAATATTTATTCTTCTTAATCATTCTCATTAGTGTCCATAATTTAAAAATGGTTTTAAGGATATATTTATCTCGACCTGAATGTTTTAAAATTGTTAATTTCATTCAGAAGCTTTAAAAAGATATTAGAAACTTTGATTCAATTTTTTTTTAAATTTCTTCCTTTTAAAATTGTGTGACTTTTATATTTTTTCATGAAAAAAGGACATTTCTCTCAAAGTGTTTTACAAATCATTTTCATCAATGTTGGAATCCTTTGATGGATTTTGAACTTTTTTGAAGTTGATTTATTATGATAAAAATATTAAATATTATATTCAAGGTTTTGTGATATGTTTGACTGTGGATGTGTTGTTTTTATACCTTTCATGGTTTATGGATAGTGTATTGACATATCGAATTCTAGTTTTAATACGAATGATTATGTAATGTTTATACCTTTTCATATGAGGAATGCATTAGACTTAGTATGTGATGGGTGGAGCTTGCTATAGATCCATGATGCAGCAGTAGGTATCATGAGACAAACTAGTGTCTTGGAATAATGCCTTGAAAAAAATCTTATTTGTAGTCTTGGCATAATGACTTGACTACATGGTTATGTTGCCTAGAACTTTGAATTCCATCATTATAAAATTGTCTATTGATATAACATGTGATTATTCGACTAGTAGAATATAAATGTGAATAATTAAATGAAATTTTTTTATTTTACATTACCATATTATGAATATTCTTATGTTTAAAAGACTTTTGTTTTAGTCTTATACATTTCCTTAAATGTTTATGCTTATTTATGAAAGTTTCTGGTATATGGTTATCCTTACTGAGCATCTGAGGTCACCCCTTTCTATGTTTTATTTTTCCTAGGATTCGAAGAAGTATATTATGACTGGCCTATAGGGATAGTACAATGGATATGACTGTTGTCAATGGAGACAATTTTGTTGTTGTTTTTCATTTTATAATTTAATGTAACGTTCATGCATGTAATCTATTTTCGAAGACTTCTAAAATGATCGGTCCTTCAGGACTTCATTCCGTGTAATCATTCCAATGTATTAAAAAAATGCACCGAATTTGGGTAACTAGGGCCGATGCATTATATATTTGGTTTTTGTTATATAGATTAAAAGTAATCTAGAATAGGTCCATGAATTTATTACATCATAAAAAAATTCTAAAAACATCACACCATTATATATGGTTAATAAGTTGATTTAGATTTATATGTTCATTATTGAACTATGGTTTTATCTTAATGAAAGTAAAAAACCATAGAATCAACATTACATCTAAATACTTCATTAAATTATATTTTCTCATTAAAGATTATTTTGGGGGTTGATGAAATGTTTTATTGTGTGGATACATAATGACACAGTGGGAGATAAATACTAACATATCATACTATTTTATAGAACCCTTATAATGGTACACATATGATTCATTTAAATTAATTCTGAATTATGATATAATAGGACAATTTATTATTCATATAGTTTCAACAGTGTATGTTAAAACAGATTTCATTTTGTGAAAAATCTTGTGAATGTAAAAATATATTTTTATTTATAAATTAATGGAAATTGAATTTTATCATCCGTTCATATATTGTAACGTCCCACCTCATCACTATGGTATCATAATGGAATAATGTCACATTTCATCAAGTGTGTTCCCTGATCAACAAATTCCAATGTTATAGTGGCCATGATTTTTATGGTTAGGAACATTAAATGTTTTTTATTTTATTTTAAGGTGGGTCCTTGAGTTTTTTCTGAAATTTTTTTGGTGCGATGCTTCAAAAATAATACTTTTTTTGTGAATGTGTGTGAATGAATCTTCATGGATTCCTCTTAAAGGGAAATTTGGATAGGGAAACTAATAACACTATTATATATTGAATATGGGTTTTAATATAGGAGTGGTTTAACCTTCATTCTCACTAGGGTCCCCTGGAATAGATGGTTGTTTGTTGAATTAATTAATTAAATTAATTAAAAAAATTATTAATTTTTTATTAGTTATTTAATTACCCGAAACTATGAAACTCTATATATAATCATATTAAACATATCTCACAAGTATTATTCCCCATATACCCTATCTTGAGAGGGTGAGAGAGTGGGAGGAGGAAATCCATTCACTATGGGAACAAATCAACCTCAAATCAATGAAAAGTGACAAGATCCATGAAGGCATCTTCAAACAGATCAAGTAGAAACAGTGGACAGAACAATGTAATCAATGATGGAATAATATGGTGGGCCTAGTTCCATGATGTGGGGATTTTTTATTTCATCTTTTCCCTATTCATCATGTCAATATTATTTAAAATTTAATTCATAAACACCAAAATTTATTATCATCCCATAATATATTAATTATTAGTGTAAATTAAATTATCCCTAATTTGTTTCCTAAAGTTCATGAAGGATGGAGAAAAATATATGAATAAAAAGGGGTCTAACCCATCTCCCCTGACCCTCAGATCACACACCACCCATTTCTAAATCTGGATCCACTAGCCATGGCTCACAGTGTATCTTATGATGTCCATATGACCATCTACCCACTATATCTCTCTCTCTCTATCCACCTATTTTATTTTTATCTCTTTTAAAGTACAATAAATCCATACCAAGGGTTAGATATTGAAAATAGTGGAATGATAAACTTTTGTAGGCATTAGTGGAAATGGGGGATGGTGGTGTGAAGAAAGAACAATTCAAAAGTGGTTCCCTGAGTTCCCTATGGTGAACATGGCATTTAGTGGAGATAGTAATGTGGCATGATAAGGTGGGGAAGGAATAACAGTAGTGAGGATACTATGCATTAGTGAAGAGGGGTTCACTTAATGGTCATCAGAACTGAAAGAGGTGGTAGTAAATCAATTCACCATAAAATAAAATTTTGGGAGTATTATTGGTAATGTTTTCTCCCCAAATTGTATAATCCAACAAGAATAGATGCCGAATTTCCCACAATTTATTGGGAATTGGAATAGTTATTTAGTGAACATATCATTTCAGTAAACTGAGTACACCCAACCCTCCTTAGTATGGGTTGACCTAGAATGTTTTCTGAGCCTATTGGGTGACCCACCCACATGACCGAGAAGATTCTAGAGCTCGAAACAAGTTTATACAACCCAATCATGGGAGAGCGGTGTACCCTCTCCCCCTAAAAATTTCCATATGGTGTTATTGAGGGCTTCCACATGACCCACTTCATCTTGTGTGGGGATTTTTTTCATATATTATTTTTCATGTAGTGTTTTTTGGGAAAATAATAACTTAGGATTATTGGTTTTCAATTTAGATCAAAATAGAAGAGAATATTTGGTAATTTGGGGCTATTTTAATGTGAGATTGGTAGTTTTATTATATAACTACATTAATTAAGTAACTGGTACTAGGAATAGAAATCATAGAAATCATAGGATTATAAACCACAATAGTATGTTTATGTCATGGTGTGGGTCCCCTATATTCATCCAAGATTTTGGTACGCCCCCAAATATGTGGGGTGTCTGTCCTCCATAATGTCAGGGGGTGTGTACCCCCTACCACATAGACAACGTGTATTTCTCACATACACAACTAAAATAATTTTATACTCCCTTGTTTACTCAGGGAATTATTACTTGATCCTTGAAGTAGGTACCCTTCTTCTATTTTTTTCTTATTGAAGATACATGGGACCTATATTTCATTTCTTTAGAGGTGATGTGGGTTTGATCATTGCTAGGTAGTTATGATATTAAGGGTAATTACTCCTTTGACTTATATTTAACAATGTTAATGGTGTGTGTTCCCCTATGGTTTTTTATAATGGTTAGTTATTTATTATGGAGGGTAAGGTGTAATTTTCCCTTTAATTTCATGCATTCTTTTGTGAGGGGGGGGGGGTCCTCCTTTATGGTTTCTAATGGAAATAAGGATGTTAGATAGGTTCCTAAGATCATATTCTTCAAAAATTACTACTTCTCAATGAACCCTTTGATTATATTGAGGGGTAATGTACACTTGGGATATCAACATTATACATTTTTTTATTTACATTTTCTTCTAGTATGCCAAGATTTTCATGAGATATAACATTATTGTATTATGGGTTAGATGAATAAAATTTGATTTCAACCCTATAGATTGTTATATTCGAAAAAATATATATCATTCCATATATTCATCCATATAACTTTTCCCTACAAATGTTTGAGATGGCGTATTTATTTAACTTAATTTTTGATTTCAGAGTTTCCTAATTATTATGTTTATACTCACTGCTACACAATATAGTCTCCCACATATGATGCGTCTATCAATTTAATTAATAGTTTATAGTTTCTCTTAATGGACATGTAGTTGGTGAGGATTTCTCAGAGTATACTTTTGTATATTATTGTAGACTCATGGAGAAACCTAGTGGTTCATGATCATATCGATGACTATTGTGGGTAGATATTGATCAATAAGTTCATGAAATGAGGGGGAGCTTCCAAAATCTTATTTATCACATATTTAAAGTCTTATGAAATGTACAGTTATTTTTTATTTAATTTTATGGGATTTTACTTATATTTTATGTATCATGGTTATATTTTAAAAATCATATTTATATATATATATATATACTCATTTTTGGTGTTAATGATTTTTTGTATTAATTGAAGATATGAGTTTACTATATGTTGACATAGACTAAAGCCTCTAATATTTAGTGACCTATATTATCAGTGATTTTCATCATCCCTTGGACTATTATAAGAAATATTGGGTTGTAAAATCAACGAATTAATGGCCTGTAAGGGCTTATTATTGGCCCAGGAGGGGCTCGAATGGGTCTGGTCATGTCAGAGTAGTATAAGATCAATTGTTTCCTAGAGATAGTTTTTGGAGTTAGTATTCATGTGAGGAATCACTTGGGAATTTAGGTAAATAATTTTATTGGGGACTTAATTTTGGTTATTAGACCCAAAATAAAAATATAGGTGAGGCCAATGTTGTTTACATTCACTAGGATTCTGATAACATGTTACTCATCCCATATCTATAAGATATACTTTTAGGGAGTAATCAAGTTTTTATATATAACATATAACAATAAATTTTTATCTTTCATGTCCTCCTGATGTTATCTCATTCTGTTATTCTATAATTATTATTGTTTCATCCTATACAATGAGGGTTCTTACCCACTGATGTCCTACTTGTTTAAAATGGTAGGGTCATGATTGAACCATTCCTGTAGTTGGGCCACCCATCACCAATTACTAGATAATGAGGTGTTGTTTCATAATCTCAGTTGAGTGATATACTTTATCCATTACCTAGAGATATTACTCTCCAATTCATAATTAGTAGGTTATTTTTTTTTAAAATCTAATGGTAGTTCTTACTGCGTTTCATGGGACTATCCATAGGATGGATATATTGCATGTGTTCTGAATATAGAGGATATAAGTGTTTGTAAGGATACACTAATCGCTAGGTGATAGTGTTTTGGATGAATTTTAATTTTTTTTCTATATAATTTGAACCCTTACATACAAGATGTATATCTCACTATTAAGATACCTATATATTGTTATGAACCGTTAATTAAATGGTGTTTTTATGAACAGATATACGGTCTTCTCTATTCTGGTTGGAGTTTGAGACCTTATTCACAAATGAGTTTTAATTATGGATGTGGGAACCATCATAGTGTAACTTGAAGATTTCCTAGTATTCTTTGTGGCCCAAATACCTTTTGAGGGGTTTCATTAATTTTTTTCATGAATTTTGAAATTATTACTTCGGGTGGAGAATCTGGAAGATGAGTTGTAACGTTTTTGTTGTGTTTCCATATAAAACCACATATTTTAGATACCCCCATGCTATAATTTGTACATTCTGGGTTTTTGGTAGGGATACAACTTGTATTTAGATCTGGCTATAATTTTTCCTCAATATAGCCTTACCAATGTAGTGGATGAGTCTTTACATTGAATATATCATATAAATCAGATATTTTATTATTAATTTTAGTGGTTTAGTAGGTATTCATTTTGGAATGGAAGTGAGTGGTGTAAGAATATATAGAGTTATATGATGCCACAATACTCTCCCATCAGCACCACTGTCAATTAGTTCAAATTAGGTGTGAAATACTGATAGTCGGAATTATAGTAAGATGAACAAAGTGGATGGAAATAATCATGCATCAATGGATGACATTTTATGCAAGATTAATTTACTAAAATTTTGGGTCTTCATAAAATATAGTGCATGCATGAGTTATTATTTCAGCATTAAATGCTATCGAGTTGTAGATTCCAATGGGATCCCAAGACAAACCCTTATAAGCTAGATAGTTTCTAGTAATGGTGGACAAATTTCACTCAGTCCTTCAACTAATGTTTGTTTGTATTTAGTGGATAATGTTTTATTTTATATAATTATTTCATGTAATGTATTAGATCTAGTACTACATACATTATTACTAATTGGATACCATTTCTATTATTACAATGTTAATTATAGTTGTGTATGTTTACGGAGATCCACCCACAACAGACATTGGAATTCACTCACGCATGATGACTTGATCCCACCCTTGACGAGTTAAAGTCATCTTCCCATTAGATGGTAATCATGGATTTATGTACCATGGTCATAGGTAATAGTTATATTCATTTGAATGTAGATAAATGTATTAGTTTTTTCAATAGGTGGCCCATGGTTGTCCCTCACTGGTAAACAATTATGTACATTAGCATGCACTCAAAATATGGCTTCAAGGATTACTAGGTAAACTAATGAAAACACAGCAAATTCAAGGAACATATGGACTTAGTAATTAGCTACATCAGTTCAAGAAAGATCCTATTGTGTATTTATAGAATCTCCCCAATCCTACCATGAGAGTATCATTTGTGTAATAAAAATATATTTCTTGAGTTATTGATTCATGGATTAGTTATTACACATCATTAAACTAAAACCATATTGTATGATTAGATTATATTGGTGTATTAGTGGCGTGGTGGTTTTTTATCTTAGTACTATATAACTTTTACAAGTGATTAATGATGCAAAAGAGTATATAAGTTTATAGAAAATGATTATTTATGGGAAGGGAGGCATTCCTCATATTGGAAAGATAGTGGTATCCCCATACACTTCCCTTGTGTGATAGAGGTCTACAGTTGTAATTTTAATATAATGGTTATTTATTGTCGGTTATTCCCAATTAATGTACCTAAATATGGGGATCATGTTCTCTATATCCAAAATTGGATAGAGGATTTCTCATAGTGGTTGTATCAAATATCATACTAGGAATACTAATTTCAAACTACCCTATTAGTCTTTTACCCTCAATATGGTGTATTGGGTTGATTATTTCAGATGTTCCCATCACTTGATAACTATTTCTATGCAGTGGATTAGAATGTATCCTTGAGTGTTTTTTATTGATTCTAGTTTAGAGGGTGATACCTTGGAATCAAAATTTTATAGAGAAGTTCAATGTAAATGGTCAATACCATGTGCTTCATATTGTGGTGGATTGGGAAAACTGATAGTAAATGGTATATTTATGAGTTGTTTTATGAGGTTGATATTTATACTGGTTTTCCCTTAAATATATTTTTAAAGAGGTATGAAAACAACACTATATTTTTTTCTAAAGTGGATTTCCACCTACTAGATATCGATATGTGGATGGATAATTAATATGAATGTTTTTGAAGATATTTGGGAAGAATTGTCTTGTTTTCTTAGTTCGGTATGAAAGATACATTGGTGTTGGTTCCAAAATTATATTATATGATAGATAATATAACATAGGTCTAGGGGAGCGTGAAAATATTCATCTCTTCGTGTGTTAGTGGTAAATCATATAAATAACTCAGTGGTGGAGTATGATGTACATGGGTTTCACTCATATGATTACCATCATGAATTCTCCTTAAATATGGGTTGAAGATAAATGTAATCAATGATAAACATATGGATCGACTATTTTTTAATTTATGACGGTGGTTTGTGGATTCACATCATCCCATGTGGTGGGATGAACTTTTGATGAGAAAAGGTTTTTGGGTGCTGAGGCTCGGAATGCCTCAGATAGAAAATATTTGTGTTTCCATTATGGTATTTCTTCAATGTAAGATGGGGCAGGAAGACTTTGAAATGGGAGAAAATGTTTCCTTATAGGGTAGTTGTGTACTAAATTTTTTCAGGGATCGTTCATCAAAATATGAAGAATGTTTGTGTGAAGGTACATTGTTTTGTGAGAATCCTTATTGAGCAGCCCATTTTTTCCTTTTCAAGGAACAAAATGTTCAAGGTCGGGTTGATGATTCAACCTGAATTTTTTTTGGATTGAGCCTTAAAATATTTATAATAGTACATTTATGGTCAGTCATTGATAAGGATCTTTTATTTTGATGTTGCAGAGCTTTATAAAAATAAATTTAAAATAATATCTATTTTTTAGTGTGATAAAACAATTTAATGAATTTTTTTAAATTCCTCCTAAATGGAGTATTATATGGGAAAATATATATTTTGGTTTGTCTAAAAATTTATTTTTTCCCTATGATTTGTTTAAAATTCATTCAAACCATGGCCCTCAATATTGGATAGTTGGGGTGGATTTAAATAATTAATTTAGATGAGTGAATTAATTTATTTATTAATAAATATAAACCATAAATCTTGTTTAATAATCTTAAGAAACCTCTCCCTCCTTGGTTATTGTTCGTAAATCCTATATTAAGAGTTAGATGAGGAGATCCATCGATGATGAGAATGTATCAACCTCATATCGATGGAGTGAGGCCCAATCAACAATGGCATCAAAGACCCAATCAAGCAGTGATGATGGAAAAAATCAAGGGGTTTTTAATAAGAAAATTTGGTGGTCACTATTCCATTAGGTGGGCTTTTATATTAGTAATTTTCATAATTCTTCTTGTTAATTTTTTTACTTTCACTAAATCCTTGAATCTTGTTATTGATTCTCGGTCATTGTGTAATGAATTTTTATGCAGGAATAAATTATCCAAATCTTTTACATTAATATGTCTAATGAAAAATGGTGGATCCAAATAATGGGAGCTTCAACAACTCTCCCTTGGTACTCATATTCTTTACCCCCCTTTTCATGATCCTGAGCTACTGGCCTTGGTCAATAGCACATACCATGATTTCCATAGAAACAAATTACCACTCTCCCTATCCCACTCATTTTTGTAATGGAATGTGGAAGGATTTTATATTTTTTATTGACTCGTGGTGGTGGGGTAGTGTGAACTCTATACATATTATAGATATAATGGGAGAAAATGGTGTGAAGGTTGACCAGTGTAGTGGTGTTGGTAGGTGGTTATGAATGTGGCCCCAACACATGGAATAGTTATTAAGTAATAGTGATAAGTAATTAAGTCATTTTTGATGGGGGGACATGAGAGCGGTGAAGATAAAAGTAGGTTATGATGGTCGATTGAGACATTGTTATATGAATAGAAGTGAGTTTAGAAATTTTTATTTACAGACACAATAATTTTATACATTGTGATAAATTGGTTCCAAACCAATCATGCAGAGGGTAGTGAAGTGGTGAGCGAAGCCGGTTCGAACCCCGTTAGTTTGAGTGTTATATGGCCCACAATATCTATGTTGACCAAGTCTATGGGCCCATACCATAACATGACTCAACAATATCATTGGATGGGTATAAGATACCAATAATGGATTACTTAATACAGCATATATAGAGGTGGAATGTGGGTGCAACATGCAATATAGAACTCTTAGGATAACCACATATCTTTCATCTACTTGTGTGTAGACGTTTTAAAAGATTATTCACCATGTTTCATCCTTGGGTAAATTTATACCCTATCTAGAGTGTTTTTCATGTATACCATTATTTTGCGGTTTGATTGATCAGCTAATGAAATTTTGAAGGAATGATGGGTTGTTTTATGATTTATCTATGTAGGGATGTAAATAAAGATATGATGTGGGTATCAAATCATTATCAGTGTTATAACTCCCATAGTGGAATGTTTATATTAGGTAATTTGTTTCCTATATTCATTTTTATGTTCTCTTCTACTCCAATAACATGAGGCACAAGTCCTCTTTTTCAGTGTGGGTTTGATACCTCGTCGGTTATGATCAGGTGAAAATATCCCATACACAACTAATAGAGTTCATTTAACCCCCACATACTCAAGTAGTGGGTCCTATGTAATTTGAGTAGGAACTGTACCTCATCTACTGTATTCTAATCAATGATTCTTGTTTCTTGCACTAACATTTCTAATAGGTTACATGGGTTTTCTCATTGTGGGGTAGTTATGATGGAAGGGTTTAGAAATCCCTTTAATGATATCTATCCCGGGCTAAGGTCTATGGTTCCTTATAAGTTTTTAGAATTGTGACTCAGTGTTTATAGATGGTGAACTATGGTACTCCCTTGTTTACAACACATGCCTCAGTTAAAAGTGTGTCCTTGTTTATAGTTTCTAATGGAGATGATAATTTTGGATAGGTTTAGTGAATTATATGCTTCATGATTTATGAAAAATCGACACCCCATAGATTCCTTTGATGTTTTTTCACAACAAGGTTATAGAATTCATAATTTATGGTATTTTTAGTTATATAATAATCCCTAGTTTCTCATGAGATACGACCTTTGAGAATTACATCTTAGAGGAATGTAAATTATTTTCATCCTTATATATTCATGTGGTACAACATTTAAAGATCACCCCTATGAATCATATTGGTTACTTTTCTATATAAATGTTTGTGAAAACTTTTTTCCATCTTTGTAGTTTCAGGGGATCCAATTGATTATGTTTACGCTCACCTATACACAGGCTTTGAACACACAAATTTTTTGTCTATGTAGTTACTTCATGGTTTAGAGATGGTCTTGTTAGATATGAAGATGGTGTGTAATGTTCAAAATAACATGCGGTTACTCTTGGAAATTCATGATGGTTTATGGTTTTTTAATTAAGGTAGTAATTGTGGCATCTTGAGTTTATCTAAGAGTTTACACAATGAGTAGGGGATTCCCATTGTCTTATCTATATTGGATTTAGAGCCTTATTGAATGTACATTTCCATTGGTTTTTCCACTATTTAATTGTTCTTATATTTGATTTATCATTGATGTGTTGTAAATAGATCAATTTTCTATATTTATACACACACACATTATTGGTGTTGTTTTTTATGCATTGGACATATGTGTTTGTTCTAGGTCAAAGTAGGTTTAGGTCTCCCATATTGTGTAATATTACTACTTGATTATAGTCACCAAATCCTAAAACTTTAGAGGTATACTTGGGATGGTACACCCATGTTAATTCTAGCTTGGGCGGGAGCCATGTGGGTTCATTCGTGTTAAATGTTTTTCACTAGCAATCAAAGGAATTTTTAGGGAGAAATTTAGCATTTAATGAATCATTAAAATAAAATAAAACATAATTAGAGTAATAATATTAAATGATGGAAACTAAAATCAAACATCAAGACATAAACTCAAAAATAAATTCCAATAATTCTCATTGTTTCATAGAAACAAAGAAGGTATAAAACATAACTATAGTATATGTATAATATAGTATTATATTGTAACTAAACAAAATAAATTCAAAAAATAAACCCCTATAAAAAATAGTCAAACACATCTAGATGTAATCATAAGGATTCGAGTCATCAAATACTAACTATACATTGTCTATTCCCTTAAATTTATGAACATGATGGAAATATTAATTTTTGTGAAATGTAAACATACTCACTATGAGAAATAAATCTTAGTAGGATGCCACAAGATATCTCAAATTTATCATAGATCATAGAATACTTATATGTGTATTATGAAATATAATTCTATAAATTTTGGTTTAACATAAAAATACCTAAAACATCATAGAGTATATACCAAGCCACTTTGACCATATAATTTACTTAATTTGGAAAATACTAGTGAAAAATTGATGTATATATAAAATAATTCATAGTCAAACACATATAATAATCACTATCATAACCAATCGTATGTTCATATCTCATCATTCCAATCATATGGAATAATCTAGTAAAATATTAAACCCATCATCATCCAAATACATGGAATGTGTCCCTTATAAAGAAACTCTTAACATATCAAAACACATTTCTCAACTTTATACTATCAAACTCATGTTATAGATAAACCAATAGAATATTTTAGTATAGTTAAAATAATAGCATAGCAAAAAACCGTAGTGTATATCATCCCAACCTAACAAATATATTAAGAAAACTCACAGGAAATACAAACACTTGGCTATCACATCGTTTATGTCTAATATTTCCCAAAAACACAACCATACAAATATTCTTTTCAAAACAACCTAAAAACTATCATAATTACATAATATCATTAGAAATTTTTTTATTATAATTCATTACAGAAATTTATGTATTTAATAATCATTTATTACACAAGAACCCATATAAAATTAATAATGCATTATTTTACAAAAAAGATCACCTTCTATTTATCATCATAATTTTTTACACATTAATGATTCCAATAACCCTCTTTATTTATTCAAAAATACTAGTCATTAATATCATAAAATTTCAATGCATTAAATCACCCCACATTAATTAAAAATTTAAGTTAAATCATTTCACGAACAAATAATTAAATTTTAATTCTTGTGAAGTCTCATTTACATGTTTAAATAAATGATTTAAATTCATAAAAGTCTTTTATAAATCAATATCTGTTAAATAATACCCCATATCACAACTCATAATTTAATTCCAAAAATTACAATAACAAATAACATTGTAAATCTCAATTTAATAACTCTTTAATACATTAAAAATAACCATACACCATTTAAAATAATAAATGGTTTTATAACATATAATGATTATTTAATAAATCATCACCAATTATTTTCATAATATATAATATTATTTTCTACAAATAAATTCATCAATTAATATTCTCTTTCATTATAGAGTATTAGTCCATTTCTAAAATAATTTTTTCCAAAGGAATAAGAATCTCTTTTTTATTTTAACAAATATTCATGATTAAATTTCTTGTGAAAATTATGAACTAATTAAAAATAATATATATAATTCTTTTTTATTTGAATTGGATTCATTATTAAAAAGAACAGACCACAAAGCATAAAAATCACTCATCATATTTTAAAATGTTTTTTTATTAAATTAAAAGTGCATATCAGGGAATGATTTACGACATAGTGATTAATCATAAAATAGAATAGTAAATAGAAGTTGATAACTTATAAAGTCAATATAAATCAAATATTTTCCCAAATTTACTAACACTGACATACTTGGTGTGTTGTGATTATATAAAAAAGGATAACTTATCCAAGATTGAATAAGGGATTTATAGATAATTTAGGGAATGTAATGTCAATATTATTGTTCATCTAGGACCCAAAAAGCATTAAAAGTTCTAAATAATGGAATAGAAATGACCATAAACCCCCCACATGATGAGTAGTGATTATTGTCATGACAATCAAGAAAACTCCAAAGATATTACCAGTTATAAATTAAATCACAACTAGGGAGAACTATTTCAAATCATGTTTGATCATATTGAGAAATCCATAATCCATATATTTACCCCCTCTCTAAATAGTCTATTTTCTAGGAATGAGTATTGAGTTATGGACTTGAAAGCCCAATCACATATAATTTCTCAAGTCATATATCATAACCCCTATGTTTTCCAATAATAGTAATAAATGATAACATTACAATACCAATAATATCCCACCAGATTTTAATAAAAGATAATAACCTATAATAATACAATTATCCCAAATAACCTAAAAATATAATAAAAACTACAACCGACAACATTAATATAATAAATTTTTTTTAGAAATTAATCAAAATCGTGAATCCTCAATAAATCCAAAACCCTATGATTTTATATACAAATAAATGGAAACAATTTTTCCATTAACCCCATATTTTTAGTGAAATCAAAAACACAACCCTTCATAACAAAATAAGTTTTCAAACCCACCATTAAAAATCATTTAAATATATATTTTTTCAAATCCCCAACATGGTAAATAATCAAGATAAATATCAAAACCATTTTCTTAGTATTTAATATTTTACCAAATAAATATTTGAAATCCATATTCAAATATTTATCCAAAATCCAAAAATTAGTTAATAATATTTATAAATACAACAAAAATTCACATAATTATTTCCCAAGATATCAATTCCTCAGATCTACATGCTATGTTGTAATTTCCTTGGGATTATATATGTATCTATGATGACTATCATAATAAGATGAAACATGAATCTCTATCATAAATAATCTTCTATATATCATCATTTACTAATTGAATAAAATAATTTACTCTCATGTGAAATTTTGCAGAACTTTATTAAATTTTATATGACCCATGAACCATTGTGGAATGAACAATGTATTATGACATGCTACCCATATTACTCTCTATACTAGTGTTTTTGTAATTTTAGGAGTGGAAACCCCCTTTTGAAACATGGAACAACCCAATGTAACTCTATATTCCTGAATTAAATAAGAATATATATCCATAAGAGAAATATATATAGTGAAATAACCATTTTCTATTATGGGATGATCCCTTTTGAATTTCTTAAATTCATTCTATAACACTCTAACCATAAATTCATTATAATTATAAGTTATATTGACATTGAAACATTTTTGAACATTTTGAATAATTTATTTAAATATTTTATGATAATCCTACGCATATACTATGATAATTTTGACAAATTTTCTATCCTCTAATCATTATTTTTGAAACAACGTCTATTTAATGTATGAAATTTATTTTAATAATTCATATGCGGTGGATAACTTTTCATACATATAATTCTTATATAAAATGATAATTTTATTATTTAGTTAGGGTAAATTATTATTTTATAAAATAAAAGTACTTATAATGCATAAAAAGATAGCTAAATGAGTAATAATAATGAAAATTATAAGGGGAATAAAACAATATATGAATAAAAATACTATGAGCTTGAAATTTTCATCATTATGGTCTCCTATAATGATCATACTTCTAAATATAATTATGAAAATAATTAAATTCATTTTAATATTATAATATATCTTTCTGTTAATTAAATTAATGATTTAATATAAGTATATAAGGCTATATATAGTAATTTAAAAGGGAATAACGGTCATTATATGATTGATGGATATATGGTCATTGGGTATATATTAATCAATTTACTAACCTTTTAAAAAATAGATATAACAAATCGATATATTAATAATAATATTTTTTTATATTTATTTAACCTGAAATAAATTATTCCTGAATAAAATAGAAATATAATAATTTATTGGTATAAATACATTTGTATTCGATAAATGAGTATTTTTAAAATTTATAGATGTTTATATTTAAAAAATTAAATCTATTACATTTAAATATTTATTTTAGTTAAATTTTTTATTTACAAATATAATTTTACTAATTAAAATGCATTGAATTACTAGTAATTGTATGAAATACGAAAAAATTAATTTAATTTTTAAAGCTTTATAATTCACAAAAAAAATTCTAGAATTTTGAATTTTTTAAAGATAATTTTTATTTCACATTTAGATTCATCATGTAAAAATTATATAATATGGTTCATTTCATTTTTTGATAAAAATGATACTAATGAAAATAAGTTTTTTATGACTATAAATGGTAAAGTAAGGTAAAATTTTAAACTATGATGAATAGTGACAAAGTACCCATAAATATTTTGAAAAATATAAGTGTATGAGGAGATAAAAAAATCATTATTTTTCTAATATTGAGCCTCTTTCCTTAAAAACTTTCATCCCTTTTTCATTAAGTAATGGGTATTGGAAAATATTTCACTCACACATATCTATAGGAGGACCTTTCCTCCAACTATTTTGAATGACACATAAAATTCAATTTCTTCTCCAATATCATCCTAAATTCAATCCAAAATAATCAAATCCCATATTTTAAATCCCCTAGTATCAGGATGATTCCTAAAATCCTGTAAAACCCATTAAAGATTACAATAGAGTTCATGGTTTTATTTAGTAACTACACCTTCTATTTATTTTTTATTTTTTATTTCATAAACCCAATAATTAAATATTATATATCAATTTTATATAATATCAATAATATAATTATAATAAAAATATTGTGTAATTTTAATGAAATAATTTCATACTCATTCGTTAAATTATATATTTTCCAAGTGTGTTTCAGTTTAACCACAAGCATGAATGATGCTTTAATATTTTAATTTTGAATGATTATAAAAAACTAAATTCATGTAACACGTGTTAAAAATAATTAATTTTATTTACTTTTTAAATTTAATATGTGTAAAATACTAAAGTATATTTTTCTGTAAAATAACATCTTTTGATTGATTAAATAATAACATAAAAGTTAAAAAATTATTTTTCCTTTATAATCCATAACCGTAACATCTATAAAATAATTATAGGACTACATAAAATTATCAAAAATATCTACATGATTTCTTCTACCACTATATAGGTTACAAATATGTGATTAATGATCAATAACAATGATCCATATACCAAATCAATTGTGGAACAATTTGAACAAGAAACACCTGATGATTAATATTACCAATGAATTATTATTTAATTCATAATAAAAAATATAAAAGATTTATATTAAGAAAAATAAATATAAATATGGTTCTAATATATATGAATAATTAACCTTTGTTTATTATACAGTAATTTAGAGTTCATTTGAGTAAGCATAAATATAAGGGAAATTTTTTCGTGAATCAATCTTCTGTTATTGATTCATACTCATTCCTCTTTAGATACATTATTTTATATTTGTTATATTCAAAAAATTTATTTTATTATATTTCTTTTATTCTTTTTCTATTTTTATATTAAATTTTATTATTATAATCACCATTATAATTGATTCATTCTCATTAAAATATGTAGTAGTAAAGTATAATTTTCACCCTCTATTTTGGGTATTTTTTTTCTATATCCTTGTTGTTTCTCACCACAAATATTTTTTATTCTAAAAATTAAATATGTATTAACTTATTTTAATATTATATTAATCTTTAAATTTATTTATAATTTAATTTAATTTCTCTCTTATCAATGATAATTACTTCAAACAACTATGAAAATTCAAAAAAGTAATTATTTAAACCTATTTCCTCTATTTCATTCCATGTTTAATCTAATTTGACAAGATTTATTTTAGAAAATCCATTATTTTAAATTTTTGTAATAAAAATTCCTATTTAATATTTTTTTATATCATTTTCAAACTTATTTTAAGGTGACATATATTTTGGTTTTTATACAAATGATTCTAAAATGGTAAAAAACACTTTTCATGATATCAATTTTATTTTATTTATTCCTTTGAAAAAAATTCTCTATAACTAATAAATTTTATGTATCAACCTAGAAATTATCTATTGTTACTATTATTTTGAGTGACATAATTGTAGGTATCATCTCATCCAATTCATAATTTGTTCATAGGTGGTACCTAATGAAAATGTCAAAAAAAAACCCCGTTTTATTTCGATAGTTTATCAGGTTAGGACTCTAAGGTATGAATATTTTTTCTAATGGAACGTATATATATGTGTTTTCTAATTATGTTATGTGTATTAATAAAATAATATCTTCATATTAGTTATTTTTAAAGTATATAACTCATGAGAATAAATGTATAGAGCGTAGGCGGTTACTCTTGTCCATGATGTTATGTATACAAAGCATATGGTTATCTTTGTATATTATGTTTGGATGTCCTTGGAAGAGAACATTGAGATTTGTTGTCATTTTTTATTCTTAATCATATTCCACATTCCTATGTCATGTAACCATGGATTATGATTATTTTTTTGTCCTTATATTATTTTATATGTTATTATTTTCTTATGATCGTTTTGATATTTTATATTATTTTTCATTGATATTTGATTATGATATCGTATCACATGTATCCTCTCAAGTCTTCACGATCATATTCCATTAGTCATTTAATTTCTACCATGTTCATATTTTCTCACATGTTTATGATCATATAATAATTCCTCTATAAATCATTTATATGTTCCCACTTACTATGTGATTTAGATCACACATTGATTATGTTTTACATTTCCCTAGGTAATTAAAACTAAGATTATGTATGGTGTTTCTAGAATAGAATCGAGTGTGAGGTGACTTTATTATATGAATATATATTATGTTGAAAACTAATATTTTTTTGATGTTAATCTCCAAATAACCAAACATTTGGGTTTAGAGAGTGTTATTTAATCCTAAGATGCAATTTATAATTATGTAAAATGCTATAAATTATATTTTTTCATGATTCGGTTATTTTATTTAGTTTAAATGGAGTTTATTTAATTTGTTGGATTATGTTAAGAATTAAAATAGGATAAAACATAAAGATAAAATAGTATAAACTAAAACTATCATAAGTTTAACCTAATATTTCATATGATAAAAATATATATATTAATTTTTAATATTCATATTATTGTTACTGTATTGTGTATATTATTCACACTAAAAAAATTGTTTTAGAAAATAATGGGAACCATCATTATAAAAATAATGGGGTGATAGGTATTCATATTATCCATTCAAAAATCATGTAAATGTAATTATGTTATTTCTATTTTCATTCCATAATTTCATAAATTATTACTAAGATTATTGATTCACCACCACAAAGATTGCATATTGAGTTATCAAGGAAAACACCTTATGGTGAAATGATTGATTTGTATAAATTTTTTCAAAGTGTGGTTTGTGGAATGATACTCTTTACAAATAAAATTTGTTTTGGACCTTTATATATATATATATATCTCATATATATTATCAAAATATGGAAATATCATTTCATATCAAAAATCATCACATTATCATATAACTATGAAAGGATTATTGTGAACATACATTGAAAACTAATTCCTTAATATAGGTCTATATTCCTAATAATAAAGTATTTTTTTCTAAAATGGTTAAGGGGAAACACACTATTAATGTTATTCAAATTATTTGAGAATATATCAATTTATTTCCCAGATAGTTTTTTAGTCTTTCCTAGACCATGAGGTAGAGTTTTTAATTGAACTTATTCCAATTTATATGCTTATATCAAAGAGTCCTTACATAATGTCCACCATTTAGTTGAGAGAATTGACAAATAAACAACAAGAGAATTTTGATAAGGGTTTTATATACCCCAGGTGCTTCACTATGGGGTGCAACAATTCTATTTGTTAACAATAATAATCTATATTTATATTGATTAGAATGATATTAAATTGGTCATAATCGAGATTAATTATCCTCTACAAATTATTGATAACCATTTCATCTACTTATAGGGAATCAATAATTGATAAATGTGCATATCTGATCGAGATATCATAAATTAATAATCCAAAGGGAGTATATACTCAACACTAATTTTCATTAAAGTTATAGAAAATATTAATTCATAGTGATTCATTTTGAACTTATAAATTCCAAGTTTTTCTTCATGGATATTATCAGAATGAATTTTAGTTATTTTCCTAGATAAATGTAAGTTAATATTTTTATATTATTTCATCATATAATATAAGAGAAATGAAAAACATTATTAATTTTTTTTTATTTTGATGATGAATTTAACAAATAAGAAATTAAATTTTCAATTAAATAAGTGTGAAAATTTTGAATATAAAGCATCCTTATTGGGTTATATAACCGAAACCAATGTATATTTGTGAATACTTCAATGATAATGGTGATTAAGGAATGGCCTAGACCAATATATCTAACATATATCTATATTTTTCCTATATTTTTTTGATATGATCAACTCTTTTAGAGAAATTTCTCATGATTTTAAAATCCAAAAACCATGTTAACACTCAATGGTATTAAGTTTCTCTTGATGAAATAATATAAATACATCTTCACTAAGATTGTGAAATGGATATTCATTATACCTATACTAATATTTCCCTAGAGTTGATAACGATTTGTAATTTATTGAATTGAATTAATGAAGGTATGGGTTTTTATTCATAGAAATGAAAAATTTAATACCTTATGCATCATGTTAATTAATGTCCCAAGAAAAAAATTACCCGATGAAAGTTCTAGAGTTAGAAGCAATGATATTTGAATTAAATATTTAGATTGATTATCATTATAGATAGAATTTTAAAATAAATAAATATTTATTTATTTATTTATAACAAGATATTAAATAATATATTCAATTTGAATATGTTAAATATGTTCCAATGTATATGTCTAGAGATGATCATGGATTATGATAAATCAATACATTATCATTCTACGAAGAAAAAAAGAGTCATTGATACTCTATATAGAAAGCATCATGTTTTCTTATCCATGATAAGGATTTAATGATACCAAACATTCAAGGATATATAAATTATATACATTGAATTCATATGGTAAAATATAAAATTATATCTCTCCAAAATGATTTAATAAAAATTTATCCAATTTAATATCATAGAAGAATTAAAAAATGATATGTAACTAATGGAAAATGTGGTAAATATTCTACCATTTATCCTTCCCAAAGATGGAACTATATGATGTGGAATATAAATATGTGTCACATAAACTCAAGAGTTAATGACTGTAGTTGTAACACCGAGAAATTTTATGAGAAAGATTCTTTTTAATTTTATTAATTTATTTTGTTGTACGCTACACCAATATTAGCTTTCACTATACACAACACCGTATTAGCTTGCAGTATACGCAACATTATTATTAGCTTGTTTTATGCTCAATTTCACGTTCTTTTGGTAGAATTTAACACTTGATATAAATTTTGTTCAATGAAATGATATTATATTATGTCAAACACAACACCAAAAGATTCTTTCATGCAACATTGACATATCTTGTGTTACACACAAAAGCGACCTTCCTCGATGGATTGTGTTATACGCAATACCAGGTTTCAATAAACAACAATATATTATAATAAATTTATGAACTAGATTTTATGAATATTATTAACCATATTTTGAATTTTATAACATTATGATTCATCTTACATATTTTCTAGAATATGGTATTAGAACAAAATTAATTTTTCGAATAAAAGAATTATTTTTAAAAAATGCAGTTTTATCACCATTTGATGGCGCGGCCATTTTAAATATAATTTTTTGCATGTTTATAAGTTCAATTTTACAAATTAAGATTTTTATTTTTAATTAGGATATAAAATTTTATGTTAGATAAAATTTTGTCATTATTTTGCTAACCTTCATATTTTGATGAATAGTAAAAATATGCTAAATTTTAATTGAAAACAACTTCATTCATCAAGATAATTTATATGGTCAAATTAAAATATTTAATGGTTTTAAAGTATAAATAGATTATAGATTTACCATTTAATATAATTTATGTCATTATCATTAATTTTACATTAAATTCATAGGAAAAAACATTTCAATCTTTTTCAATGTTTTAAATTCAAAAACCTGTTTTATCAACAATGAGATTGATTTTAAATTAATTACTGAATCTTCTATGTTTTGAATTTGGAAAAAATGGATTAAAAATTTAGAATAAGTAGGTTCAAATTATGTTAATAGGATACTTTTATTTTTGACCGTTATGAATAGTATCTGCGGTAAATTTTATTTACCATAGTTAATGGTAAATCGGGTAATTAAGGGAAAAAATAATATTATAAAATTAATCTAACACTTTTGTTACTATAATTGGATGCTTATATATCATCCAAAAAAATAATTGCGCTGAAATTTTATCTATTGAAATCCTATTGGATTATATTAAGACTTTTAATTTATTTTATTTATAGGAAAGTGAAATGTGTATCACTCCAACATTAATAATTAAATTATTATTAATATAGGGTTAAATGGAATATAAATTAAATTATAATTACTCCTTTGAAATCATAAATATTTTTCTTTATCATGGTAATTTATTTGTAATTTTTAAGAAATTTATAATTACCTAAATATATTATACATTAATGATGCAGAAATTATTTATTTAGTGAAAAATTAATTATATTGTTTTTATTAAAATAATAATACCCATAAAAAGGACCAAAAACTTGACAAAAACTTATTGGTCGAGTATATATACACCATAATCATCCAACTGTATACTTTTTGACTATTGGGATCCTTATAAAATAGATTATCACATTTATATTATTTTATTTTAAATGATGTCAAAGTTTCCACCTTCATAATTTTGTAAACATATCATTTTAAACGTTGGGTGTTTTAGAAGATAAATTTGACTAAAAGTATTATAATTAAATATATTTGATTTATCTTTATCATAGTATTTTATTTTTAATTTTCATGCAACAATTAATTATATTAAATAATCATACAAAAATGTTGTAGTATTTATTTTATTAAAAAAAATATCAAATAATTGGTTTTAAAAGTATTAACATAAACATTAAATGAACTAATTAATGTACACAACTAATTTTATATAAATATATGACATGTTAGGAATATACTAAATATTTTGGTTTGAACATATTTTTGTTTGATTTTATTTAAATTCATATAATAGAATAGGGTCTAAATTGACACTATTGGTATTTTATAAAAATAAGATATTATTATATTGTTTAAAAACCACAAATATATTTAAAATTTACAAAATAAAACTTATATGGTCTAAAATAGAATAATTTATCTAATTGTATACAATTAAAAACACACAAATAGGTATTTATAACAATTTAAAATTTAGAATATTACTACCACTAATTAAATCAAGTAGATTAAATAAGGATAAATCAAAATGATATGGTTTAAAATAAATTCCAAAGATGTATAAATTTTATTAGATGAGGATATTACCAACATATATCTTCTCATATTCTAACTTTATTAATTTTGGAGGTTTTTATGTGAGGTTTTATTTTATTATAAATTAATATTTTTGAGACTTTCGTAAAGTTTCACTCTCCTCTCTTATAAAAGGGCACCTCCTCCTTCTCCTAATCACACCATTTTAAACTCCAAATCTTGGACAAAACCTGCCCATTTCTATTATAAACTTCCCTAGAGACATATTATAGGTCCTGGACTTATTCAAATACCATACTTAGTGCCCTAAGAGGAGGTTTATAAGAGGCACGACAAAGAGGATGTAATATCCTTTATAGATTCTTTCAAACTTATTTCTTCTTATACGTCCTCTATATGAGTTGTTTCATAATTAGGTAATGACTATAGTATCACTTATGTAATAATATATTATTATGAATATTAAGGAACCATATTCCATCTTCTATCCATCCTATGAAAAATGAAATCACCAAGGGTGCGTACGTACGGCCTACCGTCTCCACGTTGTGGTCTAATCGATTTTTCATAACCAACCTACTTGGATGGGAATAATAATGGTGGAAATAACTATATAAGACTATTGTAAAGTTATATTTATTATTAAATATTATACATCATACACTTCAATATAATTCCACAATTTTTGGGATGATGTTGTCGCTCGTGCATACGTACGACTTACCGTCTCCATGATGTGATGAGATTTATTCCCCATTTTAACCATTAAATAATGATTATAAAGTATATATAATTAATAATCATAAAATATATGACATAATAATGCTACTTTATTTATGTATATATATATATATGTCATTTACAAAAACTTAATTTAATAAAGAAATGAAAATAGTGTTCATGCGTATGTACGACCTACCGTCTCCAGGAACGGTGCTTTTAAATCCATTTATCAATCGATTATATATTTTTATATATTGAATATATGTGATATATAAATCATGTTTTACAGTCTGGAAGTAATTAATAATGATTTAGGTAATCATATGAATAATTACAATTCAAAACACGTATAATAAATGAAACGATTTTACCGAAAACGTTGCTTTCTCATGGAATTGACAAATAAATGTGAAATATAAAGTCATAGGGAATAATATATGATATCATAAATATTATTATGGTTCTATTAAAAGTTTATAATATTTTTAACACCACTATATAAGAGTTTCAGACACGTACAAAGAAATTGGACCTAAGGTAAGGGATAATTATTCCAATATCGTTCTTATTTGAGACTGTTTATTCGTATGTATTTACTGGGGTTATATTTATCATCCATGTCCATGTATTATAAAAATATTTTCAATATTTATTTACTATTATTCCATGTATTATTAAATTCATTTTTACCCTTTTTTGACTTTTTCCACATGGTATGGAAATAATATTTCTTTTGTCTACCATATGAGGTATTTTTTGTCTTTTCCAGCAAAAGTACGAAGAGAACGTTTTTTAAACTTATACGGCATGAATGGATTTTCACGATTCCATAATTCCTTATTTCCATGATTCATCCTCTACAATATATAATGATTATTTTCAACAAAATTCTTTTCTTTTAAAATTTCACATCATTTTGAGAATAGAAAATGATTTGAAAGAAGAAAAGATATTTTCCTCAATAATTCATTTCAAGTGTTTTATCAAAACTATTTTCCATCTATGAAGAAATTCTCTAATATGGTTATGTTTCAAGAATAATATCTCTATTATTTACAAGGTTTTATTTTTATTATGATGAAATTATATCCATTATTTTACATGGATTATGTTATGATGAGATGATGTTTATGAAACCCCTTTTATTTCTTGGGTCATGATGAATGATTTATATATATTTTGTAGCACATAAAAGAATGAATTCATTATGAGATGGGTGGGACCTATATATCCCTCTAATGAATTGGGTAATGATTTATATCTCATGAGATATACATGGATGTAATGGAAAGTAAATATGGATCAGTAATAAAATGCTGTAATGGCAGGTAAACCTGGTTTAGTAATGAACTTTGTCCACTATAATGGTCTTTGCAGCAATGCCTTGGATACTATTGGAATCAGATCATGTGATTAATGGTTTTCCACAATTACATGTTTTTCCCATTCTATTTTATCATGATTAATATTATTTAATGATCTATGACTTATGTACTTCCAAGATTCATGTTATTACTCATGATTTTGATGTTTTATGTTCATTTTATTACATTCAAATATTTATGGGTTGTTTTATGTTCTCCATGTTTTCACTTACTGAGAATTTGAGCTCACCCTTTTTATGATTTCTTTTCCCCAGAATATAAATAATGGTTTTAGGTAAGGAAGAAAAGGTTAATATCTTCATGGGAGATATTGAAGATCATTCAATATGATTAGAATATTATGTTCTGAGTTTCCAAAGACACTAAACTAATATAGTATTTGGGCATCTGTTTTTGTTATGTATTATGTATTCTAAAAAAGTAATGTGATGTCTATGTATGTAAAGTATTGGGTCTCTACAGTTAGTATCATAGCAATGGTTTAGTTACCCTTTGGAATCTAGGATGCATAAAATTTAGTGAGATCCCTGGAGATATTTCTAAGGTATGTATAGGGATGTCCTTAAGGGTAAGTATAAGTATAGGTTATAGTCCTATAATTATGGTAATTATCATAGAATTAAACCTAAGATGTTAGATATTTATGGTACCCCCCTTATTATGTTGTTTTCCTTACATGATTTTTTCTTCTCACACAATTCTTTTTGTGTTTTAGAAAATAGCTGGAAATACGAATATACATGTTAATAGATAATATGATGGACAATGTAATGATATTCTTCATGTACAACAAATAAAACCAGATTTGAAAGGAGAAAAATCATTATTATTCCTAATACACAATATCATAATATGATCAATAATCGCAACTTTGGTATGATTTCTAACTCATCTAATAAGAGAAATATGGAGTTTCAGGATGATCATAGAGGAAAGAAAGTTCAATTTCTCTAATGTATATCATGTGGGAAAAAGCATCAAGGAGAATGTTTCAAAGGAATGGTAAGATGTTTTGGGTGTGGAAAAGATGGAAAAAATCCAATAATTTCAAATGAAAATGTTCAGTTAACACAATGGACAATGATAATAATATTACTAAGTCCTCAAAAATGTTTAAATATTTTAAATTTAAAATGTATGGGAATTATACAAATTGATTCCATAAGGGGAAATCTCATGAAGAGAATCAGCATGGTTGTATGTGTAGTATTTATGTTGTTGATGATGAAGAGACTATAAATGATATATGAGATGAAATAAGTGTTGAGAAAAAAATGATGAATCTCAGTCAATGGTTAAAGAAGGTAGGGAAATGAGTGTATGTTTATCAAGAGTAATGTTATATAGGTAATTTAATGGTACAATATAATTAAGAAACATCTAAGGATAGTTAAACTATTTTTTTCCTAAATTATTTGAATGTATATGTTGAATGGTACTGGTATCCATGAAAGGTTATTCAGATATTTTTTGGAAGGTATATGATATGCACATAATGAAGGGATAAAGAGATAATGATATGTTTGATAGTATTAATGAGATCATGACTGGTATAATAACAAAGTGATATCATGGTTTTAGTATATAGAATTTTTTTGGGTTTTTGGTATCTGTAAAGAATTAACTTTTGACAGCATTGATTTTTTCACTAAGGTTCTATGGTAACTCGTGTTTCAAGAGAATACGCGATTAAGGTATTCACATTTTTGTAATTTGACCATAAAGATATATCTTATGATATAAGGGGGTAAATGATTGTATTCACATTCTTGTTAGATGACCTTTCTAGTAGTCATTTTCTTTATACTATGAGATTGGAAAGATGTATTTTCAATAAGCCTAAAGGTTGGAATGGATTAGGTTGGACATCAGATAGTATTGTTTAAGGCAAAAATATTTTTATATAATGTTATAATAGTATAGTTTTAGATAAAGGACAACCTGTAGGATGGGCGATAACCCATCATGTCGGACATGGTTGCGAGAATCGAGCCAACATATGAAGTGCGGCAGGCCATTATCAACTACCACTGGACTACAGGACATCCCTGGTCTGTAGAAATTTGTTTTATTTTATTAAATGGTATGATAGATGAATTATAAGTCCATTTTTGGAACCTTATACGATTAACCTCAACATAGATAGACTTATGTATATTTAATATCTTGTGCTAACCTTTTTATTATAGAGATATATGGACTGACCTATCAATCTATCACATGATCTGCTAATACTTCATGAATGAAAAATTAAACATAATTTCTTTAAATAAGTGATGAAGTGTAAAATATTCATGGAATGACCAATGATGATATTACACAGAAATCAAGTAAGTATTACTCCTTATTCAAAAATTAATCAACTTTAAGAAAATGAACTTGAAAACCAAAAATGTTGTCTTAGTACCTTCATATCTGATAAATCATATGGTACCTTAGATCATGAAAATTTTATGGCTTTGTGATTGTTGGATTTTTCATAGCCATGTTCTCTACCACTCTCCATCAGAACTTCCTGGTTATATTTTTCTTCCATATCAATGTTTTCTCCTATGTTCACTTATGTGGAAACCCAGTGATGAGTTAATTTTTGTAACAGTTATATTTCGTACATTAATTATTAAAATTATGTTTTAGTATTCCTTTTTAATATGTGGGTTTCTTTGAAAGAAAAATTCATTTATTAAACCATTTATAACCCCGATAATTTGGTGGGAGAAATTCATTTTAAGGAGGGTATAATGTAACACCCTGAAATTTTATGAGAAAGACTCTTTTTAATTTTATTAATATCTTTTTTTGTATACAACACCAATATTTTCTTACACTATACGCAACACCGTATTAGGTTGGAATATACGCAACACTATTATTAGCTTGTTTTAAGCAAAATTTCATGTTATTTTGATAGAGTTCAACCCTGAATATAGATTTTGATCAGTGGAAAAAGATTAGATTATGATATATGCATCACCAAAGGAATCTTTCACACATCAATGACTTGGCTTTCTTTACACACAAAGGTAACCTTCCTCGATGGATTGTGTTGTACACGATACCAAGATTCACTAAAGAATAATATGTTATAATATTTTTATGAACTATCTATTATGAATAGTATTAACCACATTTTTAATTTTAAAACATTATCATTCATCTTACATGTTTTCTAGAACATGTTATTAGAACAAAATTAATTTTTAGTAAAAAAGAAGTATTTTTTTTAAAATGCAGTTTTGTCACCTTTTGATGGAACACCAACATTAATTCTAACTGTTGATAAGTTTATAAGTTCAATTTGACGAAGTAATCTTCTTCTTTTGAATTAGGATATAAAAATTTACATATGATAAATTTTTGAAATTATTCTGATAACCTTCATATTTTGATGAAAAGTAAAAATACGCTAAATTTTAATTAAAAACAACATTTTTCATCAAGAAAATTTATATTGTAAAACTATAATATTTAAAGGTTTTAAAGTATAAATAGAATATGTTTTACCATTTCAAATAAGGTTTGTCATTATCATTAATTTTACATTGAATTCATAGGTAAAAACATTTCAATCTTTTTCAATATTTAGGGTTATAAAACCCATTTTCTCAACAACAGGATTCATTTTAAATTAATTAATGAAACTTATATGTTTTGAATTTGAAAAACTGTATTCTATATTTTGAATCTGTGGGTCTAAATTATGTTAATAGGATAATTTTATTATGTCCATTCTGAATAGTAACTATGGTAAATTTTATTTACCATAATAAAATGTAAATCAGGTAATTAAGGGTAAAAATATTATTATAAAATTATCCTAAAACTTGTTGTAATATAATTGAATGATTATAGTTAGTCCTAAAATATACTTGGGTTGAAATGTTATCTATTGGAACCCAATATGATGCGATTAAGGCCATTGATTTATTTTATTTAAAAGAAAGAAAAATATGGCTCACCCAAACTTTAATAATTAACTTATTTTTAATATAAGGTTAAACAAAAAATAAATTCGATTATAAAAACTTATACAAAAGAGAAAATGATTTTATTTATCATGGTAATTTATTTTTAATTTCTAAGAAATATAAAATTACCTTAATATCTTATACATTAATGATGAAGAAATTATTTATTTAGTGAAAAATCCATAAAATAGGTTTTGTTAAAAGAATAATACCCATAAAAGGACCAAACAATTGAGAAAAACATATTGGTAGAGTATATCTACCCCATAATCTTCCATGTTTCGACTTAGGGTCCATTTTGGTCCTTATAATATAGATTATGACATTTATATTATTTTATTTTAAAGGATTTCAAGGTTGTCACCTTCATAATTTAATAAACATATCATTTTAAACGTTGGGTGTTTTAGAAGATAAATTCGACTAAAAGTATTCTTATGAAATATGTTAGATTTATCTTCATCATAGTATTTTAATTTTCAATTTTATGCAACAAATAAGTATGAAAAATTATTGTACAAAAATGTTGTAGTAATTATTTTATTAAGAAAGATATAAAATAAATGATTCTAAAACTATTAAAATAACTTTTTTATGAACTAATTAATGTACTCTGTGAATTTTATAGATAAATATGATATTTTGGGAATCTATTAAATATTTTTGTTGGAACATATCTTCTCTGGGGTGTTTATTTAAATTCAAATAATTTACTAGTTTCAAAAATGAAACATGGTATTTTATACAAATAACATTTTATTAAATTGTTTAAAAATCACAAAAATAATTAAAAATTACAAATTGAAAATTATATGGTCTAAAATTTCATAATGTATCTAATTATGGACAATTTATAACACATAATTAAGTATTTATTACAGTTTAGAATTTAGAATATTATTACCAAAAATAAAATCAAATACATTAAATAACGATAAATCAAAATGAAAAAGTTTAAACACAACTAGAAAACAAGGCTATAGCCATGGTTTTGTAAGTTCGTGGCTATAGCTTAGTTTATACCCATAGTTCTATTAAAACTATGGATATATCATAATTTATAGCCAGTGATTAAAAAAACTGTAGCAATGTTTTTTTTACTATCTTTTGGGATCCTCCTCCCCAGTCTGCGACTCCTCTCCTCCCCTGATCCACGAGCTCCTCTTCCCTAGTCTGTGATTCTATTTGCGATGCACTCCTCGATACTATCATCCTCCCCTTACCCAATCCTTGAGCTCCTCCTCTCCACTATCCATGAATCCTAGAACCCTCGACTGGGACCTGCTCTCTGGGCACTCCTCCCCGACGTCGCTGCTACACTTCCCAGCAATCGGTGTTTCACGGCAGCCTCCCCACCCTCGTGCTAGACTTTCTCCTCCCACCCTCGACCCTCTCCCCCGACGAATACTCTTTCTACCTCGCCATTCCTCCTCCCTCACTGTTCATCCAGAGACTGAATGGTCATGGATTCTATCCTGTAAGGTGATTGGACTATTAGTTTTTTCTCCTACATGCTTGGTTTCTCATGAATATGGAAAATTTGTAGGAAATTTGAAAGGGATTTCAATGTCGAGCTTCAGAGTTTAGGGGAAGTTTTGAACATGAGATCCCAGGACGATTTGACTCATCTTTCTCAATTGGTTCTGGGCATTGATAATAGGTTTTGAAATTTATTTGATTTCTCTTGTTGCCTTGTGTTTTTCAAAACAAGAGATATGAAATCCCTTCATAAATGATGATTCTATTTTGTAATTTTCAAGGTCTTGGGAACTCTCCTACAATCACATCCACAAAAGACTTTATTATGGCCAAAAAACCAAGGATGATTAGTTTATCTAAACCTAATATGGATTTTGACAAATGGAATAACTTTAAATGGTCCTCCCTTGGATATTCTTATGTATCACAAAAAAAGTGATAATGAATCTGAGAATATCTGTATTTTAATGTCTGACAGTATCAGCTGTTATTCATGTACAGAAAATTAGAAAGACTCTTTAGTTGATATTGGAATCCAAGGAATTATAATCTCCCTGTATTTTGTTTTTTCCTCTAGGACTTACACAAAAAATTGATATTTTGGATAATCTTGAAGGTGTAATTTCTTATAGTTCATATAGTTGGGTGATTCTCAAGGTGATTAACACTATTCTAAGGCATGGGGATAAAACTGGTCCACACATCAGTATAAAGAAAGATTCTAAATTTTCATCCTATTTTGATAAATATAGCATGGTTGAAGTTACAATTGTGGGTGGTTACTAAACCAGTTGTAGATACACCATCAGTGTATTACACGCTAGAAAATTGGATAGTGTTTTTGTTCATATTGATGAAAATAATTATGTTATTGATGTATCGAGTCTGGCTATCCCAAAAATTTCACTATGATCATAATCCTTTTATGGTGGATATTTTTAAAAATTAATTGACATCATCTCCCCGTCCATTTGAATTCAAAAATGCCTGACATTTTTTGCCTAGTTGTACTGATATTATCATCATTTCTTGGAACATTGAAATTTATTGAAACCCTCTTCAAATCCTGTAAATAATGTTGAATAATGTTAAAAGGATGATTCATTTCTTGAACAAGGTATATTTCTATAATATGGGTCATAATATCATAGAGCCTGAGAAATCCTTACTACAATTTCATATTATTAATCGTAATCAAGATGATCCTTGAAATGATGAGATTGAAGAAATGTCTCTGCTTTATGAAACCCCATTTATGGAAGAAAGGTTGGTTTAAAACTATTATAATATAATACAAATGTAGGAGGGAAATTGAAAAACTGTATTTTATCATTATGTACAAAAGGAAAAGTGAATTTGAAGAGGTGTCACTACCCATAGAATCAATGGGTCCTTGTAGAACTCAAAAAACCAATTTTATAATTTTATGGTTGACTATTTTGGAAGACTGATCTCAAACAAAGGAGAAGCTTTTACCTTCTAGATGATGGATAAAATTACATGTGTTGTTGATAATAATAAAATCAAGTCATTAACAAAATCTTGTGTTGAAAAGGAGGTAAATACTTTAATATTTTTTTTTATTTGAGAGTGTGCCTAGGCCTGATGGGTTCACAAACAAAATATTTAGTGTTTACATGGTTATTGTGCATGTTTATTTACATAATTATATGAGACAATTATCTAACGATGCATCTATACCTTATGGAATCAATTCCAATTTTATTACATTGATTCACAAAAAGGATAATGTAGTTGATATTAAAGACTTCCGTCCTATTTCCATTGGGAACTCAATTCAAAAAATTATTTTCAAATTCATTACTTTGAGGCTATGATATATTTCTTGAAGACTCATATAATCAAATCAATTTGGATTTATAACAGGAAGAGGAATCCAAAATTACATATTCACTTCCACAAAATGTATCGACATTATGAAGAACAAAGGTAAAAATGGGAACATTTAACTAAATATTTCTTGATGCATCATAGCCCAAGCTTATGCATGTGAGCATATATATAAGGATAATTTTTTGGTATTTTATGATTATATAGATTGTTTGACATTTTTTCATTTATTTTATCCATTTTAATCTTCACTCATCTCATTTGAGACACCACGATCATCTCCAAATATTTTTTTGACTCACGGTGGGGTGTGATGGATAGGGGGCTGGTGCAGGCTAGGGATAGTGCATACTACAGGGGCTAGTGCAGGCTAGGGGCTAGGGGTGCTGCAGGGGGGATGTGTAGGCTAGGGTTTGGTGGATGGGGTAGGGGGAAAGGGGAAGGGGCAGGGGAAGGGGGAAGGGGGCAGGGGGCAGGGGTAGTGGGTAGTGGGTAGGGGGAGGGTGGAGGGGGAAAGGGGTTGGGGAGGTCTATAGAGTAGGGGGTAGGGGCAGGGGAAAGGGGTGGAGGGGCAGGGGTAGGGGGCATGGTTGGAGGGGGGCAGGGGTCAGGGGTCAGGGTGGAGGGGGGCTGGGGGTTGGGGGCAGGGGGTAGGGGCAGGGTGGAGGGGGGTAGGGGGTAGGGGTAGTGTGGAGGGGGGAAGGGGGCAGGGGGCAGGGGGAAGGGTGGAGGAGGATATGGGGTGGGTGGAGGGGCATGGTGGAGTGGGAAGGTCTGCAAGGCATGGGGCAGTCTGCAGGTGGTTTGCAGGGCTGGGGGTGGGGGTGGGGCAGTGGGGTAGTGGGGTAAGGTGGGTGGGTGAGGGGGTGTAGTTTGTATCTATAGGTTTCTTTAATCTTATATCAGTTTGAATAACCATTACAATCCATCTCTAACTCCCCCATTTCCCAAAGATTAGGTTTCTCCAAATATTCCCTCTTATTTACAACAGATTGGATTCATTAAATCATGACTTGATATTAGTTGCAACAAATCAAATTTTTTATGATACCACTAGTTCTTATTGTTATAGCTTTAACACCATTTCTTTTAAAAATCCAGGAAATTATGTCCACTTTTTTTAATTATAGCTTATAAAGATAGATTTGGATCCAACAATTTGTCCTCCTTTTTGTGGGTTTATTCCACTACCACATTACATGGATTTACCTGTACATATCTAGATTCAATATGATATTTTAAATTACATTCACTGGAGGAAATCCCACTTATTCCAGCACCTACATACCAATAGTTTGAAAAAACCATTGGTTTAAGTAATAATTTTATGTGTTTTCCCAACAGTTTCATTAAACCGTTTGGAATAGATTACATTAGACAATATTCTCCTACAGTTTATAGAACCAGAAGGGAAATCCCCCCCCCACCAAATTATATTTCACTATGGTTTTAGAAACCATTGGGGAAAACCCCCCAAATAATCATATCTAACCCACGAACAAATCGTTCCGCACATCACTGAATATATATCTATTCCGTCGAACTCTAATTCCCAAGCATGAACTGGCAAGATCAGTTCCTCCATTGAACCAAATCTCTCCTCGAACAGATCTCTCCACTAAACAAGATCTCCTCCTCCAACGAGATCACTCCTCCCACCCTACCTCTTGAGCATCAACCCAACTTGGTGAGCACACTTCACCCGTCACGATATGACTTTCTCCAGAATGGTTATCTCCATGATTTCAACCCTAATTTATGCCTAACTCATTTGTAAGATACCTTGAATCATAGATATCTCAATATATTCTTCAATTCAAACTTCTTGATTTATTACGTTCTGCCCATAATTGGTTAATTCATTTTATTTTCCACTTTGATATTCTTCGGATGGACTTGATGTGGTGTATTTAACAGTTTCCCTATGGTATTATAGTGGATTAAATTCATCAAAATTTTAAGTTTTCGGATTAATATTATTTTTATTGAGGTGGGTGATTTGAAAAATCTCCCTAATGTCATCAATGGTTTTATAGTATCTGCATCATGTATGATAGTGTCTTCATGCCGTGTGTGTGACCTCTTCTATTTAGAATCCATGGAAATTTCTCAAATCCTCACTATTAGACCTTCCGTATATCCTATTGGGTCTATTGGTGATGAAGACCATGATCCTTTGGCCACCATAGAGGTGTTTTCATCAATAACCTTGTGTTAGAGCATGGATGGTATGAGTCTAGTGCCTTATACATGGAATGAGAAATTGATTAAGGAATGAATAGAATTGTGAATTGAATTTTCTCAACTCAGGACATGTGAATTATAATTTGTAATTATCAGTATGTGAATTGGAATTGACATAATTGAATCATGAATTGATAATGTAGAATATTACTGTATAATTGGTATGAAATGGGAAAATACATTATGTTATATTGACAAGAACTGATATTTGACATAATGGAATATGAGGAATGAGAATTGGTAATTTAAATTAATTAAGAAATGTGAAATTTTTTAAAATATTTGTCATGTTTTGGTTTTTTGTTAGGGGGTTTTCTCTTGTTTATTCATAATGCATGGTTATATAATACCTGGAATGGTTACTCCACACATATCATTATTTATTCTCCTTGGGAATGTAATCTTTTCTATAATGAAAATTCACAGAATGTCCATTAACCCATAGAAGATGAGAGATATCCATGGAATTGGTAATGTGTGTTAGGTAAGTGGTCCATGGAATGGGTAATATACCTTGTCATGGTTCCTAGTTATGGAAATCATCCTGGATAATGGTAGGCATGGACAGACATATATGGATCTCTATTTAATCATGTTAGGAATGCACCAGTTTTCAACCTAGAGCTCAAGTGTTGGCGGGATAATTATATGTTCAACATTAAATTAATGAATTCATGAAAATCAATATCATACAGTGATATATGATTGATTTTGATTTTATCAAAACATAAAAATAGTTATAATTGTAGTGTTTTTAGATATAAACTATTGGATATTCACATAGAAGATACCACGAGAACATTATTTCTCTGCAATTTAGGTGAAAAATATATGATTTGTTTCTAGTTTCATAAAGAATATCATATTCTATGTGAAATCATTTGGAGCTCATAAAAATGTTAAGATTATTTTATGTGTAGAATTATTCATACCGTTGATGCTTTGTAGATGCAGTTGTCATGTGAATGGAGTGTTATAATATGAAAATGAAAATGTTATCTAATGCATACAATTTTAATATTTTCATGATGCATGTGAAGGGAAATTGGTTTATAGATAAAAGTGTTGTTCTTTTTGGATTCACATACATTTGAATGGGTAACCATATTTTTTTCAATTATAATGTTTTATCTAGATGAAATGTTCCCTATAAATATGGCATTAACTCATGGGAATGATGTTGAAACTTTTTTAGAGATGTAATTAACAAGAATATATTCTCATATTTTCTCCATATTGATTTTTTCAATGGAATAACAACACTATATGAAGGATTCATTTTGCAAAATTATTTTCCTTTAAAAAAATATGTGAAGTGCGTGTTATGTTACATTTCCATTCGAGTGTTGTTTTGTATCACAAATATGGTAACAAGGTGGGTTTATCAACTTCTTGGTTATTAGACTTTTTTCTTAACACTGGAGCTCTTTTCTTTGTAGCCCAAAAGTGTTTGATTTTCTTTGCGCTTTCTTATTTCTCACATTATATACATTTATGATGGGGAAAAATGGTTTTCTCTTCTTTCACATGTTTATTATTTTTTTGAAATTTCCATATTCAGTTGACCAATTAGAGAACTCTCAATGTTTTCCATTTTTTGGTTTATCCTTTTTTAACTCATCCGAATATATGATCAAACATTCTTTCTTATCATGTTTAACCTTATTCATAGGTGAATATCCATTTTTTGTTATGATATATTCTATTTGATTATAAATTGTATCCTCTAGTAAACTTTTATTATCGGGTGGGATAAAAACATGTATCGAACAAAACCAAATTAAATTAAAACTCAGGCCAAACTAATTCTATACCGTTAACAGGAATAATAATTGTTAATTAATAGAAATGTACTATTTGATAGTATCATTTTAAAACAAGGATCTATTTTCCCCTGGCTTGCAAGAACCTGATTTGACCCTTGAGGCATTGGGGTTCTTATATGTTGGGCGGTGACGTGTATATTCACAGGAGATAGGTATGTTTTATTTTAGAATTTATTTTATTTTCTTTATTGCATTGTCCATTTAGGTCTTTTACTTCATTCTGGGGACAATGGGTAATTATATTCTGTGAAGTGGGGAAAATGGGGTTCAGATTGATTTAGTATGCTGGATTGGATCCGAGGTAAGATTATATGGTTACTAATTGTCTCACACCTCATGTATTTGTGGATTTCAGTGTTTTTCACTCCATATTATGTTTTAATTAGGGAGTTGGATCAATTCCTGTTGGTTCGGGTGGATTTGGTTCTCCCAATCGAGGTAAGGATTTAATGTCGTTGGTTGGTTTCTCACTAGTTATGTAGCATCCTTTATGTGTTTTAATGTTCCTAATATCCCTTGTGTAGTGCGTTGATCCCTGCTCTTTGGTTTCGAGTAACCAAGTTAAGGGAAACTCGCTTGTGTGTGGAAAGGTAATAATGTATATGTATGTGGGTTCCCCCATTACGTGTATAGTCATCCATGGTAGTGATTATGCACGAATGGGGCAATGTGTTCCCATGTGTATATATATATATATATATGCATATGAAGGTGAGTGGAGACTGGTATATTAATATAAGTATATGTGTAAGGATACCCTTGCACATGCTCATGGCCATGTAGGTGTCTTCATAGGGGATAGGTTTCCTTTCATGTGTGTGAAGGTTCGTATACCCAGTGGGGGAGCATAAATTTTATTTAGAAAGCTCCAAGAGCCAAAGTGGATGGTTTGGTTCCAACTTGTGGTAGGATCCCTCTCCTAGAATCTTTAATTGAAGAATACTTTAAATTGAATTTATATTCATTCTTAATTATACTTAATTATGTTGAATTTCATATCTTGAATAAGTTTTATTTTATGTAATTCTTTCATTTGATAAATAAAGTCATGTTTTTATAATAAAACCCCTCCAATGGAGGTACGATGTCTGTGAAAACTCATAGTGATAGTTATGTTGAACTAGTTGCATATATTATTGCATTTGATTTGTGCGTAATGTGTTTTAAAATAGATGTCAAATATAATTAAATAAATTGTGTGATAAAGAAATGCCAATATTTTATAATAAAACCCCTCCAACGGAGGTGCGCTGTCTTCTAAACCAATGTGTAGTGATAGTTATTTGTATCATGTTTAGAATTAGTTTGAGTATTTTATATGCCTCTTTTTGATGTTTGTTCTGTGGCTAGGTAGTTTTTTTTTCATTGAATAATATAAATTGGATTATAATACTCATTTAACTCAAATGTCATTTCCCAAGTAAGCATATGCCTTGACCATGAAACTTTCCTTTTCTCACATTGAATATTATAAATATAATTTCCAAGTTTAGGCTAAGTGAATGAATTTTTAAATGTTTTGTGTAGGGTGTATGATTTTTTTCTGTCGTTTTGTTTCCCTTTAGACGTTGTGTCATTGGGATTCTTGCTACAAACTTCTCTGGAGATCCCTTATTGTAGCATATTAAATAGTTTATATGTTTTATCATCTGCCGGTGGGGCGACGATCAAAATACTACCCCACCTCCTCCCGCTCCCTTCGCTCCGAGCCGAAAGATGCTGCCCTGCGGATGTCGCTGGACTGGGCCAACATACCGCGGTCACACCACGGTCAGGTCGCAGTAACATCGCGATCATGTCACGGTCATGCCAGGGTAACTCCGTTATCACGCCACGGTCACCCCGGGGTCAAGTCGTGGTCATGTCGCGGTCACTACGCGGTCACGCCATGGTCACTCTGCGATCATGATGTGGTCACGCCCTTGTCACATAGTAGTCACACTGCAGTAATGACCTGATTTGGACCTGCTCTAGGACGACACCCCGCAGCGGTTCACAATGATAGTATTCCATTAGTCTTGTGATCAATGTTGAAACCGATTAGTCACAATTTTTTCAAGTGGATTGACGACGGGATTGTGGCCCTATCGCATCCCTCTACAACCGATCCTAGATGGATGATTTTTCCCCACGGATGTCATTGGACTGGGCCAACATGCCACTGTCACGCTGTGGTCACACCACAGTCACGCCGCAGTCACATCGTGAATTGGCCCTACTCGATAATGACACCCCGTGGTTGTTTTTTGTGATAGTATTACATGAGACTTGTGATCAATGTTGAGACTAAATAATCACAATTTCTGTCGGAGGGGTGACGATTGAAATGATTCCCTGCCTCCTCCCGATCCCTTCCCTCTTGGCTGGAAGATGCTGCCCCGCGGATGTCACTGGATCGGGTCACCACGCAGCGGTCACCCCGCGGTCAGGTCGTGGTCACGCCAGAGTCACACCGTGATCACGTCGCGGTCACACCGCGGTCATGCTATGGTCACGACACCATCACGCCTCGATCACACCATGGTAATGCCATGATTTGGTCCTTCTCGAGGATGACACCCTATGGCGGTTCGCATTGATAGTATTCCATGAGTCTTGTGATCAATGTTGAGACTGACTAATAAAAATTTCTTTTGGCGGGGAAATGACAAGAATGTTTCCTCACCTCTTCTCACTCCATTCACTCCTGGCCGGAAGATACTACCCCACAGATGTCGTTGGACCATGCCCACATGCCACGGTCTTTATGCGGTCTTGCCGCTGTCATGCCATGGTCACTCCGTGGTCACGCCGTGGAAATTCCATGATTTGGCCCGGCTCTAGCCACATCCATCCCACACCATCCCCCTTACACCATCATTTCAGCCTGTTGCCACTAGCATTCCAGCCTACAACAGCACCCTCTTCCAATTTGGAATCAGCCCGCACCCCCACCCAACACTTGCAACCATCCCCCTTTCACCAGCATTCCAGCCCCCTTCCACCGGCATTCGAGCCCGCACCAGCCCCCAGCCACCTACAATGCAGCCCGCACTAGCCACCACACTAGCCGCCACCCCCCATACTCCTGGAAAACAGTAATGCCAGCCCACTTCCACCTGAAAAATATCCCCATCCACCAGTTCCATCCCTCACCAGTCGCCAACCTCCTTCATCCCAGCCCACACCAACCCCTACCACATGCCCAACAGCCCCCAGCCACATTCCCAACAACCCCCATCCTCCTGCAATCCAGCCCACACCAGCCCAATGCCACCTATTACAGCCTGCACCAGCCCCCTACCATCCCCTTGCTGCCTGCCTTACCACCCGCACTAGCCACTCCAGCCTACACTATCCATCGCACCAGCCCCCAAACTCCTGTATTTTAGGATGTGCGAGAAAAGCTCCATCCAAATAACAAAAAGGAAAAAAGAAAGATGATCCCCTTTCCTGAGCCCTCTTTTCCATAAACATTAGCCATGTAAACATCCATTACTGTTCCCTGAGAACATTGGGGTAGAGATGCATCTTTTAACCCAAGATGAGAACCTAGCCGAAAAGCCAAGAAGATCCAAAGCATCCCATAAGAAGTCCCACCTGAGCGAATCAACATCCCTGGATAAATCGATCTTGAAGGCACACCAAGGACCCCCATAATCAAGACGGTACCCCACAATAATTCTTGGTTAATGAGATTCTTAGGATGAATTGTTTTTGGTACATAAGGTTGATGATATTTTTATCAATCTATTGATTTATAAGTCTCATAAGATTATTTTTTTTAACCATCCTACTAGAGGGTCCGAGTTATAAGTGATGGAAGTCTATTATTCAGACTAAGCCAGAGAACGACTAATCTTGGAAAAGTTTCAAGGCATTGTTCATTTAGCATTCTTATATAATGAAGTAAAGGTACTGATGGATATAGAATTTTCTTGGAGGGGTTGTCCAGGTGGAGTGTCCAAGGGCTGTCCGGGGGGGTGTCGGAGGGGTCTGCAGAGCTTTGGGGAGGGTGCAGGTGGGGTGTCTAAGAGGGGTTGTCTAGGGGGTGTCTATGGGCTGTCCAGGGGGGGTATGCAGGGTAGGGTTCAGGTGGGGTGTCCAAGGGCTGTCCGGGGGGAGGGTGTCGAGGTGTTTGCAGGGTAGGGGAGGGTGCAGGTGGGTTTTCTAGGATGGTTTGTCCAGGGAGGTGTCCAAGGGGGACTGAGGTGGGGGGGGGGGGGGGGGGGTCGGGGGGGGTCAGGGGGTTCTGTAGGGCAGGGGGAATATGGTGGCTAGTGGGGATATCTAGGGGGCGTCCAAGGGCTTTCCAGGGGATAATTTGAAGAGATAAACCCACGAGCAATGAGACATAACCTCATGGAAATAATTTTGATAGTGATTTTTGGGAAGGTATATCCAATAGCAATATGTCTGAAATCCTTTACATCCACAAAATTTTCCTTGTTTGGGATTAGGGAAATAAAATTTGAGTTGATTCCATAGGGCATGAGGCATGGTTAGTGAACTCCCTCATAGCATTAAGGAGCTCATCACGAACTATGTCCCAGTAGAACATAAATAAATAAATTTTGAACCCATCAGGGCCAGCCACAGTGTCAAGATTTAGAGAAAAAAGGGCACTCTTAAAATCCTTCTCATCAAGGGATGCAACATGGGAGATTGTTGGATTGGTGTAGCCTGATTTGGTTGGGCTCAATTCTTGTGGCCTGTAACATTGACCACTGTAGCAGTGCAGAGTTTGGAGTCCACTTTACTGTGGCACTTTTGACTTCCAGCCGACAGCCACTAGATTATTGGTTACATATAATAAAGGCTTTATATGATTGAAAAATTCTATAACAATATTTCCTCATCTCTGCATACTACTAAAGAAATATTCTCCTCCATGAATAGCTTGAGTAGAGTTGTCATCACTTTCAACTGGTAAACCTATTCCTTGAAAACCCCTTCTATAGAATCCGACTCAATTAATTCAGATGAGATGAATGCACATAACCTATAACAACATGGATATAATATTTTACTATAGACTAGATTGAATCAGCATCAACTAAAGCCGAGGCAGGTGGAGCAATAGATATAGATGCAACAATAGGAGGTTCATGATGACTTAAAATTCCTCAGAAATCTAAAAGAAATCTTTCTCTGAAATATTATAAATATACTACGGATACAAAATCTGAAGGCAATGGGGAATGAAATCTCTCAACACTAGGTAAAGAAGACTCTACAGGTTATGATTTGGTAGGTACATCTAAGGGAGAATCCTGAAGCTCTCCTTCTTGGTCAATCTGTTTAAATAAGGATCCCTTAGGATTTTTGCAAGGGATGTGTTGGGTGGTTCTGTCTATTAGGGGGCCATGGGGGGGGGGCTTCTGTCCAGGGGGTCCAGCAGGGGGACTGCTGTCCAGGGGGTCCTCTAGGGGGCTAATATCCAGGGGGGTCTAGCAGGGGGATGTTGTCTAGGGGGCTGGGGCTGCTGTCCAGGGGGGGTTGGTGCTACTATCCAGGGGTGTCTAGTAGGGGCAAGGAGGGGGGAGAAGTGTGGGTACGAGTGATGAGCACTACTATGATCTACAATGTTTTTAGGTACATTTGCGTTGGTTCCAGACTTCATTAATAATTTGTCTTATATGGAGACTCATGTAATTGTAGTTACGTGTGTTTTTATATTTGGATTTTTTAATTCTTATTATGTAATAAGGTTTCATGTTTACTTTAATTTGGAGAGGACTGGCAGGGGGAAAGGGGGAACTAGTAGGGGGTTCAAGTGGGGACTAGTAGGGGAAAGTGGGAGGGGAAATGAGCATGGTGGGGGGAGGTCTGGTAGGGGGGAAATGGGCTGGATGGGGGGGCAGGACTGGTAGGGGGAGTGGGGAACTGGCTAGGGGAGGGGTGAAACTAGTAGGGGGACTAGTAGGGGGAGAGGACTGAAAGGGAGGGGACTGGTGGGGGGACTGAAAGGGGGATGGGGTATCTGGTTGGGGTGCAAGGGGTAGGGTGTCCGAGTTCTAGGGGGTGTCCAGGGTATGTCCAGGGGGTTCCCAGGGTTAGCGGGGTTTGTCCAGGGTCTATATTGGGGGGTTTGTCTAGGGGGACTGGGGGTGTCTAGGTTTGGGGTGTGTAGGACTGATAGGGGGAGGGGAGAACTGGTAGGGGGAGGGGGAGGGGACTGGTAGGGCGAGGGTGGTAACTGGAAGGGGGTGCAAGGGGTGGGGAGTCCAGGTCCTGGGGGGTGTCCAGGGGATCTGTCCAGGGTCTGAGGGTGTCCAGGTTCTGGGGGGGTCCAGGGTCTGTCTAGGAGGGGGGTCAGTCCAGGAGAGTCTAGGGGATCTGGGGGGTGTCTAGGTTCTAGGGGGTCCATGGTCTGTCCAGGTGGGTGGGGGTGGATGTCCAGGGGAGTGGAGGTCAGGGCTATCCAGGGGGATCTGTCCAGGGTCTATGGGGTGTCCACGGTTTGGGGGTTCTAGGGTTTGTCCAAGGGGAATCTAGTGTCGGGGGTAAGTCCTCAGTATATCCGGGGGGGTTGTATAGGGTATGGGGGTGTCTAGGGTTTGTCTAGGGGTGTCCAGGGTCTATCTGGGTGGTGTCCAGGGTCTTGGGGGAGGTGTATAGGGTCTGTCTGGGGGGGGGGTCCAGGGTCTCTTTGGGGGGTGGGGGGGAGGGGTCTAGGGTCTATCCAGAAGGGGGGATTTGGAGGGGGGCTATAGAGGGGGGCTTTGAAGGGGGAGTGGGTTGTCCATTAGAGGGGGGATTATGTAGGGTGGGGGTGTCCAAGAGTGAGGGGGCTTCATGGGGGTCGGATACTACAGGGGGGTGTGCAGCGGGTGGGGGCTATTTTTTATCGTTTTTCGGACCTTATAGCCACGGGTTCAAACCATGGATATAGTTATATTGGAACAGTTTTTTACCAAGGATAAAGGTATAATGGTGTGGTTTCTAACCATGGCAATAAATTGTGTCCCTCCTCTAGTATAGCCACAGTTTTAAACCGTTGCAATAGTGATATTACCACAGTTTGAACCATGGATGTATACATATATACATGGTTTGAACTGTGGCTCTAGACCTATAGCCACAGTACCAAACCATAGCTATAAGTCTGGACCTATATCCACACCAAACATATCCATGATTTCTCAAACCATGACTATTACCTATAGCCACATTTTGAGGACCTATAGCCACAGTTTTAAACTGTGGCTATAGCCAGAATTTTCCAGTAGTGAAAATAAATTCCAAACATGTCTAAATTTTATTGGTTGATGAGCTTACCACCCTATATCATCTCATATTTGACGTTGAGTCATTTTGGATGTTTTTATATGGGTTTTGATTTTGTTATAAATTAATATTTCTGAGAGATTCTTAATGTGCCCCTCTCCTATCTTATAAAAGGGCGCCTCCTCCCTCTCCTCTTCACACCATTTTGAAATTTCAAACTTTTCCAAACCCTTACCATATCTCTTATCAACATCCCTACATACATACTATACATCCTATACTTCTTCAAATACCAAACATTGTTATGAAAGAGGCAGTTTAGAAGAGGCGCATCGAAGAAGAGGTAATATCCTCTACCAATTCTTTCAAACTTATTTATTCATCTAATTACTCTATATGAGTTTTTCAATTATTAGGTTACAACTCTAGTATAAATTTTATACTGGTATGTTATTATGAATATCAAACAACCATATTTTGTCTTCTATCTATCCTATGAAAAATGAAATCACCACGTGTGCGTACGTACGACCAACCGTCTCCACACTCTGTTGGAATTTGTTTTTCATAACCAACCTACTTGGATGGTTATAATAATGGATGAAATAACTATATATGATTCTTTTAAAGTTATATTTATTCTAAAATATTATACACCAAACAATTCAATAAAATTTCACAATCATGGGAATGATATTGTCGCTCGTGCGTACGTACGGCTTACCGTCTCCACGACGCGATGAGATTCATTCTCCATGTTAACCATTCTAGAATGATTATGAAGTATATATAATAAATAATAATTAAATATATGAAATAATAATTCTATTGGATTTATGTATATATATATATATATGTCATTTACTTCCATTTAATTTAATAAAGAAATGAAAACAGTGTTCATGCGCACGTACGACCTACCGTCTCCATGAACAGTGTATTTCAATCCATTTATCGATCGATTATATATATCTTTATACTGAATATATGTGATATTTATATCATTTTTTACATTATGGAAGTAATTAATTGTGATCTAAGTAATCACATGAAAAATGATAAGTCAAAACACAGACGATAAATGAAACGAATTTACCCAAAATGTTGCTTTAACATGGAATTGACAAATGAATGGGAAATATAAAGTCATAGAGAATCATATATAATATCATAAATATTTTTGTGGTTCTGCTAAAAGTTTATAATATTTTTAACCCCACTATACATGAGGTTTGGACACTTACAGAAGAAATATGACCTAAGTTAAGGGATAATTATTCCAATCTCGTTATTATCCAAGATTGTTTATTCCTAAGTATTTACTGGTGTAATATTGTTCATCCATGTCCATGTCTTCCAAAAATGTTTTCATAAGATGTTTACTATTCTTCCAAGTGTGTTTAAAGTCATTTTCACCCTTTGTGGACTTTTACCACATGGTATGGAAGGAATCTTTCTTTTGATTACCATATGGTGTACTTTTTGACTTTTCTGGAAAAAGTATGAGGAGAATGTTTTTTTATCTTATACGGCTTGAAAATATTTTTACAGTTTCATAACACCTTATTTCTGTGAAGCTTCCTCTAAAATATTTCATGATTATTTTCAAAAGAAAATGTTTTAAAATTGCACAAAAATTTGAGGAAATAAAATTATTTGTAAGAAGAAAGGATATTTTCCTCAAGAATTCATTTCAAGTGTTTTATCAAAACTATTTTCTATCTATGATGAAATTATTTAATATGGTTATGTTTCAAGCCTAATGTCTCTATTATTTACATGGTTTTATTTTTTTTAGGATGTAATTATATGCATTGTTCTATATGGATTATGTTATGATGGGATGATGTTTATGAAACCCATTTTATTCGTTGGGTTATGATAAATGAATTATGTGTATTTTTTAGCACAGAAAAGAATGATTTCATTATGAGATGGGTGTGAAATATATCTCCCTCTAATGAATTGGGTAATGATTTATATCTCATTAGATAAATAGGGATGTAATTACATGTAAATACTATTCAGTAATACATGGCTGGAACGAAAGGTAATCCCGTTTTGGTAATGGACTTGGTCAACTATGATGGTCTTGGTAGAAATAACATGGATACTATGGAAATCATATCATGTGATTAATGGCTTTTCACAATTTTGTGTTTTATTCCCATGCTATTTCATCATGATTAATGTTCCTTTATGATCTATGCCTTATTTTCTGCCATGATTTATATCATTACTCGTGAATTTTATGTTTTATGGTCATGTTTTTATGTTCAAATGCTTACGGGTTGTTTTATGTTCTCCGTGTTTACCCTTAGTAAGATTTGAGCTCACTCTATTTATGTTTTCTTTTCCCCGGGATATAAAGAAACGTTTTAGGTAAGAAAAAAAAGGGAAAGATCTGTATGGGAGATGTTGAAGATCTTTCACCATGATTAGAATATTTTTTACTGAGTTTCCAAAGACACTAAACTAATACGGTCTTTGGGCATATGTTTTTGTTATGTATTTAGTATTCTGCAAAAGTAATGTAATGTCTATGTATGTAATGATTTGGTTCTCTACAGTGGTTTTGGATATTTGAAATTCCTCCTTATTCTTCATTCACCAAAGAAGTAAAAAATCTATATTGACATCTTATGAATTAATTTATGTCACATCGAGTGATTTTAATTGGAATAATATGTGGTTAAGTAAACCAGTAAATACTATGTGACCTTTATAAACATACCATTAAACATAATATTGTTTCTTCTATGTTTTAAATTTTAAAAAACGAACATACAGATGATCAGTATTTTTTTTTTTTGAGTCTGATAGAAAAAACATAATTTTTGGTGAATAGTAAACTACTCCTATGAATAGTGACATACCCTTATTAATAGTGACATGAACCTTAAGAATAGTATTTTAACCTACAGAATCATAATGTACTCTTATGAATAATATCATGATCCTAATGAATAATAATATACTGTTATGAATAGTAACAATATCCTTATGAATATTTATGTACCCCAATCAATAGAAAAATTCACCAATGAAATTATAAATAAAAATGATCCATATTATATGCCTCAATATGATATAATATATTTAAATAGATATTTTAATAATTATTGATTAAGTGTTGGTATTTTCGTAAGGCATATATATTTAATTACAATTTATTGATTAATTAAATAATTAAAATAAAGATTTATTTTCATAAAATTTATTCATAAATAAGTATTTATGTGACTTATGATTATAATATTGTATTTATAAGCCATGTGTAAATTTTAAAAGTGTTATAAAATAAGATTTTATTTTAAAAATGTTTTTTCAGTTAAATTACGGTTTTATTTCAAAATTATATTAATCAGGTCTAAAAAATTATTTTCAAGAAATAGAGTTTTGTTTTTAATTCTACACGTTGAAAAATATATAGTGTGATTTTTTTTGATTTTTATGAAACTCTTGAATTTTTTATGAATAGTTAAATATGATATATTATGATAATTGCTAAATACATGTTTTACCACATCTTAGGTGAAACAAGTATGATGTAATCCCAATTGGCTCAAAATCACATGAAAATATTACTATTATTGTTCTTGTAATAATAATTATTTCTTTTCAAATGGAAAAATATTAAAAAATGATTAAAATGATATAAAACTCCTCCTCTCCTCCACTATAAATACCACCCACTCCCCCCTCTTGCTTCCACACCTAGAAATCCTTAAAACATGCCTAAGAACTTCCCAATACTTATCTCAAGATCAGTCCCCATGTCCACGACTTTCTGGTCTCACCAAAATGCCAAAACCAAGGGCATGAAGAATGATTTCATGTAGAAGAGATCATGAGGTAAACATCTTGTTTTGTTTTCATTCCGTTCTTTTCATTTTTTTTCTATTCCTTTTATTTCCTCACCCCATAATCTAATAGTAATGAATGATCTATTATCCTATATATTCTTTATGTAATAATATTTATGGAAGATTCACCATTATACTTTTTCACCACCCCAACTTATTCAAGAAATTAAAACACCATCGGTGATGTATCGATTTACAGACATCGTGGACAATGTGAATTCAATTTCTATTAATTCCTTCTATACAGATCATGAAACCTTTTTTACTATTGATCTATAATATTAATTATGTATTGTATCTTATATATGGTTCTGGATTCAATTTTTACACATATTATTAATTTATAAAACAAAATGAGTTCATTATGGTTGAAGAATCGCTAAAATGACCTAAAGGAATATCAATAATGTTTTAACTTATTAATCATCCTCATGTATGAATTAAAAAGATAAATGGTATAATTAATGTTTCTAAAAATATGTAAATACCATTCTATTCCAATTCTATATTTTCACTTCCAATCGAAAAAATATCCATCATGAACAGATCATCGAAACCATGTGAAGAACACACCCGAAAACAATGGAATTTAAAAATATTGTTAATGAATTGGTGGAATGATATCATGAAACGATCACACAAGGTATTATAAACATTAACATTTTTCTATAAGTTATTTATATAATTATTTTATCCTTTATACAGGATGTTTATACACATTTTAATTAAGATGAACCCGAGGTAAGGGAATTCATAACACGATTTCCATTCTTTGAGTAAACCTTATACATCCTAATTTATGTGGTATTAAAATTGTTCTATGTGGTGGGTTTTTCTTGTATTATGTTTTATTACATTTATTTATATTGTATACCCATATCCATAAAATTCTATTAATTATCACTCGAATTATATTTTTAACGTACTTTCATTTTTAAATTCTTCTAGAAAGCATCTTTAATGAAATTTAAAAATATTTTTTATATGGCATGAGTAGTTCTACTGATTTCATGATGATTTATTAATATGATGTTTCTATTATACGTTTACATGGTAGTGTTTTATGAATAATATTTCATTACTATGTTCATGTATTTAATATTTTAAATGTGATTTGTTTTACGAAAAAGGAAATTTTAAAAACATTAATGTTTTTTTCTCAAGTGTTAAAATGAGTTATCATGTGTTTTATTCATGATTAGTTCCTTTTAAATAGTTATGTTTGGTTGATCCAATTATATATTAGGATATTATGGGTTTATCCTATTATAGAACATGATATTTTGGGTTGATCCCATTATAGCTCATGATATGATGGTTTCAGCCCATTACAGCTCAAGATATAATGGGTGAACTCCATTATAGATCTCTAACGCATTGGGTACTCCAGATATAGAAGTTTAACTAAGTGTTATTCCATATGTAAGGGTGATTCTAAGAGTGAGTTTGTAAATATGTCCCATGTAAACTACATAATGGTTCTATGCAGGATTATGATTTTTCAAGAAAATGGTTTTCAAAGGGTTTTCATGTTTCCACTAGTGTAATGGTTTTTCATTTATTATATACCTTACTGATATTTTTGTGCTCATACCATGTTTTTAAAAAAAAATTCACCAAATTCCATATATGTTCAAATAGAACGTTGAGGTTCTACTGCAGATAAATCTGATTAGTTATATTATAATTATTTTTGTAAATTCTAAACCAATAATTGTACATTTTTGTCCAATTCTATAGATTATATACCAGAAAAGGTTCTCAATTGAATAATGTACATTGTATTTTTCAGTTATCTATTATACAAAAAAAATAAAAAACATGTTTTAGTACGGAATTTGGAACTGTGGGTTCAGGGCTTTAGATTTGGTATCAGAGTAACGGTCTAGATAACTTGCGAGATTAGAAGTTCCAACTTTTTTTAGAAAACATTATGTGATAGTGTTTACTTTTAAACCTCTAGTGAATTTAGTACACATAAGAAAATAGTTTTTCTTAATTATAGATCTATAAATTCATAAATATAAGTATAATGAATGAATTGTCAGAGCATAGTTCATTAAGGGGATAATGTAACATCCCAATATTTTAAAAGGAATACTATGTGCTTAAATGAACTACTAAATACTATGTTACCTTTGTAAACGAACCATTAAAAATAATTTTTTATATTTTGTATTTTTTATTTTGAAAAATGGACTTACATGGTTATGACTAGTGTGTTTTTTGGCATCTGATTGAAAAAACATAATAATTAGTGAATTGTAAACAACCCTTATGAACAGTAACACACCCTTATGAATAGATACATAACCCTTAAGGGTAGTAATGTACCCATAGGAATAATAATGTACTCTTTTTAATAGTAACATGACCCTAATGAATTGTAATGTACCCTTATATATAGTAACATGAACCTTATGAATAGTTATGTACCCATATTAATAGTAAATTCACCAATGAAATTATAAACAAAATTTATCCATCATATATTTTCTAACATGATATAATATAAGTAAATAAATATTATAAAAATTTTTAATTAAGTGTTGGTATTTGTGTAAGTCGTATATATATAATTACAAATTTATAATTAATTAATTAATTTAAATTCAAATTTATATTCATTAAATGTATTCATAAATAATTATTTCTAGAAATTATGATTATAAGATAATTTTAACAGACCCTAAGTAATTTTTCAAAGTGGTAGAAATGTAGTTTTGATATTAAAATTGTATTTTTCAACTAAATTATAATTTTATATAAAAATTAAATTAATCAATTTAATAAAATAATTTTCAAAAAATTTAGTTCATTTTTGAATAATACATTTAAAAAAATGGTTAGGGTGATTTTTTGTGATTTTTCTAAAATTCCTAAATTTTTGATAAATAGTTAAATATGATAAATTACAATAAATGATAAATACTTGTTTCACTGCATCATGAGTGATGAAAGGATGATTTATAACCACTTGGTTATAAATCACATGAATTTATTACTATTCTTGGAATCATATCTACTTCTTTCCATGAGGAAAAATATTAAAATAATGATTAAAATAATGTAAAACTCATCCTCCCATCCACTATAAATACCACCCACTCCCCCTCTTCCTATCGCATCTATAAAGCCTTGGTACATGCATATTTTCTTACCAATAATCCACCAATGACCCTTCCCCAAGTCCATGACTTTCTGGTCTCACCAAAAGGATAAAACCAAGGGCCTTATGAAGGTTCACAAGGAGAAGAGATCAAGAGGTAAACATCCTCTTTTGTTTTCTTTATATTCATTTGATTTTCATTTCTATTATTATTCTTTATTAAAATCCTCATATAAAATAGTAATGAATGTTCTAGTATCTTACATATTCTATATTTCATCGTGTTTATGGAAGATTCACCATTATACTTCTTCTCCTCTCCAACTTATTCATGAAATCAAAACACATTCTATGATTTATCGATTTACCAACATCAAGGATGATGTGATTTCAATTTCGTTTAATTCATTAGAGACTTCTCATTAAAAAAATTATGGTTTAACTATATAATAATTATTTAATATATCTTATATATGGTTCAGGAAACAGTTTTTTACATTTTTTAATTTATAAAACAAAATGACATCATTATGATTGAAGAATTTCATAATTGACTTTAAAAATATCATTAATGTTTTAACATATGAATCATCCTCATAACATAATTCAAAATTATAAATTGTATAATTTATGGTAATAGAAATTCTTAAATACCATTCCATTCTAATTCTACCATTTCACTTCCAATATACAAGAATATCTATCTTGAACCGATCCTTGAAACAATGTGAATAGAGCATCCAAAAATAATGGAATTAACAAAATATTATTAATAAATTTGTTTAATGATGTTATTAAAGAATAATATAAGGTATTATAAACAATTAATTTTTTTTAATATATTAATAACAATATTATAACCATTATAAAAGAGATTTAACACTTTTATGTAAGACTGACCCGAGGTAAAGGAATATATAATGAGATTTCCATTCATTGGGTTAACCTTCTACTTATTTATTTATGTTGTATTAAAATTGTTCTGTGTGGTGGTTTTTTGTTTATATTATGGTGTATTGTTTTTATTTGTAGTTTATAAACACATCTATTCCATTCAATTATTTTTAACACCAATTATATTTGTAAGGGACTTTCCTTTTGAAATATTTTTAAAAGTCTATTTAATGAAATTCAAAAGGATTGTTTATATGGAATGAGTAGTTATACAGATTTCATGATGATTTATTACAATTATGTATCCATTATATCCTCACATGTATTTTTTTAATTAATAATATTTAATTATTATGTGCATAGTTTTCATATTTTAAAAGTGACTTGTTTTATGATAAAGTGAATTTTCTTAAAAATTAATGTGTTTCTCTCAGGGTATTAAATGAGTTATCAAGTGTTTTATTCATGAAATGTTCCCTAGAAATATTTATGTTTGGTTTATCAAATTATAGATCAATATATTTTTGGTTTATCACATTATAGCTCATGTTATGTATGATTGATCCCCTTATAGCTCATGATATGTCGGCTTGAGCCCATTATAGCTCAAGATATGATGGGTGAGCCCCATTATAGCTCTCCAATGCATTGGGTACTACATACATGGAAGTTAACCAAATTTTTATTCATTAGGTAAGGTCAATTTTAATAGTGATGTGGTAATTATGTCCCATGGTTACTACATGATGATTCTATTCATGCTTATGAATTTTCACAAAAAGGGTTTTCAAAGGGTTTTCATGTTTCCACTAGAATAAAGGTTTTTTATTATTTATGAACCTTATTGATCTTTCTTGTGATCAAACCATGTTTTTAAAATGGTTTTTAGAGGATTACTTAGTTTTTCAAAGGTAATGTAATGGTACTACTATAGGTGAATCTAATTAATTATATTGTAATTATTTTTGTAAACTCAGATTCAATATATGCAAGTTTTTTTCTAATTATATAGAACCTTGACCAAAAAAGGTCCTCTATTGAATAATATACATTATATTAATCAGTTATCTATTATGAAAAAATACACAGCGTGATTTAGTACTGAATTTGGAAGTGTTGTTTTAGGACTTTTCAATTCAAGTGGGAAAACACAGATATGTGGTTTTTAGAGTACACTGTATGAGTTAGTTCACTAAAACAAAATCATTATTTACTTTAGATTACATGTGTATTCATGGATTCTAACATTAACAATTATTTAAACCCATATTTATTTTTCTTTAATATAACATTTTTATGATAATTTACTAGAGTATCTATCTCATTGAATTGTTGTAGTTGTTCCCTCCTATGATGAGAAACATCAAATTTTATGGGAAAACTCATAATAATAAGGCTTATAGTTGTATGGCAACATCTACTAAGACATATATTATATATATTGTCAACTTCTGGATACACATATGAAAATTAGTATTTATCTCATGATGTTATCACATGGAAATCACCAAGATAAGAGATAATGTGGACATACTCTCAAGTATTAATTATATATGTTTATGTGTCATTTGATATTTCTATCTGCAATCATGTGAAATAATATATAGACTTTAATATTATTATTAATACTGGTCATAATACACATACTTTGATGTTTATCCATAAAGGGTGATGACATATTTTTTTAGTGAGGTTGGGTACATATTTTGTGTCATGGGTGATATATTATTTTTTAATATGTCAAGAAAGGAATTTTTCCCCTTCTATCATTATTCGAGGTGATAAAAACACTATTTTATTGGAATGGAACTTTTGAGTTAGATTTCATAGCCATAGTGAATTTACGGGTTAATTCAAATTAGTAAAAGAAATGTATATCAAGAATATAGGATTATGAAACTATTATGAAACCATCTTGGTGAGATATTAAGAAAAAACGATTGTATTACATACTGATCATTTTTATATTATTTATTTGTTGGGATATTAAATTGTTCCACTTGAGTTCCCTTATATGTTTCTAAAAACTGATATTATACTTTTGGAAACCCCACTTAATGACACTATGGAAGAGGCTTAGGGGGACACACTCTTTACATTTACGTTGATATTAATTAAATTCTATATTAATTTAATTATTAAAATAAATATTATTATCAATTACATGGAATAATATTTATTGGGAATTTAATGATTGTATATATTCAATGACTATTTTCTGTATGTTTAATATAAAAATAAATATTTTTTCACAAGACAATGAATATCATATATATTTATTCGTTTATAAATTAAGTAATAATTTTTATTTGAATATTGGTAAAGAAAAAATAGGTAACATGGCCTGAATGATTGGATATGGTCATAAGGATATATTAAATATCATATAAATAAGTAAATATTTATTTATTTAAATGAATGAAATTTGTTATATCTGTGGTACATTATGTTTCTTGTAAATAGTAAAAATATTAATAATATTAAAAATATTTTTATTTTTATTTTTATTATATGATGGGTTTACTAATGATTAATAGAATGTTAAGGGATTATAGGATAGTTATTTATTCTATAATCTAGCTCTATAAATACTCAGTTATATCATTCCATGTTGTTATATGAAATTCATGAAAAATGATTTACTCCCAATTGATTTCTCTCTAAAAAAGTCCTCTATGTTTTTTCTTTCATGCATGGGATAATCTCATCCACCTTCCTCAAGCCTCTCAAGAATGCGATAATAAGAATAAATCCATTAAACTAAAAGGATTACGTTGTGATCTATGGTGAGTAATGAAAGATGATGGATACCACCATGTTATTACTTGGTGTATCTTTAGAAATTATTCAAGATCCTAAGATCACATTTAGATCACAAATATATGGATTCAATAGTTAAATCCTCATAATGAAATGATAGTAAAACATAAACAACATTTGGATGATCATTATGTTCTTTGAAGAATATAATCAAGACTCATATAATTATTTTTTTATATTAATTATAAATTTAATTGAAGATCCTCACTCTAGGTTCCCGAAATATTTTTCAATTTTCAATTGATAAATTAATTATTTATGATTTTTATCATCATAAAAATTATGGATTATTCATTTAATCAAAAATATATATGTTAGGACTGACCATAATTGGAACTTCTACTATGATAGAAACTTTCAAGTGGTGTTATAGAGGTCACATTAAAATTTAAAATTATTTAATTTATTGACCAATATACACATTATATTGAGTTTTTAATTTTTGTTTTTTTATTTAATATGAAGTTTTAGTTTTCATCATTCGCTATTATATCAAAATAAATAGTTTAAAACACAAAAACTGCTTCAAATGATTCAATCTGCAGGGTCCATGGATTCTGATAAGATAACAAAGTGTTACATGTTGTGCAACTTTAAGGTACATGTCATCATTCAAAGAACCATGGTGGGTTATGAATTTATTCTCACACTTCATACAATAAATTACACTTAGTTCTATTAAACATTGGTTTTTACCAGGATAGGCCGGAATATAGATTACATGAATACATAGTTTGTAGATGACATACATGTTGTGTCATCCACATGTTTCCATGGTAGAATACATGTAGTAAATTATGTGTCTTATATTTATTGTATAATGTGTGGGAATTAAATCCCTGAAATAATGAGATCATGAGCTCTCTAGATGGCTTATATGTTGGGCACCTCATTAATTTCTATGGAAAACATACATTCCCAACCCCTAGGACTATGTCACAAATGTATCCAGGGGCTATTACATGGTGTCTATTTTTGTGTGTGTATCTTTGCATTCCATGTAACACATACTCATATACACATAGTAAAAAATAATGAATTACTTTACACTATGTAATTAGTTTTAAAATAATGGAATATTAAATGTATCATTAAACAAAATCAATTCATGTCCTTGAGTCATTAGTTTATAATACACCTCATGTGTAAGGTTTTATAATTTATCAAATGCCAAATTAATTTCATCGTAAAAATTTTAACTTCATGTTGTTTATGGTCATAATTTTTCATGTCCAACCATTTTATTATAATCATTACACACTATGTATATTGACACATGTCTATGTGTCAATAATTCATAGTTAATTTCATGTAATTATGTGATAGTTCATGTATTCTACAATTCATGTTAGTGTGGAATACACAACCATAAAACATGTTAGGTTACATAGATGATTAAAATATATGTTTCCTCTATGTACACACCATTTACTTAATTCATTTTAAATAACATTATATTGTTTAATTTTGAAAAATTATTATATTGGATGGGATTCTCAAGTACTATTTGGATGGATATTTAGATAAATTAATTGATTAATTGATAATATAATTTTATTTTTTGGGCAAATTTTCGTTCTAAATAATTATTTTAGTGAATTATAGTCTATTAAATGTGAATTAAATGAATGAATATTATTAATCAAGATTTTTGGTCAATCAATTTATGTGTTTTCTTTTTAATTTAATTTAATGGGTTTCAGGACTATTATTAAATTAAATTGATAGTAAGCATGTCATCCCTCCCACCTTTAATTTGTAAGGAATTTTGAGTCTGTGGTTACTTTTATATAAACCCATTAATCATTCCAATGGTTCCCATTATATTATTATGAGTATAAGAATACATAAAAGATGGAGCTCCAAAGGGGAGGAGGTGGTTTAAAATCCATCATATGGTTAAACTGACCAATAAGATTTGTTAGTTTATGGTGTAACGCTATAAATCATTCCATTACCAACTAATGATGTTTTTATACTAGGTTTATAGGTTGATTTGTTTTCTGCTCAATAAATCAACAATTATAAATATTCTGGTCATGTAATGTTATTTATTTTATTTCTATCAGGTACATGGTTAACTTTATAGATTCACATTCATCATATTATATATATATAAAAATTAATAAGAAATAAATATGGATGTAAAATAAATGGATTTTGTATAAAGGTTTTATTAATACATGGTCGATTAATTATGTAAAACTATAAATAAATATTAACAATACATGTAAAACTATAAAATAATAAATTTTACATATAATAAAAAATCCATCATGGTATAATTACATAAAAATCCCACCATTGTATTAGTTTATATAGACAATTAATTAATGTTTTAATTTAAGCCTTTTTATGGGAACATTAAATTATTTGGATGTATAAACAAAAATAATGGGTCTATGTAACAAAATATGTATTATATTTAAGGAAATGTTTTCAAATTAATACAATTTGATGTTAAGTGTTGAGAAAATTAATTTCTTGATTTTAGGATTGGGGAGTCTAATCAACTAATAAAGGACTTATAGGCAATCAGTTGGAAAAAATGCCTACCTAAATACCATCTTTTAATTTTCATGGCCATTTTTTGAGTTATTATAAGGAAAATACAGATCCTTTCAACTAAAATGTTATCATCATGGGGAATTTAGATTTTAATGGTGATGGCCATTGAGATTTGATAAAATAGAGAGAGACTTATAAGATAAATAAATTATTTCATGTCACATATTTTTTTACAATATAAAGTACTAATATTCAAAAAAAATTATTATAATAAAATTAAAAATTCATCAACCACATTATCCTAGATATCAGTATTAGTAAAAGACAATATTATTACTTAAAGTATCTTCCATGAATGTTATATGATCTTTTGGGTTGTATTACTCATTCAATATAAGGTTTATGCTCTTGAATCAATGGTTTTTGATCCACCTTCTAGGGATGTGACCTATGAAGAGATCACTATGTATGAAAAACCCTTTCAGGATGTATTATAATTCTATTGTTTGATTTTATCATCTATGTACAAAAAACTCACGACGTCGTTTGAGAATATGTATTCGTATTGAAAGATAAATATTCTATATGATATTTATTAGGATATAGGTAGGAAGGAGTAGTGTAATGCCCTAACCCCATAAGCCCAGAGTCGATGCATTATTATGTATCATTGGCATTATCACAAAAGATCAAGTCTCAAAAGACCAATTATTTTAGTATCATTGGAAATACTAGGTACATTCATAAGTTTTACATTATATTATAAAATGAAAAACTAAAAAAACATTGTTTCCATAGACCACACTCATATCCCCTCAGACTATCCCTACAGGTTAGTCATATAATACTTCTTGGAATCTTAGGAAAAATAAAACATTGAAAGGGGTGAGCTCAGATACTCATTAAGGATACCAATATATCAGAAACTTTTATAAATAAGAATAAACATTTAAGGCAATGTCTAAAACTAAAACAAAATCCTTTACAACATAAACATCATTATAATATGGAAAATATAAATCAAAATAATTCCATTTACTTACTCATATGGATATTCTACTAGTCGAATAATCACATTCAATATCAATTGCCACTTTCATAATGATGGAATGCATAGTTCCATACTTCATAACAACATAGGCAAGGACTTATTCCAAGAATAAAAATAATATTTTTTCAATGGCTTGTTCCAAGACATTAGTTTGTCTCATGAGACTTATCGATGCATCGAGGAGCTATAGCGAGCTCCACCCGTCAGATACATAGTCCAATGAATTCCTCATATGAAAAGGTTTAAAAATAACATAAAAATTCTTATTAAATCTAGCATATGAAATGTCAATAATTTATCCATAAACAATTAAAGGTATAAAATAACACATCCACGGTCAAACATATACAAAAAATTCAATACAATATAAAAGTTTTGTATTATAATAAATAAAATTCAAATAATTGTGAAATAATTGTTATTAAATTATACAAAAATAATATACATTAATATGATATCATATATGTTCTTTTAACATTGCTTTGTTAATAATATCTTAGTATTATCGTCATTTCGGGTGATAAATGATTCGTTTTACATTATATAAATGGTTACGTATGTAATGTTTGTTATGGATAGGATGTATCTTATTCATATTCAGAATGATATTAAGTATTTAAATATTATTTTTAATCATCTAATGAAATTTATTATTGAATGTATACGATGGGGAATGAATCTCATCGCGTTAGTGGAGATGGTATTCCATACGTACGTACGACCGACAAAATCATTCTTTTGATATTAAAATAATATATAATTGGATGTTATATCATATATACAGAATCATTATCATGATATATTTATTATTTTCCTAAATTAAACATCATTATTATACCCATCCAAAGAATTATGTATTGAATAACAATTACACCACGACGTGGATACGGGAAGCCGTACGTACGCATGTATGGTGACATGTCATTCAAAGGATAGATAGAATAATTAATATGGTTGTACCATATTTATAATAATATCATAGTATGTAGAAGATACTTGATTTATTATTTTATAATTGAAACAACAAAGAAAGAGTAAGTGGAAGAAGAAAGGAACTTCAAAGAGGTGATGAAATATTTACCTCTTCTTTGGGTTCTTCCTTTTGATTTGATCAAAAGGGCTCTTTATGTTTCATTTATGACTAAAGGAAGGCCTCTAGGATGAAGTTAGGGCGTTTGAGAGGGTATTTGATCTGGGTTTGGCCAATCCAAATGGATTTGATGGTGTGAATTAGAGAGAATAGAAAGTTCCCTTTTATAAGAATGGTGAGGGGCACCTTAGGAAAAGTTAGAAATATTATTTTATAATAAAATAATTTTTGGTTTCTACGGGCCAAAACATAAATTATTTAAAGGATAAGGTGGGTATGGGTTTAAAAACACTCAACCTATAGGTTTTAGATAGGTTTGGGACACTATATTAACTTAATCATTTAGATTTAACTCTTAGTTAAATAGTTTGACATTTACCGTGTCTCTTTGTATTTTTATATTATATGATTAATAAACATACTATAAAATTCCAAGAGAACCTAAAGTGGTTCATTAATGACATATATAATATTATTTATGACCATTTTCCGAACCTTAGATTTTTAGGATTAGAATATCAATTAATTATATAATATTTGTTTTAAAAACTCATTTATGTCAATTTTGACACTCTTTTTTATTTTGTTTTTACTAAATTAATAACAGCATTATTACTTCATAAAAACTCATATAACACACCCTAAAATGTCATATTATCCTTGAAAATTAGTTTATTTCATAAAAAACTCAAATTACATTTATTTGGATATTTATAATATCAATTATTATAATATTTAATTAATTAAGGAATTACTGCATCATGATTGTGTCATAAATAAATTAAATTATTTAATTTATATAATTATAAATAAAATACCACTATGTAGGAAATATATTTATATTATTAATTAATATTTATAGTCTATTTTATATTTTGTGTATCCCTATATTAAAAATGGTTTAGTTACTAAACATTGAATTCGACTCTTTAAACCGTTCTTTAAATAAAATAATAATAAATGTTGTAATCTATTCCAAGTTGAACTAGAGGATCATATTTTATTCCTAAGTTTTTTTTGGTTGAATTAAACTTATTCAATAGAATTAGGAAATGTTTTTGGGTAATAATAATATCATTTTTACCCTTAATTACCGTATTTACTTTTAACCGTGGTAAATAACAGTAAAAAGTTACTATTCACCAGAAATTATTTTCATCTTATTAAACCACATTTTACTCACTGATATCAAATTTTTCTCTTGGATATGTGAAATTAAACTCACAGAAGTGGTAAAATTATTTTTTATGTAAATTTTCAAATGATCTTAGGAGGTGGGTAAAAGACGGTAAAAAGTTCAATAAAATTTTTATATATCTAAAATCATTATAAAATGACTCCAATGAATTAAATTGAAAATATATAGGTATTATATATCTATTTTGACCTAAATTAAATTTAAATAAATTAAATAATTTATTAAATAAAAATTCAGTTTTGAACTATAACTCAGTGTTTTTCAGTATTCATCAAAAATTGAATGTTTTGAGAAAAATACAAAAAAATTCACCCTAAGCTAATTTCGATATTCCAAATCCAAAAATGAACTCCATTTTTATAGATAAAATTTATAAAATTTCAAAAATTTGATATTACAATTCATAACGGCTAGTTTGATTGGTTGTGGTGCGTTTGAACTAGAAGTTGCGTACAACACACGCTATTGTATTATTCAAAGAGAAGCGTACCATAGAATCTTGGGGTGTTACATTATCCCCTCCATAAAACAATTTTTTCCTCAAAATTTCTAGAATATTACTGCATAAAATGACTCAGGTGGTTCTTAATCATAAGTTTCTTGGGTTCCCACATTGCCTCTTCTATCTTATAGTTTCTACATAGATATTTTACCAGACAAGTCGTCTTGTTTCTCAGCACTTGTAATCTTATATCAATAATCTTGATAGGTTCTTCACAATAATATAGATCGAGTTCCAGTTCTAATTTCTCATAGGTGAGTACATGTGTTGGGTCAGGCATGTATTTTCTCAATAGTTATACATGGAACACATCATGAACTTTGGAGAGACTTAGTGGCATTGCAAAATGGTAAGCTATAGCCTAATTTTTCCTACAAATTGGAAAGGTCCGATATACTAGGGACTTAATTTTCCCTTCTTACTGAAACGTATAACACCCTTCCATGGAGATACCTTCAAGAAAACATGGTCTCCTACCTGAAATTCCAAATCCTTCCTTCGGTTATCGGCATAGATATTCTACCAACATTGAGTTGCTTAAATATGGGTTTGGATTACCTTCACCTTTTCTATAATTTCCTCTATAAGATATGGGCCTACGAGTTTTCTTTCACCAACATCATTCCAACAGGTTGGTGTGAGAAATCTCTTTCTGTATAACTCTTCATATGGTGCCATCTAAATACTTGAATGAAATCTATTTTTATAGGAAAATTATACCAGTGGTAAATATTGATCCAACATACCTTGAACGTCATGTGATCATGATCCCAACATGTCTTCTTATGTTTGAATAGTCTATTCTGATTGTACATCAGTTTGGGGGTGGTAAGCAGTGCTCAAATGAAGTTCAGTATCCATGGATTTCTGAAGACTTTTCAAGAATCTTGATGTAAAATGTGGATCACAATCAGAAACAATCGATAGGGGTACTTCAGGAATTCTCAAAACATAATTAATATATAGTCTTTCTAGACGTTCAAGTGGTAAATTTTCTCTTATCGCAAGAAAATGTGACGACTTGGTAAGACGTTCAACAATGAACCATATTGAATTATTCCTTATAGGATTATTTGGTAGTCCCATGACAAATTCCATTGTAATATTATCCCATTTCCACTGAGGTATGAGAAGATTTTGCAAGACTCCTCCAGGCTATTGCCTTCAAGATTTCACTTGTGAACAAACCATACATATTGACAAAAAATCAGCTACATCCCTCTTCATGTTGTCCCACAAAAAATGTTCCTTCAAATATCTATACATATTATTGCTACTATGGTGTATTGAAAAATTAGAACTATGAGCATCATCCAACAATTATATTTTTAGATCAGGTAGATCAGGAACATAGTGTCTCTTCCCAAATTTCAAAATTCCATCTTCATACACAAAGTAACTCAATATCCGAGCATTCACAGCTTTAATATTCTATTGAAAATATTCATCATCAGTCTGAGAACTCATTATCGTTTTTAGTAAAGATGGTGTGGAACCCATTTGAAGAATTATTGATGTTTCACCTTCCAGGGTTATTCCTATATCCATCTTTACTAGATCAATGAAAATAGGATCACATTCAACTCTCATCTAGTTCAAAACTCTGTGATGTTTTCTGGTAAAAGAATCTTCCACGTTATATGCCTTCCCATGGTGGTAGTGTATCGTGAAATCATAATCCTTTATTAGTTCAATCCATCCTCTTTGCGTCATGTTGAGTTCTTAAAGTGAGAAAATATACTTCAAACTCTTGTGATCAGTATAAATCTAACATTTTTCACCATAGAGATAATGTATCCATATCTTCAAAGCAAAGATTACAACTGCTAACTCAAGATCATGAGTAGGATAGTTTTTCTTATTAATATTTATTTGTTCTGATGCATAGGCAATAACCCCCTCATTCTACATAAGGACACAACCAAGTTCTTTATTTGAAGCATAACTATATATAACAAACCCATCATTCCATATTGGTAGATTCAATATAAGATAATTGACTAGTCTTCTCTTCAGTTCATCAGAACATTCTTCACACAATTTTTTCCAAATGAATTTAACCCTTTATGTGTGATCTTGGTTAATGGGTAATCCAGCTGGGAAACATTCTTGAAAAAACTCTGATAATAACCTACAAAACTAATAAAACTTGCGTGCCTTAGTTATGCTTGTCGGTGCTGGCCATTTTGGATTGCTCTTATCTTAGAAGGATCAATGGTGATTCCATCATTAGAGGTGATATGGCCAATAAAAGAAATCTCTTGAAGCCAGAATTCAATGTTTCTAAACTTCCCATATAATATATTTCTTCTAAGAGTCTTCAGGATAATTCCCAAGTGATTTTAATGATTATCGTAGCTTTGTAGTATACCAAGAAATCATCAATAAATACCACTAAAAATTCATTAAGATATTCCTTGAAAACCCAATTCATTAGATCCATGAATATAGAGGGTTAATTAGTCAATGCAAAAGGCTTTACTGTAAACTCGTAATGCCCGTACCTAGTTCGAAATGCTGTTTTTAGAATTTCTTCATTCTTCACCCACAACTGATGATATCTAGATCAAAGGTCAGTCTTTGTAATGTATTGATCTCCATGAATTTGGTCGGACAAATCAACAATGTGAGGTAGGGGATACTTGTTCTTTATTTTTATAGCATTGATCTCCTTATATTCAATGCACAACCTCATAGTTCTATCATTATTCGTAATAAAAAGAACATGGGCTCCCCATGGAGAAACACTAGAGAGAATATATCCCTTATTACTCAATTCCTCTAGTTGTTTCTTTAGTTCCATTAATTCCACATTGGAAATTATATAAGGGGTCTTCAATATGGGTCTTGAACCATGAATTAAATCAATGGAAAACTCAATTTCCTATTCTAGAGGATGTCAAGGTAAATCTTCTAGAAACAGATCAACATATTCATTCACAATAGGTACAGAAACTATTTGAACATTCCTTTCCTCACCCATAGTTATTTCATTCCCTTCCCCCCTAATAATTGAATTTAGTTGATCTACTGGGGGTGGATCAAAATAAGAATTAGGGGGTGATGATTCTGGTCTAAAGATAAGGTGTTCATTATCATCGTCATCAAAAATAGTAACATCCTTCTCCTTATAGTAAATTTTTTCATCATGGTTTGAATGCCAATCCATACTGTGGATTATATCAAATTTAATCATGTGTATGATGATGAGATCAGTATATAAAGAATATTTATATGTCTTAATGGGGACTGATTCACAAAACTCTATTGCAATGATACATCCCCTAGGAGTTTTCACTAACAAATACCTTCTTAAATAAAATTGGAAATATCTAATTTTCTTAGAAAACCGGGAAGATATGAAATAATTAGATGGTCCAGAATCAAAACAATCATTGTCTAAACATGAGGAAACCATTAAATTACCCACTACTACGTCTTTCAGAGCTTCAACCTCAGCAGTAGTGATAGCATAATCTTGGCCATGATCCCTTTTCCTTTTCTGAGGTATGCTACCCTAATTTCTTAGGACATTCAGTTTCATAATGCCCCTTTTCCCTACAATTGTAGAATTCAACATCGACAGCCTCTTTATTCCCCTTGCAATGACGATCATGGTGTCTTTTTTCACCACACGTGTAATAGATATCCATTCCCTTCAGGCACGTACCATGGTGTTTCTTCCCACATTTACTATAGGATGGATATTGAACTTTTCCCTTCTTCCCCTTATTTCCATTTCCAGATTGTTCAGTAGATCTCTTATTCTCTTTCTTTTCAATAAAGTCATAATACTTAGAGAATTTTTTTTCAATCTAGATAGCACATGAGACATCTTAGTACGATGAGAAGGATTGTGAGACTAATTCTCGATGGAGAAATGGTTTTAACCCATCCATGAAATGATCAATCTTACTTCTTGGGTTACGTATATAATCTGCAGCATGCCTCGCTAACATTGTACAGTTATCTTTATACTTTGCGACATTTTCATCCTCCTTTTTCCTCAAACATAGATATTTCTTTCCATATATGCTCGATGGGCATGAGGAAAGTATTTTTTTTAATAAAATTCCTTTAAACTACCTTCATTTAATATTTGATACTTCATCATCTTCCTTTTTGTTTTGAATCAATGACCACCATTGATCAGCATATTCAGTGAGGCGGCAAACTTCCATGACATCTTTTTTCCTTTCGTTGTTCCCCAAGGTGTGGAATATTTTCTCTATGGAATTTATCCTTTTCTCAGATACTAGTGGATTTTTAGCCCCACTTAATGTTGGTGTTTGTTTCTCATGAATCGATCTAACATTTATCCTTCATGCTGTGGATCTGGGTGCTTTATATGGGTATGAATATTATTCATAACCTGAGTGAGTTGTCCTAATATAGTGATAACTTGATCAGCACCTGTTGTATCACCAGCGCCACTATAATTATCTCGAGCATGAGGAAATCACTACATGGAGTGTGTGCATTGATATGGTTTCTATTCCTTCCACTAGGTTCCATTTCTAAACAATGGCATAAACTAGATTAGTTTATGAATCGAAATATCTAATTCCAAACTTATAAAACACTTATCAAAAATTGAACAGTATACGCATATAATCCATAATCATAAAAATGTTTTCATTTGGGAAGTATATACTCATAACCACTTCATAATGGTCTGTAAATAAAATTAGTGCTATCCTAAGAATATCCCCCAAGAGTGTTGTAACAATGAGTGCAGCAAGGTCTGTTGTCATGCACTAGTTCTCGTTCGAGTCTAGCTCAAAGAGTTGTTTTCGGGTTTTACCCCTAGGTACATTTGTGTTAGAGCCGCATTTACCTGATCATATCTAGATATGGATGTATTGCTGGGAATAATCACAAAATCTCTACAATTCCAAAATTATTGGAAGTTATTCTATTCTAATCCTCAAAGTCTATCTTAGGGCTATGTGCTCTAATCAAATTTTATCTAAATCTAGTTTCCATGGTTTGTACTAAATTTTCTATTATACTAATTTTAATTACCCAACACCTAAATCCCAAAGTTAGTGCATTATTACGTAACATTTTCATGATCACAAAAGATCATGTCTCGAAATACCGATTAGTTTACTAGCCCTGTAAATACTATATAAATTCATAATTTTTACATTGTATTATATAATGAAAAACTACAATAACCTTATTTGCATAGACCACACTCATATCCCCTTAGACTATCCTTGTCGGTCAGTCATAAAATACTTCTTTACATCATGGGAAAAATAAAACATAAAAAGGGGTGAGCTTAGATGCTCAGTAAGGATAATAATTTAGTGGAAACATTCATTAATAAGCATAAACATTTAAGGCGATGTATAAAACTAAAACAAAAGCATTTTCAACATAAACTTCATAATAATATTGAAAATAAAAATAAAAATAATTCCATTTACTAACTCACATGAATATTATACTAGTTGAATAATCACATGAAATATCAATATCCACTTTCATAATGAGGCAATGCATTATGCCAGACATCATAACCACATAGTCAAGGACTTTTTCCAATACTACAAATAAGATTTTTTCAAGGCATTGTTCCAAGACACTAGTTTCTCTCAAGAGACCTACCGATGCATTGAGGAGCTATTTTGGGATCAACCCATCACATACGTAGTCCAATTAATTCCTCATATGAAATGGTTTAAACATAACATAAACATTCATATTAAATCTAGCATAAAAAATGTAAACAATTTATCCATAAACCATGAATGGTATAAAATAACACATCCATAGTGAATCATATTACAAAACATTAAATACAATATGAATGTTTTTTATCATAATTAATTAAATTCAAATAAACATAAAATCCATCAAAGGATGTTGACATAGATGAAATCAAGACAATTTTTAGAGAAATATATCTTTTTATTTTTAAATCATTTAGGAGTCACATAATTATAAATAAAACATGTATTTTTAAAATATTCTTATATTCTTGTAATAGAATCTTCGAATATGTTATAACGATAGAAAATAGCCACACCCTCCCTATAAGTTAAAAAAACATTCTTCCTTTATTTTTGTCGAAAATGTCATAAAGAACATTGTTTGGAAAATGGAGAAAATATTCCTTTCAAAATATATAAGGTCAAATAAGGGTATAATTGACTTTACCCCATAGTCTAATTTTTTTTGAAATACATTTTTAAGAAACATTGATGTGGATGATAAAGAGGTCCCAGTAGATAGTTAAGTAAAAAAACCTCCGATAATAAAGAGATTGTGAAATTAACCTTTACCTTGTACATTTCCTTGGTTGAGGGTAGGTTAACCTCTAATATAATGGTGAAATAATAATTATTAAATTACAAAAGAATCGTATACATTAATATGATATCATATATGATCTTTAAACATTGCTTTGTTAATAATATCTTAGTATTATCGTAATTTTGGGTGTTAACTAATTCATTTTCCGTTATATGGTATATTACGTAAGTAATGTTTCTATGGATAGGATGTGTCTTATTAATATTCAGAATGATATTAAGTCTTAAAAAGTTATGTTTAATCATCTTATGTAAATTAGTCTTGAATGGATATGATGGGGATTGAATCTCATCGCGTTTGGTGAGACAGTAATCCATACGTACGCACGAGCAACAATATCATTCTTTTGATATTAGAATAATATATAATTAAATGGTATATCATATATACAGAATAATTATCATGATAAATTTATTATTTACATCAATTAAACATCATTATTATACCCATCCAAATAATAATGTATTGAATAACAATTACACTACGACATAGAGACAGTAAGCCGTATGTACGTACGTATGGTGACATGTCATTCAAAGGATGGATAGAATAATTAATATGGTTGTACCATATTAATTATAAAATCACATTATATAGAATATACTAGATTTATTATTTTAGAATGGAAAAAACAAAGAAAGAGGAAGTGGAAGAAGAAAGGAACCTGGACGAGGTGACGAAATATTTACCTCTTCTTATGGTTCTTCCTTTTGATTTGATCAAAATGGATCCTTATGATGGCTTTCTGAAAAACATAAGTCCTATAGGATGAAGGGAGTATAGTTGATAGAGAATTTGGTTAGGGTTTTTCGGATCCAAATTACTTTGAAAGTGTGAATTAGAGAGAACGGGAAGTTCCATTTTATAAGATGGGTGAGGTGTACCTTAGGAAAAGCTAGAAATCTTATTTTATAATAAAATAATTTTCGGTTTCTAATGGCTAAAAAATAATTAATTTAAAGGATATGGTGGGGATTGGTCTAAAACCACTCAACAAATAGGTTTTATATAGGTTTGGGTCACTAAATTAACTTTATCTTTTAGATTTAACTCTTTGGTAAATAGTTTGACATTTACTATGTCTCTTTATATTTTTATATTATATGGTTAATAAACATACTATAAACTTCCAAGAGAACCTCAAGTGGTTCATTAATGACATATAAAACATTATTTAAGACCTTTGGCTGAAACTTAGATTTTTAGGAGTAGAATATTATTAATAATATAATATTTCTTTTAAAAACATTTTTATGACAATTTTGACACTATTTGGTGTTTTGATTTTCCTAAATTCATAACAGCATTATTACTTCGATAAAAATTAATAAAACAAACCCTAACATGTCATATTAACCAATAAAATTAGTTTAATTCATAAAAAGTCAAAAATTAAATTTATTTGGATATTTATAATATCCATTATTTTAATATTTCATTAATTAGGGAATTACTACATCATCATTGTTTCACAAATAAATTAAATTATTTAATGTATAAATTTTTTAAATAAAATAGCATTATATACGAAATATTTTTATCTTTATAATGAATATTTATAGTAGATTTTATATTTTGTGTATCCCTATATTAAAAATTATTTAGTTATTAAAAATTGAATTTAACTCTTTTAACTCTCCTTTAAGTATAATAATAATAAATGTCCTAATCTAATACAAGTGGACCTAAAGGATCATTTTTCTTCTAAATTTTTTTTGGTCTAATTACAGTTATCCAATAGAATTATGACATGTTTTAGGGTAATAATAATATCATTTGTACCCTTAATTACACTATTTTACTTTTAACCGTGATAAATAAAAGTAAAAAGTAACTATTCACCCATAATTATTTTCATCTTATTGAACCACATTTTACTTACTAATATAAACCATGTCTCTAGGATTTTTTAAATTAAACTCACTTAAGTTGTAAAATTATGTTTTATGTAAATTAGCAAATGCTCCTAGGAGGTGGGTAAAAGACGGTAAAAAATACCATATAATTTTTATATCTCTAAAATTATTATAAACTGACTCCAATGAATTACATTGAACATATATAGGTATTAAGTATCTATTTTGACCTAAAATAAATTTAAATAAATTAAATAATTATGTAAATAAAAATTTGGTTTTAAACTATAACTCAGTTCTTTTCATTATTCATCAAAAATTGAATGTTTTCAGAAAAGTAGAAAAAATTTACCTTAAGCTAATTTCGATATTCAGAATCTAAAAACAAAGTCCATTTTGAAAGATAAAATTTATAAAATTTCAAAATGTGGGTATTACTATTCATAATGGCTAGTTTGATTGGTTGTGGTGTGTTAAAACTCACTGTGGCATACAACACACGCTATTGTATTAATAAAGGAGAAGAGTATCATGGATTCTTGGGGTGTTACAAGTAGTTTGAGATCATCAAGTCACTCTTGAATAGAAATCATATTGAGTGTGAACTGGTCAGACCTCACATAGTCAAGCTTACTGACTATATTGATAATCTTGAGGTTCTAGGTTTTAGGATTCCTAATGAATTATACACATATATCATACTCACTTAAATCCATCATAGACTATCCATATTCATATTGACTTTTAAAATAAAAAATATTGTGTAGTCCCTCCAAGATCTCCATACATTATATCACCAGATAGATAAATACATGAAGTGTGTAATACCATTTATCCTTATAGTGAATAAGAGGAAATGAAAAGGAATAGTCCTTGAAATTGACACTAACTCTATGGCTTATTTAAATCACCAATACAATAATCTGAAATCAAGAGGAAAGAAAGGGCGAAGAACATTTTCTATTTTTCATTTTTCCACAAATTCCACTAATAGAAGAACCAACCCATGAAAAAGTGGAAAAAGGGATCCTTCACCTATGTTCATTATTGAGTGAAATATATATATTTCTATAAATTGTGTATTAGATGTATATTTTGGTTCTCTAATTAAATCCAATCCCTAGAACCAAGAATATTCATAAGATAATCATGATGATAGGTTGATGTGGGAGTTGAAAATGGATCTAAGCACATTATGGTAATTATTAAAGACTACCACATTAAATTTCCAACTGGAATAATATTTATTTTTAAGAATTTTAATTTTGTTCGACATGTTATGAAAACAATTATGTTGTATCTTATATTGATATGGATGCTTATATTTTCAAATTTAGAAAAAAAATTATTCTTTTATAAATAAGTCATTTTCAAGGAAATTAACATTTTAATAAATATCGATGTGCGTTGAATTATGTTAACATGTTAATTTAAATAGATAACAATTCAATTTTCTGTGAATAATAACCCACCCAACTACGAAATTATTAGATATGTCTTAAAATTGAGAAAAACATGAAAAAATTATTCAATTATGTATATTTATATTTTTTAAAACTAAAAAAACATGGCATATCTCATGGTGGTATTCAAGGTAAAATGACCAAAATTCATTTAGTGGAAAACATGAATTGTCCACGAAGATTTTCGGGTTGGTATATACATATTTGTGTAGATGATTTCTTATTAAAGCTAGGGGTGGTTTCTCATACTTTATAACTTGAAAGGATGACTAAAATAGATATGGATATGTCTACTTAATGAAGTATAAGTAGAATTATTTTGATAAGTTGATCTCATACAGGAATGGAGTCGAGATCCAACTTTGTAAAAATATAACGAAACTTCACCCATACTATAGTGGAGAATATCTAAACCTATAATTTATTGATTAACTATGAGAGATATTGACTCTATATAAACTTACTATGACTTATAATCTATAATGAAATTGTGTATGTTAAATAGGAACCATTCCTTTATAAATACAGAGAGATCAGTTATGAGTTGCGTTAATCGTCCATTATCATTTTGGGGATACACATTACAAATAGAGTTGTATATTGTAAACTAATTACAAACTAATGTAACAAACGGTATTCTATATGAATTTTTTGTAGGATTTAATTTATGTTGTTTTATTTACACATGTGGTATTTTTAATCATTTTTACGGCCTTATAAAGATAAAAATTACTCCCCAATGAAAAAGTTTTTTTATTGGATATCCTAATGAAACTGGTGGATATTACTTATATGGACCTTTAGATAAGAATTAGTTTGTTAAAAAATGTCACACCATACTTTAAAGGGGTCATATGTCTTAAATAGGTTGTGAGGGGGAGATAGACATTGATATATAAAATATTTGGAATAATAATATATTCCAAAAATCCCTCTACAAGAGGATGTTATAGAGGCACATATATTGTATAAGAGAAAAATAGAGGTTATATAACCTTAAATATGTGGTTTTATAGACATTGATGATGGGGACTCTTTATTAGTAGATAATAATGATCTTGTAAAAATCAATTAAGTTGTATGTGTTATAAAATATTTGAAGTGGAATTTGGTAAAGAATTTTGTGATAGACTCCATGTACCAAAAAAATTTCAATTTTTTAAATCCTCTAAGGGATGTAAAAATATTTGGTTAAAATGTGTATTTAAGAATAATATTCACTAGGGTAGACATGTTAATACCTAAAAGGAATAACTAGTTTAAAAGAGTTCCAAAAACATCAAGGGATTTACTCTAATAAAACCATTTCACCAGTTTCAATGGTAAAATATTTTAGAATTTTACATATCATAGTAGTTTATAATTACTATGGGTTTTATAATATGGGTGTTAAAAAACATCCTTGAAGTTAATATTCAGAAATATATATATATATTATAAAAATTGAACGGTTTTTGACACCAAATGGATTCCAAAAAGGTATAAATATTACTATGGCCAAATTATAAATTATGGAAAAAATATAGTTCATGAAAAAATTTCTTTGATGAAGCCATAATGGAATTTGGTTTCATAATGAACTAATATGAGGAATTTTTATTAAATATGTTTAGTTGGAGTTTGGTAATTTTATTAATAGTATATCTTGATGAGATATTACTTATTGTAACTGAATTACTAATATAACAATTTGTGATGATTTCGTTAAACACATGATTCTCCAAAAAGTAATTAGTTGAAGAAGCCTACATTATTGGGATCAAAATACATCATTGTAGATCCAATATAATACATTCACTATATCCTAGTATGTATATTGAAAAGATAATAAATAGATTCAATAATGAGGAATCGAAGAGGGGATTATTTTTAATATCATATGGTGTATATCTCTAGAAACAAATTTGTCCTTAAAACATATGGAGAGGCATAAGAAGATAAGGATACTATATGAATATGTGATAGTTTCAATCATGTTTTCCATATTTTGGACCATAGTAGATATTTTATATACATTGAAGGTAGTATGAAAATATCTAACTGACCTAGAATTATACCTTTGGATGGGGGTCAACATTATCAGAAAGTACCTCAGGCGTACTAAAGATATGTTCCTGTTTTACGAAGGATTGATGATCTAGTAATATAGGGATAAAAAAAATTATAGTTTCCAAACATACCAAGATAATATGAAATCAAAATGTTGATATATATCCACACTCAAAAATGGATTCATGAATTGGGAGAGCGTAATGTTGTAAGTGATCATTGATTCTACAGTAAAGCTTCAGAATATTATGCATTCAGATATAGTCAAGGAATTTGTATAGATAAAAAATGTTTTCTAGGAGGTTAATATGGTGCTTATAAATATTTATCTCAAAAAAATTATAATCCTACCATGGTTTCCCTTTCCAATGATATAAGGATACATTAGTGGAAAACTGACATTAAAAGAATCATCTCTTGATAGATTTTTCTCAAAGAGGTGAGGTCACAGTGAGCATAGTTTATATGGAAGGAAACCAGGTGTACCTGTTGAAAAAATATTTTTATCATAGAAATCATAAATATCATGAGGGTTATATTAGATTAAAATTCATTACTAGTTTACTATATTCTATGTGGGGGATTATGGGGCATTTTCTCATTGAAAACATGGTTTCTCATCACGTCTGCCAGAATAATTTTAAATTATATTTTGAAAATTGTTTGAATATAATAGGGAAAAACGGATTCTATATTTTTAATGAGAATAATTAACGTTATCAAATAAGTTAAAAATATATTTTTACCATAATGTATAGTAAAATTGTAAAAAAAAATGTGGTTATGGTAAAAATGGGTTTAACAAATCATAAAGTAAAATGATAAGGAATAAAATGAACTATAAACTTCTCTAAAATAAATTTTCTATTAATATTTAGTCTCTATAATGTATAGGGATCTATAATTCTCTATTTTTTACCCTTTTTAAATTTTAAAAACTTGGGTACATCCTTTCCTTTTTAAACATTACAAGTGTTCCACTCATGTCAACTGTATAAGGTCGCCCACTCTCTTCTCCTATTATCATTGTAAAAAACTTTTGGTTCATAAAAAAGAATCACATATGAATTCATAAATTCTCTCTTATCATCATATAAGACTAATTTTTTTCATTAAACAATCCTTTTATATCTTTTTTTGCAAACCTAAGGAGGTTACCTAGGGAAAAGGTAATGTTCTTCATCGATCATTTTTAATTTATTTATTCTTAAACCACCTTAATTTATTATTAAACCATGATGATATAAAAAAATGGTACATATCATATACTAATATGTTTTTATTTTAATTTCATGACCTAAAACCATCCTCACTTCCATCAAAAGGGTTATGAAATCATCATTCATGTGTACGTTAGACTACCACCTCACGAACTGATGTCATTCGTTTTTCCATTAAAACCAATCACAGTTGGATTTAATTATGTAAATAATGTATATATATGATATTTATAGAATACTTATACCTTTTTAGTGATTATATAATATATAATTTTTTTAATTTCCATTATAAAGGGGATATAGTAACATCGCTCGTGTGTACGACAGACAACTGACTCGTGAAATGATGTCTTTCATTTTTTAATAACTCTTTAAATTGATGGTAATAAATATGAATTTAATAATATATTTTATATAAATTAAATCATTATGATTTGAATTAAATATTTATCATTATATAAATATAATATATCATTTTATTTCTTACATTTTCACTCACTTAAAGAAAAAATCATCATTTGTGTATCTGTGGACTACCACATTAACAAATCTATGTGACTCCCTTTTCATCAGCAAACCACAAGGATAATGTATATAAGTACATTTAAGGACATAATGTGATATTATTTTAATTATTTATTGTTATAATATTAATACCTCATTTCCATAATGATCGTGAATAATGGAAATGTTACCCAATCCAATATTCGACTTACCATCTCCATGATTGTAAAGTTCTTCATTCTAAAAAATAATTATTGGTATTCAAAGTATAAATAATGTATAAATATGATAGTAATAATAATAATAACATATTTTTTTGTAACTCTATAATATGTGAAATAATTAGATCGTTTATAATGAAATAAACATGAAAACAAGGCTATTAACACCCAAAAATTTGAAAATAATGAAAGATAATTAATGAACGAGTTATAAGATATTATAAAAAGGATTATATATGATATTATAAATATTAATATGGTTCTATTTTAAAATAATTACATTATTAAAACCATTATATATGAGGTTGAATAATATTCAACCAAACGGATGCATGAGGTAATGGACTTTGTCTCAATTTCCCTTCATTTAGGCTTATTATAATATTACTCACCTAATTTATTTTATATGGGGTACATAATTACCATTTTCAATGAAATGTATTGAATAATTAATAATTCTTGTTATTTTGAGTTTCATTTTTAATTATTTCATCGAAGGTTATTTTAGAAAAAATTATCCATATTGTAATGAAATTCATAACTAAATTTATTTTAATTTTATTATATTACTTATTCGTCATCTTTGATATTATAAGATTATGTGTGAAATGAATTTTGATTAAATTATGCTATATTGACACTTTTTTATATTTATTTAAATTTTATATGCATTAGTGAGTAATTGATTTATTCTCACATCAATATTATATTCATTGTAAGGGTTTGTTTCACAATTGCATTCTAATCTGTATTGTTTATTCTAGAAGTTAAGTTGACTGAAATTAATTTTCTTTTTCTGGTTAGACCAATTTAATATTATTATCATTTGGTCATTCCATATCTTTTTAGGTAATATTACAATTTTTTATCTATTTGGTACATAAAATAGTTGAAAAAAGTTTTTATAAAAAGTAAACATCATTTCTATCTTCGGTCAAAAATATATTTTCTACCGAAACCTTGTTTTAAAGAAAATAAATTTAAAAATATTTAAAACCATTACCAATTTTTTTTTTCAATAAATTTTTTACCATTTTAAATTTATACAATTTTTTTAATGAATATTCATTTAATTTTCAAAACAAATCTTGTTTGGATTTTACTGAAAATATGAGTGGAAAATTTACTTTAATATACTCAACATCGAATTTTTTTTGACGTCATAACTACTCATTATTTTAAATAATAATTTATAAGTATCAAATATTATTTTATAATAAATTAATTTTCAAAATAATTTCTAAACATAATGTTTTAAAAGGTTACTTTAAATATGAAAATAATATTTTACTAAAGACATTTTTTAAAATACTTTTTATTGTATTTTTATTCATTAAGGAAAACAACACATTATTTTTAATCAAATTGGTATATGTTTCATTGATCCTTATTTTTCTTATGGATGGTTTATGATCATTTATGACTAGGAAATTATGGACATTCACACTCTTGGTTCATTTTTTTATAGTTATTGAATTTCATTCGAAACATTCAGTCTCTTCTGATTATTTAATAATTCATTTCTATTAAATATCTATTCTATTAGTTTCATAGATATGATTAATTCTTAAAAATGTTACCAGTTATATAAATAGTTTTTTACATTGAAAGTAATTTTATTAACATTGAAATATTGATAAATCCATGTTCTTTAATCAATACATATATTTGTTGATAAGTCAAGTGGATTCAAAATTTAAATAATAAATTCAATATATAAGGAATTCATTTGACTTGTAGTGATGTGTGGGGAATAGAATTATATATCCCATTGATTCATCGGTAATAACATGAAAAGGATTAGTAATATATAATTAAAGGGTATTCTACCTGATGTTTTAAACACCCTTTTGAATAGTCCTAGTTGCAAAGTTGTCATGATGCATGTGATCATGGATTATATTAATTAATTATTTCCATCATTAAGAATTATTTTATTATTAAACATGTGTTTTTGGAAATGATCTTACCTATGGATTAATTTTATTCTCATTTTATTTCATAAATACCACCTAATTTATGCGATTTACCTTTTCATATTCATTATGCATCATAATTTTATTTAATGGAATTAGTTTTCAATTATTTACCATTCCATATTGATTATTCTTATTTATTTATGATAGATTCCATTCTACTTAACACTTACTACGAATTTGAGATCCACATTATTTTTACTTTTCTAGGAATCAAATAAGAGTATTAGGAATGATATTCAATGACATTATAGAGGGATTAATTATATTCTCAAAGAAAAAATTTATATTGTATTTATTGTTTTCAAATGTAATAGAAGACTCTTGTATGTATCTAGTTTATTAATACCACAAAACTATTTTTTTTCCTTTGGGATATGATTATTTTTATCTTATTTTAATGTAATAAAGAATACACCAACTCTGCGTTACTTGGGTTTTGTTTGTTACAGCTGGTGTAAGAGTAAGTTTAGTTGAATCCTTTAGAACTAGTTTTAAGAAATCATATATTAGGGATTATAACCCTATGATATACATTGAGGAGAATTATATAATAACAACATAATGTTTTGATATGGTGGATATTATGTGGTTTTTCATTACAATACATCAATGTATAGATACTAAAAGTGGGTGTGGTTATAAAACATATGTTCCTAGGGGTAACACCTCAGAAAAGGACACATTGGGATTGACCAGATCATTACCTATGAATGATAATGAGCCTTACTTCGCACATGGTTTGATGCTCTTATGGGATATGAATTGGTTAATTCAAATTTTATATACAAACAATTATGATGGATTTGATGACATTTTCATGATTTACAAACATACCCAATGAAACCATGTTTATTATTATTAGATCATTAATTCATAAATTTTTCTATTTATGTTATGTATTTCACATTTTTTGGGATTATACAATATGTTTCAAATGTTTATGACATAATATACTGCAATTCTTTTTTATTAATAGAAACTAGTGGAAATTGGAAAACTTGCATTATTTATGAAAAACTATTTCTTAAAAAATTTATATTATTCAAGTAGCATGTTTTGCACACAATTGTGATTTTAAAAGAACCATGAGTTTACCTTACTATAAAATTTCTATTATATCTTAGCTATTAGGTTTGAAGGAAAAATTATAACTAACTTATGAAATTGCATTGTGAATTTTTTACTATCAGTTATATATGAAAAATATAAATTTGAAATTTGTATATTTGGGTGAATTACTATTGGAAATGAAATTAATGAGATATATATGTTATATACTTAATAATATAATTTCTATTCATAAAATGGATATTTTAATGATAGGGTGTGAATATACCCTATTTGTTGTCTAAAAACAAATTTTTTTTAAAAAGGTAATCTTAAACTTTTGAATGGTGAATCCCTTTTCATATTAGATTCTAACATATTAAGAATTTTTATATGACAACAAAATAATGTTCTTTTATACACGGATATAAAAATTTAATTTGTTTTAATTTATGATTTTTTTTATAACATTCATGTTTTGATGAATAGTAAAAACACATTAAAGATAATGTGAAAAAAATTTGATCGAGATAATTTATATGGTTAAATTATAATATTTAATGGTTTTAAAGTATAAATTGAATATATTTTTATTTTTAATATAATTTATGACATTATCATCAATTTTACATTGAATTCATATGTATAAACATTTCAATCTTTTGCAATGTTTTCAGTTTTAAAAAACACATTCTTTCATTCTGACAAGATGATTGATTTAAAATTAATTACTACAAATCTATGTTTTGAATTTTTAAATATGGAATCCATATTTTGAATTAGTAGGTCCAAATTATGTTAATATAATACTTTTAGTTTTGGGCATTACGAATAGTAACTTTAGTAGTTATTTTTATTACCATGATTAATGGTAAATAATGAAGTTAAAAGTAAAAATAATATTATAATATTACCTTAACTCCTGTAAAAATCCAATTGGATGACTAAATTTGACCCTTATTATCTATTTTTTGAAATGTAATCACTTGATGGACACTTACTTATGAATATGACATGAATTACATAAAAACTAATGAATGTGAAAAAATGTCACAATCTCATTTTATATATGTATACTAATTTTTATATATGGATAAATAAGAAATAATATCAACTATAGATAGTATCTAAAAAGATAATAGAAATACATAATTCATATAAACTGTTTTATAATTTTTATTGACTAAATAATTAATATTAATTATGATATAATAGTGATGTAAAAATTATTTTATTAAAAGAAATATCAAATAAATGGTTTTGAAAATATTAAAATAAATATCATATGAACTAATTAATGTTCTCCACGAATTTTATAGGTTAATATGACATTTTGGGAGAGTAATAAATATTTTTTTCAAATATATCTTCTAGGAGGATTTGTTTAATGTCAAACAAATGAATAGTGTCAAAATTGACACTGTTGATATTTTTTAAAAATAACATTTTATTAAATTATATAAAAATAATAAAAATATTTAAAATTAAAAATTGATAATTATGAAAGATTATATTTCATAAAATATGCATTTATTGAACATTAACACCATATAAGTAAATACATATAAATTTAAATATTTAGAATATTATTACAATAATTAAAATTATATAGAATTGCCAAGTGTAAATTAAAAGTATATAGTTTTAATTTACAAAATATTGAGTAAAACATTTATTGGTTGCAGATATTACAACCCTATTTAGTCTCATATTAGAAATTAGAAAATTTTTGAGGCTTTATGGGCAAAGGTTGATTTTATTACAAATTATTATTTATGGAGTTTCCAAAGGTGCTCCTCACCTAAATTATAAAAGGGAACCCCTCCCTCACCTCTTCAATCAATTTTGTGCCATAAATCTTGGCCATACCCAACCCTTTTATGATATAAAATTCCTTATTTCATTATAGAGCTTATGGTCATCTTAAAAACCCATATTTAGTTCTATAATAAGAAATTTAGAGGAAGCACGCTGAGTAAAGGGTAATCCCTTCTACTGATTCTTTCAAACCTCTTTCTTCATAAAATTTCCATTAATTAGTGGTTTCATTATAAAGTAATAGAATCAGTATCAATCGTATAATGATATTTTATTATAAATATGAAATAATCATATTCCCCCTTCTACCCATCCATTTAAAAATTAAATCACCACGCGTGCATACGTACAGCTTACCATCTCCACATTGTAGTGTAATCAGTTTTTCACCACCACCTTACATGAATGGGTGTAATGATTGAATTAATAAAAATATATATAATTAATATAAAATGATTTTTATTATTAGATAATATACACCATCCACTTCAATACCATTAAAAAATTATGAGAACAATATGGTCGCTTGTGCGTACATACGGCTTACCATCTCCATGGTGTGATGGAATTCATTCTACATAATCTTCATTAAATAATGATTATATAAATGTATTGAATGAATAAATATGATATATATTATACTAATAATATTATTAATATTATGTAACTATAATTTAAAAAGAGTAATTAGAACTCATCTGACAAAACTTTCTTAAGAACATAAAGTATTTAATAACCAAATAATGAGTAACAATGAAATATTACCAATAAATAGATGAAAATATGACCATAAATGTTGTCATAAAAATGATTATGATTATCTAATAAATCAGTATGATTATTTAAATCATTATTTAGTTGTTTTAGATATATACATAGCATATTGAACCTATGGAATGCCATGACATTGCAAGTATCTTTTAATCAATGATTGTTTATTCTTAAGTATTTACTAGTGGTATATTTATCATGCACGTCCTTATTTCCTAAATATGTATTTTAAAATATTATTTAAATCCCTATATAATTTTATCCATTGGTGAATTTTTATAAATGGTATTATTGGAATATTGTTTCATTTTCAGTATGAGGTGTTTTTGACTTTTCCAACTAAAGAATGAGAAGAATTGTTTTTAACTTGTGTGGAATGAACAGATTTTTATGCTTTCATAATTCTTTATTTCCATAAAGTTTCTCCTAAAATTTGACAAGTTTATTTTCACATAAAATGATATTTTCTAAAATTATATATCATTTTGAAGAAAGAAAATGTTTTCAAAGATGCATGGATATTTTCTTTTTAAAATAATTTCAAGTGTTTCGTCAAAATGATTTTCTATCTAAGATGGCACTCTTTAAATAGGGTTTTATTTATAACCATGTTATTACTATGATTTTTTTTATGATGGAATTTTTATTTGTAAAATATATTTTTTATATCAATTATTATGGAATGATTCTTAAGAAACCCATTTGATTTAATGGGTTGTGCTATGGTGAATTTTTTTACGTTTTTGTGGCATGCGTAATAATGGTTTCATTATTCGAAGTGTAGAACCTATATCTCCCACCAATTCATTGGTTAAAAATTCATATCTCATGGGATATACATGACTGGAAGAGAAAGTAAATCTAGGTCACTAATACAGGGTTGGAACGAGGAGTGAACTCAGTTCCGTAATGGACTTTTCCACTATGATGATCTCAACAATGAGCGTTGAATAATATGAAATATTTTATATTCTAATCTGTGTAAGAAATTAAATTTCATCTATTATGTTATGAATACTGAAATTACATTTCACATTTATGACTTATCACTATAAATTATATTTTTATATTTTATAAGAAGGATGAAATTTTCAAATTTTATGTTCTTATGATAATGATATGGTTGATATTTCCCTTGTTTACCCTTATTGAGCATTTGAGCTCACCCTTTCATATGTTTACTTTCCCTAGGTAATGAAGAAAGGTATTAAGTAAGATATTTACAAAAGGATTCTATTTATGAATATATAAGCGGGAGACAGTGTGGATGTTTTATGAACCAGTTGTGTATGTCTCCCAATTTCTAAAGACACTAATCATATACAGTCCGATCATGGGTTTGTTATGTTATGTAATAAATATTCTTAAACATTTAATTAATATCTATTTTTAATATATGGCACATTATAGATGTAATTAATACAGTATCAATTCACATAATACAAGGAGTTAGAATGATACCTTATTTGATAGGCTTATGTTAGACATTGAAATTGAACTAGTCTCCCAAACATCCTAATCATACGAAGACATAGTATCACTTGAGAAAAGTATAGAGTAATAATTCTATAAGAACTATGGATTAAAAATAAATTTATATAATAATTGTATGGAATAGTATAAAATTATAAGGGGGAGAAGGGAGATAAGGGATTTCCCATATATGATAATTGTGGAAGGAAACACCCTGGTACTAGCGTGAAGGAATGAGATTTTTCACCAAGTGTAGGGTGAAAGGACAAAATTCTCTTGATTGTAAGGGAATGATTGAAATTTGTTTTATTAAATGATTTAACTGTAAGGATATGTGGAACTATACATATGAATTCCCCTATCATGAAGGAAATATACCTAAAAAGAAGTTATGGGATCATGGTCAAGATTATGATATTAACCTAAAAGAAGTTGATTGATTAATTTTATTGTGTTTAAATTCATGAATAATTTTGTATATGTTTTTTATTAATTATATCTTGGTTATAAGAATAATTAAATTAATAGGGATTTTATTGTAGTACATTTTTTTAATTTATTTGAGAGCTTATATTAGTTATTAATGACCAATAAAACTGATGTAGTGTAATGTTTATATTTTTTTTGAAATTACATGATTGGGGGTGTATGCCACTTAATATATATTCAATTTTGAGATAAAATTGATAAAAAGATTTTTATGGGATCATATTTGAAAACATGAAATTAGTAAAAAGTTTGATGGTTTGTACTATAGTTTACTGTATGTTTTCATTTGTGGAATATAATTGAAAACATGAAAATTTATTTTTGGAAGCATTCATATCTTAATTAATGTTTTATAGTGATCAATGTATCCACATATTTGGAATGTGACATTAAGGGACACCTTATACTATCTAGGGAATATAATTTTGATTGAGTGACCATCTACATAAATTTGGTCATACGTATTTTAGATAATATTTAAGGTTAACTATTTATGGAATTAATTATATTGAACTTTTCATGTAATTAGATAACATTTTATTACCATTTTTATTTTAGTAAAGAGAGGAGTAATAAATTTTTAATCATTTATATATATTTAAATCTGTTAAAATGTAAATGTACTGCTTCATTAATAAAAAATTAATCTTAAATATTCATTTCCTATAGAAAGAAATGAAGTGGAAGATGATCAAAGAACAACCAAAAGATGAAATTGTTAAAATAAAATATAAACATATAAAGTATGTATATTTCCATATATTCATAGACATTAATATAACTCATCAACATTAGGAGAAGGATCTTCAAACCAAAATGATATACTATAATGTTTATATCTGATGATTATATAGTAGTTTAAATGAGTATGAATTATGGTTTTTAGGTCCTTAATTTCGTATTAATAATTCAATTTATTCTGATATATGAACTATTTCATTCTATATAATTATTTATGATTTTATTCCCTATTAATATAATCAATTTCTATCAATTTTCATCTATATAGAGACCTAGTTATGAGTTCTTTTATGTGACCTTCATATTTCTATTTCTCTCATACTGAGATGAGGTTTTATTATGTCTTTTTACAATATGGGGTTTTAAAAAATAATTTCTAAATATCAAACCCATGATTACAAAATTCATTTTTAAATTTAAGTGATTTGTTTTACTTATGGTGGGGAGAATTAAATACCATGAGATTCTAGAGGAATAACATTTTATTCAATAGAATATGCAACACACAACCCCAAGTCAAAATGAACTACAAAATATTATAACATTAGGGCCTAATCATTGAATTGGTTGTTAGGAATAGTAGTAATTTAATTATTATAATTATGGTTATCTATTGATTATAAATAAAATAAAAATAGTTAAAAATGAAATGTTTTCTGATAAATGTATTTTTTCTATAAGATGGTTTAGTAGCGCTATGAGAACATAATTTAAAATTAATTTTTAAAAAAATATAAAATTATTTGAAAAAATAAACATATTTTTTAAATCATAATATAAAAAATATATTACGGTTATGTTTTCCTATTTTTCAGAAATATTTATTTTTTAATGAATTGGGAAAATAATATATTTTAATTGAAAACATCCATTTCATTTAAATTACTTATAAAGATAAATTATTTTTTAATTTAGTTTTAATGAAAATTTTGATCAATAATATTATTATATGAAAAATATAGGTTTGGGGATTCATTTTTATATTTAAATTTAATATAAAAATATTGTAATGTTTTGAAATATTTCACTTCGAAAAATGATTTCCTATAATGTATATGAGATTAATTTTTAATTATATTTTGTAAAATCTATGTATTTAATTTTTCAGAATGGATTATTTATTTTGAATTAGAATAATTTATATTATTTAATAATTTCAAATAAAGTTTTTACCACAATGAATAGTAGAACATTAAAAGTTATTTACCGTGGGTAAGGATAAAAGGGGTTTACCGAAGGGGTTAAATTGAAATAATAATGGTAAAATTGACCTAATTTTTTGTCTAAATTATATTTAATTAAAATATTTCAACCCTATAATTTCTAATCCATGATAATACCCCATTTTCACCATTTTGGAAAATGAAAATTTTGGTTCCACCTTTTCCTTTTCAAAAATTATAAGTGTATCACTCACCAAACTTATAAAAGGCCAACCACTCTCCTCTCTTATTCACACCATAAAAATAATTATTTTCAAAAATAACCCAAACATATCATAAAAAACTCTAATATAATTCTATAATAATTAGGTTGGTCATAAATCCAACCATTGATGGATTTTGGTCCAATCTTTAGGAGGTTACCTGAGGAAGAGGTAACGTTCTTCAGCACTTTTTTTTATATTATTTCTTCCTCAAACTAAATAAATTATTATTTAACCTTACTGATATAATAAAATTATATTATTAAATATATTGATATTCTATTATTTCAGTATCATGACCTATAACCATCACCATTTCCATTAAATATGTTATGAAGTCATCATTCCTGTGTATGACCGATAGGTACCTCCCGAACTGATGTCATTCATTTTCCCATTTCCACCTCTTGTGTTTAAGTTTGATGATGTATATAATGTATATATATTATATTTATAACATAATTATACCTAGGGATTAATTATATCATATTTATCTTTTTTACCTTCCATTTCTATGGGGATGTGATAACAATACTTTGGTGTATGGTGGGATACCACCTCGTGAAGTGATGTGATTCATTTTTTAACTAATGATTTACATAGAAGGAAATAAGTAGAAATTTAATTAGTATATGTGAAATAAATGAAGTTGTAAAGATATAAATGACATATTTATCACTAATAAAAGATAATATATCATTTTCTTTCTTACTATTTCATTCACTTAAAGATGATTACATCGTTCTTGTACATGTGGACTACAGCCTTTATGAAGTGATGTGACTCTCTATTCATCACCACACCGTATTGATGATATATATAATTATATTTAAGGAAATAATATTTTATTATTATGTTTATTTTAATTTAAAATATTTCATAACTCTTTCAAATATTTATCATTGAAAAATGGAAATGGTACCCATGCGTATATACGACTTAATGTCTCCATGATCGTAACATACTTCATTTTTCAAAACCATATTTAATAATTGATATTAAAAGTATAAATTACATATATATATATATATATATATATGATAACTATGTTATGATTATTATTTTGGATATTATGTAACTATATTATATGGAAAAAATCAGGCCTTTCTTAAAAAAACAAGAATGAGAAAGAAAGGAAATTAACACCCAAAACAATGAAAATAATGAAAGATAATTAACAAAATGGTGAAATTTTATTTTAAAAGTATCATATATGATGTTATAAAACTTGAATATGGTTCAGTTATAAAATAATAACGTGAATAAACCCATAATATAAGAGTTTAAAGCACATTCAACCAAAAGGAAGCGTGAGGTATGTGACTTCATTACAATTTCCCTTCAATAAGGCATATTTTAATGTTATGCACATAATGTCATTTAAATGGTGTATATAATACCTATTTTACTTGTAAAATCACTAATAATTAATAATTAATGTTATATTAAGTCTAAATTTGATTTTTTTTCATCCAATAGGATTTGAATTAAGAGTTTCCAAGGGGTAAAGACTTTCATAACACACTTTATTTTCATTGGGTTATATTATTTTTTCATCATATTTTATATTCAAAGTCTACATGAGAAATTAATTTTGATTATCTTATGTGGTATTTATACTCTTTTTATGTCTATTTAAAAATAAAACTCATAATAAATTTAATGATTAATTCTCACTTTAATTTGATTATCATTGTAAGGGTTTATTTCAAAATCTCATTCTAATTGATATTAATTACTCATGAATTTAATTTGATGGAAATTATTCGATCATTTCCTAATAAACCCATTTTATTTTTTATCCTATGTTTATTCGATATATTTTCATGTAATATTTCCATTTTCCCACTCTTTTGTACATAATATAATTGCTAAAAATGTTTTTTTAATCTCACATCATTTCCCTCTTCAGTCAGAAATTTTCTTTCTACCAAATCCCAGTTTGCAAAAAAAGTTTTAAAAATTTTTTTATATCCTTTTCCAAATTATTTAATATGGAAATTGTTTTGAATTTTTACATTAAAAAATTGAAATTAATAATCCTGTCATTTTCAAAACAATGGTTATTTGTATATTATCAAAAAAGTGAAAGGAATCATTGTTTAAATGTCCTCATCATGTTTGAAATTTCATGTCTTCATGATCACTCAATGTTATAAATATTCATATATATGTTTCAAATATTTTTTTCAGATAAATTAATTTAATTGTCGTTTGGGATATCTATTTTAAAAGGTGTTTTTTGATGTGAAAATGAAATTTTCCTCAAGAATGTTTTTAAATTTTTTATTGTATTAATATTCCTTAATGAAAAAAACACTTTATTTTTACTCTAATGGGTATATGTTGAATTTATGACACACTTATTCTTACTATGTATGTGTTATGATCATTTTTTCTAAGTAATGTATTGAAATTAACTTGCTTGATTGATTTTTTATAGTTATTATCTTTGATTTAAATCATTCACTATATTATGATCATTGCATTATTCATTTCACATAAATACCCATACTAATTATAAAATGGACATCATTATTTCATAAAACACATACCATTTGTACATAAGGTGTTTAGAATGAAATTTATTTGACTAATTAGTAAGTATTAATAAATTTGTATTCATTAAATAATACATTTATTTGTTTATATAGAATATAGATTCATTAATTAAATCAATAAATTGATATATAAAGAATTATTTGGTCGTGTAGTGATGTGTGTAACATTTAATTATCTACTTTATTGATGCTTTTTTAGTATCATAAGTCAAATCAATAATCAATCAGTAAAAAATTTCCTACTTTTTGTTTTAAACCTTCCTGTGAGTGGTATTGATTGTATAGGTATCATGATAGATGTGATCATTGAATCCAATAATTAAACATTTTCTTTAGTAAGAATCCATATATTTTTTTCTATGAGAATTTTTTGATTATTTTATTTGTTTATGAATTTCATTATGTGTTTAATTATAAAATAGAATCAGTTTTTCATTATTTAAATTTTCATATTGATTATTCCTTGTCCTATTATTGAAATAGAGATGTGTTAAGTTATTTAACTTTTCAAGTTGATTATATTTGTTGATTCATGATAGTTTCCACTATACTTAACCCAAACGGAGCATTTTAGAACACCCATATTTTCTTCATTTCCTTTGAATCCATGAAGGGGACTACGAATTTTATGCAAGGAAATGATAGGTGGAGTAATAAATTTTTTTAAAAAAAATCTATATTGTAATTTATTTTTCAAATATAATTAAATACCCAAATATGTATCGAGTTTATCAATACTTATAAACTATTTTGTCATTTTTAATCAAATTACATATATCTTATGAAACTCTAATGAAGAAGACACCGAATATAGGTGACTGGTGACGAGGTTTCTACAACTCCACTACCCATTATATTTCACATACAATCCATTCACCAACATCCCTATAAAAACAACACGAGATCCAAACAATAGTTGAAATAACAATAAAAACACACCATAAGGGTATAAAATCAGAGTTCCAACTCCTAAAATGAATAAAAAATCAATTTTCATTTGAATATGTCTTTTATAACTTTTATTTAATTCTATTATGTGTATTTTAAAACAATTTCTAGATTTCCACACAACCAATTCATAACCATATTTAAGTCCATTAGATTTTATGAGATATAATTTCAATCAATCAATTAAATTATGGGTTCAAAACACAAGGAAATATCAAACATGGCATAAGAGAAAAAATTATTAAGTAGAGTAGATTCATTACTCAAGGGAATATCAACCAATGGTTAAAATAAACTAGAAAAACACATGATAACATATCCCACATCCATTAAATTAAATTTAATTTTGTTCATTATCATGTTATGTCAATTGTAACTATCCATCAAAAGGAAATAAAATTATTTATAATCACACATGTTCATAAAATAAGTAGATAATAAGGACCCCTTACATGAAATAAGGGTTTTTGATTCATTGTGTAAGATTCCGGAAGGAATATGATGATCACTTGGACCGAATTACTCAATGTAACACCAACAAGTTATCAAAAACATAAGACACAACATTACCCAAAAATATATAACCATCACATCAATGAAATAATCCATCATCAAAACCACATCCTTATTTGGGTGAGGATCATGAATAAAATATAGAGAGAGATAGAGAGAGAGAGAGAGAATATAAGGCCCCAGCCTTAAACCTTACTTAATCTTGAGTTATTACAAGATTACACATTGAGGATCTTTTCGGGTTTAGAGTTTTATAGAATTAGATCATAAAACTTGAATTACATTCCAAATATAAACAAAGTGGTTACATAAAGATAGTATTCTTCATTCCCATCAATGGAAACACATTTAAAATAAAACATGTATTATTTCATGACACATCCTTGACTCTATAATCTTATCATGTACCTTTCCCTTGACCTGTGAAAAACATTTCAAAAACTTGGGATGAGCATAAAAACTCAGTATGGGTTATAAAAAAACATGGAAAGGAAACATGAGTTCATATATACATAAGAATGAAATCATACTTTACCCATAAAACATAGGCACTTTAACATACCTCATAAAATCATGAATAAATCATAGAAATCATAAGACATAAAGGTAACTTGAGGCATTCATAACATTCTTACGTAGGGAGTAACCCTCTTGGTTACGTTTGGAATACCCATCACAGTATATTCCCTAAATTCTCTTCGGAGAAACCTTAACGTTTCACTCCTTCACGTTACCCAATGCATTGGAGAGCTATAACGGGCTCACCCGCCCTTAGTTTATCACGGAACCACCCGTCTTCATAATAATGCCCAAGAACCATAACATAATCATATCACATAAAACATGCATAAAGGAAACATAAAATTTCCACATTTCAATCACGAGATATCAATACAACACATTGATATAAAAACATTATGAAAACCATTTGCAATACTAAAATAAAAGAAAAGTAAAACATGGTATTTATTTTTCTTTTAAAAAGAAGGTATAGCTTGTAGAGGAAGCCGAAACTCAAATAACGGTCACGACGGCGGAGAAGTCGTTGTCGCCGCATACGTACGACAAAAACATTCCCTTTTGTCATTTAGTAAACGCTTCGTATAAAAAATATTCCTTTTGAATAAACGTAAAAGTCAAAGGGGTTTATACACCGTATAAAAGAAAGTTGTGTATAAAATAAAATATGCCTCAATGAAAGGAGATTGAGACGAAGTCCCATACCTCGTATCCGACTTGACCCGACCGTTCTTTAATCTCCTGAATAATAAACTTGAGTTAATCTCTACTTTCTTATGAATCTTTTTCAAGTTCATTATTCCTTTTATACCATGTTATGAACATCATGTAATCAGTTAAGTTAATAATGTTCATTTTGTCGGTATTTGGTTCTTAAGTCAAAAATAGACTTCTTACACTTACATGTTGTTAATTGGGTCATAGGTTCGTTATATCCAGAATGATATTAATGATTTGGATAACATATATATCATATATATTCATCACATACATGTATTTATAATATTACATCACATTTAGAGGTAAGAAATGAAATGCACCGTTCATGGAGACGGTAAGCCGTACGTACGCATGAACGCTACTTCCATTTCTATTTCATATTTTCGGGAATGGAATCATAATGATATAAGAGTATGTTATAATTCCAGTATAATAACATATATAATATCATTAACTTTATCCTTTAAACATCCCACATATGGTATTAAAGAATCAAATCACTTTCAGGGGGCGGTAGTCCGCACTTCCGAAAATGAAGATATCGTGTTTACCCATAATGGAAACCATAAAGGTATGCCCAAAATGAAAAACAGAAGCTTAAGGAAAACATAAACATATTATATATCATATATAAAAATAGTGACATCATAATGGCCACCTTTGAAGGTGTTAAATGAGTATTGAACAATCATCGTTTCGGGAGGCATAATTTCGCCATCCACAGAAACTGTATGTTCTTTAACCATTTGATGTAGTTGTGTGAGTGTGTAGCTCAAATATATCTTATAACAACATCCTAGTATATTGAAGATACTGTTTTTGTTACAAAAGAAGTAAATAAAAAGAGTTTATGGGGTTGGAGAAGCAAAATAAAACAAATGAACATGAGAGAATGAATTACCGTAAAAAGTGTAACTCCTTTTGATTTGATCCTAAAGGCTTCCTTTGAAAGGATTATGCCCAAAGGTAATCCTATAGGATTAGGAGAGGGATGTGGATAGAGTAAATGGTCAGGGGTTGGCCGAGCCAATGGCATGAGTAGTGTGTGAAATGAGGTAGAGGTGGGGGCCTTTTATAAGAGGAGAGGAGGGGCACTTTTGGAAAGTAAAGAAATATTACTTTATTTGAAATTTTGTTTCGGTTTCAAAAGGTCCCACATTGATATAATTCGTGGATAAGGTGATAAGTCTTCTAAATCCACTCATCCAATAAGTTTTGGACATGTGTAGTTCATATATTTTACATTATCTTTCCATTTTATTTAAATCGTCAAATAATGATGTCATCGCTGCATCATTATTATGTCATAAATAATTTAATTTATTTAATGTGTAAAAATCATAAAAAAAATACTATGATGTAGGAATTCTTTTTAGCTTTCAAATGACTATTTATAATCAAAAATCTGATCTTTATAACCCCATGTAAAAAAACTTTCGTGAAACATCTCTTGTTTGTGTCATTTTTACTTTAACATTTAATAAAAAGTTATTTATGTCATTTCCAAACCAAAGTATCTCCATGGGGTCTCCAAGTTGAACCATGGCTTGTCTTGGTCGGCCATGACACAACCAATAAGGTTGGGACATGTGTCTAGGTCATTTCCTATAATTAAAGCATTATTTATACTTTAAACTACCCTAATTACCACTAATCGCGATTAAGAACTTAATAAGTTACTATTCACCAAAAATTATTATAATCTCATTGAACCACATTTTACTTCTTAATGACAACCATGTATGTCGGATTTTCAAAATTCAATACACATTAGTGGTAAACATTCATTTAACTGAAAAATCAGTTTGCTTGATTACCACTTTGTGGTTTCACTATTTATCAAAAATTGAAGTTTTTCAGAAAATTTCAAAAATTCACCCTAAGCTATATTTAATATTCCGAATTAAAAAATGAAGTATATTTTAAAAAATTCAAATCATATAAGTCACATTAATTAATTTAATAATTAATTCCCGCTGCCAGAGCAAATAGCGTGTTTTTACAAAACAATAAGTATCAAAAGATTGATACTAGTTTAAGTCCAATTTCAAAGTGAAATTGATTCCAATGACCACCATTGGATTAAATGGTAAAAATATATTCATATTACACATTAATACCAATTCAAAAGATAATCTAATCATATAAATAAATTATATTAAAAAGCAGTTTTGATGTAAAATGCAGTATTTTTCACTATTCATTAAAAAATGAACATTGTCTGAAAAATACCAAAAATTCACACAAAGTAAATTTTGATGTCCCAATCATAAATAATAAGTTTATTTTGACAAACATAGTTTATAAAATTGTCAAAATATAGATTCAAAAATGGTTTTCCATCAAAAGGCACTAAAACAATCTTTTAAGAATATTAATGTATTTCATGCATAAGATTGTATTTATTTTCATTTTAAGCCTCTATAACACTATCTTAACCATTAATAAACATAGATAAAAATATCTATTATTCATTACTTACTTGGGATGTTACATCCTTCCCCCCTTTAGAAAATTGCATCCCCGCAATTTATTTACTTATCGAATAAATGGGGGTACTTATCCCTCATTGCATTTTCAGATTCCCATGTTGCCTCTTCAATCATGTGGTTTTTTCACAAAACCTTTACCTGCTTAATCACCTTATTCCGTAACACTTGCTCCCTGTGGTCAAGAATCTGGACCGGTTGTTCTTCATAAGATAGGTTCTCTTCCAGCTGAACTACCTCTGGACTCAAAACATGAGATGGATCTGGCATATACTTTCTCAACATCAAAATGTGAAAAACATTGTGTACCTGAGATAAACTCGGAGGTAAATCCACTCGGTATGCAACTGATCCAACTCTCTCCAGAATTTCGTATGGTCCAATGAACCTTGGACTCAACTTTCCTTTCTTACCAAATCTCATCACACTTTTCCAAGGAGAAACCTTGAGAAAAACATGATCACCTACCTCAAAAGATAGATCCTTCCTCTGGTTATCCGCATAACTCTTCTGCCTGCTCTGAGCTGTTCTCATGTGCTTCTGAATCAGCTGTACTTTTTCTGCCATCTCTTCTACCAATTCTGGTCCCATCAACTTCCTTTCACCCACTTCATCCCAGAAAGCTGGAGTTCGACACCACTTCCCATATAATGCCTGAAATGGTGCCATCTGTATACTAGAATGAAAACTATTATTATATGAAAACTCAACCAAAGAAAGATGGTGGTCCCAACTTCCCTGATAATCCATAGAACAAGCTCGTATCATATCCTCCAATGTTCGAATTGTTCGTTCTGACTGTCCATCTGATTGAGGATGAAAAGATGTACTAAAATTTAATTCAGTACCCAACGACTTCTGAAGGCCTTTCCAAAAGTTAGAAGTAAACCTGGGATCACGATCCGATACAATGGAGAGAGGAACTCCATGTAACCTGACTATCTCTTTAAGATACAAACGGGAAAGTTGATCAAGAGAGAAAGTATCTCGTATAGCAAGGAAATGAGCAGCTTTGGTCAAGCGATCAACAATAACCCAGATTGCATTATTACCTCGAGATGTCTTTGGTAATCCAACAACAAAGTCCATGGATATATTCTCCCATTTACACTCTGGCACTGGTAAAGGCTGAAGCATCCCTTTCGGTAACTGCCGCTCTGCTTTAACCTGCTGACAAGTCAAACACTTCACAGTAAAATCAGCAATATCTCTTTTCATTCCATCCCACCAGTAATACTCCCGCAGATCTCTATACATCTTAGTACTGCCCGGATGAACTGAAAACGGAGAACTATGAGCTTCACATAACAAATCTCTCTTCAACTCTGAATCACAAGGCACACACAATCTCTTCCCAAATCTCAAAACGCAATCATTATCAATGCTTAATTCAGGCAACTTACCTTTCTGAACCAGCTCTACCTTTTTCTGCAACTCACTGTCTTGCTTCTGTGCTTGCTTGATTCTATCTGATAGAGATGATCTCACTGATACCTGAAACAAAACAGAAGGACTTCCTGCACCAACAACTTCTATGCCAAAGTTCATCAAATCCTTAACCAAAGGATCACGTTCCAAACGCAACATTGTTAATGAAGCATTACTTTTTCGACTCAAAGCATCAGCCACATTATTTGATTTTCCTGGATGGTAATGAATTGTACAATCATAATCCATGATTAATTCTAGTCATCTCCTTTGTCTCATGTTTAACTCTTTCTGAGTGAATATATACTTTAAACTTTTTTGATCGGTATATATTTCACACTTTACTCCATACAAATGATGCCTCCAAATTTTTAAAGCAAAAACAACAGCAGCTAACTCCAAATCATGTGTAGGGTAATTTACCTCATGAGTTTTCAACTGTCTTGAAGCATAAGCAATTACCTGATCATTCTGTATTAGGACGCAACCAAGTCCATTCAATGAAGCATCACCTTATATAACAAACTCACCATTCCTGTACGGTAGTGCCAAAACTGGAGCATTCACCAATCTTCTTTTCAATTCCTGAAAACAATCATCACATTCTTTTGTCCAGATAAACTTAACACCCTTCCGAGTTAGCTTAGTCATTGGACTAGATAACCGTGAAAAATTTCTAACAATCCTTCGGTAATAGCCCGCCAAACCAAGGATGCTACGAATCTCGGTTACATTTGTGGGTCTTGGCCATTCTTCCACAACTTTTGTTTTTGCAGGATCAACAGTTATTCCATCTTTATAAACAATGTGACCAAGGAAAGAAATTTGTTGTAACCAAAACTCACACTTGCTGAATTTACCATACAGTTTCTTTTCTTTTAAGGTTTGCAAGATAACCCTTAAATGTTTTTCATGCTCCTCTTTACTTTTAGAAAACACCAAAATATCATCAATGAAAACCACCACAAACTTATCCAATAACTCATGGAAAATTCTAATCATTAAGTCCATTAATACAGCAGGTGAATTGGTTAGCCCAAAAGGCATTACTAAAAATTCATAATGGCCATATCTCGTACGGAACGCGGTCTTCGGAATATCTGCCTCCTTTACCTTCAGCTGATGGTACCCCGATCTCAGGTCACTCTTTGAAAAAAAACTGAGCTCCCTGGAGCTGATCAAACAAATCATCGATATGAGGCAAAGGATATTTGTTCTTAACAGTGATATTATTCAAGGCTCTATAATCAATGAAAAGTCTCATAGAACCATCTTTCTTTATAACAAATAAAATAGGAGCACCCCATGGTGATGTGCTAGGTCTAATGAAACCTTTCTATAATAAATCTTGCAATTGATCCTTCAACTCTAAAAGTTCAATTTGTGCCATTCGATAAGGGGGTTTTGAAATTGGCTTAGCATCAGGAACTAAGTCAACAGTAAACTCAACTTCCCGATCGGGTATTATTCCAGGAAAATCATCAGGAAAAACATCAGGATACTCATTTACCACCGGCACATCATTAATCTGAACAGTTCCTTTATTTTCAACGACATGTGCAAGGTAACATTCATTTCCATCTTTTACAAGTTTCTCAGCCTCTTGATATGTTATCAAAAGTAAGGGTTCATTCTTGTAAACAAACTGAAAGTCTTTCTGAAAAGAAACTTCTTTAGCTCTACAGTCAATCTTAGCATGGTAAATAGAGATCCAATCCATACCCAGGATAACATCAAACTCTGCTAGAGGTAGAACAATAAGGTTTGCAAGTAGGTTCTTTCCACAGATAAGGATAGGAAGATTCTTATAAATTCTTTTTGCCTCGACACTTCCCCCAGGTGTTTTTACCAAAAGTTCAGGAGTCATTTCTTGAGATGGTATTCCCATTTTACTAGAAAAGGTTTCAGAGACGAAAGAATGTGTAGACCCCGAATCAAACAACACACTGGCATAATCTGAAAAAACAAACAAAGTACCTGATACAACTTCATTTAATGGCCCGACATCTGCTGAAGTAGTTGCAAAGGATTTCACCACCCCTTTCTGCTTGTAGTCTAACTGCTTCCCATCACTCAAGCTCCTTGTCGGACACTCGTTTGCATAGTGACCCATCTCATTGCACTTATAACATTTCACTAACTGTAAATCAAATTTGTTCTTACCTTCACCTTGATCCTTTTCAGTGCAATCACGAGCCTTATGTCCCATCTTACCACATCGGTAGCACTTTCCAGAATTCAGAAGACATTCCCCAGCATGCCTTTTGCCACATTTATCACAAACTGGAAACTTAGTTCTCTTACCATCAGACTTTTTTGAAGAATTCTTACCTTTCTCCTGCCACCTCGGTCTCTTCTTCTGCTGGTTGTTATAGAAAACTTGGTCATCGGCAAACTCCATTTCCACCTTCTCAGCACATCGAACAAGATTTTCATAACTTTTAAACTCACGAGAAGCTAATGTCCTTCGATACTTTGGCGTTAATCCTGAGTAAAAACGATTGATTTTACTATCAAGGTCCCGGATAAAATTTAGAGCATACCTTGCCAATCGAGTGAACATTTCTTCATAGGCAGCCACTGAGTCTTCCTCTTGCCTCAATTCCAAGAATTGCTTTTCCATCCTAAGTCGAACAGCCTTAGGAAAATACTTCTCAGGAAACATACCTTTGAATTCATCTCAGTCAAGTGCATCAAACTCATCGGCATCCCTGATATTTTTAACCATAACCACCACTGATCTGCTTCACCCTCCAAACGGTAAATAGCAAGACTAACCTTTTGATTGTCTGAACACCCCATGACATCAAAAATCTTCTCCAGTGCTTTAATCCACCCTTCAGCTAGCACAGGGTCAGATGATCCTCTGAATGATGGTGGATATTGCCTCATGAAATGTTCCACCACTGACATGTTCCTCTATGGTTGATCTGGCTGATCTCGTGCATGGATACCACCGCCATTTATCGCTTGAGTCAACTATTCCATCACTGCAACAAACTGTTCAGTTCCAATTCCGACCATCTCAGGATGCTGATTCGGAAGGTTATTTCCTTCTGTATGCCTTCCTAGCACTGCTTCCCTGTTTCCTCTGCGGAAAACCATTCTGAACAAACATGTCTTAGATGAAGCAACATGGTAATCATTAAATGCTATATCATTTCGAAAAAAATATTTTTGGATAATCATTTAATAGAATTCTAACTCCTAAAGTTATCTAAACCGACCTTTGATACCAACTATAAGGCCCTGGCCTTAAACCTTACTTAATCTTGAGTTTTTACAAGATTACACATTGAGGATCTTTTCGAGTTTAGAGTTTTAGAGAATTAGATCATAATGCTTTCATTACATTCCACATATAAACAAAGTTGTTACATAAATATAGTATTCTTCATTCCCATCAATGGAAACACATTTAAAATAAAACATGGATTATTTCTTGACACATCCTTGACTCTATCATCTTATCATGTACCTTTCCCTTGACCTGTGAAAAACATTTCAAAAACATGGGATGAGCATAAAAACTCAGTATGGGTTATAAAAAAACATGGAAAGGAAACATGAGTTCATATATACATAAGAATGAAATCATACTTTACCCATAAAACATAGGCACTTTAACATACCTCATAAAATCATGAATAAATCATAGAAATCATAAGACATAAAGGTAACTTGAGGCATTCATAACATTCTTACGTAGGGAGTAACCCTCTTGGTTACGTTTGGAATACCCATCACAGTATATTACCTAAAATCTCTTCGGAGAAACCTTAACGTTTCACTCTTTCATGTTACCCAATGCATTGGAGAGCTATAACGGGCTCACCTGCCCTTAGTTTATCACGGAACCACCCGTCTTCATAATAATGCCCAAGAACCATAACATAATCATATCACCTAAAACATGCATAAAGGAAACTTAAAATTTCCACATTTCAATCACGAGATATCAATACAACACATTGATATAAAAACATTATGAAAACCATTTGCAATACTAAAATAAAAGAAAAGTAAAACATGGTATTTATTTTTCTTTTAAAAAGAAGGTATGTCTTGTAGAGGAAGCCGAAACTCAAATAACGGTCACGACGGCGGAGAAGTCGTTGTCGCCGCATACGTACGACAAAAACATTCCCTTTTGTCGTTTAATAAATGCTTCGTATAAAAAAGATTCCTTTTGAATAAACGTAAAAGTAAAAGGGGTTTATACGCCGTATAAAATAAAGTTGTGTATAAAATAAAATATGCCTCAATGAAAGGAGATTGAGACGAAGTCCCATACCTCGTATCCGACTTGACCCGACCGTTCTTTAATCTCCTGAATAATAAACTTGAGTTAATCTATACTTGCTTATGAATCTTTTTCAAGTTCATTATTCCTTTTATACCATGTTATGAACATCATGTAATCAGTTAAGTTAATAATGTTCATTTTGTCGGTATTTGGTTCTTAAGTCAAAAATAGTCTTCTTACACTTACATGTTGTTAATTTGGTCATAGGTTCGTTATATCCAGAATGATATTAATGATTTGGATAACATATATATCATATATATTCATTATATACATGTATTTATAATATTACATCACATTTAGAGGTAAGAAATGACAATTCACCGTTCATGGAGACGGTAAGCCGTACGTACGCATGAACGCTACTTCCATTTCTATTTCATATTTTATGGAATAGAATCATAATGATATAAGAGTATATTATAATTCCAGTATAATAACATATATAATATCATTAACTTTATCCTTTAAACATCCCACATATGGTATTAACGAATCAAATCACTTTCAGGGGGCGGTAGTCCGCACTTCCTAAAATGAAGATATCGTGTTTACCCATAATGGAAACCATAAAGGTATGCCAAAAATGAAAAAACAGAAGCTTAAGGAAAACATAAACATATTATATATCATATATAAAAATAGTGACATCATAATGGCCACCTTTGAAGGTGTTAAATGAGTATTGAACAATCATCGTTTCGGGAGGCAGAATTTCGCCATCCACGGAAACCGTATGTTCTTTAACCATTTGATGTAGTTGTGTGAGTGTGTAGCTCAAATATATCTTATAACAACATCCTAGTATATTTAAGATACTGTTGTTGTTGCAAAAGAAGTAAATAATAAGAGTTTAGGGGGTTGGAGAAGCAAAATAAAACAAATGAACATGAGAGAATGAATTACCTTAAAAAGTGTAACTCCTTTTGATTTGAGCCTAAATGCTTCCTTTGAAAGGATTCTGCCCAAAGGGAATCCTATAGGATTAGGAGAGGGATGTGGAGAGAGTAAATTGGCAGGGGTTTTCCGAGCAAAAGGCTTGAGTAGTGTGTGAAATGAGGTAGAGGTGGGGGCCTTTTATAAGAGGAGAGGAGGGCACTTTTGGAAAGTAAAGAAATATTACTTTATTTGAAAATGTGTTTCGGTTTCAAAAGATCCCACATTGATATAATTCGTGGATAAGGTGATAAGGCTTCGAATTCCATTCATCCAATAAGTTTTGGACATGGGTAGTTCATAGATTTTACATTATCTTTCCATTTTATTTAAATCGTCAAATAATGATGTCATCGCTGCATCATTATTATGTCATAAATAATTTACTTTATTTAATGTCTAAAAATCATAAAAAAAAATACTATGATGTAGGAAATCGTTTTAGCTTTCCAATTACTATTTATAATCAAAAATATGATCTTTATAACCCCATGTAAAAAATGTTTTCGTGAAACATCTCTTGTTTGTGTCATTTTTACTTTAACATTTAATAAAAAGTTATTTATGTCATTTCCAAACCAATGTGTCTCCATGGGGTCCCCAAGTTGACCCATGGCTTTTCTTGGTCGGCCATGACACAACCAATAAGGTTGGGACATGTGTCTAGGTCATTTCCTATTATTAAAGCATTATTTATACCTTAAACTACCCTAATTACCACTAATCGTGATTAAGAACTTAATAAGTTACTATTCACCAAAAATTATTATAATCTAATTGAACCACATTTTACTTCTTAATGACAACCATGTATGTAGGATTTTCAAAATTCAATACACATTAGTGGTAAACTTTCATTTAACTGAAAAATCAGTTTGCTTGATTACCACTTAGTGGTTTCACTATTCATCAAAAATTGAAGTTTTTCAGAAAATTACCAAAAATTCACCCTAAGCTATATTTAATATTCCGAATTCAAAAATGAAGTCTATTTTACAAAATTCAAATCATATAAGTCACATTAATTAATTTAATAATTAATTCCCGCTGCCAGAGCAAATAGCGTGTTTTTACAAAACAATAAGTATCAAAAGATTGATACTAGTTTAAGTCCAATTTCAAAGTGAAATTGATTCCAATGACCACCATTGGATTAAATGGTAAAAATATATTCATATTACACATTTATACCAATTCAAAAGATAATCTAATCATATAAATAAATTAGATTAAAAAGCAGTTTTGATGTAAAATGCAGTGTTTTTCACTATTCATTAAAAAATGAACATTGTCAGAAAAATACCAAAAATTCACACAAAGTAAATTTTGATGTCCCAATCATAAAGAATAAGTTTATTTTGACAAATATAGTTTATAAAATTGTCAAAATATAGATTCAAAAATGGTTTGCCATCAAAAGGCACTAAAACAATCTTTTAAGAATATTAGTGTATTCCATGCATAAGATTGTATTTATTTTCATTTTAAGCCTCTATAACACTATCTTAATCATTAATAAACATAGATAAAAATATCAATTATTCATTACTTACTTGGGATGTTACAGAGAATGAGGGAAATTCACCTTGGAATGACATTAACAATTTCCATGATTCTGAGGATCCAAGCAAATGAAAGGGGTGTGAAAGGCGTCCCAAGGACTCACCTAGGTTTTCTAAGATTCAATTAAAAAATTATAATAATAGTGAGTTTTAGAGTTATTTTTAATCTATACACAAAAGATAAATTAAAATACCATGATGTTTCATCCCTTGCAAAATCATGGATATTTTGTTATAAGAAAATAATACAACAAAACATATAATGCTTCACTATAAGAACCCCTAAGTCCATACACCACCATAATCTATGGTGTAGATCCCAAACATATTATATCTTCATGTATAAAGGCTATTTCATAACAAATACACCATCCTACAATTAACCCTAAAACACCAAAGACACCAAAAGATGGTCACTTGAGAATTAACTCTTCAACTCTTCTCCACACCATTGTTATGGAATATTTTTTAGAGACACAAAAAACTAATAATATTAATATTTCATTATAAAATACCTATAATATAAAACAATTTACTCTACTACACTATATCCTATAATTACACACTATAAAATTCTCCTAGAGTAGAGATTTTAGGTCCAAATCAACCATATTTTCCTTGAACCTCCTAACACATCCAACTCCCAAATATCACTATGTACTGGGATAAAAATGTATGGACCATTACATTATATATGTATAAAATGATTCTAACCATTTATAAACCAAAATAAAACCCACATATAATGGTTAAAAAAAGGATATTTCGAATAAACATCCCAAGAGAGACGTCTTAGGAATCTCATTATAGCCAAAACATTACCGTCCTCCAAAACAAAAATAAAAATTGGAGGAAAAAATCATAAAAATTAGTACTAATCCAACATTACATCAATAAATTTAAAACATTATGATGAAAAGGATTCAAAAAAACCTTGGGTACTAATCAGACATATAAATTTCACACTCTAATCTAAACCACTATTCTTTAACGACACGCAAACAATGAAAATTTCACTCCCACAAAATGAATTCTCCTACCAAAACTCAGATCTCATTAAAACTCTTCATGAATGTCATATTATCCTCGATATACATATCCCCATTCAAGGATAATGAATTCATTATAATGATAACAATGATATTGGTAAATTTAGATGAATTTGGGGACCTTGTCTTGCAATGGTGGAAATTCCAATAGATATTCCACACCAATAATGAACTCCATCACCTAGATAAGCCTCAATAACATTTGATTGATCTTATTTGCAAAACAAATCATTTGGTTCCCCCTTTAAGGGGAATCCCTCTTGAACACATGGTTTCTATCCTCAAAATCTAGGGTTATCCACCTATGATTAGTTTAGGCCTTATGGTGGTCATGTGCCACCTTTTTCCACTACAAAATTAATTGCTTCTTCTTTGACGTACTCTACAAAAAAAATCAGAACTATGGGATATTGACTCCCCAAACTCATACCAACACATTGGAGATTATCACAACTATAAATAAATGACCTTTAACAGATCCATATTGATGTATGAGTGATATATTTTATTATAGGAAAACACAACCAATGGTTTCTATTTCACCCTTTATCCACTAAAATCGAAGATGCAATCCTACAACATATTATCCAAATTATTTATGTTTTGATCTATATACCCATCCATATTGGGGTGAAAATAAATGTCAAGGGGCAATTATGACCCCAACGAATACAAAAATCCTCTCTAGAATTATGTGCTGAAATATGGATCAAGATTAGAGGTGTTGTTTCACATTACCCCGTGGAGTCTCAACACAATTTATATGTACAATATCTCCAAAATATCCATGGAAATGGACTCCAAAATGACTATAAAATTTTATGATTTCATAAGTCAGTCCATGATCACCCAAACAACAAAATATCTTCCTTAGTCTTAGGGTAACCTAGTGATAAAATCAATCAAGATATCCTTCCACATTAACTTGGGGATGTAAAAAATCATCAATATCACTTTAAGAACAATTTTCGCTAATTTCACCTAAATACAGAAGAAAACATCGTTCCATTGACTAGTTAGGTAATTATTTCATCCTAAAATTCTGATTCAAAAATAGGATGGTTGAACCTTGATTTCACCCAAAAAATAGTATTCACTTGTAGTTCAATTCTATGATAAAACCAACTAATTTTTCATCCTTTCTATCATTAAGTATTATAATTTCTAATTCTTGATTCACCCTAACCATACCATAATAGATTAACAAAATTTACACCATAACTTAAAGGAATAACAAAAGGAAACTTAAATAGATTCATTTGTTCTTATGAGTTTCATACATCCATCTTATGTCCACAGGAGAATTCTGGAAAATCGTTACATTACCGATAGTGAGATAATTACAAACACTATAGCGTAGTAAGGGGGGATTAGACATTTCATTATGGGGTATAATGTTATACTTTACTAGTAAAAATCTAGTCCCACCACCTTTTATAGAGTATTCTTTCTCGTCAAATAGGTTTCACAACTATCCATAATTTTTAGGTGGCTATCCATTGAGTTCTTCAATCCACCGAGGATTCCACTAACACAGATGGCATAGTTGGTACATTGTTCATAAAAACAAGATAGTATTTTAAAAAACATATATAATATGTTTTCATATATTTCTTAATATTACCCATATGTGTAAGATAAATGTTGTCACTGCTTTGAGAAGACTGACGAATACTACAAAAATTTGAACATCGGGTGAGTATACTTTTAATGACATAAAGAAGCATCATTATCAAAATAATCTCAAACATAATTACTAATTTAAGTATCCTATTCAGAATACTCAAACAATTGAGCAAAAAAACACATTCATCTAGTTTCATTGAAGTTTAATCTATAGTCCAATCATTCATTAGATCCCCAATGAAGCATAATGTTGCCTTATGATATCCTTGACGAACACCTTCAAGAATATTTCAGGTGGGTTTTCTTCCACATGGACTTTTGTAACTCTAACACCTTATCCTCTATTAAAATCATGATCAAATGTAATTTTAGGTGAATGTGGTTAATTATCTAATGAAATTATTGAATCTTGGAATGGTCTATGACACTCTCACTATCACAAAATAACTTTCCTCCTTCTAATTCATTACCAAACTCCTTTAGTATTCATGTTAACTAGGAAAAATTCATTCCATATTCTATTCATAAAAAATAATCTACTTCTATTTTATAAAAAGTTTCCACTAACTATAGTTATAAAATCAAGCGAGGTATTAATCTTCAAAATTTAAACAAAAAAAATATTATCCTTTTCAGAGTGTTAGAATCACAAGAATAATTTTCATCATCAAAACCATATAGAGAATAATCTTCCTAAAATCAAAATTTTGTATCTATTAATCCCATTAGGTATAAAATTATCCACTTAATAGCTTCCTAGTTCCCCTAAATAGTGTTATAAATATACCGACTCACGACTCCCACTACAAATGTTGTTTTTTGATAAGAACAATTCATCGTATACATAAACATTATGATGTACGATGGATATGTTATTTTCACCATGTACCAAAAATCATCTTCTTTTAAAGATGAATATTCATTAGATAACTTGAAGTATCCAATAATATGAGATTCAATAGATTTACTTCGAGTGTTCTTAATTTCTGAATGATCTTTTAGATGAACTCATTTTAGATAACACCAAAGTATTATACATCAATTATAGAATCCACTGAATCTTAAGAACATTCTTCATATATGATAGCATAAAACATCCTATTCCATTTTTTGGGTTCTAATCCATAGATACTTAACCTCTGATTCTAAATATGGCCTTCCTTCCTATGGTCTTTAGAACCCTTGGGATAAATCACATATCTATACTCCACTAAATAAAAATGAAGAAATTAAATCTTCATAAAAATATTCTCTTTGTATAGAGCATCTGATGAAATAATTCTTATCACTATTCATATTGTACTATTATTTTTTACTGATGAAGTTATTTTTTTTGAGATTGATTCCTACCTTCTAGTGAAATACTTTCACCCCCAATTGTTCTTTATATCTTATGATTTTTTCAGATTCATTTTTTAAATGGTAGACCCTTTTTTTCCAGCGAATGCTTCTCCCTCACTTGTTTAGTCATCTTCCATGTTTTATTGAATTTTAAGGAATTAATTTCTTACATCATGGATGAATCTAATAGAATTGAGTCCCTAAGCGTTTCTACCTACCTTGGACGTTTTGGGTCCCCATTAACTATTATATGTAAGAAGTTAATTTCCAACATGTACTCCTAGAATGGCCATCTTTTCCTATAAAATATTCTTGTTTAATTTTATGTATTCATCTCATCATAAATTTTTAGTAATGGAACTTTTGGAAATCAAACATTAGATTCCTCTGATATTGGATCTTTCCCTTGAACCTTTATGGTAATCTAGATTTCTATAACATCTATCATTTGTTTAATTTTTATTCATTAAATCTAATACTTGGTGTCATCAGTATTTGTGATTTTTCTTTTGTTTTGATCTAGAACAACATGAACATAAAAATATTACATTTTTTCCTAAAATTTTCATTCATCCAAGTTCTGATATGTCCCTTTGATCTTCTCAATAAGGTTTACATCTCGAATTCTGATGATAATTTTTAGATCATCACTCAATATTTGGAAACCAAACCCTTCATTTCCATACCCTATATGAAAATTAGATTTGGATTTTTCCTCTATCATATCTATATCCTTTTTATTGATAAGAGAATATTAAATAAAACAAAATAATTTGAGATTGGAAAATTCTAGTAGTTTATTAGACCATAGATATTTCAGTAGACTTTGACCCAATATAGTTGTTGGTCATTTTTTGTTCATGTATTAAATTATGTTAATTGTTTCCACCTAGATTGACTAGAGAATATCAAATTTTTCATGCATGTATCTATCATTATTTTTCAAAGTTTCATTCATTTTCTCTACAACTCCATTATTTTGTAATGTTATAGATTATTTTCTATAATTCATGATCCCCTTATTCCAATATATGTTTTTGAAGATTCGTATGTTGTATTCACCACAATTATTAGATCTTAATCACTTTTATTTCTAACCACTTTCCAAATCAACTATAGATTCCACTGAATAAAGGATTAAAATGCATCAAATATTTTTATGAAAATAAACTCATATCTTACTCATGGAATAATCAATTAATTTTATCAAATATCATGATACTACATGATATTAAAAATAAATAGGCCCACATATATCTATTTGAACCAGCCCCAACATGAAGGATCTAAGCTTCCTGTCATTCAAATTTAATGAAACACTCATTTTCATTCTAATCACAACACTGTTATAGATTTTATTAATTTTGTCATTTAACATTATAATGACAATCCGTTTTAAATCAATTATTTTCATCTCTACGAGGTGATTGGGTATTTACTATTATACTTGTATATTTTTAAAAGCTGAAAATTTAGTCATTACACTTCCATCTGAACATCTGATAAAATAAAAGGTCATGTATTTTACTCCATATTCCATAGCCATAGATCCACGATTAACATTCTAATCAAAGTAATATTGAATCCTTCATCATCCAACATCCCAATAGAATTGATATTCCTTTCAAGACCTGGTATTTTTTTCACTACTTTCTACTGAATAATACTCCCATTCTTTATCCATATATTTAAATCCCCCTTTTAAAAAAACATCCAAGGCATCATAATCATCCAAATAAACTTTATAAAATATTCAAGATATGTATATAATATCACGAATCTATGCTCTATTATTGAGTGGAAATATGCACCAGAGTCAACCACCCATGACTCTAATGGACAATAAATAGTGATAAGTAGATCACATCCTTATTCTATTGTGTTGATAGATTTTGAAATTAGGATACTCATTCATCTGATTACTTACATGTGGTTTCAATAACTTCTCTAAATATTTCCTCACTTATTATAATTAGATAATATGTTCCTTAGACAAGTTTACATTCCCTGAATCTATTCCCAACAATTTTCTTCTATTTTTTAAATATTATTATAATTAGGTGAGTGTCCCACTTTAATATAATTCCACACACTACCATATTTACATTGAACTACCTTCTCTTGATCGCCCATTAAGGATAAAATTCTAGACATCACTAAACACAATATCAGTCTTTCCATAGGAATTGCTTAATGTTGTATCCTTTTCATCCCAATATTATATTAAAGATGAATGTTTTAGAATGGTCCACTCATCATTTGAAAATGCAACTTTGAAAAAATCAATATGTCTTTTTATCATGATTCAATCATTCACATTATATTCCTTTTAATATCCTTCTGATATCCTAAAACAAAACAAACACCTCTCCATGAACACTTTATTCAAGGATTTTGGATTTTATGACATCTTCTCCAGGGCCATCAAAAGTACATCTTTGGAATTTGTATCACCAATATTGATTGAAAAATTTCCTTGAAAAAATCATCCTCATAAACCAAGAACATTTCATAAAAAAATTCCCATTTTTCTTTCTCATTATTTTATAGTTTCTCGCCCAATAAAATCTTGATAACCTTCTATATGAGACATTACTCTATCTACGTCATCTAGAAACCAATGTTTCTTACATTTGACTAATTTATACAAAAAAATTCCTCTATTTATTTAAATATATCATGATGGATGTATGAATAATTCAAATTCAACACCAATCTAAGAGAAAGTAGAAAGTTACCTAATTTTCCAAGTCTGTACAAATAAAGTATCCATTGATACTGCTTATTGAGGAAACGCATGATCCTTAAACTCTAATAAAACCATCATATAGTTGAACCTTCTGTTCAACAAAAATTTGTTTCCACTAGTAATTCAATTCAATAGAAAACCAATTATCAATTATTCCCTTATATCTTGAAGGATAGGAATTATGATGTTTTGTTTCACCCTCACAACCACAAAAGAGATGAAAAAAGCACATAATATAACAACACTGAAGAAATATAGGAAAATTAAATTGGAAAAATGTATTTAGATACTTTGTATAGTCATCCTACGGCTATAGGAGAACATTGAAAAATATTTGTATTACTATAAGTACAAAAAATGAAAAAAATAGATTTTAGTAACATGAAATTAAAATTTTATTTATATGGTATGTTACAATATAACAAACCTCAGTATATAGTCCCTCCTCATTTATAGAGATTTATTGTCAATCAAATAAGTTTTACTGATATCTAATATTTGCATTTATCCATCTGTTTACTGGTTTTCTCAACTGAGTCTTGTAATAACATAAAAAACCCAGCAGATAAAATGTTCTTCAAAACCAGATCATAATCTATAAAACATTCATCAGATGCTTTAAAAAATCTTGTAAGATGACTCATACATGGAAGATTCATACTTTCACTACTATAACAAAACTAAATCATACTACAAGCCCCTCAACATGTTGGGAGGTAACTTTTGGTGAATTTATGATGCATCATGATCCCAATAGAACTCCACCACCAACCACTTAATCACATGCCACAAAAGTTGAATCTATATGAATTGATATATCTTTTTAGCACTTATGATTATTACTATGGTCAGCTATGAAAATCGATGTGAATTGAATTATTAAAGGCCCATGGAATATAAAAAATTATTTAAAATAACATCTAGTTATTACCATCCTCTAACCACCCCTTTATAGAATCACCATGACCAATATGGTCTCGCATCACCTTCACCTATGAGTCACCCCACTAAGACTCCTCCACCTACCTCAAAAAAATTATTTCGCTTCCACATGTTAAAAACAACCTCTTTCATTGACATCCCCTAAACCAATATTCATTATTTCATGATCTTTCATCCCATTGAATGTGTCCTCAAACTCTCGAATGTTATCTCTGCATAACATTTTACTCAACACGTCAGCTGAAACATTATATTTCCCTAAGATGTTATAGTTAAAAAATTAATAATCCATTAGAAACTCCATCCAAAACTCTTAATGTAGTTTCAAATCTTGATGAGTGAAAACATAACAAAAAAATATTAAATTCTGTGAAAACAGTAGAGTGTGTCTAATGAGGTAATACCACAATAACTTATTTAAAAACATTATTTTCACTAAATTCAGTTCATATGATGTGTATTTATAATTTTGGGGGGAAAATATTGAATCTATAAGAGATCACCACCATTTTTACATCAATATGAATCAAAATCCTAGATACGAAGCCTCATAGGAGACCCCAAACACCGCTATATCCATAGAATGTTTATGAAATGTGTAACTAATTAACCTTTCATTTGGGTAGTTAAAGGACACCTAATAATAATCTATACCGATAAAGGAATTATCTTTCCTTGTCATATATGTTAAAGTGGAAGCAATCTAAGATAATTCAAACATAAACCTTGAATAATAACCACAAATTCCAAGAAATCTGTCAACCTCTCAAATTTTATTAGGTTATTTGAATGAAAAATATTCTACAATATTCAATTGATCTACATTCACACCATTCTAATACATCCCATGTCTATGAAATTACACTACTCACATTAGAAAATTTCACTTGGATAGTATCTAATTCACTTGATTGTATCAAAGGACAAGGAGGAAAAGTATAAGGTTCTGAACAATCTCCTCCTATGACTTTCAGTATGTAAGTATTTTATAGATTAACATGATTATAAACTTTTAAAGGAACTCAAAAAACAGAAATATCATGAGTCCTATAAAAATAAATGGTGGTGTTCATGATGTTTAAAAATACGACTACAAACACAAAGTTCCTATACATTCATCAAAATGATAGTCCTCAAAATATCCTCTACCCCTAACCTCATTTGATGATATCACAACTATGGATTAATCTATTATAACAAGATTGATCATATTATCATGTCGAATATGTCTTATATCCTTAGAAGTGGTTATGGTTATTTATCATCACAAGGATTAACATTTGTTTTTTCCCACACAATGCCTCAAAATTCCATCCATATTTTTAAATAATAACACTAAAGTACAATAAGAATATATTTTAGTCTAGATGAAACCCTTCTATAATAGATCATCAATTTGTATCTTCAACTCTTATAGCTTCATGGGAGACATCTAATAAGGATCCATAAGTTGCTCCTTGTTGTAACACTATCCAAAACTCAACATCACACTAAGGGGGTATTTTTAAAACCTCATTTGGTAATATATTTAGAAACTCCATCACAATTCTAAGAACCTACACAACCTAAGATTCCTTTTATAATTCCTATAATTAAGATAGATGAGGCACAACACTCCTTCCCATCTGATAACTCCACTCACCAATGAATACCATATATTGTCCTTCCACGTCATAGAACACTACAATCCATTGGAAATAGTCCATAACTACACTTATATAATATAACCAACCCCTGAAATGTATGAAATACTATGGTTTTATTTGTAATTAGAAATTTCCACCATTGATTGTGCTTTTTGCATCATCAGTATATACCCTCGGAACACATTAAACATTATTTCCTAATATCTAACTAACATGGACTAATCTAGGTGTATTGGAGGCCTCTCTAACTCTGGTCCTAATGTATTGACTAGGGTCGGTGAAATGACAGAGTTCGAGGCCCATAAAACAAATAAAGTATAAACTAAGGTAGATGATAATCTGATCGTACATCCTATATGTTTAGGTAGTAAATGGTTTCATGAAAAACTAATCCATGTATTATCGATGGACCAATGAAATTATGATCTTCAGGTCCACTATAAGTTCTTGTGTAGATCATAAAAGTAGAAAACTGAACCATTATATCTTCTCTTCCCATTTGATTAAGTGTAACGATACCCTTCCCATTACACATATAAAACCTCACACACACCAATCATCATAATTAAAAAACTAAATAAAAATAAATAAATGGTAATACATGAAACTAAAGTATATAATGAAGTAAACAGACATTGTATAATTTAAAAAAATCATAGATACACAAGAAGAACCAATGCTACTTATTTTATTAAATTGAAGTATAAAATAATTCAATTAATTTTAAAACTCTATCCGCAATATTTCATTATATTATAATTGACACTCTATAAAACTATGATGTACTTTACATCATTCATATTCATGGTTCAGGCTTTGTATTATTTTTTTGGGTCATTCTCCACTTCATAATATTGGAATATAATTTAGTTTTCCATTTCACACCACTGTGATACACTCATAGAGAACCCACCAAATAGAATATCACTAATGATCATTCTTAACATCATTTACCTTCCGATATTTCCCCATTAAACAATCTTGTATCCTTCTTTCCAAATTATTTAATCAAGAAAGATCACAAATATTCTACACTCCCATTGATATCATCGAAATTGAAAAATAATGATGATAAAAATACCACTAAAGGGAATAACTTTCTCTAATTAAACATTGAGCCCATCCATCTTTCACTAATAAAATTTTGAAACAATATTAATCCAATTCATGAACTTATAATAAATGGAACTTCTAATGCTTTAAAAATTCGATCTTATGAAAATGGAATCACATTAAAGAAAATCTCTGACATGATTACTGTTTTATAGAAAACCTCAACATACCTCATCACTAAATTCATTACTTCACATAAATAAGTTTCCTCCACATTTTACTTCTTCCTCCAACCCATGTCCCTCTAAGGCATGATATTTTCATAGAAATTCTTGATAAAATGTCCTGGTTAACATGATTACCATATTTTTTTACTGACAATATTCTAGTGATCTAAAAGTTTATCCCCCAATATATTTATGAAGAAATGGTACTTCAGCTTGGTATGATTTTTCCTTGACTGGAATTTAATATTTTTCCCATGTGTATTTCACTTTCTCTATCATAAAAAATAGTCCCACCGACCAAACTTCTTCCAAATTCCATTAACAATTGCTTGAAATAAACAATATTCTTTCATGATCTGGTTTCCTCTAGATACTCATCTCCATTTTCAGTTGGAGTAACAATATTCTACAGTCAGAATATTGAACTCATTATTTTTCCTCCATAATTAAAAATGTGATATTTGAGTCACTTTTTTGAGTATCTAAATCTCCATAAATGTCATCATTAAAAAACATTATAATAAATCTTCTTTCTTTAAGAAAATAGTGTGATCTTAGGATCCTTTCAAATACCTATGGATACATTTGAAAACATCCTAATGATCCTCTATAGAGTTGGAAATAATTCATCTTTTAACTCCCACATAGAATGAAATATATAATAAATTAAAAAACACTACATCAATTATACTTATATAAAATGAAGAGTATGATTATTTCTCTATATATTGATACTCATATTTCGCTGTAGCAATTGTTTCTTTGATAGCATGATGTGTCTAGTAAGGGGGTAGAAACTAATTTTCGTTAAGATGTGCTAAACCTTTCAATGATTTTCTAGATATAATACTTCTGATATAGAACCAGATTTATGATGCTCCTATAACTTTCTATCATCATCCCCAAAATCTTCTATACTTTCATGAGATCTTTCATTTCTATACATCCAAACAATTGATTTTTCATCATTAGAATATTTTGAGAAATTGATCCAACCATAATCTTATCATCTATGTAAAATTTAAAAAATTAATGTGTTATCATCCTCTTTCATTTGGAAATAATAGTGATTAGTGTTTCACCTTTATAACCCTTATACTTCCATAAATCCATTTAATTTTTTATTCTACTATTGTGATTCTTACATTAATACATTCAATATATTCTTTATTTTACACACAAAATTATGATGTCTAATTTTTTCTATAGCTATGGTTTGTTTAAAGTAAATATATTCAACCAACTTACCATGAAGGTATGTGTTATTTATATCAATATATTCAATATAACGTCTTTCTAATGCAACCATACTTTGAATTAATCTAATTACAGGATTATTAACTACTGGTAAAAAAATTTAAGAGAAGTCACATCCTTGTTTCTATTAAAACCCTCCCACTACCAAAAATGATCTTTATCTTTTCCTATTATAAAATTATTCATTAATCTAGTAAACCTATGTATTTAGAAGATCTTTTTTATTCCAAAGTGGTTCATTCGTCTTCCATGTTCTATTGAACTTCGGTGAGTCCATATCATCATTCATGGATGACTCCCACTAATTATATTCACTAAGAAAGTATTCCATATCTATATTTTCAAGTTATCCTATATGAATTAGGAGTATAAAGTTTATATCTACCCAAACCTATGTACTATTATGTTGATTCTAGTTGATCTCTTCAACTGAAGCAGTTGAAATGAACTACTTGTCTCTTATCTTTTTTATAGTACATGAAATTATCATACTTGTACTTTTGGTAAATAATCATTCACTGCACACTCTTAATCATCATATATCTTTGAAATTTCGATTTTTTTAAATGGAATTACATCTTGACTTTTCATGCCCTCATAATCGACAATTGGGTTCTTTGGTTCTTTTGAACAATCTTTGTGCTAATCAATATGTAGTTCCATAGTTGATTCTTATTGAACATCCTGATCCAAAGAAATTTAGTCCTTCCAAAGGACATTGTAATAAAAGATAATAACCCTACATTTTATAACCAAATTTCTTACACCATCCCACCAAAAATATCAAAACTTTTCACCTCTATAACCAAGGAAAAACACATATTTGGATTTTGATTCATGTTTTTCATAGTGTTTGGTTTCTACATTTACATATACTAAACAACCAAAAATTCTATGATGTTGGTATTTCGATCATTTTACAGACAACAATTCCACAAAAAGTTCAAACCCAAATATTTATCCTGGACTTATATTGTTGAGATAAGATACTATATTGGGGACCTCCACTCAAATTTTCTTAGGAATTCCCATGTGAAAACACATAATTTTATATTTCATTAACAAATTATGAATCACCTTTTAGCTATTATATAATGTTGTTTAGTTTTAGAAATTATATTCCAATTTATTGTATCTTTCTTTTTTAAAATGATCTAGAAATTTCATCTTGAGTACTCACAACCATCATCTATTCATAGGTATTTTCAACAACCAACAATATTAAGTTTCCATCAGTGTATTCCAATGAATAAATACCTATAAATACATCATATTTAATATTCAGGAATTAAATCCATACCTTCCTCAATGTATTTTCTATTAATATAAGAAATTAAAGACAACAAATGTAGGATTGAATATGGGCATGTCCCCAAAAATCTAAATGTTGAAACTCAAGCTTATGGTCTATGAGATTTTAACCACCCATGTTAAAAGACACACTATTTTTATTTCCCAAAACACAAAGTTCACCCATTCAAATTTTTGTGTGATCAAGCATCAGTATAAAATTTTCCTTTAGAATCACTATTTTTTTAACACTAAGGTGACCGGTACTGTAATTTCATAATTATAAATCATTAGAAGTAGAAATTATAATAATAGTATTCCCATATGAATTTCTGATCATGCATAGGGTCCCATCCATTAAACATTTTTCAATCACCAATGATCCTTGGTTAACTATTCATACCACATATGAAAATCTAGTTTCATAGCCAACATCAATTAATTTCTCAAAAGAAATAAGATTCATTCTATGTCTAAAAATGTGACACACTTATGATAGATTAATGAATCATCGAATATTCATTTAGATAATTAAATACCTTTTCCAAAAATATTTTGGGCTTTACCATCTTCCATATAGTCTTCAGAAAACATCCTAGATGCATAGTTTGAAATCAATATTTAATTTATAGTAAAATAGAATTATACTCCAAATTCAAATGCCCAAGATTATACCTGTTCATTAATTTGTAGCAACAGTCCATTATAAAATAAAATCATTTTTATGCAATATTAACATCTTAAGGATGATGTACTTATATTTTTCTCCTTATGAACTTTTTTTCCCTTAGTGAAATTTCCTTCATTCTCGTACTTCCAGATGGATGGACCAGTACAAACCGACTTACCTTGACTCCTCTAAGAGGACATTTCATCCATTTGTTTCTTCTGATAAAACAACTTATAATGGGCTTAAATAGCCCTTATTTTGATATAATGTGAAACAATGGTTGGTACTTGCACTTACCTTCACTAAATTAATTTATTGAATATTATATTCCAGATATAATCAAACACCATATAAGCTTTTATGACAGAGCTTATAACTATTGTAACCATTACATTTCAGCTCTTTCGATGTAAATATACTAATATTAATATATATACAAAATCATTAAACATTAACTTTACTAGTTTGATCTACTCATGAATTCTGTTCAAGTCATTAACATGATCTTATATAGGTCTTACATCCCCTAACCTTAATCTGAGATTTTACCATAGCATGTAAACCTTGTTTAGGGTCATTGGTTTTTCATACACATCTTCAAATACCATTATAACTTTATTTTTGTCTTTATCTCTCAAATGTTAAAAATTTGTTATTCATGGAAATTATTTCTACCCCAAATGATTTCTTATCCAAGTGTTCTCATTCATTTTTCTCCATTAGCACCTACTTTACCCTAGATAATAAATGAGGGAAATACTTTTGAATAAGATTTTATTTAATATGAATTCTCTAGAAGAAAAATATGTGTTCCATAAAAGTTCACAATTTAGATATTCCTATCATCTATTTTTATGTTTGATGGTACTACATATTTTCTATACCATGAGCTTTAAAACTAATCCATTTGATACCAATTGTTATGGGATAAAATAGTAACACAAAAAATGATCCATGTATTATTGATAAACCACAAAAACATGGTTTTCAGGTCAAATATAACTTCATGTGAAGATCAACAACGAAAAAAACCATACCTTAAAAACAGTGATTCCCCATTGACAATGTGTACCAGAAGTAGGAAGTGATTATTCCATATACAATAAAAAAACATTGAGCTCACACACACCCATCAACGGAAACAATTATTTTAATATAAATAAAATTAATTCAGATACATTAAACTGAATTATGTAAATTAGTAAATGAACATACAAGAATTTAACATGATTTGAACATCTTTCCTATGTATACCGGAGGAGCCACTACTACTTAATTAATTTACCAAAAGTATGAAATAATATAATCAATCGAATAACTCCATTATTAATATTTAATTTTAGAATGTTTAAAACTATTTAAAACTATAATTCTTTGTTCATACATTAGATTCACTATTAATGCCTCGACTAGATTTTTAGGGTTGTACATGAATTCCTTAAATAGGAAACACAGCCAGTTCCCTAGGTCACACTACCCCTATATTCAAGGAGATGCCACAAAATGGAATGTAACTATTGATCCCATGTAACATTTTTGACCTTAAACTCTTGCCTTGTTAAACACTCAGAGATCATTCGTTCTAGAGAATTAATTCTTGAGAGCTCACCAATATTATGGACTTCCCATAATGTCATCATAAGTTTGAAAATTTCAATGATCTATATACTATTGAATAGAAGGACATTATCCACCAACCCAACAAGATCATACACATAAAATTGATCAAATTTTTAATGAAAGAAAATATCATTGTTGAACATCCTATTACATAAAAATCTAATGCACTAAAACTTTGATGCTCTAAACATTTTATTATTATTACAAGGAATCACATCCCAACATAGAAACCACTGGACCCTTTCGAATGGAAACCTCTATAGCATACCTTTGTCTATGTCCAACTCATCTACCTTGTTGTGGAACGAGTCCTCAAACATTCACCAGTTCATGCCTCTAAGGATGGAGATCATGTAACTCACTATTACCTTTATGTCAAGTATGTTCTTATCTTTTTATTTCGTTTCCCTATTTTGTTTGAAAATTCTTTTCAGTCTAGAATTTTAAGGATTCATTTAGTCATGAATAGATAGATTTATTGTATATTTATTTTTCCCTGTATTCCTTTCTCTTGTTATCTAGGTATATATATGACATTTAGTAGGGTTTCATGATTTTTAACACTGGTAGGACTCATCTCTTGAGTTTAATTTATATCTTGAGTTTTTACACATCGTGTAATGGTTACATATCTTATAATGTGAAATCTTGTTTTTAATTAAAAATGTGATTCATTTTTCAACGTAACTCAAAATTAATTGGATTCATGATGTCTACTAAATTAAACATTGTGTGATTCCCCACGTTCTTATTTTTAGGGTGACGTTCAGCTGTTTAATGGATCATTTTCTTTGAAACCTCCTAAACTAGGCTAGATATCATTCCCTAAAAAATATTAGGTGTCTTAATTCTGTCCAAATTGATTAGTTTAGGGATTCATTAGTAGTGTTAGGTTCTTTATCTCATTGGGTAATCCTTTACCCATTTTATCTCTCACTTATTATTATAACACCAATTTTGTGTAGGTATTTTTGATTGGATTGTGTTTTCAATCAATCCATTTTAGTTATTGGTCATTCCTTATCCTCCAAAGGTGGATCTTGTTGTTTCCAATCCCTATTGTCAAAGGTGGTTAAATTATCAATGCTCTTTAGGTATGTGAAATTGTTCAATTGTTCTAAATTCATGATTCTCTTGTCAATCAAATTAATTTCATGAGATTTTAAATTGAATTGAATTTGTTGAAATTGAAAGTGAAATGGTTTCAGGTTTAAAAGGGGGGTTTTCCTTCAAAATGAAATTTCCTTTATATGAATTAGAAAATGGATTTTAAAAAATTGAATTAGATTTGATTGGATTTTAAATTGTTTTATAAAAATATGAGCATGATTTTTAAAAATAGAAATTGAAAAATATTGTATAGTAAGAACCTTGGGTACATCGAGATAGAGACACAGGTAGCCTTAGTGTGTGTGACACCACTATAAGGTAACCTCTTATATGTAGATGGTTTATAGAAGGCCTCGATGTGGGTTTGGATCCAAAATTTTTCCTTGTTTGTTCTTTTGAGTGTCTAGTGTGCCTTATCCCATAGAGTACATCCCAAATGGTTGGTGCATTGTTGTTTCTAGTGGTTTATAACATGATAGATTATTTCATGGATGTTTTCCCACATGTATCTTTTTTTATCCTTACCTATTGTTTCTGTACGTGTAAGATATATCTTGAAATTTTTTAAAAACTCAAGTAATATTTGAAAATGCGATTTCAAATTTATTATTTATAAATTTCATTACAAAACTATTATGTTTTAAAGCTTTTACTTGTGAATTATTATCATTGGAACATATATATAACTATTGGTGGTATCCCATCATTCTCTATTTTTGACACCCTACATCTACCTATGGGAACCGTTGGACCATGATGTGTATTATTCTTTTATAGGGAATAAAATTTTGTATCATGAAGGCTTGTCTTTACATATTGGTTTCATTTTGTGATAATTTGGAGTTGAAACCATGTCCCATGGACATTCTTTGTCTAGACTTTTCCTGTTTTTCTAAATTAAGAGGTTCTTCTCATTTTTACCTTTAATTTGTTTCTACATAGTTCTATGGTGGTATTTATTATTTTTATTATACTCAATTATTGATTATTTATCTCTATTTTTTCCCACCAGGTAATGGGATGTCTCACGTGACTATTTTGGTTGGCCTGGGTTGGTCTGTTACAATTTGGTATCTGGGTGGTTAATCTGCCAGAAGTTTTTAATCACTACTTGAGTCGTTTCAGTGTCTTGGGAATATGTGAGTAGGATCTTTGAATATAATATAGTGTGTGTGTGTAATGGGAGCCTATATATCTTAAATCCATTATCAGAATTTGAGTTTCCATGGGTGGCAAAAAAAATATTCACTAGGTCCAAGATAGAGTGTTTTGTCACACTTGAATAAATTGTATGGGATGTTTATCTAATTAAGAATATATAAAATTTCTGATTACTCGGTGTGGGTATGTTAATTTGGATAAACTAATTGTGGAGTTTATTTAAATGTAATTTTTCATTTCAAAAGTTGTTGGCCTATTATGGTATATTTGATAATTTCAATAAACTCTTATTGATTAAAATAATGTTTTAATATTCTTATTTTTGGTGCAATAATTTTGTAACTTTCTCATGGATTATCGTTTGTTGTCTGGGGTTAGCAGTTGTTGTGATCCTGGGACGGGCTGTGGATCATGGTTTGGAATTTGCAAAGAAGATTCCTACCATCGTTCACAGTAACAAATTACCATAAGATTCATAGGATTTTAATGAATGGATTGATCAGATATTCAATTTTTTAAGACTCTTAAGGATTCTCTAGATGGTTTTTTCATGTATATTCTTGAATTACAAGGAAAAAGATGTTTGGACACAATAGAGAAAGAAAATTTTCATGAATATCTTACATGGGATTCTTTGAAGAAGATCATAATTCAGTGGTTTAATCCTGACTCTTTACATTTGAAAAAGACCTAGGAGATTTTTACATTGGATCAGAGGGAGAATACCATTCTAGTGAACACCACACAATTTATTGAGTTATTGCATCTACCACTACAGCTGGTTATCTAGGATTACCTAAAGGCTCGATGGTTCGAGATGGGGTTTATGTCCAATGTTCAGTCAATGTTTTTTCTTGTATTACTTTTGTCATTTCTATATGTAATGGATAAATAAATTATGGTTGATGTAGGTATAGCTGGTAATATGGGATTATATAGAACATTAGTGAGTGTATTGGTTAACCAATGTGCTTTTTCTATTCAGAAAAGAATGTGTGAGAGGGGTTATTTTATTGCAGAATCAATTTGAGTGGATTCTATTGGGATGGATTAGGTTATTTTATACTAATGTGAGAGGTTTTCTCATACTTTGACTTCGTTTATTGATGTTCTTAGTAATTTTCATCATTCTGGATGATCTGGCCATCTAAATCATTTCTGTGATATGATGTCCCAAGGAAGTAAGGTAGGATCCACATTCACCAAGAGGTCATAGTTTTATATTTATGTTTACAATATTGGTGTGTCCCTTTCCCAATCCAAGGGGATGTACAAGTGGATAATTATAGATGACTTTATTTAGATGAGTCTGTTCTAATAGAATCTGAAGTAGGGACATCTACTGTTAGAGGAACGATGTTTATTTTTCTTCTATAGTACAATATTTGTTTGATAAAGGTGATCCTCATTATTTTAATTAGTCAAAGATAGTTTAAATTTTGGCCCTACATTAAAATAATATTCCATTATTATTTAATCATTCTAGGGAATTGGGGAATAGTTTTAAACAGGGATTCATGTATCTCATATGTCAGGTGGCGATCAGTGACTTTAAAGTGGTTTTAGAGTTCTTAGTGAATGATCATGAAATTTTTTTAAACATTCATCATCATGGAATAGATGAATACTGTAATAGATATACTTTTATCATCATTAGGAAAATTTTTTATCTACTGATGGGGTAACTCGTGTTTTCCATGGTGATTGGGACTCTGGATCATGAAGCGAGGGGGTAGTTGTTCCTTATACTATTTAAATCTCAAGATAGTGTTTTGAAATGTTTCTTGATTTAGTTGACCCATGATTGGGTGGTCTACTACATGTTGTTGGGTTTTCATACCCTAAAGTCATTATGGATGATATTTATGGATTTTTTCCACAATGATAGGTCGAGTATACAAATGACCTATCACCTAGAATGATTCTTAATTCTATTCCATGATATCGAATGGAAGCAGTTGATTTTTTAGAACTTAATTTACAGATTGAGGACCTATAGGTAGTTGGATTTATTCTTCTTATATTTTCACCAGAGGAATTGAATTTTCTATTCTATTTGAATTCTTAGAGATATCTTTTACTTTTAAAAGACTATCAGAAGTTAAATCAGATGACCATAGAGAACAAGTATCCTTTAACCATGATTGATGATATCTTTCATTAGCTGATAGGTGATCATTTTTTTTCTATGATTGACATGTGGTTGGGGTACCACAATTTGATATTCTGAGAATTTGATATACCAAATAAGAAATTTTAGAGTTAATATAAGAATTTCAAGTTTCTGTTTATGTTGTTCGGACTCACTAATTATCCATTTGTATTCATTGATTTGATGAACTGTATATTTCATCAATTCGTGGACTCTTGTTTTTATGTTCATGGAATATATCTTTGTGTAAAATAATACATAGAATAAGAACATTGAACATTTTAATATCATACGTCTAAAATTTTGGATGAATCATCTCTATGTTATGCTTTCTATGTGTGAGTTTTGGATCTTTGAAGTAGAGATTCTGGGGCATGTGATTTTTGAGGTAAGTGTCTCATTTGATCCTTAAAAGGTGGAGAAACTTATGTATTTGGATGATTCCATAAGCTTCTTTTAGATCAAAAAATTCATGAATTTCGCATGTTACTGTAGATGTTTTTAGGACTTATCGAAGATCACATATTCTGTGATAGATTTTTTCCATAAGGGTTTAAAGTTTGAATGGAATGACAAATGTCAGAGATCTTTTGGGGAGCTAAAGATGAGGTTGTCTTCAACACCAATTTTTATTTTTCTGAAACTGGGTTCGGCGATAATGTTTTTTTATTCCTCTGGTATGGGTTTGGGATGTTTCTTCATGTTGGGAGAAATATTTTGACTTATAGTTCTTGCCAGTTATATAGTAATGAGAAGAACTACCTACACATGATCATGAGTCTGTAGTTGTTATTCATGCACTCAAAACATTGTGTCCCTATCTATTTGGATATTGGATTACGGTATATTTTGATCCCAATATCCTGATGTTTATTTTCACTCAGAGAGATATTAATATTTAATAGTGACGTTGGGTTGAGTATCTTTACACATTTTTTCTTGATATCATATATACCCCCGGAAAGGTAATGTGGTGGATGAAGTGTTTTGTAGAAAATTAGCAACCCAGCCCATGATGGAATCTATTGATCAGTGGTCTTTGATGAGTTTTTTATATGATCTTGGGTGTAGAGGAAGTTGGATGATTGGTATTCTTGGATTTGATAAAATTGGAATCATATTTTAATGAGTGTGTTCGAATCAAGAAGATTAAGGACCTCAAGATCCCATTATTAAGTGAAATACTAAATGGTGGGGAGACCATGGGCGAGTTGTCTCAGTCTCCCAATGGAACTTTGTTCTTTCATAGCAGATTTATTGTTATGCTATCCCTGTGGAAGGATTTGTAATATAGTGTAAACTAGTCCTGTTGTTCCATGTACCCTAAGGCTACATAGATGTTCTAGTATTTGAGACGTTAATATTGGGGGTCAATTATGAAGTGGTCAGTTGTATATTTTTTATCAAATTGTCTCACTTGTCAATGGGATTAGGTGGAACACAAGATTCTATCATGTTTTTTTCATCTTTTACCCATTTCATAATGGAAGTGGGTTAATATTTCCATTGATTTTATCATTGGTTTTCAATGAACTCCTAGTGGTAAGGATTATCTTTGGGTGATTTTTGATAGACTCATTAATAAGAACATTTCTTTCCAACAATAGTGATGAAAAATTTGTAATAGCAAGGGAGTAATACACTGAGAGATTGTGAAGCATCATCGGATTCAAAATGAAGTTGTTTCAAATAGGGAATTGTGGTTCACATCCATATTCAAGAATTTATTTCATGAGGAAATGGGTTCCTAGATTAACTTAAGCATGAATTATCATCCATAGATGGATATAAAGACATAGAGGGCTATGTTGGTTCTTGAGGATATGATTTGGGATTTTTTTATTGATTTTGTAGTAACTTGGATTAGACATTTTCATTTGGTATCGATTTTCTTTAATAATAGTCATCAAGATTCAATCATGATGGATCCATTTGAGGAATTGTATGGGTGTCCATGCTGATATACCTTGTGTCAGGAAATGTTGGGAGAGTTATCCTTGGTTGGGATGAGTGTTATTCAAAAGATGAAAGAGGTAGTTTAGGTGATCCAGAGGAAATTGATCAAGATAGAGAGTCATTATAAATCTTATGGAGACCATTGTTGGTGGACACTGGTGTTTGAGGTTGGTGATCAGTTCTTTCTCATAGATTTACTTCACTTGGTAAATCATTGATTGGATAGGCGGGAAAGTTGGAACTATGGTTTTTGGGGCCCTTTGACATCAATGAGAAACTATAGAGGGTGACCTATCAGATGTTTTTAACATATGCCTTGAATTCTATACACATCATGTCCCAATTTTTCCCAATTGAGGTGGTATAAAACAAATCCTTCCTATGTGATTAGATGGGAGTATGTTTTTCTTGAGCCTGATACCACATTGGTTGAGTAGCTAGTTCAAATTAAGGACTCCATGATAATGTATTGTATAGTAAAATGATTCCCCTCATCTAGGTATAATGGTATTGTAAACAGTATCCCAATGATATGGGGGAGATATATTTGTTGATGAGAAAGTTGGTGACTACTCATTGTTCACAACCATGATCATGAGCTCTTACTTAGGATATAAATATTTTATGGTGAGGATATTGAAACTCTGTGTTACCTTTATATTGGGAATGTTTTTATTTTTTTCACCTTTTTATTAGGAAAGTGTTTTTCATCCTAGAATTAGGAGGATACCTGTAATGGTGAAGTCATGTATTTTTGGGAGTTTTAGTATATCCTTCAGATTTTATGTAGTTAGTTGTGTACTAACATGACTTGTAGTAGGGTTTCGTGATGTGTACTACCAAAGAAACTCATCTCATGAGTTGAATTCAAAGCATGAGTTTTTTTACTTCATGTAAGGTTTATACGTCATGTAATGTGAAATCCTATTGGTATTTAAAAAAGAGACACATTTTTTTAGTGTAACTCCAAATTTACGTGATTTACATCCAGTAACAGATTACATGCCTCTTAATTCCCAAAGATCTAGTTTTTATGTATTATTGAAGTTGTTTGAGGAATAATTTGTTTTTTATCCTCCTATACTCATCCATATATATTTCCTCAGGTGATTTTGGGTGTAACTCGTCCATCCAGATTGATTTTTTCAATGATTGAATAGTATGGTTATGCTCTCTATCACTTCAGATAATCCATCCTATTTGTTTCTCTCCCATTTGTTTTTGTATCTCCATTTTTGGTAGGGATTGTTATTTGGATTTTTTCATATATGAATAATTTTATATCTTTGGTCATTACTTATCTTCCAAAGGTAGATCTTGTGGTATCCAATCCCTATTGTCAAGAACTGTTAGGTTTTATTCACATTTGAGGTAGGTGGATTTTTTCAATTATTCTAATATCATGGATTTCATTTTGTTAATATTGATTTACTAATATTTGAAATGTAATTTCATGTGTTGAAATTGATATTTTAATGGGTTCATATTTTAAATAAGCTTTTTTCATGAAAATAGAATTGCCTGGATTTGAAGAGTAAAATGTATTTTCATTCCCTGATGCTTAAAGAATTGGATTTGAATTTTTTTATGAGAATGTGGATGTGGTTGTTCAAAATATAAATTGAAAAACAATGCAAAGTTGGAACCTTGGGTGAATCAAGATAGGTACAAAGGTATCCTTTCTGTTTGTGACTCCACTTGGAGTTAACCTCTTATATTTCAATGGTTTATGGAAGGCCTTGATTTTAGATTGGATCCATTGTTATGCCAAGGTTGGTCTGTTGGGTATCTACTGTGTATTTTACAATAGGATAAAGCCTATATGGTAGGTACATTGTTGTTTTGGGGTTTTTATTACATAATTCTTTATTTCATGGATTTTGGATCATATTTTTATTTATATTTCCATATCCAAATATTTTTTTTTCAGAATTTGGAATCTATTTCATGAATTATTTGAAATTAAGGTGTTAGTGAAACTCTAATACTAGTTACATTGATTTAATTTAGATTCATTTATTTATGAACATTTTATTTTGATGACATTACCACATTTATTAGGAAGAACAAAAAAATATGATACATATTCCTTTTCCAGGTCTCTACCCAACAACCACATCACCTCACTTAGCACATTCGAAATTAATAAGTACTTTTACATAGATAACAAGTGGCACTAATTTTTTCCCTAACCATTCTCCCTTATTGATTCCATTGGCTGACCTCATTTGACATTATTTCCCTACCAACCCATGAAATTAAAATAGGTGACTAACCCCAAACTTAATCTTATTACTCTAAAAACCATTACATCCACTCTATGATGACCCCCATCCACTAAATCCCCACATATGATGGAAATAAGGAGGAGTGACCCTTGAAGCCAACCTTCAGTAGGGCTCAGTTGGAGACTAGAACTAAGCATGAAAAACATATAATGGAGTAATTACACTCAAAAAATAAATCAATAAATAATATAAGATGATAACCCAACATTCAATACCATTTAACATAATTATTAGACAACTAACATCTCATAATTTAAGTCACATGATACAAATATTACTCAAAAATAAAATAGTACCAAGATAAATACTAAGTCAATAACTCCACAACATCTCTAATATACATGATAAAAATGTCCATCCCAGTCTCTAAACCCTCCTAATAACTGTAAGAATTGTTTATATATATATATGGTGATCACAACATGTATACATTATATAGAGACCTAATCCTTTTACCCATAACAATACATGATTTTAAGCTTAATTATACATCAGAGTACAAGCCAAGGATCGTTAAGTCTAGTGTCTTTGGAAATTAGGTACATAACACCAATAAAATGGGGCTAAAAAACTTCTTTATTTAATCTCCTTAAAGAGATCCTAACTTCCCTTAACCTCTTACATCCGCATAGGGTACCCTGGGGAACACGTGAATAAAGGGATGAGCTAAAAATCCCAGTAAGGGAAAGAACATAATAATAAAAATTAATAACACGATATAGGAGGCTTGACATAATGATATTGGAATCATGGAACATAAGGAATCATAACATTTAATCATGGGATCATAAAAACATGGAATAAAATAATCATGGGATCATATAAGCCTGAGATTACATAAGCATAGTCTCATAGAGAGGTGGAAGAAACTTTTAACATGACTTTAGTACGAGTCAAGGCTAATCGCCAATCTCATTTCCTATAGTAGCACAAGCCAAGGCTAACCGCCCAGACCGTTTTCCCGTAATCTTCTCATGAGACATTAACATTAGCCAATGCATTGGAGTTCTATCTGGGCACACCCATATAAGCTTATTCTTGTATATGCTTTCAACATAAATAATCTCACATAATCAATCATACATAATCATAAGATTACCCAAGGAAATAAATGGGCACACAATCACGTCATGAAGCATAATAAAAAGGGACGTAACATAAAAGCGCCCCTGAGAGAATGGAATTAAATCATAAATACACCTAAATAATGTAGAAAGTCATAAATCATGAATATAGACAACAAACTAAAGTGATAGCATGTAAAAATAGTTTTTAGGAATCTTTGAGTCATAACATTTTAGTGCGGTTTAAGAAAACATCGAATATCTCTTAAAATGAAAAGTGGCATAATATTTTTTATAAAACCAAAATTTAACCAGGAGGGATTTCATAATTAAAAGGATGATTTTGTAAAGACAAAGGTGACTTAAAATAGAGGATATAGTACACTTTATAATAGGAAAGAATTAAGGAAATTCCCTAAAAACGTGTTCACTTATCAGGAAGTAATGAGGAGATAATCACTTAAAAGCATGCATATCCCCAAAAGAGAGTGATTAAAGAGTCTTGATAAATAAACATGGAACATGTTCACAAAATTTAGAGTATTCACACAAAATGATAACATACCTTTATTTTGGTTGAAGGGTAGATAAGACAACCCAAAGGAATAAAAGAGGTTCGGGTAGAATTCTTTACGGATTATCGGCATGGTATCAGGAGTACTTAAGAGGGATTAGTGAGATAGGAAAGGTAATTCTCATCAATTATACATAAATAGGTCTATATAGGGGAGGTGAGAAATCATACCCCATAATTAATAATTACAGACAACTTGTCCTAACATAGTGAACAATCTTGAATAACGGTGAAATTGAGAGGATCCCTTACCTTAGGTCCGTTGGTGTTCTCCACTTGAAATTAATGACTTGAATAGTCAAATTAGGTTTATTAATAAATAGTTCCAGAAACTTATCTATATGTAGAATATTCATTATAACCTTTTTAAGTTCATTTATACCCATTTTGATATATTACAAGGTTCAATTTCATTGTCTGGGTCCGTTTGTTTCATTTGTTTTAATGATCAGTTCAATTGTATTTAGGATAAAATAAATTGTAAGATGAAAGTGGTTATCCAAAATTGAATTTTTATAACATTAGGGGAAATACAGTAGTTTACATGTTTACAAAATTCATTTGGTTAATTAGAGTTAAAGAGAACCTTTACATTAAACATTAATGATAAACAGTTGAATTAATTTTAACGATTTTTCCCATAATTGACTTGTTTTGTATTATTGTTTTATATCATGAGTGTATGAGGATTACAGAACCTTAAATTGGACATGTAACATATATAATAATCTGTTTCAACCATAACATAAATGATTTCATGACCAGAAACAAAATGATAAAAGAATTTGAAAACACATTATCCATGATGTCGGTAATTTGACATATCACGAACGATGTTTTAATTCTAGAATGCGAGGGAGAGTAGGATAAGCATGATGCTGGAAATTTTCAATAAACATGATTAGAATCCTGAATATATGAGATTTTGGAGCTTTCATGCCTTTTGGATAAGGGAAGGGGAAGAGGGTTTATGAAAATAATGAAAATGAAAACAAAACACTTGAAAACTAAAGAGGGTTCTTACCCTTTGATCTCCTCTTTTTGAGACTCCTCTTAGGGGATTTGATTTTGGTATTTTGGAAAGAACAAAAATCCTTGGATGTGGGGAAGGATCTTGGGAGGGTATTTGGGTAGAAATTTGGCTAGGCACAAGGCTTGAGAGTTGTGAGGGAACATTGTAAGGAGAGGGGGTATTTATAGTGAGGGAGGAGAGGGTTTTCCCAATTGTTTATTCAATAGTTTATTAATTTCCCTCAATACAAGGAATAGTGATGATTCCTGGACCAAAAATAGTAAATTTAGCATGTGAATCCGAACCAAATGGGCTTAAATCAGCAGAAAATCATCATGACTTCATAATTAATGTATTTTGCTTATTTTGTGAATTATCGTATATCACTATTCATCAAAATTTCATGTATTTCAGAAAAATCCCAAAAATTCACCCTAACCATTTTTCAACGTGTAGAATCCAATAAAGATGTCAATTTTTCAAAAATAATTTTTTAAATATAATTATTTTATTATTTAATTGAAATCATTATTTATTATCAAAAATCAGTTTTAATACATTCATTAACTCTTTCTAAAATATAGGTATATCATACTTCCAAGTTGAATATTATTTTTATACCACCATAGGTGAAGTTACTATTCATTAGGGTATATCACTATTCATAAGCGTATGTTACTATTAATTAGGGTTGGTTATTATCCACCATATGTAATTTTTTTAGACTCCGAAAAACCATCTTGAACACAACCGTTTATGCCGGATTTTCGAAATTACAAACACAAAAGTGAAAAAATTATGTTTAAAGGTCACTTATCACTTATTAGTTCATTATTATGTGATTTTATGGAATATTTATAAGAAGGTAATTTCCATTAAAAACATTGGGTCATTACATTCTTCCCCCCTTAAGAAATTTTGCCCTCAAAATTACATTTTACATTCTAGGCCAAAAATAGATGTGGGTACTTTTCCTTCATTGCTTCCTCCAGTTCCCATTTTTCTTCCTCAAACATATGGTTCCTCCACAACTCTTTGACATGATAGGTTGTCTTTTTGCATACAAACTTATCTCTGTGATCCATAATCTTTACTGGCTGCTCCTCATAGGAGAGATCATCTTCTAGCTGCACCACCTCTGAGTTTAGTAAATGTGAGGGATCAGGTATGTACTTCCTCAAGAGTGATACATGAAAAACATCATGAACTTGATCCATATTTGGTGGAAGTGCAAGCCGATAGGCCATGTCTCATATGCGATCAAGGATCTCAAAGGTGCCAATATACCTTGGTCTTAGCTTCCCTTTCTTCCCGAATCGCAGGACTATCTTCCATGGAGATATTCGAAGGAAGACATTATATCCAAAGTCGAACTCCAATTCCCTTCAACAGTTTTCAGCAAAGCTCTTTTTCCGACATTGAGCAGATTTGATGTGTTTCTTGATGACTTGAACCTTCTCTGTCATCTCTTGAACAAGATCAGGTCCAAGTAGCTTTCTTTCTCTAACTTCATCTCAACAGGTTGGATTTCAACATCGCTTTCCATACAGAGCTTTATATAGAGCCATCTGAATACTTGAGTGGAAGATATTTTTGTATGATTACTCAACCAATGGGAGATGCTGATCCCATCAACCTTTGAATTCTAGAGAGCAGGATCTAAGCATATCTTTAAGCATCTAAATAGTTCTTTCAGACTGGCCATTAGATTGGGGGTGATAGGTCGTGCAGAAATTTAATTCCGTACCCTAACCATGTTGAAGACTCTTCCAAAATTTAGATGTGATATTTGGATCGTAGTCAGAGGCAATTGAGAGTGGAACACCGCACAGTCTCACCACTTCTTTCAGAAATATCGTTGCAAGTTGTTTAAGTGATAGATCTTCCCAAATAGGGATGAACTGGGATGTCTTGGTGAGTCGGTCAACCACAACCCATATTGCATTATTTCCCTTCAACATCTTCGGTAGACCCGTGACAAAGTCCATAGTGATATTTTCCCATTTCCACATGGGTTTAGGAAATAGATGCATCATACCTTTGGACATTTGTTGCTCAGATTTAACTTGCTGACATACCAAGAACCTTGATATATATTTTGCAATCTCCTTCTACATGTTATCCCACCAGAATTGTTCTCGGAGATCACTATATATTTTGTTACTCCCAGGATGTATAGAGAAGGTCGAGCTATGTGCATCATCCAATAGCTCCTTATTTATCTCTGGAATAGATGGTACACATAATCATGTCCCAAATCATACAACTCCTTCCTCATCAATTTTGAAATCGGATGATTTCCCTTTTTTAACAGCCTCCACCCTTTTCTAAATTTCCACGTCCTTTCTTGGAGCAACCTTTATTTTCTCCAAAAGGGATGGTTGAGCAATCATTTGAAAAAGGATTGACGATATTCCTCCCTTAATGATTCCCATGTCCATCCTTTGAAAATCTAAGAAGATCAGATCCTTTTCAATTCTCATCATTGATAAAGATACAATATCCTTTCTATATAGAGAATATTCCACCTTGTTTACCTTACCAAGATGGTAGTGTATAGAGAAGTCATAATCATTGATGATCTCTATCCATATTCGATGGCTCATATTAAGCTCATTCTGTGTGATTATATATTTGGGACGCTTGTGGTCAATATATATCTCTCATTTCTACCCATAAAGGTAATGCCGCTATATTTTCAAGGAAAATATCACAGCCGCCAACTCCAGATCATGCATGGGATAGTTTCTCACATGGATTTTTAGATACCTTGAGGCATAGGCTATCACTTTATAATTTTGCATCAGCACATAGCCTAATCCCTTCTTAGAAGCATCACTATACACCACAAAGAGTTCCCCACTGGTAGGGAGTGTGAGTACTGGTGTAGTGATACAAGTATTTTTCAACTCCTTGAAATAGTATTCACACTCCTATGTCCTGACAAACTTTACTCCCTTCTGTGTCAGCTTGGTCATTGGGTTTGACATTCGTGAAAAGTTCTTCACGAATCATCGACAATACCCAACTAGACCCAAAAAGATACGGATCTTCATTACAGAAGTTGGTCTGGGCCACTCTTCAATTTCCTTCTTCTTGGAAGGGTCCAGAGATATCCCTTTGCTGGTGATAACATGCACCAAGAATGATACTTCCTCTATCCGGAACTCACATTTACTGTAAATTCCATATAGCTTCTCCCTTCACAAAGTCATTAACATAGTTTCCAAATACTCCTCATGTCCTCCTTGCTCTTGGAGTATATTAGAATATCATCAATAAAGACTACCACAAATTTGTTGAGGAAATATCTAAAGACTCTATTCATTAAATCCATGAAAATTGTTGGAGCATTAGTGAGTCTGAGGGGCATCACTATGAACTCATAGTGTCCATACCTCATTCGAAAGGCAGTCTTGGGAATATCATCCTACCTCACCTTTAGTTGGTGATATCCTGACCGAAGTTCCACCTTAGGGAAATAACTGGCCCCACGTAGCTAATTGAACAAGTAATCTATCCATGGAAGGGGATACATGTTCTTTATTGTGATTTTATTGATCTCACGATCATCATTGTAGAGGCACATTGATCCATCCTTCTTCTTGATGAAGAGGACTGGATCACCCCACAGTGAAGCACTCGGGTGTATAAAACCCTTCTCTATATTCTCCTGTAACATCTTTTTCAGCTCTTCTGGCTCTACGGTGGCCATTCTATAAGGTGTCATTGATATTGGAAGAGATCCAAGGATAAGTTCAATTGAGAACTCAACCTCTCGGTCTGGGCGAAGACTTGGAAACTCTTCAGGGAATATATCATTGTAATCCCTCACGATGGGCATGTCATCAAGCATGATTCTCTCCATCGTCTCAATCATTTGAGCTAGATATGCATGCTCATAAGGAAGAAATATCCACTCTTGAGATGATGACTCAAAATGAAATTCATCTTCCTCCTTACACATGTAATGAATTGGAGGATGCTTTGGGTTGTGAAGAGTAATCTCCCTTTCCCAGAAGTTGATTTTGGCCTTGTACAAAGATATCCAATACATGCCCAAGATAGCATCAAATTACACTAAAGGAAGTATTGAAAGATTTAATGGGAGGTTTAGTCCACAAAATTAACTGGGGAGGAGTTATAAACCATGGATGCAATGATTTCCCCATTCGCTGTTCTAATAGATAACCTTTCCTCCAAATTTTGAGGTGGTGTTTGAATAGTTCCACTAAACTTTCAAGATATGAATGAATGCGTAGAACTAGAATCAAATAGTATGTTCACTATTCTTGAATTAATAACTAGCATACTTGTCACCACAAATTTTTTCGGCTCCACCTCAGCAGCAGTGATAGCATAAGCCCTTCCTTGTTGCCTTGGAGGTTGTTGGTGATTGCCTCCGACAACCCCTATCTTAGGGAAGTTATTCGCATAATGCCCAAGATCCTTGCAGTTATAACACTACACTACAGGCTGAGTGTTGATCTAAACCTTCCTTTCTTCTTCAACATTATTAGGGATTTTAATATCCCTTTAGTAGTTCTTGTCCAGATGACCAAACTTTCCGCATTTGAAGCAATTCTTGGTTCCCTTCAGACAGTTACTAGGATGCTTCTTCCCAAAATTTTTGAAAAGGGGAAAGTTGGGATTCATTCCATTTGGGGATTTGTTTGATGGACCACTCTTTATATTTTACATCTTCCGCTCCTTGTCACTAGGCCCATGATACCACTGAGAGTCTCCAATCTACATTTCAACATTGAGGGCACACCAGAGAATCTCCTCATAGCTGTCCAAGTCTCGGATCCCCAAAACTTTTCATAGACTCAACATTAGTCCACTAAAGAAGCGATCCACTTTGCTTTCAGTGTTCATGAAAAATCCAGAGGCGTACCTTGAAAGCCTTGTAAAGTTTTCTTCATACGCCCCGATGGAATCATCTTCCTTTAGCTTGAGTCCGAGGAACTCTCTTTCCATCTTGTAAAGGAGGGTTAGAGGAAAATATTTGTTGAAAAACATCCTCTTGAATTCCTCCCAATCTATGGAATCAATTTATTCTTGCGACATTTTATTACTGATCAGTGTCCACCACTGAACAGCTTCCCCATCAAAACGATAGACTACCAGTACAACTTTCTCTTATTCCGAGCACTGGAGGACAGAGAAAATATTTTCAATGCATTTAATCCATTGTTCTGTGAGGATGGGATCAGAAGACCCAATGAACATGGGAGGCCTTTTCTGCATGAAGTATTCTAAGGAAACTATCTCCTTCCTTGAAGGAGGGGAACATTCCACATGATTCAAGTTATTATTCATAACTCGTGCCAGCTGAGCAAGTACTGCCATGATGTTTTGAGCACCCGCTTCCGTCACATTAGGCATGTCATTAGAGCAATCATCACATTTCCTATCACATTTGTTCGTGGAACGTGTTCTTCTATTTTACACCATTAACTAAGAAAAAGAACCTCTAATTAGTGGTCTTGGATAATTAGCTAACGAGCATAAAAAGGAAACTTTGAACATTAAAGGATAAACTTATAAATAAGAAGTGCATCCTATCTTGTGATTCCTTAGGGTTATATCTAGGTTATCCTCAATCTATTTCTTAACTTATATTCTTATTGTACTTTCCCTTAATAATGGTTTGTACTAAGCTCGTGAATCTACCAAAGCATATCCCATGGGAGTGTTGTAACCAAGAGTGCAGCAGGGCCTGTTGTCGTGCACCAGTTCCCATTCGAGTCTAGCTCAAAGCGGTGTTTTCGGGTTTTACCCCTAGGATACATATGTGCTAGAGCTTCCTCTACTTGCTCGTATCCAGACATGGATGTAATTTCTTGATAAACCATTCACTCAATACTCACCATAATTTGAGAATGTTTTCTAATACTTAGTCTCATCCTTAAGGTTCTCACTATGGTGCTCTATTCTTATTCTCCAAAAATAGCTATACCATCCTCTGATACCATCTATAGCGACTCGAGCCTTTAACACAAAACAATACATGATTTTAAAGTAAATTATATATCAGAGTACAATCCATGGATCGTTAAGTCTAGTTTCATTAGAAACTAGGTACATAATACCGATAACATGGGGATAAAAAAACATCTTTATTTAAACTCCATAAAGAGCTCATAACTTCCCTTGAGCTATTACATCTGCATAGTGTACCCTAGGGAACACATGAACAAAGGGATGAGCTAAAAATCCCAGTAAGGGAAAGAACATAAGAATAATCTGTAAGAACATGAGATAAGAGGCTTGACATAATGATATTGGAATCATGGAACATAAGGAATCACAACATATAAACATGGGATCATAAAAACATGGAACAAAATAATCATGGGATCATATAATCATGCGATTATATAAGCATAGTTTCATAGAGAGGTGTCAGAAACATTAAACATGACTTTAGAATGAGTCAAGGCTAACCGCCGATATTGTTTCCCATAGTAGCACAAGCCAATGCTAACCACCCTGATCGTTTGCCCATAATCTTCTCATGAGACATTAAATTTACCAAATGCATTGGATCAATACCTAGGAACACCCATCTAAGCTTATTCTTGTATATTCTTTCCACATAAATAATTTCACACAATCAATCATACATAAACAAAATACTACCCAAGGAAAGAAATGGGCACACAATCACGTCTTCAAGCAAAATAAAAAAGGACGTAACATACAATCATCCATGAAAGAAAGGAATTAAATCATAAATATATATTAATAATGTATAAAGGAATAAATCATGACTACAGACAACAAAATGAAGTTATAACAACTAAAAATAGTTTTTAGGAATTTTTGAGTCGAAACATTTTAGTGCGGTTTAAGAAAACATCGAATATATCTTAAAATGAAAAGTGGCATAATATTTTTTATAAAAACAGAATTAAACAAGGAGTGTTTTAATAATAAAAACAATGATTTTATAAAGAAAAACGTTAATTAAAATAGAGGATATGGTACACTTGATAATAGGAAAGAATTTGGGAAGTTCCCTAAAAACGGGTTCACTTATCGGGAAGTAATGAGGAGAGAATCACTTAAAAGCATGCATATCCCCGAAAGAGAGTGATGAAAGAGTCTTGATAAATTAACATGGAACATGTACAAAAAATTTAGAGTATGCACCAGAAAAGATACGATAACATCATTTTGGTAGAAGGGTAGATAAGACAACCTGAAGGAATAAAAGAGGTTCGGGTAGAATTCTTTACCGATTATCAGCATGTTATCGGGAGTAATTAAGGGGGAAAAGTGATAGAGTGAAGGGAATTATCATCACTTGTACATAAATAGGGACGTATGGATGAGGTTCTAAATAATACCCCATAATTAATAATTACACACAACATGTCCTAACATAGTGAACAATCTTGAATAAGGGTGAAATTGAGAGGATCACTAACCTTAGGTCTGTTGGTGTTCTCCACTTGATATTAATGACCTGAATAGTAATATTAGGTTTAATAATAAATAGTTCTAGAACCTTATATATATGTAAAATATTAATTATAACCATTTTATGTTCATTTATACCCATTTTGATTGATTGTAAGGTTCAATTTCTTTGTTCGGGTCCGTTTGTTTCATTTGTTTTAATGATCGGTTCAACTAAATTTAGGTTCAAATAAATTGTAAGATGAAAGTGGTTATCCAAAATTGAAGTTATATAACATTAGTGGAAATCCATTAGGTTAAATGGTTACACAATTTATTGGGTTAATTATAGTTAAATAGAACTGTTACATTAAACATTAATGATAAACACTTGAATTAATTTTAACAATTTTGCCCATAATTGACTTGTTTTCTATTATTGTCTTATATCATGTGTGTATGAGGATTACAGAACCTTAAATAGGAAAGATAAAATATATAATAATCTGGTCAAACCATAACATAAATGGTTTCATGACCAGAAAAATAATGATAAAAGAATTTGAAAACACATTATCCATGATGTCTATAATTTGACACATCAGGGACGATGTTTTAATTCTAGAACGTGACGGAGATGAGGAGAATCATGATGCATGAAATTTTCCATAAAGATGATTATAATCCTGATTATATGATATTCTGGAGCTTTCATTCCTTTTGGATAATGGAAGGGGAAGAGGGTATAATAAAAGAGAGAAAATGAAAACAAAACACTTGAAAACGAAAGAGGGTTCTTACCCTTTGATCTCCTCTCTTTGAGACTCCTCTAAGGGGCTTTGATTTTGGTCTTTTTGAAAGACCAGACAGTCGTGGATGTGGTAAAGGATCTCGGTAGGGTATTTGGGCTGAAATATATCTAGGAACAAGGATTTAGAGGTGTGAGGGAAAGAGGTAAGGAGAGGGGGTATTTATAGTGATGGAGGAGAGGGTTTTCCCAATTGTTTATTAAATAGTTTATTAATTTACTTCAAGATAAGGAATAATTATGATTCTCTAACAAAAAATAGTAAATTTAACATGTGAATTAGAAACATATGGGTTTACATCATCATAACATCATCATGACTTCATAATTAATGTATTTTTCTTATTCTGTGAATTATCATATTTCACTATTCATCAAAATTTCAAGTATTTCAGAAAAATCCCAAAACTTCACCCTAACCATTTATCAATGTGTATAATCCAAAAATGAAGTCCATTTTTCAAAAATAAATTTCTGAATATGATTATTTTAATACTTAATTAAAATCATTATTTATTATCAAAAACGGGTTTTAATACATTCATTAACTTATTCTAAAATATAGGTATATCATACATCCAACTTGAATATTATTTGTATACCATCATAGTTGAGGTTAATATACATTAGGGTATATCACTAATCATATGGGAATGTTACTATTAATTAGGGTTGGTTACTATTAACCAAAAGTAATTTTTTTTATTAGACTCCAAAAAAACATCTTGAACACAACCGTGTTTGCCAGATTTTCAAAATTCCAAACACAGAAGTGACAAACTAATGTTTAAAGGTAACATATCACTTAGTAGTTAATTATTATGTGATTTTATGGCTTATTTAAAATAAGGGAATTTACTTTAAAAACATTGGGTCGTTACACATTTTATGGTCATTCATAATGACTCCCTAACAATAGTTACAAAAGCATGAAAATTCTCTTGTGAATAAATCGTTAAAAATATAAGATAATAAATAGATAAACTATACATAATATTCAAACATAGTCCCACTTAAAAAATGGCACAGCTATGGTATTAATGTAATATCAAAATAAAATATTAAAATTGTTACTAATCGTGTTTTGACAGTTTAATAAAAATAGGGGACTTTTAATTTTAATGATAGGTGGATTTTGTGGGTGAAAATGGTAATTTATCTTTTCAAGAGATCTAGTATATATTTTCCCACTCCATTACCCTAAGGATAGGGTGTTAACCCTAACAAAGGATTTTTGTGGAATTCAGATCCATTTGAATTTTGGAGAAATTTTTAATATTAATTTAATTAAATATTTATTATTTATGCAAGATCATTTGATGATATATTATTTTTTGATAATAAAATATGAATTTCATATTTTTCATTGATTCCAGAATGGGTTTTCTTACTAGAGGGGGCATAACTTCTTGTTGGGTGTTGGGTCGGAGTTTGGCCCCCTTTTATTATGTCTCTTCATTTTATTTTGCATTTTCTTTTTTATTTCTTTTTTTTATTTTTTTCTTTTCCTCTTATCATGTGTCACTTATTCCCCCACATGGGGTTTAAATTACCCAAGAGAGTTTATTGGGAGAGGAGAGGTAGAGAATGTAAGGGTAAGGATAATGATGTGATTTTGTGGAGCTCGGGTCATATTAGTTCGTCATGGTGGTGTTACAGATCACGAATCAGATTGAAGCATCAATGTTTTCTTCTTGGGGTAGTAATTCATTGTGTTTCCACTATAAATCCTTTTAGATTATTTTTTTAGTTTTTATCTATTTCTATAGTGGATGCGGACCCCAATAGGGTTTATCTGCTGGTTTTCGGTATAATTGGGGGGTTTGGGGTTGTCCGAGGGGATTTCTGTTCAGGAATTCCAAATCAAACAAAATATGGTTTTATGAACACACAACACACATTCTTAATATTTGGGTAAGATTTTTTTAATAGTTACACACATTGTAGTATTTTTTGACCATGTACCATTCCATGTTGTTGTATACATGGGTATGTGGACTTTGGGAAGTACACATCGTGTGGTCCTGGTATAACTCATGTAGTGGGACATGTCCATGTGACAATGTACTCGGACAGACACCCTGTCTAGTAGTACAAGGCCAGACCACATGTATTCCATATATCTTTACTATTATATAGCCACACCCCATGACTACTCTAGCCTTGTAGAAGTACATGTCCAGAAGCATCTTTGAGAGTACATTTCATGTATGTAGAATCACACATTGTGTAACATTTCTTGCAAAGGAATTTTAAGACTATTTATTCCCCAGAGTCATAATTAGTCTTTGGAGTAGTACATTGTTAATCGTTTTTAGGTTTATTTCAATAAAAGAGTCTTTTATCCATCTGGAAGGTCATTTGGTTTGATATAGTTTTTTAAGAGGATTCATTTGAGTTTTTTATACTAGATATCTCAGGGGTGTTGGGTTATGTCTTTTGAGGTTCATATGATGGTTTCATTTTATTGATAAAATTGGATTTAGGATGCCAAGTGTGTTTCTTTATGTACTTTGGACAATTCTTGGATTGAGTGGTGAGGTTCATAGGTGTAAATTCCCCTGACAACTCTCCTAGTATGTCGAAGTGAGATGTGGATGTATGCTAATACATCACTGGTATATTGTCCCAAGATATTTGTCTTCTCACATGCAATGTATCATGCTTCTATTCTTTTGGAGGCTCCTCTACTTGGTATGTCTAGATCGACTACTTCTTAATAATTTCGTTCCATGCAACTGGGCTGGTGGGAGCCTTATTAATTTTCAGACAGCGTGGGGGTGGATCAAAAGATGTGTGTGGCTCTAAAAATCCTCTGTTTGAGAAATAATATCACTTGTTATAGTCAGAGTGCCTAATGTGTCAGACTCCTTTTGGAGTGCCTCGGCATAAGAGGGATTTCTCACATTTGTTTTTGTAAAAGTATGACCTTCTTGCCATCATGGATTTTAGTTGTGAGGAGGACCTCGCAAATTTTTTTGTGATGGTGAGGGAGGACCTTCAGGGCGTATACCCTAGGGAGGACCTTCAGGCTAAATTGTAGCTAGGGGAGGATGTTTTTTCTACGTAATGTACCAATGGGGAGGACCTTTATAGCAACAGTCATTGTGGGGAGGGCCTTCACAATGACCATCATCATGGTGAGAAATGACATCATGACGTGATACCTGGATACAGGGAGAATTTATGCAATGTACATCCTAGGGTGGGCCTTCGAGATGTACTATAACGAGGGGAGAACCTTCTAATTTCGTGATGTTGCATTGGGGAGGACCTTTATAGAAACTATCATTGTGGGGAGGGACTTCACGATGATTGTCATCATGACAAGGACTACCATCATGACTTGACGTCTGACTAAAGAGAGATTCATATCTACAGCTTCTAGCCTAGGGAGGACCATCATGGTAGACGACATAAAGGGTAGGACCATCTTATTGTCTGATCATCAGGTTGAGGGGAGGGCTACCCTGACGCGCATCAAGATATAGGTTCTCATGATTGACCATTCTAGACCCACGAAGTAAGCCCCTATGGGTTCTATGTGGAGGACCATCAGAGCTGATGGTGGTGACATTGCGAGGATGACCTTTGCAACTACTACACTCACTTCCATAATTTGGTAATGGAATGACAGTTTCATGATACCTTGTTGATATATGTTTGAGGGAATCAAAATCCCCAATTTCCATCATACTAGGATCATGTATGTGCTCTTCATTTTCCGGTTTCCTTTGGCGCTATTCATTCTTGGGTGCTCCTTTTCAGGTAACCAGGGACATATGCTATTAATAATGGCCTTCATATAAGGGTTCCTATATTTTTGGGTCCTATGAAGTCATCGGGATATGCCAACTGGAATCTTGTTTTGCGGTAGGGATATATGCATGACCTAGAGTAGCCACCATGTTGGACTAGCTTCCCCCATTTGGAATGGGTATTTGTTCCCGGTATGGTTGTATTTATGTCACTGTATATTTTCGTCGACCCTCATGGATTGGATCAGAAATGCAAAACTACTCTGGAGTGACTACCTCATTTTGCGAGTGAGTCGTTCCATTCTAAGAAACCGGTTTGTGGGCCCTATTTATGGGCTTTTCCACCGATACAATGATATCCTGGCATATTTGGAGAATATTTTCTGAATCGACATTTGATCTTTCATCATTTCTAGGATTTGATGGGATACATATATTGGTATAACAGGTATTAAGGCCCATTCTGATGATGGAGTAGGAGTTAAGGCCTACTCAGGTCCTCCATGAGTTTCCAGTGGATACTGGCAGTTCTCCTATGTCAGGACAGAGGAACGAGTATGTTTTCGATTGTCTCCTCTGGTTACCACTGTATTTGATTGGTGGTCTTCATATTCACGATCGAGGATTTTCATCCACTCACTTTTTACTGTATTTGTTTTATGGGCTTTGTATAAATCCATAGGAATTTTAATCTTCTCATATTTTGTTCCTTTCCTATTTGGATGGCAGTCTGGATATGCATCAGCATGTATTTGTTCCTACATATAGCTGGTTTCCACCCTATTTTGATGGAAGGCTTATTGTGCATCGGTAGAGATCTGCATCTACCTGTAGCATGCCACTCTGTCAATATAGCAGGATTGGTGAGCATTAGAAGGAATGTGAGTGTGCTCGTATTGTGCCACCTTTTTTCTATGGTGGGATTGAGTGGAGAGGGCAGAGTTGTATGTCTTCCCATTGAACATCATTGTGTTAGTAAGGTGGAGATTCTCCCCATGTACAATGTTTATAGTGTGTTGTTGGTTATATATTTTCTACCACGGGAGGGAATCCTTAGGGGCCCTGGTCTCCTGGGCATTGGAAGGTTCCCTCAGCATAAGTTCCTCCTCGATTGGAGAAGGCTTGGTCGTTCGGTGTTGGCGGTGACACCCTCTAGCGGGGGCCCGTGAGTAGGACCCCTATACATTTGAGATGATGTTTTCATCATTGACTTAATCTTCCACTAGATTCTGGTTTTTGTGATAATACCCTTGCTAATTAGATATTTAATGTAATAAATCCATTGAGTAATTGTGGAAGTTAGTTTGTGATGTTCTCGTTTATGTTTGTGCTTTATTTGTTTCCTTAAATGGTTTGAGATGTTGTGAGGTGGTTATAGTGATTGTATGGGAAGTGTATTATTAGGGTAATATATGCGGTGGTTGGATGGAATGGATTAAATATGTTTAGTGTTTATGGTGTAGTGGTTCTTAGTGTGATATGTGCTGATCGCATTATAGGGCAGTTGTGTTTTGAGATGTGGTCTGGATTTCTGATGAGAGGTTATCATGGGGAGATTATTTGGGTGATGTGACACGATGATAATGGTGGATCTATGGTTTCGTTGTGGTTGTTTTGAGATATTTTCTAGCGGTACTATGTCGTAGTTGAGATAATTACTCAGATATCCATGGGATGAACTGTGATGATAAATGAAACAAAATAGGCTGGTAGATAAATGAGATGGACTGGAAAGAGATGTATGGTAGTTGGATAACTGAATTTAAAAAATGAATGAGTTGTGTAATATAAACTGAAATGGATGAATTTTTTTCGAAAACCATAAATAAAAGTGCTAAATTTTGTGTGGTCTTTCATATAGTGGTGGTTGGAGTTGTGACAATTGTCCTATAGAATGGTGGTGGTGATGTGGTGTGTTCTAGTATAGATAATGTGAAACTATTTGTTGGTATTGTGTGTCATACCTATATCATGTATTTTTATGTTATTTCATACATTCCCCCACCAAATTTGGGTAACCTTAACAATGATCATAGGTGTCCAGTTCTGTTTGTTTTCCCTAACATCCAGTATGGTAGTGACACAGATGGCTAGCTACCCCCTCTCCCCTGCTCTTCCTTTCGTAATAGTTATATGGGTTGGTGTTGAAGATTACCCAATGGTAATTCTTATCCCATGTGTTTGTAGGAAAGAAGTTATGTGATGTGATATGTTCACCCAGGTGTCTAAAGGTGATGCATGATGTGGTGTGATGTTATATTTGGTGGTGGTCATGTATAGTAAGAGTATTCCACAAGGTTTGTATCCTTCACATTCATGATACCCTACTATTCTAGTTCTATAAGTTACATTATTTGATGTGATGTGATGTGATTTGTTGTGATTTAGTGTTTTGTGATGTGATGTGATGTGATATGATGTGATGTGATGTGTGGACCAGGTGTTTATGGGTTGGATGTGATGGCTTGTGATGTGTGGCCTAGGTGTTTGTGGGCAGGATGTGATGTGATGTGATGTTTTTCTATGTTATTTTATGTTATGTTATGTGATGTGATGTGATTTATGTGATGTGATGTGATGTGATGTGATGTGATGTGATGTGATGTGATGTGATGTGATGTGATGTGATGTGATGTGATGTGATGTGTTGTGATGTGGTATGTGTGGATGGGATGGGAGCATCGGATGTTTGATGTTGGGGAATGAGATCGGAAAATCAGTGGGTAATCAGCTGTGAGGAAATATGTTTATTTATGATATCGATGATATTTTATTATATTGGAAGTATGATTTGGTGAGTAATCCATGGTGAAGAAGGATTTTGTTAGAGAACCTGTTTAGGTGCTTATTTTCTTTTTTGTTCACAAGTGCATTAGTAGGCTCTTTTCACATGTTCATTTTTGGCATTGTATATGTCCCTACAGAGTATACCTATTATGGATACCCTATTTATCTAAAATATTTTTAGGATTCCAAATGGACTATGGGGACCGAGCTGGACATTACTAGGTAGGTTTGAGCTTCTTTTGAGTCACTATCATAGTTTGACTTTTTTTGAATTTTGTTAGATACTTTTATATGTATCAATTTTAAATTATTAATTCATTATGGGTTTGTTTTTTAACATTAATATTGTTTTCTAGAGTTTGGTGGTGACTTTTTTATCCTATCTTCTGATCTCATTTCATTTATAGATGCTAATTCCTCGCATACTAAGATATTTGTAAACCCTCACTGCTAGTCACTAACTCGGGGCTTACATGAGGCAGGATTGGGGGTTCATCATCTAACCCTCCTCATTGTTGTATCTTCGGTGGGTGGGGGTTTGGAAAAATATTATATTATTAATATTATTAAGAATATAATTATTAAATATATAAAAAATTATATTAATATTTACATTATTAATTACTTTATTAACAAAAAAAAATTATTGATTGTGTTATCAATTATGCACTATTTATTATCTATCTATATTATATAGAGAAGATTATAGACATAAAATATATGTCAACTCATGAATCCTAATTGGAAAATCCTCATCCCTCCCAATCATGTATGGAAATCACCATCTAGATTTGTTTTATTAGATAGAGTGGTCAAAAAGACCATTAATTAGATATCCCTAAGAACCTCTCTTAGTGTGGTTAAAAGGTCATTGAAAGAGTTTACTTGAGGTCCAAATAAGAAGCTTGAATCACAATATGTGACTAGTCTTACATAATGTTTATCCCCTGACATGTTAATCATTGCAACGTAACGAGTCTTCATGTCACGGTGCCCCTTTTAACGACTCATCATACTCCCTTCCATCACCCCATGGCAAGGAACCCCATTGTTCCCCATCACATTTTCTTGTGGTATGAGGGTATAATGAAATGTTCTAATGTAACCATAACACTTTTGAGCTACCCACATGGATATTTAAATATCCAAAACCACCACACCACCTTCTAAATCACATCACACCATCCAACTAGTCCTATTATGTTGATCATCATATAGAAGGGAATACATACCTCAAATATTGGAATTATGAGTCAATAGAGAGACATTTGATATGATATAATACACTCATAACTCCTTCAATATTCCAATCCAAAGACATCTTCATTTTTTCAGGCTATATCACATTCCATCTACACCACACTACCCACATGATTATACCTTTTATTCCCTTTATCCTATTTCCGTGAAACTGCATGCATGCCCTCATTATGGGGGGGATATTTTTTAATTCCATAAATGATAAAAATAATCCTCCTGAGGAGGATACCAAGATTCAAAAGCTGGTATGATGTATAAATATTTTCTTACTTCACCACCCAGTTAATCCCACAAATGTAAATCAGAGTTTAGGTTATCAGGGTATTGGATTGTACCACACCATGCCTTTCACGTTCCTTAACACTCATCTTGGACATCTTCTACCCAGATCTAAATTTTAGTGCGGAAAGACATAAATATTTTTTGATTCTCATATTGTATGAAGTGACCACATTATATGTACCATGTAATGTACTATATTTCTAAACCACTTTATTTTTATTTTCTGAAAGCATGGAGTTGTCAAGAGATTGGTTAGATCCCTTTCCCTTATTAATTAATATTTTTTTCATGGTGTAACATGAATGATCATGTGACAAAAAAAATTCATACAGTTGGTAATTTTTTCATATGATCTATTTTTAGACCATATAGTCAACTTATATTTCATATGATCGATCCTTCTTTTGATTTTTTTGGTTTATCCTTTGTGTGGTTGTTATATTGTGCATATGGTCAATCCTTCATGTAGACGATTATTTTTTCTTGTGATTTTTCAATTTTTATGGTGGTTGGTAGTTTTTTCAGGAAATAGATGGTCATTTTTTGTTATCTACTTTGTTCAGTCAATCTACATGTTCACTTCTCATAGTAGAGAATCTTGGTAGGTCATCCCCTTGAGAAAAATAATTCAAATTTTTCCTAGAATGATGTAAAACATGTTTTTAATAAAAAATATGCAAATAAAAATGGGAAAAGAGAATTTAAAACCTAAATAAATAAATAAAATTAATATAATTTAATTCCTTGATATTAGAGGATTTAATAGAGAAATGAAAAGGAAAACTAGAAGGTAGTTATTTTTAAACCTAATTGATGATGAATTGAAAAGGGGACGTTGAATGAGTTTTCGGAAATTCTCAACAAAGTCAATTTTATTTTCATAAATATGTGATACCATTACCCACATTCATTCCACTTAATTTCTTTTATTCTAGGTTATCAAAATAAATATCTTATAGTTTACAACCCATACATTATCAAATTGATCTTATTCTTATGAGTTTCTAGTCTACGTACACCACATTATCTCCTCTATTTTTGGTGCAGCAAAATCGTGAAGCTTTCATATGGTGGGGAATTAATTTTTTATCTTTTTAATGGTGTAAGGTGTTATTGAAACATGATTTATATTATTTTTTTATTTATATGGTATTAACTATAATAATATAACAAACCAAAATTATCAACGAAAGATAAAAAATAATCACATGCACTATTCTTATTTCATTATCTAGAAAAATAAAGAAAGAAGATGATGATAAAATTGCAGACAGAAGAACATTATTATTATATAATTATTATTATTATGTTAAATAGAAATGACATGTAGTTTAGATGATATTTTATATTCTAGAAATTAAAAAATTGAAATAAGATACTCATTACATGTTGTATCGAATTAATATTTCATGGTCTACTGTTTGAATACATTATTCAGTTTTTATGAACACATACATTTTTATATTATTTTAAAATTTACACATGATAATTAATATATATCGTTCAATATTCTTGGTTTTATTTTTTACTACTATTGATCATGGTCTAATTTAATTAAATGGATAAAAATGTAAAGATGATAATATTAAGTGAATAATATAAGAGGAATAATAAATTAATTAATGATAATTTTAGAAACTATTTAAGTACTCAATATATGTTTAAAGAGTGTTGTTATTTGTTTTATAGATACTTTCGACTAATTATTAGAGGTTTATTGATGTGAATAACCTGTTCATTAAAACCCATTTAATTTAAGATGGTAAGTAATTTGTTTTTTTCTGGATAAAAATTTTTGGGGCAGAGCGAGGCCGTTCTCTTTTGAAAGAGGATTTGTTAAATTGGTTACATGGATTGACTTTACTCTCTTATCTTCATAAAATATAATTACTATTTATATTTTTTCTATAATTGTTATATAATTTATGTGATTGTTTTTGAACTTGTTTTAGATGGGAATAATTTATGAGAAATGGGCTAGAGGCCCAGGAATGTAGTGATGGTTCATGTTGATATTGAATGTAAGGATTATATTATGTGAAATGGTGTATGAGTAACAAAAAATAGGGCATGAAAACCTAATAGTGGGGATTTATTATTAATATTTATTCTTTATTGATTCATTTAAATGATCAGTTTTCTATAAGATAATTTATTGGTTTTCAACTACTAGGCATAGTTTTACTCTATGGAGACTTGCTACTCGTGTTGGGATAGCTCTCAGTAATACTATATTTTTTTTGTGTGGGATATATTTACTTGAGGTATAAAACATACATGTATCTAAACATGGTGTTATGGATTCCCTTTGGTGTACTTTCATGGGCTATGATATCTTGAGGTATAATTCATTTACCCATGCTCTGGTGGCTTCCAAATTACAACATGGCTACATTTGAGATGGTTTTATGTGGTGAAGAATTAGATAATGTAAATGATATATATATTGAGGGTAAAATGAGATTTTGGGACCTATATAGAACTTAGGTATGAATGGATGTGGATCAACACATATCAGATATAACTTGACTAGTGGATGGGATGAGGACAAGATGTGTGGCATGGGGAATGAGATCGAAAAATGAGTAGGGAAGTGGAAGTGGGTTACCTTTATATATATATATATTATAAATAAGTATTTACATTTTTCATTACATAGTGACTAATTCATGGTGATATTGTGAAAAATAATATTACATATCTATGGGGATAGTTGGCTTGAATTTTTTATTCACTATGATTAATTATACATCTTTCCCATCATTTGATGAGAGGTTTCATTGATGATTATAATGAGTATACATTTTATGGAGACTATATGTATATGTAGAAACAAATTTTCAGGTTTGTAGGAGATAAGTGGTGATTTAGTTGGGAATTACTACCCTGAGGATTTATTCTGGAGTTTTTGGAGCATTTTAGTCACTGTCAAGGATTTTACTTTTAGAAGTTTTATTTTTTCGATAAATTTTGTTGTAAGAAATTAAATTATGTATTCGTATTTATTTATTTATTCTTGGAGTTGGTTTTTGGTTTCTCATTTTATCTCTTACGACTTTAATATATATTGAGGGTAATTCCTCTTATATGTTTAATTTATATACCCATTGTGTGAGTAACCAATTTGTGTCCTATTAGAGGTGGGAATCAAGGGTAATTATATCCCTTTCATCAGTTTTGGTTGAGGAGGGGTACCTTTAGATGGTGGGGGTTGTGAAGGAGTCATGTTATAGCTGGTGGTTGAGAGATGAGATAGAGTTTGGATTCATGAACTACTTAGGATGCAAGGGTTAATAGGAAAATAGTGTAATCTATGCATAGTAAATGTTGTAAATAATAGATAGTAGACATGACATGGGATTTTATGTCACTACCCGACCCATTTTAGGCCTCATGCCGCAACTACCCATGTATACCTCCATAGGCCAGGGTTTGGTGACAAGCACTAAAGGAACAACAAACTCAAGGAGGGATTTGTCTACAAAACCAATAAACAATCACAACAAGGCAAATAAATGAAAAAGTTCAGAGGGAAAAACGAAAAGATACAACACATTAATATATAAACCAAAAATTCAACTCAGCCACTAAACAATACTTGTTCAAAAAAGTAAACTGAAAGTAAAATGGGAAAAGTACACACTCCACCAGAAAAGTGTCACAACCTCTAAATGAGTAGAAACATAAAATAGCTTCGAGATTCCTGCTCTAGGATCACAATCAAAAACCATTGCACGAGGTCCAAGCACCATGTATTCATAGATAACCTGAAGTCACGATCAAATTGTTCATCATATCCAAGGGAAAACAAAGTGCGAGAAAAAAAAATGTAGGAGTGAGTATAAAAAAACACAGTAGGATGTCTAAAAGGCTCAAGGGAGAAGCAAAAGAGGTATTTAAGGGGGGAGAAGTAGATAGAACAAGGTACAATAAAATGGAGTGAAACTCAACCCAACAACAGAGTGAAGTAAGATCATCCAAACACAAGGATCTTGAAACAATGAGAAGATGAACTTTTCATCGAGTTTTCACTACCTATAGTAGGAGAGTAGACTTGTCCAAACATGAGAAGCTGGATACAGAAATCATATGGCATACCCCACATGTCTTCTCCTCTTTTGGAAAGAGAGTAACAAAAACCCAAGTAGTGGGTAATAGAAAAATAACATATATATATATATACACACACTCGTTCAAATATACCCAAATGAGAGAGTAAGGGGATATCCATATCACAGCTCAGCCCCAGATAGTGAGTATCCAACTATTCCAAAAGTAACCATCATTGATGCCTTGAATCCAACACATCCTATATAAACTACATGTCAAAGGGACTCAATCACCGCACCTTGATACAATCTTTTTTTGGTGGTACTGTCTTTCCCACACAATTTTAGTTTGCATCTTAAGGACGCATCTTGGTGGGATAATAATTCATATTTCTTGATGGTCTAATGTCACTTCAAAGGACTTCTCATCAATGTGTCTCATAGTCAAGAGATCGGGTCTCAAAGTTGAGTATCTATACTGAGCCTTTATAAAGGATGCCACTCATCTCAGGTATTTATGACCTAGTATGTTAGGGGGATCACCACCTAGAATTCGATGGGGACCCACTACCCAACCCAACTGGTGGGTGCTGCTCAGAAAGTCTTTTTGATGAGTCCCACTACCCATCCCTACTAGAGGGTAGCCAGGATCTGCCATTGGGGACCACATCCCATTTTAATAGGAGGTAAAACTCAAACATCCATCGAGGACCACATCCACGTCTAGATGGAGGTAAGCCAAGAACTTCCATCGGGGACCACTTCCCTACCTATATGGAGGTAATACCAAAACATCTCTGGCCATCCATACTACATGGTACCTCTTGTAAAAGAACCATGGAACACCGTCTATCCCTAATGGATGGTCCCTATGAAAAAGTACCAAGGAACACTGGCCATCACGGCTGGATGGTACCTCTCGTAGAATGCCGTTGAAGTCATCGGGTGTCACCCTGTATAGGTTTCTCTCCCAAAACATCTCACGTCATAACTCAGAAGTCACTATGGAGTGTACCATCACATTCCATGCAGAATAAAACTCAAGATAGGCATCTCATGTGGAAAATATAATTCCAAAAGAAAATAAGAAGAAATAAAATATTCTTAAAGTGGTGTATGGTGTTTGTGGGGATCACATGATGTTTGACCCCACCTCAACACCAGGAAATGTACCTAGCCATTCTCGGGTACTATACTGTGAAAAGGATCCCCTAGGCATACCAGTGTACTCCCATAGTACATGGAACAACTTTTCAAAAGGATGAAGAGTGCATTCCATGCATTGTTAATTAGAAGGGTCAAAATTCATGTTGATTGCATGCCTCATCATGAAAACCTAGAACTACTGACTGAGTCTTTTCTTACATCATCTCCACTCTCACAAGAGTTGAAGTTTAACTATGTCGGGGGTTCTCTTAAAAAACAAGAGAAATATATTCCACCAATATTCCATTAATAATTCCATATTTAATTACATCATGAACAAGGCTTCGTATGTTTAAACGGATCACACATTTGTGATCCTTGTAGAAAAACACACAAGCATGACTATTTAATTGCCCCTAGTGGTCCTCTAGTGGAAATGTTGTTTGCCACTGCATTGTACTCAAAAGGAATCCCATGGTACCAACACCTCGGTCCCAAAAAAATATGTGGATTATGCCATTGTGATACTCTTGTAAATACACACGAGAGTGCATTTTCATTCATCCAAAATAGATAACTAGTGAAAAGGATTATTTTCATCATAACACATGCGAACCGTGCCTCATGGGGCCCAATATTTGTCTATGGTTTAAAAACCCAAATGATGTCTTGAAAATTCTACACAAAGATCAGGGTCGCACTGACACTGACAGCGCGTCAAACCGATGTCCTGTTTAGAAGATATGTCTTATATGAGATTTCTAAATAATAATAAATATATTTTTTATTATTAAACACAGGCATTTTGTAGAACCGGACAATGAAACCAAGACATAATAGATAAGAAATAGTCTAAAAATAATTGTCACGATGATAGGGACTCATTTCTATAAACGACACATCAGTCAGATGTGCTTTTTAAGCAATAAGACCTATTAATGGGTCATAGGACAACTTTGGCCAATCCAACCCAAATCTAGATGGAACCCCTTCACCAGGACAGGCCCACGCTCACCAGACCAATATGTTGTAACTATCCTAGGGCCTAGCCGTGCATCCTGGACCATGTGAAATCCGACCTGGATAGCTTTATAGACCCCTCCTCACTACAGTGACACATGCCGCACAGTTCCTTGTAGCATGGGGTCATGCACCACGACCCCTCTACCACTATGTTGTCTGCCACTTGTTGGGGACCTACCCAGGACTCTCCTTACCACTGAGCCGCACACCTTGTTGTCACCTCTCTTCTTTGGTCATCCCTACCAATGTCGCATCACACTGGAGACCTACCTCTTGCTTCTCAGATAGTCATGCCTCCAAGCTGCTCGGATCCTCATGGTCACTCTGTTGTGCCACCCTTTGGGAACACTATGAGTTGCTGCCATTGGTTGTCCTTACTCCGGTGGTCCCTTCTACAGACCATAGTGACCACACCAATCAATCAAAAATAAAGACGAGAATGGTTTTGGAATCCTCGGGAAGGGATATTCATAGAACCAACCTCCACTTGAATATCTATTGTTGTTTTGATGCATCGACGATAATTGATGACAAACGCAATGATGAATGATTATGAATGAAAAGAATAAAATTTTACAGAGCATTGATCAATGACCATGTTTGGTTTTCTATCAATGTTGTTATTCAAAATGATGAAAAAATTGTAAAAAAATATTTTCAATTATAAAATTGAATTGGAACTCAAAAGTAGAAGAAATACTACCTCGATTGATATGTTTATCAATTATAACACATGTTTTATGATCCCGCTTAAATCTGTTAAGGTTCGGTCAAAGAAATTACCTTGATTTTATGAATCATTGATGAAGTACGGTAGAGAGGTAGGGATATAGAAATTTTAGATAGAGAGAAAGAATTAGGGATAACCATATTTCTAATTCCCTAAACATCTATTTACAGGAGCCTCTCATAGAGCGTAATTTGAAACCTCTACAACCTCTCATTTTATGTCTTCTTAAGAAAAAACAGCATTTTATACTCAATGGAGTTGTCAAATTTCTAATCTGAGTCTCCAATCAAAATTTAATTTATTCGGTGTTTGAGATGAAATAATTAATCTTAATTATTTTATTTTGGATTTTCCCTTAGGTGACTTTTCTCACATAAGTTCCACACCGACAAAATTATGCCCAACCTAGGCTAAACACCATGTTTGAGGCTCAACTTTGGCCTCAGGTTTTTGATCCTAGATATTGTTTTAGAGTTATCCCACATATTTCATGTGTATAGTATGAAATATACTTAAAATTATATAATCTATTCTAGTCACACTGGTCCTCAAAATTTCATTTCATTTTACCATCTACCTCTAAAAATATATATATATAAATATTCAAAAGTCTTACATGGAAAAAACTAGGTCCCTACAGCATTCCTTCCTTCAAGATTTCTATCCCCAAAATAAAAAAAAGGGAAACAATTAGGGAAGTTGAGCTCACAACTGGCTCTCCCACTACTAGGATACTCCTGTGCATTTATGTACTACTACAGCATGCCAACCAAGGGGATGGTCTGTCCTCATAAAGACTTCTCCTATTGAGGAGTTTCATAGAAACACTCACATATCTCATCATCTATGACATGTGGGAGACATCATGCACCCATTGCAGCTATTAAGGGTAGGGATAGGTGGTAGGAAACATCTCCATCCCATTTCATGAGATCAAATGTCCTGAATAAATTTTTAGGATAATTTTTCCTCTCTGCCCAAACCTCTACATATCGCGTCGCAAATGGAATCACTTCTTGTTCCCTGGAATATGGACTTGTGATTTCATCCTTTAGAATATTAATATAGTGAAACATCTAAGGATATCTGGTCTCAAAAGATAACACAGTTGATGTATCGTAACTGGGACACTCTTACATGCTCAGAGAGAGAAGGTGTCAACACCAAAAACTAAAGAGAAATTGTACCTTCCTACTCACCAAGGTCACATGCCGGGAAGATAACTGCTCAAAAACATCCCATACTAGGCAATCCTAGAACATCCTACTAAGTTAATCTACTACAACACTTCACTTTCATGGTGTATATTCTATCTTGATGTCATAGTCTCATAGGAAGTTCAACCAGCATCACCACCTCAGTTTCAAGTATCTCTGGGTGAAGACGTACCTGAGACTTTAGTACCCTAAATGAACCAAAAATCACACTCCGGGAAATATATAATTCCACATTCTAAGGGATAAGTCTACTACTTCATGAACTATATATTGTGTCTTTTCATTCTGTTCATGGGTTTTCCATCACATCAACCATTACTTGATAATAGTTGTATTAAGACTTGGTGGTGAGCATGCAAGGTACCAACGAACAGGGTAAGTGAGTTAACTCATCCAACAACATGATGCTAGGAACTGAAAGCACATGGAAAACCCCACATGTCTTCACCTACCTTAGGAGGGGAGTAATCTCTAAAATATGCACTCCGCCATACCCAGAAGTGGAATTCCAAGAAAAATGTGGTTAAGTAGAAAATATACACTGGGAATTCTAGGACCTTCTATGGAATTCTTCTGCACAATTCCTCCATGATCGCACTAGTCAAAGGGACTCTTCCACTACACCTCGATATTATCCTCTTTTAGTAGCACTGGATTTCCATAATGGGTTTTTCTCATATCAGAAAACACATCTTGGTGGGGGAAGGACCATAATTCTTCGTTTATTCAAACCTATGTTGCACAACAGTGACACAGGGTTTCACCGACACACTACATCAACCTAGTAAAACCCCAAACAAGTATTAAAGTGAAAATTGTACTTTACGTAGTATCTAACATGCTCTACTATAAAAAGTAGAAAAATATACAGGGTTTGCCTCTTCTCATCTTGTGCTCTACAAAATCATAGACATACAAATCTTGTATATGTTAATGATCCAAGCTACCAGATTCATGATCCTAACACGGTCCTCTTGGAGGTGGTTTAAAGACCTCATAATGTCAGCCCCCAAATCCAACTCCTCCTACTCCTCTATCCACACCACCTCTCAGGGGACCACCCGGATCACAATGTGGTCTCTACCATGGTGGTCCAATTCTTTCTTTCCTAGTATTCTTAGCATGTATGGTCAGGAATTCTTGTTCCATGTGACCTGAACCAACACAAGCATAACATCAGACCTCCCCATGTCCTCCCCACACTCTACACTATCTTGTACCCATACAATTACATTCCAAATATTGATTATGGGGGGACCTCCACTGTTGAGATCTTAAATACTACTATATGTTAGCTATGGTAGACATCTCAGCTCTATTGCAATCATAGAAACAACCATTTGTATGGAATCCCTCTAATAAAAAGATCTATATCTACAACATCTTCTCCATCACCCTGATATAGTTGGGGATGCACAAGGGTACTTGGTAGCACGGATCTCTCTAAAGAGTACCTTCTCAAACATTCATGCTTAGAAATAGATATCATGGATCATGTCTAGAGAGTGGCATGCAAGGTCTATGGACATAGTCGCATACACAGTTAGAATCATCCCTCCCTATTGAAATTGAATGATCTCCAGATGTCAAACAGGTCACAATAAGGTTGGGGTATTACTCCTCACAAAACTATTGTTGGACGTCATCCCATGAGATTTTTGACTCATCATGAATCTAAGTAACCACCCTCCATGAATGCCTAGCTGCTCCATGGAAAAGGCCAGCTTCCAAATCAACTATATGATCTGTTAGTGTCCGTAGAATCCTAAAGAGACGGACCTACAACTCTAGAAAAAACATCTACTATCTGAGGGTATATCTCACCACAGTACATCAGTGGTCTCTGGTGTAGGAACTTGTGATGTTCTCTAAACCTACAAACGTCTTCATCATGCTCTACTGGGGTTTTATGCTATTCAACAGGTGAAGGTGATTCTACCTTCCCAATTTGAGAAGGGATTCTCATGATGGGTTCTAAATTGAGGCCTCATCACTCACCGGGTCATCTCTATGAACAAGTTCTAGTATCATGATTGGGTATTATCATCGATACATCCTAAATGTTATCAAGGAGTACAACGGATATATGAGAATATATATATATATATCAATGAAAACAATGGGGAGATGACTCAAGAAGGATATTCAAAAACTCAATCCTATATGATGCTTATACCATTGTTTCCTACAACAAGTACCTCTGGGTTTCGAGTCGAAAAGTTGGTAAATAAGGTCCAAAAGGATATATAGGCTTCCCTTTTCATCATTGGACTCCCTGGCCTAAGAGCCACTTCGAGACACTTAGACACTATTTCCATAAATCAACCCTATTCCTTTTTGGGGAAATTTCTGAAAAACATCCCAAGGGTCAAACCACCTATGATATAATTTTTTCAAGATCTGACCATTGATGGGGCTTAAGCCCCAACAAACCCAACCCCACCTCTATAAGACAGGGGCTGGTGACTAGAGATGAAGGCACACAAAAAAGGGGAGGATTTTACCTATGAACCTGTACACACACTTATGTGTCCAACTAAATGGAAAAGTGTAGAAGTAAAGATGAAATGATACAAAACTACTATATATAAATGAAAAATATGAATTGAACTTTAAATAGTAGAAGTATATAAAAGTAAACTGCAAGGAAAAAAGGAAAAAATTCACACCCAACCAGAAAATTTCCACAACCCAGCAACATGAATAAATGTAAAACAACTAATAGAGCCCCACTCATGGATCCCCAGCTATGACCACAACACGTGGTCCAAGCACCATGTATCCCTTGCTCCTTTAGAGTCGAAATCAACCAGTCTATCATCTACAAGGGAACACTAAGGGTGGGGAAATCCCAAGAAGGGGTGAGTATGAAAATACTCATTAGGATGCTCTGAAGGCTCAAGGGTTCAACCAGAGTGGTACAAAAGGGGAGAGTAGTAGATAGAACATGTTGTGGAAAAAAAGAGTGCAGATCAACCCAAAAAAATATTGAAGTAATCTAGTCCAAAAACAAGGAGAAAGAAATGGTGAAAAGATGAAATTATCATCGTGTCTTCACTGCCTATAGATGGAGAGTAGACTCATCCACCCATGAGAGTCTAGACACGGAAAGTAGGTGGCATACCCTACACATCTTCACCACCCATAGAAAGAGAGTAACCAAAAACCAAGAAGTGGATATAGGAAAAATAATATATATAAATATATACTCAGTCAATGAAACCCAATAGAGAGAGAGTAAGGGGATCTCTACATCACAGCTCTGCCTAAGAATGTGATTATATAATAATTCTAGAAGTAACCACCATTGATGCCTAGAACCCCACATGACTAATCTAAACTGTAAGTCAAAGGGACTCAATCACTCCACCTTTATACTGTCTACTTGGGTAAGCACTATCTCACCCTCATAATTTTAGGCCACATCACAAGGATGCATCTTGGTGGAAAAATCATCCTTAATTCATGAATTTCCGAATTCATTTCATATCACGTATTGTCTCTATGCTTCATAGTCGAGAGATCATGTCTCAATGTTGAGGATCCATGCCTAGACATACTGGAGGATTCCAATCATCATAGGGTATTCATTTGCTATTATTTGAGGGGGGGGGTCATCACCCTGAAGTTGATAGGGTCCCACTTCCCATCAAAGCTGGAGGGTACTTCTCAGAAAGTGTCATCGATGGGTCCCACTACCCATCCACACTAGAGTGAATCATGAATCCACCATTGGGTACTACTTCCTAGCCTATCTGTATGCAAAAAAGGATCTATAATCAGGTATCACTTCCTAGCCCAACTAAAGGTAAACATAGAACTTCCATTGGGGACTACTTCCCCGCCCAATTTGAGGTAAATCAGGAACTGTCCATGCCATCTATGTTGGATGGTACCTCTTGAAAAACCATCGAGGAACATGGTTCTTCCCTATTGGATGGTACCACTTGGAATGCGTCGAGGAACATTGTCCATCCCGACTCGATGTTACATCTTAGAGAATGTTGCTACTGTCAACAGGTTCCACCCCAGATAGGCATCACTCTTGGAACATCTTACATCATAACTCGGAAGTCACTATGAAGGGAATTATTGCATTCCACATGGAAGAACAATCAGGATAGGCCACCCAGAATCCAAAATCTAAGTCGAAAAAATAATATTAATAAATAGAAGATTCATAAAGCGGTGCACGGATCATGTGGGGCCCACATGACATGTGACCTCACTATATCACTAGGCTGTGTACCTAGCCATTCTCACATACTAAAATGTGAAAAAGTACCCCTAGGTCTGCTAGTGTACTCCCAATGTACATGGAACAACTACCCAAAAGGACGATGAGCACATGAAGAACCTCATTAAATCAAAGTCTAAAAATGTAACTTCATTGACATGCCTCCTCGTGTGGCCCCATAACATCTGACCACATCTCATCATACATATTCTCCAATCTCACAAGAGTTAAAGCTAACCTAAGTCATGTTATCTATAGAAAAAAAATAAGGATCTTCCATAAACATTCCTTTAATGTTTCTACATTTAATGAAATCATGAATAATTCTACTTATGTCGAAACAAATCAAACAATTATGATCCTTTCAAAAAAAACACGCAAGATCGAAAATTTAATCACCCCAAATGGTCCTTCGGTGTAAAAGTTATATGCCACCACATTAGGCTTGAATAGAGTCTTCCATGGCCAATTCTAAAGTCCAAAAACAAATTATATGGATCAATCCATTATGATCCTCTTGACGAAACATACCAGATGGACTACTCATTCTTCCAAAACATATAACTAGTGAAAAGGCTACATTTCACTACAACACGTGTGAACCAGGCCTCATGGGTACTACACCTCATATTTGGTTTAAAAAACTTAATGTATTCCTAAAAATTCTTAACAATGAATAGGGACACTCCACCACAGATGGCACTTCAAACAGACATCCAATTTAGAAGATAGTTTTGATACGAGATTTGTGATTAATAATAAATATTTTATTATTAGTAAACATAGAAATTTTCTGAAACCAATAAAGAAATAAAAGACATCAAATCATTGAACCGGTCTATAATGATCTGTCTTGATGAGAAGCACTTGTGTCCAAAGACGGCGTGTCAATCAGACATGTCGTTAAAGAAATATAGCCAATTAAAGGGTCTTGGCCCAAATCTGACCGGTCCCCATTCACATGGGCCAGCCCTTCGCCGACTAGCCCAGTCTAGTGCAGCTGGTCAATGGACCAACTGTATAGCCTAGCTTGTGAGACCCATGACCTATCTATCTGATTGGTCCTCTTATCACTGCAATGACCTCTACCATGTGGGTTGCTACCGCCACAGGTCGCGTGCCGCGACCCGTCGGCCACCAAGTCATCGGCTGCTTACCGGGACCCTACTCTGTACTCATCTTCCCACCGAGCTACACACCAAGACACCACCTAACATTCCTAGTCTTCCTCACCGATGCCACAATACGCTGGAGCCCTACCCCCTACTCCCTAATTGGTCGCACCGTCGGGCTCCTTGACCCTTCATAATTGCTCTGTCGTGCTTCCATCCACAACCACCGCGGGTCACTGCCACCAGCCATCTATGTCGTGGGGGTCCCTTCCTCATACTAATGTGACCACACTGATTGCTCAAAAATTTATTTAGGACTAGTTTTGGAATCATCAGGATGTGATCTTCATAGCACCAGTCTCTTCTCAATGATTCGTTGGTGTTTTGTTGTGTCAAAGTAAATTGACGACAAACGACATGAAGAACAAAGAAGAACACAGAAAATAAATTTTTTTCGAGCATTGATTTATGGCCATGATAGGTTGTCCATATATGATAGTATTCAAAAAAAATAAAACAAGGAAATGTAGGATTTTCACTTATGAATTTGAATTAGAACTCAAAATTAGAATAAATCCTACCTCGATTGACCTGTTTATCACTATCGATGCATTTGGTGTGATCCCACTTTGATCCATGGAGGTTCCATCAATGAAATCACCTCGATTCAAAAAATAATGGATGAATAACAATAGTGGGAGAAATAATGGTTTTTTTGTAGAGAGTGAGAGAGAGGGATAAAGTTAGAGATAATTATGGATAACTCTAATTATAATTCCTTAAACATTAGTTTATTAGAGCCTCACTTCGTGAGGAATCTAAAACTTTTCTCCCTCTTATTCTCTATCGCACCTTTGAAAAACACCCCATTCTGAACTCAATGACGGTCTTAGATTTCTAATCTGAGACTTCGATCAAAAGTTATTTGATTCATTATTCATGATAAAATAATTATGTTTATTTATTTTATTTATAATTTTCCCCTTGGTGACATTTCTCACAGAAGTCCCACATCAACAAAACGTGTGCCTCTCCTGGGTAATCATAACATTTTGGACTCATTTATGGCCTCTTATTTTTTATTCGAGCTACTATTTGAATATTATACTACTTATTTAAAATAAATAGTATACAATATAATTAATATTTTTATATAATTTATTCCGGGCACACAAAGAGTCATCATTGACATCATCTCAGTGGCTATCTCTAGAAATATATGTAAAAATACTCTAATGACTTAGAAGGAAAAAAATGGGTCACTACATTTTAAAGCCCCTTGTGATATGATGTAAGGAGCATCAAGTTTATTTATTATGATAAGTTGTGTGATGTTTCTTTTGCGGTAGAGACCTAGGTAATGATCATGTTTCTTGATATTCTATTCTAGTGTTTAAATTAGGTAGATAACGGGAAATTATGTTGAAATATATTAACAAGATAACATTAAAATATTTTTGGTCTCAATTTTAGTAGATGAAAATATTATTTTTATTTTGTATATATGGGTCCATGTTGATTTCCCCATCTGTTTCATAGCAAATAAGTTCAGAATTAAATTATAGTGGGTCATTGTAGAGTTGAGGTCGATGAATACAACACATGGAAGAGGACACTCATAGATTTTTAGAGTTATGGTATATAGAAGTATGAGGGAATTATTTTGAAATTGGGACACTATTAATTTGTTAGAGGAGGTATATATAGCCTTCAAATATATTCATGCTCAGAATGAGCACATATTTTCTTTGGCTGTGAATATGGTATGTGGTTTACCTTAGAAGTGGTAGATTTTATTCCTCAAGGATTTTGAGGAAACATTTTTTGTTTGGGAGAAGTTTAGAAATATGTTCTAGGACATTTTTCTCTCTTCATTCACTATGGTGGATTATCACTAGGAGATTATCACACTTCATTCGAGGACTTGTAGTGTATTATATTTCAGTATCTGTAACAAAAACTCATATGTTCTTATTTGGACCTTTTTCTTGATAAAGAGGCATGAGACAGGAATTTTAAGGTGTCTGATTAACCAAAGATCTAGTGTCAAGTCACCTCATTTATGTTTAATTCATATCATGATATTCTAGTGAATAAAAAGGTCATCGATAGGATGTTGGATAAGATCATTCTATCGTGAGATGAAATTCAATGAGATTTTCCTTATGTTAAAGCAAGTACTGATTCTCAATTTCTCAATTAGAAAAAGAAATTTTTGTTAGTAGGGATTAGGTTTCATTATTCTTCAACTCATTTTATTAGGTCTAGAAGTTCATAGACACCTGCTACCAGGCCATGTGTAGTTTTTCTTTCTAATGAGGGTTGTGACCATTAGAATCATTAGTGCCTTTCCTTCCTCAGCAGTCAGTGTATTACTAGTTCCCCATTTTAGGATCATTTTATGTTGTTTTTTCAGTTGTTTTTTCAGTTGTTAATTCAGTTTAATCTAACACACCATTGTTCGTATTTTTCTTCTAGATTATGATAAATGGAGGGGGTATGGATAAGGTAGAGGATATCCCTATGATTCCCCATTCTCTTAGGGATAGCGAGTTGTGTGTGTTAATTTAGGTGGTCTCCATCTGTCCCAGAGAGTCTATAGATATGGGCATGGTCATATTCAATCCATAGCTTCTCCAATGTTGTTCACGCCAAGAATAATATGAGATATTATCATCCTATTTTCTAAATGGGTTTATCTCTTGTTTTATTTAGGATAATCCCACCCCTTTAATTCAACATCCCTAGTTCATTATTTTGGACTTTAGGTGGAGAGACATCTAGTTCCATTGGCCTTGACTGTTCTAGTATGGGGTTAAGCTAGCTTATGTGATTTGTGAAAAGACTATGATTTGGTTATAGGGAAGCTCCTCTATTGGGGATACTTTATATATTTATGAATAAATCCACAATATATCATCTTTGTAAAGGATTGGTTGTACTCGGAATAGGATATCATGGATTTCTTTTGGATGTGTTCCATATTCTAGGATGCAAATGGAGACCGAGTGGTTTTTTAACAATCAAGGCCCTCAGATGTGTTGGAGGAATGTTGATTATTTATCTTATTTAATGAGTTATTTAAGGTTTTTTTATGTAGAGGATTATCTAGTTGTGCATCCTAGGGTGGTAAAATATTACCCTTATGTCCACCCAAAAGCGTTTATGAGACTACGCCTTATTGAGAGATGATTTTTGGATAGATATGTAGTCGAGTGTTTCTTCAATATTGATGTATTTAAATTAGATATCCCCATATGGGTTACTGGTGATAAGAATTTAGATTGATCATATTTCATAGAGAGTTTTTATTCGACATAGTTTATAGCCTTGGGGATATTTTGTTCTATTCGTAAAGATTTCAGATGGAAGTCTATTATTGTCTGTCAATTGTCACCATTAGAATTAGGTGACAGAGAATAACCTCTACCCTCTACCATGGAATAGACATTTATTTTTTATCTAAAGTAAAATATAAGGTTGTCATAGATTTTTTTTCTATATATCGTCAAATTTGAGTGAAGGATGAGGGAATACCAATGACTAATTTCAGATATTATGGAAATTAAAAGATCGTTGTAATGATTTTAGAGTTGTGAAAACTCAATATATGTTCATCGTACTAATGAATAAAATCTTCCAATGGTATATAGACCATTTTATTTTGGGATTTTATCAATAATATCCTTATGTTTGCTTGGTCAAAGTAGTGGAATGAAGAGAATCTATAGGCCATTTTAGGATTTCCTCTTTTTTAACAGTTATTTGGAAAGCTGTTGAATTGTGAAATCTGGTCCCATCAGGTACATTTCTTGAGGGATGTCATAACTCATTTTTTAGTATCAAAAGATCTAAAAATATTGAGGCAGGTCTTTCTTAGTTATCCCCAAATATTGTGGTATTGGTATATATTTTTCTTTGTCTAGATAGAAATTAAAAAAGGATTTTCAAAACCTTCCCAAGATTGTAAACCCATGACATTGTTGACTCTGAAGGATCTTGAGATATTTTGGACTGACCAGTTTCAGGATTCTTTCAAATATTTAAAGGATAATTTATTCAGTGCTTTTTTTCATCATCTATAAATTGAGAATGTTTCATGTGAGGTATATTATGATTCTTCATATCTTGATTTGGGTTTTGTGTTGAGGCAACAAAGTGTAGTTATACCATATAGGAATCAGTAGTTAGAGCCTCATAAAGGTAACTACACCACCAAAAATATTTATTTTATTTTAGTTGTGTTTTTCATGAACTTTTAATGAAACTTCCTCTTTGATGAATGATTCATGGTCATCATAGATCACAATAGTTTGAAGTATGTCTTTTTTATGTGCAACATGAATTTATAGGAATGAATGTAGGTGGATTTATTTTGGGATAATGACTAATATTCAGGTGTTAAATGAATTTTGTGGTCAATTTATTGATAATTAATTCACATCGTACTGTTTTACATGATTCTAGAGACTCTTGAAAAGTGATGGAAGAGCTGGTAGAATTCCACCTTGAAATGGGATATGTTTTTTGAAAATCATTACATTATTAGATGATGGTATATTTATCCTTATATTAGTAAGTGGAGGATACCCAACTATGTTATTTTTAGGTATAGAGTTTGTGTGATCAATTTTTTTGTTTTGATTCTCTTAAGGGATGGTTGGGGGAGAAAAAAACCCCAGGTTTAGTTCTAAGGTAATATTTTTTTCCTTAAAAAAGGTGATTTGTGGTTCTTTATGAATTAATCAATTTACCCATGTTGTTACATAATTGTGTGATAATGATTTATCATTCTCTAATACAATGGTTTTATTGGTCTGATATGAAATTATAAGTTTCATTTTTTATCCCTCTATTCTTAGTATTCGAATGGTGAAGGAAGAGAATCATGTTCCTAGTGTTTTACTTCAACTCCTTGATTTTCTCTAGCCGATGTGTGAGTAAATTGAAATGAACTTTGTTATTGGTATACACAAATATCATAGTTATTCTAATTATTTATTTATGATCATGTGTCACTTGATAAATTCAGCTCAATTATTAGATATGAAGTAATTGATCTTAGTGAATGTTTTATCAATGAAGTACATTTAGGAGCTGGTGAGGATTTGTGGGAATTTGAAGACAATGATCTCTAATCATGATCATCATTTTACATCCATGTTGTGTAGAGGTCACCAACATACATTTTTATCCTATTTATTTATTATTCAATATTTTTAACCATGGATGGATGGTTAGATATAATAGACTATTCAATCATTGGAATACATGTTGTATTCATGCATTCTGGATTTTAGAGCATTGGGTGTGAGGTACCTATCCTTGGTGTATTTTTATTTCAATTAATGTTATCACTACACTATTTCTATAAAAATATTTGAATGATTATATGTATATCCATGCTAATCTCCATTGTTCCAATTTTAGGTTAGATAGTCTGTTGTTCATAGATTGGAATTAGTGTTGAGTGCAATAGAGAATGTAAAAGTAATATATCTGTTAATGAAGATGTTGAAAGATCATCATATGATCTATGATGATCAAAGTTGGAGGTTTTTTTGTTTTTAGTTTGTATATAATGTCGTTTATGAGGTTCTTCTGTTTAATAGGGAGTGAATTTTTAGTCGAGGCGGTAATTTTTCTCCTTGGTTTGTTAGACCTTTCATGTTGTTTGTGTGTGTTGGAATAGTGGATTATTGGCTAGTGCTGAACTCATATAAGATATATATTCATGATTTATCCAATGTATCATAGTTTTACCAATATTTTTATGACAATTCTAATGTATTTTAATTGTGTGAGATGGATATTGATGATGGTACGACCTTCAATGAATGGCCTGTTGAGATTATGGACTATTAGGAGAAGGTATTATATAAGACTTTTGATATTTTGGTTTGTATCCTTCGTAATAATGGTAACATGGAGGATATCAATTGATAGTGGTATTCATAGATTTATACTTGATATCATGAGTTTTTTATTCTTTTATTTTTCTAATTTCTATTAATATTATGTGGTTGACCTAATCCTATTTGATGTTTTTATTGATCATCCTTGATGGTGTTTTGTAGTTATGTTATTTGTTCTTTCAAATTTTCGTTCTGTTATTGATATTTAGAGATCCTTGAGAGGAATATCATAGGTTTCTTTAACACATTTCTCTTCTTTTAGTTTTCTTTAAATTCTCATAGATTATAATTATTTTATGGATATATGATTTAGGGTTCCATATTTCAAAAACCCGTTTTGTTTTCATGAATATTAGAGATGTAGAGTGGGTGATAAAATAGTTTTTAAATTATTAATGTATATGTTTTTAAATTTAGTTTCTTAACTAAACATGTTTTTGTTTAACTAATCATTCATTTGGTTGTTTATCCTTAGGGCCTGTCATTTGTTTTTGAGGTCAGTATTTTGTTTGTACAGATTCTTGACCTTCCAAATGGTCAATTTATTATTAATATAGTCAGTCCATATTTTTTTCATGTGGTTGATATTTTTTCATTTTGTTAATATTTTGTTCATTTGTCATATTCATTGTTCACATGGAAAATCCTTCATATGGTATAATGTTTCTTCATGTGGTTGGTCAATCCTTCATGTGGTCAATAGTTTGTTTGTGATGTGATACTCAAAATAAATTGTTTACATATTTTTCTTGATCTATGTGGTCACTTTTAAAAGTTGATCTTCATGGCTGGTCATCCCCTTAAGAAGAAAGATTGTAGTTTTCCCGAAAGGATGAAAACCCTATTTTAATGAAAAATAATGAAATAATTAAGTGAAAAGGGTGATTTAAAACCCAAATCAAAAAAATAATTTATATCATTTAATTCATTTATATTAAGGGATTTAAATTATTCATATATTGGGTAATTGAATGTAATTAAATATTTACCTATATAATAATGAATTTAAAAGGGTTATAAGATGGGTCTTTAGAAATACCTGAGAGAGGCGTATATATTTCTTTAAAAATGAGAGATATTACCCTAATTCATTCATCATTCTTTATCAGTGGTTAGGATGATCCAAAACCTTTTAAAGTTTTGTTTACAACCCTTTTATCAACCTAATATTCTTCCATTGAGTTTCTAACCTTTGAACATGACCTTATATCTAATTTTATTGTGAATCAAAAATATGACCATTTCAGGGGGAATGAGATTTTATTAATTTTGAGAAAAATAGTGGTTAAATAAATATTTAGATTAATTTCTTTAAGATTATATGATTAACCATGATAATATAATAATCTGACATTCTTAAAAAATTAGAAACATGTTATCGCATTCCCTAATATTATTTTTTTATCAACATAATTAAAGGAATATGATAATGATGGAATTACATATGGTGGAATATTTTTAATATAAAATTTTTATTATTTAATAATCTATAAATAACATGAAGTTAATATTATATTTTATATGATAAAAAATTAATTAATTGAAATATGATAATTATCATAGGTTTTGATTAATTAATATATCATGATATGGGATTTGAAAACAAATTGTAATCAAATGTGTTTTTGTGTCATTATTGATATTGATTGTTTATATTTATTAGATAATGTGATATCTATGTTTTTATGTTGTTTTGTTATTATTTAAAATAGGTTAATTTCTTGAAATGGATAAAAAACAAATATATATTAATATTAAGTGATTAATGGAAGATTTGGGATAAAATAATTACCACCCATAATAGAACATGATTGAATAATAGAGATTTGAAAAAATCTTGTGATTGTTTTTTCCAAGATATTATTATCTACCACATATAGGATTCAAGGTGTTGATATAATATTACTAATAACCATTTAATAAAAGATTAGAGTTAAGGTTATTGTTTTCTATATACATTTTTCCATGTCTATGTGAGACCATTCTTTTTTACACGAGTCACAATTTCCTTGATTTCGTGGCCATATTTGCCTCTACTATATTAGTAAAATTCCTTTTACATGTATGAATTATATTTCATGTGATTCATTCTAAAACTTTTTTTTGGTAAAATTTGATCAGAATGGGCTGGAGGCTCATGGAGTTTCATTAACGGTTGATACCAGTGCTGATTGGATGGATTATTCTATAGAAAAAATGTGTGGGATTGACGTAAAGGTTGTCTAGATGTGGTAAAAGTGGGGATTTATCATCAACTTATATTACTTATTTATTATTTTAAATGGTTTGTTATCCAAATCGTAAAATTTAGATTCCAATTTTTATGTATGGTTGAAAACTATTCGTGGACAGTGCATCATTTTTGTGGTAGCTTAGGATGAAGTCCACAAGTACTCAGATAATTGGGAAATGATAAATTAATTAACCAAGGAATTGTGATTTTTAATGTCATAAATAATGATGACATAAATGAGAAAATAAGTGATAAATATTATTTTTCTGAAGACGCGTGGATTAAAATATTAAATTTTATTCATAGAAATTAATAAAAAATAATTCTAATTAATTATCAACAAATTAATATGGAACATTGATGCTATTATGCATGTTTTACATCTATACATTTGTGGTGCTATTTAGTTGTCCTATGTAATAGTAGTGGATTAGAAGTCTAAGGCTAGGTAATTTCCATTCATATGGTTCTATGAGATATAATCAATATTTTTTCTATTTCATATGTTTCATCACACACATCAATAGTGAAATTGACCCCCACATGTTTTGGGTGGTGTTTTATCCAACATCTAGGATGGTGATGTAATGGATGGATAACTCCCCCTCTCCTGTAATCTCTTATTGGATTAATTATTATTTGGTGTATCCCAAGATATAGTGAATTATGGTATAGGTTTTGTTCCTATATAAGTTTTAACATCCCAAGATTTTTATGAAATGTATTCTGAAATTATGTTTTTTCTTTGATTGTTTTTATTGAATGAAATAGCAAGTTTTGATGACCCGTGAAATAATATTAAAATATTATATGATTCTTATAAACTAGACAATAAATTGATGGGAATGAATATGAATAACTTATTTATTATATAAATATAAATTTCCAACTAAATATTAATTAATTGGTATGTTATAATAAAAATGATCACATAAGTTTTAGTAAGGCAATTTATTCCTGAAAAATATGTTTTCTTCAAAAATATGTTTTCCTTCCATTGATGAGTGAATATTAATTTATATATGTTATAGAAAATTTTATAAAAAAATTAATTAAATTTATGAATTCATAATACTAAAATTATGTTAATGTTATTTCTTGTTAATTTTCTAGAAAAAAGTATTTTTCAAGAAATATTGAAAACACTGATTTTTATTGAAAATTATATTTTCCTTTTAAATATTTACAAGGTAAAATTATTTATAGAATTAGTCTTAAATTTTTATTGGTTAATTTTTATTTAAAATAATACAATTTTGATTATTTAAAAGTATTTTTCACGTAAATTTATCATAAAAACCATTTATTTTTTAAAACAATATTTTCGCAAAAAAAAAATTGTGTCATTTGATTTGTTTTATTTTACATTTAATTTTAAAACGTCTCTATTTAAAATTTTTAAAAATTTATACCATATTTTCAATCATTGGGTTGAAATTTATTAAATAGTTCTCTTATGTTGGGCCAATATGAAAACTAATCGTTATAATTTTTGTTACCACGGTAAAGGGTAATTTTGGTATTTTGTGAAACAAATATAATGATAAAGACTGTAAAATGATCCTAACACTTTCCCAAATCTTATTTTGTGAATTAAATGAGTCCCTTAAGACATAATTATAAAAATTTAGTTGTTTAATAGAAATTATTCCTTGAAAATTACTTATATATTATTTAAATCAAAGAATGTCCCAAAATGACACTTTCTTCGTCTTAAATATATCTTATTTGTCCACATAGGACAAAATATAGCTTATGAATGAATATAAGTTTCAATTTTTAACTTGATAAACTTATTTTTATTATATGATATTATTTATGACATTTGGGATCACTTGTATAAGATTATGATGTTTATAATATTTTATATAACAAAAAGTCAAGGATATCTCATTCATGTATTAAATTCTATAAAATGTTTAACATAGAGTTATCAAGAAGATATGTTAAACTATAAATATTATTATTAAATATAAAATATTTTTCTACATCATGGTGTTTTATATTTATATTTTAGGGATGACATAAAAACCATAAATAATTACACAATGATGATGAAGTAATTATTCAATTATTAAAACAACAAAATAAATGATCTTAAAAGTATTAAAATAAATATAATTTTAATTAATTAAGGTTCTCCATAAAAATTATATATTATTTTCAAATATTATTGGTGTATTAAATTATTTGTTTCAAATTTATCATGTTGTTTCTATTTTCAAAATGTCCTGGTAATTAACAGTGTTAAAATGAATTCTAATGATATTTAATCAAAATACAATTTTATTAAATTTTAAAAAAAATAAAAAAACAAATATTTAAAAATAATATTATATTATGATATGGTATAAAATGAAATAAATTTTTTCTTTTGTGATCAAATTTAATCTTTATAATTAATACTTATAAACTTTTAAAATTTGAAAGTTGATATTGTAGTTAAAATTAAAATCAGTTAACCAATGGTTAATCAAAAGGATAAAAATTAAAATAACACAAAAAATTTTAAAATTATATTTTTTGATTATTTTAATACTTTATAATATCATATCTTCTAATACATATTTGGTAATATTTATATTGAAATTGAATTTATTATAATTTAATCTTTTAATAAATTATAAAATACCCCTCACCTAAATTATAAAATGTCACTTCCACCCTCACATCTTCAAGTCACATTGCTTATTATAGCTAAAAAATACCCTTTAAATTTATCTTATTTATTTTTTATACATGTTCTATAGTTTCTGGTATTCTCAAAATTCCAACCCTGGAGCCTTTTAGAGGAATTCCAAAGGAGGCATTTCAAAGAATATGTAATCACTATAACTAATCACTTTCATTTTCTACTCTTCCTTACTAACTCTAAATCCTTGATGATTAATATAAAATAATTAATTAAGTATATAAAATATTATTAAACGTTAATATTTTTATGAGAACACATTTTTACCCCCTTCCCATTAAACAATAATTGAAAGTATTTCTCATGCATATGTATGTCTTATTGTCTCCACGTATTAATACAATTCATTTTTCTTCACCATATTATATAAATGGGTATTAAGATTGAATTAGGGATTTTATATTATATTTATAATATAATTAAACTTGTGTAATTTTAATATTATGTCTTCGTTATCGTCATCTAACATTTTGAAAAATGATAACCCCACTCGTGTGTACATATGGACTATCATCTCCATGAAATGATGTGATTCATTTTCACTTACAATTCACATAGGTGGTAATATGGATTTGTTTTTTTTTTGAAAATATATTATATATATAACATGATAATTATTCTATAAATATTTATTATTATATACCCTTCTTTAATTCTATTATATGAAAAATGGAAATAATGTGCATTCATATGCACGACCTACCATCTCCATGAATAATGTAATACATTTTTTCTATCTATAGTTTTTATGAATGATTATAAATATGTAAATATTTAATATATTTTATTTTTAAAAAATTATTTATTATATGGAAATTATATTACCATGATCAAATTATAAGGTTTTGTTCTATAAAACTGAAATATACTTGGATAATGAAGAAATTATCAGCTAGAATACTGATTTTAATAATAATTTATTAATAAATGGGTGATAAAATGTTATATAAAATAATAAATGATATGATAAATATATCTATATGATTATTTAATAAATCTATAATAAATCCATATCTATTATATAAGAGGATTCAATGTGAAAAAAAAAATCAAGACTTGAGGTAAGGGAATTCCTACCAAAATATCCATTCATTGAGTAAAATTAATATTTCATTTATTATATAATTATAATATTATGTTTGGAATTAATTTTAATAATTTTAGGTTTTATTTACTCTTTTTAATGTCTATTTACATTTAATACACATAATCTATTCAATTTATTAATGCTCACTTCAATGATATGATATTTATAAAGGTTTATTTCACAATCTCATCATTATTCGAGATTATTTCTACTTAATAATCCACTAGAGAATATTTTGATTCCATGTACAGTTTTTCTAAAAAAAGTTTTTTTTTACTATTATACTGTGAATTTTAGATGTCATTTTTCTCATTTTTTAAATTTTTACAAATTTTTTTTGGAAAGAATAGTTTTTCATTTTCAATATAAAAATCATTCTGAATTACGTGAAAAAAATATTAAATGAACATATTTTTAAATTAAAGGGAATGAGTGGATTTTCTTCATTTTATAATTCTATAATTTAATGAATATTACTTTATAATCATACATTGTTATTTACAAATAAAGTTTTTTCCCTTTGTAATTATGTGACTTCTTAGAAAAAATGTTTTCAGAATTGAAAGGATATCATCCTCAAGAATTATTTCAAATTATATTTCCAAACATTTTTCAATATAAGAAAATATTATTTGATGATAATTATGTTTTAAAGGGTTAGGATCTTTGTATTCCTTTCTTATTCATTCCTTGAATGGTTTATTTTATTATTTCAGGATATTGGTGAATTTGGTTTCTTTTCATTGAGTTATGTTATGATGAACTGTTTTTGAAACCGATTTAATTTTATAGGTTTTGATATGATGAGTGATTTATATTATTGTGGAACACAAATGTTTGATTTTTATTATGTGATCATTGGTACCTTTATATCCCTCCAATGAATTGGGTAATGATTTATATATTATGAGATAGATAGTACAAGAATGTGGAGTGGACATGGTTTAGTAATAGACTTTTTTCACCAGGATAGTCTTGGAAGTGAACCTTGAATACTATGATGGTTTTGGGAGTGAACCCGATACACTATGATAGTCTTGGAAAAGATAATTTACTACTGATGAAGTTATTTTCTATTCTTGTGTGTTTTCCAAAATTCCATGTTTTATTCCAATGTAGTTCTCTCATGGCTCAAGCTCCTTTATTATTTATGTCTTATGAACTAACAATATTTATTACATGACTCAAGATTATGATATATGTTTTTGACAGTATGATTTTAAAATGTTATATTCATATTTTTATATCCTTATGCTTATGTTTTTCATGATATATTCCTCATATACCCATACTGAGCATCCGAGTTAACTCATTTCTTATGATTCTTTTCCCCATGATGTGAAGAAATATTTTAGTATGTATATTTGGTTGATTACTAAGAGAAAAGAGATATATGAGATATGCTGGAGATATTTATTAAAATAATAAGAATTCATATCTAACCTCTAAATTCTATAAACCCTTATATTTATTATGTGGATTATATTTTTTATTCATGTTAAAGTATGTAATATCTTTGTATGAAAATCTTGTGTCATTATAGTTGGTATCAGAGTAAGGTTTATAAAACCTTTGGATGTTAGGGATTTAATTTTTTTAAAAAACCATGGGCATATGACTAAATATAGGATAAAATTATTAATAATTTATATTTATCATTAATGGAAAAGGTGTAACATAATGTGACAATTCCAAAAAATAAGGTACCATGGTTTGTACTTCCTCTCTCATGATTATGTGGTTTACCCACTCTGAATTTTGTTTCTCACAATATAAATTTTTGTTCTGGCCAATGGATGTATCCCAAAGGAACTATATTATTACAAAAATTGAAGGGAAATGATACAATTTTCCTCCTATGAAACTGAATATTTTGGGATAAGGAATGAAAAATAATCTTGCTATTCTCAAAAAAAATCTCAATATATGAATAGTGTTGGACCAACAAATGAATAAAGGAGGGAATGAAATTTTCTTGAGTCCTCCATGAGGAAGCTTCCATATTATTTCGGTGGGCCTTTTGATCCATTAGTGGTTGATAAATGTACTAGTACCATTGAAAAGATATTTTTGTTTCTCTAATGTTCAGAAAATGAGAAACTTATTTTGGTTATCTATTATTTGGAAGGTAAAGCTGATAAATGGAGAAATATTATCAAGAATATGAGGAAATTGGATGAAATTCACTATATGTAATTGAATGATTTAAATAAAATAATTTACAATAGGTTCATTACTTTAATTATCCATACAAGAATTAAGAATAAATTCACTGACCTAAAGAAAAAATTACTATGAATCTGTTGGAACCAACGAAGAACATTTTACCAGACTTTCAAGGTACGCTTCTGAAATTATCATCTAACCTGAATGTAAGTTTGATTAAGTCTTCAATGGCTTAAAAATAATTCTTAAAAGGATTTTATTTATAAGGTACTTCATTAGCTATGAATAAATATTTTTATTTTCCATCAAAGTGTAAATAGTGGTTGGAGTTATGTATCAATCTCATGGTTTTGATAATAAAAAAAAAGACAGAGTATAAAGGAAAATATAAAAACCTTGGATAAAAGAATATAGTATTTATTTTATTATAGAATTGTGTAAATAAACATGTATTAAATTTTCATAATGGGACTAGTAAATGACTTAAATATGGGGAGAATTTTCTTTTGGAAGTTGATTATGGATGTGATGGAAAAAATATAGCTAATGATGAAAATAGAGAGAAGGATTCACTAAATGCACACCACATAAATAAATTCTTCACGTGTAAGGAAACTATAATTTTTTTTAATCATTACTCAAATACAAGGGTTAGATATGATGATTGATTTTAGTATCCTCTTAAATCCAAATAAAAATGAAAATCTCATGTATTCAGTATTAGAGATGTGGAGTATGAAAATATAGTAGTGGAATGATTGAGTGTTTATGTATTTTAATATAAGAATAATGTATTATAATTATCTTCATTGTATTACATAATAATGAAAAATCTATGGATTGGCCCACTGTAGTTTTTTCTTATGTATTTTTAAGAATATGTTGAATATTACTAGTAACCTTGAAAAGTTATTGAGGGGTGTATTTGGAGAACACATGATTAAAGGATTGGTAACCCTTAACATGTGCATGATTTTAGGTTTATGAGACAAATATATGTTTGAATGTGATAAAATAAATGGTATAGTATTTATGACCTTAGATCAGATTAGTAATATGATGAAAATGGGGTTTATGATATCCTGGATTTAGTTTATAAATTTTTTGGATTTTTAGTATGTGGAATGTTTTTATTTCTTAAATCATTATTGCTTACTCTAAGGTTTTAATGTAATGGAGGTTATTATCATGTTTCAAGAGAATACATGATAATGGTCTTCACATGTTTTTTTTGTGGAAATTAAAAGCTACATCAATATTTTTGGGGGGTAAATGAAAGTTCACCTTTGGAATTTAGTGTCCGTATTTTGAAAGATAGCTATTTTAATCTATTTTATAGTTCATAAGGGTAACCATTTATGAAAATTTTTCAAATTATATTTTGGATGAGGCTTTATAGATTAATATTTTACTTCACCATATGAATATTTATGCAAATTGGATAGTCTGTGATAACCATTTTTCTATAATGATAACTACAGATAGGAAGAATAATTTATAATCCTATTATGGACCTTACAATACATTAGTTATTCCGGATTTACAATTTCATCCTCATTTGATGGAGTATGTGATGAAGCATAGATTGATCAAGGAACAAAAAAAGAGTGATATTGTACATAGAAAATTAAATCAAGTAATTATATCTTCTAAAAGTATTTTGAAATAAAAATTTATCATATAATCATTATTCTTATGATATGAATGACATTTTTCATTCTTATTTGGTTAAAATAAATTAAATCCGGGCATAAAACAAGCCACTATAGCTATGAACATAAGAATAGATGTTGATATTATAACACCTCATATATTTTTAAAGTAAAAACATTGTATAATGATTTCTAAATGTCATCTAATTTTGTGTTTTTTGATCTGTTAAATATTTTTATGGGGTCTCATGGATCATTTTTAGGATTTGGACCTTACATTGGGCTGGAAATTGGTTATAGGTCTCTATTAATGCCATAATGGGTAATGATTACACTATAGTGAGGGTTGATCATGGGACCATCATTTCATAGTATGAGAATGTTTTTCTATGATATATTCCTTCATAGGAATAAATTCATTGGTTTTAAGGGTTGTGTGATATTAGTTTCAAGTTATGCGGGATTAATTTTCTATAGGGGTTTTGGCTCACACATTAACAGTAGAGGGTTATGTCATGATGAGGTTGTATAAAATTCACTCTTGATAAAAGTTAATATAAAAAAACTCCTTAGCTGATGGATTATTCCATGGTGAGATCCATGTGTTATTAATAATCTTACATAGTAGGATGGTCACTATGTGAACCCTTTTGTTGTGTTGTAAAGGCCTGGAGTTTTGGTTTTGTGGGTCTACACAGGAGAGAGGGGTTTTACCATGATTAGAGGGTCCACACCATGAGGGTGACCCTATAGGGTCATTATGTTGTGACCATTATGGTCATACTGTAATTCACGACCTAAACATTTTTTTAAAAATTAATTAATTAAATTTTTTTAATGCGGAAAAGTAAATAAAAGTTATTCTCTTCAATTGTCTCAATGAATGTTTGTGTTTTTATCCTTACTTTAATAATCAATTGTGATCACCTTCATTCCTCATTAGTTTCATGTGTAGTTCATTCTGTTGGATCACCTCCAATGTTTCTACCACTCCTCTTTTGTAACCGCTTCATTTCTCTCACAGTTTTATAAACATACACTAGTTATTTCCATTTATAACAATTTTTATGTAATTTCTATGATTTATTGATTATATTACTTTAGTAATAATTTAACCACTAATATTAAATTTCAATATTAATAAAATAATGTGATAGGTGGTCTCTATGATATTCCAAAACTATATATTTGTTTTTTTGTGGGATTATGATGCTTGGTCATAGTGACATATTTCTCACTTAAACTAAAAATTTATTAAATGGGTATTTCTATTTTTTCATGTTAGATTAACCTTATCTAGGACATAAATGATCTATTAATAAATTATAAGCTTTTACCTTATCTTCCCTGTGTGGTGAGACATACTTAAATGGAATAGAAAATATGGGAGGAAACTCAAGGGGTACTATTAATGGAATTTGTAACCATATGATATGAATGTAGAATCATAGAATGATCCCATTATTTAGAATTTATTCCAAGTGTGATATAATCATGATAGCTCTATGGAGGTGTGTTTTTGTATCTTGAGTTTCATTATTGGGTGACCAATTTATTAATACTCATACATGTGTTTAGTTTATGCGGGTTTAAACCCTTGAAAATTATAATTCTAATCCTATAAATTGATTTGATTTATAATTTTTAGTAAATCATGAAAGTATATAACTATGATATTTTTAAATTATTTAATTTTATTAATATATCAAATATAATAGTGAATATTTGATAAATATTTTAAAGTGTTTATGTGTTTGGTGGTTATCCGACATATAGGGAGTGATAATGTAAGATGGTATTTGGGGTGGGTGCTTATCTGACCAATTGAGAGTGATGATGTGAGATGATATTGGGGGTGGGTACTAATCTAATCTATGTGTTGTGAAGATTTGAGATGATACATTGTGATGGTTCTTATCTGACTTGTGGGGAGTGATAATGTTAGATGATAACTGGGGCTAGTGCTTATCTAACCTGTGGGGAGTGATGATGTGTGGCGATACATAGGGAGATAACTTGTTGGACCTATGAGGAGTGAGGATATTATATGATACCCTATGATAATTCTTATCAAACCTATGATGAATAATGATGTGATATGTCATTAAAGATATGAGATGGTATGTGGGGATGGTGTTTAACCAACATGTGGGGAGTGATGTTGTGAGATGATACATGGGGTCAAAAATGATCTGACCATTGGGGAGTGATGAGGAAATATGTTATCTTGGGTGGGTGCATATCTCACCCCTAGGGATTGATGATTTGTGATGGTACACATGGGGAACACTTATCTCACATATAGGGATTTATAGTTATATGTTATGGTATCCATGGAAGAGGCTTATCCAACACTTAGTATTGTTATATAACATGTTTAAAGACTCCATGACACCGGCTGAAGAAGGTATGGTCAATCTTGGGTATCACTATGTAACCCAATGATTGATAGTGATTTATTTTATTCACTTTTATTTATTTATTATGGCACATTAGTATGCACACTGTCTAGACTGGATATATTACAGGACACTATTATTGGTGGCCTATTAAGTTATACTCACACTCTACGTAGGAATCATAGATACTTGAGTAGAAAATATGTTTATAAGCTATGATAAGGTAAAGTGTGTTTTGATTTATGGTAGATAGACTAAGCTAAGTCATAGTTGGTAAATGAGGACTAGGAAAAGAATCAGGACAAGTTTTATAACTATCTGTAGTTTTGTTTAAATTTTGATTATTTCAAGAACTATTGTATATGACATACCTTTGTAAGTCCTAGGTATGTATATATGACTTGTTAGGAATTTTCAGTTTTATATATTTTTATATCATGTTATGTGACCATTACTTGTTTTACCATTTTTTTGTGGAACCTCTTTTTATCTCTAGTTTATGTTTTGTTGAGTGCCAATGGTATTATTTCTGCTATTATTTATTTTTACCTAATCGAGGGGGTATAATTTCTCTGTACTATTATTAGATCCCACCACTAGTTGGTTTTGTCTGGAATAAGGGGAGGCATGCCTAAGATACATAGAGATCTAGTCTAGTGATTCTAGAGTAGAAATTAACATAATAGGTTACAAAGTCAAATCAAAACCTTGTTTATTTTATTTTGTATTATTATTTAGGAAAGGAAAATATAATATAGGATGTTTTCGTACATTAGTAAAAAATTTGTGCTTGGTAGTTTCTAACCCACAAAAGTGGGAAGTCCAAATTGTCATTGATAGGGTTTTTATTCTTAGTTTTTCCTTTTATATATGGGTTACATTACAACATATAAATAACTTCTATTTTTATTTATGATTTATTAAATTTATCAATTGGGTTAGAGTGGAAAAAGGGTGTAGCTTCAAGAATTATATCAATCACATATCACTCACATGAAATATTTGTGCTTTCTTGAAATTGATTAACATACTTATCATATGGTATTGGTTAAATAAAATGTCAATATAAAATTATAAAGCATCTTACATTATAATATGTTACTGGTATTTAATTTAACTAGACCATGGTCAAGATACTGTTTTTATAAAAATGGTAATGAAATTATGTGGATCCAAGATGTATTTTATAATGAAGATGTGTTAGAGTATACGGGGTAAGGGAGAGCGCCTAATTCAAGAGAAGATTTTAATATGGAGTGTATATAGGGTAATGGGATGTTATTCATGTCACTATTTCCCATATATTTTAATACCATGAACAATGATAAAAAAGTTCTATGAAATGTGAGTTGGAATTATAGAGACATTCCACCATGACATCCTCAAGAAAATTGCTAAAAGGGTGGGGATGAGAAGGCCCCATTGATGGTTAAGACAGAACCTCATATAATTCTAACACTAAATATAGATGATAAAATATGATTGATATTGTTTTGGGTTATAATATATAGGGATAGAGGGATCCTATGAGTTACAACTTCTACATTTGAGTGGAACTGGGAGTTTTAGATGTATCACCCACCACAGTTTATGGTTGAGGGTCACCCCTAGGTTCCTTGCCTCAAGGTGGAATCGATTTACACCATTTTTTAATATATTAAGACACCACCTGAGTGGTGGGTGAAGTTAGATACTTACGTTTTATTAGGGATAAAAACATGCTGATAGGATGTCTTGGTATGAGAAGACCAGTGTGTTGGGTTATCTTGTAAGGGTTTTCAGGTCTGGTTCAATGATCATTTATTATCATCGACACTAAGGGCGGATAGGTCTTATTAATTAATGAATATCATAAATATTTGGATATTGGTTATCAAATATGTAGTTCACCTTATAGAGATTTAATGTTTTCTTTAATGCTTGCTATGGATGAGGTATCTTGGGAGAGATGCATTGAAGATGTTTCATGGTATGTGATATGGGAACAAAAGGATTTTTTCGATTGAATTATTTTTTAGTGGTCATAAAACAGACCCTCATGTCTAAGTGGAACCTACAAGAAGTTAGAGACATTGTGAAATTAGATTATATATGGGGAATAGCATTGGGTCTTCCGAAAATAAGAAGTTTCTTTATGATGGCTCATGCAAGGTCGATGGTGGACAAAGTATCCATAGTGGGGGCCTATTTATTCATTTTTATATATATGGGTCTATAGATTGTTTCCAGTGCAATAGGTATAGTCATGTACATTCTCAATGAATCCAATAACTAGGTGAGTACCAATTTTGAAATAATATGGATCACTTATAGTGATATTGGAAGAATACCTAGTAGCCAGCTTGTGGAAGGGAATCTGGTCAAACATAGGTTTTTTGAGTGAGACCATGAGTTCCATGGTAGAGTGGTAGATGGTTTTATTTAGGCCATGTGGTTTGTAGTGGAGTAATTTTTTCCTAAGGGAAGGTGAAACATTATTATAAGGGATGTAGTTATTAGGGGATTTAAGAATGAACGTAGGGTTGAGGTTTGTGTCAGTTTATGAAATTGAGCACACTTCAAATAATCATGAATTTGATCCTTATATGGTTTTGGGAATGGATTTTTGTACCTTAAAACATAGAATATACTTTATTTGATATATGAATTTCACATTCTTTCATATGTTCTAGGTTTATTAATGTCATTGGTATAGCCATAGAGTACATGTATGTGGTGACCTCGATTGATACACCTTTAGGTTCATTTCAGATAGTATTCATAGGTGTCAGGAGTGTACCAGTGTGATTGATAGTTATAAATTTATTTTGAATTTGTTCATGTTAGAGATGATCTGTTTTTATGTAATATTTCTAATAGATTATTTGATTAGGAATAGATCCCATGTTGACTATTATCAGTGATGCGTATCATTCACATATTTTGAGTGTGTAAATTTTTCCTATGTTAGGGAATGGGATATGAAGTCACGTTAAGTGGTACATATCCTTTATTAGTAAGGTGGGATCATGACTATGATTTCTATTCTCATACAATATGATTATGTGACATGTTGGGAAGCCTATCTTCCCATAGTTGATGATGCCCAAGATGTATTTTCTAAATATTTCTCTAAATTTCCACCCATGTGTGAGGTTATGTTTCTTATTGTTCTTATAATAGTAATGGATCCCATATCCATTTCTCCATATAAGATATCTCATATATATAATAAATAGATAAGGGCTCATCTAGAGTATTAAGAAGATAATGGTTTTATACAGTCAAGTACATCCCCTTAAAGGGGCTCCTTTCTTTTTCTCTAAGAAGGTGGATGGTTCTTTGAGATTGTCTGTGGATTATCAGAATCCAAACTAGTTGGTGGTCAAGAATCTATATCCTATTTTATAAAATGATGATTTATTTGACCACATAAGTGACAGTAGAGTGTTCCCTAAGATTGATCTCAAATCAAGCTATCATCAGTTGAGAGTGATGTCTTGTATCATACCTTGAACTATGTTCTAGATAAGATATGACATATATTAGTTCCTTGTGATGTTTTTCAGGTTGATGAAGGCATCATTAGTGTTTATTGGCCAGATAAATAGGTTTTTCCATCCTTATTTGGATTCTTTTTCATACAATTTTATTGATGATATTATCATGTAATCCCGATTAAGCGAGGATCATTCTCAGTATTTGTAAATTATTCTTTTTTCAAAATGATAAAATTAGTTATATTTCAATCTCACAACATGATAGTTTTGGATCAATCGTTTATACCACTTAAAGAACATAATATAATAAGATGGTATATTAGTAGAACATAAGAATGTTGATGTAGTGGTTTCCTAAGATTGAATCAAGAATGTTATTAATATCAAAATATTCTTGGGATTGGTTGGTTTCTAAAATATATTTCTTTATGTATTACCTTTATTAGAAGTTTTGATGATGTCTGTAATCATGGAGGAGGTGTAGTTCCTTTGGTAAGATGCTTGTGGTGGATCCTTCTAGGATCTGGAAGGGTGGTTCATGAATATGAAAATCCTAACCTTACCTAATTTGGTTATAGAGTATAGAATATATTGTGTAAAATAAAGCATTATTATTGGAAATTTTTTAATGAAAGAGTGTCATGTTGTCACATAGATGTCCAAAAAACTAACGATAATGTGTGGAACAACCAGATGCATGATCTAGAGCTAGTGGTGATAATGAATTATTTTTTATATTAGTTTCACTACCCTTTGGGAGAGATATTAATGGTATATATAAATCATATTATCTTAATGTATATTTTCTCAAAAAATGACCTAAACTGTTTAGCAATGAATGTGGGTCATGTAACTTCAGTCTTTTAGTTTCCAGGTTTATACCCCCGAGAAGGGTAACATCACAGCTAATGTACTGAGTAAAATGAATAAGGGTAAGGTGGTGGAGGAATTGAGTAGTGATTGATAGATTATATCACTCTTAGCTAATATGGGTCTCAATTTTTAGGAGTATCAGGGTAGGGTAACACCGACCTTCACAAGTCTTACTTATTCACTCCGTAAGAGGGCAGAGGTAAAACAACTATCAGATTCATATTGTCTCGGGATGAGTGAAAATATATAATTTTGTAATTCACCTCTATCCATGCCGATGAGAACCTTTATATCTGAGGTTATGTTTTAGTACCTACAAGGATTAACTAGAATCTTATAAGTTATTCACACACCCTGAGAATTCTTGTTCACCTAGGTTTAACAAAAATGTACCATGATATTTTTAGACGGTACGAGTGGCCTATAATGAAGTATATATAGGGGTTTTGCACATGGTACCCTGCCTTTATGTAGGTAAATACCGATCAAAAGTGACTAATTTTCCTTCTCCTATAACACAAGGATATTCTTAAAAATAAAAATATGTTTGATAGTGTATACGACTTGAAACACCAATCCTAAAACCATGAAATATTATTATTTAAATATGACCATTATAACCTAGCTGTTAAATTGGAAGGTATGATTAAGATTAACTGAATTATAAAATATATATAATTCTCTTAATAAATATAAATATATTGATAAGTTATTAGTAAATAAGTACTCTATTTTTAAAGAAAAATTTTTATTCTTCAAAAATAGTTTTTATTTATTTTTGTGAGAAAATATTATAAATAGTTACATGAACATTTAGAAAATGTATTGGATAAAATGAATATCATTTTTGAAATCATAATATCAAAATATAACTTTGGGTGAACTTTTTATGTTTTTTTGAACGGTTTTATTTTTCTATAAATTTTGAAAAATGTCGATTTTTATTCAAAACTATATTTTCTTTTCATGTATTTACAAAGAAAAATTATATTTTCAATTATTTTTCAAATATAATTAATAATTTTGATTAAAAAATTATAATTATGTTTTTTGTAATTAATTATATAGTTTAATTTGATATAAAAACAGTTATACATAAACGGAAACTTTTTTGAAAAAAATTATTTTTAATTCAGTTTTTTATGTTACATTAATTTCTTCCACTTTTAGGAACTGAATATTGAAAAATTGATTCCATATTAGAAATAATAAGGTCAAAATTTGGAAAATAGTTTAATTTTAAATTTAATCAAAAGGAATAGAAACCAAGGTAAATGTTTATTATCATAGTAAATATAAAAAGGGCTAATTAGGGTTCAAAGAATATAATAATGTCTCATAATCAACCTAGACAATTAATTTGTCCTATTAGATGAGGTTATTTCATAAAATTACATATTATCCAATAATATATGTAATTTTTGTTCCAATTTCCCATGATAATAAATATTGTAATATTTTAGTAAAAGATAATGTCAAAAAAATCGTTCTCTTGAATTAAATATCTCTTAAATTATTACATATGGAAAAAAAGTATAATCTCTATTCTAAAATTTTATTTAAAATATAAATTATTTTTTACCATTTAAAATAATTTTTATTCTTTAATAATGAGATAATTACCTTAAATTCTTACATAATGCTAATAAAATATATATTCAATTAAGAAAAAAATAAATTAAATTATTCTAGAAATATTAAAAGTAATGTAATTTGGACAAATTAGTGTGTCCCATGAATGTTTTAGATATTTATTACATATTAATAATTATTTTAATCTTTATATCCTAATTTTTTCTTTTTATTTATGTCATTAAATGATAAATTAAATGACTAGTGTCAAAAAAGACATTAATAAAATTTTATGGAAATAATATTTTATTGAATTATATAAAATTATAAAAAAATATATACTAGAAAAATCAGGGTAACGTATTATATAATATGTCATAAATATTTCCATTAATGAATCTATATTTACCATATAAGTAAAATTATAACCCATTAATAGTGAAAAAGTTGTTTTCAGGGTTATGGTTAAAAAAAGGTTAACTAAGAGATTAAACCAAAATATATGATTTAAAACACCACATAAACCTATTAAAGTTATATTGATTTATTTTACTAAAACCACATCCTACCTTATATATTTCCATTTTTAATCATTTTTATTGATAATTATTTTTTATAATTTAATTTTTATGAAATTACAGAAGTGCCTCTCACCCCAATTATAAAAGAGAACCTCCTTCCTTTACTTATTCAAACTTTTTTGTGACATATAGATAGACTAAAACCTAAAAAATTCATCCATAAAATTCTCGTACAAATTATAGAGGTTATTTTATTCCCAAAATATCAACTCTATGTTCCTCAAGAGATGGTATATGGTATAAAGGACATATTTTAGAGAAGAGGCAATCACCTTAACTGGTCACTTTCTTTTTAATTATTATTTACCACATATAAATATATGGTATTTATCATAAAATAATAAATTAAATATCATAAATATAATTAAATTTTATTATTACTATTACTAAATAACCATTATCCACCCCCATTCCCATCAAATCGGAAGTGAATATATCACTCATACGTATGTACGGCTTACCGTCTCCACGTATGGATACGATTCATTTTTCATTACCATATTTTAGGGATTGGTATTGTGATGGTTTTAATATTAATATATGATATTTATGATATAATTATACTTATTTCATAACAATATCATATATAACTTATTACCTTCCAATCCATTGGAAAATGATAATTTCTCTTGTGTGTATGTGTGGATTACCACCTCGACAAAGGGATGCGATTAATTTTTCATTTACAGTATACAAGGATTCTAAAAATGGTGGATTTAGTGATTATATATTATATATATACTATATTAATTATTAAATAATGGTGAATTATTATTTAAATTTATTTCATTCAATCCGTTGAAATGTTTAATATTTTGTCCTATATGTGTATGACATTTCGTCTCTATGAATGATGTGATTCATTTTTCTACCTCTAAATTTTAAGGATGAATATAAATATATTTATAATGAATATATGTGATATTTAATTAATTATTAACATTATGGATATGATTTAATCATGACCACATAATAATTATTGAAACTTCTAAATACTTATGATAAAAAAACATTTAACACCGAGAAACAATGATTTTAATAAGGAATTATTGATAAATGGATGTTAAGATGTAATAAATGGATAAAATTTGATATTATAAGTATTTATCTATTTCTGGTATAGAATTATAAAAAATTATAATATATTATACATGAGGTTAAAAGTTCATTCATATGAATTGGAAATCTAGGTAAGGGTTTATCATCTCAAAGTATCTTTTCTGGGAAATATGTTATGTCATGCACCTATATTATTTTATGAGGTATATATATTGACTATTAACATGTAGTACCATAATTATCCTTATGATCGTGACATTTAATGTTTTATTTTAACTTTTTTTCATGGGGATTAGAATTTAAATGTCACCAAAGTAGTGGGGGTTTTATGTTACAATCTCTTTGTTTATTGAGATTATTTATGACTTTGTTTCCTATGATGAAATTTCATAATATGCCTCTAAATAATATTATGAATTTTATTTTACAATGGTTATTTCTAGAGAATAAATTTACCATTTTATTTCCCTCTCTTTAATAACTAAAGATACCAAAAGAATTTTTTTTATTAAACATGACTTTATTTCTCTCATTGATCTAAAATAATTTCTCTTTCATGTCTATGTTTTCTACAAATGCTTTTAATAATATTTTTACTATTATAAAATTATTAATTAAATTCATTATTAACCATTATTTAATTCATAAAAATGGATTAAATGGAATCTTCATGTCATATTCTGAATGAGTTATTTTTTGAAATTTTACAATAATTTGAAAGGAATGTTTTCTTTTAACATATACTAGATGAACGGATGTTTTATTCATTATGAAGACTAAATACTATAAATATTTATTCATTATTTTCTAAATATATTTTCAAATAAATATATTTTCAATATATGTTTTGATTTTTCTGGTTTTTAAAATTTATTTTCAATTTGTACTTGGTATTTTCCTTAATAATGATTGAATGATATTTGAATGGTATTTATATTCATCAATGACATATAACCTTTATTCCATATGGTAAATATGGATATATGATAAGATAAATATGATTGGAATGGGAAATGAACCTAGTTTAGCAAGGTAATTTTTCCAATATGATAGTATTGTGACTTAACCATTACTACTATGATGGTTTGGGGAGTAAAATCAATCTAAAATGATAGTCTTGGAAGTGATCCATTACTATTAAAGAAAATTATTTTATATTCTTATTTTTATACCACTAAATGATGTCTTATACTAATTTTAAAATCATATGATGCATGTTCTTTGATTCTTATATGACTCATTCCTTATGAAAATTCAATATTCATTCATTAAATCAAGATTATGATCTATTATATGCAAGGTGTGAATTTATATTTTTATTCTCTTGTTCTCACACCCTTATGCTCATGTTAATCTCAAGTGATCTTTGATATCTCCTTTTTTACCCTTACTGGGCATCTGAGTGTACCATTTCTTATGATTCATTTTCTTAAACCATTGAGGAATGGTATTTATTATGATATTTCTATGAAGGGTGATAGTTATGAAGAAATAAATTGGAGATGGCATAGATATCTTATGAATCGGTTTCTTATGTATCCATGATTCCAAAGGCAATAGACACATATGATTCTATTTTATATTATTATTATTTTTAAATGAATATTCATATATTTATATGGGATATTTATGTATAAAAATAACTGGGTTTTATAATTATTACCATAGTATGGGTTAGCCATCTTTTGAAACTAAGATAGGAAAATATTATTGAGAACTATGGGTATTGGTTTAAATCTATGATAAAATCCTAATGATTTGATAATTATCATGGATAACCTTTGTTAAACCTAATGTGTCATGATTTTGACACCCAATAAATAAATTTTCATGATTAATTGCTATTAAAAAATTTTATCACACATTAATTTTTAGTTCTAGTCAATGGATGGAACTAGGAGGATTCATGTTAATGCTGAGGGACAATGGAATGATTGTCCAATTGTGAAACTAAATAAAATAGCATCTAGAATGGAAAAAATTATAATTATTCCAAATAAAATATCATGTTATTTGATTAAAAAACACAACTTGGGTGATTTTATTAACACACCTAATAATATATTGAAGGATTTTCACAATTCCTATTGAGGAATGAAGATCTAGCTTCCTACATATCGAGAATTCGGGAAAAATCACTCAAGGGAATATCTCAAAGGAACATGAATATAGTTTCATCGTAAAAATGAACGGAATGTAGCAAGTAATATTTGAGGAAAGATTAATATTTTTATGGGGTAAAATGAATCCCATCCTATTGTACCATTTATATTTTAATGTCTCATGTGTGGTGAATATGGGCATTTTCTATGCCAATTCCCTAATACAAGGGTTAAATGCTGGACTATTGAAATATATATTCTATGTAACTCATTTATGTGATAGGATTGAAGTTTTTATATATTTTTAATCAATAATAATAACAATTATATTTTTTATATAACAAACATAAAATATATAAGTACTAATTTTTGTGCTTCAGGCATAAAAAGTCATCTTTTATACTCATCATTTGAAGAAAAATATACGATTATGATGGAATTGAATAAAGGGTTAAATTATACATTAATGTAAATGTATTCAATTAATTTATTAGTATATATTGTAATGGAATTTTCTATCTCTATGAAATTTATATTGAAACAAAAAAAATTATTTTACCTTCATTTCCAATGAATTGATGGTCTTTTCACCCATCACGGATTTAAGGTTTTATGGTCATTAAATTTATCCTAATCGTGTAGTATATAAATATATATTAGTATATGGTTGTTAGGGTTTACATAAATTTTCATATTTTCACTTCCCATTGAAATTCCCTTAGTTAGATTCCAATTTCGTTGTTATTCTAAATGACCTTTTTTTCATCCCTCTTTTAATATGAAGTTTTATTAACACTTTTTATGATGTGGGTTTTCCACAATGGAATTTTGAAATTAAAAAAACATCATTACCAAGAATAAGTTTAAATTTTAAGAGAATATTTTTTGAAATTATGGAGAATGTGACACGTTGATATTTTAAATGAACTATATGTTTTATACTATATACAACACAAAACAACGAGCTCAAACGAACCATAAAATATTATTATTTAAAAATGCCTATTATAACCTAGTCATCGAATTGTTGGGTCTGAATATTATTAACCACATTATGAAATGTATATAAATTATTTGTTTAATCAAAATTTATTGATTTATTATTAGAAAATATGGAATCAATTTTTAGTAAAGACATTTTATTCTTCAAATTTTGATTTCTTAAAAAATTGATTTTATTGAATATTATGATAAAATATTATAATTAATTTATTATAATTTTTAAAATTTTATTTTATAAAAATGAATTAATTTTCTAAATAATTATTCCTTATTTATCTTAGAGTGAATTTTAGGGGTTTTTTAAATGATTGATTTTTTAATGAATAGTGAAAAATAAAGATTTTCATTCAAAACATAATTTTTGTTTTTGGAATTTACTAAGGTCATTTTTAAAAAAAATTATTTCAAAAAAATTACTTTTATTATATTATTAATAATCAAATTAAGTTCATTGTAATAAATTTTATAATTTAAGTTTGTTTGAAAACATTTCTATACTTAAAAATAATTTTTCTAAAATAGAGTTTTTTGTTGCATTTTTTGTTTTAACCTTATATAATATATTCCACTTATAGAAATTTAATATTGAAAAATGGATTCCATTTTTATAATCATGTGATCAAAAAAATTTAAGGTATTCCATTTTATTTTTTATTGTTATGAATATTAACCATAGTAAAAATTATTAATACGATAAGGGTAAACCAGGTAATAATGGTTTAAAATAAAATGATAAAGACAAAAAAATGACCTTAAAACATTAATTTATCATATCAGATGAGTTTATTTTAGATAATTACATGTAAAGTTCTAAAATATGGAAATTAGGTAACATAATACTTTGATTTTGACCTTTATAATATTTAAATAAATGATAAAGTTAAAAATGTAACATTATTGCTTTTAATGTCTACAATGTTTTGAGACATGCATAAAAATAACATATATTCAATTATAATTGGTTATTATAAGGATAAATTATTTTTTTCATGTTAATTTAATTTTAATTTTTAGTGATGAAATAATTACCTTAAAGTCTTAAGAAATGCCAATATAGTGTTTTTTCAATTATTAAATAAAATAAAATACATAATTATAAAAGTATTAAAAGTAAAATAATTTGAATGAATTTTTGTGTTAATGTTTTTTACGATAAATATATAATTTTATTAATGTGTGGATAGATTATATTTTAATCTCTTTTCTATCATGTTCTTATAAATGTGAAATTAAATGAATAGTTCCATAAATGGCATTAATGTTATTTTATAATAAGATTTCTAAAATAACTATATTTTGACAAGTGACCAGGATATAGTTTAAATAATCAACCATGGTCTATTTAGGGGCTGATTTCCCTTTTATATTATCTATCTTATCTCCTAATGAGTAAAAAAAATTGTTATCACGGTAATCCTCTAACTGTTAATAGAGGGTTAAAAAATGATAAGGATGAAAACATCAAAACACATAAACAATTATTATTGGATTAGATTATTTAGTCTCATAATAATATTATCTTTAAATTTTATCTATTTATATCCATTTTAAAATTGATAATAATTTATATTAATTTAATACTTTAGGAAATTACATTAATACCCCGCCAATAATTATAAAAGGACACTCTCTCTCCTCTTTTATTCGCACTTCAAGAACCATTTGGTTTCGATATAAACTTCAAAAATACCTTAATAACATACCTTAAAATTTTATATACGGAATATATAAGTAATAATATCAATATTATTGGACATAATGAGTAAAGTAGATGAGGTTGTCCTGAGAAGAGGTAAAGCTTTTAACTGAATGTTTTAGATTTATTTCATCTTATATATGCTTAAAATATTCATAAAAAATATAAAATAACAAAAACATTAGGTCTAATATAATATAATGTTGTTATGTTAATTTAATAAACTTTATCCATTTTCTCTTCCATCAAATGGGCAACAAAACCGTTGTTTGTGTGTATGGAGGACTGTCGCCTCGCGAATTGATGTAATTAATTTTCCATTACTAAATCTCATGAATATTAATAAATATGTATTTAATGTTTATATATTATATTAAATACATATTTAACATTCTTAAAAGATATTATATCTTATAATTTCTTAAATTTCCATCCATATAAAAGTTATGGTGTTGCTCGTGCGTACTTGTGAACTACCACCTCCATGAAGCAATGTGATTTGTTTCCCATCACCAAATAACATGAATTATATATATAATTTTATTAGAAAAATATTAAGGTATTTTTTATATAATTATAATTATGTAACCTTAAATCAATACTTATATTCTTTCCACTATGATCATTGAAAAATAAAAACATTATTCATGTATACGCATGACTTACTGTCTCCATGATTGTAACATAGGTCATTTTTCAAAATCATATCTCATGGTTAATTTTAAAATCATAATTGATAAAAAAAATTATAATTATTTCATGATTATTATTCTAGATGTTATTGAATAATTTTCTCTATTACCATTATCATCCTATCGAAGTCATTCTGAATAAACAAACCTAATATCATTAAAACGTTCAATGTGAACTTGATTGATTAAATAAATAAATAAAACAAGGTAATAAATAAAATAAAAAATAATAATCAAAATGAAAATTTTTATTATGAAAGTAAATAATTGATATATTTTTATTTTTCAGGAATAATAAGAACATATGTGTTGTTTCGGGACTAAGGTAATGGATTTTGTCTCAATTTTCTTTCATTAAGGTACATTTTCATGTTATGAAACAATTTATTTTATATGGTTTATATACTAAAATTTTACATGTTATATTATGAATCCTTCATAATTTATGGTATTTTACTTTTCAATTCAATTTATATCATCCGATGTGATTTGACATGAACGTTAACATGTGGTAAGGGGTTTCTTAACTCAATTTCCTTTCATTGGGTTATAACACTTATTCATTGATTCTATTATGTCAAGATTATGTAAGAAATTAACCTTGGTTATTTTATGTTTTATTATAAATTATATTGTTTGGATTTAATTTTTTAACAAAAAAAACAATTCATTTACTAATTCTCATTTCAATTATATGATCTTTTATGGGTTTTATCATCTCAAATTTTTTTCTGTAAAGCATATGTCATAATCACCACTTGATTACTTAATGTGGTGTATATAATATCCTTTTTATTTGATATATAATGAATACCTTTATATTAATGTTATTTAAAGATTCATTTGTTGTCATTTCTTTCATGGGGATTATTATTTAAAAGTTACAAAAGTGGTAAGGGTTTATTTCACAATCTCATCAATAATTGAGATTGTTTATTATTAACTCTCCACTAAGAAAATTAAATGATTTTTATATTTTAAAACTAATATATCTTATTTTTCTATTTTTATTTTCTAAAATTTCATGTTTTCCTTTAATTTTATACTTTTAAATACTCAAATATTGTGAGAATTTTTTAATGGAAAACAGAATTCATTTTCTATTCTATCGGGATTGTTTTTATTTCATGTACATATTTTCATTATAATATTTTAAATAATTTTTCACTATTATAAAATGACTACTTAAATAAATTTATTAAAAAATTGTACATCTTACAAAATGTTTTAAACGTAATCTTCTAATCCTTTTCTGAATAAGGATATTTTTTACTTTTTTCTAAAAATGTGAAAGGGAATTGTTTTTAACTTACATAGTATGATCAAAATTTTATATTTTCTTGGATTCTCAATGCTTCAAAGATTCCTTTACAAGTTTCCACGATTATTTTTACAGAAATTGTTTTTCTAATATTCTGGAATGTTTTAGGTTTTAAATGATTTTTCCAAAGTAAAAACTGTATTTTATCATGATTTTTAGTGATATTTTTGGATATTTATATACATAAATAACAGTAAACCTTTATTTAAATTATTGTACACTAGGTATATGATTAAATTAATACCATCATTATTATTTATTTGGAGGAATTGTGATCATTTTGACTGGGGAAATATCACCATGTTATATTCTAGTTTTCCAATAAAAATATTTGTATTTATTATGTATTAAATTTTTGTTCACACATTTAATTTTATGATTGAATTATACATAATAATTCATGGATAGTGCATGTTATAGCCCTAAATGCATTGGTAGGTCACATGAGACAAATTTAATAGGATATTTGGTTGAGGCCTTACCCATTTATCTTTGATGTCTCGTTATGAGTCATTGAAGGTATGTTTATGATGTCTTTTAGTGATGCGTCAATGGTATATTTAAAATTTTGTTTTTTAGGAATTACATAATTATTAAATAATATTTTTATCTCTATGTGATTATTTGAATAGTTATGATATCCATGGATATGTTTCAGGATCCTATGATTAGTTGTATGGAATTTTTTAATCATCATTTATTCTTATCGTATTATCCTTCAGACTCAAGATATTGATTAAATAGAATCTATTTTCAGTTATTAATAATTCCATATTTATTATTTATTATTTATTCTATGACAAATTCTATTGTACATAACACTTAAAGAGCATCTATGATCACCCTTATTTGGATTCCTTTTCCCATGATGTTAGAAAATGTACTATGAATGATATAAAAAGATATTCTAGAGGGAATAATGATTTTCTCAAATAAAATCATATATTTTATTTTATATTTTCATATATAATGTGAAATTATTTTTTGGATATTTGTTTCAATGAATAATAAACTATTCAGTCCATTGGGATGTGATCTCTTTTATCTTATGATAATTAAATAATGTGACCATCGAATCTAGACTAATAGGGTTGGGGTCACTACAGGTAAATCCCCCACTACCTGATGTTCCACATCATAAATTAAGTTATGGTGAAAATTAATCTTAAAAGGGACTCATGGATGTTTATATCATGTTTTTTTTGTCAATAAGATGTTTCTAAGGTTAAAGTGACGTAATAAAGGAGTGAGATTGTCTCTTTCATACACCATTATAACCCAGTTACTCTTGTTTTAAAGAAAAATATGAAAGGAATGGTATTAAAATATTGTTTCAGTATCTTTTGGGTAAGGTTGTCCATGTTTATAATAACTTGAAGAATGTTTAATCTTATGTTATTATGGTGAGAAAGAACATAGATAAGGATAAAATACCAATAGAAATTGTAACACCAAATACACCTTCAAAAATACTTCTAAGAGACCAATGATAATGAGGGAGAGTATCAAATAGTATGTTATTTTATTCACATGATGTGATATAGTATACTAAAAATCTGAATTTAAATTAATTTAATAATAATCATGAATATTTTTATATTCCAATAATATTAAACATTTTACGGGATATTTATTTTTTACTTCTATGTATTTTATACAATATGTGAATTACATATTTTTTTCAAAATATAGGAATTAATGAAGTTTAGAATCATTACAATGAGTAAGTTATGTTATCCTAGAAACTACAAAAAGGTTATTACTATATTATCAGTGAGAAGAACAAAACTTACATTTTTTCATGTCAATTGATTCTATTTACTGTTTTATTGAGTTTTTTTGAAAAAAAATCTCATGTGTCCATTATAGTCACTAAGAAATTATTTTATATTCAAATTAATTTTGTTATGGTGTTTCATAATCAATTAATAGTTAATTTATACTTGAATCATCAAAAATAAATTATGAATTTTAAATGTAAGGCTCAATAATTCATATTTTTGTAAACCTAAAACTTCATCAATTATAAGAAGAATCCCATATTGATTAGTTACAAAGAAGGATGGTTATGAATCATTTAATATAATGCTCTTAGGTATTTGATATGATTTATTATAAGGTATAATTATAAATTCACCTTATGTGTAAATGGTGAAAAGGAAAAAAATATTATTGACCTAGTTCAAAAAGAAACATTTGAACTTTTTTAATTATAAGATAAGAGTAAATTAATATACTTCATGATATTCCTTTTTGAAATTTAAGGGATGTAAAAATAGATTAATGTGCTTGGTTAGAAGATATATATTGATTATTACCAGTGATCAAAAGAATGTATTAACTAATAATTCATCTATCATTAAAATGATGAGTGGATTTATTCTTGAACTTGTATTTCCTTACAAACATCATAACCATGATTTTATAAAAGGACGATCGATGATGATTCTTATAAGAATTTTTTTATCCCCAAAATGTAGAGTGGAGTAATTTATAAACTCACATTTCCTTATGCACATCATATCCATGATGTTAGTAAAAGGATGATCAATGATGAGTCTTATTTGTCTTACAAGTCTCCCATTTTCCCTTTTGAGGCATGCTTCACCAAATAGTAGTGTTATTCCTTAACCATATACCAATTATATTGAAAAATGGATATAATATATGTTAAAATTTGGAAAAAATCCATTATATGATAGTTCATATGTTTATTTGTAAATTGTTTGTTATGGATAAGTCAAGAAACAATCTTTCATCAAGAAAAACAAAAATTACATCTCAATTAATTATCCCAAAGGATTATAAGTATATTAGATAAATACTTAATATAATAAAATTAGAGTTATGTAAAAGTGTATATTTATAGTAAAGGGTTAAAATATCAATTAGAAAAAGTAGGAGAAATATTGTCTTAGATGAATTAAATGGTTGAGATGAATGGGGATTCAGGATAGGAACAAGTTCGACAAGGGTTCCAGGAAAAGGACTGTTCTAAAGAAAAATATTATGTGATAAAGCTAAATCCATAGTGGTGGTTTTATATTCACCGTGAAAAGTGACATATTATTTCACAAGAATAATGAAACTCATAGAATTAATTAAATTGAAATAATCTAAAATGGTAAGTGAATTTGAATTTATAAAAAATGGTTACAAATACTAAAATTCAGTTATTTATTTTTTTCAAATTCACCAATTAACGTGAATCCCTTAGTGGGTGTTCAATAGAAACTATAAATTGGTGGTACAGTCATGGTATCAATAAGGCTTGACTAGTTATACCATTTCATCATTTTTAAATCCATTAGAAAACTTATTTTCATATAAAATTTTGATGATCATTATATTGGACATTGTATTTAAATATCACCTTTACTCAAGGAAACCTTATAGAAGACATATAAATGATGAAAATAGAAAAGGGTGATGACACCATAGATTCCAATAAAAAATTAAAATTTTAGAAATCCATTTATTGATTATTTAAATAATTATGATTGTAGAATATTCATTTGTAAAATAAGTAGGTCGTGTTTCTATAAGTGGTTAGTGATAGTGCTATAGTTTTTCCATATAGATAAGTTTGATAAAATTTGGAAATATGATAATTAGTATTATAATTAGTTAAACTACCTTGAAAGAAACCCTACAAAGATTACCATAAAGTACTGGCCCATGTTCATGGGATAAATATATTTTGAGGTTTAATTAAGGGAATTTAAAACTAAGTCAATGTATAAATACTGACAATGTATTGAAATATACAAGTTGGAACAATTTTAGAGAGAATTATTTTCAATTCCACATGGAATATATCACTCCAAGAAGAAATGTATAATACATGGTAGGATATTATAACAGTGAGTAAAAATCCATACACCTCAGTAAGGGATTTATAAAATATTTCATGTTATTTACTAGATATGATATTTATAACACATACATCACAGTAGGAAAATATCAGATAAATATATAATAACTGTATGAGAAATATTCCAATATATCTAATAATACTTGACAAAGCACAGGGATATATTTATCATATATGGAGGGAAAAGAATACTAGTTATCAAGGGAAAAACTAGTGTTACTACAAAATAATTTTATATTTTATCATAGTTAGGAAAACTAAATGAGAAAGAGAAGATCATTAATTCTAGTGGTAGTCATATCTATAAATATATAGTCATTTCTGACTTGTAACACCCAATATAGACCCATTTGATTTGAAAGGACCAATGTTCCACTGACCTTAGGTGATTTCCACAAGACACCACTATTTGGAAATAAATTTCATGGTCTTGACAAAACCATGTGGGATTGTTTCCATTATACTATAACCTACAAACTCAAAAGAATAAAATAAATATGATGCAGGATTTAAAAATGAACAAACATACACTGAAATTTTAAACTGAAACATAATCATAGTTGCAATAGTAAAATAGAAACCACAAGTTTATATTATTAAATTACAAAAAGACACTAAAATAATCCAAGGCACTAATGTATCACCAAAACTAACTCCACTACATGACATATCCAAGATCCAACTCCCAAAAATCAAGATCTAGCACCAAGGTTATTGGTTAGTAATCTATGAGACCTTCCCATTACCTATATCATGGTAATCAATGTCCACATATATACTAGGATTCATATATTGGGTTGAATATATCGGCTCAATAGAAAATCCATAACACATTCCACACATTCCAGTAGAACCAGAATAATTAGTAAAATTTTAACATAAAATAGTAGAAATAATTATAAAACAACTTTGAAAGATAAATATATACATAAATCGTGAATTTAACTCAGACTATGATGGTTACCCATGACATTTATGCATATGTACAAGAAAATACCCAACCAATGGGATATTATCCCATATTTCAGCTGAAAATATTAACTCATAAGAAAAACTTGTTCCTCTATACCATATCCATAAATTGGTGGTGTAATCCTAATATCCCACAAATTATTACAATGTCCATATATGAATCCAATAATTACCTAATATTCATATGAACATGTCGTTCTAAGTTATAACACCAAAGATCCTTCTTTGAAAATAGTTTCTCTATTAATAATTTCATCAAACATGTCATGAAAAAATCACCTAACCAATATTTCGAAATCTAGTTAAATAGAAAGAATTCGTGTGGATTTTTATCATGAAAACATTGTAGTTATTTTTTAAAACAAATCCTTCATGTTCTACAAAAATAGGAGTGGGAGAAAATATACCTAGCACCAATGAGTTTGAAATAACTAATCATTCCAAGATTTATAGATCTAGATTACCCTTTTTATTCCTTCAATGAATCCAAAATAATTTCTATCTTAATGAACAATATACTGTATATCTAGTCATTATTGACCCAATATAGCGTTTCTCTTAAAAGTAAACAATGGTATTACAAGGGATAATAAAAACCAAGATCCGTACAATTGATTCCATAGGTCCAACACTCAATTATTCATTGAAGTCGGACTTTGGAAAGAATAAAATCACCAAAATTTCATAAAGGGAGCCTAGAGTTTTAGGGGAATGAATATAGACTAATGAGAACCAAATTGAAACTAGAATTAAAAAACTGAATAGAACTAGAAATATTTAAAACATGAGAGAAAATTTCACACTATTGATCATTGAGATTGAGACATACACAAATATTAAATTCACCTCAACTTATATTTCTTGAAACCTATTCAATCTATGAATACTTTTTCACACTATAAATAGGATTTCATTTTGTGAACCACCAATTATAACTATATTCCAACTATATTACATCTTCATACTCTAAACACTTCCCATGATCCAACCTAAAAATTTTATACCATAAAAGAAATAGTGTAAAATGGTAACATACCCCAAAATGGGGGTGTCACATTCCACCCACCATTGGGATTTCCATCCATGGAAATCTTGAGTTCATCACTGCTTTAGAATAGATTTTACCATTTCTCTATCATAAGATTTTTTCATTCCTATGTCTCTTCCCATATCCCATTGTGTTTCCATAAAACAATCATTAAATATATCCATCTATCAAGCACAACCTTTTTCTTTATCATTAAAAATGAAAATCGATCTACGAATAAACATCATATTAGCGCAAGAGTCACATGAACCAAACTAATCATATGGTTAGGACTTGGTAAGTGCATCTTTAATTTAGAGACATGGAAAATATTATGAGCTGAATTTAATCTCAGTGGTAGATCATGTAAATAATAAACATCACTAATCAGTTCTGGAATTTTAAATGGTCTAATATAACATGGTTCCAACATTTCTTTCTTAAAAAATTACGGTGTAAAACCCTCAATGAAGTGCATAAGAATACATGATTGGTTATGAATCTGAAACATAATGATTATGAATATCTATATAATATTTTTGATTACACTGGGTTTTCACCATCCTATTCCAAATCATCTTTATGTTCATAGTAGTCTCACACACCAAAATTTGTCCAATTAGTGATGTTTTCCTAGTCTCAACCCAACAATGTGTAGAATGACATGAATGACTATATAAATATCTAAACGGATCGATATGTATTATTAAAAAAGTAACTATTTTTATAGTAAAACAACTCTAAATGGAAATGGTATATCAATTAACTACTAAATTCCTTGACACAAGATCTAAGAATGTCCTGCAATATATGAATTGTATTCTTTTACTAGAAAAAAATTATGTTTGATATTTCAATGTCATGATCATTTTGTTTCCATTGGACTGGTGTAAGGACTCAAAAATATTTTATGTAATCCTAGGATCTGGGTCATAGATTATAGAAACTCATACCCTAAGAAATTTCATCACATATTATATATTGATATTTTCTATTTAATCTACATTTTTTTCTATTATATTGGAATAATGTTTTCCAAAATCATGATTTGTTCAACAATACCCCAAATGGGATCATGATTATGATGTTTTCTTAGAATAATAGTGATAAATTCCCTAGTAAGATCCTCCAATTTCTATATAGATAGGGGTAATGATTACAACATGTCGGCTGACCACTAATTCTTAGCCTTCATCTTTTAATAATAAATATTTCTCCCAATGTATATAACCACCTTTATTTTCATACCCAACAACCAAAAATTATACTTTATTTCACTATACATTATATGGGTACCTATTTGGATTTCCCATTTTGAATAGTGATAAGAAAGAAGTAATTGATCTTGGTAATATTGAATAACTAAGATATGATCTAGAATGAAAAAAATAAAATTTGAATCTTATATCGATACATCAATGGTATCCCTCCATTAAGTTATGGACTCACTATAAAATAGTCATTTTTTAATTACTATTCCTTCTTGACTTGTTCGACCAAGTTACGATTAAGGGTAACTGGAAAGAAGAATATCAATTCATTTTTCTCAGCACATTCCAACTGTATATCAACAATTACCTCCATCAATTGATATTGATCCTCATCCCCTCAAAGAACATGATTGTATATCCTATGTCTTAATTAATCAACCACATAATCTCCATTCCCAAGTTTATAGACTAAGTAAAAGTCAAATATCTGATGATATTTCATATAGTTTAATTTTATCATGTTCAAATCTCGTTTTAGAAAGATTTTTTAGGATTTTTTATCAATAAACATAGTGAAAATTTCCATAAAGAGACATTGGTTCCATGTTTTGTGGCCATAGACCACAATATCTAATTATAGATCATGTGTTGGCTAGTTCATTTCTGGTATCCTCAATTATCATGATCCATGATCTCCATACGTGATAATGAAAACCAATACCAATCTAGAAACATCATAAAATACACCATAGCCCTGTCAAGGTTCAAGTTCGATAATTATATGTGTCTAATTATGTTGAGCCATGATTTTATCCAAATATTGTTGAAAGTAACTACCCTATCAAAAACAAATGGCCTTCCTCTCCAACGTAGTCATGGATGAAGCAGGATGTGAAAATTCATGGGAAAAGTAATTATAATACCCTATTAATCCAAGAAATATGTGTATCTCAAATACATTATTATGTGGTTTCGATAAAGTAATAACCTCACACATATCAAGATCAAAAAATATTCATTTTTCTAAAATGACATGACCATAAAAGAAAATTTCTTGTATCTATAAGTCACACTTTGATAATTTTTCATAATGACATTGATCTTAAAATGTACTCAACATGTTCTCTAAGAAAATTTGATGATCATCTATTGTGTGAGAGAAAAATAAAATATCATTAATGAATACTGCAATTAAAATCTAGTTAACTATAAAAGATAAATTTCATTAATTACATGAAGGTAATCCGTGAATTAATGACACCAAAGGGAATGAAATAGTATTCCTTGGGTTTATAATGACTTATAAAAGCTATCATTGTGAAATATTCATCCTAACTCGAGGTTAATGGTTCTTTGATTGGAAATCATTTTTAGAGAACCACATGGCTCCCTTAAAATTATAAAATAGGTCATCAATTCAACGAAGCGGTCATAGATTAATTATCATAGCTTTTTTTCATCGACACAAACATGAAGGTTACCATTTAACTTCTTCAAAAATACAACTAAAGTAGCCAATGTGTATGTACTTGGTATTATAAATTCATATATCTCTAAATCGTTTGGTCGGACCTTTATCTTTCATATTTCAATTTGTTCCATTATATATGATTTAACTGAAATAGGATTCATTCCTAGAGGTATGTTGATATAAAATTAAACTTCCATTATATGTGTTTGACAATATAAATTATACTTAACGACATCAATGTATAAACCTATTATGGAAAATATATATGTTCATTTTCATCAACAAACCATAAAGTGATCACTTCCAATTGATATGAGATCGTACCAAACATTTCTACTAAAGGCCCTACTCTGCCTACATTCGCATCCTATTACCCTTTAAATAACTGAGAAACTCTTTTAGGAGATGTTAAAGTCACTTTCCATGTGTATAATTCAATACGAGTCATGAATTATACTCTCCAATCCATTCCCAAGATGAGATAGAATATTTCCATATCTAATATAATAAGATCCAATCAAATGTTAGCTTATTCAATAGTGATGTACTATAATGAACATTTAAACCCTCTATAATCTCATTTTCTGAGAGGTGTCTTGATGATCAAAAAATGATGTATTATTTATGTGGATAATATTTTTTTCACTAATCAGGAAGATATAAAAGGATGGGAGGCACTGATGTCAAAAAAACAGGTATAAAAGGAATTTCAAAGAAAATGGTACCTCGTACCATCTAGGGACCTACATATTTAGATGGAATGTCGTTTGAATATCTAAAAAATTATTGACATGTTCCACCTAAATTTTTCATTCCCCCTTTTTGAGGTAATGCTTAGTGAGGTGTTTTGGTATTTCAGGAATCACCCAATCTAACTCAATTTTAAGGGAGAGAACTATTTTGTAAATATTATCTTAGTAGATAATGAAAAAATTGATACATGTTAAAACCATATCAACTAGTTTAATTTAGAAGTTTTGTGAAATATATCAAGAGATTTACCTTCCGAACATAATTATTATAGTTTCATGGTGGTGTTTTGTATTTCATACTCATATGATCCAATGATCTACATTGATGATAACTAGATTGTTTACAATGATGTGAAGGTAAATAAGCTGCTTTGATGGATTGGTTCTATGGCTCTCTACTATACACGGGGTAGTTGAACCTTCTTCTTATGTTCCCTATATTGGAGTTCCCATTAGTTCCTGGGATGAAAAAGGTGTTACCTCCACTATATTTTCTATAAATTCCATTCTCTAACACTACATCCTTGTTCACAATGTCTATGTGGTTTTCAATTTTGTATATCCCCACCCTAGAGAGAATGTCCAATCACAGACCTTCTTTAATAATTTATACCATGGTTGAGTCATTGGCATCTAATTCCAATGAAATGTGTGAAAGGTATGTAAACTAGATTCCCTACTCCACAACTAAAAGGTTACATTACTTCAATTGGAATAATTTCATGATTTTTAATGATTATAAGGTATGCAGGTAGAATTTTTTATTGAACAATTCCCTGAAATCCTCCCATGTGATACCTTTCTATGTATAGAATGTATAGATAATTCCCACCATTTTCATTCTATATCCATGAAAATAATCATAGAGAGTTTCAATTTAATTGATTTGTTGATTTCTAAGATATATATTTATTTATTTATTCTTCTATGACATGCCTCTATTTTCTCAGTTCTTGGGTCATTGTGAAATACTGGTGGGTTATGACTTTGGTATTCCATTGAGTGATCCACATGACATATTTCCTCTTGATGATTATAATTTTCAATAGAATGGAATGCCTCTATGATTATTATAACTATTTGTTTACTCACATGTGGTTCTGTCGGTGGAACCACATTCTCAACAACATCCTCATAGTGATTTCTAAGCCTCCTAGATGGAGTAATTTTATTATAGTCATAAAAAATTACCACTCAGTCAGAATAAGGTACTTTAACACCATATCATATACTATATATCAAATCATAAAATATATGATCCAGAAATTTCATATGAACAATGTGGTCCTAGTGGGAAGCCTTCTCTAATGCATGATACAAGTCTCTCATCAGCTAAACCCATGATGATAAGGTGATGAAAAACCAAGAAGTAACTAAAAACAATTTTTATACCCAAACCAACTAGGTGACAAGTTTTTTAATATAAAGAGGGAAGATAGTTCATTTTAAAATATACATTTAATGTTTTGACACATCCTTTCTATGTGCCTACCATTCTCGACTAATGGGATGATCTTAGCTCTGATACCAATTGTATGACCTCAACCCGACCCATTGGATTTGGAATAATATAAGTTTCATTCACATTATATGACATCGCTTAGACACTAAATTATGGAAATAAATTCTAAGGCATTGATCAACTATGTGGGATGATTTTCCCTTACATAAATAACAAAATGTAATAGATAAACTTAATAGAATAAACTAATGATGATGAACTGTATAAAAACAATATAAATCCAATGACATAAGAATCGAAAACATAATCAAATTCATAGTATTAGAAATTTATAACAAAATTATACAACAAAAAATGCAAAAATACACCAAAAAAACTAACACATCAATGTGGAACCATGAATATCTACACTATAATAAATCTATAAGATCAACTACCAAATACTAAAACTAAAGCATTGAGGTACTCTACTAGTAAAATGTGATACCTTCACCTTATATATATCAAAGTAAATAACACCTTTATATGAACCATGACGAATATTAATAGTTTGAATATATCAAATCAATCAAAAAAAACCCAATACATTCTCAAAACTCAACAAGGTCAAGTTGGATTCTATTTAATATAAAAGAGGAGGGATAAATATAAAATAGTTTTACATGATAAGAATATACATAAGAAATAATAATAATCCATTCTATGAAGGTCATCCATGCCATGAACACACACAAGAACACACTTGTGAAATCCCAACTAATAATATTTGAACTCATATGTCTAATGAATAGTCTTAACTCACAAAAGAATCTTATCCCTCCCTACCCAATTTTTCACTTGGCCTATAATCTGAAGTGGCCGCAAATTTGATATTTTCCCAGAAAAAATCTTGAAATACTCCAATATTCATATGACTGCACATCAAATATTTCATTAGAAGTACTCACAACCAATATCATTATTTTAAAACAATTTCTCATTTAATCATTTCATCAAACAGGTTGTGGGAAACACCCCTAACCAAGAGTTTCATATCCAGTAAAACAAGGTGAATTATCAGGTATTTTTGTATCAATAAAACATAGTAGTTAATTTTAACAATCAATACTTTAGTTATAATAAATGTAAATAGGTATATAAAACACCTACCTTCAATGCATTTAACTTGAAGAAACATTACATGATACAGAAACATGGCTTCCCCTTTTTATTATGTTAATGAATCCTAATGAAGTTATTTCAAAATGATCTATATATATCTATGAATTACATCCCCAGTCTATGGTTTCTCCAAAAACAAAAAAAAATGGGATTAAAATGGATAATTAGAATTAAAAGAATAACCATTGAATCCTAAGGTTTAATTATCAAATATTTTTTTTAAATTAGTCTTTAGAAGGAATTTGATCACGAAAATCCCCTAAATGGAGCCAATGTTCATGGGGAAATGAGGATGGATAATGAGAACCAAAGAAGCATAGAAATTAAAACGATTTATATAAATAACCAAGTTCATGGTTTGATATAATATTCCATATCATGAATATTTTAGATATCCACATCCACCAACATTTGGGTTTCAATAACTTACATGTTTTGAAACACATTCATGTTGGGAATGATTGTCCCTACCATGAATAGGAATTCAAATCCTGAACCGCCTCATACATCCAAATTTCAGATCCTGTTTGACAACTTCCCCAGAACACATCTCTTGATTAAACTCAGTTGTTCTATAAAATAAATTTCACAACATAAAATGGTAATGTACCACATTTCTGGGGTGTCACATTACTTCTGATGTATTTAATGAAGCAGTATAAATATGCAATGATTTATTACCATTCATGTAATCCTGAATATAAATTAATGTATTTTCAAAATATATATTATGATAAGACTATAAAAATATTACTATCCAATATTCAAAGGTTATGATAGAGGAAAAATGGATATACACAATGATATCATCACTTTGGTGTGCTTTTACTCAAGGAGGTGATGTCTCATACAACAAAATAGACATGTATGAAAAATATGGAAGGACTAATTACTACATCTATAACTCAGTATAAGAATGATATTATCATTTGAGATCTTACATATTAATAGTTAGAAATCTAGATTTAGTGAAATTTAGAGTATTTTAAAAATGGGTTTTTACACCCAACATGAGCAGTGATGTTTTATTACAATATCATGTATATAGATATTTATACATGATGTTTTATTTTCCATAATAGTGATGATTATTTTTAATTCAAAATTTATATGGTAATGTAGTTCGGTTATTTTTTATATAAAGGTTTTATTGTAGTTCCCATCTATAATGAGAGCCATGAGATACTATTTTTGTAATATGAAATATATTTCTTATGGTCTTGATAAATCATACTAAGGGAAATAGATGATGTATAAATATAATGTATTGGGGGCTCATAATCTTTTATACATATTCCTAGATTTTTGACAAATTGATCTCAAGTATAAATTATCCTGAGGATTATCCTACTAATAAAAACATGAAATTATTTGGGTGTCATTTCATATTTCAATCAATGAGTATGTGTATTGGTCTCTTGGGTTGAGATCATTATCAATTTATATCATTTGTCCACATAATTATATGGAAGATGAAAACCATAATAGTTTAGGTTTATTGTGATGTAGTATGTGTCATGTGAATCATTGGTGGTATGACTTTGATTGAATTATCAAGATAAGATTTATCGCTTCCAAATATAAAAAGGTGATATCATTGGATATTTAAATATGATGGTAGTTCCCAAACATAATCTATTTCCTTTATTGAAGAAGTAAATTCTACCCGGTATACTCATTAAAATAATAAATAAATATTGTTTGGATAGTGACACAAGATATAAATCTTTCATTATGAGATATCATGAGACAAAAATATTTTATTACACATAGTTTTCTCATATATGGTTATCCCTATTATTAATGAAACTTATCTCCTTAGGTTCCTTTATGTTTTTTTAGAAACCACTCTTGGTTAGTGAGTGACACCCACTTCTATCATGATATTGTTTTAGAGGGTTTCACAAAAGTGTATTCGAAATATTTCCAAATTATAGTGAATTTTATTTTAGGGTATAGTGTTTCCCATGATGGGGTTGGGTTAGGTCCAAGTTTGAATGATTTTAAGAAATAAATAAATTTAATATTATTTTATTTTTGAATAATATGTTTTATATTTATTTCCTCTTGGTATTGAAAACATTTATGTTAATAAAAAAATTCTTTTATAAAATAATATTTATTATATAGGTTTAATAAATATTTATTAAGAGATAAATGAGTTGAGTTAATGAATTGAATTTTATAAAATAAAATTAGTTTAAATATTACAAGTAGGTAATAAAATATTTATATCATTGCAGACATGTTTTCTAGGTCATAAATACTATTTAGTCCTTATTTAGAAAATTAATCTTTTTCAGGAAACAATTTTAAATTTCTGATAAATAAACCTACCTATATAATACTATAGAGGTCAAAATTATAGGGGAGTATTAGTCACTAAAATTTGGTAAAATATTTCCAATTTATCCCATATCCATGAGTGATAATGATTCAATCTGAGTAGCCTAATCCAATTTCTCCATCTCAGATCGAAGGAAAAGTGTTGCGATGATCATTGATACATCAATGACTTCATCAATTCTCTTCAATAAAACCCAAAAAAATCATCAATTAATTATTAATATTTTAGAGAGTGTTTGAATGATCTATAGGGTTCTGGAATTAGTTCCTTTTAGTATTAATCAATAATGATGAGTGGAAAAATAGTTCAATCAAAATCAAAAGAGTTATTATTTTGATTTTAATTTTAATTCATATTTTTTCACATGATATCTTTAGGTTGATAACAAAGTGTTGACGGACTTTATATAGTGTTCAATTTTGATCTAGTGTAAATATTTTAATTTATCTTTATTTTATGACTATATTGTGTGCCTAGTACCAACAACATGAATATCCAGAATGAGGCATGGGAGTGGGAATTTGACATGTAGACACAATGGATGGAGTTTTTCCCCAATGAGGCGTAGTAATTATCAAAGATATTACATGATAAGGATAATATATAAAGTACATAGTTTGTAACTCCATGGTTCTTTTAGAGGAATGAACATGGTTTAATTTTTTTTAAACCTCGTGCAATTCAGTGTTTTCAAACTTTTTGATGTGTTTATGGAGAACTCAAGGGTGGTTTTCAAGAGTGAGCATTATATTTGTACTAGAAATATTTTTTAGGTGGATCTTTAGGCTATAACGGGTGAGGGTTCCATCATATTGAGGGTCAATAGGGAATCGTCATGCTATAGTATGTGAAGGTTATTGTGATGGTTGTCCATATAAGAATAAAATCTTTGTGGATTATAATTGAGTGAGATAAGTTTCAATTTTTAATAGATTAATTTTATAAAAGGTATATGGGTCACACTATAGTGGTAGAGGGTATCACCATGAAAAGCATGGCTAGGATTAAATCTTAATCTGCATCAAGATTAAATAATTTATAGCTAAGTTTGTTGTGACAAGGTGATGAAAACATATGATTAACAATATATCATAGTCTTCTAGTCAAGGCATGTCCCCTTGGTTAAAATATTGAAATCCTATAGGCTTGGGTTTTTTTTCTAAGATAGGGGTGTTTGATCATGACTAGTGGGTCCACACCATGATGCTATCCCTGGGGGGGGTCATTGCGTTATGACCAACATGGTGACACCACAATGTGTGACCTTGAATTGTTTTTTTAAAATTATTCATTTATTCTTAATGTTAAAAAATTAATAAATTAGATATATCCATGTTTTTTCTGGTGAAAATTCATATAATTCTACCTCTTCCTTCCATATTCATGTGAGATGTCCTCTATTCTTCCCCAGTTTTACATATCAATCATTACTTTGGATAACTGCTGATGAGTCTATCACTCCTCTTTTAGTAATCCTTTCCTTCTATTTATATATCATATAATTAACTATTTTCACTATTTATGCATATTTTCTTGGTTTATATATGTTTTTTTATGTCTTCCATTTGGTATAAATAAACTATCAATATTGAATGGGAATATTTTTATTCGAATGATGTAGGTTATCCCTACGAAATCCCTAATGTATATCTTTATTTTTTATGTGTGTATGATGTGAGATCATACTAACATATTGTGTTCTTGATCTAAAAAATAAATTAAATGGTTCTTTTTTTATGTATGAGTAAACATGTTTGGATCATAATTTCATTATTAATAAATGAATGTCATATTCCTTTTCTAATAGGTGTGGTGATCATTACTCAAATGGAATTGAAAATGTGGGAGGAAACCTGAGGGGTGTCCTTAATGGAGTTTGTAACCTAGAAAACTAAATATAGAAGCCCTATAATGATTTATTTGTTAAAAATGTGTTTCATGTGTTTTATAACATTATGATAACCCTAGGGAAGTGTCGATATGGGGATTGTGTTAAATAAGTGGGTGAGGAATTTATTCATAACTGTTGACCTCACCTGTTTTGATAATTTCAATTATGCTTTCACATAATTTGATAATCCCAATTAATGTTTATATATATTATAATTCACTCAATATATGATATTCCACTATCAAGATGATAATAACTTTAAAATAATCCTTGGAATATGTTAATCAATGTTTATCCATGTTTGTATGAGTTCTGAGGTAATTCTAACCCAATCGGATATGTTTTGCATAAAACAGATAAGTGTTAGTCACTAATCTGTGTATAGCTACTGATACAGAGCTATCGGTACTTAGTCTACCAATAGAAATAGTAACTGATAAGCTAAGGTTACTGATATGTACAGAGCTACCGATATGTACAAGTCCACCGGTAAGCATTGAACAAGCTACCGATACAGAGTTAGTAATAGAACAAGTTTTCCGAAAATACTGAATGGAGCTACTGATGGGCATCAGTCTACCTATACACATAATCACTCAAACTAAGAAAGAGATAACAATAGACCAGAGCTACTGATATTCTAAGAGCAACTAATACTGACAGTTACCGACATAATTGAGCTACCGATAGAACAAGTCTACCGAGCTACCGATAGAGTAAATCTACTGACACACAGAATAAGAGCTATCGATATCAAGAGCAACCGATATCAAGAGCTACTGATACAAGTGCAAAGAGATACCGATACAAGTTCAATGAACTACCGAAGGAAGGTCACTATTACACAAAATCCACCATACACATCTACCAACTGAAGGCTACTAATCATTGACCAACAATTCAAACTCTAAACTCTCAATACGATTTATTTATTAAGATAACAGTTACATTTGATGTTTTTAATGCAGTTAACATTATTTAATGATATATTTTTGCATGTCAGTGAATCGTACCTAGTACCCATGAAAAAGTAATCATTCCTTTTTGCTTGATCTATAAGATATAAAAGAGAAGATAAAGACCTAGCTGAATCAGAAGCGAGTGAATAGAGAGATTGAATGAAAAGAATTGAACACGGGGTGTGCATACAGCGGGAATCAAGGAACTAAGAAGGCACATGAAGTGTGAAAAAGAAAATGGCTCAACAACATTCAAACGTGGTCCATTACCACAAGGCTACATCCATACTCCAAGAAAACTGGACATACACAAAGCTATTTATTCTAAAGGAGAACACAAGCTGCATCTTGAGTGAAGAACTACAAAAAACACTTCATGCACTCAGGATGATAAGCTAAACCTAGAACCAAGGATGAAAATGATACTCTGTTTTTCAGAACAATAAACAGAGATGGACTCAGAATCTTTTCTGGCCAATCAAACAAGTCCAGAGTTGCACTGCCAATCACTAAAGCTTTTCTAAACTCATTCCTACTTTCTTTAGTGATTCATTCATTTACATTTCGAGTAGTGTGTGTAACTTATTTATTTTACACACCCACTCTCTCCTGAGCTAAGATGGAGGATTCTCAAATCCTCATTCAAACATTATAACTCCCTTGTATCCCACTGTGGATAGTGGTAGAGGATGAGTAAGACCCGGACATCTATGAGCTGTTGTTTGTTTTCCCACGTAGAACTGTGGTAGAGGTCTTTGGACCTAGACATTATTTTACTGTTGTTTACCCCGATCCATGGTGTGGATCAATTTATATAAATTTTTTTAGAGGAATAAGTCTCGGCTTGAGACTAAACCTCTTGGTTACATCTGCTGTGCATTTTAGTATAAGTCATAAGTTCACTATATATTTCATATTCCGCTTCTATTAATTTGAAATACAAACCTATTTTAAAGTTACTTTGATAGTTAAATTAGCAAGTGTTTATACTTATTGTAAACCAGAATGTTAGTTTCAAAAGTCAATTTAATCATCAGATCAAATTAACTGAGACCTAATCAATCTTTGGGAAACTAATTGAACATTTACAATCTGTATAAATTCAATACAATTTAACTTTGTTTTTTAAATAGGGGGATTTTAAGAGAAATATTCGTAACAAAAAATTTAATTGGAACCCAATTCACCCCCCCTCTTGAGTATCCACTCCGACCAACATTTGGTATCAAAGGTTGTTTTTATTAATACCAGGTTTATAAACATTCTGTTTTTCAACCGTGATTTCAGTTGCATCTTTAAAGATCGTAAATTTCTATTAGTTCTAATTTTTTTCTCTTTAAAATTATTTGCTAAAATCTAGCTATGGATAATAGAATAGAAGGTGATAATACTAACTAGCCACCTTTATTTAATGGTACAAACTATGCCCAGTGGAAAGTTATGATGAAAATTCACTTAGAGAGTATGGGTTTTGATATATGGACTCCCATAGAGTAATAATATAAAATTCCAGTAACTGATAGAACTACTTGGGATGAACCTACAAAGACTTATTACAATAATATTTGTAAATCTATGAATTCCATGTATTGTGCTTTAGGAGATGAAGAGTTCAATAGAATATTTTCTTGTAAGACAGCTTATGAAATATGGGATACTTTAGGTGTTTCTCATGAAGGAACCACCAATGTTAAATAAATGAGGCTTAATACCTATACTATTAAATATGATAATTTTAAAATGAAAACTGATGAACCTATTTATAATATGTATCTCAGTTTCAATGATATAGTAAATACAATGAGTTAACTTAGAAAGGATGTTCCAGCAAAGGAACAAATCATGAGGATACTGAGATGTTTTCCAGATAGATGGAGAGGCACTTCTGTTTCAATCATAGAATCATGTGACATTGGAGCTCTACCTGTAAAAGATATTATTGGTAAATTAATTAAATATGAGGAAGAACTCAAGGTGAATAAGGAAGATGATGATGAACCCAAGAGAAAATATGTGGCCTTTAAGTCTACTGCTTCTAAGAGCAATGACAAGGAGAAAATACAAACAGAAAGTTCAACAAGTGAATATTCGGATTCAGACAGTGATGAAGAAATGGCTCAAATACCCAGGATATTTAATAAGTTCTATAAGAAGAATAAATTCTTTAAAAAATCAAATTACAAAGGAAAGTATGACAACAAGGGTCACTGGAAGAAGGATTGGAAGAAATATGATAAGGAAGATGATATAGTCTGCTATGAATGTAAAAGTAAAGGACACATCAAGGCTGACTTTCCAAAATTAAAATTCAAAAAGAAACATGATTATAAGGATAAAAAGTACAAGAATTCTATGAAAGCTACTTGGAGTGCTTCAGAAGATAGAAAAAGTGAATCTGAAATTTCTGATTATGAAAAGAATCATTCCAACATGTGTTTCATGACCAACACATCCGAGGTAACCTTAGATACTCCTATCTTAAATTCCTATTATTCTAGAGATGATGCAAAATCTGATTCTGATTCTAAAGATATGTCTAAAGATGAATTATTTGAATATTTTAACATGCTAGAAGAAATATGTAATGAACTCAAAGACAAATATAAGTCACTAAAGAACCAACGTGCTCTCACTATTACTATTAAATCTTCCCTTGATATTGAAAAGGAAAAGAATGATCAACTATTAAAGGAAAATACAGAAATGAAAATGTATAATGAGAAACATAGAAAGGACATAGAAAAGTTCACAAATGGAAAAGATAAACTTATTCAATTGTTAGGAAAACAAGTTGCACCAAAATACAGTACTTCTTTGGGATACCAACCTGAAAAAAGATAGTTCACTAAAACACGATTTATTCCTAAATCTAGAAAAAATTATGCTTATTCCAGTTCTGGAAATTCTTATGTTTCGACTAGTTATTCATATGGTTATAGATCAAATTATGTTTATCTTTCAAAATCTATTGATTCTGTGAATTATATGAGACCCATAAGGCAAATCTGGGTACCTAATTCATTGATTGCAAAAATTTATGGTCCCAAGAAGATATGGCTACCAAAATCATTTTCTGTATAAATCTATTTTGTAGGAAACCTATTTGAAGAGTTCTTAGAAGAAGGTATGGTACTTGGATAGTGGATGTTCAAGGCACATGTCTGGAAATTACTCATGCTTCAAGAGTCTAATCAAATTTTATGGAGGCTATGTCACCATTGGCGTTAATTAAAGGGAAAATCATCGGCCTAGGCTAGATTGGTAATAGTGATTCATTTTTAATTTCTAAAGTTTTATTTTTTTATGGACTTACGTATAACCTGTTATGTATTTCTCAATTATGTGATGATGGCTTTAATGTTAAATTTGAAAATTATTCTTGTAATGTTTTTAATTCTAAGAATGTTTTAATATTTTCTTCTTTAAGAAATGAAAATGCTTATACTGTTGATTTAAATTCTTTAGCTAAGCAAAATGTTACTTTGTTAAATGTTTTTCATAGAGTCCTGGTTATGGCATAGGAGATTAGGAAACAGAAATATACACTCACTTAGTAAACTAACTAGGATGTACTTAGATAGAGACTTACCCAAACATTAATTCTCAAATGACAAAGTTTGTAATCCCTGTAAAAATGGAAAGCAACATAAAGTTTATTCTAAATCAAAGAAAGAAGTTTCAACTTCTCAACCTCTCAAGTTGGTTCACATGGACATGTCTGGACCTTCTAGAGTTTCTAGTTTAAATGGGAAGCACTATGTCTATGTCCTAGTAGATGACTTTTCTAGATATACTTGGGTATACTTCTTGGCTCACAAAAGTGAACCTTGTTCTTACTTTATTAAATACTCCAAGTCTGTAGAAAACCTTAGTGAACATAAGATTAAAACCATGAGAAGTGATCATGGCTGTGAGTTTGAAAATCATGAGTTTGAATCTTATTTCTCACACAATGGCTATAGTGAAAACTTTTCTACTCCTAGGACACCTCAGTATAATGGTGTAGTAGAAAGAAGAAATATAACCCTTCAAGAAATAGCAAGAACTATGCTTAATGAGTATAACCTGCCTATTTATTTTTGGGCTGAAGTTGTGAATACAACTTTTTATTTTATTAATAGAGTCTTGATTAGACATGTTCCCAAGAAGACCCTATATGAACTACGGAATAATATAAAACCCACTAGTTACTTTAGAGTCATTGGATGCCATGTTTTTATTCCCAATACAAAGGATAATTTCGAAAAGTTTGCTTCTAAGAGTGATGAAGGAATATTTCTTGGTTATTCTTTAACTAGAAAATCTTATAGAGTCTTTAACAAAAGAACCAAATGGTTGGAAGAATCTATTCACATCATGTTCGATGAAACTGATCCACATGATCCTAAAACCTTTCTTGAAAATATTGAAGAAGATTTGACTATTCTGGACCTTAATGATAAAACTAAAGAACCTACTGTAAAAATATCCAGTTCTGGACATATTCCCGAATCTGCTTCTATAGAACCCGAACATAGAGATAAACCTGAAATTTATAGTCCTACTTTTACTAGATCAACTAGGATTCAAAAGAATCATCCTTTAGATGCTATTGTTGGTAATCTTGAAAGAGGGACACCGACTTGAGATTCTCTAAGAAACCAGGTTGAACATGGATCCCTTATTTCACAGTTAAAACCGAAAAATGTCAATGATGCAATCAATGATGAATTTTGGGTAATGGCTATGCAAGAAGAGTTAAATAAATTCGAAAGAAACAAAGTCTGGGAATTATTTGACAGACCCAAGGACACATTGACAATAGGCACTAAATGGGTTTTTAGAACCAAAGTTGATGAATCTAGAAATATAGTTAGAAACCAAGCTAGGCTAGTTGCACAAGGATATAGTCAAGAGGAAGGTATAGACTGTGAGGAAACCTTTGCACATGTAGCCAGATTCGAAGCTATTAGGATCCTACTTACCTATGCTGCTCATCTGAATTTCAAGTTATATCTAATGGATGTCAAAAGTGCTTTTCTAAATGGATTTATTGTTGAATATGTTTTTGATGAACCACCACCTATATTTACTAATCCTCATTTTCCAAATCAAGTTTATAAACATTATAAATCTTTATATGGTTTAAAACAAGCTCCAAGAGCTTGGTATGATAGGCTTAGTAATTTTCTTATTTCAAAAAGTTTTACTAAAGGGATTGCGGATCCAACTCTTTTTATTAAAAGAATTTCTAAAGTTATTTTAATAGTACAAATCTATGTTGATGATATTATTTTTGGATCTTCTAAACAGTCTTTATGTACTGATTTTTCAAAGAGCATGCAAAATGAATTTGAAATGAGTTTAATGTGAGCACATAAATATTTTCTTGGATTTGAAGTGTTTCAAAATGAAAATGGTATTATTTTGAATCAAAGTAAATATTAAAAGGATATTTCAAAATGTTTTGGTTTGGATTGTATTAAAGAAAGTGATACTTCTATGAGTACAGTCTGTCAATTGGATGCAGATGAAGCTAGGAAACCAGTGGATCAAATGAATTATAGTGGTATGATTGGAAGCATACTTTACCTTACTGCTAGTCAAAAAGATATTATGTTTAGAGTTTTTATGTGTGCAAGATTTCAATCTAATCCAAAATAATCTCATTTACTTGCTGTTAAAAGAATTTTTAAGTATCTTAGACACACTGTAAACTTAGGTTTGTTTTACCCAAAAGGAAAATCCTTTAAGTTAATGAGTTATTCAGATGCTGACTTAGCTAGTTGCAAGTTGGATAGAAAAAGAACATTTGGAACATGTCATTTATTGGGAAAATCCTTAGTATCTTGGTGTAGTAAAAAGTAGAATTTTGTAGCTTTTTCCACTGTCGAAGAAGAGTATATAGCTGCTTGTAGTTGTTGTGCACAAATTCTGTGGATGAAACACAATCTTTGGACTATGGATATGATTTTAAGCATGTTTCAATCAATTGTGACAACACTAGTGAAATAAAAATTTCAAAGAACCATGTCTCTCACTCTAGAACCAAACACATTGATGTCAGACATCACTTATTGAGAGATCATTACCAAAAGGGTGATATTACTCTTGAATTTATAGGTACTGAACATCAATTAGCTGACATTTTCACCAAACCTTTGAGTTCAAATAGGTTAAGTACAGAATGATTAACCTTGGTCGGTAGCTACCTCACCGATGTGGATTCCTCACCGATGTAACCTCACCGATGTACCTCACCAATGTAACCTCACCGATGTAACCTCACTGATGTAACCTCAACGATGTAACCTCGTCGATAGACCTTACAGATAGGAATTCTCACCGATAAACCCTATCGATGATTAATTTAAACAACATTATTGTTTTGGTTATTATAATTTTGAGGTAAATATTTTTGGTTATTATTGTATAACATAAATTAAAAATCATTATTGAAACATTATATTTCTCTTATGTATTTATATATGGATAATTAATCATTGGATTGAAATTACCATTTTCTTGGGGCTTATGATCTATCTAGAAAAGTAGGTGTTAGTTATTTGTTGCACTATACAAGCTCTAGAGTGGGATTTTGGTTCTTTATGTTCTTAATCCATTACATGAAAATTGTTTCTAATGCTATTTGTATGTGATACATTTGAGTTTTTTATTTGAATAGTAATATTAAATATTTTATTATTTATACATAAAATCTAACTAATTGTATATTTTTTATACAATAATGTGTTTATAATACATTAATTTTTCTTTCTAAGCAAGATATGTGTAAATTTAATCATTATAAACATACATAAATATATGTAATGTGAGAGATAAAGTATGAATGAGATATATATATAAATTATATTTTAATATCATTAAATGTGACACCTAGATTCTTCCATTTAGGTCTAATATTATTATTATTATTATTTTTAGTGAAATAATAATAAGAATTCCGAATTTTTAATTTTTTTTAATGATGCATGGTTTTTGAATAGTTAGATGAACTATGAATAATGACTGTGATTCATTAGGATTTTTATAAAATGAGTGATTCATATTTGGTGAAATATTTTGGGAAATATGAAAGGTAACTATTCATCCCTATTAGTTGATCCAAAAAACTATTTTTTATGCCCTGGCCTCCCAAGACGTTACATAATTGTTTTAATAAGTTTTATAATGATTATTTTTAATAATTATTAGGGATTTATTATTTATGAAATGAGTTTCAATTATTTTATTTTATTTTCTTATAATTTTTTTTGTTTAACTGTATTCCATGCATGCTTATATTATTATTATTTTTATATGAGTATTATCATTTCATTCCAGCCATAACTATTATTATGTCACAAATACTAAAAAATTGGTATTTATAATTGATATATAATTATACTAAGAGAATAAGTGTAAGATATTTCAGGAATATTATTTTTATAATAATTATAATAATTATAATAATATTATAATTTTGGAGGGATTAAACATAAGGAATGAATATTCCTTTCCTTCTCCCTCTTGTAGCTAGTGTCTAGGGGGAGATTCCACTTCCTCCTTCCTGCTCCTATCTTATGGAAACTCAATTCTGATTTATTTATGGGTTACCTTGGTTAGGAAACCTCTTATCTAATTTCACTCTTATTCATATTGTTTTCTCCTTCCTCTTATAGATTTCTTAACCTATGGTGAATGGAAAGTTGGGGTTTTACCATATCAAATAGAAAACACCAATTTTTAAAGTTCATTTGGATCTATAATGGTGAAATAATAATTTATAACCCTTCTTTATCACCCATTATATAAATATTTAATGTTTGTTCATCATTTCGGTGTGTGATTCTATTCATTTCTTTTTATTTGGTAAATCTATTGGTTATTATGTTTTAAAAATTTATTGTAGACAAATGAAATATTCTTATTAATTATCTATGATTTTTTATGGATATTTTCCATAATTACATTATCCATTTATTATTTTGTCATCTTTATTTCAATGGGTTTTATATTTAAAATTCGACGCACTTATTTTCATGTGCTTGTGGTGTTGATGAAAGGCTACTGAGACTTATACATATCAAAATTTAATTTACATTGGTAGTTTATTTCAAGGAAAAAATCATTGGTTTTGTTTATAATGTATGAGTTTTCAAATGGAACTCTAGATGGGTTCCTAGGATTCCTTTCTTTCACTCCATAGATGATCTCTCTATGATTACTATTTATTTCTTTTATTATAAAATTCATATCAATTATGATTTTATCAAATAATAATATAAATTCATTTTCTAAAATTATTTTTATTATATAAATATTTATTCAATTTTGAAATAAAGATTTAAATAAAATCTCTTGATACTTTATTTCATAAAGGATAAGAACAATGGTATTTTTTATAGTTTTAATTCAAACTAAAATGGATGTATTTTTAAAGAAAATTGAATATATATAATATTATGTTGAATATTATTGGTATTTAACTCAGACCCTAAATAGAAACATATTTTTATGTATAGATTTTTTCTCTTGATATTCATTATAGGTATGATGGACATTCTTATTTTAAAATATGGTATATCAACCCAGACCTAGAGTAATGTTGTAGGTTCCTTATGTGATTAGTCCTGTGACATATAGAGTAGATGTGTATTACAATCCATTTATTTTGTTTTGACCTTGTAAAATATGGTTGAATTTATAATTATATGTTTCATTATATAGGATTATTATTAGTTATTATATGATGGTCGTGATATTATTCATTTATTCTCCATTATATAAAATATAGTATATTTTTCAAATTCCCCATGTGGTACCATTGAAACTAGTTGAAACCCATAGTGATAAAAAATATGCAATATTATTTATGGTATGTTGGATCGGAAATGAATTACATGTACCAAGTATGGTATACTGTATAGTCTGAGAATGTTTTTTGAAATATCTAAATCTTTTTTCCATCTTCTCCATTATGTTTTTGGGATAATCCATTCCTGTGTGGAACCTTGTGAGATTTTGAGTTGTTCTGGTGTGTTTTGGAATTTTAGACCTTTTGGTTAAACAGAACTACAAAAATACCTGTTTTACTAGACATTTGGGTATTGGGTTATCTCTTTTGTAAAACAAATAAAGGAACAGTGGCTAGGATAGGGTGTATCCTCAGGAAAGGATTATTGGTTGATCTCCAATTTACTACAACCTAAGAATCCTCACCACACACTTAGTGGATACCATTGTAAGGGTAAAGGGCCAAATTTTGTAACACAACTATGGTGGATATTCATGTTGGGTGGAAATTCTTAGTGTGTTTGAATCCACTATAGTTTTTGTAGAGATCATGGTCATGGTTGGGATAGAATTTGAATGGCCTTTATAATTGTTGTTTTTATGGATCGTGACATTTTCAAATGGGAAAATATGTGCATATCTATAAGGGCATTTGAATTCATTTTTAATTAATTCTAACATATATGAATTGATTTAATATCTTTTCCTTTATGATTCCTTGATCCAAATGATTTCTCAATTCCCTAGATGAATCTTGGGTGAGGTTGGGTCAGTTTTCACATGTTGAGGGTGCTACTTTGGATAGACTCTATTTTTCTTATCAATATTTCTAAATCTTATTATATGATCATACCTTAAGAGATAAATTGTTGTTATATTTCAACTATATTCATGGGAAATTTATTTTATTCTTCTTTTTCCATTGCAAAAGAGTGAAAAATTTATCCTTTAAAAAAAACTCAAATACTTTAATTGTTGGTGGTCTATATTGGTTGTGTGATAATTATACCCTTTAATTTTTTATTCATAGAATTACTCTATAAAATTTATTATTACTTATTAGAATCATTTCTAGGAGTTCTTGGCATGTGATTTTGTGATAGTTGGAGTGAAAATGTGGTTTGAGTGATGATACTCATGATGAACCTTAATGTTAATGTCAACAAGCTTTAGGTAAGAAATTATTAACCCTGTAGATGTTGCGTATATGATTTTAGCATGATTTGAAATTTTGTGTTTATATTATTTATAAAAATATTGAGTTCGGTCTCATGTTTTCTAATTTTTATCCCATGAGACCATATTTTATGTTTGATCACATGTGTGTTAAAGCATAGACTATGAGACCCATTTTTGAGTTTGACCACTTGTATGTGTGTTTGGATACTTTTTCACATCCTTGATATGATATGGTGTGACCATATATGTTATGCCTTATTTACAATTGATGTATGTGTTATATGTTATTTTTTTATGCATGGTACCAAAGAGACATGTGGACTCCTCGTGGCTTGGTGGAACTAGAGAGGGAGAATAATCAGATGCTACATGTGATAAAATGATACAACAAAGATAGTTTATGGAGAATGATGGACATGTGTGGACTAACATTGGGGAATGATGGTCTTTGGTGACCTGACCAGAGATGCAGTTGTGTTTATGAATCATGATAGACTTATGTGGCCTGACATGAGACACAACGTTGGGATATGATGACCTTGTTTCATGTCCCAAGGTATTGTTAGGATACGGTGTCCTTGCATCTCAACTCGAGTCACAGTATTCATGTGGCTATAGAGATTCCCTATCCTAGTGGATACTGATAGTCGTTAGCCTTATGGCTACTGAGAGATACATGCTGACCTTATAGGGGAACTAACTTCATGACTTCTATTATGACTACATTTTTTACAAGGAGGTGAAGTAGGTATGGACAAGGTTTTATGGCATCTTGGTTAGGTCATGACTACTCAGTACATTATTTTATATTGTTTAATTTCATGTTTATTTATTATTATTGTATAAACTCTAATGCATGTGAACTCACGCTAAGGATGCATTGGTGGTTTTCTAATAGGTTTATCACACAAACTTCATGTGAATCATGATACATTTAAAGAATTCATGATCAGGGATCTTGGAAAGGGTAAGGGTCTAGAGATAGGGAGTTGTGTAGATAAAGAATGGAGGAAATTGTTGGTACCAGGATAGTCTCTAGATTGTAGTTGTAGATTCTTATTTATTTTTCGACTGTTTCTTAAACATTAGTTAACCTTCCACTTTGGGGATCATTGATTTATTACTTACATGACTTGATATAATTATCATGTAATCTTTATAAAATCATTTTTATTCATTTTTATTTGTTATTATGTGCAATTTATTTATACTTGTTTATGAGATTGGTGTTCATATTTTGATACCATGGGTATAGTCTTCTAAATGATGATGTAAAAACCCTTGCTGGTATTCAAAAACCTCTTGGATATGAGGAGGAAAGCATGAGGTCATGTGGAACTTCAGTCCATATTGTGTGATTTAGATTATGGTGTTACAAAATGGTATCAAAGTATGAGGTATCATTTCTTTTTCTTTAATGTTATTGTAGAAAAGAGATAGTTTATGTAGAACTCAACCAGGGGAGTTTAAATGTTCCTAGCCATCTCATGTGTAAATGAAATTTTCGTTTCCAATAATTGTATTTTTGTTACAGTTTTATAGGATTTGGGTGTCTTCATGCATCATGAGTAGGTAGGTAGGATCAAAAGTCATATATGTATTCTTGTTGAGTATTTCATGGTAGTTCTTTAATTAAATGCCTTTATGTGTTCTATCCATTTTTTGATATATCTGTATTCTCTAATTTTGTGATATATCAAGGTTGGAATTGATTATTTGAACTTGGACATTCTTTTATATATATATATATGACTATGACTAATGTGCAATAATATAGAACTAGGCTTGATCCATGAGTAGTACAAGGAGGAATGTTCCTTCTTTTTACTGATCACCTCACATTATATGATTTAAATATAGATCCCTTTAATCTGTCTATTAACTACATTGGTTGATATATATGTGATATATTATAGGATTTTAAAGTGTATGTTTGAATTTTAAACAATTCCACCCTGACATTTTCTTATGGGACAACATTGAGGAGTGGTCCATAATGACCTCATAAGGGAGGAAATCCTGGTTCTTCCACCATATATGTAAGCTAATGAAACTAAGATTTCTCCCACACCCACTCTAGTAGTTTAGGGAGAAATGATACTATGTCCAAGAGTCTCTAATTTAGTGAACGTCCAAGCTGGAGGAGTTTCGATACTATGGTGGATTATTCTTGGTACTTTTAGCTCTAGAACACTCCATCCTTTCAAGGAAATGGAGTCCCTTAGGATGTTATAAAATAGACTGAAATCATTGATAGAATCATCATTCTAGTGGATACTCTAATGTATATATAAATAACATTGGCAGTATTCATGTTTTACGTACCATCTAAGAGGTATATAGGAGTTACGAACTAAACAAGAAGGTGTGAAAGTATAACTTGGATTAACATAACAAAATTCTTTAAGGATTCAATTAAGAGAATACTAAATATATTCCATTCTTAGGAGTTCATGGAGCTTTATTAGATATCAATGATGATGTCTCCTTACTCATCACATTTCAAAAAAATCTATGATTTCCTCTTCTATTGGTTGGTGATGACGCATATAAGGCTAGGAATTTTGAGAACATACTCTGACTGGAGTTGAGGAATCATGTCAAGATATTGAACAAAATTAAGTATGTGGAGGTTATTCACGAATCCATAGCTATCAAGAAGGGTCTTGAGGACGATATATTTGTGTGTCTTCCCCCATCCCTTTTTGTGAATCCTATTGATACTTCCAATAGTGGGAAGAGGTGGGATTAAGATTCATGTGATAGATATTGAAGATATGTGGAGTAAAGTAGCTATTTCTCAGCATCATCTATTAGAGGAGGATGCCCTTATTGTTTCAAATATGGAAAAGGTGGTTATTTTCAAAAAACATTCTTGAGTAATCAGATAAGGATTCAACAGTGCATAAATATGGGTCATCTTTAGTAGTTTTGTTCATAGATGTTGTGGGAAGGTTCTCATATTAGTGAAATATAGACATGGGCTATAACCCAGGGGTCTTTTTGGGGTCATCAGTAGTAGCTTCGAACCCCATATACATTATAAACATGGATTATTAAAGTGTTTTGGGGGAATTTACATGGTTTATAAGTGGTTTTTATGTATGTAGTTGACCATGTTCTAGTAGATGTTGGAGAGGGACCATCAACTATGTGTGGTAAGTTCTTGATTACATCTACACATTATACCTCCTTGTATAATATAGTTTCTTCCCATTCATTTATATCAACTCAAATTGTTATTGGGATTGAATTACCCTTCCGGTTATCTACTGAGTAACTATATCTTAACATACATTTAGGAAAGAATGTGAATAGAATTTAGATATTTCCAAGGTGAACTAAAATAGTTACCAAATATAGATATCAATGGGTCCTTATAATCTTATAGATTTCTTGTTTCTATGTGATCTTTGGTGTGGAATAGTTTACCAGTTATCAAGCGCATGTAGACTTCTATTAGAGAAATGTTTCCTTTTCCACATCCAAGGGGGAGAAGTCTCTGATGATCTGTGACTGGAATATGGAATCAAATAGAACATGATCAAACCTAGCTATATTAGATATTTTATGGTGGATATAGAAAAATTTTATCTTTTAGTGAATCCACAAGTAGCCTCTTATTCTCTTCCTTGAGTGGTAGACATTTTTCAGGATAACATCCCATGTGAATTTTTATGTATTCCTCCTAAGAGATGAATTGACATTGAGATCAGATTTATCCTATGAGATTAAGGTACATGTTTAATATTTTAAGGTCAAAATTTCTATTATAATTTATACATCTCCCTGGGGTGATATAATGTTGTTCGAAAAGAAGAAAGATGGTGGTATTCAGTTCTGTGTGGACTATAGGAAGCTAAACTAGATAACCAAAAATAATTGATACAAATTGTTGAGGATCAATGACTTGTTTGACCATTTATAGGGATCCCGATCGATCTCCAAGATTCATCTATGGTTAGGCTACCACTAGCCTTAAATTAAAGAGGTTTATTTTCCTAAGACAGTATTTAGGAATATATATATGAACTATATGGGTACCTATCATGTCCATCTAGTTGAAAAATGAACCTAAAATGTTTATCATTCTCATGAATCGGATCTTTCACCCATTTCATGACTCATTTGTTATCGTGTTCATTTATGACATCCTCATATATTCCAATACATAAAATAAGAATTCTAGGAACCTCAAGATTGTATTGAGGACACATTGATTGCATGAAATTTCGGCCAAAATTTTGATGTGTCACTTGTAGATTAATGATGTATAGTTCCATGGTCCATTAATTTCATAGGTGGGAATTTATATGGACTTAGAAGAGAAGTTTTTGGTAGTGATATCTTGGGCACATCATAAAAATTTGTTAAATATCTAGAGCTTCCATGTAATTTCTTGGTACTATAGACAAATCATTCAACAATTCTATCATTTTGTAATGCTTATTAAAGGGCTTACAAATACAGGATTAAATTTGAATAGATATATCTTGGTCAAAAATCATTCATATATATGACCAAAATATTTCTGAGAGGTCTAATATTGACATTTATAAATCTTAGGATTGGTGACATGATTTACAGTGATGCGTTAGGTGTTGGTTTGGGAGCTATGTTGGTGTAGAGAGATTAAGTAGTGGCTTATGGGTCTCACTAGTTGAGAAAACATGAGTAGAACTACCACATTCATGATTTTAATATGGCATTTATGGTTCATCATATGAAGTGTTGGAAGCATTATATCTTTGGTGAGTTCATAAATACAGACTATAAGATCTATTTTTTTTGTTATCATAGAAATAATATAATCTACAATATATATTTTTGGTGGAGTATCTGTATAAATTTAATTTTTAGAAGTATTTTCGTCAAGTGTGTTCATGATGCTTAAATACATGACTATGAACTCAAATAGACTATACATGCATCAAAAATAATTATTTGAGATATCTTATTCTCTTACCCACATTTGATGATATTCGGGCCATAGATTAACCGTTGAGAACAAGATTTATCCTTTTAACTAGTCTTATAAATCATATAACATTGGAATGGGGTAACGTTTATTTAACATCAATTAGTTTAACCTTTAATAGTCTACACATAACCTCATAATACCAACCAACTTTTTTTGAGAATAACACTAGAGTATCCCAAGGAGATAATATGGGCTGGATGAATCCCTTCTTTAATAGATCGTCAATCTATAACCTAAACTCCCATAGATTTGTGGTTTTCATCTGATATGGAGTCATCCAACTCAAAGAGGCCCTTGGTTGTAACTCTACCACATACTCACCATCAGACAGAGGGGGTACATTCATAACCTCATCTGGGAATATGTTGAGAAAATAATTAATAAATTTGAGAACCTCAACTACATGAGCTTTAACTAATAACTCTGGAAACTATGATATAAGAGGATTTTCATGCCAGCTTCCCATCTGACATCTTTTCTCACTGATGAACTCTACTCATTAGGATTCCACATCATAGAATGTTACTATATTATGTATGAAATCAAAAACATCACATATAGAATACAATAAATCAATTAAAATGATGACATCATATGTATATATCTGTAATAAGAAGAAATCTCCCATCGATTAGTGTTGCCTCATCATCATTATACCCCCCTAGAAGACATCAAACAGTATATTCTGGCCTTTAAATATCATGGATAACACCAAGTTGACTAGAAGCCTCACCACCTCCAGTCATAATGCACTGACTTGGGTGGGTGTAACAATGGTATATGATATTCCGTAATCAAAAATGGTAGAAAATAAGGTAGACGTTAAATTTATCGTACATAAAACTTGTTGAGAGAGAAATTGGTAGCATGAAAAACCGATCCATGTACAATTGGAAGACTATAATAAGTGCGATCACTAAGTCCATCACAAGTTCATGTGTATATCAGCATAGTAAAAATTCAAACATATGGAACTTATCTTCCCCCTTTGATTAAGTGTTCCATAAGTAGGAATTTACTTCACCATACCCACCACATAAATTTGACCTCACACACATCCCTATTCAGAAAAAAATGAATATAAACATAAGAAATCATAATATATGAAACTAAAGTATATAAAATTTTAAATGAATATATGAAAATTTAACATTCTTTATACTATTTGCCTATGTGAACAGGAGGAACCATTGCTACTTATTTGAGTTATTAAAAGTAAAAAATAACACAATCATCTAAAAAATATATATTTTATTTCATAACATAATGACTAAAACTCTATTAAACATTGATATATTGTTAATGTATCAAATTAACTATACATTTGTTAAATTTCTTTTCAAGTTCAATCCCCACTTAAGTAGGAAACTCATTAATTATTTCATGTCACACCACCTTCCTATATTCATAGAGAATCTTCCAAATGGAATTTCACTAGCGATCACCCATACCAATTTTGACCATAACCAATTTCCCTAGTAAAGACTCTTGTATCCTTCTTTATATATAATTATTTATAGAGAGTTCACTTGAATTTTTTACTTCCCTTTTTTCATCATAAGTTTTAACCTGCGATGATCCAAATGTAACTAAAGAGAAGTATTTCCACTGCCTACACACTGATCCTATCCACTTATCACTAATCAAATTTACAGTGAACATAAATCCAATCATCTAAATTCTAATGACCTAATATTTTGATTCTCTAAACTTTTGAGCATCAGAACAGGGTTTAACATCCCAAAATTCTCCCACTTGAATACTTATTTTAGGAAAAATATTAGCATCCCTCCTTGGAAAACGAACATCATTTGTAATTATATGTTCCTCGACATTTTCCTTATTTGGATAACCCATGTCCCATTGAGTCCTGATATTGCATAAAAATTTCTTGAGCTAATGTCTTCGTGAACATTTCTACCATATTTTGGATACCAATGATCCACTATAGATGAAAAAAATTATACTCTATCATATTTCTGATAAAGTGGTACTTTCGGTCAATATGATTTTTTTTCATGGACTACTAGATATTTATTTATCTGTATTACAATTTTTATTTCATAAGAAAGAATCCCTTCTTCCTGAATTATTATTAATTCCTTCAGTAATTTCTTAAACCAAACCATATCATTCCTAGATTGTATTTCCCCAACATACTCTTCTTAAATTGTAATTAAATTACCAATATTCTATAGTCACAATATCTGATTACTTTTTGTTTCTACTAAGTAAATATGAAACCTATTGTTATCATTTACCTATATGGATCTCTAGAAATGTTAGCATCAACAAAACTGTAAAAGGGATCTTCCTCCCCAAAACCAATAGCATAATCATTTAATACTTTCAAATACCATATGATCCATTTTAGCTCTTATCAATGTTTCTTTACAAGGTTTAATATAAATATTCATATAACTGTCACTTTAAATACAACATTTGGTAAGGTATAAATAATTACATTTATTATACTTATCATAGATTAAGAATAATGTATTTTATCTATCTGCCAATTCTCATCTTTCATTTAAAGTGATTGTGCCGTGGATATTTTGAAGTGTCTATCAAGGGGGTAAAAACTAGTTTTTAGTCATCCATTCCAAACCATTAAATGATTTTATTGATATACTCTTTCTAAAATTGAACTTAATTCCATGTTCTCATGTTTGTTTCTATCCACATCCCTAGAATCCTTTTCATTTTCCTGAGATATTTCATCTCAAAACTTCCAGAAAAATTATTTTTCAACTTTTGAATCTTTTGAAAATCATATCTAACTAGCAAAATTTCATCGAAATTTAGTAGAAAAATTGTTAAGGTCATGTCTTCCCATTACTTCTGGTAACAAAATTTACAAGCATAACACTTTTCAAATCCTTATTCTAGCATAAAACCATTCAATTTTTTATTCCAATATCATGATTCTTTATTTAATCTATAAAATATTCTCTTTAATTTAGATACCAAATTATGATACCCAGCTTTTGGTAAACCGATTGGTTGTTTCATATAAATATACTCTTCTAACTCACTATAATGAAAATCTATCTTGACATCTATCATCTCCAAATACAAATTTTTGGATGCAAGCATACATATCATTGTTATGATTGTATAATATTTAACTATTGATGATAAAAAATTTTAAATAAACTCTTTCCTTCAATAGAAACTCATTAGCATCTAACTATGATTTTTATCATTTCTTTCCTTCAGATTATTCCTTAAAATAGTAAACCCAATTATTTTCAAATGGCCTTTTACCTTCCTATTGTTATGTAATATCCCATGTTCAATTTAACATCAATGATTCCATCACCTCATTCATGGATGACTCCCACTTATTATTATCACTAAATGAAGCTACCTCCTCTGGATTTTTAGACACTCTTACATTCTTTAGGAGTAAAAAGTTTAAATCATGGAAAAACTTGTGTATTGGTCTATTGATTTTGGTTGATATCCTCAACTGAATCGGCTGAACTGAACTACTTGTCTCAAATATTTCAGTTTGTTCTAGAACATCTGATACTCTTACTTCTAGTGTTTGAACATATGGTGCACCCTCTCAAGAGTCATCTTCTTTGAAAATTTATGGTCTTTATAATGGACTTACAACAAAGCTTATGATACATTCAATATCAACATATTATATCTTTAGTGTTTGTGACGTATTAGTGCTCAAATCAATCTAGACTTCTATAGAAGATTCTCCTTTAACTTCCAACACCACCAAGATATGATCCTTCCTTAGGGACTTCTCATCGAAGACAACATACATGATTATGATAACCTATTTTATTTCACTATCCCACAAATAATATCCAAAATTTTTATATCCATAACTAAAAAAACACATTTTGTGATTTTGATTCATGTTTTTCACATTCCTTATAATTTACTATTCATGTTGTTTACTATCAAAAATTATAAAATGATAAAATGTCAATCATTTTATAGACCACAATTCCTCATGAATTTCCAACCCAAATATACATGTTGGAATTTTATTGGGGAGATAAGATGAAATGTTGAGTGCATTGTCCCAAATTACCTTAGGCATTCCCAAATAAATCATCAAATGTTAGGAATTATTTGTCGAAGTATGATTCATCCTTTCAGCTACTCCATTCTATTGTGGATTTTTGGGAACCGTCTTCTAGTTACGTATCACTTCCTTCTTATATATGTTTTTAATGTTTCATCTAGTGTACTCAATACCATTTTTTGTTCAGATTTATTTCAAATTATAGCCTCATTCCCTTTATACTAGTGATTTTAACTGAATAAACACCTAAAATACATCAAATTTAGGCTTCATGAAGTAAATATTTACTTTACCCATAGAATTATCAATTAAAGTAATAAAGTAAATAAAAGAATTTTAGGATTGAATAGGGTATGGTCGCAAAACAGATAAATTCATAGGATCTAATATTTCATCATTGGGATTCCGACCATCCAATATGAAAGATTCTATATTTTTATTTCTTAACACGCAACTTTCACACATTACTATTATTTTGTAATGAAGATTTGTTATCCCATTTTCCATTAAAGACTTTTTGTTCCTCTCACTAAGGTGATTGAACCTTTATTTTTATGCTCCCTAATCATCTTGAATTGAATATCCAATAACTACATTCACATCAGAAATTTTGATCACGTAAAGGGTCCCATACTTTACTCATTTTTCAATCAAAATGGATCCCTAGGTAACCTTCTATAGACCATTTTAAAATCTAGTACCATAGCTTGCATCATCCAATTAACCAATAGAAATAAAATTACTCTTATGGCCAATGATGGGATAAACTTTTTATAGTTTCAAGAATCATCCATTATTCATTTATAGGACTGCAACTCCTTTTCAAACAAAGTCTAGGGCTTCACTATCTTCTAGATGAACATTTTAAATCTTCCCAAATACATAGTTTGACATGTATTATTGATCAGTAGTTGAATGGAAAGATACTTTATAATCAACTATCCAATATTCTACTAGTGTGTTAATTATTAATAATCATCCATTATAACCATCATTTGAATTAATGGAATGTCAACTACAAAAATTGGATTTACTTTTAGTATTCTCCTAGTAACGTTTTTAGTCATTCTTGATATTTATTTTCTTCTTGTGCTTCCAGATAGTAGAACTAAGACTGTTTGACATACCTCAACTCCTATCACAATACTATTCTTCCATTTATTTATTATATTAACCATAATTTTGATTATGTTACCTACCACTTCCATTGTTATTAATTTCACAACTAGTCAGTTCCTCAAAAACTCTTTAATGAAGTTCTTCATTGATTATTAGATTCGTGGTATCATTAAATACCAGATCATATTATCCATTGTATTTACTAACTATAATAACCATTTCTTCTCTAATCTCTAAAAGTGAATATAATGGTGGAAATTCTCATAAATTATCAAAAATTGTTAGCTTTACTGATTTGAGATTCCATTGAATTTTTTTGAAGTAATTTACATGATATTCTACTGAAATACCTTCTAATAGACATAATCTAAATAATAATCACATCATGAAAAACTTATTCATGGTCATTAATTTTTCATAAATGTCTTCAAATGCCTTTATATATTTTGATATTGTCATCATTTCTCAAAATTTAAATGAATCCTTTCTTATCATAGAAATTCTTGCCAATGCCAATGCTTTAATATCCAAGATTTCTATTCATATTTATCCTTTAGTACTAGATTTAATGTGTATAGTAGAACATCTATATCCTTCTTAATTAGTTGGTTATCAATAGGCATTATCTAGAATCCAAGGATCCATTCAATTTTATTTCCCAATACAAATCTTCCCTTCATCTAATACCATTTCTATTGCAACTGCCATTATTCTGAACTATAGACTTTTGAATCAATCCATTTTATACCACATTCAAGGGATAAAATAGTAGCACAAAAAACCAATCTTTGCAATCCAGATAAACAAGAAGAAGTATGGTCTTCAAGTCCACTTTATGTTCATGTATAGATTAGTATAGTGGAAAATAAAAACTTATAAAAAAATTTCCCCTTAGATTAGGTACACTATAAGTAGGAAAAAAATACTCCCTACCCACCTTTCAAAGTTGACCTCTCACCCCATCCCTAGAAGAAGCAATTAATGCAGTTGAAATGAAAGAAATGGTAATACATGCAACTAATTCTTGTAAAGAAGGAAATGAATAATTGAAAACATTAACTTGAATTTGATTTATTGACCTATGTTCACTGAAGGAAAAATTTCTAATTTTCTTAATTTTCTATAAGAAAAAAATAATATAATCAATTGAACCACACAATCGGAAATATTTCATTGTTGAATGATTATAACTCAGTAAAACATTGATGTATTATGAAAGAATCATATTCATTGTTCATGCATTGGCTTGATTTTAAGGGTTCCTCCCCACTTCCATAAAAAGGAAACCTATATGGTTTTCTAGGTGAAACCACCTTTATATATTTATAGAGAATCCTCTAAATGGAATTTCACTAGTGATTTCCCATAAAAATAGTTTTCTTCAACTCTTTCCCAGATAAACAAACTTGGATCCTTGTTTGTAGAGAATTACTTTTTGATATTTCACCAACAATCTATAATTACTATGATGTCATTATAATATGAAATTTTTATGATCCAGCATTCATTTAAGGCTGGGGTTTTCACTTCCTACAAATTAAACCATCTATCTATTGTTGATAGAATTTCCAATGAACATAATTTTGATTCTTTAACATTCAATGACCTAAACATTTCATGCTCTAATATTATGATTCTATACACTTATAATCATCCTAACAAGGCTTAACATCCCAAGAGACTAACGTATAGATCCATTGGAATTGGATCCTCTATAGAGTACATATTTCCACATCTAACTCCTCTACCTCACTACGGAAATTCTCCATGGACACGCTCCTTTATGGGTCCCTAAGGATAGAAAATATTGTATGGATGACCTCTTCCAATTCTATCTTCCCTCAATGGGGCATAAAACTACTAAATTGACTACTTAACAAGCCTTGGATACCCCAACTGCCCATACGGTCTCAGGGGAAACTGTTATTGTTGTGTCCAAAGGGGGGATTTGTTTCATATGATATATTAACCTCCCTTAGTGGATGATCACTGAGACTGACAGTTACTATTACCTTCATTGAAAAAACACACCAATATACAGATCTAGGTAGATTCTTGGGAACTATCAGTTCTTGAATACCCGGAAAAATATTTTCAAGGTTAGTACCATATCGCTCAGAACCTCAGCTTCCATAACACTTATGATCCCCTGTATAAATATATACTCTTTGAGAAGCTCTTATAACATCCTTCCCAATACACACCTCCCTTTGAGTGTATTCTCTTAGTTAATTTCACCTTCTTCTACACCCCTATGTATATAGGAAGTGTAAGGGGGTGACTTTATATATAATAATTGCATATAGAACCTCCAAAATACACTGTTCTTGAGACTCGTCATCTGGAAAAAGGTTAGTATTGAAATTTATATGGACCTTAAACTTGATCATAATCTCCCTAATACTTTGGATCCCCTATTGAAGGGATAGTGTATCCTAACTCCTTTCCGCCTTAATTTTCAATGATATAATCGCCAAATGAAACTCCCTCTAGAAAACATCCCAAGAAACGTCTTCCACCTCTGCATCCCCAAGATACAGCATCCACTGTGGATGCACAGCCCCTCAAATATGAATGATCACTAATCGATCCTAGTACTCATATCGGGCCCATGTAAAACTAAAGGTGATATCAATATCTTCTAGTGAGTGTATTGTATCTAGATAAAAATTACCACCTCATACTTTTCAAGACTCTGATGCTAAAAAAGAACACAATTTCTTCTACCACATCTCATCCTCATTAGTTAGATCAATCCTCTAATAATATAATGGACCGACCTATTGAAATTATCCTCCCTAAACTATACATGTGTGATTTACAAGTCCCATTTTGTAAAATAAGGAATAATATAAACTATAATCCTACAAACATGGATTTTATATAGATTCATTTATTTAATTTCATTTTAATTTATTGATATTACCTTGTTCAACAATACATGTAAGAAAACATGTTTCATGTACCTCTACTAGTTCTATAAACAATAAGTAGTTTTACCTAACTTTGCACATTTAGAAATATTAAAGTCCTTACATCATATAATAAGGGCCCCTAAAATATCATGTCTTATTCAGTCTCCCTTGCTAGCATCACGGGATAGGCTTAATTAAAATTATTTCCCTACCAACCCATGAAATTATAACAACTTTCCAACCCCAATATCTATCTTATATATAAACAAAAACCATTAATTACACTCTATAATGACCCCCAACCCCCCCCCCCCCCCACCCCATCTACTATAGACCCTCTAAAGATGGAAATGAAAAGTAATAGTGGCCCTCGAAGCCTAATGGTAATAGGTCTCGATTAGTGACTAACACCTAGAGTATAAATAATATAATGGGAAGAATTTACCTCATAAAACAAATCAACAACTAAAGATAATATAAAACCCTATTTAATACCATGTCACATAAATATAAAATAACCAACAACTCACAATTTATGGAAACCGATACAAATAATACTCTAAAATAAAATAGTACCAAGGGAAATCCTAAGGATGCAACTCCACGAAAATGAAAACCTATAAGATAGAAATGTCCAGCTAAATCTTTTAAACCCTCCTAAAAACCTATAAAATAGTTTATATGAATTTAGGGTGATTATTACATGTATTCATAGTTTTATTATACCCATGTAATATATTGAATATTTTATAAGATAAAGATAATGTAATCATGAATAAATAGCTAAACAAACAAGAACCAATATGGATCGACTAACCATACCAGTCTCACTAAGGCTCACTCTCCAAATAAAAGAACTAACATAATAAAATAATTTCAAAAAGAAATAGATAAATTCACCCCACATCCACTTCCCCACTAATTTTTCACAATCACACCTAAACATAAAACTTCATATTCTCTGATCCCTTATACATATATACCACTAATCAGGTATCAAGATGAGTCTTATGTGGGTTGGTTCTAAACCCTAATTACTCATTCCTCCCATAGGGACCAATATCCAATGTCATAATAAATCAATTTCCACAAAGAACTTCATGTCACCACATCATTATGTGTACCAAAACAAATCAATCTGTATCCTCATAACATGTGTGAAAGGTTATCTTGAACATAAAGTACATCATCTTTGTTCCCACCTCCTACCATACATAACCCCCACCATATATCACATCATGTGATCCTTAGTCATTTCTTCCAATATTTCCATAATTGAATGGCACTCACCCCTAACTAGGTACAACCACCATATACTACTACCTAAGGGAGAGTAGGGGAGAGGGGGTAATCATTCGTCCATTCCCTCACTATCCTAGATGTTAGGGAAACACCCCCCAAAACATATGGGTGTTGGAATATAGTAAACAAAGCAGGTGGGATTTGTATTAAAATAATATGAAAATATGAGAATATAGATAGAACAAAATTCCCAACCTATGGCTTCACATTAAATAACACTAGCATAGCCCACATAAGCTTTTGAAATCCGCCTCTAATAGATCCCACCACTAAAATGAAATTCACCATGTAAATTATCCAGACACATGTCCCACATTTACTCTTTGAATATACAATTCTACCAATTTTCATATTTACCAGTTTATTAAACTAGTTATGTTTGTTAATACATTTAATCCCATATTTAATGAAAAATACCTCTATCAATCACCCACTTTTATTCTAATTTATTTACCAATGTTCAATTCATAAATCAGTTTCCACTAATCAAATTCTCATCCCATGTCATTTCTGTTTCATCATTATTAGTCGCAAACCATTAGTACCAATCTATTACAACCACATGAACAACTTAATAGCCAAACCATGTCATAACGACCACCATCACTTCCAATGATAAACCAATTTCACAACCCATACATCACACAAAAAATATCAACCATCCACTATTAACTAGTCCTCAGTATATCTGATTCCAAACCAATCACAGCCTAGTTTCCCATCAGATATTTCACCAAATTTGGTCACCACGATCGCCATAAAAAACCAAAGAGATAAAAAACCCATTAGTATAATATAAAACACACTAAAAAGAAACAATATCATATTTTTAACTGACACAAAACATCAAAAATCAATTTTATCTTCTAAGAGGGATTACATAACATTTCATCAATTTTTGCATGGCTATTTTTATAAAATTTCTAGATTTTTCACATAATCGGTTTATAGTCACATATATGTTATTATCCTTTTATAAATATTAATTTTATGTAATCAATTTTGTCATGGGTCTAAAATTCATAGAAAGATCACAAATGGCATAGCATCAGAAAAAAGTAAACACAGTATCATTATGTCCCATGTGGACAACGAATAAAAATAGAAAGAAACTAGATAAACACATGTGAACATATCCCCCTTATCGTAAATAAATTTTAATTTGGTTCATTATATTGTTAATTAAATCATTATCATTAACTAAAATTAAATATAAGGCATGTTATTTACAGGTATTCACTAAATAATGAAATAACAAGGATACCCTATATCCAAGAAGGTTTTCTGATTCATTGTGCAAGATCCAGGTAGGAATAAGATGATCATTGGGCAACAATAAATCAATGGAATAAAAAAGTAGTATAACAAAAATAGGACACAATATTAACCAAAAAATATATAACTAAAAAAAACCTAATCCAACTATCCTCACAATGAAAACCTACTCTATGTGGGGAATGAGAAGAAAATAGAAAGAGGGAAGAAAGGAAACTCACCTTGGATTGCTAAGAACAAATACATTGATGTTATGGATAAAATATAATTAAAAGGGGGTGAAAGTAAATAATATATTCCATGAAGATATATATTTTCTTTTATTCAAGGATATATCAAGTGTATGATATATCAATATGCAAGTATGAAATATGATTTCATGCATTCTACTTCCATTAATCGAATGCCAAACCAAATATTAAGTGTTTTATTATTTTAATGGCTAAAAATCATTAAAAGATATAATTTTTTAATCCATTTCACAAGATTTAAAGTATTCGGAGTTATACATGCATTATATTCATGAGTTCAAGAATTAATATTTACTCATCAGTTATAAATGCATTAATAAATGTAGAATATTGAGAAATGTACTCAGTGCTTTATATATATTACTCCAATGTGATTGAAATATGTGTACTTTTGATAATGCATGGATGAACTTTCTAACACCCAAATATATTTTTATTCTTATCATTTACATTAGAGGCTCTAGAATTCCATGGAGGAAGGATAAATTACATACAAACATCAGATGAATCATTTTGGTTCAGGAGACACTTTGGAGGTGGGAATCTTTTGTTTTCCACTTGGTGATCTCTCTCAAACTCATATAAAGGAGATGAATAATTGTTTAGAGTCTCTTTGGTGTAAAGTATGCAAGATTTATAGTATTTATTAATTTACTTATTCTATATGGTTTTATATTATCTTGCATAGTGATCCTTGGAAATGGGATTTTAATCACATCCCCATATTCTAAAAAATATTATTAGACTCTAACAAAATCGTTCAGTGGTATTAGAGGAAGCTCATGATCTAGGACTATGAAAACTTGTGTTCAAATGAATAAAAAATGAAAAAAAAACTGTATTTATCTTTAGACTCAGGTAAAATGAATTACCCTTACACATAATAATTATATGTAAGTTTCATCCTGAATTACCCTTATATAGATGTATTCTTCATAACGATCATCAAGTTTTACCCTTACATAAAATAATTCTATGTAATGGTGTGAATATTTTAACCTTATGTAGAATATTATACCTAAGGTTAATCCCAACTTACCTTTTCACAAATGATCTACAAAAGGGTTACTTGTAAATACACTAATGTAGGGATCTTCATAAAGGTGAAATGTAGTTTACCTTTAGGTAGTGGTATTGTGTAAGGTTCACGGAGTTTTACTCTAATGTAGGAGATATAGAATTTTTTCACCCTTACAAAGAGTGTCTACATAATGGTGGATGTAATTTACCCTTGTGAAAAACTATGGATTGTATGTAAGGATAAATAGAAAATATTTTACAATTTTTTTTTAAATTCATAAAATATTTTAATGGTTTATAAAATTTTTATAAATCATTATAAAATATATTTTGGATATTTTAATTTATAAAAGGTTTATAAATTAATTAATTATACTTTTTTTATGAATTAAATGTTTATAAAACATTTTATTCCTAAATATTAAATTTCAATATTTGAAATACCTTTAAAACAAAGGTTATAAATTTTGACCTAGAAAAAAAAATAATTATTTAGAAATCATAAGTGATAATTTATAATGGATTATATGTTTTGAAATATGTATGAAATATAAAATGTTTATATTTAAATTATGAATTTTTTATCATTAATTATTTTGAATTTCTCAAAAGAAAAGGGGTCTTATTTGATATTATTTAAAACATCAAAAACATTTTTATGGTTGATATGATCACGGTATAAATAATTATTAAGTATATCATATTTATATTATTTAAAATTTTTACATTATATAAATTAAATTTTAAAATATTGATAATCCATAAATATCATATATTTAAAATGGAGTTTTCAGATAATGATTAAAAGGAAATATTTCATGTTTTAATGAATATAAAATGTCTATATTCAAAATTATGGAATGTCTATAAGGTTAAAACTGAAATTATAAATGGTTCTATAGTTTTATTTTATTTATTAATTTTTCATAGGTGTTTATATCATGTTTAAATATTCAAATCATTCATCTATTTATGATTTATTCCCTTAAATATTCATGTTTAGTAATTTTTTTAAGAAATATGATGATTTTTTATGATTTAAATTAAAATGTTAGACTACTTCTTGAATAATTCTCTGTATTACATGCTAGGTATGATAATGAATTTAGTTTTTCATCTTCCTTGAACTCGATTTTTAATTGATGTTATAATATTGATTCTAGTAATTGCGTTTTTTTAATATTTGGTGTTAGAGATATCATGAATTAAATTATATCTTGAGTAAAGTATCCTTTGCTATAGGGACTTGGGGTTGGACTACCTACTTACCTAGAGGCTTATGCCTTGTCTTGAAAAGTGGATGGGGTTGAATATATGTCACTCCAGACTTACTCATGTGGAGATTGTTAGTATCGTATAATTGAAAACCATTATGTGAAGTTTTCAAATACCTTATGCATATAATGCATTCAAATATGTGTGAATTTACATGTATTATATTTTTGGGTGAGTAACACCAACTTATGGGTTCTGTAAATGGTTACACATCAATACGGTTTGAACAAATTGATTTAGTATGGTGAATAGGATTCAAAACTAAAATACTAGAAGTTTGAAAACATGAAATGGATTAACCTAAGATAATATTGTGAGATTAAAATACCCTTCAAATACTAAGTGTGAGATTCCTTCCATAGAAACACATAGATATAACTTGATCATCCAACTAGTTAGTTTCATGCTAAATCCGAGTTCTCTTGGATTATCTTGTGTATGGAAAGTAAGTAATTAGTGACACTAGATTTTCATGTTAGGTAATTTCATGCTAAAGTTGGTTTCCCTTTGATTTTCCACGGTTAGTTTGTTTTTTTTTCATTTTCATTGGCTAACACTTATCTGGGAAGCCTTAATAGTTATGATACTAGAGGAATATAGTTTAGTTTATATATATAATGGATTGGAAAAATCATTGTCTGCTCAGATATCTAATAATCATATATGATATGATTGTTATAATGCCATATCTAAATAATTAAGTGGTGAGATGAATTCTCATGTTAACCTTTTTCATAGTGAAATATGGATCTTGGACTACTAATAGATATTATTTACAAAAGGGTCCATCATTTCAGAGAGATCCCATTTCAAAAATTCTTTAATAAATGGTTAGTAATATATGATACTCATTCGATAAAAGGCTATATTGTAGATAATATCATCATCATATTCAGGATAAACATTATGATCAATCAATGATAAGGATAATATTTATGTAAGACACTCCATATATTGGTGACCTAAAAAAGATATTAAGTATGATTAGTGATATAAGAAAAATTATTAAGTAGAATTCAATTTGAATGAATAATTACTTCCTTGGTAACCAAGTGTTGAAATTGCTCAATAAGTGAATATATATGTATGTGTAATCATAGAGTGATTTATTTTACTTTTCAAATGAATTATATAAAAATTACCAAAGTAACATTAATCTCTAGTTATATACCCAATATTATTGGGTACATAAATATTAGTCCCATATAGTCAATATGATAGGGTATGTAAATATTAATGAATTTATGACACTAAATGTTTCCTTAATAAATTATTAGTTGTAAAAATAAATTCTAATATTTTGAAAGATGTATGATATAACCTGTATGTTTTCCAAAGATTCATAAATATAAATAAGGTTAGATGATGAAAATAATTGAGGTTTGATTTTTTTTAATAGTAATGGGGAAATGGAGTTTCGGTATTGATAATTTGGATACATCAAGATTGGGTAAACTTGTAATAAGATGGGTATTTTATATAATGTGGAGCTTTAAAATAGAATGTACACAATTTTTTTAAATAAAATGAGATGTATGTTTTTAATACATATAGTTTATTATTTATTAAAGTTTATATCATAACTTAAGAGGAAACTAAAAATAGCATGTTCTGGTTAGAGAATTTATCTTATTTTCATCAATGTATATTTTTCGAAAATATTGTTGATTTAAAATAATAATTAGCCCATATTATAAAAGTGTTGGGAATATATATGAACTAGTCATATGATATCTAGGTTCTAAAGTTATGTATAAATAGTACAAGGAGATAAAAGATTAAATGGGAAGAAGAAAACATGGTGGAAAATTCAACATTGATTCCTTAAGAATCCAATAATGGTTATTGAAACCTTGAGTTGTTAGAAAAAATATTAATAATTAAATTGATTGTATTTTCCAAGATATATAAGTGAAGTTTTTTTTAAACTTTAAATAATATCCATGTTATGTATGGATACTATAGAGATTAATTAATTGATTTTGAAAGGTATGTGATTTTGAATTAATATTTACAAATAGTTTTAAATATATAGGAGTTAAAAATAAATGGAAGAATTTATTGGAATTGAAGTTTCTATTCATGAGATTAATTAAATATTTACTACATCATGGATTTGAATATAAATGATTTTATAAAGATCAAATGAATTAAAGTAAAAGATCTGTATCTTCTTCTCATTTCACTTATGTTATAAGAGATATTTTTTTATTACAAATTGTTATTATGAAAAAGTATGAAATGATTAATTATGTACACATGGTTTATGGTTAATCAATTTCTATAACAAGTTTTGAGAATAATATACGGATAAAATTGTATTATCTATGATAAAAATTTTGTCCAAGTGTTTGTTAAAATATAGGAAAATGTGTCCCCATCACCCCTCAATGAGATATTTTAATAAAATATTTTTTTCAAAAGGAAAAGGTTTTGAACACATATAATACCATATTTGATATGAAAATAATAGTTTATTTGTTTAATATTCATACTGAAAGGAAATATATGTTTCTTTATAACATGAAAGTGTTTTTGTTTCTTAGTAAGATATTCTGAAAATAATATAGTTTATAAGAGGCCATGTGGGAGTATGTTTAGATTTATATAGGTTAAAAATTAATAAATAAAGGATAACAAAAATATTATATTTTTGCTTTTTTACACTTAATATCGAAAAAAAATTAAGATATATGATAGTAAAGAAAAATATAAACTGTTACATTTTGTTTTTATTTAGAAATTGGATAATATTATTTCTTAGAGGAATAACCGGTCTAAAATTAGAATTTTTTTCATATAATGTTATAAAAGAGTTTAGGATATGTGATTATAAGAAAAATATAATTATTTTCATTTTGTTATCATAAAAATTGAAATACACTATTTCTTGAAGAATTGTTATAATAAAATGTTCAAATTGAATTCAAACTTTATATCCTGATTTATTTTAGGGTATGGTAGCAAATATAATTTTAATGAGTTAAATTAGATATTGTAATAATGTTTTATTAATTTATCATAAAATATTTTAGGGTGTGGCAGTAAAGATAAATGTAATGGTTATATTTAGTTAACATATTAAAGTGCTTTTCCCTTTATCCTAAAATATTTCAGGAGTTCTGGTAAACAATAATGTTAGTAGTTACATTATATCAAGAAAAACATTTACTAGAACAGGGTTCCAAACAATATTTTTATTAAATAATAAAGAGTTCTTAGTAGAAAATATAAGTTTAAATTGTAACTTTGAAGTTATTATGTTAAATGTATTGAATATGTTTAAGAGGATGAATGGTTTTTAATATGATTCTGAAGTCTCACCATTATTCAAACTATCTTACATCATAAATATTTAGCACTGAAGAGTTTAGTGTGAGGTTTTTAGCATATGGTCACATAGAGATGTGATAGGAATTACATATGTTTTAATGATTTAAAAAAGATATAAAGTGTAGAATATATAAGGCTGATCTAGAAGTTTATCATATATGATATAATAAATTGATGCTTATGTGGGTTTGGATTAATATTCACAAATATTTTAGGAATATTAAAATATATCAAATTAAATTCAACCTTCATTTTATCAATCATTCATGTTTTATACATAAATTAATATATATATATATATAGATTTCGTGAAATGCAATGATAATTGACCACTCAAATTAATGACTTTGAGTTTATCCATATTTTATATTCCTCATAGAGTATTATATATTATGATTAAATGTTAAGGTTATCATGAGTAACATTCTTTTATAGAGATATAGAATATGTTTATGAGGCAAAAAATAGAGAATAGGATTCATAGTGTGTGTTGGTTGACCTATTAAGTATACATCAAGAAGTTTCATAGAGATGTCTTTGGTATACTAGGTGTTCATGGATCATATTTTCATCTCCATTAACAAATTTTGGAATGATTACTAGTATGATAATCTTCATACTTTGAAACCCTACTTACACTAGTCTACATATTAACTTAGCTAATATGACGGTGCTTGGGTATGTTGCGGATCATGTAATTGGTTCAAGCTTAACCAAGATGGGATTTTCTTCTGATATGACAAGTATCCAACAATTCAGACAGACAATGGAAGTGTTAATCAATTCCTAGATATTATATATCTATCTGGACAAGGGGACATGATATGTGCTTATCCAAAAGGATGAATGATATGTGATGTATTCATCGATAAAATAAGCCTACACTCATAAAATCAAGAAGAGATAAGTTTTATATATGGTATTGAAATGATCTATTCCACATGGTCACATGATGTCTGAAATAAAGGTAAAATATGAGAATTCACATTTCCATATGATTAATTATGGTGGATATAGGTATAGAGATATTTGAGTTTGATGAAGATCATTCTAGATCCCTTTATATATTTATTAGAATTGACCTTATATAGAGTCCTCTCTATGATTACATATATGGATATGAAGATTTTTTTACAATTATATAAAGGCCCATGGTGTTACACATTGTGGTTGAATTAATGAGGATTGATTTTGGCTCAGATATATACTCTAAAAGTGTTTTAGAGTTAATTAAAAAGTTCTTTGGGTGGATATTCACAAGGTATTTCATATGATGTGATATAAAGTGAAGTGAATGATATATTTCTAAAAGTTTCTTCAAAGATATCAAAAAAAGGATTTTTGGATATAGTTTTTCAAGTTATTCTATATGATAAAATATAAGGTGAAATGGCACAAAGTATTTTGGATTTAGTCAGCGTGGGTGATTGAAGGAGATATTCCCTAAATATATATATTATATATGATGTGTGGAATATAAATTTTATATTATAAATAGATTCATGAATGAAATAATATTTCATTCATTCCATTTCCTTTAGTTGAATTAAAAACAAAATATTATGTGTGTTAATATTTAAATAGATGAAACTCATTAAAAGATATCATTTTTTTATGTTGTTACATAATATGTATTTAATTGGGGGTTATACATGCAATGGATATATAGGTTTGATGAATTAATATTTATTCATGCATTATAAATGCATGAAAAAAACTAGAAACCCGAGAAATGTTCTTGTTTATTCATATATAACACTTCCATATGATGGCGTTATGTGTGATTTTGATAATTCTTAGATGTTGTCCACAATTCCCAAATCTCTTTTATTATTATCTTTCACATTAGAGGATCTAGAGAGATATGGTTTAAGGATAAAGTCTATATGAATTTGGGATTATTCCTTTAGCCCATGGATACACTACAATGGTGGGATTATTTTTCTTCACTTCTTGATCTCTCTCAACATCATTTGAATGAGAAAAATAATAATTTAGTGGATCTTAGGTGTAAGATATGATAAATTTACAGTAGTTTATAATTTCAATATTTTATATTGTTTCATATTATATTCAATAGCGATCCTTATATGAGGGTTTAAAAATTCTTACATAGATTTTAATAATTTTTTTATATTCTAACAAGACCCTCCTAAAATACCTCTGATGGATGCACCTATTTTTTCCAATAGTTATGAGAAGATTCGAATGAATAGTGTGTTTTGAAGTGGTTATTTAATTTAAACATAATAAAAAAAATTAAAAGACCATGGAATATCATCCCTTGTTACAATATATCCTTTAGTGTTTTATTTAATAATATTCTAAAACATATAGATCTATTCCATAAGAACCCCTAAATATAACCTCCTCTAAAATCTAGGTTGTAGATCCTGACTAGATCCTATTGACATAGGTAAAGGCTATGGTGCAACCAATACACCATGTTACAGCTACCTAAAATACTATAAGGACACAAAAAATAGGCCACATGAGCCTCCAAGTTATAGCTCTATTACAATGCATTTCCATTAAAGAATCACCAAGTAACTAACCAGGATGGTCTAAAACATTACAGGCCCCATTGAGATTATTGACTGTGTAGATAATGTAGCGCATCAATTAGTGCTTCCGCTAAACCTCCAATAAGTGTGTGATGTGTTCCATGAATCTAATTTGAGGTAGTGCATAGTATATTCATCACATGTACTGAAATCATAGGTTCTACAATGAGAAAACAATCACTTTTATGATGGAAAATCTGTATAAGTCTTGGATCATAATGATAAAGTGATATGAAACATAACCACTAACCTTGTAAATATTTTGTGAACAAATCATAAGTTTTTGGAAGTAATATGTTAACCCATATATATAATGAGATAACATTACCATTTTTTATTTTTATATAACTAATGACATTTTTTCAAGGGTGATTTAAAACCCTGTATTTTAGTTGTGAAATTCCATTTAATAATTCTATTTTGTTAAATAATTTTTCATACAAGAAAAAGTGAGATAAAATGGTAAATTCCTTATTTTATTAAGGAAAAACATTTCAATGTAAAATAAATTAAACCCTAATACATTTCAATAAATCTAAATGAAACATAATAATCAAAATTATATGATTAATAAAACTATAAGTAAATAAAAATATCGTGAGCTTGAAGTTTCCATCCTCATGATCTAACATGAAGATCACAATGTTGATAATCAGTATGGAATGATTGAAAAACATTGAAAGTATATCATAAATATTGAAGTTAATATGAATGGTTTCAAATAATTATTTAAGGCAATGTATATGAACGTAAAGGTGTAATATGGTTATTTTATGGTTTTTGGATATATAAACATTAGATATATGGTTATTGTGTATGCAAGAAGTTATTTAATTATTATGTAACCATTATATTGAAGTCATTAATATATTACAAGCAATATGTTATATATTTAATTAACATCTGATAAATTATGTTTTAATAACATCAAAAATATAATAATTCATTTGTAAAACTATCAGGGTATTCTAAAAATGTGTATTTTATATAGTATTATTATTTATATTTAAAAAACATTAATCAATTCAAATAATAATTTTAGTGAAATTATTTATTTATTTATAAAAAATAATTAATTAATATACATGGAATGATTATAGTTAGGATGAAAATAAAAATAGAATCATTTAATGTTTAAAATGATATTTTTCTAAAAACAATATTTTTTTATGTCATGCATATTTATTTTAAAATAAAATTTTAATCTCTTTTATAAATTTGTTTTAAGGAATTTTATTTTATATTTGGAATCAAAATCTCAAAATTAGCTAATGTGTTCAATTATTTAATTAATGTTTTTGAAAAAAAATATTTTACCAAGGTAATAAGTGAGTTACTACCGCCAGGGGTAAAATGAGGTAAAAGATTGGATTGAGGTATAATTTGATAAAATATCTCTATATAATATCACAATATTCTATATATGAGGGAAATAATGACACATATTTTTTATATTTTCACTTTTGGGTCACATTCCTTGAAACAACTCATTCCTTATACATTAAAGAATGTTTATTAGCAAATATGTCACTAAAACTCATTTATAAAATAACCCATCCTACACCCATTACAAACCACACATTCCATTTATCTCCCTCCCCAATTTATTTCCAAATTATCTCCTTGAAAATTCCCTCCCGTATTTTTAAGCCTTTGGTCTCATGAAGTATCCCAAATCCATCAAAACTGAAGAAGGTTTCTATAATAGTCCATCTTTCTACTAAGTAACAATACTGACTATTTATTTTATTTTCAACTTCTCATCCTCCCCTTATTAAATATTATTTACCAATTTTATATAATATAAATAATTTAATTTTCATTATTTTATATTTATATTAAATTGAAATAATTTCACTATGTTCTATTAAATTATTGTGTATTCTTGTTTGGGTCAATTTAATCAGCTATATGAATAATTTTATAATGTTTTTTATAGATGATTATGAAAAAATAATTTATGGAAATATATGTTATTAAATATTATTTTAAGATATTTTTTAAAATTTTAATGGTAATATATATATGTGTGTGTGTGTTCTTTTTTAATAAAGTGAATTCTTCTAATTGATTCAATAATCACAAAAGGGGCATTTTATAACAGTTATTCATGAACTATTAAAATAAAATCCATTAAATAATGGGATATAGAACACTATAATAAATATTTATATAATTTCCCTGACCATTATATAGGCGATTATCACATGATAAAAAATCAATAATTAAGACTCTTATACTGAAGTAAGTGTGGAACAAATAGAACAATTAATACATGATCATTAATATTTACTGTGAATGATTTTTCAATGGGTAATAAAAAATAAAAATGCATGATATTATGTAAATTAAATATTAATATGGTTATATATGTATATTATAAATCTAGGTTTATTATATAGGGAGTTTGAGTGATTTCAAGAAAGTTGGAATCTAAAGTAAGGTTTTTCTTAACTCAATCTCCAAACATTGATTTGTACACTTTCTTTTTTATCTAAATTGTTATATACTAGTTAAATTATATAGTTTTAGTTTGTTAAAATATGTTTCTTTATTTATGTATATTTTACATTTCATTATCGTATACTACTTTCTGGTTGATTCATATTGAACAAAAATACAACTTTGTAAATTATAATTTCCACTCCTTTTTTTGGTTATTTTTCAACCATATCCATGTTCCTTCTTATCATAAATATTTATTTGATTTATTTTAAAAGATAAACATGTATTGACATTTTTTCCTATCATGTTTCTATTTTAATCAATTTTAAATATAATTTTTTATCTATTTTATTTAATTATATTACACAAAACGTTTTGAAAATACTAAAAAATATTTATTTCAATTTCAATAATATTTTTTATATTTCTATCCATATTTATTCTGATTAAATTTATTTTTTTTAAATGATACATTATTGGAATGTTTTTTCATTTAAATAAATATTTAAAATCCTTTTTTATCTTTTTTAATATTATTTGAAAATGGATAGTATTTTTGTTTTTACAAAAACATTATCTAAATGTTAAGAAAACGTGTTTCATTGTTTATTTTACAATTTCCTTTATTATTATGAATGATAAATCATTTACGGATATATTTTGCCTTGAATAAAACTCTAATTTCTCTAATGATATGTTTCTTTAGGGTGATTGAATTTTTGGTATCATCTGAACCAATTCCCAATTACTTATTATAGGATATCTAATGAAAATTTTATGTTAGCCATTTTATTTAAATATATTAATAAATTTATGATTATAATAAATGTATGATTATTTTTAATGTGGAAAACATATCTATTTTAAATCAATATATAATTATTGGGAATAAAATTATATATCCTTCTAATGTATTGAGTAAAGTTGTTTGGAAAAGATCCATCTGGATGTTGTCTGAGATTTTGGACTTGTTGTGTTTGTTGAAAAAGTCGACTGAAACATTTTCCATAGGGTTGTTATAACTATAATATTTTTTATGGTGGAAAATATTCCAAGTGTTTTCCAAAATTTTGGTTGTGAAATTTCTGGGTTTTTTGTCATAAAGGGAGGATATCTGCAATGTATGTTCACAGAACAAATAGTAGCTATGTGAAAATACAATGGAGGATCACGCCCATTTTTTAACAGCATAGAATAATTAGTGAAATGGGATTTGGGAAAGGAAATTAGTTCACATTGTATCTACTCTATGTGAAGTATATATTGATTATGTAAATCCATGAAGTAGAAGAATAATTTTATTCAAAGAGAGTTGGTGTTTTCAAAAGGTTCCATGAAGGAAGATCCTAGTAGAGAAATCATCGAAAGGGAATTAAGTCCAAAAAGATAGTTTAAAAAACATAAATCTATTTCATAAACAAGAATATTCATTTTTTATTTATTTATAGTGTTTCGGGGGATATCCTTGAAGGAGGGTTTCAATATGTCAACCACATTGCTGGGATGGTATGTGATGGATCAGTTAATGAAGGGATTAAGTCGAATATTTTGTTTATTAGATATCATGGGTTTTTTCCTATATATGGGCCCTTGATAACATCATTAAAAAGGGTGATAAATAATTATATAATATTTTAACTATATATAATTCAACTATTTATTAAAAGAGTTCATAATGATCTTTCTGTAAAATAATTTATCCTAAAAGTTGTGGGATTTGTGTAACACATGATATGAAAGAAGTTGAGTTCATGAATGGAGAATTTTTCATGAATCATAGAGGTGGATTTTGGAGGATCATGTATTTGAATCATATGGATCATGCATAAAATTTTATTAGCCTATATAGAAACGATACGTGGTATACAGTGTTCTACGAAGAAAGTTTTTGACGGAAGAAAAAAAGTTCAAGAATAGTTCTTAGATAAAGAAAATTCTCTATAGAAAAGTGTATTTCATATCTCATGTGAAAAATAGATCTTCATGGAACACTCACATAGGTCCTGACTATATATTAATTTGTTCATAACAAAAGAGTAATCTACTAAAGGAATGGTGAGTACACTTCCACATAGAGAGAAACAGGATTTCAACACATGTTTGGTAGTTATCCAAGGGGGAAGTGAGTCTTCTTGGAATGTTGTAATATTAGTGTTCTATAGTAAATTTTTGTTCATTGGAAAAGTTAATTTTTATAATCCTTAAAATATCCTGGTTAGGTTGATCTAAGTAAAATTTTTGTGTCTTGTACATGTTTTCATTTCTATTTATATATTTATATAGGAAGGAAGTGTTTTATTTAACAATGAAACAAGATCTAGATGGGTAATTGGTTTTCTCTGACATACCTTAATTGACCCTACCCCACCACCACCACCCTTCTCAGAGTACATAACCTAGTGGGTCCAAAAATTTGTATCAAACCCAAATTTAAAGTGAGTGAATCTCTCTCAAATGAATCCAATGCAGCATTCAATCACAAAGGGACTTTGTAATTTTAGGGAAACAATTTCAAACTATAGAATAATTAGATGCAACAAAACATTAGATATTTTTTAATGTATGATTATATAGATACTTTTCATGGGATCTCATTCAGTTTGGAATGAATAGATTTATCAAACGTAGACTAAAGAAAATTAGATGTTGATTCTATAGCTATTCTTGAATTAGGGGGAGCTTTATCAAACACAATAAACATTAAGGTAATGTAATGTAAATCCTCACATGCCATGTGAGAAAATATGATGAATACCTATGAATATTATTCAAAATTTCTATAATATAAATTAAAAATTCTATGGAATAAGTATAAGTATATAATTACGCACACTAATGAATCTATTGGTGCATTCTTTGATTATATGAATGTGATTGTGGAAGATATGTGAGGTCTAGGATAAACCCTAGACGATTTTAATATCTCCAAGAACATATATAGAATATTTTCACCCTAGTTCAATATGAAATAATCTATGGTTTAGTATAAATATATAAAGGTGCTAAATCTAGATATTTTACACGTATCTCTTTTTTCATATGAGATGATAAATGATAATAATGATGTCTTGTAAAATAGGAAATTGGAGGATGTGGAATTATATGCCTTAAATAATCTCACCATTGAAGACCATGGAGGATGGTTGGGAAGGTGGATAGGTGTATGAAGTCATGCCATTCCATTTTTTAAATCTATAAAAGCTAAAAGAAATTCTAAGGGGAAACTTCAACATTCATGCTTTTGATGTGCAAAGGTTTGGAACTTTAAATCCATGTGTCTCAAGAAAATTCAAAATTATGATGAGGATTATGAAATATACATGAAGGAATCTTCTTTCGATGTTAAGGTTAGAAGAATAACTAAGTATAATTTCTTTAATAATAAGAACATGCTCTCATAAAAAATGATTTTTCTGAAGAAACAGAGGTTGAATAAATTGAATATGAAAAATACTATAAAAAATTATATTGTGGTGGTTTTGGTAAGTTCATAAAAAATAAATGAGAGATATTATGATGATGAAGAATAATAAAAAATAATTTATCTCAAATTTGAATTGGAAATAATACTTTAAGAGATAGTTGATTGGAGAGACAAAATACAGAAATCCAATAGAGTGGTTTATGGTGCAAAAATATATTTGTATTATTAAGAAAATGTCTATGATGAAGGAAGATATTGAAAATATCCAATATAAAAAGACATAAAACTCTAATAATGTCATTGATTATAGGATTTATGTTAAAAATATACTTGAGTTATTAATGGTTTTACTATTATATTTAAATATCAAGTTAAACATATCAAAGTCATTTACGAGTAATTTTTTAGCCTATGGGGAAATTTTAAATAATATGAAAGACCTAGGAAATAGAAAAAGTAAAAATGGAACCTCGAAGTCCATCAAAGATAGAAAAGGAATACCATTAAAATAAAAAGTCATATCTAGATTACAAGTTTTCTATGAAGCTTGATCATAAATGGAAACTAGTAATGGATGGTTCTAGACACCGAGCACACACTTTGATTTTGGAGGTCAATTTGGGTATGACACATAATTAGAGAACCCAAGGGGAAACTACTGTTGTAGTAATGAAATATTGGAATGAGCCTTGTATCAGGTTTTATTATTGTGGAAATATAGGGGTATTTCCAAAAAAATTGTTTTATATCCAATAACTACGAAAGGATAAAAGTAAAATAATGAAATCCAATAAAAGTTTGATATTCCATGGGGGATTTTAATGGTCATTATTTATTGTCTGAAGGATTTGGATATACGGTAAGATATTTATCATCAATAATGTTGAGTAATGTGACAAAGTAGACACAAAGTGTTGGTTTGGAAGAGATTATGGAATCATCAACCGAGATAAAAATAACAAAAAAAAATTATAGATTTTCAAGATGGTAATTTTTTTCATACACTAAAAAGGATCAAGCATGTCAAAAAACACTCGATGTGAAGCTAAAGACATGGATAAAAAGAAAATAGTTGAACATGTAGTGTATTTAGAGATTTCACTGGAATCATTAAATCATACTGGTGTATGGATCATTTATTGTCGACCCACTTTCCATATGATATAAATAAGGTTATTATCACAATCCTCAAGAACAATAAGTATGGTTTCGTCAGATTTTGTAATGATGATGGATTAAAGATTATTGGTTATGGGAGAGAGAAATGTTTTGTAAAATATATTAGATGAGTAGGTCTAGTGGTCATTGAAGGTTTAAATCACAACATTATCAGTGTCAGAAAAATATATGAGTTGAGGAATGTGATAATCTTTACCAAGAGGTAATGTGTCATTAAGGGAAAATAATGTGCAGTGGTGATGTAGGGAAAGCATGTGAATAGGAATGTCAACCTTATGAGTGGAGAAAAAGAAATGTATTTTATTTTAAGGAAGAAGAAAACACAGTGATGCATAAATGAATTGGGAATTTGAGTCAACCATCCTTTGATGATCTGGTGAAAAGTGATAGAGCATGATATCTCCCAAATATATCATAAAATCATACACATGCATGAAATTTTTATCAAAAATGGAATATTACTTGAATGGTCTATAAGGAAAAAAGAATAGAAGTAAACAAGAGTTCTTTAGATGATGAATATTGATGTGTGTGGACCTATCTCACCTATATAGGAAGATATATTATATTCTTCTCATTGATGGTTATAATGGTATTGCTTGGATAATGGTTTTCAATCACAATGTTGAGGTGTTCAGTTTCATAACACAATATCAGAGGGAGTATAAAAGGATTCTTGGATAGAAAATTCAAAAGTTTATAATTTATAATGGGATAGAGTTCAAAAATATCCAAGTGGATAATTATCTCTAAAATAAAGAGATAAGAAACTATGTATCAATAGTGAGAACTCTTTAGTAAAATGGTATATTCATGAAGAGAAATAGGAACATAAGCACCATAGTCAGAACTACTTTTATCAAGAAAGACCTATGTGACAATTTTTTGAATGAAGCGGTATTAAAAATGGTCAACATTTATAAACGAGCTTTTTTGTTTCTAAGGTAAGATAATTCTTCATACAAGTAGTGGTATGGAAAGAAGACAACATTAAAATAATTTTTAGTTTTTAGAAGTAAGTTCTTCATTATCAATAAGAATAAACACAGGATGTTTGAATATCATATAGATAAATGGATCTTTAATGGATACATAGGAAATTAAAAAATATATATGATTTTAAAAGAATATAGGTATGTTTATAAAAATAAATGATGTTGTTGTGGTGGAAAGTGTGTATAATATTAAAAAAATATAAATCAATAGTGTTAATGGGATAATTATGAAGTGGTAAATGGATCAAGGGAAATATAAGTGCCTGAGGAATAATCAAAAGAATATTAAAATGATTAGCATGATGGAATTAATCCTATTCTTTCATTGAAGCTAAAAATATAAGATGAAATTAATAGGAAAAATAGAATGGGTGATCAAATTGTTCTAGGGAAGATGATTATAATGAAGTCTCTGCAAAAAAAATGTTTTCTATCATAGGTGGAGCCCAAATAATTTTAATAAGCTATAATAGATTATAATTAGAGTAATTTAATAAATAAATAGCCTAATCAAATCTTAATGAATATGGCATGAGGGATTGTTTTAGGGCTGATAGATAATAACAACCTTGAGAATAAATGGTTATTTCATAACAAAATGAATAAATAGAAAATGGTAAACTAAATTAAATCATGAATTAGGTTAAAGTGGTACTCTTAGATTGAGGGAATAGATATTGATGAGTCATTTTCTCCAATAGAAAGGACTGATAAAATTTGACTTTTCTTATCCATAGTAGTGCAATGAAAATTCAATGTATTATAGATGGGCTTAAATTCAAAATTTCATAAAGAATTTAAAGGGGAAGAGGATTACATTAAAAACATATGGATTTATTATTTATGAATATGATAAAAATATTTTTGGATGTAGACGGATTTCTATGGGTTAAAGAAGGCACTGAGAGGAGCATATTCACAACTTGATTAGTTCTAAAAGAAATATCATTTCTAGTTTGGTTTAGTATTTTACAATATCTTGTAATAATGCGATAAATCAAATGATGATGGTGCTAGTGTATGTCAAAAATATAATATTTTTTGGGGAAGAAAAATTGAACTACAAATAGTTTATATAGTTCATGAGGTATGAGTAAGAAATGTTCATGATTGGTGAAAGTATGTTTTCATAGGACTATAAGTGATACAAGGAAGGCATAAAAAATTCATTTTATCAATATAAATATTCCAAATAGTTTATAAGACTATTTTTAATAGATCATTACAAAAATATGACAACTTTGGTTTCTACCCAAATGATATTTTCAAATGATTATGATGGAAAAGTGGTCAAAGTCATATTATAGAAACATATTGGTGGAAGACTGTTGTACTTAATAGCAACAAGACCTAGTATTATTTTTGGAACATGTAAATTGACATGGTATCAAATTTTTTCCTAAAAAATTTGTATTATAATTGTAAATTAAATACTATGGTATATCAAATTCATGGTTAATTTCAACATTATTTATAATGAAACATACGAACATGATTCGTTGGGATATACTGATGCTGATTTTTCTAGTTTATCTATTGATAAAAAGTATATATTAGGTATTTCAATTTATCTTGGTATATTGTGTATTTATTGGATGAGAAAGAAGTGAGATTGTAATTCTATGAGCTCTACATAAATTGAATAAATTGTGGCCACTCAAACTTTCACATAATTATTGTGGATGAAGAATCAACTTGAAAAAATGAGAGTTGAAGGTCTCTAATTGGAATATAGTGTGATAATTCAAGTGTTATAAATATTACAGAAAACCATGTATTCACTCAAAGATGAAACAAATTGAGATAAAATATAAATTTATTAAGGATAAAGTTGAAGATGGGTCGGTGATATTGGAGCATGTTCCAACTGAATATCAAGAAATAGATATTTTGATGAATCCCAAGACTATGGATGCTTTTAAAAAGAATATATTGGCTCTTAGAGTCTATTAAAATCCCCACATTTGAATAGTTTTTATGAGGTAACACCACTCTCTTATGTTTTTTGTGAATTTATTTATTTTATTATATGTGTATTTCCCTATTTTATATAACAAAGGAGTAACCTTTGGGGTTGTTGAAAAAGGGGAATAAGTTCTTCTCACAAAAGAGGGAATGTTGTTGAAAGGGGGAGAGTTGTTCCATGATTTTCTAGGGAGAGAATATATGAATGTGTTTTTTAAATATCATGATGTTGAATATGTTTTTCAATGATTACATATCACAAAAGGATGACATATGGGTTTGTGATGAAAGATATTTACTACGTGTTGTTGAGGAGTTAGTAACAATAATAATACAGTTCATTGATGACCTATTTATGTAAATATTTTTTATCTTGTTGATATTGACTAATGTGGACTTAGTGTATTCATTTATTGTTTCATTGATTACTATATTGAGTAGTCCAAAGCGAGTGGTAGTTGAAGTAGAAGATGTTTTATTTTTTCAATAAGAATTTCTAAGTGGTTTCGAAGTGTTTTCAACATACCCAATGGGGATATTATTGGGAAAAATACCTCTCTATATTTTTTTAGGTTTTTGGGTTATATTTATTGTAAAAAAACAATTAAAAAACTTCCAGTATGTGTGTTTCCAAAGTAATAGTTTGGATGGTATTTAATTATCTTAGTTTTTTCCAAAAATTTGGGAGATAAATTTATGAGTTATTTTTATTGAAAAGATAGGATTTCCAAATCACAAGTTCATCGACCATATAGAAGATATGTGAAACTAAAAAGGAGGATCATGTTCTTTTTTGAACCACATAGCATAATAATTGAAAGGTTATTTTTAAAAGAAAATGATTTTGTTCAAGATTTGTTCTATGTAGGCCACCTAGTGAATATAAAAAGTTGTGAAGCAAAAGGATCATCATTTCCAATGAGAGGTAGTGTTTCCAGAAAGTTACACAAAATATATTGATATTGGATATTGTTTTTAAAATTAATTGAGTCCATATAGTGAGTTTGAAAACAATAATGAAATTTCATGAAGGGTACTCATAATTTTGTATCATTTTATAGTATCTTTGGGTTTTTTGTGAAGGGGGGTTTTTCTATGTGAACTGTATATAGAGGCGATATGTGATAAAGTAGTTTATGAAGGGATTATGTTTAATTTATTTAGTTTTATTTTAGAGTTTTTTCTTATATGAGGACCCCTAATCTCATCATTAAATATACAAAAAACCTATCAAGAGATTCTAATCTACAAATATAATTCATCTATGTCTGAAAGGAGTTCGTGATGCATAAGTCGTTAAGTAATTATATAATTAAAGTAGTGGAGTTTGTGAATCACAATACAAAAAGGTGGTTGATTTTGTGAAGGGGTTTTTTATGAAGTATAGATTCAGTTAAATGAGGAAATTATCCAAACATCACATGGACTTCACATAGCATTGAACCATCCCACATAGCAATCTTATGCAATGCATAGTGTTCTGGGATGAAAGTTCATGATGTGAGAAGAATATCTCACAAAGTGTTTTTTCATGAATCAAAAACTACATGGTAAAGTGGATTTCATAACTTAGATATAAATGGATATTTATTTCACACTCAATTATTTGTTAGCCAAATATATGGTGATTAAGAATAAAAACAAAAACTACTTAAGGAATAGTAAGCTTGCTTCTGTGATCTTTTAGCATATATTTAGTGGTGAACCAGGGGGAGGTGAATTCACAATGAATATTGTAACAGTTGCATGCTATAGTGTATTTTGGTATATTGGAACAGTGTAGTTTTATGATCCTTAGAATACCACAGTTAGGGAAAACCAAGTAAATTTTTTGTTTCATGTGCATGTTTTCATTTATGTTTATACATTATTATGGGTTAGAGAGAGAAGAGTGTTTTGTTTAATGATAAAAAAGATCTAGTAGTGTAATTGGTTTTATCTAACATGCCATGATTAACCCCCCCCCCCCCCCCTCCTAGGGTACATACCCTAGTGGTCCTATAAAATTAAATATCTCATGAGATGACAAGTATTGGGAATGCTAGGTTATCTTATTCCACGATTTTATTCATAAACAATATTTGGTTCGTGTTTTTCACTATGTTAGGATGGTCTTGGTAGAGATACATAACATATGTTATATTTTTCAATACTTATTCACATACAATATTCCTATGTCTTATCTCCATGGTTCCAGATTATTAATTTTACATTCTCATAACATGGTATATGTTATTCTTTTATGACAACCCTTTTATGATTCTACAATCTTGTTCCTTGATCTATAATAATGTTATCGTGACTCATGATTGCTTATTATGATTTAAGGATATTATTCAATTAATCATTAAATTTCTCTCATGATTAAGTTTTATCACATGTTTATGCTCATATGAAAAATCATCAATTACTCATTTATATGGTTTCCCCCTACTTAGCATTTGAGCTTCCCTTTTTCTGATGTTTCTCATTCAAACAGGTCATGAAGAAGAATATTATGTATGTTGTCCCTAGAAGAGAATAAAGTGTAGGAAAATTTAATGAAATAAATGTATGTTTTGTTATAAAATAATATTTATATGTAATTAGTGTTAAAAAAATACTAAAGATTTTAGTTCTTGAATATTATATAATCATTATTTGTAATGTATAATTATGTAGAATTATGTAAATTATCAAAACCCATATTTTTTTATATAATTATTCATGATTTATTATATAAAGGTACATAAAATAAAATCATAAAAGATCATTAATCCTTGTTTATTTGGTAAATTTGTTAGATATAATAACAAAACAAAATTGGAATACAATGACATTATTTAAAATTTTCATAACATGCTCCTAATATTCCATAATTCTTCTAAACTGAACAGGATAACCTGGGGGAATACATAAGAAAGGGGTCTTAAATAAAGAATAGTAAGCGAAGAAACAAATTATAGCATAAGGTAAAGTGGTATATAGTATCCAAGAGGTATATAAAGGTATCATAAGAGGGGTGATAATAATAATTTTGGGCAATGAGTCATGATATAATATGATAGGATAAATGCAACAGAGGAATGTGGAAATAACTTAATACAAAGAATAATAAACATAAGTCAAGAATAAATTCCTGAAAAACAAAACATGGTGTTATTAGGATAAACAACCATGAACCATACATGTCATCTCATGAGATTAAAACATTTCCCAATTCATTTAAGGGCTATATAATTTTGGGCCCATCCATACTTTCATATCATGTATATGAAAACGTGTGTCTCATAGATCATACAACAAAAATATTTCTATCATCACTTATAATCCCATCATTAAGGAGTGTGAGATATATATAATGAATTCCCAAAACAATGAATTATAATTTCAACTATTTCAATACCTTTGACTAGAAATGGGAATGGGTATTCAATATAAAAATTTTTAGCATGGAAAATCCCAAGATGATTTTGGTAGCATAATAGGGATACATAAAGACTCATAAAAGGGTTAAATGAGAGTAAAAGGGGTATTTAATCAGTTTAAAATATTATGGAAAGTAATTGTTGTATTTAATAACATATACCAACATTAAAAATTGAAAATTAAATGGCATAAAACAAGGAAGGTTCTTGAATAATGAGGAAAAAGAGTGGGTCCCTTACCTAGAGAGGGAACATCTAAAAGCTTCAGAGGAACTTATAATGTGCCTAGGGGATCCTTGACAGGACTCTGGAGAAGTAAGGGTAGAGTAATGACATGATAGATGGGCCTTTATTGAATATTAATGATATTTTGGATGGGTTTATATTGGAAATCAAGGAGAACTCTTTATTAATTTCCTTATCTTAGGTTTTGAACTGCATATGATAAAGTATTCAAAACCGCACACTTTATCATGGGTTTCTACCACGTTTTCTAACAGATTTAATTGTTTTTAATTATTTTACTATTTTATTAACCAATACTATTCAAATAATACCCTTACTGGTGTGGAAGTGAGTCAAGTTTACAATGAATTAATTTTAAAACCCTAAAATATATTATAGGTTTCGGAGGATTCATTAAGGGTTTATAAAATTAATAAAATAATTTAAAAAACCAATTATTTTAAATTTGAAATATTTATTTGTTTATTGATACATTTTATTGAATATATTACATCAATTTTGGGTCATTAAGATGTCATAATACATACCTTATATTTATACTATATTTAATATTTATACGAAAATTCAATTATCTAAGAAAATTATGAAAAAATAAATATTGGATGACCTTGACATGATGATTTCAAAAATAATATTTTTTTGATCAAAATAATTATTTAAATATGATAATTTACACTATTAAATCAGTATACCCATGAATTGAAAAATACTGGTTTTTTTACAATAACATTTTTCTCACCCTTATAACAATTACTTTTGAATTTGCAAAATTATATTATATTTTAAATTTAATAAATATAACTTCATAAAATTTCATTATTAAAATATAATTTATTTTGAAAAATATTGAATTCATCAAAAAAGTGTATTTCTTGAAACTATATATTTCCTAAAAAATACACTTTCGGTTACAATGTATCATAATATAATTTTTATCAAACTCATCAATTAATCATTTAAGAAGTAATATTAAAAAGGGATATATATATATATTATAATTTTTTTATGTAAAATAATATTAAAATACATACTATTAGGTTATAGATACATATCCATTTACTATACTAGTGAATTCCTTAAGGGTAAGGTGTGTGATGGTGAGATTTTCTTAGGGTGGTCTAGTGTACATGGTTTTGGCCATGATCTTGATAAGATTGAACTTCTTTAATAAATAGTTTCATTCATACATAAGTTGTTTAATCTCAACTTGGGATTGATCAAGGTAAAATCATGGTGATATTATCTAATATCATTACCAGCTACTCCTCATATGAAAACTTATTCTCCAATGGTACCACCTTGACATTATGTACATGTGAAGGGTCTAGTATGTACTTCCTCTAGAGGGATTCATGGAACTTATCATGTACTTGATATGGTTTAGATAGGAGATCAAGTTTATAGGTCACTACTATAATGAAATCTAGGATCTAAAAGGGGTTGATGTATCTAGGAAAAATCATTCCCTTCTTCCCAAACCTCATGAATTTCTTCTTAGGTGATATATAAAGGAACAATTTATCTCTAACCTCAAACCCCCAAACTCATTGAAAATTGTATATATATATTCTCTATCAAATTTTTTCATATTTTGAAAGATTATGAATGGTTTTAACCTTATCTAACATATCATGGATAAGATCAAGTCCCATCATCTTCCTCCTTCCAACGTCATCTCAACATATCTATGGACGAAGCTGCTTCCCATACAGAGACTCATAACGTGTCATTTGAATATTATAATATGAACTAATATTTTATGAGAACTCCACTATGGAAAGGTTTTGGTACCAACAAAATTATAAATCCATTAACCATGATCTCAGTATATAATTTATAGTTTGAAGGGTTCTTTTTGACTAACCATCCACCTGCGGCTGATAAGCAGTGGTGAATATCAATTTTGTATCCAATGCTTGCTGAAGGATTCTCTAAATCCTTGAGGTAAACCATAGATCTCGATCAGATAAAATAATGGTTATAATTCCATTTGGAATTAAAAATTACCTTACTTATATCATAGAGAGTTGTTCAATATAGAAATCTTCCTTGATTGAAATTAAATGTGCTGACTTTGTAAGGAGATTAACTACCACTGTGATGGAATTATTAACTTTAGTTATCTTATGGATCCCTATGATAAAATACATTATTATTTTTCCCATTTACACACTAGTATGGGAAAAGGTTACATAATTCCCTTAAACTTTTATCTTTCTACATTGACTTGTTAGCATACGAAGCATCAAGAAACAAACTCTAGAATCTCCATTTTTATGTTTCCCATCATAAGTTTTACTTAAAATCTATATACATCTTTGTGCTTCTTTAATGAATAAAGAAGGATGATATATACAAGTGATCTGGTAGTTCCATCATCATTTAGGGTTTTCTGGGACACATAATCATGTACCAAACCATATAACTCTATCTTTAGAAAAGTTGAACTCTAGAATATTCACTACCATCTTCTGTGGCAATTTATCATCCTTTAGGTCCTCCTTGATCCTCTTAAGAATAGATGTTTGGGTAGTTATTTGAGCAAGGTAGGATGAATATCCTCTTATTATTACCATGTACATCATTTGTATGATCAAGAATATTGGAACTACAACAATCCTCATCAGGGATAGAGTTGCATGATCCTATCTAATCAGAGTGTCTACCACATTGTTTGATTTCCTACGATGGTCATGGATTGAAAAATCATAATACCTAATTATCTTTGACCAAATTCTTTAGTGAATATTATTCTCATTTTGTGTGAATATATACTTGAGGCTTTTATGATCTTTATATATGTCACACATTTATCCCTAGAGATAATTTCTCCATATCTTCATAGAGAAGTTCAATACAACTAATTCTAGATCATTGGTTGAGTAGTTATAATCATGGATATTTAATTAGAGAGAGTAATATGATATCACATTTTCATCTTGAATGTGTACAAAATTCAAGACCTTGTTATACACATCACTGTAGATCAGAAATCTTTTTCCACAGGTGGGTAATGAGAACACAGGTGCAATAATTAGCCTATTATTCGGGTCTTTAAATATATCCTTTCATTCATCATTCCAGAAACGATTGAATCTCTTATGATTAATATTGGATAGTGGGATTGAAAATCATTAGAAATTTCTCATAGATCAATTATAGTACCAAACTAATCCATGTAAACAATGGAGTTTCTTTACAGATATTCATCTAATACATCCTTCAATTGCCTCTATTTTTTTATGATCTATAGATATCCCCTTTTTAGTGATAACATGCCCCAATAGAGTTACTTACTCTAGCCCAAACTCACATTTACTGTAATTTTCATATTATTTTTTCTTTCAAGAGTTCTTTAGTAAAGTATTTTAATACTTCTCACGTTCTTCCTTGCTTTTTTAGTAGATTAGAATATCATTTATAAAGACTACCACAAATTTTGTATGTTAGTCCCTAAAGACTATATACATCATGTCCATAAAGATAAATGGATCATTAGTGAGTCTAAATGGAATCATTGTGAACTATTTTTTCTTATACCTTTTATGAAAATCATTATTGGGGATATCCTCCTTCTTCACCTTCACTTAATAATATCACAATAGAAGATCCACCTTATACATGTACTAGTCTTTATGTAACTAATCGAAAAAGTCATCAATTTTGGACAGGGGAAACTTGTTATTAATTTTGATCATATTAAGATCATGGTAATTAATTTATAGGTGGATTGATACATCCTTATTCATTATGAAGAGGACTGGTTCACCCTATAGTGAAGCACGTGAGTGTATAAACCCTTTCTCCAGATTCACTATTAAATTTTCTCCATCTCCTCTAGTTCATTAACAATTAATCTGTATGGATTATGGTATATTGTCAAAAGTGATAATATGAGATCGATTAATAACTCAACATCATATCTAGGGGGAATATCGAGAAATTATTTTGGAAATACATTTGTGTATTCTCTTATAATGGGAATGTTTTCAAGGATTATCTTTTCTTCAGTCTCAACATTTTGAGTTACAAAAACTTTCTCATAAGTAAATAATATCCATTATTGAGATATTAGTATCAAAGAAGATTCATCCTCCTCCATACACTTATATAGAATCAGATGTTGATTTGTGATATAAATGGTGATTTCATTCCCTTGACAATTTTTATTGGATATATATATAAAAATATAATCCCTGACAAGAATTTCATCAAATTCTTATAAAGGGATTATAAAAAGGATTTGTTGGAAAATAATCCCAAAATTATGGGTAGGGAATGAGTTATGTACATAGGATTTAAAAATTTACTCACTCATCATCTTCACCGATAATTGAACTTATATATTTTAAGGTGCTGTTTGAAAAGTTATACTAAACCTGAATGATATGTAATAACGTAGAGAACCAGAATCAAAAACGATATTCTCTATTATTTAAGAAATAACTAACATATATGTCACCACAATATTTTCAAGATCCACCTTATCAGTGGTGATTTCATAAGCTCTCTCTTTCTCTCTAGGCCTTGGAAGTTATTTTAGATGGTTTTCATCAACAACCCTTCTCTTAGGGAATTAATTTGTATAGTTTCCTTATTATTTATTGTTGAAACATTACATAATTGGATAAGGGTTAACAGAAGTATTCAAAAATTACATCACATTTATGGGTTTCTCCTATCAAAAATTTCTTCTTTGGTGACCTTCCTTCTTACACCTAAATCATTTCCGCATCACCATATTGAAATTTCTAGGTTACTTATTCCCAGATGATTGAAAAGTGGCGTGATGTAATTTCTTACCCCATAATATTTTCCCATCATAATGTTGGAATTAAAATCCATTTTTTGCTTCTAGTCTCCAGTCCCAAGATACCCATGGGATTTTTCAATATCTCTTTCAACATTTAGGGAACATCATATAATTTTTTTATATCTTTCAATATCCTAAATGGATAAGGATTTTCATAAATGTTTCATTATCCCTCTAATGAAGTGGTAAAATTTTTATTTTGGGGGAAATGAAAAAGAAAAAGGCGTATCATGTGAGTCTTCTGAAGTTTTCATCATACACCCTGATGGATTCTTCATACATTTTATGGAGGCTAAAGAAGTCCCTATCTATTTTTAGTCATAGATTGGATGGAAAAAATTTTCTGGAATTCTTTCTATTCCATTTCTTTGATCTCCTCCTCTAGTTTCATATTTTTTTACCAACATCCACCATTGATTGGGTTATCCCTCCATGTGATAAACAGCAAGAATGACCTTCTCTTACTCATATCATTGAAGGATGGAGAAGATATTTTCAATGGAATTCATCCATTTCTCCACGATTATAGGATTAGAATATCTACTTAAAGTAGGATGCATTTTTCATATTAAGGTAATGATTGAAATGTTATTTTTCTTTAGGGATTCAGGTATTCCACCTAATTTAATTTCTGGTTCAAAACATGATTCAATTGAGAAATTATTATCATAATGTTCCTTTTTCCTGTTCTCATTGGGTTGGGAATTTAATTTGGGTACTCATTACATCGTTCTCCACATTTTTTATTGGCTTTATTCCTCTTATTCCTAGCGATTGAATTGGAATAAAGAGAAAATTGGTGATGATTATTTTAAAGTTTGAAACACATAAATAGGAAACCCTGAACATTAAAAGGATAACTCATAAAAGTCATTAATATTTTAACCTATGAATTTATAGGTTTTAATATAATTTATCCATGATCTATTTCCTAATATAAAATCTTGTGGACATTTTTTGTTCCCATAATAATGATTCATAAGGATATTTTGAATTTACCAAATAATATCCCTCTAGAGTGTCAGACCAAGTGTGCAGAAAGTCTTGTTTTCATGCACCATGTAATGATCATGTCAATCATAATGTACCCATTTCGGGGTTATTAACCCTATGTGAATTTTGGATAGATCCACATCCAATAGTAGTATCCAAACATGGATGTATTTTATTGACAACCATTTACTATATACTTTACCAAAATTTAAAGATGCTTTTATATGTTTAGTCTTATCCCTAAAGATTTTCATAGAGTTTTCTAATCCTATTTCCAAAAATAACTAAACTTTTCTATGATACCAACTATGACATCCCATAATTTATTAGACCTTAATTCGTGATATATTATATAAAGTTACACGTAATACATTCTCAAAAGATCATGTTTCATATTGTATTTTGGAAATTTTTTATATATCATGTCAATATGAAAAAAGAATACAATGACATTATTGAAAACATCCTTAACATGATCCTAAAATTTAATCATTCTTCTAAAATTATATGGGATAACCTAGGGGTGTACATAATAAAGGGTTAGCTATAAATGCAAGTAATGGAATAGGTAAAGCAGTACATGTGATTGAAAATTCATATCAAGGTAACATAAGATGGGTGATAATCATAATCTTTAACAATGAGACTTGATATAACATGACAAACAAAAGGAAACATAGGAATATAGAAATAGAATAAAACATGATATCATAAACGTAAGTCAAGGATAACATCAAAAACAAAATAACATAGTGTGATTTGGATAACCTCTATCACACCATACATAGCATATCCTGATATTAAAACACTATCCAATACATTGAAGAGCTATATAATTATGGGCCCACCCCCCATGGTTATGCAGTGAGAGATACATACATGGAATTCCCAATCAATGAAGGATAGGTAAATTTAGTTTAATACCTTTTACTGTAAATGGGAATGGGTATTCACTATAATAAAAAATCATCATGGAAAATCAAAGGATGATTTCAACAGCATAGTGGGAGTACATAAAGATTCATAGGAGGGGAAATGAGAGTGAAAGGGGTTTCTAATCACATGGAATGAATAATTATAGTAAGATTATTGTATAAAAATATCTTGAAACATGATCAATGGAAAATTAAAGGGCATAAAACAAAGAAGGTGCTTGAATAAATAGGAGAATGAGAGGATCCCTTGCATTGAGAGGGTGCTTCAAAAATATTGGGAGGAGCTTTTTAAGAGATTTGGGGGGACCTTGGTAGGACTCTAGTGAGGTATGAACAATTTAATGTCATGCTTCATGGGTTTTGAGGGAATTGTAATGGGATTTTTGGTGGGTTTATATATAAAAAAGAGGATAATTCCTTTTTAATTTCCTAAACATAGGTTTTGTACTATACATGGTAAAGTAATTAAAATAACTAACCTTCCCATGGTTTTTTATCATGATTTATACAAAAGTGAAGTATTATTCATTTTTTTATAACTTTAATAGCAAATATCATTAGAATAATACCCTTTTTGATGTGGAAGTGAGTCCTGTTTACAAAGAATTGATTTTAAAACCATAAAATATAATATAGGTTTAGGAGGACTCATTAAGGGTTTATAAAATTAATCAAATAATTTCAAAAACATATTATTTTAAATTTTAAATATTTATTATTTTCTTGGATACCTTTTATGGCATATATTACATCACTTTTGGGTCATTATGATGACATAATACATGCCTTATTAATTTTTTACATGGAAATTCGATTGTCTCATAAAATAATAAATATATCACCATTGTATAATTTTTAAATGAATATTTAAAAAATAATATTTATTTTATATAAATAATTAATTAAATAAAAAAATTACACTATTAAATCAAAATAACCATTTATTGAAATATACTATTTTTTCCAATAACAGTTTTCTAAACCTTATAAATATTACATTTGACTTCATAAAATTATATTATCATTTATATTTAATATATATTATCTAATAATATTATATGATAAAATTATATTTTATTTCAACTATTATTAAATTAATCAAAAATGTGTCTTGATGTGAACTATATATTTCCCAAAAAATACATTTGTTGTTTCATCATATCATAATCTAATTTTTATCATATTCGATATTTAATCATTTAAGAAGTAATATTAAAATGGATAAATATAATAATTTCATAATTAAAATAAAATATACACATCAATACTATTAGGGGCGAGATATATATAACTTTATAACACTACCAAATTCCCTAAGGTAAATGTGTGTGATGGTGAGATTTTCTTGAGGTTGTTCAACATACATGGATTGGTTTGTGAACTTGATAAGCCAAAAAATCACCAATATATGGTTTCTTTCATGATTTAGTTGTTGAATATAGGATTGGGATTGATCATGGGAAAATCCCAATGTTGTTATATTCCTTGGAAACTATGATAAATGGGCTTCAATGGAACGATCATATAGGTCAAGGTTATCACTTCTTCTGTCTATGTCAATTATACTTTATCATAACCCTTTATATATATTACTAATATGAACACTATTCAATGGGTACATTATCAATGGTTATGATGATTGAAAATATTTTAAATCTTATAGGATATAACATTCCAAAATAAATAAAGTAATGCACGTGTTTTCTATAACTTCATTTCTTGATAATGCATTTATTCATTCAAAAAGAGGTAATTTCATTTATAAATGTTCAGGTCATTATATAAAGTATTTAAATATTTTTTTGGGTCAAATTGGTTCTTAAAAAATTCCACATCCATAAAAAACACTAAATTTATTTTGATGGAGATAGGGTAAAAATATATGAGACTGGTCTCATAAATTTATAATCATCCTCTTATAATCACACCTTATCTCAATAATCAATTTGTATTGAAATCCCTCGCATAATTAAAATTTATATTCTAATTTCAATTATAATTCCCTTTATCCACCATTAACTTCCTTAATCCTCTATTAATAATTTTTTCGGTGGACCTCTATGACTCACCTAGTCGACCACCTTCGAATTACTCATATTTAATTTTTGACCAATGACATTATCATGTCAATAATTCTTATATAAAATCATCAAAATATATTACTTATTAAATTAACTGAATGGATCTCGTTAATGGCATGACAACCAATTGATATCTTATAATTAAATAGCATGAATTAATTATCCAACAATATATCTCCATCATTAATTCACCATTTTATCCTCTATTATAGTCTCCATGTTTGACCATATTAATTCTCCCAGTAAATCTTCCATCTTATTTTATCTCTTCAAGTTTACATATTATTTCATCTAGTTAACCAACATAAATTTCATGTCTAGAATTTTCATAATAAGTACTATGAAATCAATAAAATAATATTGCATCACTATCACCCTTAAATAATTATCTCTAAATTAATTATTTTTACCTCAATACTTATATAGAAATAATATTTCAACCATCAATATGCCCATTTAACCTACTTGTAAAATTCCAAATTCTCGTTATTATAACATATACTCTCTAATGGATTTAAATGAGTCAAAATACTTTATTTCATGTTTCCTCTTTCATATTAATTTATCCATGAGTAAATAAATCATCAATTAGTTAACCCTTTTAATTCTTCCTCTATAATTAATCATGGAGAAAACATTCTTAATTTCTTTTTGACTAATTCTTACATAAAATTCCAATTCATTTCTCCCATAAAAAATATGTCTGACAAATTTAAACAAATAATTTTAGATAAAAACAATATTCACATCATGATAATCACTTAATATAGAAAAACATTACTATTTTCCACATATATTTATACTATTTTAACATTCTCATAAAATTAAAAATATGGTTGTTACAATTCTCCTCATCATAAAACTTTTCATCACTAGAAATTTATCTAATTCATTATTCTATGATTGAATCTAGGCACTTCAATCACCCACAAGTTTTATTCTAAATCATCTTAGTAATCACATAAATAGAGTCATATATATATATATATATCCATGTTAGTTACAGCTTTATTCACAATGAAATAGTAAAATTCATTGAGTTTATGAATTGGTTTAATATGAACCTATTAAAACTATAGGATTTTTCTGCTCACCATAATGATTTGCATAATACCTTCAGAATTGAACAACCATTCATCATCCTACTTCATGATGATTAATGAATTTTACTAATTATGAGTCTATAGTGTCTAATCCACTAAAATATTCTTAAGACAACAAAGACACCCTTGATAAAAGAAAAATCTTATGAGCCAAAATAATTTAATTAGATTCCTCATTCAATAAAAATGATTCTCCTGAAAATTATTTCTCTATAATGTTAAAAATTATAAATTATACTAAAATTTAAAATTTCGGGTCATCTATTCATCATATATAATAAGTCAACCAATAGTTAGAAAAAAAAAATTAATCCATTAAAGGTATTTTTCTACAAAAATATTTCTCATAATAATATAATCATTCAAAATATTTTTATCATTTCAAACAAAACATTCCATTCCAATTTTACATATAAAAAATTTCCGTCATTATAGAAATAAAATTCATGAAATTCCATAAAATTTCATTAAATATATGATTTAACAATATTCAAAATAAAATTTTCATTTGAAAAATTAACCAAATGTTAAAAAACTCTAAAAATATTATTTTTAATAAATGATATTACATTATGAGGATTAGTGGGAGCTAACAAATGGACAAAAAATAGGAACCATAACCAGATATGTCCAGCCTAATGGAAAAAGAAACCTATAATAATGCATAAATAATATGATAAAATTAGGGTGAAATAACAATAATTGGTTTGAAGGGATTTATTCCCATAGTGGATTCGGGCGGTCTCAATGGGATGAAGGAGTGGTGTCAGCGGTCTGCGATGGAGGTGGTCTGGTCGAGGGTGATGGGATGTAGCCTAGAAGACGGTGGTGGAAAGCCTCAGTGGTTGCAACCAGATTGAGTGGTGGTCCATGGTGGGTGATGACGGTCGATACAGATATGGGATGCGACACCCATGATGATGCAGTAGCATTGGAGTGCCGGTGAAGGAAATTCAGGAAGATTCTGTAGTGAAGATCCATGGTGTTTAAAACCGTGGGTCTCTTCTTTTCAAGGCTCCTAGATCTGATGACTGAAATGGTATGGCTTCTTCCTTTCGAACTAAACACCATGCATCCTTTCATGATGAATTCCTAGTTGTGCAGCTAATAGAAGTGTAGGAATCTAGATAAAAAATGTGTTGTAGCAATTAGATGGTGTGGGACTATTCTTAGTTTCAGATCCTTTCATCCCTTCTGGGTCATCTACTAATTTCAGGTTCCTTTGGACTTACGATTCATGTAAGGGTTACCCCTAAACCCAATTTAAAAGGAGATATTATCCAAAAATAAAAATAAAAAATTATGGTTTTTGGAATTTCAAGCTAATAAGAACTATAATCAATGGAATATTGAAAGAAAAAACCCCTGTTGATGTATCGAGTCACGCCATAGGAGGACCATGGATCAGACATGTGCATTGAGTAGTTTGACCCCAATACACATGTCCTGCCTGAACACCCTAAGAGTTGACATTCTAGATGATGAGTTAACTCACCTTTATCATCCATCAATGAGACAATCGTCTGATGCCCCCTTATTGATCTTTCACCCAATAATCCTCCCCTCAAATCAAAGAAAACATATTCATGACTCTTCTCTATCATCTTCCAATTAGATAATCACGTGATTCCCTCTTATATAGTTTTCCCCCACTAGTCATCCTCTAAAATTAATGACCACACATCTGGGCCTCTCCTTCAAAAATAATAAACTTGATCCAAATATATTACACCACCAGTTTTTATCATCACCGGGACATGCTACCAGACCACTAATATCTGAAATAATTTTGACACTAGACACCACCATAGATTTAAATATGCCAACTAAACCATAATTATAATTTTCAAACTAATTTGGGGACACCCATGACATACTTGGGTTACACCTACCCCTGCTTCAAAACTTATTCTACCTTGCACATGTATCACTGAACCTCTTGCAAGATTTCATCATTCCAACATCAGATTGAAAGTTCAAACCATCAGTACTTAATTATGCCACAATAATGGAAGGATCTTAAAAAAATCATCATGGAGGACTTTTGATATTCTAAAAACACCTCGCGTACCACTCTTATTTTCTGAGTGACTCTACCCTGAGTCCTTGAAAACCTATTCTAACAGATGCTTGAAACATGACACTATGATACCACTTGTTTCTCTATAATCTCAGTCCCAGTCAAAAAAATGAATGGCAATGGAGCTATGAGAAAGCTGGTGAAATAAAGGAAGTATAAAAGAATCATAATATGGTGAATAGTTTTTTAACAAGGAAAACCCTCTAATGAGGAGGATTAAAAAACCAGAGGTTAACTCCAAAATTCCACTAATAATCAGAGGGTTTGAAATTCAAGTAATTTTCCATACATTAATTACAATGACAACATAGAATGGCCTATGTGAAAATCACATCGGTATAACTATCACTCTTATGTGAGAATGTGTCACCCTTTCGAGTGTTTGGCTTGTCACTATGTGATATGACGTCTCTCTTTCGAGTGTTTGGATTGTTACAATTCCTTGATAATGTCTCACACATACTACTTCAAATCCAATATTACTCTGTGACTACATACTGCACATTCTAGAGCTAACATGACAACCACCTTCCTCCTCTAGGTATACTAAATCTTCAGAAACTATGTTTTCATCGTACCAAAGTTATGGCAACATAATATTTAATTTAGACACTAATCTATATCTCCATTAATTTAAGAGATCCTAACAAGAGGGGAATTTTGAATAAGGAAATCCATTAATTGAAATGAATCCCAATGAGAACCATCATCTTGTAGCTCTTAACACCATCGTCTGAAGAACCATCAATGAAAAGAGAGAAGAAAACCATTGTCAGCAGTAGGATCACCGTCGAGCACCACCAAAATGCCAAGATCCACAGCTACCAAACCAACCACTCTGAACAAGAGACCGATTCACAGAAGAAAAAAGGCTCTCCTCCACCATTGTTTCCATAACTCACCACTGAAGATAGTCACCACCACTAGATCCGCCTTCGTTATGCCTCATTCCTAGAAAACCAAAACCCGCCACTAAAAACTCCAGTTAAAAAAATTCATTAAAATAATCATCCACACCCCACCACCATCGAGTATAAGAAGTAGAAACTCTATCACTACTGGACTAGTAACAACTCAACTGTGGATGGAAACCACGTATGGACGTTTTAGAAACCATTAACTGGGGGCAATTCACTCTAGAAAACACCAATCATATGAGTGAAATCAAGCCACCAAAACCTAATAGTTAATGAGAGCCCCAAAAAAGGATGTCCATTGGTAGGAACCCCAACCACTGAATAATGACAAAGATGAGATTATGCAAACCACTAATAGAAACAAAATGGGGTCCAATAAATGATTTTGAAACAAAAAAAGAATAAAATATGAAGAAACACCAGACATAGTGGAACCATCTAGGATGGGGAAGAAATCATTGCAAAGTGAACGATGGGGATTGAAACCCTAATGAAAGGGGGAGAACCCCAAGGTGAGGCTAAACCAAGAAGATGTAAAGACAGAGAAAAAAATGAGATTCAGAAGAGGATAAGGGGGTAGGAATTGGAGAAAACATGGTGTTGGAGATCTCCACCACTAATCAAAGGGGTGATGTAATCCTAGCACCAGCGTGATAAAGAATCCCTCTTTAGAATGAAGAGTTTTACATGTTCAATTAACATGTTCTTACTCATATAATAATTGTTGTTCGAATCATCTTATTGAAACAATCAAAATCTTAAAAAAAACATTCACAAGATATATATCACAATATATTCAATATATTAACATTAAAAACAAATTAATTTACCAAACATTAAATCTTTATAATATTTTCTGTAACAATAATTTTATATTTCAATAATTTCTTGTATCTTTGAATATATAAATCACTAAATATAAAAAATTCACTTTAAAAACGTCTTCAAAATTTTTAATTTCTTCCTATGAATACCCAGATTAAATCTCTCATAAAATCAATAATCACACCATCATTGCCACGAACCATCATGGGTCACCCCTCAATTAGGAAATCAATTACACATATAGCATGGTCAAAATGAAATTTTTTTCCTCACGCACTAACAACTAGTCTTCAGATGAAAAAACATTCTCTTGAAAACAATTTTACTCAAATAAATTTTATTTAACACACAAAAAAATCTATTTATCTATTTATTATACTAAATCTGACCTAATTCATTGCACGTGTACCCTTCTCCACCCATGATTTTGTTGTTATACTTTTCACCCCATCCTGATTCTACCTCCCCCCCTATTTTCTCCTCCCCACCTACCTAGTTCCTCATTGAACCTCCTCTCTACCTCGGCCTCCTACATGCTTTCACGTCCTCTCCACCACATTTTTACCTCCCTCTCTCTGCCTTTCACTATCTTACCACCTCCACCTCCTCGTATATTCCTCCCCACCAACCAATTACCACATTCACCTCCCAACCTCGCTCTCCACATTACAGCCTCCTCCTTGTCACCTCCCCACAACATTCCCCTACCAGACTCCATGTTCTTACTCTACCTCCACCCTCTCCTACATTCTTGTCCACCCCTTGGTGTTTTCTTATTTGTGCATGAAAATACATCTCGGGTCGTCACATAATAATTTTGCCTTACTCATTCATAATCATCTCTTGGATGGAATGTCATTCATTTTTCATGTTATCAACACCCCTCATTTTGTGAATCCCTAGGTTTATTTCCCTCCCCTCACACAATTTCTTTTCAAGAATCACATTTTTAAACACTGATGTGATTCTAGTTTTTTATAAGTTATTCTGAAAATAAAATTATTTAAATAATTTTAAGTCAAAATATTTTTAAGACTATGCTCCAATGGATGCAGAGGCCCTGCCTCATTTTGTATTTTTTTTTCCAATGAAAAGGTGGCATGACCCCTGCAGCTTTTCTAAAAAATATTGGGAAAAGGAAGCAAGGGACATGTCACAATTATGAGAATATATATATATATATTCAATATACTTTTTTGAATATTTAGATTTTTTGTTTATATATATATATATATATATATAATGTAATGAATGGAACATTTGAATAACATATTCATTCCTAAAAATGTAATTTTTTCTGTGTCATAATGAATAAAAAATATAACTATAGCTGAAATGTAACAATAGAGTTTTGATCGTTATATGACCATTGGTTAATATGAAAATTAGAAACCATAATAAATATTAACATTATAATTATTATTTATAAATAGAAATGATAATTGATAATTAATGCAAAAATAATGGAAGATTGCTTCATCAAGTAAACTCAGGCCATACAAAGCCCATCTGTTGTAGCTTGGGAACGAGGTATCAACACTAGTCTTCGCTCTAGAATAAGTCCAAGATGAGCTTCAACATGTTAAGCTTTAACAAGATTGCCTATGGGAGAATTTCAAGTTCGTAATGACTACCACTTGGGCAATGTTATCTGAGCCGCCCCAAGAGTCCATCACCATCGCACACCTTACCCTTAGGTCATATGCGGGTGTTTAAAGGGGATATGTTTCAAGGTCCTAGTTATGTAAATTTTAATCCCAATTTTTAAATAAAATATTTATTTCATCTTTTCTATTTTATGAATAGTTTTGCTTAAAAATTTAGATGGAATTTTATAAATTTATTTTTCAGTTAAAATTTTACATTTTAGAAAGATATAAATTGTCATATTAATAAAATTACTTATTAATATTGTTTATTATAATTAAATGTGTTATATAAAAACATCTATATAATTAAAAATCTTAAAATAATTTTATTCTTTTAATGTGTCGAAAAGTTTACTATGCATGTCATTATACATTTTTTTACCGCAATTATTTTTAATAATCAAGTATTTTTATAGTTAAAAATTAAAGATTTCAAACTTTGATATTTTTACAGTAAAATAAATTCTATTTTTGAATTAATAAATTAGTATTAGGTTATGGTGAAAGTATGAGATTTTTATAAAATGTTCTATTTTTTGGTTAATTGTTAAAATAGATTTTTGGGTTTTCGGTATATTTAATGACATAATTAATTATGTAATCATGATGTAATAATTTTGGTCGACTCTTGAGTAGTAAAATATTATATGAGGTGTCCCAAGTATCCAATACCATGGCCAAATACCAAGGGTAAGCCCATGGTTTTGTAAATGCCACTAATGAGGTGTCATTTGAAATTAATAAAAAAACTTCCACTATTTTTCTATAAATACCCACCCATTACTTGATTTACATTCATTCCAAAATCATTGCCTAAATTTTTTTGATATTATTACCTTACAAGAAGCCCTCTCAAAGTGTCCTCAATCTTCCAAGTTCCTGATATTATTTTTTTAGTAGATACACTTCAAGGTAAGGGAAATCTCAACTTCGTTATTCCATTCTTGTTCTCTTTTTATGTTATATGTCTATCAAATATCCATATCATTTTCTTCTATAAAATTTTTTATAACCTTATAAACTATTATGAGTCTTTTATGAATGGTATTACCTTGTCCCTTCCATTTTTAAGGTTTTCTAAAACAGTTTTCCAACCCCGTTATAAGGCTGAATTTTCACCTCAGAATTTCCCCCTTTTTATTAAGAAATTACTTTATTTTATTTTTTGAATGCCCAAACCCTTATCTTCTCTAGGGTTATTCACATTTATTTCCAAATGATATTTTTTTAATTCTGGTATTAACATAAATGATACAAACCTTCCTTTTCTTTGGGTTTAAAATGAAAAAAGGAACTTGTTTTTATGAACTATTAAAAACACCATGATTTTGATATTAAACCCATTTTCTTATTCTCTATGGGTTATTTATAAAAAAAATTATTATGATATATGTAAATCAAATAAAAATAAATAGAGATTAAGGGTGATCCCTTAAAACACTCAAAATCATTAGTTAGATAAATTAATCTCTAGGGATGAAAAGTTTTATTATACCTTGATGAATAACCTTGGTAATTTTTGGGATGCCTTAGGGTTGAACCTTGGTGATAAGCTTATAAATGTATAAATTAAATTATTCAGCCACATTTTCAAGTTATTATTCATGTTCTTATTGTTATTATATGCTAGTTTATCATGCCTTTATGAAATTCCTTGGGTTCTTATTGATTTTCCTCACGTTCACATTTAAACTATTTCACTTGTTTTCCCTTACTCGGACTTCTTCTCAATCTTTCATTTGATGTATGTCCTTAGGTTATGAGATTCATTTAATGTAATTAAGATGAACCTTGAAGAATAATTTCTTCTAGAATTGAATAATTTTTTTACGTTTTCATGTACTATGTACCTTATTTCTAAGACACTAAACTTTAAAAGATCATTTATTTGTAAAATGTCATGTAAAGTTATGTAATAAAAAGGAAGGATTTCATAATTTGTATCGAAGGATATTTTATTTATTTGTTGAAATTAGTGTATGAAAACTTTAGGAAGGACCCTGTATAAAATTTTATATATAGGAAAACTTCCTGGTATTTTGGTGAAATATTAAGTAAGTGGTTTCTGAACAAATAAATCCATGTTTGGATACAAACAAGTGGATGTGGCTCTGGAACAAATGTATCTAGGGTTAAAACCCAAAAACACCACATTTAGCTAGATATGAACGGTAAATGGTGCTTGAAAAGGGGCCTTGCTGCACTCCTGGTTTGACACTCATGGGGGATATGATTGTTTAATCACAATGTTTTTATGAACAATTATGAAGTATTTATATAAAATGTAATTATTGATTATAAATAATGTGTTTAATCATAATGTTTTTAAAAATTAAAAACCTTTAAAGTTATAATATTTTTAAATGAAACATGTTTCTCACTAAGGTTTTATTATTTTAGAATATTTCTGGAAATAAGTGGAACCATGAAAATGGTGATCGCAATGGACCATGTGCTGACATCCCTCCAATTGAAGACAGATTGGAAGATTTCAGGAGAATGATGAATCAACAGACTCAAGTTATTGGAAATAATTTGAGTCAAGCTGAGTGACCAATTTCACCAAGAAGGGAACAACATTCCATTTAGTCCTTTATATATCAATGACCAACAACCTTCAGTGTATATATTGACCCATTGATTGTGGAATAGTGGATAGTATCTATAGAAAATATATTTTCTATACATAGTAGTTATGAACAAGATAAATTCACCTTGGATTTTTAATGATTAGGGGGAGAAGATGATCGGTGGTGGGAGCTTCTTAAAAACACGAGCCCAAGAGTGGAGATTGAATCTATGGAGTGGGAAGAGTTCAAAGGTATCTTCTCTAATAAGTATTTCCATTGTTCGATGAGAATGAAAATGGAGAGGGAAATTATCAAGATGAAAAAGGAGGATAATGAATTTGTGGGAAGCTATGAGATGATCTTCAAAAGTATTTCACATTACACCTCTGGATTATTCTTGGATCCTAATGGTAAGGTTGATAGATTCTTCAGTGGAATAAGACCTCATATATGGAAGAATTTTTCCAACTGCGACTATGAAAGCTAGGAGAATATTGTACTAAGACATAAAAAAGTCAAAGTAGAGTTCATTGAGACACAAAGGTCCCATATATCAAATAAAAAGAGGAGATCAATGGAGCCAATATTGGGCAGGATCTTTGATTAGGGAAGAGTTGGAAAGAAAGTGAAACTTCCCATATGTAATAAATGTTGGAAGAAGCATTTGGGGAACATCCTACTTAGTATTGGGAGGTGTTATAATTCTGGAAGATATGGACATACCACATAGAATTTTCATAGTGAGGTGAATCCTCAACATCCCTACACTAATGAAAAAGGGAAGATATTGAAGGCCCTACCTAAAGTAAAATGCTTCATGTTCGGATAGTGTGGATAATTTTCCAATCACTTTCTGAATCCGAGGGAAGTGGAGGATAATCACTATTCCCCACAACATAGTCTAAGGGATCAAGGTCGTGCTTTTTTTATCCTGATAGGTGAATTTGAAGCTCCAAATGATGTGGTGGAAAGTACACATGTTGTTCTATCAAATCTAAAGAGTAATTTTTTTAATTCAGGTTCTGAACATTCATTTATTTCATCCATATTTAAAAAGAATATAGAATCAATTAATGAATTTCTAAAATTAGAGTTATTATTCAAGACTCTTGGAGGGATTATCCAGGCTCAACAGTTTTTAGAAACTATATTATTTATTTTAGTGAGTAAAATCTTATCACAAATCTAGTAGTCATTAACATGTTGGAGTTCGACATTATACTAAGGGCAGACTGACTCCCAAAGTATAATTCTAATATCAAATTCCGAAGTAAGGAAATATCAGTAGACTTGAATGGAAAACCAATATTTATCTTCCAAGGAGAGATATCTCGACAAGACCTTTGTCTATAAGCACCAAATATTTCCTTCTTTATGAATTTAATTAGTGAATAATAATAATGAAATGATATTATAAGGATAGATAATGTTCCCAATGTTCAAGAATACATTGTTTTATTTCCTGAGGAGTTACTTGGACCTCCCCGAAAAGATAGGTAGAGTTCACCACTAAACCCATGCCTGGTTCCAAGAAAATTTCAAAAACACAAAATAAAATGAAGAATGTGGAGCTGGAGGAATTAAAGAAGAAAATCCATGATCCTTTGTATAAGGGTTTTTTCTAGACTACTATGTCTTCTTGGGGAACACATGTTCTCTTTATGAAGAATAATGATGGATCAATGAGGTTATGAAATGATTACAGAGAACTGAACAGGGTCACAGTAAAGAACAAGTACCCTCTTCCAACAGTTGATTATTTATTTGACCAAATTCGTGGAGCTCAGTTATTCTCCAAGATTGATCTTTGATCTTATTATCATCAATGGGGGTGAATAAAGAAGATATTCCAAAGTCCATCATACTATAATGAAATGGGAATTATGAGTTTATTTATGCCCCTTATATTGACTAATGCACCAGCTATTTTTGTGTATTTGATGAATATAGTCTTTAAAGACTACCTTGATAACTTTTTTTTAGTTTTATTGATGATATTATGATATATTCCAAAATTTGGAAGGATCATGAAGGTTATATAAGGGTTATATTTCAATCATTGATGAATAAGAGGTTGTTTCGAAGGTTTAGAAATTTTTAGTTTTTGTTACAACAAGTTTCTTTCTTTGGGAACATTATAACCAGTGAAGGAATCTCAGTTGACCCTAGAAAGACAAAGGTTGTAGAGGAGTGGACTTATCCTACAATTATAAAAAAGATTCGTAGTTTCCTTGGTTTAGCGAGATATTATTGGAGGTCTGTGAAAACATTTTCACAAAATTATAATCCATTAACCATGATAACTCAAAAGGGTCAAGTTAATCTAGACAAAGTATTTTGAATAAAGTTTATAATAGTTGAATAATAGATTGGTTACTTCACCCGTGTAAACTATTCCCTTAATTAGAGAAGGATTCATTATTTTTAGTGATTTGTCACTAAAATGTATTGTATGAGTCCTCATGAAAAATTAAACAGTAATTGGTTATGTATATCGACAGCTAAAGCCTCGTGAAAAGAATTGTCCTACGCTTACAGTAGTTTTTTCTCTGAATATATGGATTCACTATATTTATGAGGATAAATGTGATATATTAATAGACCATAAAAGTTTGAAGCATATTTTTACACAAAATTAATTAAACATGAGACATAGGAGATAGTTGGAACTTCTTAAATTATATGATTATTTAATTAATTATCACACCAGTAGAGAAAAAAATTGCATTGATACATTAAAAATGAAAGACCTTATTGTTAAAATAATGATAAGGATTGAAATAGATCCTTTGATCGAAGACATAGTAAAACTGGATAGGGGAATCATAAGGGAAGGGATATCATCAACCCTATCCCACATGTTTTCTCTACCATCATTACTATAGAAGATCAAAAAATCTCAAAAATAAGATCCATTGTTATATAATATGTTTGAGGATGTGAAGGATGTGAAGTTTCCTGATTTCAATACTGATCAATAATGTGTACTGAAATTTCATAAAAGTCTATGTGTTCTATCTATTCCGGAAATGAAGAAGGATTCGATGGATGCATATCATAGCTCCATATTCTCTATACTTCATCGAAGCAGAAAAATGTATAGGGACCTTCATGATCATTATTAGTGGGATAATATGAAAAGAAATATTTTTGACTACACTACAAGGTTCCTAGTATGATAGGAAGTGCAGGAAGAACAAAAACATAATTAATGGGTATTAAAAACACTACCTATACCAACATGGAAGTGGGACAATATCACTATGGAATTTTTCACTAGTCTCCGAAGAACATCCAAAGGAAACAATGATATATGGTTTATAGTGGACCACCTAACCAAGACTTTACATTTTATATCTATTCGAGGATATTTTTCTCATTATCAGCTTTCTAGCATTTACATGAATGAAGTAGTAAGGCTACATGGAGTTCCACTTTTTATCATATATGATCATTTGCCAATGTTCACAACAAAATTCCAAAGAATTCATCAACATGATTTGTGTACCTAATTGTATTTCAGTATGTCCTATCACCCCCAAACTGAGGTCCAATCTAAAAGGACTATTCAAACACTCAAGTAAATTTTGTGATCATGCGCAATGGAATTTAATTGTAGGTGAGATAAACATATACCATTGTTTAGGTTCTCTTAAATTAATATATTTCACTCGAACATTCAAATGGAACCCTGTGAAGATCTATATGGAAATAAATGTAGAACTCCTACTTGTTGAGATGAATCTATTAATAAAAGATTGTTGGGTTTGATCTTGTGAAAGAGATGACAGAAAAGGTTCATTCCATCCAACAACAAATTAAGGCTACTCAGATTCGGAAGAATATCAATATCAAAAACCGTTGAAGGGGATTGGATTTTAATTTTTGTGACAAGTTCTACTATTTAATTTATACATGGAAGAGAGTCATGCGGTTTGGAAAGAAAGGTATGTTCATCCCTAGGTGTATTGGCTCCTACAAAATCACTGATCGCATAGGAGTAGTGGAATATCATCTTGTACTTTCTCTAAATATATCTCAAGTATGTATTACATGTGTCCCTCTTAAGGAAGTACATACCTAACCCTTCATATGTACTAAATCCATAAGTGGTACAATTGAAACATGACCTCTCTTAGGAGGAGCATTCGGTGGAGATCTTGGATCACAGAGACAAGGTTCTACGTAACAAGACTACCCAAATAGTTAAAGTGTAGAAGAGGAACCATAAATATGATGAAGCCTAATGGGAACCAATGGATACTATGAGATTGAAGTACCCATACTTTTTTTCTTATATGGGTATGTGTTCAAGTTTTGGGGATGAAATTTCTTAAGGGGGGAAGAAGGTAATGACCAGAACTTTTGAATAAAATATAGTTTCCTACAAATGTAAGTTTTACTAATTCATAATCAGTAAGACTATATAATTATAATTGAAATGTAACAATCGAGTTTTCATCATTACATGACCATTGGATAATATGCCCATTGTAAACCATAATAATGTTTTATGTTATAATTATTGTTTATAAATAGAAATTATAATGGAAAATTAATGTAGAAAGAACAGTCGATGACCTCATCCAGTAGACTCAAGTTGTATGAAGCCCATATATAAGACCTTCAGAACAAGGTACTGTCACTAGGATTTGATCGGCACCAAGCCCAAGTAGAGATTTCATATGTTAAGCTTGAACTAAATCGCCTACTGGAGAAGATGAAGTCAGTGGAGAGTACCACTTGGGTGATTTCATCTGAGCAACCCCAAGAGTCCATCACCATCACACACCTTACTCATAGGCCATATGTGGGTGTTTTAAGGGGTTGTGTTTCAAGGTAATAGTTACGTAAAATTTAATCCCATTGTTTAAATAAATTTTTTATTTCATCTTTTTTGTTTTAAGAATAGTCTTTCTTAAAAATTGAGATGGAATTTGATAAATTGATTTTTTGGGTAAAAATTGGACTTTTTATAAAGATATAAATTGTGATATTAAAATAAGGATTTTTTAATAATTTTTATTATAATGAAATAGATATAAAGAAATAGACTTATTTTTAATTACAAATGATAAAATATTACACTGTCAAAAATTTATCTATCACGTCACTATGAATTTTCAATCCACTATTATTTTTAATAATCTAGTTTTTTATATTTCATAATTAACTCAAACATATGTAGTGATTTTTTAATGTAATATAAATTTAATTTTTCTTATTCGTAACATTGATACTAGGTTGTGGTGAAATAGTGATATTTTTATAAAATGTTTTATTTTTTGATGAATTGTAAAGATACAGTTTTGAGTTTTCAGTATGTTTAATGACATCATTAATGATATAATAAAGATGTAATAATGGTGGACAACTCTTGAGTTATAAAATTTGATATGAGGTGTCCCAAGTGGAAAATAACATCGAAAAATATCATGGGCAAGTCCATGGTTTTGCAAATGCCACAAATGACGTGTCCTTTGAAATTAATAAAAAACATCCAATCCTTTTCTAAAAATACCCACCCATTATTTTGTTTCCAATAATTTAAAAGTAATTATACATGAAGTTATGAAATATTACCTCCCAAAGAGTCCTCCAATGGTTTCCTTAAACCCCCATTGTCCCAATCATAGATTTTTATAAGATACTCTTCAAGGTAAGGGAAATCTCAACTTCACTTTTCCTTTCAAGTTCTCTGTTTATATTATATGTCTTTCAAATTTCCATATCATGTTATTCTTCCCATTTTGATCTAAACCTATACTTTATTATGAGTATTTTATAAATGGATGACCCTCATACCCTCTCTTTTTAATGTAACCTAAAACCATGTTTCATACCCATTATGCTATCGGATTTTCACCTCTTAATTGATCTCTTTTTAGTAAGAAATTATTTTATTTTATTATATGAATAACCAAAACTCTATCTTCTTGAGGGTGATTCACATCGACTTAAAAATGATATATTTTAATTCTGGTATTATCATACATGAAACCCACCTACCTTTTATTTGGGATTAAAATGACAATAGGAACTTGTTTTTATGCACTATTTTAAATTCCATGATTTTGATATGAAACCCATTTCTTTTACTCTCTATGGATTATTGATGTAATGTTAGGTTCTGATCTATGTAGATCATTTGAAAATAATTTCATATTAAGGTTGTGACCTGATATCACTCCAATTCATTGGGAAGTAAATTAATCTCTAGAGATGACAAGTTTTACGATACCTTGGTCAATAACCATGATAATTTTTATGATACCTTCGGGATAAACCTTTGTGATATACTTATAAATGTCTAAATTAAAAGTTGTAGCCACATTTTAAAGTTATTATTCAATTTCTTATTATTATGATATGCCTATTTCTCATGACGTTATGAAATTCATCGTGTTCTTATTGATATTTCCTATGTTCACATGTAAATTGTTTCACTTGTTTTCCCTTACTGGGCCTTCTGCTCACCCATACCATTGTGTATGTCCCGAAGTTATGGGATGTAATAAATATACTTAGGATGAACCTTGAAGAAGCTCTCCTTGTGTAATAGAATAATTTTTTAAGTTTCCATGTGTTATGAACCTTATTCCCAAGACACTAAACTTTATAAGATTCTCTGTTTGTAAAATGTCATGTAAAGTAATGTAATAAAATGCCGGTATGTCACATATAACAAAAAATTTAGAAGGATTTATTTTATATTTTATATCCATCATTACACTCATTAAAGCACTCTGAAATTCTAATAGAGACCATCACCCAAGACCCCCCTTTTATAAGAGGGTTTTCCCTGGAGATCATTCTGGATTTCTAATGTGGGATCCAGGTCCTCCATTTCCTGCACAAAATTAATAATATATTTTTATTAACAATTAGTTATTAGTTACTAATAGATATTAATTATTAATAAATAACAATAATAATTCCTAATTGATAATTAACTATTATATTTACTATTAAATATTTATAATTAATTAATTAATATTAGTAACATTTTAAATAATATTAATTCTCAATTAATTAATTACTAATTAATAATATTAATAAATGACTAATTAATTACTAAATAATAATAATAATTAATAGGTTTCAATTAACTAGCGGTTAAATAATATATAACTCATAATAAATAATATTAATAAAAACTAAATAATAAGTAATAAAAAATAAATATATTATTGTTATTAATAATTGGATACAAAATAATAATTTAAAATATTTATTAGTAATTAATATTAATTAGTAACTAATATTAATTAGAAAAAATTATTTAATTAAATAATTATAATTTAATAATAACTAACTAAACCTTACTATTTTCATAATTTAATCATTATTATTAATATTTAGTAATGAAATAATTATTTCGATATTTATTATTAATTGTATAATAATAATTTTTCCTAATTATTAAATAATTGATAATTAATTAGTAAATTTTTAATTAATATTATTAATAAGTAATTAAATATTATATAATTTCTAATTAATTAATAACTATTAAATATGTTATCATTTTTAATAATTAGTTACTAATTAATAATTTTAAATATTTATTAGTAATTAATGTTAACTAGAAAAAAAAATTTAATTAAATATTAATAATTTCGTAATAACTAATTAAATATTAGAATTTTAATAATTTAATCACTATTATTAATATTTAGTAACTAAATAATATTTTTAAATTTTTATTTCAAATTATATAATAATAATTGTCCATATTTATTAATTGATAAATAATTAATCAGTTAATTTTTACTTAATATTAAAAATAAGTATTATTATTTTTTAGTTAATTAATATTTAAATAGTAAATTAGTAATTACTATTATTAATGTGTAATTAAATATTTCATAATTACTACTTAATTAATGACTAATAATTATGTTATTATTTTTAATAATTAGTGATTAATAACAATTTTAAATATCTATTAGTTGTTAATATATTTCAATAGTTAATATTAATTATAAACACTTGGTTAATTAATTAATACTAATTTAATAATAGTTAATTAGAAATTAACAATTTAATAATTTAATAATTATTATTAATATTTAATAACTAATTTTTTTTAATAAAAATTAAATATTTTTTTTATTTTTTATTTAGTTATTATTAATATTATTTATTATTTATTATATATTATTTAATTACTAATTAATTAAAACCTATCAATTATTAATAATAGATTAGTTGTTTATTAATATTATTAATTTATAATTTATATATATTAGTAATTAATTAATTAATAATTAATATTTTTTAAAATGTTATTAATACTAATTAATTAATTGTAAATATTTAGTAGAAATATAATAGTTAATTATAATTTTGGTATAATTATTATTATTATTTATTAGTAATTAATATTAATTAATAACTAATAAAAATGTGAATAAAAATATATTATTGATTCTGTGTGGGAAAGAGAGCACCAGGATCCCACATCAGAAATCCTGAATGATTTCTATGGGAAGCCCTCTTATAAAAGGGGTTTACGGTGATGGTTTCTGTCAAAATTCTCACCATCTTTAATTAGAGTAATGCTGGATATAAAATAGGAGATAAATTATAAGGATTTTTTTGTTATATATATATATATATACATATATAAACAAAACAAAATACAATAAAAAATACAATTTTAAATATAAAAACATTTCTTTTTATTTTTATTTTTTTGGTAAAGGTGGAAAACCCCTTACCGCCTATGCCCAAACCCTCAAAGAAATGAGGAATTCTCCTTGTCACATTTTGACTATGAAAAAATACCAATGAAGGAAGATCCCCTACCATCCTTGTGGAATTGTTTAAAAAAATTCACTTAGACTTATTTAAATAAAAAATGAGAAAAACATATAAAAAATAATATTCTTCTCTTCCTTCTTTGCTAACACCCACACCCCTGATTGTGAAACAATAAAATTAGTTTCCCCTTCCCCAAAAAATTACTACAGACAGCCCCTCTGTCGATGTGTTATTTCCTATAATATTTATCTTATAGAATATAATCTATCCAATATTTTGTTTGTTCTATAATCCCATAACTTTTGGTATTTTTTATCGTATAATCATTAATTATAATTTCATAATTTACATTATCATTGTTTCAATTTTTATATGTGTCATATTCTATAATATGATGTTCAATAAGGTTGATTTTATGGTGAAATTATTTTTCATGTTTCATTTTATGCTCTTGCATGACACTCATTTGATTCAAAGAGTTCATTTTTTTTTCTCTTTAGAAAGAGTTGCTTGAATTATTTTGTTGCATAAAATAATATATAATTCAGGATTCTAATAATATTATTTTCTTTTTTTATGCTTTTTTCAAATAAATATTTCACTTTCACACACTTCATAAGATAGAAAACTTCATTTTGGTTATTTTTTGTCAAGAGGATAAAATATTTCTACTTGGTTCAAGTATAAAAAAGGAGATTCCATTAATATTTTTCTTTTTAATTATCATTGTCTCTATTAAAAATATTAAATCCATTCTATTATATTGATATTTTAAGAGATATTAGGGTGTGATAATTATTTTGAGAAATTTTCTTTGCAATTTTATTTTTTCTCAAAAGTTAATATTTTTATTCTTTTTTTACATTTCATTATTTTAAAATTCATATTGTTATGTTATCACTTTATAACAAAAAATTAAGGTCTGCTATCTGTTGAATTACATTTTTTAAAAAATAATTATATTAAGAATTATATTTTTAATTTTCATTAGAGGTTTCAATCAACTTCTTATTCTTTTTATATTCAAATTTATATCATTTTTATTGTTTAAATTATGTATTTACTATTAAAATATCTAAAACCATTCTTTTTAGTTGATCATATAATTTTCTTATTTCTAACATATACATTCATCACTGCTAACTAGTAATTATTTTTTCCTCATAAACCCATTCTCAAAAAAATAAACATTGTCTCTCTGTTTGATATCGTTTTCCCTCTTTTAACAATCCCATTTACATGAATAAGTATATTATTTTTTTACACCTCAATTGAAAATTCATTATTCTATATAATGTATATACTGTGTACTCTATCCCTTTCACTATGTGAAAAATTTTATGCTTCTGCTGTTTTCCTATTATGTATGAATATTCCATATAACAATATTATATATTCACTATGTAATATAAAAGATAACTATATATGTTTGTTTCATTATTAGTTTATTCATATTGTACATTCATATTTTTACAATCCTTCCCTAGTAATATGGTATATCCATAATGCATATATATGTATTTTTCTATACATATATATGAAATGCATATATATATTCTGTTATACATATATTTGTATTGTGGTAGCTGTATTCTACTATACATCTGTATTCTACTATACATATATGTAAAATGCCTATATGTATTCTTTTATACATGTATATGTTTCTTCCAATATATATGTTTTCTTCTATATATATATCTCTTTGTGTGTGTGTGTGTATTCTGCATATATAGAAATATATATGTATTCTACTATACATATTTATGTATTATTCTATTAATATATATGTATTATGAGTAGATATGCATTATGAATATATATATATATATATATATATATATTTTGATATATATGTAATCTGTTATACGTACATAGATACATATATATATATATAATGTTATACCTATATGTATACATATATAGGTATTCCTATACATATATGTTTTTTGTAATACAGCTACATGTATTCTGTTAGAGTTGGTTCCCTAGAAACCAACTTCTTTTTAATTTATGATAAACATGTCTTCATCTGTTGAATATTAATAAACACTTTATTACATTGTGAGTGTTCTTCTACATAACATAGTATGTGATAACGTCCTAATAATATTTCTACACTAAAATGTCATAGTGAATCCCTACTATTAAGAGAAACTGGAAGTTCCAGGACACTATTCTCAAATATTTGTTCTATGGACAGATGTTATAATTTGAAGGCACACAAATGATATAGGCTATCAGGGGTGGGGACTCATAAAACATTGAGGTATCTTCTCATGGTGTTCACCCATGGTAATATCTATGAGGATATTATGAGAACAAGACTTACCAGTTGGAAATCAACATTCATAAGTGTCTTTGGATGTTCTTATCTGCAGACATTTGTATTGGTCCTTAGACTTTAAGATTATTATTAATCGGTATTATGACTTGAACACTTAGATGTATTGACAGAAACTATGACAAGAGATGTTCTCAGTGAGGTAGGATATGTTGGGAGCATCACAGGTAATATTGCAGTAAAGAATAATGCGAGAAAGTATATTTCACTTCTACGAAAGTAGATTTCTCAGGCCCTTTGATGGAAATGATATAGCCTTAATAAATCCATATCCATGGTGTTCACTAAGAACTTTAAATTATGGGTTGTCAAAGAATACGAAATCGATCACATGGGTTGATGGCACTTCCATGCAACCTTCTTGATTGGTGATATCAGGAAAAAGGTATTACATTACATAGTAAGCATTCGTATGAGGTGACATGTCGTTGCAACATCAAATTATTTCTCAAGGGTTCCTAGACCCATTGCTAGATAATAATCTTGGAGTTTAGGCCAACCTACCTAATGTCAATGAGAAAGAGGCCTAGAGGGTCACACACTAAGTGTAGCCAATATCTCAATTAAATAATTTTTTATTTAACATGTTGAATAAATATTATTCCAATTTGTGGTTTAATAATTATTGAAGAATTCCTAGTCGCATTTATTTATTCGCTAGTTATTTGAGAGAATATATTACGGATGAACTATTTATTTATAGGTGAATGATGAAATTATATTTATTTAATAAATATATAGTCATTATTAAAGACCCATTAAATATTGAGGAGGATCGATAGACCAAGTTATGGGTCTGGTGAGAAATAATATTAAATATTATTTGGTTAAATAATGTTAAATATAACATGTAAGGTAAGCACCTGTTAAGAAAATAATATCATTGCTATTATTATTTGACATGAGGTTATCACATGGAATAATAAATTAAATAACATAACCTGTGATAATTATTTATTATTACCTAATGAATTAAATTATTTAATCACATGTCATGGAAATAATATCATTTCTTCTATTATTTGACATGGGGTACAAACACGGAATAATAAAATAAGTAACTTCACCTGTGCTAATATTATATTATCAGTGAATTAAATTCCCTATTATGTTATTATTCTTTATATAACCCAAGGAGTCATTCAACTTACTAACCAATCATTGTGTATAAAACATCCTTGGAGAAATTATCTCCAGCCTAGAGAACGGTTCCTTCTTCAAGAATTCTCTCAACAACGAGAGATATCCTCCTCCACAGGATAAGGACAAAGCTTTGAAAGAAATTCTCAAGGCGATCGAAGACGGACATCGCAAGTGAAAGGATCTTCCATGCTAGAAACTGGATATTCTTTCAGTGATGTATGGATATATGTAGAAAATGTGTGGATCACCGCTATAGCATTCATATCCTTGGATTCTACATCACAACAAAGATTCACCTCAGACCTATGGTCAGACACATCAATAAAGAGAGAATCCTACTGAAGGTAATTCTATAATTTAATTAAATTAATTATAATCAAAATATGTTGATCCTATATTATCAGTTCTAGGTTCTCTCCTTTTCCTTTTATCATTAATTAAATTCTGTGGATACTATAATTCATCGTCGTATTAATCGCAAATTAATCATCGATTATGGAAATTTGGAAAGTTGGTTACAAACCCATCTTGTGCTTCTACTACGCCTGAAACCTACATGTGGTATCAGAATGGTCATATTTTCATTTATAATTATTTAAATAATTCATTTATGATTTACGCTTTAATAATTTAGTTTTTAAATTCTTGTTTAATCATTATTTTAATCTAAATTTTGAGATCTATTCCTCCCTTATCATTTCTCATAGATCTAACTAAAATGAATAATTTTATGATTTAAATTAAATCAAGGATCTCATTAGGAGGCGTTGATAGTTCGATCTAGATAACATAATATTACCCATTGTGTAGTGGGATGTACACACTGTGTATTTTTGTTGAATACATCAGGAAGATTTCAAAAAATACAGAAGCCATGTGCATTAATGACATGTATTGTAGTTAACTCTTACATCGTGTGTTGAGCTAGATAGAATGGTGCACAGTCTTCCAGACTACAAACCGTGTGGCCCATTGGACATAGTGTGTAGTCCCTTCAGGTTAGGGTCATGTCGTGTATCTCATACATGACTTTCTGGGATGGTGAACATGTAACACGGAGTATACATGTTGTGTGACCCACTAGACAAGCTTTGTACCCAGAGGATTTCTATACTAAACCTCACACACTATTTCCCCAGGCATGTACTTTGGAAAGATGGTGAGGAAGGTACATGAGGTGTAGTTAGATCTACACATCGTGTACTTTTTCTCGATTATGCAGGTTTAAAATTTTATTATTATATTATGTGACCCTCCTTAAAAATACCTTTATGTGGGCATAAGTCTTGGACACAACATGTGATAGTTGTTTGATATATATTTGTGTTTGTGTGTGTGTGTATTTCAATGTGTGTGTGTGTGTGTGTTTAATTAACATCTTTGTAACATTCAATGATCTGCACATCATGTATGAGGTGTATAACAATTATAATTATGTGTGCATTCTACATGTCACAAATAATAAAGTGTATATAAGAATAGATACATTATAGGTAGATTTTGACTGGTATTCGCTAGGTTTCCTCCAAGCTACATGTTATGTACAAGGTTATGGATGAGATTCTTAATGAAATTCAGAAAAGGTTTATGATAGAAGGATTCGTTAATTAAATAAAATGATTAATCGATTCGATTATAAATTATCTTAATAAAAGGTATTAAATAATTGACTTCTAGTTTTATTAAATGTATAATTTGTTGTATTTATGTGGATAATCATTATCTAGACAAGACCTATATATGAGATTGGTTCCCTTTTAATTAATTTATTAAATTAAAATTGTAAGCCTACATGTCTTCTCCTCATGAATATGTAGGGTGGGTGTTTTTGTGGTTTCTTGTATGTAAACCCCCTTTCCCCCCTCACCTATATGGGAGTTAAAATTATATTTAATGGATGGTTATCTCTATCTAGTGGAGGTATTTGATGTTATAAGCTAAGGAAAAACCAATCCAAGGAGATACAAAGGTGGATAGGTGGGAAGTTGTAATCTTGAACCTTTAATGGTTCAGGGTGTTTCTCCTCAAGGATAAAGTTATTTAATCAACCACTATAAAAACTAACCAATATTGAAGCTCGGGATCAAACCCTTTATTTTATGTTATTTTTTAGTTTCATGGTTATTCATTATGGATGTTTGACTTATCGCATAATTAATGAACTAACAAGCATACAAGAAGGAACTAAACTAGAAATAGTTTATGTGTAAATATTATCTATACATGGTTAATCACTTAAGTATATCCAACCTAACATTTACAAGAATGTGAAAATATAATAAGTGGAAATTTACAAATAAAAGATAAAATCCCTCAATTAAATATTAAGTCAGTATAGGCTTTCATTACATCCGTTAGAATTGAACCATAGTTCAAAGTTCTTGACCAACCCTATTTGGGGTTCTTTCAATTATCATGGAATTATAATTTTATGTTTTTTATTGACTTAATATAGTTTACATCAAAGGTTGACTGCCATAGCAGGACTTCATGTAACTGAGAGGCAAAGGTTGAGAAATCGAAAATATAGGTTTATAGGATTGGGGAGTCCACTCAACAGAACAAGGAGTTGTGAGTTAATTAATTTGGAATTTTGAATTCCTACCTAAATCTTTTAATGTTTCTTGACCAATCCTATTTGGGGTAATTCAAAGAGAAATATGGATCCTTGTTGCTATACTATCTAAGAAACCGGATATTCTGAAGCCAATGGTGAGGGATGTTGGGTTTCAAAAAAATAGTGGGAGACTAATAGATATTAATTTATTTATTTTTCTATATTTATCAAGATAATGTTCTAAAACTATATTCATATTAATTTTCAGAAACAATAATCAAAACATCATCAAACATATCATTGTGATTCATACTCGAGAAAGAAAAACATTTTCACTGGAACTAATTTCCAATAGAGGAAAAGGAACCTTCAGGTTATCCTTCTCTATTAGAAAAAAATTTATGTACTGGAAGAGCCTTTACCAGTTGTGCCTAGAAATGAGCTGAGTGATGAGGAACTCTCTGTGTACGAGAAACATCTGAATGACTCTACGGATATTCAGTGCCTCATGGTATCTTCCATGACCAATGAGATATTGATGAAACATGAGGAAACTAATTATTATATAATAATTTCTCACCTTTAGTATCTCTATCAAGAGAAATAAATATAGGAGAGGAATGAGATCTACAACACTTTGTTCACTACTTTTCTTGGTAATTCTGTGCTAGCTGGATCACATGCAGTCAAGCATATTGGCTATATTGAGCATTTGGACAACTTATGGATTAAATTATTAGAATATTTGTGTGTAGATAACATTCTATCATCACTTCCTAAGACCTTCTCTAGTTTTACAATGAATTATAATATGAGTAATAATTATAAGATTCTATTGGATCTTCTTACCCTGATTCTTCATGTTGACAAAGACATGGGGTGTGAAAAACCGATAGTCCTTATGGTGAATAGGGAGAGGAAGTACAAGGAAAATGGACCTAAGATTTATAAAAAATCTAAAGCCTTTTACCACTATTAGAGCAAGAATAATAAGATCAATAGGCAGGGTAAGGAATAGAAGGAATTATGCTTTGCATGTGGCTTGTCAGGCCAATATAGGGGGAACTGCACCCAGAGTCAAGTGGAAGCCAATGTTGCATTCATTATCAACTGAAATATTTCCATTTCTTCACATTTGGTATTAGGTATATCTTCTATGGATCACATATGTATTCAAATGTAGGAACCAAAGATTTGGAAAATTTCTAGAGGAGATGTGGATCAGTGAGCTGCCAAAGGTGTGAGGCTGGCTGCTCTTTCCATTTGTGACTACAAACTCCCATTGCCGATGAGAATGTTTTTGGTTTTAAATGGCCGTTATTACATACCTAGTTTTACCAAGAACATAGTTTATTTGTTGAGTTTAGATACAACGGTTTAATTTTTAGGTTTGGAAAAAATGTTGTTACTTTAATAGGGAAAACATGTGTTATGGAATGGAACTTTTAAATTATGGACTGTATGTATTAAATTGAAAGAACCAAATATTTTAAATTAATAATGAATCGTGTTCACATGACTCATACAACACCCAGTTTTGGCATCACTACCTTAGTCATGTAAAAAATAATCTTCTAATAAAGCTATATCAAGATGTTTATTTAGACTCTTCTGAGCTAAAACCACTTGATAAGTGTCACACTTGTTTACAAGGTAAAATGACCAAACCACTATTTGTTGGACATGATGAAATGGCCATAGAAATTCTAGGGTTGGCTCACACTGATGTGTCTGGACCATTTCTAGTTGAAGCTAAAGGTGGATATTCTTACTTCATTACTTTTACTGATGACTTGAGTATATTTGACTATATCTACAAAATGGGGTATAAGTCTGATTTCATTGATAAATTATAGGAGTTCAAGAATGAAGTAGATAATCAAGTTGGTAAGAATATAACGTTTCTTCGATCGGATTGAGGTGGAAAATATATTCACCAAGATTTCATCAACCTTTTTTGGGAGTATGGGATTATATCTCAACTCACTCCACTATATACACCATAGTGGAATAGTGTCATTGAATGGAGGAATTGTACATTTTTGGACATGGTAAGGTTGATGATGAGTCATTTAGATCTTCTATTATCCTTTTAGGGATATGAATTGAAAACTATGGAATACACATTAATCCAATTACCATCTAAGGTGGAAAATGGGATTCCCTTCAAGATATGGAGTGGAAGGAAACCCACTTTGTTGCATACATGTGTATGGGGATGTGAGGAAATTTTTAAGGCATTATTAGGAAATAAAACTAGCACCCCAAGGCACGAAGTGTATCTTTATGGGGTATCCTAGGGAAATAGAAGGATACTACCAATACAAAACCTCATTAAAGAAAGTGAATTTTTCTAGACAGGTCTTCTTTATTGAGAGGGAGAACATCCTCAAAAAGGATACTGGGATCTAGTTTGACTTTGATGAAGTTGATGCTCAAGATACACAGAAGTTGGTAGAGGACCCAGTTCCATAGGTCCCTGTAGAAGAGGTAGTTCCTGAAACACATGTACTACTTAGGAGTACAATATACGTAAGGGAACCTGAGAGATATGGTTTCCTTGTCACCTAGTATGGTGACTCATTATTATAGTAAAATAATGAAACTATCTTATACAGGGAAGCAGTAGAAAGCATAAAGTTTCAAGATAGATAGAAGCTATGAATTATGAGATGGAATCCATGTATCAGACCGAGTTCTTGCTTTTTTCTGATTCCCTATTTGATTTAAATCCTATTATGTGTAAATGGGAAGTTAAGAAGAAACTATACATGGTAGGTCAAGTTAGTACCGATAAATAAAGGCTAATGCAAAAGGGTTTTAAAAAGTGTCAGGGAATTGACAATAATGAAAACATTTCACTAATTTCCATGTTTAAATCCATAAGAATCTTATATTCCATAGTAGCTTTCCATGACTATGTGATTTTGAAAATGGATGTCAAAACTGTATTCCTTAACATGATCCTTCAAGAAGATGCATATATGAAACAACCATAACGGTTTGTAACACTAGGTGATGCTAAAATGGTGTGCAAGTTGCAGAGTTCCATTTTTGGATTAAATAAAGAATATAGTTCATGGAACATTTTATTTGATGAATCCATAAGGGAATTTGGTTTCATTAAGAATGAATGTGAGTCATGTATTGACAAGTGGTTTAATGGGAATGTGTCTTTTATTGTATTAGTGTATGTTGTTGACATATTTCTTATTGGAAATGACATACCTATCTCACAGTTAGTTAAGGATTGGTTGAAAAAGTGGTTATATATGAAGGACATAAGTGAAGAAGCCTACATTTTAAGGATCAAGATCATTCATGATATATCAAATAGGCTACATGGACTATGTCAATGTACATAAATTGACCAGATACTAAACATATTTATTATAGAACTGTCCAAGAGGGTATTGATTCTAGTGTAACGTGGTATGCATATTTCCAAGAAAATGTATCCCTAGAGACAACATGAAAAAGATATGATGAGTAAGAATCCAGATGCTTCTACGATATGATCTATCATATATGTGATGCTATATACCAGACATGATGCTTCCTATGCACTGAGCATGGTAGGAAGATATCAAGAAGACCTAGGAGAACTACATTGTATTACTGTCAATACAATCCTTATGTATCTGAGAAAATCTAAGGATATATTCAAGGTTTATGGAAGAGACGAGGAGATTTTCATCAGAGTGTATGATGATTCTAGTTTTCAGATAGATCATAATGATCTCAAGTTGCAATCATGATATGTTTTACGCCTCAATAGAGGAGATATGAGCTCTAAGAGTTCAAATTAGAAAGTTATCTCTACTTATACATTGGAGTTTGAATATTTAGAGGCTTATGAGGTAGCTAAGTAATTCTTTTGTATTCAGAACATTGTCTGGGAGAATGATGTTGTTCCTCATAGTAAAGATCTCATTACATTGTTTTTTGATAATACTACAACAGTGGCTCTTGCAAAAGAGCCAAGGTCACATCAACAGATAATGAAGATACTCTGAAAGTATCACCTCTTGAGTGATTTATATCAATGGGGTGAAGTTTCAGTGAGTTGAGTGTCCATGGGAGATAACATGGAGGACCCCTTGACTAAATTCATATCTCAGTAGAAGTATTAATATCATGTGAGAGCTAGAGGACTGAAGGTTGTTAAAAGTTGTCTCTTGTGAAAGTGGGAGTCTGTTGGAGTTGGTTCCCTAGAACCCAATTTATTTTTACTTTATGATAAACCTGTATTCATTTGATTAATATTAATAAACTCCTTATCACATAATGATGGTTCTTTTGTGTGACATAGTATATGATAATGTTTTAAGAATAGGTGTCTCACTAAAAGGTCATAGCGGATCCTTGTTATGATGAAAACCCAGAAGTTCCACGAAACTATTCTTAAATATATGTTAGATGTCTATATGATATCATTTTATGTCGCAAAACATATATAGGTTATTAGGGGTGGGGACTCATGAAGCATTGAGGTACCTTCTTATGTTGTGGGCCCTTGGTAATATCGAGGAGGATATTATGAGATCAAGACACGCCAATAAGAAATCGACATCCATAAGTTTCACTAGATGTTCCTATCAACGAACGTGTGTATTGGTCCTTAGACTTTATGATTATTATTAATGTGTGTTATGAATCTTTCACTTAGATGTATTTATGAAAACTTTGACGACAGATGTTCGCAGAGAGGTAGGATATGTTGGGTCTGTCATGAGTAATACTACATTAATGAATAATGCGAGAACAAATTTGACACTTTTATGGAATTAGATATCTCATTTCATTTTATATAAAAGGTATAGCCTAATTAAATCCATGACTGTGGTGTTCCCTTGGAAATTTAAATTCCAGGAAGTCAAAGAATGAGAAATCAAGAAGATGGGTTGATGACACTTGCATGCAACCAACTTGATTGGAGATATTGGGACAAAGGGATTATATTATAAGGTAAGAGTTCATATGAGGTGACATGTCATTGAAAGATCAATTTATTTATCTTGGATTACTTGACCCATTTCAATATAGTAATCCTGGACTTTATGCAATACTGCCTAATTCCAAGGAGAAAGAGGCCTAGAGGGTCACTCACTAAGTGTATCCAGTATCTCAATTAAATAATTAATTTATTTAACAAGTTAAAGAAATATTATTCTTGGTTGTTGTTTAATAATTATTCATGTATGTATAATCATATTTATTTCTTCTCAAGTTATTAGAGAGAATATATTGGGGAAGAAATATTTATTTTTCAGAGAATAATGCAGTTATATTAATTTAATAAATAAATAGTCATTATTCAAGACCCGGTAAATATTTAGGATAATTGGTGGATCAATTTACAGGTTTGAGGAGATATAATATTAAAAATTATTTGGTTAAATAATATTTAAATATAATGTAAAAGTTATGCACATGTCATAGAAATAACATAATTTCTATTATTATTTGACATGGGGTTTTCACATGGAATAATTAATTAAGTAATGACACATGTGCTAATTATTTACTATTACCTGTTGAATAAAATTCAATAAGAACATGTCATGGAAATAATATCATTACTATTATTATTTGACATAGGGTTTCATATGGAATAATAAACCATGTAACGACACATGTGATAATTATTTATTATAACCTAGTGAATTAATTTATCCATTATGTTATTATTCTCTATATATGCCAAGGGGTCATTCCATCGGCTAATCAATCATTGGGTTCAAAACATCCTTGGAGAAAACCTACCGAAACTAGAGAACTCTTCCCTCTCCAATAACACCCTCATGAATGATAGATATCCTCATCCACCTATTCAAGAAGAATGCTTTGGAAGCATTTCTCAAGGTGATTGAAGGCATACATCGCATTAATTGAGATTTTCTGTGCTATCACCCAAAGAATCTTTTGGTGATTTCCAAAGATACGTGGAGCATGTGTGGATCACCACTAGAGGATTTCTATCCTTGGATTCTACATCACAACAAAGCATCACCATATACATGTGGTCCGACGCATCAATGAAGAAATAATTACCTTGGAGGTAATTATATAATTTAATTTAATTAATTATAAAAAAAATTCGATCCTCTCTTCTTGATTCTCGGTTATCTCCTTAATATTTTATCTATTATTTAATTCTGTGGATACTGGAATTCATCAATGTATTTATATCGGATTAATCATTGATTATAGATATTTTCAAAGTTGGGTACATGCCCATCTTATGCTTCCACTGCGCCTGGATCCTATATATTCTGCTATATATATACATTCTTCCATACATATATATGTATATTCTATACATATATATCATTATATACATACATATATATTTATTCACTAATATAAATATATATATATTTCTATACATATGTATCCATCTATATATATATGTATTCTTCTCTACAAGAAATGTTTTCTCATGCTTTCTACTTTAGGACACCGGATCAAAGATTTTTTTAATATAAACATTATATTACATTTACCATATATCATCCATGACATTATTTCATCTTTCCAGATTGAACTATCTATATCATGGATATTTCATGTATTACCATATATTTATCTCGGACTTCAAACATTTATGTCTACTATTTATGGCTATTAGTTTTCATAGTTATTGAATTTATTTGTTCATACATTCAACTTAGAATCATATATTTGAAAACATTTATTAATGATTTTTTTTATTTTAATAAATTTTATTTCTAGTCAATATCTTTAAAAATAAATTTATTTTATTCACACATACAATTAATAACTTGAATTATTGAAAATGTCAATAGCCCTATGAATTTTCACCGGTGAGGCACTAGTTTTACTAGAACTCTAACATGGTTTGTCTATATATTGGGAATCCATGCAAAAACATAATAATTATTTGTAGTTAAAAACAAACAAAACAAATCAAAACTAAAAATAAACATGTGACTCAATTTAAAATAATGCAAAACCAAATATGATCCAAATATACAAAATGAAGACTGACATGGTCGATGCATATTAACACCAAATAAAACCAAAATATAGGAAAAATTACTTACACAATCTTGTCATGACAAAAGGTCCACATCCATCATCAATCATGACTATCGCTATGAACATCCCATGAGAAGAAGTTTCTAGAGCCAAATCATCCCAAAAACCTCTACCAGAACCTATAAAAAGAACATGAGTTTGCCAATATTGAGTGGTATAATTAGGGTGTGAGCTAACATCCCTATATTATTTCACTAAAGTGTACTATAATTTCATTCTACAAAACATTACAAAAACACTAGTTTAAAATATTATATTTGAAAATAGTTTTTCTAACTCCTTTTGAAAAGAACACACATACATTTCACAAATTAAATTTGAAAATAAAATGATTCTGAAAAATAAAATCTTTTGATTTCTTTTTTACGGCCCATTTTAAAATAAACTTCCCAAAATTATTTCCAATCTAATTTTAGAAAATGTTATATTAAGAAATAAAACTACCCAAATAAAACATAAAACTCACCAATACAACATAACAATATGATACATAAATAGACAACTAAATAAATCATGATCGAATAGCTCATAAGGAAAATTCAACCATTTGTGTATAATCACTAAAATAAAAAATAAATTTAAACCAAAAATTAAAGAAACAAAAACAAATCTCACACAATATGATAAAAAATAATAAAACGGAACAGAGAAGAATCATAATCATATATATAAATAGCGAAGATATTGAAATAAATATATAATCATAAGAAACTCATAAACATCCAATGAATTGATCTTACATTTAGTCATGTGAGACCATATGTTGGACCAATCAATGAAGTTCCAAAAAAACCACTCTACTTGCTCTAAACTACCTCACTAGTGGAACTCCCCTAGTAGAGATCATACCACACAACTAGGGGATGCTAGTTAGTGCATGAACATAACCAGCACATCAACCATCTCTCAATATCCTATTGAGATGTCTAGGATCCCCATGAAGATAGAAATATGAGGTCGGGAAACATTCATCACATAAAATTCATAAAGCCAACATATCACAATGACATCCTTTATCGAACCTCATTACACCCTCTAATTTGAATTCTCACTCTAATACACATATATCATTGATAAATCATATCAAATCAGAAAATCACATATAACCCTATAACATGAGTCTTAGCATATGGGTGAAACTCATTTTATGAAAAACAGTAGTGTAATGTTATAAAAAAACCATTAGTTTTAGAACTAATAATCATATACATATACACAAACCTTCCATAAAAACCTTTTTAAAAACCTTGGGAAAATTAAAACCCCACTTTTGAAACCAAAGGGGAGACCCCTACTTTCAAAAAACCAAATCCATTATATCATAAGAATAAAAAATCACAACATCACAAACAACTAAATAAACACTATCAACAAGTATCATTTATAATCAAAATAAAAACATATCTAAGAGACACAATGTCCATTAATAATAGAACCCCAAACAATAACCCCTCAAAACCCATGAAATTCCCCATTTAAAATAATTTTAAAGTTGAAAACATTACTTTAAAATACTAATACCTTTTTGAAAACATAATAAGAACTTAAATAAACATATATCAAACATATTTTACTAGAAACTAATGTTAGAAAATTCTATAATTGCATAAATTGTAAGGAAAATGGTATTTTCTTGGAAACACCTACCTAGTTCATGTATGGAAGGATAAAAATCTTTAAATAAGAAGTGGGGAGGGATGAATATGGAATTTTTACACCCTAAACATAAAAATACAGGGTTCTGGGAAAAACCTAACTCTGTGGTTTGACTGATAGATTCCAACTCAATTTAAATAATAATTGACAATAAGATGGGAAGAAGAAGAAGAGAAACAAGGGTCTCGCATAGAATAATTTATTGAGAATATAAATATAGTACCAAAATAACAAGGAGGAATGTGAGGAATTTATCTCATTATGATCCCCAAGGATAGTGTCATATGTATTAACAAAGAATAAATGTTGGGGGTTAAATTATTCAAGGAAATAATATTAAACTAAAAATTTTAAAAATTTAGGTGAGCTACATGGTTTTGTAAAAGAGTTTACCAAACTATTCAAAAACCATGTGGCCGGCACTAGAGTCATCAATATAATTCACCTAGTACGATTACATGGTTTAATATTCTATGATCAAATCCTTCAAAAACCATTATAAAATATTTCAAACCTCTACATGGGCATGTCTTACGGTTTTCCCTAACCATGTGAAAACCATGTGACATGAATGGTTTTCCAAAATTTTCATATTTTCAAAATAAAAACAAAAAAATGTAGTTCAAGATTAAAAATAAATAAATTAATAAATTGATAAGGTAAATTGAGGTCGTGTGTGAAAATCCTCCCCACTATGGAACTTTTCACCCCCAAAATTCATTGAAATTTCAAGAAGAGGGAAATACATATTGGTACAAAATAAAAGAGTAATTTGAAGAAAATATATATTTAAAAATAAAAAAAACCCTTCTAAACTGATCTGGGGTCAAGAAATGATAAATGTATCAATACACCTCTTCATATTATGAACGATACACAAAGGACTGAAACAGTAATCTGAACCACTACCAGGGTATAGGCAGCTCTCGGAAGTCCATCAAAATGATATATTTGAAATTAGTGATTTTTAGAGGGTCTTCCCACCATATTTTATTTATACACAGAGTGGTGGATCAAAAAAGACTAGTGGTTCCATAAAAAACAACATAATGCACTACTTATCCCTTCAACCAACAAAACCCAAAATGATAACTAAACTGGATGTTTCATCCATAATTTCATCTATATAAAATAATTATCTCCAAAAAAATGATTTCAAATATTCCAAAGAACAATTAAAAAAATAAAGATACTAGGATATCCCAATGTAACAAGATAGAATAAAAGTGGTACATTGAAAAAGTTCCACCGAAGATCCAAGCTAAGAAAGATATTCCTTCCTTCATCAACACCCAAACCTACAAAACTTCTAAAGATGGACCAATAAACCATAGAAATGCAAGGTCCTTAGGAATCTAAAATTTGAAAAATTACAATGTCCAAGCTGACCACACTAATAGTATAATAGATATTTCATCCTCACCAAGGAAATGATAATAAAATAAGAAGATTCTCCCAAGTCACTATGATTTTCTAACTTGGGTTCACCCAACATCCATGTATTTCAAGATAATTAACCTTCATCAATAATAAAAGGAACATAGTCACCAGTTGTAGCACCCTAATATTTTAAAATATTATTACATTTAAATAATTTTATGTTTTTGATAACATTCTCCATATACAACACCAGACTTAAACAAAACCAAGATATATTTAAATAAAATATAAACATTTATATATGACCATTAAAACCTATCCATTGAATTATTAGAAATGGAAAAGAGTAATCAGTTAAATATATATTTATAGAAATAAAATAAAGGTTACTTTTAATACGAATAAAATTCAATTAGTTTACCTAAATTGACTAATAATATCATTTTGTTTTTAGAAAACTATTTTTCTAAAAAAATCATTTTTATGTGATATGATTTTTTATTTCATGAAACATAAGATTAAAAATGATAAATTGTCTATGATAATAATAATTGGTTAACACCAATTTTATTAGTAAGTGATATGATGTAATAATTTTCACGACCTGACCCAATGAGGATTGAGCCACAACTACCACATTCCCGCCTCTATAGGCCATGGTCTGGTGACAATCATTGAAAGGCATAAATAATATCGGAGTACATTTCCTAGTGTACCCGTATGAACACACTTGACTATATCCATTAAAAAGTGTCGAGGAGTAATAATAAAATATGAAAAATCTATAGAATAAACTGTGCATGTAAAACCTCTAGGGAGTAAAAGCATATGCCAATGTAATATAAAAACTAAAAGAGGAAAATACAAGACCAACAAGATATTTGTCCCAATATGAAAAACAAATAAAAAGTAATTTTCTGAGAGAGAGTGACTCCAGATCTATAATCCCCGACCATCGTACGTGGTAAAATACACTAGGATATCCCTATAAGGCCCTGTAATTTATGTCGACCTATACATCATCTGTATAAGATATGACATGTGTAGGAAAATCCCATGCAGGGGTGAATATATACATAACCAATAGGATTACCTGAAATATGAAGTGGTAGAGGTAAGAGACATGATAATAATAGACTAGTCTACCCATCTCAAGAGAAAAATGATAAACAAAAATAGGGATATATTCCCAAAAAAGAAACTTAGATAAGAGAGAAATGGTATCTATATCTCACATCCTAGCATAAAGAAAGATTCTACCATCAGTTACAAGAGGATCAGCAATGATGCTTAGCATCTCACACATCTGTCTGAAAAAGAATCCTTTTATTACCACACCTCACCAATGTTCCGCACAGTCGAGGGGAAATAATATCAAGGAATGGTACCCATGTACTGATACAATGGGAGGGTTCCGCTCAATAGATATTGTAATTGTTCCCTGACTCTATAGGTGGGGGTCACTCAGATGGTTAGATGACCCATGCCATGATTCCACAGAAGGGTTCCCCTCTAATGTCTAAGGACCCATGCCTTGACTCTATAAGAGGCTACCACTCAACAAGTAGATGACCCATGCCCTAACTCCATATTTGGGTTCCACTCTAATGGTTGAGGACCCACGCCCCAACTATGTAGGAGGGTTCCACTCAATAGTCAATAAAGGACCCATGTCCTTTCCTAGCAAGAGGGTTCCAATTGGATGATTGAGCAACCGTGCCCTAACAGTATAAGAGGGTTCCACTTTTTAGAAAGATATAGGACCCATGCCATGTCCATGAAGGAGGGTGTCACTCTATAGATGGATAGAAGACCCATGCCCTGTTCCAATAGGAGGGTTCCAATATAATGGTGTATATAGGACCCACGCTCTATCCTATTTCCATGGGAATCATCACCCACAATCTACAAATCATCCGGATATATCCTCTAATATTTCATCTTTTCATCATCATTGAATCTTCGATGAATTCGTTGTTGAGTCAAACGTCTTATATTGAATTTTCTATTACCTTTTGTTTTAGAAATCATAAACTAACTTTTAATAAAAGAATATATTGTTTTATTATACATACTTAAAGGATTTTGTTTTACTACTTCGTTATTATGATTTTCATATTATGTATGATAAATGTCATACACACCGATAAATGCAAATATAACTATTTTCATGGTTATTGTAATGAGCCAGATAAGATTTTTTATCATACACACCAATTACAATTTTATCGTACACACTGATCATATTTCATACTGACAATTTTATCATAATGACATAAATCATACTGACTCCTACTACAATAATCATCATACTAATTTTATTCTAGTTTTCCATATCCCATAAATAAAATCATAATGAAAGGAAAACTATTAAATCAATAAGTTTTCGTGTATTCTATTTCAATATGTATTATGAAATGATGTCATTGATTCTGTTAAAATGATTATTGGAGTGATATGTGACCAATTCCCTCCATATTTTCAGAAGAAAATCCAACCATGGGTATCCAAGATGATCGTTGGTACATTGGCCTATAAATACCAAGTCATTTGAACGAGCATGGTGTTGATGTGATGATAAAAATTTTATGAATTTTAGAGTTCTGTGAAATTTATCCTTCATGAAAAAGACTTTAAAGAGTTCAAGTTGTGAAATTCTCATTCTACATACTTGTTACATTAAAGGGGTTTTATTTTCTTAGTGTGACATCGATGGTTGTCCATTACAATTGAGGGATTCCATGAACAGGAAGAAAGAGGTGATGATAATTATTTGATCAAGGTATTTCAAGACTAGGAATACATAGGTTGTGATCACCTTCTTGATTGAGGGATTATGGGGATATCATGACAGAATCTGATTATCATATCGATGGCTTACCCTGGTGTGGGTAAGATAGACGTTCTTGAAAGTATAAATCAAGGGACATTTATCCAAGGTTATTTGATACCCTTCTGATTGGGTTAAAAGAATTTTATTCTTTTACTTGTATATAATTCTACTTCATTTTATAATAGGAAATGAATTTTATTAGATATTCGTTTTCTATTCTTTAATTTGTGATTATGATTTCTATAATTACAATCTTTTAAATTACCAAAAAATATTCAGTCCTCTTTATTATTGAATCATTGTATTGTTTTAACTTTGATCATCATAACCATTCTAATTATGAACTTTTACAAGCTAAATCTATTTAAATTGTTTCAACATTGAATATGATTAATTTCATTTTCAACCTATGGATTAAACTATTGAAATCAACCTGATTACAATACATTTATAAATGGAACCTGGGCCTTGTCCAATTAATGATTTAATATATTAAGAGGTACATTGAATTGAACTAGTTTAAATAATTTTAAACTAAATTACTTTATGGATAAAAAAGTAATGTTTTTAAAACTGCAATTCACTCCCCTCTTGTATTGTTCCAAGTACATATACATTAAGAGCCAACAATTGGTAGCAGTGGAGGTTTCAACTTCTTATATATTTTCTTACATTACCTTTTCAAGTTACTTATATTTATTTTATAGTCTTGTTGTTGATAAATATTTATTACACTAATGTGTATTGTTGAAAAATAAATTTTTTTTTGTTTTAAAGATGTCAGGACTTAATGTATGTTTAATGAAAAATCTTAATCCAACAAGACTGCCAATTTTTTATGGTAATGATTATGAATATTAGAGAGATTGAATTAAGACTTCTGTGATCGACATAGAAGTTGATAACTGTGTTATGCTGATTGGAGAATATAAAATTACTAAAAAATAAGTTATACTCTTTACTAATCAAGATAACTAGGAATATCAGTTGAATTATAAGGTACAAAATACTTTAATTTGTTATATGACTAGAAATATATATAACCATATTTCATCTTTTGAAGCATCCAATATTATTTGGAATATGTTATAAATTACACATTTCAGTACATATAAATTTGGTAAAACAAGAAGAGCCATGTTAAGAGCAGGTTATCATGATTTCGAATTTCCTTATAGAGAACCTGTTGTTAAGTTTCGATAAAGGTTCAGGACAATTATAAAAATTTTACAATATATGGGTGAAAAAGGACTAAATGATGATATCCTAGTTTAAATGATCATACATATCATTCCAAATGAATGAGAAGAAAAAAGAACAGTCATGGATGAATCAAGAAACGTCATGAATGTAACTCTTGATGAATTATTAGGAACTCTTTTACAATAACAGAACAGATTGAAAATAGATGAAGAAAACGTCAAAAATAAGAATGGTGGAGTAGCTTTTACTTCAACATCAAATCAGATGAAGGATAAGACTTTTTGAAATATAGTCAAAACAACTAAGAATAAATTTTCAGTTCAATTAGAATCATGTGAATTTGAACATTCAGAAAATGAGTTATAAAATCTTGTTTGAAGTATGAACAAGATTATTCGAGTGAAATATTTTCAGTATCTATGTATGGAAAGTAACAAGGATAAGAAGGATACTAATATTACATGTTATGAATGAAAAAAGTATGGGAATATAATACCAGATTTTCCAAAGATAAAAATAAAGGGAAAAATAAATACATTCAGTGGGGAATCATAAAAATTATTAGAAGTAAAAAGGAAAGAAAGTACTAAAAGAAAATTAGTCTTGGATTTCTAGTAGAGGAGACTCATATAATAAATATTCAGAAAATGATAATTCTAGACAAAAGAATATTGGTATTCTTTCCAGAATACTTATTGAAAATCAATGTTTCATTGAAAAGGTACAACCTTCTGAATCTTTGACGAACATGTATTAAAACGAAAATTAGCCAATTGAGAAAAATCCTCATCTTTAGATGAATAATCATCCTAATTCAGTTATAATAGTGCATTACCTTTATTATAATAGGTTTTTATATTTTCATAATTACCTGAAAATGAAAACTGTAAAGATAATAATAAACATGAAAAATAAAATGTGAGAATAAATGTTTTGAAAAAAAATATCAGATCATTCTAAATATCTTGATAAAAAAATTTGGAAAAAATTTATTATATTTCTAAAAACCTTTGGGAATATAATTTTAAGAAGAATAATCTTGATTTTTTTTTTTAAAATTTCATTTCTGATAAAAATATTTTAGAAACAATACTCACTTATGAAACTAATACTAATGTGGATAATAATTTAGTTATAAGACTAAAGGCTGAAATATTTTCCTTAAATAAACTATTGACACAATTTACCACTGATAAATAAGGTTTTGATAAAATATATAAAAAACTTCTTCCACAATTTAATAGTTCAAGAATGGGATATACTAAATCAAAACTTTTTTTAGTAATGATTATTTTGTTCCTGATAATACCCACTATTTCATCAAATGTTAATGTAGTTGTCATTATAATAAAAAATTTCTTTAAAAAAATTTAATATTTGTGGATCCACAAATTCCATTTTTCAAAAAAAAATTGGTTCACAAAATTTTTCTTTCTAACATTTCTAGATCCAGGAATGTTGGATTCTGAAAACATAATTGTTTTTATTTTATGAAAAACAAATGAAGTGCCACCAATAAAAAAATATGGTACATGGATAGTGTATGTTCCCAAAATATGACTAGTAACAAACACATCTTTTAAAAGATTATTGAAATGAATGGGTAAAGAGTTACCTTTAGAGACAATGCTCAAGGAAATATTATTTGTATAGGTAATATTGTTCTTCTTGGAAAATAATTGATTTAAAAAATTTAATTTTTTAAGAGTCATAACCACGTTATTATAATCATAATTTAATTATGTGATAAAGGCTACCTTGTGAATTTTATGAATGATAAATGTGCAGTGCACAATTTTGAGGATGAATTCATTCTTTTTGCCAACTGGCAGGAGAATGTTTACACACTAAACATAGAAGACCGTAGAAGTCAATAATTATCATGCCCTTAGGAAATATAAGATCAATCTTGGTAATGGAATATAATTTTAGGACATTGAAAACTTAGGAAATTATATAAATTCTATAAGAAAAGACTTTTTAAGGATCTAACGAAATATAGATTTCATTCTTCAAAAGTTTTTGATCCTTGTCAATATGGAAAGAAACCTAAGTCAAGAATTAAATCAATTTTCAAGTTTCAAATTCTGATGCTTTACAGTTGGTTCACATGGACTTATTCATTCCTACACAAATTGGATGTATTGAAGGGAAGTATTATGTATTTTTTTAGTTGATGACTACACTAGACATACATGGGTTTATTTTCTAATAATGATATTTAATGAATATTATTATTTTAAAAAATTTACAGCCAATGTTAAAAATGTTAAAAACCATCAATTTATAACTATTCACAGTGATCATGGTGTAGAATTTGAAATTTATGATTTTGAAACTTTTGGAAGTAAGAAAGGAATTACATGTAAATTTTCATCTCCCGAAACTCCTAAAAATGGTGTTGTTGAAAAAAGAAATTTTATTCTTCAAGAGATAATAATAACCATATTAAGTGAGTATTCTTTTTCAAAAAAAATTTGGGATGAAGTTATGAGTACTTATTTTTATACTATAAATAGTGTTTTAATTAGAGAATTTATTAATAAAACACCTTATGACTTATAGACCGGCTTAAAACCAAAATTTTCATACCTCAAAGTATTTGGATGAATGTATTAATTTTTAATAAAAAAATAAAATTTACCTAAATTCATACCCAAATTTGATAAAGGTGTTTTCTTAGGCTATTTCACTACTTGTAAGGCTTATAGAGTTTTCAATAAAAATTATTGTAGTCTTGAGGAAATAGTGAGTGTTAAATTTGATGAAACAGATCCTTTTGTTTTTAAACAACCCCAACCTATATCTTTATATATGTTTTTAAAAAATGATTATCAATCATTGATAGAAGAATCTTATAATAAGGAAAATAATCATGAAATTTTTTCTAAAATATTCACTTTGGAAGACTTTCTATCTAATGTTGATAAAAACGTTTTACAAAACCCAAGTCTGTTTTTTATTAAGAATCATCCTTGTGATAGTATCATTGGTAATGTAAATCAACATGTAAGTACTTTAAGTTCTTTGATAAATAATGTATAACAAATAGAATTTCTTTCACAATTTGATCTTAAAAGTCCCAATGAGGCTTTCAGAGATGAATATTGGATTAAAACAATACAAGATGAACTAAATTAATTCGAAAGGAATAAAGATTGTACCTTGATTGAAACACCTAAATAAACTTATGTAATTAGAGTAAAATGGGTCTTTAGAGACAAATGTGATGAAAATATAATAATCATCAGAAATAAAAAAAAATTATAATGGTTATAATCCACAAGAGGAAATATATAATGAAGAAACCTATGTACTGATAGCTATACATGAATCTATCCATATCTTATTAGCCTTTACAACATTCTATAGTTTCAAAATTTTTCAAATGTATGTGAAGTGTTCTTTTCATAATAGATAGGTAAAATAAGAAGTTTTTTTTCAAAAAACCTCATGGTTGTGAAGATAAAAAACATCATGAATATTTTTTGAAACTTACCAAATCTTTATAAAGCCTTAAACAATCCCCTATATCATGGTATGATAGATTAACAGAATTTTTGATTCAAAAAAGGTTTTTTAAGGGAACTGTTGATCCATAAATTCTTATAAAAAAAGAAAACAAATTTTTTTTATCATTCAAATTTATATTGATGACATTATATTCATATCAAGTCAACAAACTTTAACAGATTCTTTTGCAAATATAATGAAATATGATTTTGTGATGAGTATGATGGGTGAGTTAAAATTCTTTCATGGTTTTCAAATTTCAAACAAACATGAAGCGACTTATATATCCCAACATAATTATATTAAATATTATCATAAAATGTATGGATATGATAATACTAAAAGTATTATTACTCCAATAAATACCTCGAATACTCTTGAAGTTGATAAATTTGGACAACCAGTAAATAAAATAGCTTTTAGAGATATGATATGAACCTTACTATACATAATATCTAGTCAGACAGACTTAATGTTTTCTGTATTCTTATGTAAAATATATCAATAAAATATAAAATAATCCCATTTAAAATCTATGAAGATAATTTTTCATTAAATAAAAGGGACTTTTAATTTGACACTTTTTTACTCTTTTGGAAGTTATTTTGAATTAAAATGTTCTTCAGATGCTGAATTTAGTGGTTGTAGAATTTATTGAAAGAGTATATAAAGAACATGTCAATTCTTAGGTGAGTCTTTAGTTTCATGGTCTAGAAATAAATAACACTCAGTAGAACTTTACACTCCTGAAGACAAATATGTGGCAGCTGGTAGTTATTGTGCACAAGTGTTGTGGATGAAACACATACTCACTAATTATGGAATGATTTTTACAAAAACTCCAATACTATGAGACAACAATAGGGTCATAGATCTAAATAAAAACCCTACACAACACTCATGTTAAAAACACATAGATATTAGGCATCACTTTTTTTTGGGATCACACACTTAAAGGAGATACCATTTCACAATTTATCAAAATGCATGAACAACTTTATGATATTTATACAAAACCATTGCCTTCGAATATATTTGAATATATTAAAATACTTTTAATGATCACTATAAATTAATAATCAATATTTAATTATTGTTTAAACAATATCCTTATATTAAGTTACACCATTTCAAAGGGGGTATATATGATTGATAGTTTTGAAAAGGAAATATTTTTTTCCGTACTCATTGTTTTTCATACCAGAAATCTATTTTCGTACTGAAATTTATTCTCATACCCAATTTTTTTCATACACATTTTTACTTTTTACTTTATATTTCCATCGTACTTGTTATAATATTCTCTGTACTCATTTTTAAAAAAAAAAATTAATTGATACCATCAAATATATCTTGAGACTTAGAAAGGTATAATATCTTATCTTAATTTTCCTTTTCAATTGTATTCTAATTATTATTTTGAAATTTTTATTAGATTCATCATGAATATTGAAATTCTTTAAACCTCAAGATCTCATAATTTTTCAACCCTTGGATATTTTTTTATCTAATCTAAATAGTATAAGTTCAATGATGATTTTTTCATTTTATATATAATGGGAACCCCTCCTTATCCCACACCAGATTTCTTCTTCTTATAGTCAATGCTCTTCCAATCCTCATATAGCTATGTCTGATAATTGTTTTCCTCAGAGAATTGGATCATAATTATATTTGAATCATCAGCAACATCTCCAAAAGAAATGCCTCCGAAGGATTTCAACAACATGAAATTTTTCAGGGAAAGTTTAGTCACTAGGGAATTTTATGATATGTACGATTCATCATTAAAAAGAATTATTCAGTTTGGAGGATGGAGTTGGTCTATATAGAAAACCAAATTCGTTTCAAGACTATATTATTGTGGATAATGTAAGGTAGTTCAATAATACTGTGAAAGTTATAAATTATTTGAATGTTACTTTTCATTAGTATGATATATAAATTAGTGTATCTTTAAAACAAGATTCTCATTTTTTAGTTGTTCCTTCTGTGGTCGATCAATTTTTTCCTTTAAAAAAATTTCCAAAAAAGTAACATTATTAAAATAAAAGGTGAATAATTATTTTTTAAAGTCCATGAATGTAATAGAAAAAAACCACCTTTCAGTGGATAATAGTTTGATATCACTTTGGATACAAGGATTCTTAATTTATAGGAAAGGTGATAGAGAAACAATGATGTTTTTAGATTTTTTTATCCTTGATTAATTTTTTAACATGAGAATGATAAATTTGATGGATTAAATTTTCAAAACCATCAAAAATCTGAAGTTTAGAGCGATTAATTCTCAACTTTATATATTTCCAGTGATTCTGAGCAGCTTTATTTTTGAATGATTCATGTTTTTAAATCTAGAAATTAAGTCAGAACTGAGAAATTTGAAATTTCCCTAGATTGGAGATGATACAATAACGAAATTGAAATTTAATTTTGATCTGAAATCTAATAATTTGGTTAAAGATTTGAAGTTTAAACTCCAAAAGATATAGTTAAAGGTAATCAAGGTATCCTAAAAAAATCAGTGCTGATTATTTTAGAGAAGAAAAAGAAATCCAGGTCTGATACTATTCTAAAGACAAAAAAGAAAAGTATTTACAGTGCTGAAACTATTGCTTAGTGTAGAAAGGATCAAGAACAATGTAATGAGGGAGATCTAGAATTCGTTCTAAACCCCAATGAAGCTCTAGACAAAATGTTCCGGTCTCAAGAAACCCTCAAAGAATATGAGAAGAAGAAGTTGAAAAACATAAAAGGTGAAATTATTAATATCTACAATCTATTAAAAATAATTGAAAAGGATAGATCTCGTATTATCATTAAAAACCCAATTCATTAAGAATAATAAATCCTTACCTATATACAAGATACGGGAATGAAAAATACAAAATTTGTTAAAGAATAAGTATCAAAAATAATTTCTCAAGAGAATTTTTCATAATAAAACAAAGATACAGAGATGAGAGAGATATATTAATATAATGGTGAAGATCTTAAAATAAATTAAGAGGTAGATAATGAAGAATATTAATAATAGAACAAAAGGAGGAAGACGAGGAACAAAATATCTGATCAATAAGGAGAGTCTGACAACTTTGCAATATGATCTTTTTAAGAAACATCAAGTAAAATTCCATCCCCAGCAGCGGAGTAATCAAAGCAGGATTCTCATAGAGCTCAAGATTGAAAAATAATTAAAATATCAGATAACGATGAAGTTAAAATGTATGATAAAAATCGGAATTAGGATTCAGATGTTGATATTGATGGAAGTAATTCTACTGATCTTCTCATTTATAAGGAAGACACTGATTCTGACAAAACAATCTCCTTGAAAAACGATTTGTACATTTTTCTAGGATTTCGAATAATTGAAAGGAAATTCCATATCTCCTGAGTATATAAGGGGAGATTTATTTTGTTACAGACAATAAAAACAAGATATTGGACTCCAAAAAGCTTTTATGAGAAATTTTGGTAATGTACAAGGCCAAAATAATTGTTTTTGAAGAAACCACCAAGAAACACATGAAGAGTTATAAAAAAGTTGTAAAGTGGTATCCTTAGTCATAGGAAAGTATCAAGACGCATTAATACTCTTCTAATGATATTATAAGGCCTGTAAATAAAGTAAATAGTGAATTCAACAAGTTTTCAAGTGATACTATCAAAAATTGGAAGCTATTAGAGGGTCATATAAAATTCTGTCCAAATATTTCGATGAAATTAAAAATAAGTTGGATGTTAATAAATCTGAGGTTGAGAAACTAATTTTTCATAAAGATAATATAATTGATTTTAAAAATAAATTTTTTTTGCTAACTGATAGTATTAAAGTCTAAGAGAAGAATAATAATGATCGGGAATATCTGATTCATTTTCAAGAAGAAACAGTTGGATCTCAAGATGAAAAAAATTACCTAGGACTAGCTCATTGCAGATCAAGAAGAGGTGTGTTGATTTTAGAAGGAATATCTTCATATATTGATGGATGATAGGAAAGAGATAATGAAAATGAAGACTATTATTTTAGACCTTATGAACAAGGAGAAGTAAAATTAAAAGAAATGAATTCTTTTTGAACTCTTGTTTTATTTATTTTAAATAGTAAGCAAATGATTTTATCATATATATAATTTTGATTCAATTTTTTCCTTTTTCATGATGAATGTTCCTTCATTAATTCTAGATGATTAAAATCTTTATTTCGTTGTATATTTCTTTTCTCAAACCCTTTTCATATATTAGAAGACTTTCCCATTTCCTTTTTCTAAATCACAAACTGAGAGGATGTGTTTTATAGGGGTAGAATGTACTCGATAGGGGAGAATGGGTGAATGATAATTAAAAGAAAAATTATCTTATTTTGGGGGATAATTTTTTTATTAAAAATGATAGTTAAGGATTTATTTATCCTAACGGAGAGATTATTAATATTCAAACCATATTAAGAAGCATTTTAAAAATCAAAGAGATATAAGTATAACTGTTCAATTCTAAATAGGAAAATTTTAAGTCATATTTTATTTTTTTACTCATTGTTTATGCTTTCCAAAAAGGGGGATATTGTTGAGTCAAAAGTCATATTTTAAATTTTATATTGTTTTTTCTGAATCATAAACTCTTTTTATATAAGAATATATTATTTTATCATACTTAATTTAATTATTTTGGTTTAACATTTTCTTATTAAAATTCCCATACTATGTATTATAAATATGGTACACACTAAAAATGGAAAATAAAATTATATTCATGTTAATTATAATAATATGTATATGATTTTTTATCATACACACCAATTACAATTTTATCATACACACTTCTCAGTTTTGGTACTGACAATTTTATTATAATGATACAAATAATACTGACAAAAATTATGATAATCCTCATACTCATTTTTTCCTAGTTTTATATAAACATTAAATATAATCATAATAAATGGAAAAATATTAAACCAAAATGTTTTCTTGTATTTTTTTCTGTATGTATTATGAAACGATGTTGTTGTTTCTGTTACAAAATGATAGTAGAGTTCCATGTTTCAATGTACCTATATATTTATAGGAGAATATATGACTATTTGAATTCAAGATGACCATTATGACATTGGTCAATAAATACTACGTCATTTGAATGAACTCGATGCTCAAGTACTGCTGAAATATTGATGAATTCGAGAGCTCTGTCAAATTTTTTCTTCATGTGAATGACTCTAAAGAGTTATAGTTGTGAAATTCTCATTTTACATACTTGTTACTTTCAAAAGTTTTCCTTTTCAATGTGCGACACCAATAGTTGGTGATTATAATCACATGCTTCCGTGAACAGGAAGACATAGGTGCCAATAATGTGTTGATCGAGAGATTATGAGTCTCGGAAGATAGAGGCATTGATCACCTTGTTGATCAAGGTATTTAAGAGATAGAAAGATAGAATCTGATCATCATATCAAGGTCTTACCCTATTGTGGGTAAGACAAACTTTCTTGAAAGTATAAATCAAGGGACCTTTCTCAAAGGATATTGGATACCATTGTCATTGAATTAAAATAATTGAATACTTTTACTTGTATAAAGTTTCACTAAATTTTATAATAGAAATTAAATTTTATTATATATTCATTTTCTATTCTTTAATTTTTATTATGATTTCTGTAATTGAAATCTTTTGAATTACTCAAAAAAATTATGTAATCATTATGATTTAAATGTTGTATTGTTCTAACTGTGATCATCGTGACCATTGTGATTATGATTTTAACATTATTACTCTGTTTAAATTATTTCAACCACGAATACAATTAATTTCATTTACAACCTATGGATTACACTATTATAATCAACCTAATTACGATACTTTAATAAATGGACCCGAGGACCAATATGATTGATGTTTTAAGACATTAAGAGGTATTATAAAATCAATTAGTTTAAATTATTTTATACTAAATTCCATTATGTATAAAAAAAAATTTTAAACTGATAACTAACCCCCCCCCCCCCCTCTTATATTTTTCTATATAAATATACATTATAATGCAACAATCAGCAGTACGTTCATGATCGATCCTTCTTGTAAACATCGATCCATGGCTCTATAGTCTAATGAAGAATATCATGAATAATGATGGGGAACAAGTACATAAAAAGGGTATAATAGTTTTTTTCCCATCATTATTGGCCAATGAATAAAATTGGGGATATCTGGGGTGAAAAACAATTGAATAAACAATTTAATCTATTGTGTTGGCACATGTAAAAGATCAATTTAATACAAATCAAAAAAATGAATTGATCATGATCAATAATTTAATCATATGGGAATTAAACCTCAAATAATGATTTATACATAAATATTTGATCATTCAAAGGTGAATAACATGCTCACTAATGACGGGTAAGATCCATTGTGTTCGCTATGCCTCAATTCCCCTTAATGTAGAAGCTCATTGTCGATCAATCTCAATTCACCAACGATGGGTGGTAGAACTATCCTCTAAAATATATCATGGTTATGCTGCTAAACCTAGTGATTTTATGTAGTATCATATTTATAGAGGTTTTAAGATCATATCATTTAAATTAAATAATTAAATTAATCATTTAATTTAATTTAAACGCACCCATCAACAGTCGTTCTGTCCGAAAGTCCTATACTGACCATACCTATGATCTCACTGGGGTAATCCTCACATTCTAGATTCAACTGTGGTCTCATATTTTTTATCTGAAACTCTAATTAAGATTTATCCCATTTTTTATGAAAACTATTCACACATAATATAATATATATTTAATATTTTAAAAAAATTAATTATATGAGCACTGGGACTCAAAATCATGTGTCGTTTCAATGCCTGGATTTGGAAATTTTTCTATATATATTTCATATTCATATAGGGGGGAATTTTTATTTAAATTATTCCATCATTTTTTATTTTCTTCCTTGAAAAAGAAAACCCAAACAAAAATATGTGGATATTTAGACCACATTTGGCACTCCCTCTCGCAGGAGCACTCATACATTCTCATGTGATGCTATAACACATAAACAAAGGGGGAGGTAAAAGGATCAGTCCTTATTATATTAAATAATCTTTAATTTAGTCAATAAATTACTTCCCTTAATATTGATAATATTTTCAAGTTTATATCTTTTGAGATTTGGGACATAATACATTCATAAAATTACACATTAATACAGAGTGGATACCAAAAAAACTGTATTCATTTCTTCCAAAGTATAAAATTTTTCAAATAAAACATGATTTTATTTATAGTTCTTAAAAAATTTAAGTTTTCTTCATTATTTTTCTTACACATCCTTATAACCTGTGAAAATCATTTAAAACATGGGTTGATCACAAAAATCGTAGTAAGGGATATAAAGAGAAGGAAAGAAAATATTTGTCCATGAATACTTGTAACGTATGAAATTAATTTCAAAATACAAACTTCTCAACCATATATACTTAATTTTTGAAACATGATATTTCCATAAGATTTCCACAAAACATAAGAACAAAAATAAAACCTTAAATGTATCCTGAGGCATTACTTACCTAATCATGTAATCTTCACAGTTGCCTTACAAATTGTGTAACAATTGCAGTTACACTTGGAGTAACCATACGGTCGACCACCAACTTACTTATAACCAACGCGTTGGAGGTAAATATAGGTCTCATAATTCATAATAAGCAATTTAGAAATAACTATAACATAATCATACAACATGAATAATTGCATAAAAACATTCACTTTTAATTTTTTAAAACATAATTTTAAAATAGGATTTTAAAAGAAAATCCCCTAAAATTTAATATAATTGAATTGAAAATTAATAGAGAAGATGAAATATGTATATACTCTGTAATTAAACATAATTCAACATAATATGAACAAAAAAATCACTCAATCTAATTTTAAAACTACATAAATAATTAAGTAGAATGTTAAGCCAAAGAATGGAAATCGGGTTTAGAATTCTCTTACCTCAGGTTTTTCTTAATTCAAACTTGTCTAAAAAACATGTATAATGGTTAAAATATGGTTATTAATATCATAAAGAAGAATAATGATGTTTATAATACATTTTATGATCATTTAATTACATCATTTCACCCATTAATTACTAGTATTTTGTTCCTTGCATTGGTTTGGGTGTGTTATTTACATGATTCCCTTGGTCGGTTCATGGTGGATGTTCTTGTCAATTGGATGTGAAAATCCAGAATTGGAATGGATTGGTATTAAAATATTTATAGAACCATAAATTATACCATTTATCATTTCGAATTATTACATTAGTATGATTCATAAGTTAAAACATTATTGATATTTGTTTAGGTTGTTTTAGAGATTCTACAATCGTAATGAACTCATTTGTTTTATAAAATAATAACATGTGTATAAAATGATTCCAGAACCTTATATAAGATATAATACATATATTATAATCTTTTTAAACCACAAAAAATGGTTTCATAAATGTTTTGTAAGAAATTAAAAGAAATTTAAATCACATTGTCCACGATGTCGGTAATTCGACACATCACGGACGATGTTTTAATTTCATGAAAAAGTGGGAGGGGAGAATAAATATAACGGTGAGTATGCCATAAACAAGATGAAATAAAAAATATATAAGACAATGGATCTTTAAAGACTCTTGTATAAGGGGAGTTGAGGTAAGAAAATGAAATGAAAGGAAAATCGAAATAGAAGAAAAGTTGAGAAATCCCTTATGAAAATTTGGCATCCTAACAATGTTGCTTAAAATTTCATAAAATATTTTGATGAGATAAAAGGGGTCTCTCATCATTATTAAATAATATGGTCAGTAAGGGGTTAATTAATTACATATCCCAACATAATTCAAAGGAAATTAAAAATAATAACATAAAATGAAGGGAAAAAAAGAAAACAAAAGTGGATGTTTACCTCTTGATCTCTTCTCCTTGAGATCCTTCTTAAGGCCTCTGGTTTAATCCTTTTGGTGAGACCAGAAACTCAACGATGTGGAGGAAAATCTTGGGAGTAGTATTGGGTAGAACATAGGTAAGGATCAAGTCTTGATAGTTGTATCAAGAAGAGGGGAATGAGGGTGGTATTTATTGTGGATAAGAGGAGCTATTGTATATTATTTTAATCATTATTATAATATTTTTTTCTCAAGATTGTGAATTTTATTAATTCATGTGACCTAAAATAGAAATAATGGCATGTGAGATCGAAAAAAGTGGTATTACATCACTTATTATGTCATAAATTTTTTATTTAACAGATAATTTTAATATACGGTATTTTACCGTATTTCACTATTCATCAAAAATTCTAGAATTTCAAAAAATTCCAAAAAAATTACCCTAAACATTTTTCAACCTATTTATTTCAAAATTTAACACCATTTTTTGAAAATAAATTCCTATAAATTATTAATTTATATTTTAAAAAAATCATACTTATTAAAAAAATCAACAATTTTAATAATATAATTACTTTTATATCACATTGAAAAATTAACCAAGATGTCATTATCTTGAAGCCTTAATAAAATAAAATAATAATAAAATTTTCTATTCATTAGGTTCATATTACTATTCATTAGTGTATGTTACTATTCAACCAAAAACAAGTTGGTTCCATCAGACTCCAAATAACATACTAAATACAATTGAAGATGATTGTTTTTCAAAATTCAAAACATATAAGTGAAAAAATAATATTTAAAGGCTATTTATAAATATCTACATAAAATAAAGTTTTATTAATTCAATTTATTTTTAAAACCTTGGGGTGTTACATTATCCCAAAATTCCTGAAATTGCGTCCTCCAAATTTTATTTACTTATTAAACAAGTGAGGGTGGCTTTACCTAATATCATTTTCAGACTCCCATGTTGCTTCTTCTACCATGTGGTTTCTCTACAAAACCTTTACCTTTTGGATTTAATTATTCCGAAACACATGTTCCCTTCGATCAAAAATATGAATCTGTTTCTCTTTATAAGAAAGTTTCTCTTCCAACTGAACTGCTTCTAAGTTCAAAACATGATTTGAATATAGAATATACTTTCTCAACATCGAAAAATGAAAAACTTTTTGTACCTGAGACAAAATCGGAGAAAATTCCACTCGTTATAAAATTGGTCCAACTTTATCTAGGATTTCAAAAGGAATGATAAACTACATACATAGTTTTCCTTTCATACCAAAATGCATCACACTTTTACAATGAGTGATTTAAAGTAAAGAATGGTCACCAACCTCAAAAGAAAATTCTTTCCTTCTGTTATCTACATAACTTTTCTTCTTGCTCTAAGCTTTCCTTATGTGTTGTTGGGTCATCTTCACTTTCTCAACCACTTCCTCTACTAATTCTCTCCCCATCAACTTTCATTCACTAACATCATCCCAAAACCCTGGAGTCCGAAACCACTTCCCATACAAGGCCTTAAAAGGTTCTATCTGTATACTAAAATGAAAACTGTTATTATAAAAAAAACTCAACTAATGAAATATGATGATCCCAATTTCCTTGGTAGTTCATCGAATAGGCTCAAAGCATATCCTCCAAAGTCTAAATTAATTGTTCTGACTACCCATCTAATTGATGATGAAATGATGTACCGAAATTTAATTTTGTTCCCAATGACTTTTGAAGCCCCTTCCAAAAGTTAAAAGTGAACCTGGGATCCCGATCATATGTACTGGGAAGAGGAACTCCATGTAATCAGACAATCTCTTTGAGGTATAGTCTAGAAAACTAATATAAAGACATTGTATCTCAAACATAAAGAAAATGTGCATATTTCTTCATCCAATAAACAAAAAACCAAATCGCATTGTCACCTTGTGAAGTCTTAGGTAGTGTTACCAAAAATTCCATGGATATATTCGCCCATTTCGACTCTGGAAGTGGAAATCGATGAAGTATATTTGATGGTATCTACCACTCCGATTTAACTTTATTACTTGTCAAACATTTCTTGTTAAAATCACCAATATCTCTTTTCATTTCATCCCACCAATAATACTCTCTATGGTCTTTGTACATCTTATTACTGCCAGGATGAACTAAAAATACAGAACTATGAGCTTTACACAATAAATATTTATTAAACTGGGAATCAAAAGGCACACACAACCTTTTACCAAATCATTAAAGATAATCTTTATCAAGATAAAATTCTGGAAACTTACACATTTTTACCAATTCTATCCTTTTCTTTAACTCACGGTCTTCCTTCTGCACTTCCTTAATTCTGACTAACAATGATGAATTCACTAGAACCAAAAAAAGTGGTATTTCCGACACCAATAACCTCTAATCCAAAATTCATCAAAACATTAATCAAGATATCTTGTTCCAAATGTCACATAGTTAATGATGCAAGGTGTTTTCGATTCAAGGCATCCACCACTTTGTTTGATTTTCATGGATGATAATTGATTGTGCAATCATAATCCTTTATTAGTTCAATTCATCTTCTCAGCCTCATGTTTAATTCCATCTGAGTGAATATATACTTCTAAGTTCTATGTTTAGTATATATTTTACATTAGACTCCATTTAAATTATGCCACCGACTTTTCTAAGAAAAAACCACAGGTCTCAATTCAAAGTCAGGTGTGGGATAATTTAACACCTAATGTTTTAGTTGTATTGAAGAATAAGAAATTACCTGATCATTATGCATCATAACACAACCAAGTCCCTTCAATGAATCATCATAGTAGATGAAAAACTCACCATTTCGAGAAGGAATGGCCAAAACCGGAGCATTCACCAATCTCTTCTTCAGTTCTTGATAACAAACATCACATTATTCTTTCTAAATAAATTTAACCCCTTTTCGTGTTAAATTAGTTATTGGGCTAGATAACTAGGCAATTTTATTAAGAACAGTCTGTAATAACATGATAATCAATGAAAACTAAGAATCTATGTAACATTATTAAGTCTTGAAATATTATAAACCACTTTTTTTTTGGAAGGATCAATAGTTATTCTATCCTTATTTACAGTGTTCCCAAGAAAAGAAATTTGTTGCAACCAAAAATCACTCTTGCTGAATTTTCCATATAGTTTATTTTCCTTTAATTTTTTTAAAATAACCCTTATATTTTTTTCATGCTCCTCTCTATTTTTAAAAAATACCAAAATGTCATCAATAAAAACAACCACAAATTTATCAAAGAACTAAGGAAATATTATATTCATAAGATTTGTGAATACATAAGGTGAATTAGTTAATCCTAATGGAGTAACAAAAAATTCATAATCCCCATATCTAGTAAGAAAACTTGTTTTCATTATGTCATCCTCTGTCACCATCATCTGATGGTATCCGGATCTCAATTAAATCTTTGAAAAGTATGAATATCCATAAAGATGATTAAAATATTCATCGATATGAGGAAAAAGATACTTTTTTTAATAGTGATGTTATTCAAAGCCCTATAATTAATGCATAGTCTCATGGTACCATATTTATTTTTAATAAAAAAATAAGAGCACCCCATGGTGAAGTGATTGGAATAATAAATCCTTTATCTATAAAATCATGAAACTGATCTTTCAATTCAAGAAGTTCTATTTGAGCCATAAGATATGGGGGTTTTGAAATTTTCTTAGCATTAGTAATTGATTCAATTGTGAATTTGACTTCCCGATCAGGTATTACACTGGGTAAATCATCAAGAAAAACATTAAGTTATTCATTTACCACTAGAATGTCATCAATTTGAATAGTTCCTTTATTTTACACAATATGAGGAAGATAACTTTCATTTCCATTTTTCAATAGTTTCTCAGCTTCCTGATATGTTATCAATTGTGTGGGTTCATTCTTTTATATAAACTGAAACACTTTCTAAAAACAACTTATTTATCTATACAGTCAATCTGAGCATGATAAATAGAAATTCAATCCATTCCAAAAATAAAATCACACTCAAATAATGGAAAACCAACAAGGATTGTGGGTAAAGTATTTCCATAGACAATAACATAAATATTATTATAATTCTTCTTTTCTATAATATTTCCCCCCTTTTGTTTTAATAATAAATTCAAGTATCTTTTGTGGAGGTGATATTTCCAATTTACCAGAATATTTCATAGAACTGAAGAAATGTGTAGACCCCATATCAAACAAAAACTTAGAAAAAATTGAGTAAATAAAGTACCTTATACAACTTTATTGGATGCTCCGAAATCTGCTGAAGTAGTCGCAAAAGATCTCAGCACACCTTTCTACTTATAGTATAACTTTATTGTATCATTTGGATCTCTTTTTGGGCAGGCATTTATACAATGACCCATCTCATCACATTTAAAACACTTCATGGTTTTCTTATTAGTATTTGTGTCAAGATTATTTTCATTACAATCTCGGGCCATATGTCCAAACATACCACATCAAAAACAATTCATAGTTTTTTAAGAAATTCCCCATGGTTCTTCTTTCCACACATTTCACAAACTAGAAACTGGACTTTCATAGAATCATATTTCTTTTTTTAACCATTAATTTCCATCTGGACCTCTTCTTCTATGTGTTTCCAAAATTCACATAATCATCAGAAAAATCTATCTCTACCCTCTTAGCTCATCAGAGAAGTTTCTAATAACATTTTAATTCATGGGATTCCAACTCCCTCCGATACATTGGATTCAGTCCTAAGTAAAAGCGTTTGAATTTTCTATTAAGATCTAGAATAAGATTTGGATCATACCTCATCAGTCGGGTGAAGTTCACTTCATACACAGCCACTGAATATTCCTCCTTCTATTTTAATTCAAGGAATTTCTTCTCCATCGTATGTCGAACCACCTTTGGAAAATATTTTACAAGGATAAGAATTTTAAATTTATCCCACTATAAGGCATTAATATCCTCTCTATACTTGATATTATTTACCATTAACCATCATTAATTAGATTTACCCTAAAAACGATAAAATGAAAGACTTACCTTTTGATTATTTGAACACCCCATTACATCAAATATCTTTTCAAGTTCTTGATTCCATCCTTCAGCTGCTACTAGGTCAGAAGATCCATTGAATTCAGGAGGGAGTTTTCTCATAAAATGTTGCACTATTTTCATATTTTTTTGTGGTGCCTCAAGTTGTTCTATTTCATGCATGAAACCACATTTTATTTAACGTGTTAGCTGATCCGTTTTTGTCAAAAACTACTTGGTTCCAATCCCTACCCTTCTAGGATTTAGATTCAGAAGGATATCATTCTTTCAGGGCTTCTCCTCTTTAGATTCATTATTTCTTCTTTGGAAATCCATTCTGAACAAACATATATTAATCAAAGAAACGTGGGAATATTTATATTTTATAACAATTAAAATTAATCACAGAGTAAATATCATTTATATATTCTATTAACATCATCCAAACCCCTAAATTAGTCTAAACCATCCTCTGATACCAACAATAAGGACCTGACCTTATTGCATTAAATAATCTTGAATTTTGTTAAGAAATCACTTCCCTTCACATTGAGGACATTTTAAAGTTTATATCTTTATAGAATGGGACATAATACATTCACAACATTACACATTAAGATAGAGTGGATACCATAAAAACAGTATTCATTTCATACAAAATATAAAACTTTTCAAATAAAACATGATTTCATTGATAGTTCTTCAAACATTTAACATGGATTATTTCTTTTTTATACACATAATTATAACCTATGAAAATCATTTAAAAACATGGGATGAGAAAAAAAATCCTAGTAAGGGATATAAAAAGTAATAAAGAAGACATTAGGCCATGAATACTTATAACGTATGAAATTATTTTCCAAATACATACTTGTTACAAATATATACTTACTTTTTTAAACATGAGATTTCCAAAAGACCCCTAGAAAACATAAGAACAAAATTAGAACCATAAAGGTATCTTGGTTCATTACTTACATAATTCTGTAACCCTCTCGACTACCTTATAATTTTAACCCTCATGGCTGCCTTACAATTTCTGTAACCATCGCAGTTACACTTGGAGTAACCATAAGACCAACCTCCAACATACACATACCTAATCCATTGGAGTGAGATATTGGTCCCACCCTTCATCATAAAAAATACCCAAGAACCATAACATAATAATTCAACATGAATAATTTAATAAAAACATTCCCTTTGAATTTTGTAAAAAAGAATTTTAAAATATGATTTTTAAAGAAAAGCCCCTTAAAATATCATATAATTGAATTTAAACTTAATAGAGTGGATGGGGTTCGTATATACACTATATATAAACATAATTAAACATAATATAAACAAAAATCATTACACAGTAGAATTTTAATACCACATAAATAATAAAATAGAAGGTTAACCCAAAGAATGGAAACCGGGTTAAGAATTCCCTTAGCTTTGGTTTGTCTTAATTAAAACTTTTTTAAAAACCTGTATAATGGTTAAAAGAGTGTTATTAATATTTTAAATAAATATATTGATTTTTATAAAACATTATATGGTAATTTCATTACATCATTCCACCCTTTAATTATTATTATTTTGTTCCTTGCATTGTTTTGGGTGATTTCTTTACATTAATCGCATGATTGGGTCTTGATGGATATTCTTGATGATTAGAAGTGAAACTCCAGAATTGGAATGGAGTTGTATTTAAATATTTCAAGAACAATAAATTATAATATTTATCATTTTGAATTCTGACATTTGGATGATTCATTAGTTAAAACATTGTTGATATTTGTTTAGGTCATTTTTGGAGAGTCTTCAATTGTAATGAACTCATTTGTTTTATAAATTAATAAAATGTGTATAAAATGATTATAAAACCTTATATAAGATATAATACATAAACATTAATATGGTTCAACCTAAATTTTTTTATCATGACCATTCTTGAAGAATGTAATGGAAATTGAAATCACATCGTCCACGATGTCGATAATTCAACACATCACGGAGGATATGAGCCTCTGAGCGGTGGTGTTCTTTGTGAGACTCGAATATAGGGTTTTCTATACAAGTCCCTTCTCCTCCCCCCCCCATCCTCTATAATTTCTCAACATATCATTTTCAACTTATCCTGGATCCTATTTTGGAGGCAGTGTGGCTCGGGTCACCAACGCGCCTCGGTGGTGGATTCGGGGTGGCTCAACGGCGTCGGCAGCTTTGGCATGAATCGTTTACCTAGGTGTTCTGGTGCAGCTCATGTTGTCTCCAGTGTGTCTCAATATCATGGATATGGTGAGGCTCGGTAGCTTCGTAATGGATTGACAGTCTCAGTGTGCTTCCGGTGCAGATCGGGTGGGTGACAACACGAACCCATGACGACTCCATCACAGTCTTCTGAGGTGGCCTACTACCGGCTTCTAAGTGGTCCATAGGGGGGAGGGTTTACATGCCTAATTTTTATATGCATATCTTGAGGGTTTTCTGGATGATTTTATAAATTGGGGATGAATATGGAGATTTTTTGGGTGTATTTTCCGGCACCACATCGCTGGTATCGCTTCCTGCTGGCCTCTCACTACTGTTTGTTCTCTGCCTACTTTAGAGACCTATGAGGATGAATTCATGGATCACATGTAAGAAAATACATGACCAGAGTGGAATTTAGGGTTTATATTGGCCCAGATTTATTCATCAGCGATGCTTCTTCGATGTGGTGTTGGGTCATCAGTCCTAGGGGACGATGACTTAGCATCACGTTCCATGGATCGTCTTCCGAATGCTTATGCGACAACCATGGAAGTAAGAATTCTGTAGGTCTTGGTGATATCTATGGTGGATCCATAGATTTTCATGAAGGTTTCATGGTTTCTAGAATGTTTTGATAATTTATGGTGATTAATTTTTGACATCTTGAAATGGTTTTTGTGGTGTTTTTTGCGGTCCCGCGGTTCATGTTTTAAGGCCCTTTGCAACCTGTTCATCTTCTTGGGAATACTCCAGATGTGTTTTATACTAAGAGTTTCACTGGTTAATTTCTATATGAATTTGGATGTTTGAGAGGGTATGGATTTTCCATTAGTATTGGGCCCATTCATTTTTCACGGAACAGCTAGTCGTGGAGTGATGGGTTGATGGAACTGGTCTTCATGTTTTTGATGCTGGGTAGGGGATTTTCTCTATAGTCTTGAATGGTTTATTTGGATTTGAATTTTTTCTATAGATACATGATTGTTTTTATTGCCTTTGATGTCATTTTGGGTTCTCCCTTAACCCTTAAAATGGTATTATGATAATAAAAAACTTATTTTTCAGTTAGTGAGTCAACAAATCACAGATGGTGTTTTAAATTCTTGAATAAGTGAGAGAGGAGAAGAAATATAATGGTGAGTATTCCATAAACTTGATGAAATATAGAATAGGTAACATATTGGATCATTACTGAATATTTGATAAGGGGAGGTGAGGAAAAAAATAAAAGAAATGAATCTCGAAAGAGTTGAAAAGTTGAGAAATCCCTTATGAAAATTTGGCTGCCTAACAGTGTCGCTTAAAATTTCATAAAATATTTTTATTCGAGAAAAGGGTTCTCTCATAATTCTTACATAATATGGGAATTCAAGGTGATATGGAATGACATATCCCAACATAATCCAAAGGAAATTAATAAGAATAACATAAAATGAATGAAAATAAACAAATCAAAAGGGGATGTTTACCTCTTGATCTCTTCTCCTTGAGATAATTCTTAAGGCCTTTGGTTTTGGCATTTTGGTGAGACCATCATCTCTACAACGTGGGGAAGTGTCTTGGGAGGAGTATTGATTAGAACATAGGTAAGGCTCAAGGCTTGAGAGGCATGGGAGGAAGAGGGGAATAAGGGTGGTATTTATAGTGGAGGAGAAGAGGTATTTTACATTATTTTAATCTTTTGTTATAATATTTTTCTTCAAGACTATGAATAGTATTAATTAATGTGACAACAAATAGTAAAAATTGAATGTGAGTTCGAATTAATGGGTCTTACATCACTTATGATGTCATACATAGTGTATTTAACTAATTATTTGAATATAATTTATTTTACCATATTTCACTATTCATAAAAAAAATTCTAGAATTTAATAAAATTCCCAAAATATCACCCTAACCATTTTTCGATGAGTAGAATTCAAAAATGAACTCCATTTTTTGAAAATTATTTTTTAAATATTATTAATTTAATTTTTAAAATAAAATCAAACTTATTCGAAAATTAACAATTTTAATTCTACAACTACTTCTATGTCACATTGAAAAATTAATCAGGATGTCATTATATTAAATCCTTAATAAAATAAAATAATAATAGAATTTACTATTCATTAGGGTCATATTACCATTCATATTAATTTTCTTAAGGGAAGGTTACTATTCACCAGAAAATCAATTTGGTTCCATCAGACACCAAATAACTTACTCAACACAATTGTAGATGATCGTTTTTCAAAATTAAAAACATATAATTGGAAAACATATCTTTAAAGGATAGTTATAAATATCTACTTAAAACATTGTTTTATGAATTTCAATTTATTTTTAAAAAATTGGGGTGTTACAAATGTTCCATCCATGTAGAATCATATCCCACTGATCCCCGATCACCACTGGGTGCTTCGAAAAAGTGGATCCATCCAAGTTTTCCTGGTCACCCCAGTCAATAACGTGTGTAGGGTGGTGTAAGTATCTCCTCAACCATGAAACATTGAATACTTTGGTCACCTGCTCCAACATTAGAGTTAGGGTCAGGTGGTAGGAAACCTCGATAACCCTATGTATGATGTCAAAAATCCTAATGAACCTCAGGGGTAGCATTCCTCCCATGCCAAACCTTCATAATTCTCATCGTGGGGATATGCTCCAGAAAATGTGGTATCCCTACTCGAACTCCAAGGGCCTACAACGTTAATTTGGAAAACATTTCTACCTACTGTGACCTTTCCTTATCCACTCACAAATCACCTGGAAATTCTCTTTCATCACCAACAACATCTCTAGCCCAACAAAAGATGTTCAGTGATCATAGTCCATCATATGGATGACCTGTAGGGTCTCCTGTGTAGGGCCTCGAAAGATTCCAAGCTATTGTTACAGTGATGTTTGATATTGTAGAAAAAATATGCCAATGGAAGGTGATCCTAATAGCTCCATCCATTTTATAGAATGAATGACCTCACCATATCCTATAAAAACTAGATAGTGCGCTCAATGTGCCAATATGTTTGGGATTGAAAGGTTGTGTTCTTTCTCATATGGGACCCCAATGCCACTTGTAGGCCACTCCATAATTGTGACATGAACCATACATCATGGTGGGAGATAATCGTTGAGGGAACCCCATAAAGGTGAACAATAACTTATATGTATAACCTCCCCAAACACTCCACTGAAATATTCTCCTTGACAACAATTATGTTTTTCAAATTTGTAATTTAGTCAACTATCGCCCAAATGGAATCATGACCACTCTCTATCTTAGAAAGCCTTTCACAAAGTCCAAGGATATTCCATCCCATTTCCACTATGGGATCACAAGAGGTTGTACCAAACCATCAATAACCTGGTGCTTATCCATAACCTACAGAAAAGTGAGACACCAAGAGACGAACTCAGCAATGTTATGTCTCATGTCATCCCACCAAAACTATCATCAAAGGTCTCCATACATATTTTTCTCACAGAGATGTGCAACCGAAGGATATTTGTGAAACTCTCTCATCACCTCCTCCCACACCGTGACTGGGACCATCGTCTATCCATGAAAAATGATGGCGTGATTCACTAGTTTATAAAATCTATCTAGTGAATATTATGAGGATATTTGGTAACATAAGACCTCATAGTTTATGTATCCCAAATGAGACTCTCTCACATGATGGACGAGCAGAGGAGTCAACACCATCGAATAAATAAAAACCACACCCTCCTCCTCAACTACGGTCAGATTCAAGGAAGATAACAGCTCAGATTCCTCCTCCACTAAGAATGTATATGAATTCCTATTAATGGCATCTGCCGCCATGTTTCCCTTCCAAGGAGTATATACTATCTCAAAGTCATTGTCTTGCATGAACTCCAAATAGCACCCCTGCCTCAAGATCAAGTCACTCTACATGAAAACACACCAGAGACTCTATTGGTTTGATTAAATAACAAAGTCTTATCCAATATGATAGTTTCTCTATATCCTCATATAAAAGAATACCATTTACAACTCTAGGTCAGGTGTCATGTAATTCTACTCACAAGGTCTCAACTACCTCGGCCCATATGCAATAATTGCCTAACTCTACATCAACATGAAACTGATCCCAACTCTAGAGGCATCACAGTATACTACATACTTCACACCCCCTCCAATAGTATCAAAATAGGATCACTTTTCATCCTCAAAGTCAACTCCTCAAAGGCTCTCTCACTCTACTTAGTCTAGGTAAATGGATGCCATTTTCGTGTTAGGGAGGTCAAAGGGGTTGCAATCCTGAAACAGTCTACCAAAAATCTCCAGTACTAACCCATTCCAAGAAAACTCCACACCTTTGACACGCTCTTGGGTGGCTCCCAACCAAACACTGCATCGATCTTCATTGAGTCTATAGCTTATCCTTTCTCATAAATTACATGCCTGAAGAAGTGAACATCATGCATAAAGAACTGGCACTTCTATAGTATTGCATCACTACAAGAAAATTGGATATTTGCGAAGGGATATTTGCGACGGGTGAGGGGCTCGTCGCAAATAAACCATCAAAAGGGGGTATTTGCGATTGGAAAATATGCTCGTCGCAAAGAATAAGTATTTGCAAAGGGCGGTAAGGACTCGTCGCAAAAGGTTTGGCATGAAATAACAACCAAACCTTGGGAAAATGTATCTGTGGTGAGTTCTTATATCCATCGCATATACCCGATGTTGGTTTTTAGTATTTACAATGGGATACTTGTCCCGTGGTAAATACTTTGTTGGAAGGTACCCATTTATGATGGGGCCCATCGCAAATAACCTTTTAATGGCCGACAGTAATTAATGCAGGCAGAGTCATAGGGACGGGCCCCATTGCAAATACATCTGTCGCAAGTAATCTAACATATATATAACCCCATCTGTTTCCCTCTCATTTCACTCTTTACTCAACTTATCTCTCTATCTCTACTAGAAAATTTTCTTCTAAAACTTTTCATATTTTAAACTATTTAATCAGAGAATAATCAGTGACTTTGAAACTCTAAAAACATCTGTTTCAAGGTATTTATCTATTTTTTATTGTTTATTTAGTTTATTTTATTTTAAATTATTTCTATTTTTTGGTAATTAAATTAAAATTTGAAATATATTTTTTTAGAGTATTTATTTTTATGAACAGTTATTTCTAAGAGTTAATTAGTAATAAATTTTAATAATTAGTAATAAGTTGTAATAAATAGTAATAATTTCAAACAATTTGTAATAAATAGTAATAAATTCTAATAAATAGTAATAAATTCTAATAAATTGAATAAATTATAATAACTAGTATTAATTAGTAATAACTAGTATTAATTAGTAATAACTAGTATTAATTACCAAATAATTAATAATAAATAGTATTAATTAGTAATAAATTGTATTAATAATGAATAAAGTGTATTAATTAGTAATAAATTGTATTAATTAGTAATAAATTGTAATAATTAGTTATAATTAGAAAAAATTAGAAAAAATATTAGTAATAATAAGAAAAAATATTAATAATTAGAAATAATTTGTAATGATTTGAAAAAATTAGAAAAAAATCTTAATAATTTGAAATAATTCCTAATAATTATAAATAATTCGTTATAATAAGAAATAATTCATAACAATTGTCAATAATTATTAATAATTAGTAATAAATTTTAATAATTAGAAATAATTTGTAATAAAATCATAATAATTAGTAATAAATAGGTAAAAATAGTAATAATTAATAATCATTGGTAATAATTAATAACAATTATGATTAGTTAGAAAAATTAGGATTAATTAGAAATAGTTATGATTAATTAGTATTGATTAGTATTAATTACTATTAATTCGATTAATTAGTATTAACTAGAAATAATTAGTATTAATTAGTAATAATTAGTAATAATTAATAACAATTGAAATTAATTTGTAATAATTAGGATCAATTAGTAATAATTAGTAATAATTAGGATTAATTAGAAATAATTAGAAATAATTAGGATTAATTACAAATAATTCGTAATAATTAGGATTAATTAGTAATAATAACTAATAATAACTGACAATTAAAAAAATTAAAAAAATTAGTTATAATTATCGCTAATTAGGATTAATTAAAAAAAATTATCAATAATTAAGATTAATTAGAAATAAATTGTAATAATTATTAATAAATTGTAATAATTATCAATTATTTGCAATAATTATTTATAATTAGTAATATTGGAAATAATTATCAATAACTATTAACAATCATGATTAATTATCAATAATTAGAAATAAATAATAATAATTGGTAATAATTATCATTAAATTGTAATAATTATCTATAATTATGATTAATTAGAAATAAATAAAAATAATTAGAAATTATTTGTAATAATTAGGATTTATTATCAATAATTAGTAATAATTATAAATAATTTTCATTATTTATCAATAATGAGCAATAATTTATAATAATTATAATTAATTATCAATAATTAGTATAAATTTGGATTATTTAGTAATAATTACGATTAATTAGTAATAATTAGGATTAATTAATAATAATTTGAAATAATTCAAAATAAATATTATTAATTTGTAATAATTAGGATTAATTAGTAATAATTATTAAAAAATAGGAATTATAAGTAATTAGGATATATAAGTAATAATTAGTAATAATTAGGATTGTTTAGAAATAATTAGCAATAATTAGTAATAATTAGGAATATTTATGATTAATTGGTAAAATTTAGTAATATTTACGATTAATTAGAAATAATTTGTAATAATTAGGGTTAATTAGAAATAATTAAAAATAATTTTTAATAATTTTTAATAATTATAAATAATTAGTAATAATTAATAAAAATAAATAATAATTAGTAATAATTTGTTAAAATTAGGATTAATTTGTAATAATTAGGATTAATTAGTAATAATTACGATTAATTAGTAATAACTAGGATTAATTTGTAATAATTAGTTATAATTAAGAATAACTAGAAATAATTTTAATTAATTTGTAATAATTAGGAATGATTAGGATTAATTAGTAATAATTATTAATAATTTGGATTAAATAGTAATAATTAGTAATAATTAAGATTAATTAGAAATAATTATTAATAATTATTAATAATTAGTAATAAATCATAAGAAATCCTTGAAAATTGATAAAGTGGCACAATTTCTAGCGGATTGGCGGCATTCCTTTTGATCGACACCTCAACTCCTTGCAACATTCTCCCACAGAAATCAATATCCAAAATATTCTTGTACATAGGTCAAATTAAAATTTTCATAGTGATTTAACTAGGGGAAAGTATCAAGGGGGTGAGTTGTCAGACAAAAGTGTGTCTTTTGCCAGATGACTCAGCCCCCTACAATGTTTTGTGACTAAAATCACTATGAATAGTCTAATAAGACGTACAAAAATTCATTTTCATATGCATGAGACCACGGAGAGTAGCACGGTAAGGCCTCCCTGCTATCTAGTCTCGTGAATGAGAAAATGGATATTCATACATCATAGAAGACTTTTCATAGTGATTTTAGTTGCAAAATGTTTCATGGGGATGAGTCATTTGGAAAAATATCTTTCGTAAATCTGTTGGAAATTGTGCCACCTATAATTAAAAATAATAAGTATAGAATACCTGAAATTAATAATAATTAGTGGTTATTAGTAGAACTTTTTATAATTGAGTGTAGATTAGTATAAAAGATTAAAAAATAGTATAAATTACTATAAAATAATAGAAATTATTATAAATTATTTGAAAATAGAATTTATTTATCTTGTATTTTTGGGATAGTGTTTATCTAATATCTATTTATACAAAATAACTCATTATTTCATATTTTTTAGAAAACTATGGAATTAGAAAGATGACAAAAATCATTATTAGATGATAGTGCTTGGATAACTCGTTGCTGGTATCCAAACGATTCTAGTTTGAATCCTATATATATTGAGGGTGTTCAATCCTTCTTATCATTTGAATCATTAAAACCAAAATTTCGTTTATAAGGTACAAATAAGTGTCCTTGTAAATAATGTTCCCTTAAGACATATGGCACATTTGAAAATATTGGAGGTAATTTATTAAATTTTTGTTTTTGAAATAATTATGTTTCTTGGTGTCAACATGGTGAACGTCGTTCGGGAGAAGATATTAATAATTTGGTTCTGGATCCAGCACTGTTCCAAAATTTAGTACATTATGTGGCTGGTCTGTCAGTTCAACAGACTAAAACTCATTATGATTTTGATTTCACTCCTGAGTTGAAACCATCTCATTTATATGAGTTGTTGAGATCCCCTGAGGATGCTTTATTTCATAGTTTCATAATAAAAAAGTTTGAAGAAGGTTCTAAATTTATGGCTATTAAATCTGATAATGGAATGTCAAATAGTTGTTTTGATCAGATATTCTCTTTATTGAAAACACTACTACCTGAAGGAAATTTGTTTCCTGGAAATTTCTATGAGATAAATATGCAAGTTAATAATCTAGGACATGTTTATAAGAAGAGTCATGCATGTTCAAATGACTACATATTATATTCTTGAGAAAATGAGTCGTTAGATAGTTGTCCTACATTTGGAAAATCAATGTATAAAGAAGCTCAACTAGGGAAGTATGGATTTGTTCCTATAAAAAAATTGAGATATTTCTTGCTCATACCCAGATTACAGTGTTTATTTATGTATCAAAACATAGAATTATTGATGTCATGGCACAAAACCAACATTTCAACTAGTAAAATCATAAAGCATCCATCTGGTGGTGATTCATGGAAAAATTTTGACCAAGTGAACCTGTAGTTTCCTTTAGAAGCCTGAAACGTGTGATTGGGTCTTTCTACTGATGGTTTCTATCTATTTGGTTCTTATGGTGGTCAGTACTCATTATGGCTAATCTTTATACCTTGGAATAATTTACCTCCGTGGATGTTTATTAAGGATCCATATATCTTTTGGACCTTATTAATTCTAGTTCATCCGAAAAAGAATATCGATGTTTATTGGAAACCATTTATTGGTGAATGGAATTCATTGTGGGGTAATGGTGTCAGTATATATAATGTTTCTGTGAAACAAAACATCCTACTAAAATCTGCATTGATGTGGAAAATTACTGACTTCCTTGTAGGTGGCATGTTATCTAGTTGGAGTACAGATTGTCCAAAATCATATCTGTTCTGTATGAGATACAGCAAATAATTTATTCTCGTCAATGGAAATAATCCTTGTTTTTTCCAATGTCATCGTATATTTCTTCCAACTGATCATACTTCTCAAAGAAACAGATATCATTTCAGAAAAAGGAATAGTTTAAGTAGATGGACCTCCAATGATGATCTCAGGTACATAGTTAAAATCAATTGACTCTTCATTACCTCCCATTATATTTGGACCTACAATAAACCCACAAAAAATTGTGGGGTTTGGAAAAGAGCACAATTGGATAAAATGGAGTATTTTTTGTATTTTCCATATTGGTATGATTTTTTTCTATCACATGTTGGATGTAATTAATATTGAGAAGAATTTTTTTGATAATTTATTTCACACGGTTTTGGATACACCAAGTAAGAACAAATATAATGTAAAGGTATGATTAGATCTTTCCTAAATTTGCAAGTGACCAGAACATGAACTGTTTGAAAATGTCAGATCACATAAGTTAATGTAACCAAAAGAAGTTTATAAACATTCCAAAGAGATTCACTTATAATTTTTTCATTGGATTGTAGATTTGAGACTTCCAGATGGTTATGCTTCTAATTATGGCAGATGTTTCAGAAATGGTCATATTATTGGATTGAAAATTCATTGTTGTCATGTTTTAATGGAAAACATTTTCCAGTTGTATTAAGATGTTTATTAAATCCTATGATTTAGGATGTGCTAAAAGACATATCAATATTTTTTCTGGACTTTTTCATGTTAAGAACAGAATACGATTCCATAAGAAAACTACAAGAAGATGTCGTTTTAATTTTATGTAAATTGGAAAAAATATTCTAGATAGGTTTTTTTTACTCAATGGAATATTTTAGATTAAATTTTCCTCACGAAACAAAATGTGGATGTCTGCTAAGTTCGTATTTATGTACCCACTTGAGAGATATATGCAGAAATTGAAAAAAACAAATATGTAACAAAACATTAGTAGAATGATCAATTGTAGAATATTATTTGAAAGAGAAAATTTCATTTTTCATCTCTCATTAATTTAAATCTTAATATCCTTTAAAAAACCACTGCATGAGCTATAATGAAGGAAATTTTGAAGGCGACATGAGAAATCAATTATTAGTTTTTAATCATCCTAAACATAGATTCGGTGGAGTACGTGAATGATGGATTTCAGATGATGAACATCATAAGGAACATACATATATTCTTCTCAACTTTGAATAAATTACACCATTTTTAATGTGAGTGATCCTATAACTTATTCTATAATTTTATAACTATACATTAATCTTAGTTTAATTTTATTTTATGTGATAATCATATCAATAAACAGTTTCAACAAATTAAAATAGTTTCTCTTGAAGAACGACATAAAAAAATCCTACTGGTTTCCAAAACTGGTAACATATATTATTTTTCACTTCAAATAAAAAATAAATTTACTACTTTTTATAGTGATAAATTTTTCTAATCTTTTAATTATCTCAACATGCTGATAAAATTGATAATCAATTGTCTTTATTTAGTAACCCACCATAAAAAATAGTTAGATATTAAAATTCATTTGTGAAGAATGGTTTTTGATTTCATACGTGTGCATATGGGGAATCAAAAAAATGAATAGTTGTGTTTTCTTGAGTGGATATCATCATAGAGAAACTAAAGTTGACTTTTATGGCATGTTGTATGATTTCATTGAACTGTGTTATATAGGACAACATTACATAACTATGTCTAAATGTTAGTGTTTGGATACTGAGAGAGGCATGCGTGCTCATCGGATCCACGGAATTGTTGATATTAAATATAAAAGTATCCTTGTAGTAAATGAGCCATTTTTATTGGCACATCAGGCACTTGAAATTTATTACTCAAATTACTGTGCTACTTCAAGTGAGTTGGGTGATTGGTGGGGCATAATAAAAGTAAATCTTGAGAGAATCAGTTTACTGAAAGTGAATGTGGTTCCTCTGAACTGCAAGGAATTGAAATTTTTCAAGAGACTGCTCTAAATCCATATTTTTTACAAAGTGACATAAATATCATTGACGACACACCATAGGTAAGGGTAGATGGTGACAATGATGTTTATGATGTTAAAACTAAATTTGAAATGATGAAAGATGATGAAACTGAAACAAATATGGAAATTGAAGATACATAGTATGAAGATAAAGACATTGACATTGACATCTATGAATATTATGATGAAGATGGACGTTCACACAGTTAAGTGTTGGTTATAATCATAAAATATATTATAATTGTTTTAAATTATTTTCTAAAAACAATAATTTCATGTTTTAGGTGGATGAGGATCTGTATCGTTTGTTATAGGAGGTTGATCTACCATTGGACGAGAAGGAGGTCGAAACAGCTAGCCCTCAGACTGTTGGCGGTTCAGGGGGCACTCATAGGGGTCTTGGTCTTGCCCAACTAATGATTCATAACACTATCCTTAAGAGACGTCCACATCTTGGGTTCGATCCACACATGCAGTGGAATGTTTACTTATGTATTTTAGTTAGTTTTCATTACATTATTTATATTGTATTTTTTCATTATTTGTTATTTTTTTCATAGATTTACACATATAACTAATGTACAAGGGAGTTAAATGTTGCGCAATTATTTTTCTGGTGCATGGGTTTCATGGGATCAGATTCCCATTGATGTTCAGAAGCACATGTTCGATCATTGACTATTACGTTAATAAATAATATTTATTTTCAAATTAGTTTAAGTAATAACTTGATAGAATAAATTATTTTTAGTGTTTATGGTTTCTCGTTGAAGAGATCATGCATGAGGCTATTTGGAAGTCATGGTAGGAGGTTATGCGTCTGCCGACCTGATTATATTTCATCTCAAGTTTGGTATGTATTATGTAAACACTAGTTGAGTATGAAGTTTCAGTGTAGATCTTTAGTAGGTCAACAAAATCGTGGGAGATAATAGGTGACCCGTTGAGCTGGTAGTCGTACATTCAGTATGCATAGGGAGCATATGGTAAGTACATTTTTTTAAATATTTTATATAAATTTAATTTTAAATGGGTTATTTTATATTTATATAGGCATTCACACAGCCTTATATTACATAGTATAGCATTTATAGGAAGTTGTATAGTGATCCATCCACTGGGGAGATTAGAGGTGCTCACCAGAGTCAGATTGGGGTCAGTAATTTCTTTTTGAGTTTTAAATTTATCTAAAAAAATAATTAAAATATTTTAATTTTAAATTGTAATCAAAGGGGTCATATGAGGCCATAACATCTTAGAAATATGTTGAGAGTTTGTCCAAGACTGATGGTCTGACCAGTGCCTCCCAATTTAATAAGGCATGATGGATTCATTCGACCCAGTATGTCTTTGAGAAAGGCTAAGTTGTTGGTATCAGCTCTCAAATGACCCCTTGGGGTTTTTATAGAACCTATGTGATGTCGGTGTCCAACTCAAGAGGAGCTAATAGAGAGTCATCATCATCTCATGCACATTATCAAGAGCAATTGTTAGCTTAGAGTAAGCTTATAAAGGCATATGTAGGGAGTAGGAGGAGATGTGTCAGTGGTAGTAGCAATATTAGGAAGAGTTCCTACGACAACAACAGTAGCAGCAGCAGCAGAAGCAGGATGGAATTTGTCGATGGTAGTAGGAGCAGGAGTAGGAGAAAATGGAGTACATGCGATGTCTGACTCACAGTTTAGGGATGGAGTTCCCTCCATCATTTCCTCCAGCTCCTCCAGACAACTCTTACCCTCTATGATGTATTTTTATATTATAATAAAACATGTGAATGTATTTTTATTTTAATATTAACTATTTAATTTTTTAAATTGTGCGTGTTTTTTATTGTCTCAAATAATACAGTTTTTTTATTTATTAAATTTTTTTATATTTATAATTTTACTAATTAATATATTTTTATATTTTTTTGAATACTCAGGTTTTTATTATATTACTAAGATTAATATTATTACTTCATTAATATTAATAATATGATTTTTATATTATTTAATTATTTTATAATTAATTTTATTTTATCAATATTAAAATTTTTATTTTATTTATATTAATATTATATTATATTTTTTATTTTATAAATAATTTTATTCTATTAATATTAATATTATGATTTTATTTATATTAATATTATATTATTATTAATATTATTTATTTAATTTTTTTAATTTTTCAATTATTTACTATGGGCCCGTCACAAAGGGGTTTATTTTTTTTTAATATTTCCAATGGTAATTTCGATGGTCCATCGCAAAAATGTAAAAAATAGGAAACTATTTGAGATGGTTCATTGCTCTGTCGCAAATAGTTTCTTTAAAAAATATCCAATTGTTTTATTTATGGTGCTACTGCCCATTGCAAATAATAATTTTTTGCAATGGAACATTGTGAAAAGTAATATTTGCGATACTGTTTTCTGCAACGGGTCATTTGCGACAGGAGCCTATCGCAAATGACTAGTCATAATAACCCATTTATTCAGTAGTTCATAAAGCTGTTTCTCCTAAAGAAAATCTTGGACCATACTCAAGTTCCCTACATGCTCCTCCTCTAAGACAATGTATATGTGTATGTATATGATAAAGGAAACAACAAATGAGTCCATATATGGCCAGAGGATATGGTTAACAAAATCCATCAACATGTTATGGGAGTTATTCACATCGAAAAGAATCACTAGGAACTCACAGTCTCCATAGAGATATCGGAATTCCAACTTCAAAATATTAGCCTTCCAAACTCTCAAATGGTGTTATCTGAACAAAAGATCAATCTTCAAGAACCATCTCATGCCTCACAACTGATCAAAGAATTTGTAAATCCTCATCTAGGGGTACTTATTTTTTATCATGGCTTGTTTTAGGAGATGATAATCAATACAAATCCATAGGCTCCCACATGCCTTTTCATGAACATCACTAGAGCTGCCATAGAGGGACACACTGGGTCTAATAAAAACCTTCTCACGAAGATCCTCCATCTACAACCAAATACCCTAGAGCTTGATATGAGCCATTTGATATTCCCCAGAAGATATCAAACTGGTACAGGGGTGCAATTCGAAGAAAAAATCTATCTTCTACCTTAGAGGTAGTCCCAAAACATCCTCAAGGAAGATGTTCATAAAATCCTCCAGGACTGAAGGAATTCAGATTCTTGAAGAACCTTTTATGCCAAGAAATACACTTTCCAACTAGTGTTTGATGGGTTGTAGCCTCATGCTCATGAAATCCACTAGTCCGACCATGATATCTCTCTCTCTCGTAAAGGATAATTTCATCACATCAATGTGAAGGCATCTGACTCATCTGTTATAACATTTAATCTATGCAAAGACTGTAGACAACCAATACATACCTAATATGTCATTATAAGGCATCATCTAGATAAAAAAAGGTCCCCTGAGAACCTATACTAACCAAGACATAGCTTTCTCTTTAGTAATATAAAATATATTGAAAAAGTGTTCATTGTTGGAACCTTAAGGAAAAGCTGTTAGGCTAAAGCCTTAACTGGGTGCTCCAACCCTTTCACCATGAGTAAATATATGAAGAAATTTATCTCATATGTCTCTAATAATACTGAATCGAGAGTATAATAAACAAATATCATAGCTCTAATCATCTCATGATCTATGTGGTCATATTCTGCCATAGACTGTAGCTTCCCACGACCTCAACCACCAACACCCTGAGCCTGATATTGGATTCCTAGTGGTGGTGGGGGAAGGAGCTCATAATATCTTATACCACCCATAACTCCTTCACTTGGATCCCCACCTACTCCTCCTCCAGTTCTACCTCCCTAGGGGCTACCCTTCCCTTTCCTGGGAGATCCATGATCACGACACTTCCTCTATCGGGGCTTTCAATCCACTATTTATATTCCCTCTTCTGTAGTTCTAGTTAGGAAATCATGTTTTATATGTACTCTTCCATTACATGCATAACATATCCCCTCTATGAGCTATCATGTTCCTCAGCATGGTACATGTTCTACATGACCACATGCCCAAATGTGATCCTGGGATGATCTCCTATATAGAGCTCCTACTGGCTGAAAATTCCTAGCTGATGCAAGTGACTCAGACCTATAATTCCCTATATCAGCTCTAGATTCACAGAATCCCTCTGATGGGTATCCCTCCATCACCAGTTCTTACTCAAACACTCCGAAAAAAGTGGGAACTAGTAGGGTTACAACAATGGCATGGATGTATCTATGAATACCCTGCTCAACATTATGTGCCTGGATATAGCCATCCTAAATAATTTCAATGGAGTACCATGTAAGTTATATAAACCCCACAATATACTCTACAACTATCATCCCTCCCTTTTGTTGCTCTAGAATATCCTGAATCCTAATTGAGTACAATCATGAGTCATAATACTCCTCAGGAAACAACTTCTAAATGCATGTCCATGAGAGTGTTAACTTATCCTGGATTTACATAACTAGACTCCACCAACACCTAGCTACTCCAGGGAAAAGGATGGTAACCATCACAACTAACTAATCATTTGGTTTCTGGATAAGCTTGAAAAAACAAATCACTAACTATATCCAATTGTCCAATTTTTGGGGATCTGGCACACTGCGAAACCTTAGTGGCCTCTGGCACTGGAACACATGAATTTCACTAATACTTCACACATCTTCATCCTTCTTTTCTGGTACTATCTACTTCTTAAAAGGTGGGGGTACTGCTACATTTCCACCTTGAGAAAGGATCTCATGAGATGAACCCAGAACTGTGGTCTCATAACTCATTATATCATCAGTATGATCTAGAATCAATATCCTGGACAGCTATCTTCACAGAGGCATCTTGAAAATTTAATCAAGACTTACCATGGTCAGGTGAGTGTATATATATGGGGATATAACTCATGAAGGATACTAAAAATATTCAATCCCATATAATTATTATATCATTGATCCATGTAACCAATTTATTAGTATTACGAGTTTATAAGAATGTATTCAGAGTCTTTTTGAATGGATACGTTGGTCATCGCACCAACATTGGCTTCCCTGGCCTGAGAGCCTCATTCAAGAAACTTTTACATCATTTCCCTAAATCCCAACCAAATATTTGTAAGGGAAATACTTCAAACACTATCCTACGAAATTGAATTCTATGATACCAATCTTTGAATACCCAACCCAGTGGGTTTGAGGCACAACTACCATAGTATCACCACCTGAATCTAGGGGCTGGAGAAAAGCGTTGAAAGGCATAACTAATATGGGAATCATTTTCCATGTATAGATGTAAAAATGCCCCCAAAAATATCCATGTAGAAGTGAAAAGTAACAATAATAAAAGAAACAATATCTTGAAAACAAACCATCCATGTAAAACTATATGGAGTACAAGAGAATGAAAATGTAATATGAAAATTAAAATGGGAAAATACAATCCCAACCAGAAAGATGTTCCAACCCAACAAAACTAGAAAAGTAAAGTGCTGAGAGATCCTGACTCTAGATCTTTAATCCCTGGCCAATATACAATGTAAATTTCACTAGGGTATCCCAATGATCCTCTATAATCATCATTGACATTTATTTCGTCTATATAAGATAGGAAATGTATGGGAAAAGCTCATGCATGGGTGAGTATATACATACCCAATAGGAAACCATGAATGATAAAGGGAGAGAAGTAAAAGGCATGATAGAAGTAAACATCTTAACCCATAACAAGAGAGAAATGCTAAAAAAACCATAGGGATATATTCTCATAAAATAAATGAATATGAGATAAATGAGGATATCAATCTCATAGACTAACCTAGCCTATGGAAAGAGTCTTCCATTAGTTCTAAGAGGTCTATCAATGATGCCCAACTTCTCGTGTATCTTTCCAAACAAACATCTATGTCAAGACAAGATTCTCTACTATACTACACTTTCAATGGGATATAATCTCAAGGTAGAGGACCCATACCCTGTTACAATAGGAGGGTTACACTAAATGGATAGAGGACCAATTACCCAACTTTATTGGTGGGTGCCACTCAGATGGATAGATGACTCATACTCTGTCTTTGAAGTAGGGTGACACTCTAATGGTTGATGACCCATGATCTAACTCTGCAAGAGGGTTCCACTAAATAGGTAGATGAATCATGCCTTGAATCCGAAAGAGAGTACCACTATGATGGACAAGGACTCATTCCCTAACTCAGATGGATGGTTCCACCCAATATTCAATAGAGGACGCATGCCCAATCCCAATAGAAGGGTTCCACTCTGAAGTTTGAACACCCATTACCTGACTCCACAAGATAGTGCCACTCTATAGATAGATAGAGGAATCATTCCCATTACTAGTAGGAGGATCTCACTCTGTATATAGATAGAGGACCCATGACATGTCCTAGGACGAGGGTGACAGTCTAATGGTCAATAGAGGACCCATTCCCTATCCCAGCAAGATGGTGATACTCTATCGATAGATAGAGTGGGATTCCCTATCCAAAAAAGAGGGTGCCACTCTAATATCTCTAATGATTCGGCCTAATCACTATTATCATTGAGTGTCGCCTAAAGAAGCATCATTCCTAGATAATCTCACATCATATCTAAAAATCTACTATGAAGGAAACCATCACATTCTTCATGGAAAAAACCCCAAGATAGGTTACTCTTAGTCCAAAATACGAGTCCAAAAAATGAGATATGATAGGTAAAAGTTTCCTCAAATGGAGGTGTATGACGTATAAGGGACCCAAACGATGTGTGGTCACACTTTGATAAATTTCCATGTCCTTGTTAATAGATTTATATATAAACATGTATCCCAATATGGCATGTAATGAGACTGCATGGTGTGTATCAGTCACCTGAGACTGAGCCATGTTCTCTTGGTCATTCATGTGTCCTTTGGCCCATGTCCTTGTACCCTAGTCATGTCTATGTACCATCACCATGTCCATATACCATATTTTTATCCATGTGTCCTTTCTATTTCAATGTACCCATGATGTGTGTCAGTACAAGCCATATTCCTACCCATGCCCATGTCCGTCTACTCCTACAGAACACACCTGGTTGTTCGCATTGAGTAACATAGAATGTAGGGGTCCCACACAATGTGTGATACTTATAATCTCCCAAAACACCATGCACCACAAGATTTTCAAAGAACACAACATGTGTTCTTCCACACTACATGAAATGTAGTCATGTTTTTTAATGAATTCCCGATCCGCTTCACGTTCCTCCATATTTTCCTCTTCTAATTTGAATAATTCCTCTAGGCCATCTAAAATCGAAGGAAAGTTCCTAAGTTCATCAATTATTGCCCTCCGGTGGCCAGAAATCTGATTTTGTTGATCTGTGATGGTTCATCGTATACCCTGAATGCCTCCCATCATAAACTATAAATATTGGATAATAGAATCATGGTAATCATCACCCACAATCTACATGTCATCCCAATTAACTCTCTAATCGACAATCCAATAGCCGCCTGTGAATCTGTCAGGAATCACAGGGATCGATCAATCTTGATCTCACTCGACAATGTCGAATCATGGAGCATTAAGCCAACAGTGAAGATCATGGAGAACGAATGGGTAAATCAAAATAAATAAGGTTTCAAAAATATTTGGTCATGTTTTCTTGTCCAATGAACACAAATTGGGGATAGCTGGGGTGAGAAACAATTGAATAAATAATTTAATCTGTTGTGTGGGTGTATTTAAAGGCTCAATTTAACAAAGATAAAAATAGAATTGATCGTGCTCAATAATTAAGTCATATGGAGAAGAATCTGAAAATGAAATGTCTTAACATGATATTTGACCATTCCTTAATGATTAACGTGCATTCCAATGATGGATAAGATCCATTGTGTCTGTTTCACCTTGATTTCCCTTTATCTGGAAGGTCATTGTTGATCAATCTGAATTCCTAAGAGAATGGTGGTAAAACTATTCTATCAATGATACGAGGGTTATATAGCTAACCCTAAAAATTCTAAATAGTATATTATTTATATAGAATTTAATATTAGGTCATTTAAATTAAATAATTAAATTAATCAATTAATTTAATTTAAATTCACCAGCCAACGGTCACTCTATCCAAATATCCCATGCCAACCAACCTTAGGTCACAGCTAGGATAAAATTGATTTTATGGATTTAACCATGGAATAATTTTATTTATTTGAGAATCCATTTAATACTTGTCCCTGTTTCCTAAAAAATGTGTGCCTGTAATATAAAATATATTTAACATTGTTATAAAATAAATTCTGGCCACACCTGACCTCAGAATCACACGTCATCTTATCACCTAGATCCAAAAATATTTCTAGATATATTTCAAATAATTATAATTAAAAAATGTGTTTTAAACAAGAATAATAACAATTAAAATTTTAAAAAGTCATTTAAAAAAATATTTTTCAATATATATTATGATTTTAGAAAAAATTCATTTTATAAATTATAGAATTTGAATTGAAAAAAAGAAAAAAAATAATGGATTTATAATAAAAATATTGGATTAAGAGTAGTTTTTGATAGTTTTTTTTTGAAATAATTGGTTTTTAGGTGAATTGTGAAAATTCTAATACTGTTAAAACCGTCACTTTTATGGCATTATCATGACACAAGAATGAATTAAATATTTCTAAAAAAAATTTATATAATATATATATGTATGTATGTATGTGTGTGTATGTTTGTAAGTAAAATAAATAAGTTTAAAACACAATTTTGATGTTATTAAACGCACATGTACCATTTTCGAAAATTAAGTAACATTTTACTCTAAAAACTATTTTCATTATCTTATATTAAAAAATAAATTTCATCACCTGTAGAAATTAAATATATAAAATTTTAATGCATATTTAGATCAACCAGATCATCTTATATAATAAATAAAATTTCAATTTTCTATGTTAATGTATTATTACTAATATTAAAGTTATTGACCATGATAATGATAACATTATTATTTACAAAGAATTGTTTTATTAATATTTTATAATTTTAACTTGATAAATAAAATTAATATATTTTAAATCATTACTATAATATAATTTTTAACACATATATAAATTATGTTAAGACACATTTAATTCTTAATATAATTTTAAAAATATTAAGAACACATAATGGTTAAAACATCATTTTTCCACAAAAAAAACTATGTTTCTATATATAATATGATTTAATTTAAAAGTTAATTTTCTCTTAATTAGAAATTAAATTATTTTAAATAGATATTAAATTCATAAATCCCAAATTATTTATGATTTTTTATTTATATTTTTAGTAATACATAAATTTCTTAGTTAAAAACGAGTTACCAAGGTGAAAAAAATGTAAAAGATTAAACCAAAGAACAAATTACTTCCAAAGAGATTAAAACATGTGTGGAAACAGTTTTCTAAAGATTTATCAACTAAAATTAAAACCACAATCCATTATTTATAACTTTATGGAGTCATTAACAATTTAATTGTGTAATGACACCACTGAAAAGTAAAGGGGAGTTCACAAAAGTTCCCTTTTCTTCACTTATAAAAGGAGACATTTCCACCCCATCATGCCAAAACCATTCAATATATTTTCTTTAAATATTAAATTTTGATACTAATAGAATATTATCTCATTTTAATAATCCACTGCATACCATAATTTTTCATAATCTGCTCATTTTTAAGGAAACTTTCAAGATAAAGTTCAATGTACCAAAGTGAGATTTACTCACTCCTTACATTTTCTTCTTAATTTTTATTTTCCAAGACTATCCAAACCATAGTAATAAAATGAAATTAGTATCTTTAGTAAATTGATTTGTTATTATATAAACTTAAAAACCTTTATTTATTCATTTACATCCACTTATAAAAACAAAAGAAGGTTAATTGTGCGTTGTGCTGACTACAGCCTCCACAAAGCAACATTTTTCATTTTTCATCTTGATTTTATTTCACTGTCCAGCCCACTAAAAATATAATTCACAAAATTAAAAAAAAATCACTATTATTAAATTATAATGAATTTATGAACATCATTAACCATACTCACCCATTGAGATACAGTGTCCTCATTTTTTGGGATGGTCTAACAACCTGCTTGAACAATGCTATAAAACACAATCACATTTTACTATTAGAATATAAATAAGAGTGTTGTTATAATTTAATAATCAAATGAAGTTTTATTTTTTGTTCTATAATGGTTATATTATGTATTTCACTTAATATTAAAATATCATATTTGATCGCTAAATTCTCTGAAATAATCGGACACTGATTCAACTTTCATGAAAACGTAAGTAAAAAACAATATAATAAATAAATAGAATATAATAATAAATGGTCTATATTAAATGAAATATATATGAATAATTTTTCCAATAAGTTATATAATAAACTTAATTTGATTATTTAGGATGTTAATCACTTATATAGAACAAATCCAGAATAAGGTAAGGGATTATTTCTCATAAATTTAAATTTATTGAGATATATTTATGTTATACACCATGTATTATTTTTCATGGTTAATATATATCCAAATTAAATTTTTTTATCAATATAATCTTATATTTCATTATCTTCAATGATTTATTCCATGTTCATTCTATCCTGGGTTTTTGAGTCTTAGATTACAAAATTATAAGGGGTTTCATCTCAAAATTCCATTCCTTGAGATATGTTTTTGTATTATAAACCTAATTTCATTTATGTGGTGTATATATTACCTATTTGATATATTATATCATGAAATTAAACTTATTAAAGTTAATTTAAATCCAATTATAATCTCTCTCTTCCAATAGGTTTTTATTTAAAAGATCATCAAGTTATAAGGTGTTTTCATGACTCAAATCTTTTCCTTGGTCATAATCACTCCTCTTTGATTATCAACTTTCATGATTGAAATATTATAACTTCTGAATATTTTATTATTTATTAAAAAAAAATTATAATAAAATCTTGTTTCACATTGAAATTTTCCCCCATGTAGATTCTATTATTTCGTGAAACTTAAATTTTTTGAAGAATAATTCCCATTTCATTAAAATGCTTTTTCTTCCATATTTATGTTTTTACTTCCCATAAATGTTCTCCTTTCTCTAGTGGAAAATAATTTTTTTATCACTAATGATCCGTTTCTTTACCATTATTTAATTTAAAATAAAAGTTTTGTTGACATTTTAATGACATGGGTTTAAAATAAATTCATTATAAAATATTTAATAAGATTTTATATACCATAATACTATATCCTTCCTTTCTACATAAAATTTTGACATATGTTTTATTTATTATCAATGTATATTTACTACATTTTTTCAAGTCATGTTTTAATAATTTTTCTCTTAATATTCAAAAAATTGGTTTCTCAAAAGTGACTTGAATGCCACATCTCTTTACGGAGATTAATCTACACTTTTTAAGAAAATTAATTCTTTTTGATATCTCTCCCATTTTAAAAGGATTATTTTACAATGAAGTAATAGTTCATAAATCACCCTATATGTGGTCTTTTTAAATTCTAATTTTGGATGATCATGATTTTGATATCAAATGATCTTGTTTATTTATGTGATATCATTTGGATGTTTTTTTAATCATATTTTATTATCATGGTTTTTTAATGATAATTTTAATTATTTGATTTTAAGTGGCACTCATATGAATAGATGATGATTTCTAGGGTCATATATCACCCTCCAATTAATTGGTTATGGTTTTATATCTCATGAGATAACTAAGTTAATTGAGTAAGTAATGATCACTCTACTATGGGAATCATGTAGTGATGCCTACTACCCTATAGGAATCAGTTAGTGATGTCTACTCCACTATGTGAATCAGGAAGCCATGCCTGATCCACAACGTTATGAGAATTAGGTGTTGAAGCCTACTCTACCATGTTATGTGTATATATAATCATTTGTGTGCCACTTAATTTTCCTAAATTATTCTTTATTTCAAATCCATGAAAAAAATTTAAGATATTCAATGTTTTAAATATATTACACTTTCTCATGTTATGATTTCATGTTTTGTTTGATTAAAGTTAGGTGATTCTAATCTATATTTTGAGGACATTCCTTTGGTATTATACTATTCCATTATCTTTAAGTCCCAATAAAGATTTATGATTTTAAATTATTATAACATTAATGTTTTATCTAATATTTATCCTTTGATCATGTTTATGATCTAATGGTTATGACTGATTGATAAGTTTCCCTTACTGAGCAATAGAGATCACCTCTTTCTTAGTTTTCCATTCCACTGATTATGAAGAATATTATATCATATGATATTTCTAAAATAGGTTATATAGAAGAATGATTATGGATAAATGTCAATAATTCTGTAAAATAATATGTTTATATAGATATTCACTAATAAATTATACCTTTAACTCCTTGGGTTGTGAAGCTATTTATGATATGTATCAATTAGACCATCGTATTAATGTATTATTTATGTATCTTTATCATGGGTTTCTATAATTAGAATTAAAGTATAGTTTAGTTATTTTTTTAGATTAGTTTAGTTACATTTGGTATTAAGGTTATAGAACCTTAGTGAAAACCCTATAAATGAGTCTAAGTATAAGATGATATCCTGAAATATTGGTAAAGTCTTAAAAAAGTTTTTTTCCTATAAATAAATCTATATCAAGATACTAGAAATTGGATATGTATGTGGAAATGATTCACCTAGGGATAATCACCCTGAAAAGGGTTGGTTGTGAATTGGATCGATCATCAATCTGATGCACAATGAATGGGACTAAGACGGCACACTTGTCTATACACTCTCGGGATATATGATTTGGTTGATCATATGATATTTATGAACCACTATGAAATATTTATTTACTAGTGAAATTGTGGGATTAGGGTGACAAGTATAGTATAACAAAACATAAATTAACCCTGGTCAAACTAATATTGAAACATGTTGAAATAATGGAATTGTAAGCTAACGTGATAATAAACCAGACATTTTAACGTCTAATTCGTTTTATGAGTATGAAAATTCCCTTTTATTGTTAACGTTTCATCACTCATGTAAAAACTTTTGGTATTGGTAATGGCTGGAACTAGAAGGAACCACGGGTGAAAGGGAAAAGGTCGATATTACCTCAATGAAAAACCCATCAAAATGGGTGTTTGAGTGACAAACCTTATGATTATTCTAAACATACAATCATGAAATATGACTAACAATTTGCACATGGTTGATGTCCCAAACTCGCCAAAGAAGTGAAGGATATAGTCTCATTAAAGATCATGTGAAAAATACGGTGAGGGAAATAATGATAAATTTACTATATATATATAATATGAGGAGATGATGTAGGGTAATTCCCTAAAGGGGACTATAATATTATTTATTTATGGAAGATGGGGTCATTGATAATAAAATTGTTGAGGAAATAAAGAGTTCATTTAAAATTATTTAAAGAAATAGAGTACACCCTAAGGTACCATTAATAATTACTTGTATTATGTGTGGGGAACTTGGGAATTATCCCAGTCAATTCCCTAATCCAGGTACTAACTAAGAAAATGGGAATCACTAACCTCCAACACCAAGTGGATAATGGAATTCCTATGAAATGAATACTCTTCCAATGGATCATAATATTTAAGGTACAAATACCCCCCAATGTAGAGTTGTATATGTCTTTTGAAATTTTATTTTAGGAACCCTAATATATATAAGAATATTTCTTATATCATTAAAATACCCCTAAGTATTTGATTTTTGAAAAAATATTCTAATAGAATGATTATTTTATTCCAAGATTTAGTTTGTAGGAGCATGCCTTGTGGAAGTCTTATTATCATTTATTTTGATAAAATTTAACATGATTCTAGTTATGAATTGGTTCTATCCACATAGAGGAAAAATTACCTAGAGTAAATAAAACACATTTCATATTAACCTATATTATTTTATCAATGAAATGATATTAATAAACATTCTCTAAAAAAATATAAAATGTCTTTTAATACCAAATAACAGTAGGCTCTTAGCTTGAATAGTTTGATAAATAATAAATATTAGAGATATTCATATTCCAAGGAATGATTTATTTTTACTAGGTTTATAAGATTGATATATCTCTATAAATTATATCATTATCCATATCTATAATTTAAATTCACTTATCTATTCATGTTGGTATGTGATATTTAAAATTTTGAGGACACAATTTATTTGGGGGGGATGTAACATCGCTATATTTTAATATATTATTACCATTAAATAATTATATGTGTTTGATATATTTATCCACATGAAAAAAATAAATTAAATGGAAAATTGATATATTTATATAAAATATAAATACTTAAATATGAACATTAAAACATAACTATTGAATTAGAGGGAATTTATAGGAGTAAATGCTCTCTGAAATATTTCTAAAAAAACAAATGCTACTTTTAATATGAATGAAATTATGTTGTGTTATTTTTTATGCTTATCTTATTGATATTAAGGGTATACTATTCCCACTGATGTAAATTAGAACCTTGATACTAGTCATAAACCTCTTATGTATGAGGTGGTGCACATGATGTCATATATCACTCCAAATCGAACCTAGTGATATGGGTTTGGGTATTAAGTTACCAGCATAGGATGGACTTCACTACTTCTGATGGGGATAACCATGTGTTTCAATGGGATTGGGATCCCTGATCAAGATGGGAAGGATCACCCCTTCTTAAGGTGGGTAGTCTAGCTTGACATATGGTGTATCTTTTGGATGAGATTGATAAAGGTAATCTTGGAGCCAATATTCCTTTTTTATAATGAAATATATAGAAGTGTTCCTAGATGATTTCCAAGATTTACCTCAAGAATGGGATGTCGAGTTTTCTATAAAATTGGTTCCAGGATCTCAACCAATCACTTTTCCTTCATATCACATGGCACCCCTAGAAATAAAAGTGTTAAAGATTCAGCTTGATAACATTGTAGCCAAAGTATTCATCATCCTGAGTGTGTCCTATTGGGCCACTCCACTTCTCATCACCAATAAGACATACAGTATCCCTCAATTATTCATTAACTATCAGAAGTTCAATTAGGTAACTATTATGAATAAATACCCTTTTCCCTACATAGATGAAATTTTTTATCACGTAATGTAGGATAAGTTGTTCTAAAAAACTATGTACACTCAGGGTATCACCATGTTAGGGTGAAGAAATATGATATTCTCAAGACAAAATTCAGAAGTAGGTATGGTCAATATGAGTACCTGGGGATGATTTTTGGGCTGACTAATTCCTCAACAGTCTTTATGGTGTTGATGAACTAGGTTTTCACTCCTACCTTGAAACCATTGATATGGTGTTTGTTCACAATAACTTTTTATATTATATGATCAAGGAATACCGTGACCATAATTTGGGGATTTTTTTGGGAACCCTATAGAACCACTTATTATATGATAAACTAACCAAATATAGTTTCAATATTCATGAAGTGACGTTTCTAGGGTACATGATGTCTAGAAAAGGCATATTAGTTGATCCTAATAAGTTAATGGTTGTTATTTCTGGGGAATAGATGAGAAATATCTTGTATATTAGGATATTCTTTGGTTTAGATGTTTACTAACTATAGTTTATCAGTAATTTCTCTAGGTTGGAATCTCATGGTGTTCGAAATTCTAATCCTCATTTGATATGATGAAGTATAATTTATCCTAATACCCCATATTTATCTGTTCCTAAGGTAGTTCTTGATGATTTGGTTTATTGTGATGCATTTGGAATTGGTTTGGGAAGTATATTTATGAAAGGTAATCATGTGGTATCTTATGACTATTGGTGGATTTGATTTCTTGAGAAGAACTATCCTACCCATGACCTAGAGGGTTTTATAGTTATGAATGTTCTTATAAGTTGGCATCACTACCTCTTTGGAACGTTGGTTATGATATTATCCATTCATTAAATCCTGGTTTATATTTTACCTCAAATGGATTTGAATATTTTATAGAGGTGTTGGATTGAATATATCCAATCATTTGATTTCAATATTTCTTACCGAACTAGTGAAGATAATGTCATTACATATTACCTTAGTTAGAATATTCAATATTAGTATCTTAAAGAGTTCAATGAGGAATGTAATCTCATGTATTTACTATCTAAGAAACACCTAGAGGTAAGAAAAGATGAATATGATTTGTTTCTAGATAATTTCCAGTTGAATACTCCTCCTATTGATCTGATATATCAATAGAAGACCAAATACAGTGAGTTCTAGCACCTTAGGGGTTATTTATATGGTAGGGAAACACTAGTGGATGGTCTCTGTTTCCATGTAATTTCTTTTATTTAATGAATTGGCTCATGCTTCCATCCTCAATGAGAAAGGTAGTTATGGAGGACTGTCATTGATATTAGTGTGTTATCCACCCTAATTTTACCTATATGTATTATGATATATAGTTTTGATACCGGTGGTTGGGTATAAGGATAGATATAGAGGACTTGTTTTTGTGGTTCTATAACTTTCATAAGGTAAAGGCTAAACGTAAAAAATCTTATATATTACATCAGCCTCATTCTATTACTACCTAGAAGTAGGATGAGGTTCTTATGGAATTCATTATTAGAATAACTCTTACCCCATAGTTAATGAACTCTATCTATTCCATGATTAATAGGATGGCTAAATTCACCCACTTAATATTGATCAATGAGAAGAATAAGGTGGATGATATAGGTAGGTTGTATGTGTAAGAAATTAGGAATATAGACAATGTTCTTTTGGATATAATATCGGATAGGGACCCCAGTTTTACATCCTAATTATGGAAAGGCCTCTAAGAGGCAATGTGAATGCAGGTAAAGCAGAGAGAAACATACCAACCCAGACTGATGGATAGATGGAGTGGTCCAATCAGATTTTGAAAGATATTCTTCAGGTAAGAATTCTTGATTTTTGAAGTTCATGGTATACCCACCTAGTACTTTTAATTGTTAATTATAATAATAGTTACCAATATTCTATTTGGATGGCACTATTAGATGATATTTATAGTGGACTATGTTGTTCTACTTTATATAATACAGAGGTAGGTGATACCTCATTCATATGACGTAGTCTTGTCCAGGTGACCACAATAATTGTTCTGATTGCTCAGTAGTGATTAGTGATGGGATAGAGTCACAAAAATCCAATATTGACGACCTGTTTCATTATATGGAATTTTCAATGGGAGACTAGGTCTTTGTAAATGTGTCACATCAGTTGGGTCATTGATGGATTGAGGAGAAAGGAAATCATTCCATTTGGTGCGTATATATTAGTTGGAGTGGGTAACTCAATATGGGGGGGGGGGTAATTGAGTACCCAATAAAATTTATATTTAAAAATAATTACAAAATAAATTCCCAAATTAATAAAAAATTCATATTTAATCTAAACAGAATAAATATACGAATTAGATATTTCAAATAATTTATAAAAAGCCAGATAAAGTGTTATATAAATTATTATATAAATACTTTAACTTTTTAAACTAAATTACATAATAAAACACATTATATAAAAAAAATAACAATAAAAGTAAAGTTCTGTTTATAGTTTTGAAAATGAAAATTAATATTCCATTTAAAAAACAAAAGATAACAAAAAACAGAGTGGAAACTAAATAAGGGGTTTGTTCTAATGTTGAGACTTAATCCCATCAGCTTATAAACCACCTACTTCCAAGCAGTTCATTAAGAAATAAATATATCCTCAACATAGATCGTGTGAAATAAATAATAATAAAAAATAATTTCCCAGAATAAGTCCTCTTCCATAGTTGTACATGGGATGAAAACATTATCAGGTCACCAGAGACTTCTTCCACAATTATTCATGGGAAAACAAGATAAAGTTGTTGAGATAATATAAAGTATTCTCGGGATTATCCCAGTTGACTGTGCTTTTTACGATAAACAAATTAATATAAAACACATATTGAAATAATAACTAATATAGATAGAGAAAAAAATAAATATATAGAAAGTGTGATGTATCTCGATCTGAGTAGCTTCAATTTTTTATAGTCCTTGTATTTTTCATTTAGAAGGATCTAGGACACATTTTTTCAAAAAAATTTGAAAATAGAGCATCATAAAGTCCTATCTATAGCATACGCACCCACGTAATGATCCTCTATGTGTGAGATAATGTTTTTAGTTGTTCTTCATCACTTCACATAATCAAATAACTCTTCTTAATGAGATATTTTTCATAAGTATCCATTATAAAAGAATCATTATTCATTAAATAAATTTATGCTTCATTTACTGATTCAAAACTATATATTGTTGATTTTAATTAATATACTACTAAATTAGACACGGTAATTTGTCTTCAATTAAATTAAGATTATTTAATCTCTTGGAAACTTCACACAATCATCTGATGTGGAACGGTGACATGGTCGGTCCATCACTTCATGTGGTCAACTAATTTTCACATGTTTTAAGTTGATGACCTTATGCAGTAATATTATTCTTCGTGTAGTCACTACATTAGTGAAATAGGGTCAGTATATCACCATGAAAACATACACATACCTTGTCATGGTAACATGATTTCTTCATGTGGTATGTAGTTTCCTTCATGTGGTATTGTGATTTCATTTATGAGGTTAGGTGATTTCTTTCATACAGTAAGGTGATTTCCTTTTTGCAATAAAGTGATTTCCTTTATGTGGTAAGGTTATTTCTTTAATTTTTTAAGGTGATTTCCTTTATGTGGTATGTTTATTTCAGTCATCTGTAATGTGAAACATAACATATGTTGAGGTTATACAATCCCTTGACCTTCATACAGTAAGGTCTCATGGTATGCTCTGTACTTATCCATTTTTGAATTTTTTTCTAGTGAACCATTTTCTAATAGAAAACATAAAGATTATTTATAACACAATAAAAATTATTTAAGAACATTAAAATAAGGAGGTCCTTGTCTAAGCCAAAAATATCCCCCCTTTTGATGATCACAGGTCATAACATGTAAATTAAAATTAATTGCATACATAAAAAGTATATTTTCAAAGGAATGAAATGACTGTATAATTTTTTTTGAAATTATGAAAAGGGTTCCACAAAAATCAATTAATTTTAATAATATAAAAAAATTTAATCCACCTTTTGAGATTATAAAAATGAATCACAATAAGAAATATTATTAAATACAAATGGTACTAAAGGAATATGGAACTAAAATATGAAAGTGGAGTACAAAAAAGTGTACAAATAGAGTATAACAAATCCCTAGCATAAATACTAATATGAATCAGGCTGAGGGTCATCAATGATTGATTTAGGAAAGACAAGATCATTTCCTTTGTATGTGTAGGTAGGATACGAAGTAGGCTCAAGATCATATTAGGAAGCAGGAGCTCCAATAACTACACACTTGGAAACTGGTCTAAGTGGATGAATGTCTTGGGAAGGATTTAAGCCAAACATATTGATTTTAGTGATGGTAGTATGATGAAATAATCGAATGGATGAGGGGGCTGGTATAGTAGTTTTTTAGGTATAAATGCGAGTTTCCATCAACTGCATCAACTCACAGATAGACTAAGAACTCGAAATCTTACAGAAAATCATCTTGATTATCAATGAAATCTCCCAAAAGAGGATTTATATATTCAAGATTCTCAACATGACACTTAAAATATTGAGTGAGAGGAGGAATCTTCAAATCTAAAGTATGAGTTATAAACATACATTTCATATCAGACATTATAAATATCCTTCTTTATTAATAATCAATTTCCATTTTGATTGTTTCTCGGTCTTGAATATCTTATTTATCATTCTCATGAACTAATGTTAGGTTCTTAGTAGCATGAGCATGAAACCCATCATACATAGATTTCAAATTATTGTTAAACTATTAAAAAAAACTTTCATCTTATCCCAAATTAACTATTTGATATCGTCTTCATCAATTGGAGGAGCCTAAAACACAAGAGAAAGCTAAAACACAACATTTGTGAACATCTGGTCTAACTAAATCATCATGTCAGACAGATCATCTTGAATAGAACCAATCTGATCTCTCATTTATACAATGTAATTTTTTATTATCTACATTCTAAAATTAAATATGGGTTGTATATGATTTATGAACAAGGTAAAAACATTAGAAATTTCTTCTTTTCTCACTTGGTTTAAAGTGTTGTGAAAGTTATCAAATGCATGTTTGAGTACCTATAACATATCTTATTTAAACATGGACAAGTAATATTTAGTGACATATGAGGATGATGTAATAGAGGGTTTAGAAGCATATGTAGATATATTATTATCCAAATTCCTATTATCTACCTTAGGTAAATCCTCCATCATACCATCTCTTATTGTGTGATCCTAAAATATGTTAAAAACAAAAAATTCATCATTATTGTAATCATAACAATGTTCTCATGAACAAAAATCTTGGAATCATTAATTATTTCATGAATATCAAGAGAAAATATACTTTAATGTTTCTTTAAATAGAGGGAATGGATGTTCCACTGGTTCCAAGTTGACTTCCACCATGATCTTGATTTTCTAAATTAAGATATTATAAACCTAATCTAAATGATCTAGGGGAGTTCTTCCCTTTAGAATGTTCATGTGGTATTTGAACATCTAGGGGTATTCCCAATAATAATATATTCCTCTAATCTATACCTATCCTCATTAGATCCAAATGATTTATCCCATTCTGGATCATATTCAGAAGCTATCTTAGCTACTTTATTAAGATCTACAACCTTTATTTCTTCTTATTCTTCTTCTTCTTTAGTAACTCCTTCTTTTTATTCTATAACAAACTTTTCTATAACCTCTTATTTATTACCTACTTCATCGTTTTCATCAGTAGGAGAAACATGATCAATAGATTACTCTATAATCTCATATAGTTCAAGAAATGGATCTACCAAATCTCTAAGTCTAATATGATATTTTATAGGTTTGAATTATTCATACTATTTTTGTGGGTCATCCATCCATTATTCATTCCAAGGATTCAAGTTACCTTTTATCTTCTTAAAAATATTTTGAGTAAGAAATAATCAATTATAAGTTGTTATTTTATCCTTTCTTTGGGGAACTAGTCCTTTATATTTTAGAAAAATATAAATTAACTTAGGATACGGTAAGGAACTTGTAAGAACCCGGTTCTTCTCTTGAGGTACGGGTTTCCTTTTTTCTCTTTTCCTTTAGTGTTTTTAATATAATATAGAAAATGGGGAAAATCCTAAATTTTGGAACTACACGCCGTGTACTTTTCCACACCCCGTGTACTTCTAGCTGTGTTGGGATGAGTACACAGGGCGTGTAGCCATGTCAGCGACAAAGGGTGTAGGAACCGACTACATGTCGTGTAGTCAGTCGACATGCCAAATCATAAGGCAGTGGAGCAGCCACTAGCTAGGCAGCAGTACACACCATATACTCATGATTACATGTCGTGTACTCATGTCAACAGGCGAACAGTTCCGTCCTGGCAGAAAGCCGCCAGAGGAACAGTTAAATGAAAGGAGTACACGCCGTGTACTTGGAAGTACACGCTGTATACTTTGTTTTTTCAGCATAAAATAGGAAGTAGCCTCCTCATTTGGAAGAGGAGGCACTTGATCCATTTTGGAGCCAAAGGAGGAGGCCGAACCTTTGAAGATCCGTCAGGTGTTTTTCTGGAATCGGTTTCTGCCTCGGACGATCCCGTTGGAACCGCACGGATAAGGGATTCCATCTCCTTGGCTACTTCTTACCATTTCTTTCCCTAGCGGGAGTTATTTGAGGTTAAGCAGGTTTTGTTCTTCATCAGATCTATGCCGTTCTTGGGCATTTTTGGAGTCAGCATTTGGGTATAACGTTTGTTGGCGTATAAGGTAGGTGTCTTGGGGTTTTTTTTTCAACTGTCGTGTGTTTTTGTGTGTTTTTGTTCCACGAACCCATGTTGGCGTGTCATGTGGCTGAGGCCGTTGATATCCTTAATGCCTAGAATTTAATAGGTGATTAAATTATGATAATAAAATGCTGGTTGGGATCGTTTCTTGGATCCGGAACCACCCCGTGGGTGTGTTCCACTGTTTAGCTGTTTGGTCAGGATACCCAAGGGTATGCCTTCAAAGTAGTAACTGTAGAATTTCCTTGAGAGGAATTGCTTGTTAGTGCTTGTTTACCTGTTGGGCATGGCCCAGTTACCTATTACGCCTGAGGGCGTTGTTGTGATTAGCTTGAGGGCACTGCACTATGGATCCCGAGGGCTGTAGTTATTTCGCTTGAGGGAAACCTTTCGTGCCTAAGGTCTTGACTTCTGTTCCTGAGGGCGACACTTCCTACGCTTGAGGGAAACTTCTGTTATGCATGAGGGCTCTACCTGCGGGTTGGATTCTACTTACTTGAGGGTAAGATTTGCTTGTCTGAGTAAGTGGACTGTTTACATAGAAATTCACTATGGTGATTTCTAATATTTAATTGATTGAATGAATATTAAAATAGAAATATAACTAGTAATTAGTTACTTTTGAGTACATCTTACTTTATTGAATTTTACTATTGCACACTATTGTTGCATGCGTACATGAGGTTAGGCACGGGCCTTTGGTGGGTGCCTACTGGGAATTTATTTCTGACACCCTGTTTGGGTCACGCTTTTCAGCCCAAATAGATTACGTTTCTGTAGGTGTGGGTAGGGGAAAGAGTCCCTATACAGGTACTTGACTGTTGCTGAATAGTAGGAGGGCATGGGACCGATCCTAGGCTCACGATACCGCTGCCCGCTGTTTTTCTTTTCTGTACTTGTACTCTGTATTGTATTGTACAGCTATGTAACATGTTCTGGCTGTTTTCTTAGAACTTAATACATGTTTCACCTTTTTCTATATATTGTTGGTTATATACACTGCTATTGTTTATTTCAGTTGTGTATGGTTTACTGCTTCCGTTGTTTGTCGTATGTTTTATTTGTATTCCGATGCGCTACACTTTGAAAAATGAGGGCATATTTTCCCCACTATCAGACATGGTCCATCACTACTAGTCGGAAGCCTATGGAATTTGGGGAGATGCGCTTGAGGTCACGTGGCGAACCGGGTTCAGGGAACCCGTTGCATGGCACCCAGGTCCGGGACGTTACAAAACTGTACCTCAATGTTGGCTTATGTAGATCAAACATATATCACACAACAAATCTGCAAAGATTGTTTTTAACATTAATCTTCCTGAAAATCATGAAAAAAATATCCTAATGAATTAGGATACTGAAGTCTCATTTCCTTGGGAATATATTATACTTAATACATTTAACTAGAAGTCAACATTCACCACCCAACTCAATAATAGTGGGTCTTCTAGGAGTTCTATTACCCTTGAGCTCATACAAGGAATTCTAAAACTCAAATTACATTTTATTAATGGAATATGAACTTTTATAATCTTCAAACTTTTTGTTAATTGTAACACCCAAACATATTTCATATAATATTGAAGAGAATTCAAAAACATAACCATTTATTCATGATTTTAATGAATCACATTTTTCTCTAGGAAAGAACTCAATTTTTTCATATAATTCATTAATAAGATTCAGATATAAAGTTCTACCATTTTCCTTAAACCATTTAGCCCAAACTTTTTCATGAATAAAATTCCAAACTAGTGATCAGATCAACTTCAACCATTGAGTGTCGACTTCTTTTTCCATAGAAACTAGATGATTAACAAGATGTAGATTCTTCAACTCTATTGATTCACTCGAACTAGCTTTCATCATCTTCAAATTCTTATAATGGGGTGACCTAATAATAAAATAGGTTTTAAATAAATTCTTCATCCTCGATAGTAAAATTTTATTCATGATATCCAAATTTTAAAAAAAAACAAGAGGTAATATAGAGAGGTTTGAGAGGATAGGTTCGAGACGATAAAAAATGATCAACTCAAAATATCTTGTATGGATAACAGAGATATAAAGGAAAATAAAGGAAAAATTTTGGATTCATATTCAAATTTTAATTTAAATCACTTAGGAATTAAAATAATAATAATCTTAAAATAAATACGACCAAATTATTTTCAAAAAAAAATCAAAGTTAAAATATATGAAAATTCTGATTATAGTGCATCTTTAAATAACATAAACAATGTAGGAATTATAATCTAATATTTATGGAAAGTGTTCTAATCGTACCATAACACTCCAAGTTTCCATGGTACGTTTCTCTTTGAATAATACAGTAGTGTGTGTTGTACGCAACATCGAGTTCTAACAAACACCACAACCAATCAAACTAGCCGTTATGAATAGTAATACCCACTTTTTGAAATTTTATACATCGTATCTTTCAAAATGGACTTCATTTTTGGATTTGGAATATCTAAATTAGCTTAGGGTGAATTTTTGGTACTTTTCTGATAACTTTCATATTTTGATGAATAGTGAAGATTACTAAATTTTAATTAAAAACAACTTTTTTAATCGAAATAATTAATAGTGATAAATTATGAATTTGAGTGGTTTTAAATTATATTTATAATATATTTTTACAATTTAATCCAATTTTGTTAATTGGACATAATTTCACATTTAAACCAAACATAAACAATTGTCAGTCTTTTGATAGTTATTGTTGCTTAAAAACACGCTTTTTGTTTTGACAGCGGTAATTAATTTTAAATTAATAAATGAAACTTCTATGTTTTAAATTTGGTAAAATAGACTTCATTATTGAATTAATAATATCAAAATTATCTTAGGGTAAATTTTTGGTATTTTTCTGAAAACATTCAATTTTGATGTATAGTGAAAACACTGAGTTACTGTTTAAAACCGGCTTTTTATTTAAATAATTATTTATATTATCTAAATTTATTTTAGGTCAAAATAGATACATAATACCTATAAAAATTCAATTTAATTCATTGGATTCAGTTTATAAAAATTTTAGATATATAAAAATTTTATTGAACTTTTTCACAGTCTTTTACTCACCTCCTAGGAGAATTTGTAAATTCACATAAAACATAATTTTACCACTTCTTTGAGTGGAATTTCGAAAATCTGAGAGACACTGTTAATATAAATGAGTAAAGGTGGTTCAATAAGATAAAAATAATTATTGGTGAATAGTAACTTTTTAATTTTATTTACCACGGTAAAAAGTAAATAGGGTAATTAGGGGTAAAATTGATATTATTATTACCTTAACACATGTCCTAATTCTATTGGATAAGTCTAATTCAACCAAAAACAACCTTAGGAATAAAATATGACCCTTTAGGTCCACTTGGATTAGATTAGGACATTTATTATTATTTAATTCAAAGAAGAGTTAAAATCAAAGTTTAATAACTAAAACATTTTTAATATAGGGTTATACATAAGATAAATTTGGTTATAAATATTCATTAGAAATATAAAAATATTTCCTACATAATGGTATTTTAATTATAATTTTTAGAAATTAAATAAATAAATTTATATATGAAAAAATGATGATGCAGTAATTACCATATTAATGAAAGAATCAAATAAATGGTAATATAAATATTAAAATAAATATAATCTCAAAATTTTTATCACATCCACAAATTTTATAGGTGACTATGACATGTTAGGGATGATTCAGTGTATCGTTTTTGAATTAATCAAGTTGTGATGACTTTCAAAAAAACAAAATACCAAATAGTGTCAAAATTGAAATAAATTAATATTTAAAACAAATATTATATGATTAATTGATATTATATTCCTAAAAATATAATTATTGGCCAAAAGAATTATATCATGATATTTTCATCATTAATGGACCACTTGGGGGGTCTCTTGGTAGTTTATAGTATGTTTATTAACCATATAATATAAAAATACAAAGAGATATGGTAAATGTCAAACTAGGTAACTGAGGGTTAAACCTAAAATATAAGGTTAATAATGTGACCCAAACCTATCTAAAACCTATTTTTTAAGTGTATTTCGACCCATACCCACCTTAGACATTGAATAATTCACTTTGGATCCATTAGAAACCGAATATGAATTTATTATAAATTAATACGTTATGTTTTTCCAAAAGAGCCCATCCTCCCCCTTATAAAAGGACACCACTTCTAACCAATTGATCAACCTTTCAAGCCTTTTTGCTCATCCAAACTCTGCCCAATTAAGATCCAAAATCCATATACTCCTCCTAGAAGCCTCACCTTAGGCATAAGACACTTCTAGAGTCCTTTTTGGTTCAAACCAAATGGAGTTACCCAAATTAAAGGTAACGATATCTCTTAGCTTCTTTTCTTTTATTTTAATTCTCCAACCCCTAAACTATTCTTATTATTTTATTTTGTAAACAAAACCACTATCATAAATATACTCTGATATTTTTATGAGAATTATTATAAATACACTTACACACACCTCCATCTAATGGGTGAAGAACATAATGTTTCTGTGGATGGCAACCAAACGCCTCACGAAACGATGATTGTTCAATTATCTCCTACCGCCTCTCATGGAGGCCATTATGATGGCACTATAATTAAATATGATCTTAATTATATTTATTTTATATATAATCTTCTGTAATTCCATTTTACATCATACCATTATTCATTTCATGTTTTATATATATACGATAATTTCATTTGAGAATGTTCGGACTACCGCCCCCTCAAAGTGATATAACTCGTTTATACCAAACATGGAACATTTAAAGGATGGTGTTAATGGACATAATTAACATATATAAGACATTATATTACACTATAATTATAATATACCTATGTATCATTATGTTTTAAGTCCATTAAAATAAGAAATATAAATGAATGTAGCGTTCATGCGTACGTATGGCTTACCGTCTCCATGAACGGTACATTTCATTCTTTCCCCAAAAATGATATGTAATATTATAAATACATGTATATATATGATATATATTATATATATTATATCTAAATCATGAATATTATTCTGGATATAACTATCTTTTTACCATGTGAACAACTTATAACTATAAGGTGTTCATTTTTGACTCAAGTGCCAAATATCGACAAAACAAACATTATTAACTTAAATGATTACATAATGTTTATAACATGGTAATAAGTGATATAAAAAGAATAATAAACATGAAAAGTTTCTTAATAAAGTATAAATTAACATTAGTTTATTATTCAGGAGGCTAAAGAATGAACGGGTCAAGTCGGACACGAGGTAAGATGTTTTCATCTCACTCCTTATTCCCGTGAGATTCATGCCATCTTGCCACTATTACCTTTTTTGTGGTGTATGTACTGACCATAATTGTATTTTTTGGGTATTAGACTTTAATTTATATGTATTTACATATTCATTGTATGATACCTCTTTCATGTGATTTATGTTTCGTATGTTACCAAATTGGTAAGTGTTAATTTCACGATCTCATTATTATCTAAGGTTGTTTTTACGTAAGTATCTACTGAGACATATTTATTATCCATGTTCATGTTTTATGAAAGAGTTTTCAAAGGGATTATTTTAAGGTAATTTTTACTAAAACATCATTTCAAATGTTTTAAATATTTATTCTTCTAAATCATTCTCATTAATGTCCATGTCTTCAAAATGGTTTTTATGGATTTATTTATATGGACATGAATGTTTTTAAAATTTTAATTCCTTTAAAAAGTTTCAAAGTGGTATGGAACACTTTGATTCAAAAATGTATTTAAATGACTTCTTTTACAAATTGTGTTTCATTTAAAAGTTTTCAGGAAAAAGTTGAATTTCTCTCAAAGAGTTTTATAAATCATTTTCATCTACGTCAAAATCCTTTGATGAATTTTAAAGTTGTTTTGAATTTGATTTATCATGATACAAATCGTCAATATTGTGTTGAATGTTTTGTGATATGTTTTACTGTGGATGTGTTATTTTTATACAATTCATGGTTTATAGTTAAAGTATTGAAATTTCGTATTCTAGTTTTAATATGAATTTTTATGTTATGTTTACAACTTTTCATATGAGGAATGCATTGGACTTAGTAAGTGATGGGTGGAGCCCACTATAGCTCCTTGATGCATCGGTGGGTCTCATGAGACAACTAGACATTGAATTGGCCGAGGTCCTTTCCCAATTTGATATATGGTTTTGGCCGAGGCCTTAATCATTTTTAGACGTCTTGGCTGAGGCCTTGACAAAATGTTTTAGAATGTCTGGCATTATACATTCCCTCATTATGAAAATAATATTGATGGTTCATGTGGTCATTTGACTAGTAGAATACCCATGATTATGTTTTATTATGGCATTATTTACTCATCTCATATTCTTGCCATAAAGTATTCATGTTTATTATTGGTAAAGGTATGAGGTTAGAATTATTCACCATGCTCAATATTTATGTTATCTTCCACCGTATTTCATACCCTTACTGAGCGTTTGAGCTCACCCCTTTCTATGTTTTATTATTCCCATGATTCTAAGAAGTGTATTCTAATTAATTAGAATGGTTAAGCTAGGTGAATAATGGATTTATCAAAGCACTATCTATCTTGTGTTGTATGTTTGAAATTTCAATGTAAAGTTCATGTATGTAATCTATTTTCCAAGACTGCTAAACTGATCGGTTCTTTAGGACATGATTCCTTATAATCATGCCAATGTATTAAAATAATGCACCGACTCTGGGTAACTTGGGTTGGGGCGTTACAATTGGTATTAGAGGAAGTTTAGTAATAACCTTGGAAACAAGATTTAGATAAACTTTGATTAGAGCACATCACCCTAAGATAGACTTTGAGGATTAGTATATAAGAACTTCCTAAAATTTTTGTATTGTAGAAATTTTGTTAGTTTCACAAGCAATACATTTCTGTCTGAATACGAGTAGGTAGAGGCGGATCTGGCACATTTGTACCTAGGGGTAAAACCTGAAAACACCACTTTGAGCTAGACTCTAACGGGAACTGGTGCACGAAAACGGGCCTTGCTGCACTCTTGGTTACGACAATCCGGGGGATATGCTTAAGATAATTCTCATTTTATATATAAACCATTATGAAGGGCTTATGAGAATATACTTACTCATAGAAAACTATTTTATGATTATTGATTATATCCATAAACTGTTTAATTTATGTTAAGTGTATTACAAGTTCAGGATTAGGTATTTCTATTCAAAAACTAATCCGGTGTGTTCCATTGTATAGAAATTGTGCCCAGTAGAAGAAATGTGAACTCCAGCGATACATATGATCCAAAGAGTAAGAAGGATCATATCTTCCATGGTATTAAGCCAGAATTTAGAAGGGAAATATTCTCCCATGTATTATCATCATATGAAGAAATAGTATCATGTGTTGATAAGATAAGTAAAGAATTCTCAGAGTCCTATGTCTTTGAAGGAAAGCCAGAGAAGAAAAGGATGGTAGAGAGAAGGACAGAAAAAGGGGAAAACGTAATGAAGGATTTTCCCATATGTTATAACGGTGGAAAGAATCACCTTGGAAAATTCTTGAAGGGAATGGGAGTATGTTATAAGTGTGGAGAAAAAGGACACCATGTCTGTGACTATAAGAGTAGGAAAAAGGTTTCAAATGTACAATGCTTCATCTGCAAGGAGTTTGGACACTATATGAACCAATGTCCCAGTCATCAGACTATGCCGCAAATGATGTTATTGGATAATAATCAAGTTATGTTACTACCATAAATGAAGAGTAATGACTAGTGTTCTTATGTTGTTATTTTGGAATTATTTCATTTAAGTGTTGTATCAATGATGTTCTGGAAATAAATAAGGATTTTACTGCAGTACTATTTCATTGAGGATTTGAGATTTTATGGTACTAAGAAAAGTGACTCTACAACGAGTTCATCTTTTTGTAAATTACATGGTTGAAGGAAAGATAAACCTTAATATGGTCCTAATATTGAGGTACTGATTTTGGAATAAGATATGGTTGATTTGGGTAAATTATATTGGATATTCTTGAATGCCTTTAAACTGATTAAAGATTTGTATATTCCATCATTTTTGGAGTCTACAACATTTTTGGATGGATGAAGTATATCCAGTATTCTATAAGTAATAAGGGATCATTAATGTAATAAATAAGGTTTTATAGTAATTCAGGATGTTTCAGTGTTTTAAAAGAATACATGATGAAGGTATTCACATGCTATTACGGGGAAAATGGATCCTCATTATGCTTAAATTCCTTGTAAATTATTGACCGTGAGATTGGATAGTAGTATTTTTGATAAGTCTAAATATTGGAATGGATTAAGTTTGAAAGGTTATTTTTGGATTTTTATAAAAGGACAACACGCAGACTGTGTGACAACCCGTCGCATCGGACAAAGCTGTGGGAATCGAACCCACAACCATAGTGCGATTGGGATTTATCACCTACCAATGAACTACTTGAAGTCCCTGGATTGTATATTATAGTTTCTTTTTTTAAAAGGGTCTGATATATGAATTATAAATTCATTATATTTGGAACTCTATATGATTAGGATAAATAGAGTATTTTTGAGTTGTATTATGTTTTGGAGTGAAAGATGAGTTTGTGGTAGAAATTTAGTAATGGATAAAACTCTAATTATAAAGTAATTATATCTCCTTATTATTTTACCCAATCTCATAAATAAATTCCTCAACATTAAGAAAATGAACATAGAACAAAAACGTTGTCCTATATAGTACCTCAGATCATCACAAATTTATGGCTTTCTGATTGTTGGCATTTTCATAGCCATGTCCTCCACCACTCTCCATCAGATATTGATGGTTATATTTCTCTTTCATATCCATGTTTTACTACATGGAACCCTAGTATGTGTTATTTTCAGTAACCTTCATACTTACCACTCTTTATTTTAAATAGAGGCCTCAATAATCCATTTTTTGATGTGGGATTTCAACTAAAGTATTTTGAAATTTCAACCCCAAGATTCAAATACCGAGCATAAATTGCAAAGACGCAATTTTTTGACGGAGGGTAGAATGTAACACCCCAAGATTCCATGGTACATTTCTCTTTGAATAATACAGTAGTGTGCGTTGTACGCAACTTCAAGTTCTAACAAACACCACAACCAATCTAACTAGATATTATGAATAGTAATACACACTTTTTGAAATTTTATACATCTTATCTTTAAAAATGGACTTCATTTTTGTATTCAGAATATCTAAATTAGATTAGGGTGAATTTTTGGTACTTTTCTGATAACTTTCATATTTTGATGAATAGTGGAGATTATTAAATTTTAATTAAAAACAACTTTTTTAATCGAAAAAATTAATAGTGATAAATTATAAAATTTATTAGTTTTAAATTATATTTATAATATATTTTTACAATTTAATCTAATTTTGTTCATTGGACATAATTTCACATTTAAACCATACATAAACATGTGTCAATCTTTTTATTGTTATTGTTTCTTAAAAACAGGCTTTTTGTTTTGACAGCGGGAATTAATTTTAAATTAATGAATGAAAATTATATGTTTTGAATTTGGTAAAATAGATTTCATTATTTAATTCATAATATCAAAATTAGCTTAGGGTAAATTTTTGGTATTTTTCTGAAAACATTCAATTTTTGATGAATAGTGAAAAACACTGAGTTACTGTTTAAAACCAGCTTTTTATTTAAATAATTATTTATATTATTTAAATTTATTTTTTGGCAAAATAGATACATAAAACCAATATAAATTCAATATAATTCATTGGAGTTAGTTTATAATAATTTTAGATATATAAAAATTTTATTCAACTTTTTCACCGTCTTTTACCCACCTCCTAGGAGAATTTGTAAATTCACATAAAACATAAATCTTCCGATTCTATGAGTGGAATTTCGAAAATCTAAAAGACACTATTAATATCAAGGAGTAAAATGTGGTTTAATAAGATAAAAATATTTTTTGTGGAATAGTATCTTTTCACTTTTATTTACCACGGTAAAAAGTAAATAGGGTAATTAAGGGTAAAAATGATATTATTATTACCCTAACACATATCCTAATTCTATTGGATAAGTCTAATTTGCCCAAAAACAACCTTAGGAATAAAATATTACCCTTTAGGTCTACTTGGATTAGATTAGGACATTTATTATTATTTAATTCAAATAAGAGTTAAAAGAGTTAAAATCAAAGTTTAATAACTAAATGTTTTTTAATATATGGTTATAAATAAGATAAATTATTTTATAAATATTCATTCGAAATATAAAAATATTTCATAAATAATGGTATTTTAATTATAATTTTTAGACATTAAATAATTAAATTTATTTATGACACAATGATGATGAAGTAATAACCTTATTAATGAAAGAATCAAATAAATGGTAATATAAATATTAAAATAAATATTATTTCAAAGTTTTTATGACATACACGATTTTTCTAGGTGACTATGACATGTTAGGGCTGATTCAATGTATCGTTTTTGAAGTAATCAAGTTTTGATGACTTTCACAAAAACAAAATAACAAATAGTGGCAAAATTGACATAAATTAATATTTAAAACAAATATTATATGATTAATTGATATTATATTCCTAAAAATATAAGGATCGGCCAAAAGACTTGTATCATGATAGTTTCGTCATTAATAGATCACTTGGGGGGTCTTTTGTAATTTTATTGTAAATTCATTAACCATATAATATACAAATACAAAGAGACATGGTAAATGTGAAACTAAGTAACTAAGGGTTAAAACTAAAATATAAGGTTAATAAAGTGACCCAAAAGTGTCTAAAACCTATTGGTTAAGTGGATTTAGACCCATCCCCACATTAGACATTTCATAATTCACTTTTTAGCCATTAGAAACCGAATATGAATTTATTATAAATTAATAAATTAAGTTTTTCCTAAAAGCCCCTCCATGCCCTTATAAAAGGACACCACTTCTAACCAATTCCTCACACCTTTCAAGCCTTTTGGCTCATCCAACCTCTTCCCAATTAATCTCCCTACATCCCTATACTCCTCCTAGAAGCCTCACCTTAGGCATAAGGCACTTCAAGAGTTCTTTTTGGTTCAAACCAAAGGGAGTTACCTAAATTAAATGTAATGATTTCTCTTAGCTTCATTTATTGTATTTTACTTCTCCAACTCCTAAACTCTTATTATTATTTTCTTTTGTAAAAAAAACCAGTATCCTAAATATACTATGATATTTTTATGAGAATTATTATAACTACACTTATAGACACATCCATCTAATGGGTGAAGAACATAATGTTTCTATGGATGGAAACCAAACGCCTCACGAAACGATGATTGTTCAATTATCTCCTACCGCCTCTCATGGTGGCCATTATGATGGCACTATAATTAAATATGATATTAATTATATTTATTTTATATATAAGCTTCTGTAATTCCATTTTACAGCATACCATTATTCTTTCCATGTTGTATATATATATACGATAATTTCATTTGAGGAAGTGCGGACTACCGCCCCCTCAAAGTGATATGAATCGTTTATACCATACATGGAACATATAAAGGATGGTGTTAATGAAATTAAGTAAAATATATAAAAAATTATATTATACTGTAATTATAATATACCTATTTATCATTATGTTTTAATTCCATTAAAATAAGATATAGAAATGAATGTAGCATTCATGCGTATGTACGGCTTACCGTCTCCATGAACGGTACATTTCATTATTACCCCAAAATGATATGTAATATTATAAATACATGTATATATATGATATATATGATATATATGATATCTACATCATTAATATCATTCTGGATATAGTGATCTTTTGACCATGTGAACAACTTGTAACTATACGGTGTTCATTTTTGACTCAAGTGCCAAATATCAACAAAATGAATGTTATTAACTTAAATGATTACATAATGTTTATAACATGGTAATAAGTGATAAAAAAGGAATAATAAACTTGAAAAAGATTCTGAAGAAAGTAGAAATTAAATTTAGTTTATTATTCAGGATTTTGAAGAACGAACAGGTCAAGTCAGACACGAGGTAAGGGGTTTTCATCTCACTTCTTATTCTCGTGAGATTCATGCCATATTGCCACTATTACCTTTTGTGTGGTGTATGTACTGCCCATAATTGTATTCTTTGTGTAATACAATTTAATTTATGTGTATTTACATATTCATTTTATGATACCTCTTTCATGGGTTGTATGTTTCGTATGTTACCAAATTGCTAAGGGTTAATTTCACAATCTCATTATTATTCGAGGTTGTTTTTTGCGTAAGTATCTACTGGGACATTATTATTATCCATGTTCATGTTTTATGAAATATTTTTCAAAGGGATTATTTTAAGGGACTTTTTACTAAAACATTATTTCAAATTTTTTAAATATTTATTCTTCTAAATCTTTCTCATTGATGTCCATGTCTTCAAAATGGTTTTTAAGGATTTATATATATGGACATGAAATTTTTAAAATGTTAATTCCTTTAAAAAGTTTCAAAGTGGTATGGGACACTTTGATTCAGAAATGTCTTTAAATGACTTCTTTTCCAATTTCTGTTACTTTTAAATGTTTTCATGAAAAAGGGGTATTTCTCTAAATGAGTTTTACAAATAATTTTCATCAACATCAAAATCCTTTAATGAATTTTAAACTCGTTTTGAAGTTGATTTATCATGATACAAATATTCCATATTGTTATGAAGGTTCTGTGATATGTTTGACTGTGGATGTGTTATTTTTATACCATTCATGGTTTATGGGTAAAGTATTGACATTTCGTATACTAGTTTTAATACGAATGTTTATATTATGTTTAGACCTTTTCATATGAGGAATGCATTGGACTTAGTAAGTGACGAGTGGAGACCACTATAGCTCCTCGATGCATTGGTAGGTCTCATGTGACAACTAGACGTGGAATTGGACGAGGCCCTTTCCCAATTTGATATATGGTTTTTTCCGAGGACTTAATCATTTTTAGACGTCTTGGCTGAGGCCTTGACAAAAAAATTTTGAATGTCTGGCATTATACATTCCCTAATTATGAAAATAATATTGATGGTTCATGTGGTCATTCGACTAGTAGAGTACCCATGATTATGTTTTATTATGGAATTATTTACTCATCTCATATTCTTTCCATAAAAGTATTCATGTTTATTATTGGTAAAGGTATATGGTTAGAATTATTCACCATGCTTAATATTTATGTTATCTTTTGCTGTATTGATTACCCTTACTGAGCGTTTGAGCTCACCCCTTTCTATGTTTTATTTTTTCCAGGATTCTAAGAAGCGTATTCTGATTAATAAGAATGGTTAAGCTATGTTAATAATGGAGATCTCAAAGCACTCTCTATGCGGTGTTGTATTTTTGAAATTGTAATGTAAAGTTCATGTATGTAATCTATTTTCCAAGACTGCTAAACTGATCGGTCCATCGAGACTTGATTCCTTGTAATAATGCCAATGTATTAAAATAATGCACTGACTCTGGGTAACTTGGGTCGGGGTGTTACACATACTACCAAGATGTTCATGATCAGTATAGTGACAACAAGTAATCATTCACTGTAGGCATGATGATCGTATGAAAAAAAATTCCTGGTTTTCCTACTAACTGTGTAAATTATACACCATAGTTACATATAAAAAATAGAAAACAAAATTAAAAACATTTAAACATCAAAATTAATAACTAAAAATAAATTAAAAAATTTAAACCAAATTTATCTTTCCTAATTCACATCTGATATAGTTTATTCTCTCAATATTCAAAGTCTTTATAAATATGTCAGCAAGATGTTGTTCAGTACTGAATATCCTTTGAGATGTTTTTTAGTAATGTTTTTTTAATCTAAATTTCTATAGAAGAATATTTTTGTAAATCTAGTGAAAATAAATTGCTAGAATCTTATAACTTATTTTTTTAGAAGTAGTTATAAATCTAGATAAAGAAAGTGTTTTGAAAAGTTATTGATCACATGATTAATCAAAATATCCATTCGAATTTTCTCATCAAATTGAGTTTTTTTTGGGAAGTCATATGTTTTTGAAATTAATAATGTTATAAGTTTCTAAAAATTGGATACAGAAAATTTTTCTATGTTGCTAAGACATGAAAATATGGGAATTCATGGAACTTTACAAAAAAAAATCAAATGACGATTTTTTGTTATTTGAAGTTCATATAACATCATTTAGAAGTCATAATACAAGATGAAGTTTATTTAAGAAAAGAGATTTGCAAGGATATTGAATTTAAAAAGTTGATGTTTTTTTAGATGAAAATCATTGGATCGAGAAGCACTTAGTGTGTAAGGTGTTAGAAGAAGGGAAGTATTTAGTTAATGGAGTCTGAGAGTTTTAAAAGTTGCTAATTGAATAATATTGAGATACAAATCCATTGGATGAGATGCATATACTGGTTCATCAGATAGAGATCTTTTATGAAAATTGAAGATGATCAGATGATGAAATTCCATGACTCTAGAAATTAGTTTTTTAAATCTGACCAAAGACAAAATAGGAGATCGTCTTTTATATCAACTAAAAATATGAAAAAGATTTATGTTGTTTCACCATTGAAGTTGATTAGAATATTAAGTTGTTAGAAGAGTTCTGGTTTTCTATAAGATTATTTTGATTGGATAGGAGGCAACTGATATGTTTTTTAAAAGATAATTTTCTATCCAAGGCATCAGGGATTGACTCATTGAATGTTATAATTGACTCGGATTCATCAGACGTTCTATTGACATAGATCAATCAGAAAATCATTGACATCGATAAGTCATCAGATGTTCAGTACCATCAGACTGAAGAGAAGGTGATCAAACATAGAAATTTAATGAAAATGTGAAACATATTGAAGTTTCTACTAAATATTCGTTGCATGATTCAAAAATATTTAGAAGTTTCAATGGTTTTTCAACCATTTTTAGTTCTTTTTTATCATCAAAATGGAAAATAATTTGTTTATTAGTTATATTTAAATCGGTTAATAGAATAATATGTGAGTTTTTTTAATTGAGTCAAGAGTACTTTAATGAGGAATTATGAAGTCATAAGTTGTGAAGTTTTTAAGATGTGTTTGACTAATTTCCATCAAAAAGAATCTATTTACAAATTTTGAGCCTAGAAACATTGATCATACTGATTAAATGTTCTATATTTTAATTTTTTTTCTTTCACAATAGAATTGGAATGATGAGAAGAGTTCTAGACTAATATGACCCAAACTTGAAATTTCACAACATAGCATTTACAAAGTGACATAATGGTTGAATTGTTTTTCAATTAGGTCAAAATGATATGATAGATAAATAATTTTCCATATCATTTTTTCTAGAATTGTGTTTTGAATTTTCGAAAATTCTTTTGAATAATCCAAATTTTTTGAGAAGAAACCATAATATATGAGAAGGTTTGAATATATCAAAATAAAGTTTTAATGAATTTGAAATTCCAGGTTTGGGAGTTTTGGTGAGTGGGAAAAATACATTACTTTCATTCCTTTAATATTCTAGGATCTCCTATAAATAAGGGTGGAAAGTATAAAGGTAATTGATACTATTCACCCATTAAAAAAGAAGTTACTTTCTAGAATTTGTGTCATAAATGAGTTTACTAACTGGAGTTGTTTTGAGTCAAAGAAGAGTTTCATGATAGGGGTTTTTATTAGAATACCAGAGATTGGATAGTTCAAATTACCAGAAATAGTTAATAGGACTGGGGGAAAAATTTGAGTCTTAAGAAGTTGTTTTAGAATTTTTGATTGAGAGAATTCATATTATTTTTAGGCTATCAGATACATTCCATCATATGTATAAAAATCAGACATCAGCTAATCATGCATAGTATTCCAGACTAACCTTTTTGGAGTAGAAAGTTTTTTTGTTCATCATTATTATTGATATATTTTTTGTAAGAAATTTTTTTAAACTAATATGTTTTAGTATAATCATTCTTATTGGGAGATATAAGGTTCTTATTGGGAGTTGGCACAATTTGTATTCACTTATTCATAATCTTGAATTTTTGTAGATTCACGGGGGTGACTATGGAAAGGTTGTTAGTTCTCACACAGAGTTTGGACATTATAAATCAGGTGTGCCTTGTTTAATTTTCTATTTCTACATGAACTTGAGTTTAGTAAAAGTTCATAATAAAATAAATCTAACAAGTTAAAAAGGATAAATTTGGTTAATTTTAAATTCATAAAAAAGTAATCAACTAATTCTTCCCTCCCTCTCGGATGTTCGTTGATCCCTTGGAACTTCAAGTCCCTATGAATTAAAGAGTTTTATCATCTTTCTGGTACTGATCTCTAAGAAGTTGATAAATTATATCAATATTCATCATTCTATAATGTGATATAGGATTATTAGAAATATTTATAGCACATTTATTACAAAAAATTTTAGGGACACATTTGAATTGATACCCATAGTCTAAAAATGTGTATTTCATCCACATAATCGGTGCATAGTAACTACCTACAACTATATATCCATCTTCAGTAATGGATAATTCCATATATTTCTACTTATTACTACCCCATGATATGGGAGACATTCCCAAAAAATACATGTTCTATAAGTTCTTTTCTATATAACTTACAACCACTAAAATCTGCAACTGAATGACTAGATAAATGATATGCTTGTTCTATGGAGTAAATAAATTCAAATTTGGTTATATTCTTAAGGTATTTGAAAATTATTTTTATAAATAATAGATTTTATTCTTATTTTCTTGAAAATGATCACACATATACACACTAAACATAATACTTGGTTAGCTAACAGTTATGTATAGTAAGCCTCCACTCATACCTCTATAAGTGGTTTGATCAAATAATTTCCTAGCTTCATCATGATCCACCATATGGATAGTACTCAAAAGAGTATCACTACTTTCAGTGTTCTCCATGTTAAAAAAATTTATATCTTTGGCGTACTTAATTTTATTTAAAACAATTCCTTCTTTATTTTGAAATATTTGAAAACCATAAAATAATTTAAGTTCACCCATTAAACTAATTTCAAATTCCCTTTTCATTATTTTTTAAAATTTGGTGCATAATGAATATATTTAAGATCCAAAAATAATATCATAAACATAATTTTTTATGAATAAAACATCCTTTTAAATCCTTTTAATAAAAAATTTATGGTCAACTATACCTTTATTAAAAACTTCATAAAATAGAATAGAGTGGAGCCTATCATATCAATCTCTAGGATATTTTTTTTAAACCATAAAAATATTTTGTTAATTTAAAAACATTATTTGGAATTTTCTGTTTTTTAAATCTGGGTAATTTTTTTAAAAAAACATCATCATCAATATAAATATTTAGGAATTCAATTTTAGTATCTATCTAATGTAGTTTGAAATTCAAATGTGTTTCACAGGAAATCATAATTCTAATAGCTTAAATCTAGCTACTGATGAAAAATTTTCCTTAATGTAAATGCCTCCATCTTGACTATATCCTCATAGAACTAATATAGATTTATTTCAAAATATAGTGTCTGATTCATCAACCTCATTTAAAAACACCCATTTAGTGAATATGGTCAGAGTGACTTTAGTTATCTCCACTAGTTTCTAGAAATTATATTCACCAAATTCATAAAATTATTCTTTCATTTCAATTACCTCAAATTCATAACTAATTGAATTATTGATGTTCTTAGGTTCAATGTGTGACAATAAATCTTTATGTTCAACATTATTTCTAATATAATATATAGTTTATTTTCCTCTCTCTAGGTCTCCAACTACAACATATAAGGGATAATATCTATGAGTCCAAACAGTTCTAGGAAAAGAATGGATAGACATCTCATTATTCTCTACAGGTTTGGGTTTAGGTTGTTCATTAGAACTTGATGAGTTATTTCTAGAAGGTATAAAATAATTTTCACTAGGATTACCATTCATGTATAGACTAGAAAATCCATCCTCAAGATTTTCAAAAGAGTTTTTAGGCCACTGTGGATATGTCTCATCTAATTTGACATGTAATGACTCTCCCACCATTTTCACCCTTTTATTAAATAATCTATATGATTTTATTAACGTATAATATCCATTGAAAATCCATTCATCACTCATGGAATTAAATTGTTTAAGATTATCCTTTTTATTGAGAATAAATACATTACAACAAAAATATCTAAAGTAATTGACCTTTGGTTTTATTCTATTAAAAATTTCATTAAGGGTCATTTTTAAGTGAGTTCTAATTAAAAATATATTGATTATATAAAAAACTTTATTCATAGCTTCTCCCCAAAAATAAATAGGTAAATCATACTCATTTAGCATGGTCCAGGTGATTTCGTGAAGATTTATATTTCTCATTTCTATAACACCATTATGTTATGGGGTTCTAGGAGAACAATATTTATGATTATTTCCATGTTGTGAGAATAATGAACAAAATAGTGATTTTAAAACTCATGACCATGATCACTTCTTAAGGTCATAATTCAAAGTACACTAAAAGTTTATACATATTCATAATACTTAGAAAAATAGGAATAAACTTCAATTTTGTGTGCTATAAAGAATACTGAAGCGCATTTAAAAAAATCATCTACTAGAAAATAAACACAATGATTAAAATTTAAGATAAAATATCTAAATGTGGTAAAAAAAATCAATGTGAAATAACTCTAGGGGTTAATAAGTTTAAACATATTTCTTTTTTTAAAATAGATTTTACATTGTTTCCCTTTTTGACTTAGGTTACAGAGTATTTAATATAAGAATTGTAGTTTAGGATGATTATTGACTAACCCTTTACTATTTAGATTCCTAAGTAGATGATTATTTAAATTCCATTGTATCATATTCCAAATCTACAATTCTTTATGAAAATAACATATATAGGAATTTTTTTGAGAAAACAAAGAATCTAATTTAACAGCATATATATTGTCATTTATCAAATCAGTGAAAACTAAATCATTTTTAGAACCAAAAACATTGAAGAAATTATTTTAAAATTTAACATGAAAAGAATCATAACATAACTAGGAAATGATAAATATATTATACTTATATCCATCTGAAAATAAAACAACAGAAATTAAAATAGTGTTTGACTTACTGGTTTTACTAACACAGGTTATATTTCCTTTGGCAGTGTCATCAGAGGTGAAATGTTCACCATGAACATTAATTAGGTTCATGAAGCATGATTAATACCTAATAAGGTGTATAGAGAATACATTATCCAATTAATATAGGTGTTTAATGGAAATCATTAAGAATGTTTCCTAAAAAATATATTTAACACAAAAATGATTTTGGTACCCATATTTTTTTGGGTCTAGAAATGTTAGTAATAAGATATTTGGGAATCCATAATTGTTTCATTGGTTTACTATAAGAAAACCTAGAAATTATAGAAATAAAAACCTTTTTGGTGTAGTATAATAATAATTATTAATATAATTATTAGAACTAGATCCATGAATAAATTTATTTTTAACAATCCTTCTATTTCTAGGATGATATCTTATTCCAATAGTATATTTTAGTGGAGTAAAATTTCAAATATTCTTGGATAAATAATTTCCCCTATTTTTAAATTTATATAGATCTTTATTTAACTGTTATTTGGATAACTTTGGATCATTATTTTATTTTAACAATTAAACATTTTTATCTTTCTCTATTGTAATAATAGTTTTAAAGTGTGTTGACAAGGCATGATACTTCTTTAAAAAAAATTATTTATCTTTTAACTCATGAACGTGTCCTCCAATATTTTATAATATTTAATAATTTCTTCCTTGGACATGTTTTCCTCATAACTCTCATTTTCATAAAGGTTATAATTATTAGAAATAAATGCAGGAAAAATAGAAGATAACTCAAATGTGTTTTTCATAAAACACATATTGGATCTATCATGATTATCCTCTCTACATGAGTCTGATTCACTTGAAAGGTATTCTAATTCACTTCAAGTTACTTTAATAAACTTTTTATATCTTTTATATATTTCATCAAACTTTTTCTTGACATTTAACTTAGGAAAATATGCTTTGATATGTCCTTTTCTCTTATATTGGTAGAAAACTATTTCATTGGATGAATCATCCTTCTTATAATCTTTTTTCTAGTTACCTCTACCACACTTACCTTATTAATTTAGTGTATAATAGAAATTTTTCTTTTATGTAACTTTTTGATATATCTATCCAGATGTTCAATTTCCTCATCACTATCAGCAGGTGATACTTCCTCACACATGTGTTCAATATTGATATTCTCTTTTTATTTTGAAGTAATAGTTTTGAAATCTATAGATTTCCATTTCATTTTATCCCCTTCTTATTTCATTACTTGGATTTCTTCCTTATACATAGTTATCTCTCCAATAAGTTTCTTTACTGGAATTTTAATAATGTAACATGATTCTATTATTGATATAGATGTTCACCTCTATCTTTCTGGTAAGCACCTGACAAGTCTCATAACTTGATCTTTGTCCATAATTTTCTTTCCCAGTGTGTACATCATGTTACATATCTCATTGAACCTGAGATACATGGAATATATAGATTCATTAGGAATTATCTTTAACATATAATATATAATTTTGTAACTGTTGAAATGCATTTTATTAACATTTGATGTTCCTTAATGAGAAATTACTACTGTATCCCAAATTTCAATTGCAGTAACCCAAGAAAATATTCTATTAAATTTTTTTTTACCTAAAGAATAGTAGAAAGTATTCATATCATTATAATTATTTTCCTATGTAGATTTTGTATAATCACTCAAAGTAGCTCCACAAATTTTAGTTTTTTCATATTTATCATCAATTTTTGTCTAAATATTAGAACCCATACTCTCTAAGTGAATTTTAATCTTAATCTTACATTTATCAGAATTAGTGACATTAAAATAAGGAGGATAATTAGTGGAAGTTCCTTATTTTCTATTATCATCCAAAAATAATTAAATTTTTAAATGAAATATTTTTATTATCATTAAATTATAACAAAATAAAAGATAAAAAGATGTTAAGAAACAATATGATACCAAATGTTGGTCTGAGTGAGTAACTATAGGGGTGAATTAAGTACAAAATAAAATTCTTGTTTAAAAATAATAAAAAACTAAATCATTAATTTAATAAAAATTACAAGTTAATAAAAATAGTATAAATCTATAAATTTTATCTTTCAAATAATTTCTTAGAAGTAGGATTAATGCTCAGATAAAATATCTTATAAATAATTTAACATTTAAGGCAACGTTACTTAATGAGACTTTGTATATAAACAAAAATTATAACTAACTATCAATGTAATATTTTTTTATTGTTTTTAAAATTGAAATTTATTTTCATTTTAAATAAAAAAATTAACAAAATAAATAGAAAAAATCAAACAAGGGTTTCAATCCCAAGAAGATACTTAATCCCCTCTATTTTTAAATCACACGATTCAAAATAGTTTATTAAAAAATAAATTGATCCAAAACCTAGATCGGGTTTTACTAATAATAGTACACAAGAATATATAGAAGAAAATCCACTTACGTAGTCGTACATGGGATGAAAACAATTTTAGAGCGTGTTGGACCTCTTTCAAAATTATTAATGGTAAAAAATAAAGGAGTTGAGAGAATTCCAAGTATTATCCATTTTATCCTATGATATTGTATTTTAATAGATAAATAGAGAAATATAAATCAAAACTCAAAATAATAGATAATATAGATATAGTAAGAGACAAAAAGATATAAATTGTGATGAAACTCATTCTGAGTAGCTTTAATTGTCCACATTCCTTGGTTTTTCCCTTTAGAAGGATCTTGGACACATTTGTTTGAAATTTATGGGAAACAAATCATCATAAAAACTTCTCTTTAGCATAGGATCTCATGTAATGGTCATGTGTTATTCTTTTTTGGTGAGCCAATTTTTTTAGTACTTCATCATCAATTCCCATGATCAAATAACTCTTCTCAAATTGATATTTTATAGAAGTATCCATTATATAATTATCAGTTTTCATTAAATTCACAGATGATTCATTTATTACTTCAAAATTTTCCATTGGATATTTGATTCTCCCCACTACTAAATTAGACACAGTAATATATCATCACTTAATATATGGTTAGTTGAGCTCTTTGAAACATGACATGATCATCTAACATGGAAAGGTGACATGGTAAATTAATCACTTCGGGTAGTCAGCTCATTTTCACATGTGGTAAGTTGATGAATTTATGTGGTAATGTTTTTCTTCATGTGGTCACAACATTAGAGAGATACTACAAGTATATCAATACGAAAATTTACACATACCTTGGTAAGGTAACTTAATTTCTTCATATGTTAGGTAGTTTCCATCATGCAGTAAGATGATTTCCTCCATGTGGTAAGGTGATTTACATCCTATTTTAAAGTTATTTCCTTTATATAGTAAGGTGAAACATAATGTTTGATAAGGTGATATGGTCACTTTACCTTCACATGGTTAGGTGTCATGATAACCTCTATACTTAATAATTTTAAGAAAAAATCAGTAAACCATTTTCTAATAGAAAACATGAAGATTATTAATAACACAATAAACATGATTTGGGATCATTAAAATAATAAGGTTCTGGTCTAATCCAGTAGTATAACCTTTTAATATCACTATGAGAATTATAAATTTTGTGTATTGAATAGAATATATGTAGCTGTTGGTGTAAATTCATAACTTGTTTCATATATCTCAGATGAAAAAGTATACCCTCAACCCCTGTCACATGATAAACTAGGATGAACTTGAATTAGAACCAAATGTTTCTATGAATGGTTATCTGTTTCTAAATATAGACTCCTATGAAAAGGTTCTACATGAAAAATATATCTGGTTAGTTTTTATTTTATGTCATCCCATATATAATTATCATGAAACTCGGAAGTCGTAAGATCATATGAAGGAGTGGTGGCCACATCTATTACTTAATTTGGTTGTAGGTTGAATTTTTTAGGTATAAAATGTGTTTTGGTGAGGGTTTTTATCGCACCAACACTATTGCATTCAGGTGTGTATTATTATTTCCTTTTCATTTTTTTCATTATTATCCTACTCTGTTATTCCCAAACACTTTTGGACATTCCAAAAAATGCAGTAGTAAAATGATGTTCATTCACAACATGACCAAGTGAATTTATAATGTGATTATTTTTTGGAAAGTGTCCTGACATTTCAAGAGGGGTCATGGCATGAACCAATCATTCACTTCCAAAACCATGCTACATAGATTTTAAAACTTTCAATTTCACTCTTTTTCTAATTTTCATGCCTTGACATCTTGACCCCATTTTTCTTACCACACTCATTTTACCAAACCTAGGAACATGAACCTTATTCCTACTATCCTACTTAGGTGAATTTCATCTTCTTATGATTCATATTTCCTTCCATCTTATATTCCTCATCTCCCTTAGACTATAATGAGCTAGTGTTTTCTAAATATGATCTAATGGTTTTTTCCTTGATTTTTATGAATTTAATTTTCTTCCATAAGGTCTTTCGTTACTATTTATTGTAGTTTCTATCAGGTTTTCAATTTTTTCAAGTGTTAATGGAAGGTAGTTTTATGTTTTTTCCATTATTTTATGATCTAAATGTGCTCACATTATTTTACAAAGTATGTTTTCATGTTTTTTATGTATTAAAGGATTTTTTGAAAACCGTTTGTGTTTGTTGGGTTGGATGTAAAATGATCCACTTCTGTGATGATATGGGAATGGTTTTAAAGATGCATTTTTTTTAATAAATTGAATTTCTTGAAATGGTAATATCACCTAGGATCCTTGGGTGCTAAGGTGGGATGTCTAGGAAAAGTATTCTTGGAAAAGGTTTTACTTCCCTATCCTTTGGACGATGATACAAATTTAACTATACAATTCATTCTATGGATGAGGTTACTGGTGTAAATTTAGTTATGTTTTCTCTAATGGCTTGTGCAAGGTAAAAATTACAAATGGTTTTGTCTCTAAGTGTACAACAATCCTAGGATAAACTCTGGCATTATTTGTCCTAGGACAACCCATGGTGATTTGTTTTGGATTTCTTACTTCTTGATTATTCCTTTATTTATTTAAATGTTAAAAGGATTATTTATTTATATTGTTCTTAAAAATAGTATGTTTATTTTTTCTAAAAAGTTATTTTGTATGGAATTCTTGTTGGGATCCAATTGTACATTTATTCTCACAATGTATATACACCCAGTGTGTGTATATTGACTTTTTCAAATAGATATAGGTATGATTATTGTTTCACATGGAGGAGGTTGTTTCTCTTGATAGTGGATCTTGGTCAGGTTATGGTGGTTATGTGGTTGGTTGACACTAGTGTCACAAGGAGATGGGTAGTTTTGGTTTTATTCATTTTGGGTTCTGGTGTCAGGATACTTACCCTCTTTAATATAACTCTTTTGGCTTCCAACCCAATTTATTTTCTATAAGGATATTGATTCTCATTTATTTCAGGTCTATACTTATTTTTCATGGATTACCATCATTATTTTATATTTCTAATTATGTATTGATGATGGTTTTATTTAGTAAAATCATTCCCAAAGGTGTTTTCCAATTTTCAATGTAATACCTCAATATTTTACAATATATATTTCCTTTAAATAAATCTAATGTGTTTGATAGCTTACTCTAAACACAACACCGAACTTAAACAAGCTGTGATATATTAGATAAATATTATTAACAAAATTATAATAATGATAAAACCTCTAGTAAAAAAGAATATATTACTCAACTAAAATTTCATTCACTTAGAGGATAAATAATTAATATTATTTAATATTTAAAAAGATGATTATTTCTCAAATAAAAGTCTTTTAAAGTGTTTTATATTTTTTACAAATTAATTAAATTTACCACCATTAAAATATTATCATATATAAAACAATATATAAAAAAATAAAATTAATATGAAATAATATTAAAAACACCTAAAAAATTCATTTCTTCAATACAGATAGTTTTTCTTTATATTTTTTATTTTTAATAAAAAAATATTATAAATTTTAGAATTTTTATTTTATAAAATTAGAACACTATTTAAATTCATAATGAAAAAATTATCATAGGATATATTTTTTATATTTTTTGGAAAAGGTTGATTTTTTGGTGAATAGTGAAAAATATTGATTCTGCAAACACTATCGCCTTTATGACATTTTCATAATACAATAATGATTTGAAAGTTTAAGAAAAAAATTTTATATAAAACCTATAAATTTATAAATTAAAAAAATATTTTAAAAATATAATTTTGAATTTATAAAACCCATGTTTAACATTTTGTAAACATAAGTAATATTTTACAGTAATAAAAACTATTTTTGTTATATTTCTTTTAACTATGTATGCATAAGGTGAAATTTTATTTTTCCTTGTTTTTATTTCCAAATAAAAATTATTTGGTTAATAACAAACCAATTAATTTCATTTAAATCAATAACATTTATAATTTTATCTTAATCATAAATTTTAAGTATAAAAGTACCCTTTATCTAAAATGGTTTTTACGTGTTATGTGTGATAATGCTAAAAATAATTTTTATCACCCATAAAAATTTTATCTAAAAAATAATTTCATATTTTCAACCATTAGGTACAACTTAATTAATAATACCCATTTTACTTTTATACATTATAATTAAATCACTTAGGTAAAAATTAATTACCATAATAAAAAACAAAAAATGGTAAAAGTGAGAAATCTAAGAGTAATAGACTTAAAAAATGTTTAAAACGTGTGAAATAATTTATCTTTGAGGAATGGTCAACCATAAAACTTACCCTATCCATTATTTTAAATTATTGGATTCATTTTACCTTTTAATAATGACATGGCATTTTATAATATTATAAAAATGTCACTCCTCCCCCTTATAAAATTATTCATCACCACCACACTTATCCTCACATCTTAATACCCATATATTTGACCAAAATATAACCAAATAAATCTAAATAACGCCATTACATATCCTATATGTTTTTATATTCCCAAAATACGATTTCTTAATGCCTTAATGCATTTTTTCGAAGAGTAAGGTGAAATTTTCAATTACTCATTTATCATTTCATTCTTCTTCTACCTCCTCTAAATATAATATACCCATGTTGAAATAATTAAATTAGTATCATAATTATAATTTATTATTATTTTATTTATGGGATAGTAGTTTTCTACCTTAATCCCAACCATTCCAAAAAATGAAAACGTCGCTTGTGTTATGTGAGTATTATCCCCTACATAAGTGACGTGATCCTTTTTTCATAACCGATTTAAATGGATGTTCCAAAGGGTATATTTTATTAATAAACATTATAATTAAAAAATTATTAAGATTATGAAAATATGAACAAATTCCTACCTTCTTTCCATTTTATAGAAAATGAAACATCACATGTGTGCCCATGAGGACTACCGCCTCTTTGATGTGATGTATTTCATTTTCTATATATATAGTATTTTATTATGTATATAAATATACTAAAACATTATTAAAAATATTAAAGATATCTAAATAATATAATTATCTTTCCTTGATAATTATATTATTCCAAAATCTTCACTTTCTAAACCATACAGACCCATTTATTATAGAATGTTCAGGTTTCGATTGGTTTAATCACCTGTATAAACAATACTATAAATTTCAATAATGAATGTTTATGGGAACCAAAATAATATTATTTTTATATATAAACAAGAAAGAATATTTTTTTAACGTTATATTAAGTTTATATTATTATTTAACATATTATTAATATTTTTCCCTTTATTCTTTAAAAAATTACCGAAACATGCATGCCAATGATTTCATCTCCAATAACCATAAACAGAAATCTCATGGAATGAAGTTGGAATTTTATAATTCATTATAAAACATATATCCCAGTACCGTAAATAAACTATTAATTATTAACATGGTATCAATGAACTAGGATCATCATTTAAATTAAAAAACACGTACAATAGGATTACAATGATGAAAATTAACTATAACTGACTAGTAAATGTAAAATAAGTATTATAGAGTTGTGTTTTTTATATAGTAATTTAGATCATGTGCTACAATGAGGTAATACAATGTATGAAAATCTCATCTCAATTTTCAATATTTTAGGATTATTCCATATTCACAACTATTTTAATTTTTGTGTAGTGTATATACTTACCATGTGTGTATTTTTGTCATGTTATTCATGAAATTAAATGTATTTGAAAATACATCTTATTTTATACCATTCGTGGGTTTATGATTCAAAATATAATGAAGAAATTATGGATTTTGTTGACTCAAACTACCTTTCTTAGTGTTATAATGATTCACCTAAAACTTATTTATTTTATGTATTTTTTTTAAACTATAATATTTTATTGTTTTAATTCTATTTATTTATGTATAAAAATAAAATTTTATTGAAATATTTATCCTTGTTTAATTTCCTCCCCATAAAATTATGATCTTATTAAGAATAATTCTTAGTCTCTTTAACAATGATTTCTCTTCCATATCCATATTTTCTCTTCCTATAATGTTCTATTTTTTTAGAAACCTAATTATGAGTTATCTCATGTGGCATTCAAATTTACATTTTACTCTTTTCAAAAGGATGTTTTATTACTTTATGTATGATATGTGTTTCTAACAATGACACTTAAAAAATTAAAAAAAAAATCCATTATTTCATAATAAAATGTTCTGTCTTTTGCTAAAAATTCCCTTTAAAAAACCATTATGTACTTTTGAGTCTCTATTATTGAATATTATTTTTAAAATTAAGTGTTTTCAAATGTTTTCAGTTAACCTTTTCAAAAATTTCTTTGTAAATTTATCGACGACTTATTATTTTACAATAATGTTTAAAAGGTTTTCAAAAAAATATTTTATGATTTCATTTCCATTTTCCTATTTATCTCAAAAGTTTTTATTAATTTGGAATTTATTTTTATAAATTTAAATATAAATTCCATTATACTATTTTCCTTTTTTGGGTTTCAACTTAAATTAAACAACACTATAGTTCATTATCCATTATTAGGTGGTACTGTTCAAGGTGTTATTTTTATGAAGGTATATTTTTTATCTATATTAACATCCTCTAATTATTACTTTTTTGCATTAGGGATATGTTATTCTGAAACCATCCACCTTATTTCTCTAGATGTCTTATGAAATATTCTTGGGGTATTTTCTTGAAAGCTCACCTCTTTTCTACCTATTAATTTTATGATGTTTTAAATATGAATGATTTCATGACCCCTTAGCTCACATGTGCATGGATGATTATTATAATCGTTGGTAGGGTCCTATATCACCCTCCAAATCATCTTTTATGGTTTCATATCACATGATATGTTGAATTTTTGTTTGACCATAGTGAACGTGATGTGAGTATATTATTTCATATGTTTTTCTGAACATGATGCTCGTAGATTTATTCACAAGTTTTATTATGTGAATGTGATTAAGGTATATTTGTTCACCATTTTTTTGTGAACATGATATTGGTATATTTAATCAAAGGTTTTTTTATGAAAATGTTTTTGATATCTTTTTTCATAAGTTTTTTTTGTGAATGTGTTGTAAGAATCCTTGTTCATAAGTTTTTATTTGAACATGATTTGGGTAGCTTTGTTTAATTGTATGTTGTGTGAACGTGATGCATGTTAATTTTTTCACAAGATTTTCATTGATTATTTTTTCTCTATAGTTACTTATTATTCTCTAACACATATTTAGGTTTCATGCCTATGATTATTCCCTATAGATCATGTTTATTATCCCTTGTTTCCACACACTTATTCCGTTGTATATATTTGTTCATTTGAGGGTTCATGACATTCTATCATGACTTATGAGTAAATATTATTATTCCATGTTATTTTTAATAAATTATTTCCCCCATATTTGGGCTTTCTCATATTATTATGATCTAAACCTTAAGGAAATGTTTTACCCTGATGAGAAATTAAGCTCCCCCCCCCCAATTTCTTATGTTTCTATTCTGCTGGTTGTGTATATGATTATAAACCATAATGAACATAGAAGGGGGTTAAATGTGGTTCACTTGTGGATAATTTTTCACAAGCACCATAAAATAAGTTTCTCATGTGTTTGTTCCTCAAAGACATTAAAACTCTAATTCATGGGTTTGTGTGATCATTATGAGATTTAATTTTTAACTTATCAAAATCAGGTAAAATAAAAATATGCCTAGCATGGGTAGCATCATCTTGTATCAAATATTATGTTTAAGGAATGTTTTTTTATCACCATATCAAGGATTACATGTCTAGGGATACTCAGTTGGTATTAGAGTAGGGTTTAGTTATTTTTAGGGATTTGGATGATAGAACATTAGTGGAAAAATTAGATATAAGTCTAATTATAGGATAAAATCCATATTTTTTAATGTGGATATTGTTTAGTTTCCTAGAAATGAAATAATTGAATAGATACAACCATGTCGATGTACACCTAGGGGTAATAACCATGAAAATGATGATTGGATATTAACTTGATATTCACCTAGTGCAAAAAAAGAGAGGCCTAACTACGCACCGAGTTTGAAAGTCAAAGGGGATATTATTTAGTGATTCACAATCTCTTTATGAACCATTATGAATGATTTAAATGGTATTTAATGATGTAATATACAACTAGTTATGGTGTAGAACCTAATTTGAATATGCATATATATAACCTACGTTAAACTGAAGGAGTTATATATTGATCCAATTATATCATAGTTTAATATAAAGTATCATATGGTTAAATAAATGTGTTATTTGATAAGATATCTTTGGATTGATTTTTTATATTTATATGACCATTTACTCTAATTTTATTTGATATTATCATAACTATTTTGGTTTTATAATTTAGTTAGAAACAGAATTATAAAATTTAAGTTGTAGAATTTATGTCTCTAGAAACTCTAATGACTTATAGATAGCTAAGGAGGCATATTTCGAATGAATGCTTGAGAATATCATTATATGCCCATTATGAGGGAAAATATGAGTTTATAGTATTTCCCATGATAGTGTAGTTGAAATATCATTAGAAATGATATCATGAATCATTTCTATCTTATGGACACATGTAAATATTTAATTAGTGAAATATAATTGATATTTTGAGGATGTAATTTATTTAAGGGGAAGAATATAGTGCCCCAAGATTTTACTATATATATTTTCTTCAAATAAATATAATGTGTTTGATAGTTTTATCCACATTAAACAAAAAACTAAAAAATATCCACAATATATTAGAATAATATTATTAAGAAAATTATAAGAATAATATTACTGATGGTAAATAAAAATATACTACTCAAATAAAATTTCTTACACTTAGAGGATACATAATTGAGATGATTTAATATTAAAAGGATTTATCTTTCACAAATAACAAACTTTTTTAAAGTATTATATATTTTATAATAATAAATTATATTAAATAATTTTAAAATATTAATATATATAAACTACTATATTGACAATATTTAAATTAAAAAATTATATGAAATAATATTAAGAATAATTAGAAACTTCATTTTTCAATAGAAACCATTTTTATTTGTATTTTGAATCATTATTTAAAAACCAAATTTATCATTTTTATATTTTTAATTTTATAAAATGAAATTATTTTTTTAATTCATAATATTATAATTAGTTTAGGATGGATTTTTTATATTTTTCTGAATAGGTTTAATTTTTGGTCAATAGTGAAAAATACCAATTTTGCAAATACTGTCACTTTTACGACGTTATACTAATAAAAGAATAATTGGAAATTTAAAAAAAATACATTAAATATATATAATTATAAATTAAAATAAATAATATAAAAATCAAATTTTTAATTTATAAAATCCATGCTTAGCATTTTGGAAACTTATGTAATATTTTACTCTAATAAAATAATATTTTGTTTGTTTCTTTTAACTAAGTATCCACATAGTTGAATTTGATTTTAGATTATTTTGGAAGGAACATAAATATTATTTTTTAGTAATAAAATAATTATTTTCATATAAAAAATGATAATTTTAACTTAATCGCAATTTATATGGATAAAAATTACACTTTTTCAAAAATGGTTTTTACACGTTATGTGCTCTTATATTAAAATTAATTTTTATCAACCATAGAAATTTTATTTGAAAAATTTTATTTCATATTTTGAATCATTAGGTAAAAACTATTTAACAAATATCATTTTCTTTTTTAATCATTAAAATTAAATTACTTATGTAAAAAGTAATTACCATGATGAAAACAAAAAATGGTAAAAATGATTAATCTACGAGTAAAACTCTTGAATGAGGTTAAATAAACATGTAAAATTTTATTTTTTGAGAATTTATTTATCTTAAACCTTAAAAATATCAATTAATTTCTATTATTGGACCCCTTCTTCATTTTTATATTGAATTTTACTTTTATATTTTTACAAATATTCCCCCCATCTCTCTTATAAAAGGAGGCACCATCACTCCACTTATCCTCACACATAGTTTCTTATTTTTGACCAAACTAAACCAAAATAACATCCTAAAACTAATAGAAACATCCTAGAATTTTTTTATTCTGAGAATACCACCTCTTAAAGCCTTAATCCAATTTACAAAGGATAACTTCCAAGGAGTAAGGTAAAATTTTCAATTACACATTTTTCATTTTTTTTCTTTCTTTCTTTTTATACCTCCTCCAAATAAAATATAAACATGTTTACATAATTAAATAAATAAAATAATTATACTAAAATGTTATTTTTTTTTGTATAACAATTTTATACCTTCCTCCCAACCATTCAAAAAATGGAAACATTGTTTGTGTTACAAGAGGATTATCGCATCCATAAGCGATGTGATCCATTTTTCATAACTTCCTTACATGGTTTGTTAAAATTGGAGATTCAATGAATAAATATAATATTTAAAAAATTATTAAGATTATGAAAATATGAACCTATTCTTACCTTCTTTTTGTTCTATGGAAAATAGAAATATCATCCATTTGTACATATAGACTACCACCACCACGAAATGATATATATCATTTTCAATCTCTCTAGAATTTTATAATTTAACTAACTATACTAAAATTTTATTCAAAACATTAAAAATGTCTTAATAATATCCTTTTGTTTCTTTAATAATGATATTATTACACAATAATCACTTTTTAAACCACATCCACCCATAAATTACAACATGTTCATGTTCTGGTCTATTTAACCACCTACAAAAACAATGTTATAAATTTCTATCATGGATGATTATTGGAAATTAACTACTAGTTTTATTAGAAATAAATTAAAAAAATAATATTTGGTTTAATATTATGTAATTGTTATATTAATATTTTACTTATTATTAATATACCTCCCTTTTTTCATTAAAAATTATTCACAATAAGAACACCCCTGATGTCATCTCCAGGAACCCTTACAAATATTATCTTGGAATTTAATTAGAACATTATAATTCATTATAAAAAATATATTTTAGTACATAAAATAATATATAAATTGTGAAGATCATATCAAATAAAAGGTATCAACATTAATATTACAAATTATGTGTAAACCACTTAAAATTTAAAAACATCTGATGATGAAAATGAACTATAACTATATAGTAAATTTTTATAAGTAAATATAATTTAATATTAAACAATTTAATAGATATTAATAAGATTTTTAAATAATTTATTAAGAGAGTTATGTTTGTTATACAATAATTAATATAATTTTTTTAAAAAAAGGAACACGAGTGAAGAGATTCTCATCTCAAATTTTATTCTTTAAGACTTATTCCATATTCACAATTGGTTTAATTTTTTGTGGTGTATATACTAACCATGTATTAATTTTTATCGTGTTATTAATTAAATTATAATGATTTAAAAATACATCTTATGTTATACCTTTGATCTTTTTCTGATATAAAAGATAACAAAGTTATAGAAGATTTTGTTAACTCAAACCCCCTTTCATTGAGTTATAATGTTTCATTTTGAATATATTTATTCTATGGTTTTTTTGTCCAACCTAATATTATATATTGAAAATTAAATATCTATGGGAAGAATTATGATTCTCCACACCCACACTCCTATAATTTGATGTGAATAAACACATTCTTTGCGTACAAACATTGGAATAAACTGAAGCAACACAATTTTATCCATAAATAATTAAAATGACACCAAAAAATATTGAGTCATATACATTTGAATTAATTTTTATATTTAGAGTTTTATATAGATAAAAAACTTTTAACTATCAAATCCCATGAATATCACATCAAATAGATATTTTTTCCACTATATAAGAACTATTTAATCCATAGTAAGTTTTCAACATCTCCCACAAAATGTTTCACATAAGATATTCTATAGGACATATAATGTGTAATATATCTCTTCATAATATTGGGAAATTGAAAGGTAATTAGGGGTAAGATCAAATAATCAATAAGGGTACACATAATTGAAAAAAAATCAAAGAATATAAGTCATCATAAGATGCGCATAAATAATATATAAGTAATACACAATAAAAATAATATCATAATAAAAAGAAACTATGAGAATAACATGTCCATGATTGATATATCAATAAATAAACTCATAGATAAAAATAAATGGTTCCTTGTGATGAAATTTACAATGTCAAAAAATTAATTACATTCCCTAATCCAAGACATCATGATCTTACTATTAAGGCCATGTGTTTAGGAAATATTATGTTTTGGGCAGACATACACCAAAATACCCAAGTTAGTTTGTCTCATGAGACCTATTGATGAATCAAAGGGATATTGTGGGCCCTAGACATCAATAATTAAGTCCAAATAATTCGGCATATGAATAATTGGATAAGTAATAAAATATTTAACAAATATTTGGTAATAATAACTAAACATATTCATTAGAATAACAAGTATATATATTTTTTATATTCCCCGAATCAATAAATAGAATAATTTTCTAAGTTAGTATCCCTCAAACTAACATCCTATAAAGAAAAGGGTATATATTTAACTTAATAAAATCCCAAATCAATCGACATATGGAATCTAGGTGAAAATACTTCAATCGAAGGAAGTTAATATACAGTGTTCACAATGGAATGGCATTAGAAGAAAAAATTTCACGGCCCGGACTAATGGGGCCCAAACCGTGACTTCCCCAACCCTCCCTCTAATAGAGAAAGGTCTTGAGACCAGCATCGAATAGTAATATTACACACATTGGAGGCCTTATTCTTATGTACCTATATACATGGACACATCTCTAAGCCCATATAATGCTGAATTGTAAAACACATGATAACAATAGATGCATACATCTAGAATCCCACCATCAGAGTACAAAAAAAATCACTGGAATGTTAGGTCCAAATACAATCCCACCAAAAGAATCTAAAAATAATCCCAACATGTGAAGTGTTTGAGGACCACTATCCATTTAACCACCATAACATGCCTCAATAAGTTTTCTTCACTAAGATCATCCAAGTCTTTATCTTTTTAGGAATCCTTTATAATTTTGGTTGTTTGTATAAGACACAAAATGTGCAAGAAAAACCCATGCAAGGGTGAGTATAATAATACCTAGTAGGGAAACCTGAAATATCTAAGAATATGTTGTAATGAATAATAGTCATCTCTTAATAGGTATATTTCAATGATATATATAACAAGAACATCCAAATATAATCAATATAGACACACCATCTCAATGTATGATTACAACAGTAATACCATCATAGGATTCTTGCTCGAAGGTTCCAAAGAACACCCATCTGGGAGAATAAAATCCACTATTCTGATAGTACCAATGGCATCGATCTGAGATGTCTTGCTCCTCAGGTCTCACCGTAATAAGTACACACTGGAAGTCAGGAGATATTGTACATAGATGAGGATCACACTATAGGCCATGGGGTATACCAAAAATCTAATTTGGATTAAACTGTTAAGTAGGGGATCTATTATCATATAGTTTTGTTCATAAAGATAGAAATAATCCCATCTATAGTAATGATGATGATAGAGAATCTCACTTAGGGCCTGAGAGAAGGATTCCAACAACTCTATATAAGGCTAAAGTTCCTTAGATGGGATCAACATCCTCTACATAGGACGTGACTCCATGATAAACCCTCAGAAAATAGATCATGGGAACATACCCTAATGAAACCAAGCCAAGGTTAAGATGAAAATGGATACACTCCAACTTTTAATAAGTACACTACATGTCACTTTGACGCTGGGTTCTACCCATGTATTACGATGTGTTCCCATGTCTATTTTCAAGTATATGGCATGTGGTCCTTCAAATAAGGAATGTGGAGACACACAACCCCCTAATAATGTTCCAACTATTTATGTTGATCCACCTTCTATGGTGTACATGGCATGTGACCTAGCCTATACGACGTGCAACACCACCCAACTACCTGGTCATGTACACCATGTACATGCTAAGCTGGTTAGTTAGGGGTTATATGGAATGTTTTATGGACAACATGTAATGTGATCCTTATATATATAAGAAAACCCTAGCCTTCAATCAGGGGGTACCACATAACATGTAATGATATAATACGCATATTGTAAAATGGAATTCCCTATAAACTATAGTTTCTCCTCAATGTATGCCCACACCGCCACTGCCTTCAGTTCTTCCACTGATCATGCAAAAAATAATATATTTTATTAGGCCGATTCTTGGGGTTTTTATTATCTAGAATACATCCATATGATTTACATAAGAATCAGTTTTTGTCATGACTCATCATCATTGAATTCACAATTGGGAAGAATGGGAATCATCGGACCATTCATGATCCACTTTCATCGGTATGTACCTCCATCAGAAGCCATAAATGGTCCCATGCTTATGGAATAAATTTGTTGAGCTAAATAATGGGCATGCAATGATTGCTTTTTTGGTATTCTTATAACTACATTCCGAATTAATATTCATGCGATTAATGAAGAACGAGGGGAGAAAATGGATATAACACAAACATGTGGAACAAACCTTGTCCAATGTTCATGTTGGCCTTAATTTATTTTCATTAGAATGATGAATAAGAATATATTATACAATCAACAATAGAAATCCCTAAATCCTAGATAATCTTTCTCATACCTTTAATATGCACTATCCATGAATCAATTTTTTATTTGAGTAATTTATTCTCTTCATAGGATATATGAAATGTGGATAAATCCAAATAAAACAACTTGATACATCAATATGTATTGATCACTGTTGAAGAATGAATCTATGTCATTATCATTGGTGAGATCCTTGAATCCCATTGCACACCAATTGATGATCCATGATCCAGTACGACATTGTCTATCTACATATCTTTCAATCTTCTCTCTCAATTTGCAGGGTTATACAGTTAAACGTACAAATTGTTCATAGTAAAATATGTAATGGATATTCTTATGTTTTAACTATTATTAAAATAATTATATAAATATAATTGAATTCAATTAATTATTCTACCATGAAGGTTCTCAATACCAACACAGGACACCAACATAGATTATGTTTCACCTAGTAACAAACTCATTCTTTGAACTCAACATGAGCCTCATATTTCTAATCTGAGCCTCCATTAAAGTGTTATTCCAATTTTTCAACAAAACTGGGAATGCATGATATTTAATCTATTTAATATATGTTAAAAATTAACTCTTTTCAAAATGGGCCTCAAAATATCACACTATATCAGTGCTTAGATCCTAAAATAATATATATAATATTCTATAGTAATACATGGAAAAATCAGAGTTTTTACATTCTCCCCACCTTGGGATTTATGTCTCAGAATGCCAAACCAATGACTTAAAAAATAGATGTGGGTTTTGAGTATGCATCTGGGTCTCCCACTCCCAAGTACTCTCTGAAATATTCCCATACTTCTACGAAGAATGCACTAAAGGAATCAATTCCCCATGGGGATCCAATCATAACGATCCTCAATATCTATCGGGAACTCAGTAAAGATATCTCCATCCTCAATGCCCAAATTTCCTCAATCGTTAACATGTGATAATCATGCATGTACATTCTCTATTGTGACATGTGGATGATGTTGTGTAGCTAGTCTAACTGCATCAATAGTGATGAGAGGTATTCCACCTCATCAGCACTATATAGTATCTTGAAAGGGCCAATGAATCTCAGAAATATCTTGTCGCCCTTACAAAATCTCGTTAACCCACGTTGAGGTGAGACCTGTAAGAAAACATGTTCTCCCACCTTAAATTACAAAGGAATTAACTTCCAATCCTAATAAGACTTTTTATGACATTGTGTAGTTATAATCCTCTCTTGGATGATATAAAAATTCTTTATTGTGGATCTCACCAACTTCGAGGCCATAAGTGACGACTCTCCTAGGTCATTCCATCATAGTGATGACCAGTAGGGTCACCCATATAAGGCCTAGAATTTTTTCATATCAATGGTGGAATGGTAGTTTTTATTGTGCACAAAATCCACCAATGGTAGGTGATTCTAATAACTATGTTCAAACTCTAACATGTGAGCCTACAACATATCCTCCAATATATGAATGGTCCGCTCAGTCTGGCAGTCAGTCCGAGGGTGAAAATCCATACTCAAACCCAACTAAGTATTAAAGGATTCTCGTAATACCTTCCATAAATGTGATTTGAAATTATTATCGAGGCCATAAACAAAAATTGAGGGAAATACATGGAGTTGTACTATCTCATGCATGTAGAAGCATCACAATATCTCTACTAAACTCTGTTCTTGAATAGATAGGAAGTGGGATGACATAGTGAGCTTGTCTATGATCAACTAGATATCATCATGACCCCTAAATATACATCGTAACCCTATAATTAATTCCATGGATATCTCATCCCACTTACACTATAGTACCTCAAGGGGTTGAGTTAAAACCACTATAACCTGGTTCTCAGCCTTTACCTACTAAAAAGTGAAGCATCAAGAGCTCCCTTCTTCATCCATGGCCACCAAAATGGATGTCATAAGTCCCAGTACATCTTCTCCATACTTGGATATACCTCTAATGGAGATGTTTGAAACCCCCTCAAAATATCATCCCATAATGTGATGGGTACCATTGTATTTCCTTTTAAAATGATGATATTCTCACAAATACATAAAATTAATCTAGAGAATGTCCAGTGGATATCTATGTATATAGGGTCTCACAGTCAGCATCCCCAATACATGCCTCCCCAACTCACTATAAAAGAGGAGGGGTAAAAACCATCCACTGAAGGTAAGATTCTCCATCCCCATCCAAAAAGGAAAACTATAGTGATACCAACTTCTCCAACACCTTGTTTAGTACCTACGAACAATATCTCAATTTGAGATATTCTACTACCATGTCACCCTTCCTAGGAGTATAAAAAATCACATTGTCATAATCCTAAAAGAACTCTGTCCCTCATCTCTATCTGAAGTTAGGATCCTTCTAAGAGAAAATATACTTGATAATATTATATTCAGAATAGATGATAAATTTCTCACCCATAAGGTAGTGTGATCACATATTCAGTGTCAATACTACTGATGCTAGCTCAAGATCATGGTTCACATAGTTCTGCTCATGTGTTATCAATTAATTTAAACCCTAACCAATCAATGCCTACCTCTACATCAGAACAAAACCAACCTAAGTACCTTATGCATCATAAAATACTACATACTTGCAACCCTCCACTGGAAATATCAAGATGGGGGAATTCATCAATATCTGCCTCAAATCCTGAAAAACCTTTTGGAAAATATCCTTCTATATGAAAGTTTATCTCTTTTGGGTTAAAACTATAAAGAAGGATAATATCCTGGAGAGATAAAGTAAAAATCTTTGATAGTATCCTTCCAAACCAAAGAATCTTTGTACCTTTGTCACTATCTTTGGTGGATCCCAAGCTAACATTTCCTTGACCTTCACTGAGTCCACTACTACACCATCTACTGAGATAACATGCACCAATAAGTATACCTCCAATATATAGAACAGAAACATTGAGAGGTTCTTGTAAAGCTGGTGCTCTTAGATTATATCAATAACCATCCACAAATTTATCGCGTGCTCCTTCTTAGACACCGAGTACACTATGATATCACTGATGAAAACTACCAAAAATTGGTCTAAGAAAGGATAAAATATATGGCTCATGAGTCCCATAAACACTAATGGGGAGTTTATCATTCCAAAGGGAACCAAAAATTACTCATAGTTACCATAATGACATCATAAATCGATGCTCAGTATATCCTCGTCTCGTACTCACAACCGGTGGTAGCCTGATATGAGGTAGATATTCTAGAACCATCGTGCCCATCTTAAATAATTTAGAATTAATCAATAATCATTAGTGGATAATTTTAATTTACATTCACATGGTTTAAGTGATAGTAATCCACACACTACCTCAAGATCCCATCCACCTTATTGGTGAAAAATACTAGGGTTGCCCATGGTGACACATTGGGTCTGATAAAGCCCTTCCTTTACAAGTCCTCCAATAGAACACTAATCTCACAAAACACTATGGGAGTCCCCCAATATGTTGGTGCATATATTGGGGTTGTCTTGAAGTGTCAGTAAATGAATAATTATATCTCCCGATGGGGAGTTAATCCTGAAATTTCATTAGGAATGACATCCTCATACTCTGCAACCACTAAAGAAAATTGGAAACTCATAGCATCCACTAAACTAAGGTTCATGAAATATAAATATTGGGTGATCATATAAAGCCTCCTAAAATGAGTAAATCCATCTCTACATAGGTTTCCTATTCACCCGTAAAGGAATACCTTATCCTATGATTTCATATCTTTCACCTGAAATAGTCTATCTGGTCGTGAACTTTATAAAACAAGTCCATACATAATATGATTTCATAATGCCTCATCGCAGCAATAAAGAGATCCCAAAATAAAATCTCACATCCTTGAGTTAGGATACACTATCTACAGTAGTGTGTGATCACTGAGACACCTCCAGTATGATTCTCCAAGCATAAGGGTTGAGCTAAACACTCAAACAAAATATTTAATTCTTGAACCAGATAAATGGTATGAAAATAATGACTCTCACCTATGTATATCAATACATTAAATAAATAAAATATGATAGGTATTATACCCTAAATCATCCCCAGAGCCTCTGGATCACAATACTCAACCTCTTTGAGTTTCCCTTTCCCCTATCCACCAGCTCCCTAAGTCAATCGAGGACCACTTGGGGGAGGTGTTGAAATCAAGTCATAACATATGCCACATCCAACTACTCTCCCAACTCCTCTGCCACATATGATTCCTTAAGGACCAGCCTTCTCTTTCTATTCCCTCTACCTAGGTGGCCCATCCATTTTCTCTATATCATCCACATAACAGTTTGGATAATCTCATGCAAGATGTATCCTACCATCATGAGAGTATCATCAGCTCTCCCTATCTAGTTGAGATCCATCATGTGATCCCTAAACCATAGAACCCATATCATGGGACTTTATGTGGAAACATCACACATTTCTAGGTCCATGTTTCTACCATTGGATCCATACCACTGAAGTCTTAGCTTTCGTGTGCCCACAGCCAACACCAAATATCTATGTATTCTAATCCAAGAAACTATTGACAACCAAATCATTATCTAGTTACCCAGAATAGGTAATAATTCATAAAGGTATCATGCAGGCTCGAATGTCTATTTTCAAAGTAACTGATCATACACCTTATTTATCATGTACCAAGAGAGGTTAGTTAACCTCAACGAATACATAGACATAGTAACACTACCTTATTGAAGTTGTAGAATCTCTTAGATGCACACAACCCTCACTCTAGATTCAGAAAAAAGCCTCTCAAAAAAAGATCAAAATCTGAACATTCAACAGTCACCAAATTTTAAGACTGTGTCACTAATCCTCACTATTATCTTGTATATCCATAGAGAAGGATTTCTTATAGGGCCCCCATCTGGTCTGTAGGTTTCCTAGAAATATTGAAGACTTACATCCCTACCTCAAACAAGTCCTCTAATGCCTGTGGGATATAATCACCTCAGAACCTAAGGGGTCTCTATCATTGAAACTCATGAAACTTGATCAGACTGTGCACTACATCTTCAAGTACTTTTTGTACCATATGTTGCTTGACAGGTGGAAGAAATACCGGTGCACCTCCTGGAGGTAACACCTTTGAGGAAGGTCCATATATTGATGCCTCATCACTAATGGGATCATCCTCAAGATCCTACTACATAATACTAGATATAAACATCCATGGAGGCATCCTAAAATAGACAAGATATACCACACTAAATGAGTATATCTTGAGATATGACTCCATATGGACATGGAAATCACAACCCATCCCTATATGATTCATGTACCAATGTTTTCCTTACAACTAGGGTCTATATGTACTGAATCAAAAATCTTGTTGTCTAGGTCCTGGTGTATGGTTACATCATCCACTCCACTAACACTGGAGTCCCTAACATAAGGTCCGAACTCAAAAAACATAACACTATTTCTATAAAACCCAAATAAATATCACAAACTTTGATCCTAAGGTAGAATATACTTCTCTGAAACCACACTGTCATGACCCATCCCAATGAGGCCCAAATAAGGACTACCCCAAGCCCTCCTCCAATAGGCCAGGGGCGGGCGACTAGCACCAAGTAGGCATATCACACACATGTGAGGCCTTATCCTAATGTACCTATACATACGCACACATCTCCAATCTCGTACAATGATGAAATATAAAACAACCAATAACCATACAAGCATACATTTAAAATCCCATAATTAGAGTATGATAAAAAAAGGTACTTCAAAGAAAGGTCCAAATACCATCCCACCAAAAGAAACTGAAAATAAGTCTAACATGTGAATTGGGTGAGGACTACTATCATTGTAACCACTAGAACACACCTCGATTAGTTAGGATCACTAAACATGCCCTAGTCCCTCTAGGACTCTATCAAAAGGTCAGTCATCTATAGAAGACTTGACATGTAATGATCTGAGCCCGAGCCACCGGACATGGCCATTACAAATGATGTTTAATTTTTTTTTATGAAAGAAATGTGAATAAATACACATCATCAAATTAAACATGGGACCTTTTACTGGCCCAGGTTCTAGGGAATTAGAATCCAATATTACATTTAGGGTGAAAAAAGTACAAAGTGTAGTAAACATTATGTATGGTATCATCAGAGCAATGAATCCACATTAGAAATTCATTATAGAACATAAACTAAACAAGTAAAAATATTTTAAATATATAGGGTAAGGAAAATAATGCCCAGTAAGGTGTTTTAAAATAAAACCATTAAGTAATAATTTTTCTTTAAATCATTACTTCACAAAACATGTATTAAAATATTATAAATTAATTTTTCACATAACATGTCATTGACATTTTCTTTAGAGATTCTAAAACAGTTTTTAGGATAACTCGTACTTTATAATTTATGAACTTATTTATGAGTTATAAATAGAATTCATTATAAAATATGCACGTACTTGAATATAAATTCATGTAGTGCCTCCTATGTTGGATATTGACCAAACTAAATCATTCCATGACATGCCAAAGGTGTGAATAATAATTTAAACAAGAAGTATCATTTGTTCATAATTTCACATAATAAATCATTTATCCTTTTGGTTTGGAAAGTAATATTTTAATGAATTGTTATACATGTATACAAAACATCAAGCCATGCTCACATGAAAATATAAAATTGAACAACACTAGTTCATAAGAGGTTGATCATTTTCCATGGATATTTTATTAATTAAATAATCACATAGACTTCAATTTACTAGGATAATTATGAGGGAATTCATAATACAGGACAATCATAAAAATTAGTTCAAGTCCTCATGTAAAGAACATACAAAATCATTCTGTCAAGACCTTGTGCCAAGACCTAGTTTTTCTCATGACACCTACTAGTGCATCGAGAGGCTATAATAGGCCTCACCCATCACATAATTATCCTAATACATTCCTCATATGTCTAGTATGTCTTATATTAAAATTGTCCCACACCACATTCAATAATTAAATATCTCTTATCCAAATTGTCTCATACCACTTTGCATAATTAAATTTCTCTTATTCAAATTGTCTCGTACCAATTTGAATAACTAAATATCTCTTATTCAATGTTTTTCATACCACTTTGAATAATTAAATTCTTAATCCATAATTTATCATAAGAGATAAATTTCATTCTTTCAATAATGGTCTATATCCATAAATATAGTGATTCATGCAATAAAAGCAAACTTTAATCAAAAAGTTTCTTGGTTTTTCAGTTATACTTTAGACTATGGCTATATCAAATTTATTAATGACATGCATGGACAAACATACATGCTTTTTGACATGTGATTATAAGAGGAGCACATAAAATAATATATTTTTTAGGTTTGTCCCATAAAATAAATAATCTTAAATTCAAAACTCTTGTTTCATGAAAGTAAACATTTTATATACAAAAAAACAAGTTTTTGAATTTAAGATACATATCAATCATTTTTAAACCACACACTGATAAATGGAAGTGACAATAAAATTAAATCATAAACTCTAATGATTAATGGTATTCATTGTGGTAGATTCATCATGAATTAATATATATTATTTATATGTGTAAACCGTTAATTTCGTGTGAGATATTGATCCATAAGAAAATAATTAAACACACTTCAGTATATGTGTTTATTCATGTATATATATGTATTAAGAAAAAGATAATTCCAACATTTTTTCCTAAAATTATAAAATGGGGTGTACGTATGTAATGATAATAAGGTAATGGTTCCTTTTAAAATTTTGGGCGCATAATAACAAAATAAGGTTTTGTTATTGTTTTCCACCATAAATTAGTATTCATAATCACACATTCAATTAGGACATGTAGTAGAAAACATTAAATTCATGAATTCACTTATAATTTTAAAAAAAGTATAAATATGAGTATAAATATATTTATACATATATATTTATGCCTAAAGATAAATTTTATTTTTCATCTAATCAATTGTATAACTTTCAAAACATGAAATCATAGAAAATCTAATATCATTAAAAACATCATTAAATGAAAACGATATTGACATATATTCATGAAATTTCACATACTTATATATATATTGGTTTTGAATAAATAAATATACAATCAAAAGAATCATTATGTAAGATATGTGGGTAGGGGAAACACCCTTTTAAAAATAATTGTTCATCCTTTAAAAAGAAACTTTAAATAGGTTGAGTGTGCTATTTATAAAAAACCGTATATACAAATATAAATATATAAGTTTAGAAAACTCTAAAAACGTCACATATAAAAACTTTTCAAGTATTATACGCATCATAAAAATCAATTAAATATTGGTAATCAGCATTTAGAAAACCTAAAATAGTTTTGGATTGAAAGTTATATAAAACTGTATATACACCAAGTGTATATATGGGATTTTCATAACTAAAAAAATGTTTACTAAATCCTTAAAAGCATTATATACCTCAAAAACATCATTTAATCACTAATATCAATCATATGAAAACCTAAATTTGATTCATATTAAAATCTTTATATATATAGTCGTATATACACAAAAATGTATATAAGGGTTTTGTATAATTAAAAAAAGCAATATAAACCCTTACCTAACTTCAAGAAGGATATCAAATCGAGTAGAGGTTGATGGTGAGTTGGGAAGAAACAAAACCCATAGGGTTAAGTGTGAAACGGGGGTTTATATAAGCAGTTTATATATATATTTTTATACACTACAATTAAAAAATAAATTATAAATAAAGAAACATGAATATGATTTTTGCAGATGAGATCAAACACCCTAATCAAAGTAAACACTAATTTGATCCGTCTTTTTATTATATATATAGTTTAGGGAAGATTACATAGGAATATAATGGGGTTGAAAATAAAATATTTCATTCAACGGTAAACTCATGGAAAAATGAATCAGTTGGGTCTGAGGAGAGTGATGGGAGGTTCACAAGATAAGGAAGAATAGTGGAAGAAGAGGAATATGTGGATTCTGGGTCACTAGTTTGAGTGTTTCAACAATGAATAAGAGAAAAAGAAATGGAGGTTTGTGATCATCTCAGTCTGATCAGATGGTTGTGATGACTTGGAATGTTTTAAAAGGGACGAATGGTCAAGATTAGATTGGTGAGATCGAACAACCATGAGAGATCCCATGTTTATTAAAAGGCTCCAACGGTCCAGATATGATGTGGACAGATCGGACGGATGAAGAAAACCAAGGAAGAATTGACGTGGTGGTGTAGTTCAAAGGCTAAACTGATGAGGATAGTAGAGATCTTGTGTAGTGAGATCGAAAGTCCTGGATTGGGTTCTGCTAAAAAATCTGGATCTCACATCGAAACTGATAGGGTTTCGGGACCGCCTTATAAGGTTTGATGCCACTGCCTTCCATTTGATGACATAAACACACACAGAGCGGTCCTTATACACAGTACCCCTATCCGCAGGCCTTGGACCAACCTCATCCATGCTAGTGTGAGACCTGGAACACACTCTACTCGCACATGACCACTCCCTATACATGGTCCCATGCACACACATATTCCACACCTTGCACGGCTCATGTGCGACTCAGCATGCACCATGCATGTACTCGGCCTGACTTGACCTCAGTTCAGCAACCTTTGTGAGATGCCCACTGACCTTGAGTACTTGGCCTTCAAGACTGTCCTCAATCAGATGGGGTACTCACTATATTTGAATCAAAAAATTATTAAAGACAAATAATTAAGAAAAACAAAACATGTATTTTAATTTGCTTATATATAAAAACATTATTTCTCATAATTAAACACAATTCTAAATGTCATTATTTTCATAAGTTTTTATTCATTTTGAGTTTTAAAACATTATAATTTCAAAATAGAAATATAAAATAAAACTTCAATTAAAACCATTTCATCATTTAACCAAATATATAAATTTAAAATATTTAATTCATTTTAAAACATTTGAAATACTTAATGACATTATAAAGGTTTTATAAAAATACCAACAGTCACATTTTTTGAACTATAATGGGTACTAGAAAAAATAAAGGTCATATTTATCTTCATTGATTATAAAGGCCTTATAAATAAATGTTTAAGGTATTTCAAAACTTCAAACCATTTTGGCTTATAAGAATGGTGCTCTAAATTCTCTTAATATTTAATAATTTTTCCATAGTAAATTCCATCATTTTTTTCAATATGACACACTCGATGGATGTTCACTACTTTATTTTTCTAGTTGATATGTTTGGTGGTCTTATGGTGATCCTGATAGGCCTTGTAATAAGTATTTTAGGATAGTTATGGTCTTTTAGCCTTATTGTAAAGTAACATTACAATGATTTAATGAATAAAAGTTTCTATTTATATTCCATATGTTTTTAATTCATTTTATTTGAATTTCATTACTTCCACCAAAAATAATAATTCATATTAAAACAAAAAATCCATTTATTCCAAAGATACATTATGGGTTCTGGGCATCATATTATTCCCCCCTCAAAAGAATTGCATCCTCCCAATTCTATCTTACCCTTGCAATATTATGGGTATTGACCTTATGACATCCACCTAGATGTCCCTAAATACCCATCTTAAGTATTATTAATTAAAAAAATAATGGGATAAAAATTAATTTATACCTTCACCAGTTCCACTGGAGTCGGCGATTTCCAAGTTCCTTCCCATTAAATGTATCCCCAGTACAGTTTCAAAATTCTTGATTTCTCTAGTCCTGATACAACATGACAAACTTTGGTCAAACTCATGTACACAACTATAGTATCTTGAAATAGTAGTATGATGGGTGTAAAGTTGGGAGACATCGGCATGGACTTGATGTTTGTAAAATGAACAAAAACGCTCGTCCTCTAGAATTTCAAAGTCTCTTACTCAACCTTATAGACTATCGGACAAGATTTTACATAGATATGTTGTGCGGAGGTCACCCTCTCATGTAGCTTCTTGGAAATCCCCCAGGAACAAGAAACTATCGGCTAAGGTGAACCATTTAAATAGGCCGTCAAAGTACTTCCCTCGAGATGCATAGAATGGGAGTTGAGAATACCCCATGAGGAAATAAACAAAGCATGATCCTCAATGATAGTGATGTTTACTAAGAGTGTTAGATATGTGGTAAAGATGTTTACAGGTCAAACGAGTCTTTCCAAAGGGATAAAAGTCATCTAAACATGATTTGAAAATTATGGTTTCTAGTATCTCAAAAGGAAGATACAAAAATATTTGTCGTTGTTTTCTTGTCTTCCATCTGATAATTTTAAGAAAAAGTTCAACTCAGTGATGAATAGTTAATTTTTTTGTTTTGTTCTAATTTTACAGAATTTTCTAGACCATTCCTCTGACACTAACTATATCGGCCAGAGACCGAGCAACCGAAATCATCCCTTTAAAATGAAAGGTAATATTTTTTATAAAATAAACATGAATAAATACACATCATCACGTGAAACAAAGGTCCTTTTACCCGCCCAGGTTCTGGAGAATTTGAATCCAATATTACATTCGTAGTAAAAAATTAGAAAGTGAAGTAAACATCAGGAAAGGTATCATCAGAGAAACATTTCCACATTTGAGATTTATTATGTCAATTCTACTAAACCTATAAAAATAATTTATATATATAGGTTGAGAACAAGAATGCCTAGTAAGGGGTTTTAAAACAAAACAATTAAGAAATAATTTTTCTCTAATACATTACTTTAAAACACATGCATTACAATCTTGAAATTTAATATTTCACATAACATGTCATCACCATTTTCTTGAGAGATTCGGAAATAGTTTTTAGGATAACTCATGATTCAATATTTATAAACTTTTTTGGTAGTAATAAATACAATGCATTATAAAATATGCACAAAATTGAATAGAGATGCATATAGTGCCTCCAAAGTTGGATATTGACCAAACATAATCATTCCATGACATTCCAAAGGTGTGGATAAGAATTTACACATGAAATACCATTTATTCTAAATTTCAAATAAAATAATATCATTTATCATTGTTGTTTGGAAACATAAATTTTAATGAATTTCTATACATGTATATAAAACTTCAATCCATGCTCACATGAAAATATAAAACTGGATAAAACTAGTTCATAAGAGGTTGATTATTGGTCATAGATATTTTATTAGTTAAATAATCACATAGACTTCCACTTACTAGGACCATTATAAGGGAATTCATAATTCACGTAATGCCCTGAACCATGTTACCCAGAGTCGGTGCATTATTACATAACATTGGAATGATATAAGGAAATCATGTACTAAAAGAACAATCAGTTTAGTAGCCTTGTAAATAATAGATACATTCATGAGTTTTACATTACATTATAAAATGAAAAAATACAAAAAAAATTGTTTCCATAGACCACACTCATATCCCCTCAGACTATCCCTGCAGGTCAGTTATAAAATACTTCTTCACATCCTATAAAAAATAAAACATAGAAAGGGGTGAGCTCAGATGCTCAGTAAGGATAACAATATAGAATAAACATTCATAAATAAGCATATAAATTTATGGTAATGTATAAGACTAAAACAAAAGCCTTTAAAACATGACCTTAATCATAATATGAAAAAGATAAAATCAAATAATGTCATTTACTTATTCACATGGATATTATACTAGTTGAATAATCACATGCAATATCAATAGCCACTTTCATAATGATAAAATGCATAACGCCAGACTTCATAAACACATAGTCAAGGCATTATGCCAAGACTACAAATAATATTTTTTCAAGGCCTTGTGCCAGGACATAGTTTGTCTCATGATACCTACCAATGCCTCGGGGAGCTATAGCGGGCTCCACCCATCACTTACTAAGTCCAATGCATTCCTCTTATGAAAAGGTTTAAACAAAACATAAAAATTAATATTAAAACTAGCATATAAAATGTATATATTTTATCCATAAACCATGAATGGTGTAAAAATAACACATCCACAATAAAACATATCACAAAACCTTCAATACATTATGGAAGGTTTGTATCATAATAAATCAACTTAAAATAAGCTTAAAATCTATCAAAGGATGTTGACATAGATAAAATCAAAACCTTTTTTGATAAATATCTCTTTATATTTTGAAATCATTTAAAATTCATATAATTATAAAAGAAAACATTTATTTTAGAAATATTCTTATAATCCTGTAAGTGATGCTTTTATGATGTTATAACGGTGGAAAATATCCACAGCCGCCGTATAAGTTAAAAAACATTCTTACCTTAATTTTGTCGAAAATGTCATAAAGTACCTTGTTTGGAAAACGAAGGAAAGATTCCATTATAAACATCTTATAAAAATTTAAAAAAGGTTATAAATGAATTTATCCCATATTATATTAAATATTAAAAAATTTTTGAAATACATTTTTAAGAAAACACAGATTTGGATGATAAAGAGGTCTCAGTAGATACTTACTTAAAAACATCCTCAGATAATAAAGAGATTGTGAAAATAACCCTTACCTTGTTATTTTCCTTGGTCGAGGGTAGGTTAACATAATTTATAAAGGTTAAATCATTGTTATTAAATTATACATGAACTATAAACATTAATATGATATCATATATGATCATCTAATATTGCTTTTTTAATGATATTTCAATTGTATCATCGTGTCGAATGTTAACTAATTCATTTTCCTTTACATGCTTTGTTACGAAAGTATTATTTATTGTGTATAGTACATATCTTATTCATATTCAGAATGATATTAAGTCTTTAAACATTATTTTTAATCATCAAATTAAAATTATTCTTGAATGGATGTGATGGGGAATGAATTTCATCGCGTTCGTGGAGACGATAATCAGTATGTACACACGAGCGACAATATCATTATTTTGATATTAAAATCGTATATAATTGGATGTTATATCATATTTAAAGAATAATTATCATGTTATATTTATTATTTACATCATTTATACTCATTATTATACCCATCCAAATGATTAAGTGTTGGGATAACAAACCACACCATGACGTGGAGACGGTAAGTCGTACGTATGCACTTGTGGTGATATGTCATTCCTAGGATGGATAGAATAATGAAGATGGATGTACCATATTTATAATAACATCACAATATATATAAGATACTAGAGTTATTATCTTAAAATAGAAAACAACAAAAAAAATAGTAAGTAGAAGAAAAATGGAACTTGAAAGAGGTGATTACATATTTTCCTATTATTCTAGTTCTTCCTTCTGATTTGATCAAAAGGGCTCCATAGGTTGGCTTTCTGACTAAAGGAATGCCTCTAGGTTGAAGGGAGGCCATTTAGAGGATATTTGGGTAGGGTTTGGTCGATCCAAAGGCTTTGAATATGTGAATTTGAGAGAAGGGGAAGTTCCCTTTTATAAGAGGGGTGAGGGGCACCTTAAGAAAACATTGAAATATTATTTTATAATAAAATCATTTTCGGTTTCAAATGGTTAAAAAATTATTTATTTCGAGGATAATGTTGGGATGGTTCTAAAACCACTCAACCAATAGGTTTTAGATATGTTTGGGTCACTATATTAACCTTATCTTCTAGATTTAACTCTTAGTTAATTAGTTTGACATTTACCATGTCTCTTTGTATTTTCATATTATATGGTTAACAAACTAACTATAAAATTCCAAGAGAATCTCAAGTGGCTCATTAATGACATATATAATATTATTTAAGACCTTTTTTCAAACCTTATATTAATAAGAATAGAATATCAATTAATATTACAATATTTGTTTTAAAAACTCCTTTATGTCAATTTGGACACTATTTTATATTTTGTTTTTGTTAAATTTCTAACATCATTATTACTTAGAAAAAATCCTTTAATCAATGATAACATGCCACATTAACCTAAAAAATTCGTGGATGGCATCAAAACATTCAAATTAAATTATTTTAACATCTATAATACCATTTATTTGATTCTTTCATTAATAATGAAAATACGGTATCATCATTGTGTCATAAATAAATATAATTATTAAGTGTTTAAAAATTATAATTAAAATACCATTATGTAAAAAATATTGTTATATTTCTAATAAATATTTATAGTCTAAGAGATAACATATATAAACCTAGGTAAAAATTATTTTTCTAAAAATTATAAGTAAAATACCATTCTGCCCATGGTCGGACATGTATCATAAAATAGGGTTACAACACGTGTTTGGGTAATTTATTATTATTATAATATTATTTTTTTACCCTTATTAACTGGATTTACCCTTTAACCATGGTTAGTAAAATATTTACCAAAGTAATTATTCAAAATGTGTAAAAATAAAAGTTTACTATTTAAAAAATTTGGACCTTTTGATTCCAAATATTGAATCCATTTTTCTAAGTTCAAAACACAGAAGTGGTTGAAATTATTTTAAAATTAAATCCTATTGTCAAAACAAAAAAGCGTGTTTTTACGAAATAATAACTATAAAAAGATTGAAACTTTCTTATGTCCAGTTTAAATGTGAAATTACGTCCAATGACCAACATTGGATTAAATGGTAAAAATATAATCTAATTATACTTAAAACCCACTCAATATTATAATTTAACACTATAAATTATTTTGATTAAAAAAAGTTGTTTTTAATTAAAATTTAGTATTTTCACTATTCATCAAAAACTGAATGTTTTCAGAAAAATACCAAAAATTCACCCTAAGATAATTTAGATATTCCAAACCCAAAAATGAATTCCATTTTGAAAGATAAAATTGATAAAATTTCAAAAATTGGGTATTACTATTCTTAACGGCTAGTTTGATTGGTCGTGGTGTGTTAGAATCTCGAAGTTTCATACAACGCAAGCTATTGAATTATTCAAAGGGTAACATACCATGGAAGCTTGGGGTGTTACATTCTCCCCACCTTAAAATAATTTCATCCACTAAATTTCTAGAATATTACTGCATAAAAAGATTCGAGAGGTTCTTCATCATAAGTCCCTCGGGTTCCCACATTACTTCTTCCATCTTATGATTTCTCCATAGAACTTTCACCAGACCAGTCATCCAGTTTCTCAACACTTGTTCTCTTGTATCAATAACCTTGAAAGGCTCTTCACAATAAGATAGATCAGGTTCCAGTTCTAATTCTTCATAGGTAAGTACATGTGTTGGGTCAGGCATGTATTTTCTCAACAGTGATACGTGGAATGCATCGTGATATTTGGAAAGACTTGTCGGCATTGCCAAACGGTAAGCTACAGCCCCAATTCATTCTAGGATTTCAAAAGGTCAGATTTACTTGGGACTCAATTTACCATTCTTATCAAAATATATAACACCCTTCCATGGAGAGACCTTCAAGAAAACAATATCTCCTACCCGAAATTCCAAATCGTTCCTTTGGTTATCAGCATAAATATTCTACCTACTTTGAGCTGCTTTGATGTGGGTTTGGATTAACTTCCCCTTTTCCATCGTTTCCTCAACAAGTTCTGGGCCTACGAGTTTTCTTTCACGAACATCATCCCAACAAGTTGGTGTGCGACATCTCTTTCCATATAACTCTTCATATGGTGCCATCTGAATACTTGAATGGAAGCTATTATTATATGAAAATTCAACTAGAGGTAAATTTTGATCTGACATACCTTTAAAGTCAAGTGAGAATAATCTCAACATGTCTTATAAGGTTTTAATAGTTCGTTCTAATTGTCCATCAGTTTGAGGGTGGTAGGCAGTGCGCAAACAAAGTTCAGTATCTAGGGCTTTCTGAAGACTTTTCCAGAATTTTGATGTAAAATGGGGATCACAATCAGAAACCATCGATAGGGTTACTCCATGAAGTCTTACAACATCATTAATATATAGTATTTCTAAACTTTCAAGTGGTAAATCTTCTCTTATAGCAAGAAAATCTGCTGACTTGGTAAGACGATCAACAATGACCCATATTGCATTGTTCCTTCTAGGAGTCTTTAGTAGTCCCATGACAATGTACATCATAATATTATCCCATTTCCACTCAGGTATTGGAAGAGGTTGCATGACTCCTCCTGGATGTTTCCTTCTATCTTTCATTTGTTGACAAACCATATATCTTGACACAAAATCAGCAATCTCCCCCATCATGTTGTCCCGCCAAAAATGTTACTTCAAATATCTATACATTTTGGTGCTCCTAGAGTGTATAGATAAATTAAAGCTATGAGCATCATCCAAAAATTCTCTATTTAGATAAGGTATATCGAGAACACAAAGTCTCTTCCCAAATATCAAAATTCCTTCTTCACATATGAAGTCACTCAATATCCTTTTATTAACAGCTTTAATCTTCTTTTGAAACTCCTCATGATCATCCTGATAACTTTTTATCCTTTCTAGTAAATATGGTTTGGAAACCATTTAAAAAATCATTGATGTCTCACCTTCCATGGTTATTCCCATATGCATATTTACTAGATCCATATATATAGGATCCTTTATAACTCTCATCTTGTTCAAAACTCCATGATCCTTTCTAATCAAAGCATCTTCCACCTTATTTTCCTTCCCCGAGTTGTAGTTTAAAGTGAAATCATAATCCTTGAGTAGTTCAATCCATCACCTTTGTCTCACGTTGAGTTCTTTTTGTGAGAAAATATACTTCAAACTCTTGTGATCAGTATAAATCTCGCATTTTCCACTATAGAGATAATGTCTTCATATCTTCAAAGAAAATATTACAGCTACTAACTCAAGATTTTGAGTGGGATAGTTTTGCTGATGAATTTTTTTCTATTGTAATGCAGAGTAAATAAATCTATCATTCTTCCTAAGGACACAACCAAGTCCTTTCTTTGAAGCATTACTATAAATAAAAAAACCATCATTCCCCGATGGTAGAGTCAATATAGGATCATTGACTAATATTCTATTTAGTTATTAAAAACATTTTCCACATTATTTTTTCCAAACAAATTTAACCCCTTTACGTGTGATCTTGGTTAATGGGTTGTCCAATTGGGAAAAATTCACGAAGAAATGCAGATAATAACCTGCTAAACCTATAAAACTGTGTACCTTAGTCGTACTCATCAGTGTAGTCCATTCTTGGATTGCATTGGTCATTGAAGGATGAATATATATTCCATCCATAGAGATTATATGACCAAGAAAAGAAATATCTTGAAGCCAGAATTCACACTTGCTAAAAAACCCATATAATTCACTTCTTCTAAGAGTCTTTAGGATAATGTGCAATTGATTTTCATGATCTTATTAGCTTTTGGATTATACCAAGATATCATCAATAAATTCCACTACAAATTCACCAATATATTCCTTGAAAACCCTATTCATTAGATCCCTGAAGACAAAGGGCGCATTATTCAATCCAAAAGGCATTACTATAAACTCGTAATGCTCGTGCCTGGTTCGAAATGTTGTCTTTAGAATTTCTTACTTCTTCATGCACAACTGATTGTATCCAGATCGAAGTAAAATCTTTGAAAAATATTAATCTCTATGATTTTGGTCAAATTAATCATCAATGCGAGGTAGGGGATACTGGTTCTTTATCATTATAGCATTGATCTCCCTGTAATCAATGCCCAACCTCATAGATCTTCCTTTCTTCCTAACAAAAAGGATAGGGTATCTCCATGGAGAAACACTAGGGAAAATAAATCCCTTATTACTCAATTCCTCTAGTTGTTTCTTTAGTTACACTAATTCAAGAGTGACCATTCTATAAGGGGTCTTCAATGTTGTCCTTGAACCAGGAATTAAATCAATGGAATACTCAATTTCTCATTCTAGAGGATGTCTAGGTAAATATTTTTGAAACACATCAACATATTCATTCGAAATAGGTACATCTTCTATTTGATCATTTTTTTCCTCACCCACAGTTATTTCATTATCTTCCTCCACAATATTTGAATTTAGTTGAGCTACTGGGGGTGGTTCTAGATAAGAATCAGGTGGTGATGATTCTTCTCTAAAGATAAGGTGTTCCTTATCATCGTCATCAAAAATTGTAACCTCCTTCTTCTTACAATAATTTTTTACATCATGGTCTGAAATCCAATCCATACAGATATTTATATCAAATCCAATCAGGGGTCTGATGATGATATTAGGAGATAAAGAAAATTTATATTCCCTAATGGGGACTGATTCACAAAACATTATTGTAATGATACACCCCTTATGAGTTTTGACTGAAAAATCCCTTATTAAATTAGATTAGAAGTATCTAATATTCTAATTCTAAATGGAGAAACGGTTTTAACCCATAAAATAAATGATCAATATTACTTCTTGGGTTATGTATATAATATGCATCATGCCTTGCTAACCTTGTAAAGTTTGATTCATACTTTATGACATTATCATCCTGATTTTGCCTAAGACTCATAAATTGCCTTTTCATATCTTCTTGATGGTCATGAGGAAATTATTTTCCTAAAAAAATCTCTTTAAAATCCTTCCATTCTATATTTTATACTTCATCATCATCAATTGTGTTTTTATTTAATGACCACCATTGACATGCATCTCCAATGAGGAGGTTAACTACCAGGACATCTTTTTCCCTTTCACAACTCCCAAAGGCATGGAATATTTTCTCTAAGGAATTTATCCATTGCTCAGATTCTAGTGGATTTATACTCCCATTGAATTTTGGTGGTTGATTCCTCATGAAGTGATCTAACATTGATCCTCCATGCTGTGGATCAGGGTGCTCCATACGGGTAAGGTTATTATTCATAACCTGAGTGGGTTATCCTAGAATGTTGATAAGCTGATCAGCACTAGTTGCTTCACCAGTTCCACTATAATTATCTTGAGTAGGAGGGAAATCCCTATATGGATTACATTCATTGATACGGTTTATATTTCTCCCACTAGGCATAATTTATAAGAAATGGCATAAACTAGATTAGTTTATGAATCAAAAGACATAATTCCAATCTTGTAAAACACTTAACATAAACTGAACAGTTTATGGGTGTAATCTGTAATCATAAAAATGTTTTATTTGAGGAATTATATACTCATATGCCTTTTATAATGGTTTGTAATGAAAATTAGAATTATCCTAAGCATATCCCCTGGGAGTGTCATAACCAATAGTGCAGCAAGGCCTGTTGTCGTACACCAGTTCCTGTTTGAGTCTAGCTCAAAGTAGTGTTTTCAGGTTTTACCTCTAGGTACATCTGTGCCAGAGCCGCCTCTACCTGATCGTATCGAGGTAGGGATTTATTTACTATAAAACTCAAAAAATATCTACAATACCAAAATTCTTGGAAGTTATTCTATATGAATCCTCAATGTACGTATTAGGGTAATGTGCTCTAATCAGAGTTTATCAAAATCTAGATTCCAAGGTTTGTACTAAATATCCTCTAATACCAAGTATGACGCCCTGAACCCAGTTACCCCGATTCGGTTCATTATTACATAACATTGGCATGATACAATGAAATCATGTCCCGAAATACCGATCATTTTAGTAGCCTTGTAAATACTAGATTCATTCAAAAGTTTTACATTACATTATAAAATGAAAAACTAAAACAACATCCATCCAAATTTACTTTTTTATTTTTCCAACACTTTCAAGGGGGAAAGTTAGAACCCACACAGTTTAGTAGATCAAACAAAAAATAGACCACTGACTTGTTAAAAATGAGATTGAGACGATTGGATTCAAATTCCCTAGACAATTTCCATGGAAAGGACTTTACCTGGCATCCTGGATCATCTTCAAGAAGTGATTCATAACAAGTTTCCAAGTATTCCTAGGTTTGCATGTACTCTTATTTGCTAATTTTCCCCCTATTGAAGCCTCTAACCAATATACTGTCTTTCTTGTTAATCCACTCCCCTTTCTCCTTAGTACCTTCCACTCGAAGAAATCTACTCATAATTTGATCAATATCTTCCCTTGTCACCTTAATCACCAGGACGTCCTCCTTCATGTACTCACCCGAGTGCAAGAGTAGATCCATCTTTTTATTCGAATAAACATCCCCCAAGCACTACCAACTTCCAGGATTACCTTCCACAGGCCGCTGAAGATCATCCTCTGTTGTTTCCATCACCTCTTTAGATTGAGTTTTCCATTCTCCCTGTTGATCAGTTACCCTTGTAGTAGCCACAGGTTCTACAGACACCCGGTCATAAAAATAAAACAACATTGTTTCCATAGACCACACTCATATCCCCTCAGACTATCCCTACTTCTCAGTCATAAAATACATCTTTTCATCCTGGAAAAAATAAAACATAGAAAGGGGTGAGCTTAGATGCTCAGTAAGGATAACAGTATTGCGGAAACTTTCATAAATAAGCATAAACATTTAAGGAAATGTATAAGACTAAAACAAAAGCCTTTTAAACTTGAACATCATCATAATATGGTAATGATAAATTCAAATAATTCCATTTACTTATTCACATGGATATTCTACTAGTCGAATAATCACATGTAATATCCATAGCCACTTTCGTAATGATGGAATGCATAATGTAAGACTTAATAACCACATAGTCAAGGTCTTGTGCCAAGACTAAAAATAAGATTTTGTAAAGGCCTTGTTCCAAGACACTAGTTTGTCTCATGAGACCTACCAATGCATCATGGAGCAATAACAGGATCCACCCATCACACACTAAGTCCAATGTATTCCTCATATGAAAAGGTTTAAACATAACATAAACATTCATATTAAAACAACCATACGAAATTCCAATATTTTAGCTATAAACCATGAATGGTGTAAAAATAACACATCCATAGTCAAAGATATCACAAAACCATCAATAAAATATGGAATTTTTTTATCATAATAAATCAACTTCAAATAAGATTAAATTCCATCAAAGGGTGTTGACATAAATGAAATCAAAAACTTTTTTGTGAAATATCTCTTTCTATTTTGAAATCATTTAAAATTAATATAATTATAAAAGAAAACATTTATTTTGTAAATATTCATATAAGCTTGTAAGGTAAGATTTTATGTTGTTATAATGGTAGAAAATAGCCACACCCGTCGTATGAGTAAAAAAACATTCTTACCTTAATTTTGTCTAAAAGGTCAAAAAGTAACTTGTTTGGAAAATCACGGAAAGAGTCCTTTATAAACATCTTATAAAAATTGAAAAAGGGTATAAATGAATTTATCCCATAGTCTAGTAAATATTAAAAATGTTTTTAAATACATTTTTAAGAAAACACAGATGTGGGTGATAAAGTGGTCCTAGTAGTTACTTACGTAAAAATAACCTCAGATAATAAATAGATTCTTAAAATAACCCTTACCTTTTTATTTTCATTAATATAGGGTAATTTAACCTCTTCTATAATGGTTAAATCATTCTTATTAAATTATAAAATAACCATATACATTAATATGATATCAGACATGATCTTTTAATATTGCTTTGTTAATGATATTTCAGTTGTATCATTGTTTCGGGTGTTAATTGATTTGTTTCCTTTATATGATTTGTTACATAAGTAATGTTTATTGTGGATAGGATGTATCTTATTCATATTCAGAATGATATTATGTTTTAAACATTATTTTTAATCATCAAATAAGAATTAGTCTTGAATGGATACGATGGGGGATGAATTTCATCACGTTTGTGGAGATGGTAATACGTACATATGCAAGAGTGACAATATAATTCTTTTGATATTAAAATTGTATATAATTTTATGTTATATAATATATACAAATGAAGTGTTTGGATAAAAAACTACACCACGATGTGGAGATAGTAAGTTGTACGTACACACGTATGGTGACTTGTCATTCCTAGGATGGATAAAATAATGAATATGGTTGTACCATATTTATAATAACATCATAGTATATAGAAGATACTGGATTTATTATTTTAGAATGGAAACAACAAATAAAGATGAATTGGAAGAACAAAGGAACTTGAAAGAGGTGATGAAATATAAACCTCTTCTTCGGGTTCTTCCTTTTGATTTGATCAAAAGGGATCCTTAGGTTGGCTTTCTGACTAAAGTATGGCTTATAGGATTAAGGGAGGAAAATTGAAAAGATATTTGGGTAAGTTTTGGCCAAAAAAATGGATTTGAAGGTGTGAATTTGAGAGAAGGGGAAGTGAACTTTTATAAGAGGGGTGGGGGCACCTTAGGAAAAGATTGAAATATTATTTTATAATAAAATAATTTTCGTTTTCTAATTACTCAAAAATGATTTATTTCGATTTTAAGGTGTGTATGGGTTTAAAAACACTCAACCAATAAGTTTTAGATAGGTTTGGGTCACTATATTAACCTTATCTTCTTGGTTTAACTCTTAGTTAATTAGTTTGACATTTACCATGTCTCTTTGTATTTTTATATAATATGGTTAATTAACTTACTATAAACTTCCAAGAGAACATAAAGTAGTTAATTAATGAAATATATAATATTATTTAAGACCTTTTACAGAACCTTATAATTTTATGAATAGAATATCAATTAATAATACAATATTTGTTTTAAAAACTCTTTTATATCAATTTTGATACTATTTTCTATTTTGTTGTTTTAATTCATAACAGCATTATTACTTCAAAAAATTCATTTAATCAATCCTAACATGTCACATTAACATATAAAATTCGTTTATGGCATCAAAATTTTCAATGTATATTTATTTTAACATCTATAATACCATTTTTTTATTCTTTCTTTAATAAAGAAAATATCGCATCATCATTGTGTAATAAATAAATTTAATTATTCAATGTATAAAAATTATAAATAAAATACCATTATGTAGGAAATATTTTTAGATTTATAATGAATATTTATAGTCGAAGATATAACATATATAAACCTGGGTCAAAATTGTTTTACCAAAAGATATATGCTTATGTCATTTTTGTATTTACTTTAACTTAATTAATATAAAGTGTCATTATCACTTACAAGTGGCTCCATGGGGTCCCAAAATCAACCCAAGGATTCCCATGGTTAGAAATGTATCATATAATAGGGTTATAACACGTGTTACGGTAATTTAATATTATTATAATATTATTTTTTTACCCTTATTCACCGGATTTACCCTTTAACCATGGTAATTAAATATTTACCGAAGTAATTTTTGAAAATGTCTAAAAATAAAAGTGACCTATTTACCCAATTTGGACATCCTGATTCCAAATATGGAATCCATTTTTCTATATTCAAAACACATAAGTGGTAGAAATTAATTTAAAATAAATTCTCGTTTGTCAAAACAAAAAAAATCCTGTTTTTTAGAAATAATAACTATCAAAAGATTGACACTTGCTTATGTCCAATTTAATGTGAGAATACGTCCAATAAAAAAATTGGATTAACTGGTAAAAATATAATCTAATTATACTTAAAAACCACTCAATAGTATAATTTATCCCTATAAATTATTTTGATTAAAAAAAGTTGTTTTTAATTAAAATTTAGTATTTTTCACTATTCATCAAAAACTGAATGTTTTTATAAAAATACCAAAAATTCACCCTAACCTAATTTCGATATTCTGGACCCAAAAATGAAGTCCATTTTGAAATATAAAATTGAAAAATTTCGAAAAATGGGTATTAGTATTCATAATGGCCAGTTTTATTGGTCACGATGTGTTAGAATCTTGAAGTTGCGTACAACGCAAGATATTACATTATTCAAAGAAAATCATACCATGGAAGCTTGGGGTGTTAAAATTCGGGACAATCATAAACATTCTGTCAAGGCCTCATGACAAGACCATACAAAATCATTCTGTCATGGCCTTGTGCCAAGAACTAGTTTGTCTCAGGACACCTATCGATGCATTAAGAGTCTATAGAAGGCCTCACCCATCACATAATAAGTCCAATACATTCCTCATATGTCTAGTATGTATTATATTCAATGTGTCTCATACCGCATTGAATAATTACATATCTCTTATCCAAAGTGTCCCATACCACTTTGAATAATTAATTACCTCTTATTCAAAGTATCTCGTACCACTTTGAATAACTAAATATCTATTATTCAAAGTATGTCATACTACTTTTAATAATTAAATTCTTAATACATAATTTATCATAATAGATAACTCTCGTTCTTGAAATAATTCTATATATCCATAAATAATGTGAATCATGTAATAAATGTGAACTTTAATCTAAAAATTGAACGATTTTTCAGTTATACTTTAGGGTATGGATATATCAAATTTATCAATGACATGAATTGACAAAAAGACATGCTTTTACACATATGATGTTAACTAGTGAACATAAAATAACAGGTTGTTTAGGTTTGTCACATAAAATAATAACTCTTAAATTCAAAACCATTATTTCATGAAAGTAAACATTTTACATACAAAAATAAATGTTTTTTAATTTAATATATTTATCATTCATGTTTAAACCATACACTAATAAATGGAAGTGTTAATCAAATTAAATCTTAAACTTTAATAATTAATGGTATTAACTGTGGTAGATTCATCGTGAATTAATATATAATATTTATAAATGTAAAAAATTCATTTCCTGTGAGATATTGATGCATTGTAAAATAATTAAACACACTTCACTATATGTGTTTATACATGTATATATATGTATTAAACAAAATATTATTCCAACCTTTTATCCTAAAATTATAAATTGAGATGTATGCATGTATGGATAATAAAGTAGTGATCCCTTTTAAAATTTTGGGAACACAATAAAAAACAAGTTTTTTTTATTATTATACATTATAAATTAGTGTTCATAATCACACATTCAATTAGGCCATGTAATCGGAGACATTAAATTCATGGATTGACTTACAAATGTAAAACATGTAAAAAAGTGAGTATAAATATGTTTATACATATATATTTATTCCTAAACATAAATTTTATTTTTGATCTAATCAATTGTACAACATTCAAAACATGAAATCATAGAAAATATAATATTAATAAAAAATTATTTAAATGAATAAAAGATTGACATATTTTCATGAAATTACAGATAATTATATATATATATATATTGGTTTTGCATAAATAAATATTGAATCATAAGAATCCTTATGTAAGATATGTGGGTAGGGGAACACCTGTTTTAAAATAATTATTCATTATTTTAAAGGAAAATTAAAATACGTTGAGTATTCCATTTATACAAAACCTTATATATAAATATAAATATATAGGTTTTTAAAACTCCAAAAACGTCACTTAAAAACCATTATAAGTGTTATATGCATCATAAACATCAATTAAATACTGGTAATCAACATTTAAAAAACCTAAAATACTTTAGGATTGAGAGTTTTATAAAACTGTATATACACGAATTGTATATATGGGACTTTCATAACTAAAGTGAAGTTTAAGAAATCTTTAGAATCATTATATGCCTCAAAAACATCAGCTAATCGCTAAAATAAATCTTATGAAAACCTAAATCATATTTTGATTAAAATCTATATATATATATATATATATATAACTGAATATACACAAAAATGTATATAAGGGTTTTTCCTAATGAAAAAAAAGAAAAACAAACGCTTACTTGAATTCATGAGGGAGATCGAATCGAGTAGAGGTCGATGGTGAGTTGAGAATAAGGAAACATGTATGGTTAAGTGTGAAAATTGGGATTTATATAAGCTATTTTATATATATATTTATACACTACGGTTCAATCATAAAATATTAACAAAAAACTTGAATATGACTATTGCAGATGAGAACAAACCCCCTAATCAAATTAAACCCTAAATTAATCATTCGTTTTATTATATATATAGTTTAGGGATTTTTACATATAAATCCTATGGGGTTGTAAATAAAATATTACATTCAATTGTAGTATAATGGAAAAATGAAGTGGATGGGTCCGAGGAGAGTTATGGGATGGTCCCATGATGAGGAAGAATAGTGTAGGAGGAGGAATCTGTGTGTTGTGGCTCATTGGTTTGAGGGCTTCAATGAAAAAAAAAGAGGAAAAGAAATGTAAGATTGTTATCATCTCAGTCTAATTAGACGCCTGTAGTGACTTCACACGTTTTAAAAGAGAAGATTGGTTGAGATTAGATCAGAGAAATCAGATGTCCATAGAAGATCTTGTGTTTTTTAAAAGGCTCAAACGGTCCAGATATGATGTGGCTAGATCGGATGACTAAAGAAAACCTCAGAAGAATTGATGCGGTGGTGGAGTTTGAAGTCTGGACTGGTGATGATGGCTGAGATCTCACACGTCAAGATTAGATGTCCTAGATTTCATTCTGTAGAACAATATGCATCCCAGATCAAAACCGGGAGGGTTTTGGGACCACATTAGAAGGTTTGATGCTGATTCCTTCCATTCGATGAGACAAACACACACCTTGTGGTACTTATTCATGGGAACCCCATCCATAGGCCTTGGACAAACCTCGCCCATGTCGGTGTGTGAAAAATCTCACACTCTGCTCATGCCTAACTAGACCCTATACACGAGCTGGTGTGCATTCTTAGCTCACACTATGCACAGCTCATGTGCGAGTCAGTATACACCATCCATGCACTCTACCTAACATGTCCGGACTTCGGTTTCCATTGTGAGATGCACACTGACCTGAATGACTTGTCCTTCAAGGTTTTCCTCAGTCATATGAGGTACTCACAATATTTTTATCAAAAATTTATTAAACTCAAATAGCTAATAAAAACAGAACATATATATTAATTTCCTTATATATAAAAACATTATTTCTCATAGCTAAAAAAATTCTAAATGTCATTATTTTCAAAAGTTGGTATTCATTTTTTGGTTTAAAACATTATAATTTCAAAATATAAATATAAAATACAACATTAATTAAATCCATATCATAATTTAACCAAATATATAACTTTAATATATTTAAATCATTTTAATCATTTGAAATACTTAATGAAATTATAAAGGTTTTATAATAATACCAGTAGTCACGTGCTTCTGAACTCCAATGGCTATTAGGAGAAAATAAAGGTCATATTTATCTTCAACAGTTACCAAGGCCTTATAAATAAATGTTTAGGGTATTTCAAAACATCAAACCATTTTTGGATTATATGGATGGTGCTCTACATTCCCTTGAATCTTAGTACTTTTTCCATAGTACTTGCCATAATGTTTTCATTTTGATAGACATAAGGGATGTTCACTACTTACTTGGTCTAGTTGTTATACTTTGTCATCTTTTAATGATCCTAATAGGCCTTCTAATAGGTATTTTACGATAGTTATTGTCTTTTGACCTTATTGTAATGTAACGTTTCAGTGATTTAATGAATACAAGTTTCTCTTTTCATTCCTTAAGTTTTTAATTAATTTTATTTGAATTTCATTACATGCACCAAAAATTATAAATTATATTAAAACAAAAATTTCATTTATTCCAATGATACATTATGGTTTAGGGGTGTCACATGACATGTGTGTGTGAAGCCCAAGCTGGGGTGAGTATAACAATACCCATCTAGAAACCACAAAACCACTAAGAATATAACATCAAGAATAATAGTCATCTCATCACAGTCAAATTTCAAAAACTTATTTAAAAATAACATCCAGATATACTCAAAGTATACAAACCATATCAATGTAAGATAACAACCATAAATCCAGCCTAGGATTCTTGTATGAAGGTTCCAAAGAACACTCATCTGAGAGAACACACTCCATGAGTTTGAAAGTATTGATGGATTACATCCAATATTTCATGCTCATCAGGTCCCTCTATAAAAAGTAAACACTAAAAGTTTAAAGAGATTGATACATACATGAGGATCACACCTAAGTAAATGGGGTATATCAACAACTCAATCTAGATTAACCTTCTAAGTAGGGGATCTACACCCACCTAGTGTTTCTCACAACGACACCAAAAACCCCACCTAGGGTAATGATTATGATAGATGATATCACTCTTGGGATCATGGAAGGATTCCATCAACTCTATTGGATATTGAAGTTACTTAGAGGGGATCAAGATCATTTTCATAGGATGTGACTCCATGATAAACCCTTAGTAAATGAATTGAGGGAATGTACCATAATGAAACTTGTCTAAGATGAAGAGGAAAAGGGATCCAAGACATATTTAAAGATTTACATGGCATGTCCCTTTTTCATCGGGTTATATATGTTTATCATGTCATGTTCCCAAGTATGGGTTTGAGTACACGGTGTGTGGACAACCACATAGTTCATGAAAGGAAACACAATCTCCTGGTCATGTACCACCTATACACACTAAGTTTCTTTCTAGGCCGAACATGGCATATGGCCTTTCCCACATAGTGTAAAACACCACCCAACTTCCTAGGTGTGTACGCCCTATACCCACAAAGCTGGCTTGCTAGGGGTTACACATTGTGTGGTAGGGACCACACTATGTTTGATCCTTTTATTTGGTTAAAACCCTATCCATCGCTTAGGGGGTCCCACATGATGTGTAATGCTGAAATACACACCATGTACCATGAAATTTTACAGAACACATTGTTCCTCTTCCATGTATGCATGTGACACCTCCGCCTCAAGTTACATCACCAATCACACTGAAAATCATGTATATATTATGGATAAGTATCATTGTCACTACTCACCAACATATACCCTTCTGATTCACACTGGAATTAGTTTTTTTCAAGCCTTGTCACCGTTGCATGCCCAACTAAGAAGAATGGGGCCCATCAGACTGATCCCGATCCACTTTTTTTAGTATTAAACTCTATCATAAGACTTAAACAATACCATGATTGAGGTATCAATTCATTGTGGAAAATAATGGGTTTAGAATGATTGATTTTTTATTATTCATTAAGCTATAGGCTAAAGGATTTTCTCGCGATGAATGATGAATGGTAGAAAAATTCACAAGAAACAAACATGAGGAATAAACCTTATACAATGTTAATGTTTGCCTTAATTCATTTCCATGAGAATGAGGAACCTATAGATATTATATAATCAGAAACATAAATCACTAAATACCTTATAATCTAACTCATACCTGAAATATGCATGATCTGTGAATCAATTCATTAGTTCATTGACTCATGTTCATCTTATGAGATATAAAATGGGGATAAATCAAAATAGAAAACCTTCCAACAACAAGATTAATTTTTCATTGATGAAGAAAAAATCCACATCATTTTTGTTGGAGGGATCCTCAAAACTCATTTCACACTGATCGATGAGCTATAATCCGGTATAAAATATGTTTTCAAGATCTCCTCCAACACCCTCTCTCAATTTGAATGGTTATGCGGAAAACACTATAACTTTTCCATAGAAATGTATATATAGGATATTAAAATGTTATGATTATTATTAAAATAATTTAATAAATATAATTGAATTCATTTAATTATTCTACTATGAAGGCGCTCAATCCCAACACCAAAAACCCACATAGATTATTTCATGCTTAGGGTAAAATGCATTGGCTTGGACATTCTGGATCATTACATTACTAAAAATACGAAGATTGGGGTGTTCTTGGTAGTTCTAGGTTGTTTAAGAGTATGATGGTGGATCAAAATTGGTGACTAATTGTGAAATAACAGTGACTCATTTTCAATTAACAGAAACTCACCAATAGTGACTCATTTTAAACTAACAATGACTCATTAACGGTGACTAATATTATACTAATGGTGAATCACCAACAGTGACTCATTTTAAATTAACAACTCACCAATAGTGACTCATTTTGAACTAATAGTGACTCACCAATAGTGACTCATTTTAAATTAACAGTTACTCAAAAATAGTGACTCCTTTTAAACTAATGATGAATCTCCAATGGTGAATCATTTTAAACTAATGGTGACACACTGGTGGTGAATCATGAACAATGTTTCCATTTTTTTCAAAATGTAAATATTTTCCATTTTTGAGTCTTTTGTGATGAAAATGGTTTTAATACCTATATTAATGAATTTTAATTCCATTTAAAAGAGGATTAATCATACCTTCAACTTTTAAAAATTCTAGATACCCTTTAAATGTTTATGTTTCATGGATATATTGATATATTCCTTTAATGGAAAATTCAAACCTATATCTTATCATGTTGGTTTTGAATAAAATCTTTGAAAAGATAAGATCTTTTCATTATTATTTTGGTCTTTCTTTCTCCTGAGACGGGAGGTTCTAAATCCTTCTTCCGTTGGAGTTGTAGAGCCATATTATTGTGTTTGGTTTGATTTTCCCTAAATAGGTTTCCTACTATGAAAACAACCCTATTTTGGTGTTGATAGTTTGTTTAAATATCTATTCTTCCAGGTAGGAATTTCTTCATTTCTCTATTCTGTATATCATGCAGGATGGGTTACACTTGTAATCTCTTGGGAATATAGTTTACCTTTCATAACAAAGATAATTAACCTATTTAAATGAAATATAAAGGAAAACGGGAATGATTTGAATGATTTTATATCTTTTTATTGTGATATTGATAATAGCTAATGTTTTTTATGTCAATAAATATCATGTATTTCAATATCCCCTATTTCTAAGGATTTCTTATCTGTTGTGTTTCCCATGTTCTATGAATTTTTGGGACACCTCCATAAATAAATGGTTAACCATGTATATTAATTTAATAAAATGGATTCCATAGGATATTATGTATATTTTTTATAACACCCTCATATAATGAAGTGAAACTGAATGACATCCCCTATGCCTAATCTGAAAAATGATGTGGTATATGCTATGATATGTTTGTGTATACAATTGTGTATTGTGTATTAGATGTGATGATGTGATATATGGGTGGTGGCTTTATTGTGATGGGTGCACGGAAAGTGGATTTGATATGTGGTGGGGCTATAATGGTGGTGGGGGTGTGGTTTTCCTATGGGGATGTGATGGTAGTGGTGGTGCGGTTGTGCAGTGAGGATGTAATAATGGTTGGTTATGCTTGCTTCCCAAGTAGTAATATAATTAAATGAATGATAATGATATGAAATGGTATTTTAATGAATGTTGAATACATTAATTTAATGGGTCTGTTAATGTGGAATATTATTGATGGTATGAAATATGGAAATTGGAAAAATGTGGGTTTAAAAGTGGAATGTGATTTGTGGATTTTTTTTCTTGTGTGGGGTTATTCTTCAATATTTGGTAGAATAAATGGATTATATTTTGTTATGTTTTATGCCTTGATTGTGAACCCTTAGGATGGGTCTTGTGTTCTACTTCTTTATATGTATATACATTTTATAATTTTTTTTATTTATATATGTACCCCACCCATGTCAATCACTTTGTGGTGACCCCAAATGTTTGGGGGGTGTTTTCTCCAACATCATGGTGGAAGGATCGATGGATGGCTACCTGCTCTTCCCCACTCTCTCTTACAAGAATTTGTGATATGCATGTGCTATGATGGAAAAAATCTAAAATTTTCGTTTTCTATATGTGATGTGATGAGATTTTATGACCCATGTGTCTTTAGTTGAGATGTGATGTGATGGATTATGGTGGGGGTCATCCATGGTAAGAGGAGGGAACAAGTTTAATTTTATGCATGTTCATGATACCATACTAACTGGTTATGAGATGATATTTGATGTGATGACTCAAGTGTCTATAGGTGGGATATAATGTTGTTTTATGTCTTGGGTGTCTGCGGATGGGATGTGATGTGGCGTGGTGTTATTTGGAAGGGTTGGGAGTATCAGGGTATATAACGTTGGGGTGTTAGAGTGTAAAATCAGTGGGAAAGTGGTGCAGGGTAACCTATCATTGTTATAATTCATATTATATTATTATACGTGGATGTGTTATTTGGTGAGTGAACCATAGTGGGGATGGGTTTGGTTAGTATATCTGTGTAGGTGTTGTTTGGTTCTACAATTTTCTCATGCGTCCATTAGTATTCTATTTTCAAATGTGCATGAGGGACTTTGGTTTTCCTAATGTGTACACCTATACGATCACTCTACATATATTAAATAGTTTTCTCATTTCTAGGAGGACTTCATAGACCATGATGGAAATTACAATCTCAGACCTTTGGATATATCTAGTGTTGTTTCCCTATATTTGTTTTTTGGGTATTAACTTTGGATACATTTATATGTATCAGTTTTATTTATACATGCATTGTGGGATGGTTTAGATTTATTTTATATTATAAAATGGAATTTATTATGGATGATTTATCTTATCTCCCAATACTACATTATTATAGAGGGTAATGCCTCCCATACTTGAAATTTTAATGCCCTCAGTACTAGTCATAAACCCAGAGCCTACTGGATGTTGGACCTTAAATTCATTATCTCATTCCCCACATTATAGAATCTTTAGAGGGAGGGGGTCATGAACAATTGGTGTCATATTCCGATGGTTGAGATATAGGATGGAGTTTGGAGTTAGGCCCAATGAATGTTGCATGAGTTGGTATGGAAATAGTTTCATTTGTCCTTGGTGCATGACATAGTTTAGAGAAATTGGTTAGGAGATGGGATTTTTGGCCCCCTATAATCCAATACACAAACTCTGAGCTTATTGAATGACCAAGTGAGTTTGACCTATTTGTAGGGTACAGACCTTGTAGAGGTACATATATCATGATTATTCGTATAAATATTTGAATTAGGTTTTTTTGGGATGTTTATAATGAATAAATAAAATTAAAATGAATCTTGATATAAATTCCATACTTCCTGGATTATGATATCCTTGTTTCTCTTTCAGTTATGGATCTTTTTCATTGTCTACATGGGGATCAGCCAGTGGAGGTTCAATATGCTGACCCAATTTATTGACAGAGGGTTGATCTAATTGATGATGATGATCAGGGGAAGAGGATGCTGCAATATTTTCAGCACTGGGCATTTGGGAAGTATGAGGGAAGCATTTCTGATGTGCAGATAGAGGACTAGATAGAGGATATAAAGACACCTTTGAGTTTGATCTAGGCCCCAACAGAGTATTAGTTCCCCTTGGTGGTGTGTTGGATGCGAGAAGTTGTGTTCCACTGGTTTATGTTGTCCCATGGTGATCATAAGAAGACAAATGTTTCATGGGTCAAATTTTAAAAGGATTTTTGGGTAGAGTTACTTTAATTGACCATGAAGGCTTTGAAGAGGTATGAGCTAATCACCATTTAGTAGGGTAGTAAATCTACGCAGGATTATGGAATCAATTTCAAGGATGATCTATGATTTTCCAAATATCTTTTTCCAAATTAGGAGTCTCGAGTGAGGAATCTTTAGGATGCACTCTGTCCTTGATCTAATAAGTAGTTACTCCTTTAATGTTTCCATCATATCTAGAGGTTCAAAAGAAGGTGTATTTGATTGAGAATATTCACCCACGTGGAGGCTTACCATGAGAGTGGAACCTAAAGTGTTCCTCAACGAGTAGAGTTATCAGTGGTTGGTCTCATGAACCAAGGCCTTTGAGGTTTTGACTAATAGGGAGTCAACATTAGTATTTTCCCTTCAGACCATCTAGGGAAAGTGGTTTTTATACTCTTATTAGGAACTTAAGACTAGTTTGTTTCATATGAAGGGTTTGTGTCCATCATTGTGATCAGTTCCCAGGGGATTCTCAAGCTCGGTTTGGTTTAGGTGGACAGGTTTAGTTCCAACCCCAGTAGTAGTTACCAACAGGTCTTTTCTAGTGATAGGGGAAATAGGATTATGCTTCGCTGAGAGAAAATGTGGTAGGTGGATGTTGAAACCATGATGTACCTCGCCAGTCAGGGACCTTGACTTGAGCATGGTTGTGGATGTGGCCATAAGAAGAGATGTAGAAGAGATGGGCATGGTCAGTTGTAGAAAATAGTGGTTGTTTCACTAGAGGGGCTAGAAATCATTCAATGTATGATCTATTTATCATGTACCCTTGTTTGATACTTGTTTTAATTGATACATTCACACTCCTTCGTTGCAACCTCTCCATTTCATTCTCTTGGACTATATTTAGAGATTCTTCCAACGACCTTGGTATTGATTACAACAATCAAAGGATAGACCAACTTGTTTGATGTGTTACGTGGATGTGCACTAATGATAGAGAAACATCAGTTGTGTATGGATCTTTTCATAATTTATATGTAGTCATATGATGTCATCCTTGGAACCAACTCATTTTATTCAGTGCATGTTGTTATCATCTACAATCAAAATTGAGTTGGTTTCTCAGATGTAGATGGACAACGAGTGGTTTTCATTGTTAATAGGGGTTTCCAAATGGGAAGTCAGTGTTTGGATCCCCTTATTTCCCCAAGGAGGTTGTGAAACTACCTCATCAACATGACATTGAGTTTTGGATAGACTTGTAGCCTGATGCTTCTCTTATTTTTATGTCTCCCTATTGGATGGGGCCTTTTGAGTTGTGGGAGTCGAGGAATTAGATAGATGATCTAATACAAAGGGGGTCATCTAGCCTAGTGTGTCACCATGGGGTCATCCAGTCTTATTCTCTAAGAAGAAGAATGGTAGTTTGTGGTTATGCATAGACTACCAAAGCAAAGACCAGGTGACACTCAAGAATGTATATCCTTTTTCGAGGATCAATGATATTTTTGAATAGTTGAGGGTAGCTAGTTGGTTCTACAAGATTCATCTATGGTCTAGATATCAACATTTAAGGGTGAAGGATGGAGATATCCAAAAGAACACCTTTAGTTGCTGGTATAGGTACATTTAGTTCATGGTCATTCCTTCTAGTGTTATGAACACATTGGTCATGTTCGTGTGGATTATGAGCTCCATATTCCATGATTTCTTGAACTAATTTTTCGTTATATTCATCTATGATATACTAATATACTCAAGGTCATTGTAGGATCACGTAAAGCATATCAGAGCTATTTTTCAGGTTCTTCATCACCATCAAATCTATGAAAGGTTTTAAAAGTATAGTTTTTTTTACATGAGTGGTGAATTTCCTCAAGCATGTGGTGTCTCAGTTGGGTGTGGTGAAGGACCCATCAGAGGTTTAGTTATTTGTCTCTTGTAAAGAACCCAAGAATGTGTTAGAGGTTCATAGATTCCTTGCAATAGTTGGATATTATAGGTGGATTTTGTTCGATTTCTCTTGAATTGAAGCCCCATTTACAACATTAACTAAGAAGAACCAAGATTTTTTTGGACCGATCAGTGCTAGGAATTGTTAGGTTACTTGAAGGGGAAGTTGGCTAGTGCTCCAGTGCTTCAATTTCTTGAGGTGGGAGTGATGCTTGAGTTTTATTGTTACATTTCCCATCTGGAATTGGGATGCATATTAATGAATCAGAAGACAATGATCTCTTCTGGGTTTAGGAATTTATGCCCTCACAAGAGTCACTATTCAACCCATGATCTAGATATAACATCAGTTTTGTTTATGCTGAAATTTTTATGACATTTCCTCATTGGTAAGTGCATTGTGGTCATTACAAGTCACAATAGTTTGATGTATGTATTTATTTATCATGATACGAATCTACAGTAGTGGTGGGAGATGAATTTACATTAGGACTATAATTTTTATATCTACTACACCCTAAAGGAATGGGATTATTGTGGCAAATTCCTTGACAAGAAATTAGTGAAAGGATGTTGTTTTAGAGTCTACAGATTTGTAGAGAGCGATGGAGGAGTTGGCATCCCCACAATTATATGTGAGGGTTTTTTGTGGGTAAGGTTTCTTATTTATGATGATGGTATAGTCTTCTTTGATGTGGAAGGCTGAGGAGTCTCTGTGGGGATAATCAGAGGTAGAGGTTATATGCAATCATGTTGGTCATGGTGATGCTCTAGAGGGATGGTTAGAACTAGATGGTGTTTTAAGGAAGATTATATGTTCTGGTAGAAATGTGTGAGGGGGTATTTTGGGAGTTTCATATCTCACGTTTATTATTACACCCAAGAGTTTCCATGATGTACCATGTCTTGAGGATAAATTTTAGGCAGATTAGGATGAAATCGGTTTTCGTGGATTTTGGGGCTCAATTTCTAGTTTTCTAGTAGTTAAAGGACATGAAAATGTTCCTAGAGGTTTTCTAGAGACCTTGGATATTCTTGAGTATAAATGGTATGACATATAGGGTTTGATTCTCTTTGGGAAATTCTTTATTGGTTGATGAAATCGTCTCACTTCCTAGCGATCAGGAGGTCATGTACAATGGATTTTTTGGAAAAATGTATGAGGATGATGTGGTGAGGGTGCATGGATTCCTGAAGTAAATTGTCTTGGATTAGGGTGAAAGATTTACCTTTGGGAGTATTGAATGGATTACAGTATTATTTTGAAACGCATTTATGCCTTATCACCACTCTCCACCCTCAAGTGGATAGACAGATAGAGTAGAATATCTTGACATTGGTGGATATGCTACAGGCATGAACCTGGTACTTTGGTGGATCGTGGGCATGAAACCTACCCTTGGATGAGTTTACTTATAATAATTTCTATCACTCATCCATTTTTGTGGCCCCATTTGAATATTTTTATGGGAATTCATGCCATTCTATTTTATTCTATGAAGGGGTTGGGGAGTTACAGGTTTTGGGACCTGATGTGGTGCAGAGCATAACAGAAAATGTTTGGTTGGTTAAAGAGAGGGTGAAAATAAATTAGGATTGAAAAAATTATTATTTTGATCATAGGATGAGTCCCATGGTGTCAAAGGATGGGTAGAAAAATTTCTTAAAAGATTCCCTTCGATGTGGGAAATAGATTTTCGGTAAAGTGAGACAGCTCTTGCCCTAGTTTGTTGGGACCTTCGAGGTGTTGGGGAACATTAGTGAGGTGGATTACCAATTAGAACTTCCACCTTGACTAGACCAGATCCATGAAATATTCCATGTATCTCATCTCCAGTAGTATCTTTATGATGATTCCCATTACATTGACAAGTGAGAGTTGGATATCAAGGATGACATAAAATTCATCGAGTATCCAGAGGAGATCCAAGGCCATCAAGAGAAGGTGCTTCAAGGATGGACCATTCCCTTGGTTTGTGTTCTATGGAGGCATGTTGACCTAGAGGAGAGTTCTTGGGATCATGATACGTAGATATTTTCTCCGTATCCATATTTCTTTTGTTTTTCCTTACTCTATTTTTATTTGCGATTTGTTTCTTAGAGCCTGTTATTTTATGAGATATATTGGTTTCCCTATGATGTGAAATCAGATATCTGATGTGTGATAATGTTACATCATTTGAAAAAGGGAATACCTAATTCTGAATCGAGATGTATTATACTATGATGTGATTAAACATGTGCAGGTGATTCAGTTCTTCATAGAGTATCTAGTATTTTGACATCACATATAGAATTCCCATATTCCTATGTTCAGGGTAGTATGTTTTTTGAGCTATTGTAGGAGTTTAGGTCAGATTTTTTAGTTGTTGGTAGCATTTGATATTTAATGAGATCCTTGAGGGGTATCTCAAGGAATATTTTTTCAATCCCTTTTTTCCATTCCTTCCAGATTGGTTTTGAATTATCAAAGGCAATAATAGTTTGAGTGGCATCTGATGTAACAATCCAGACCTTCTAGCCCATTACTTTACCAAAAAATCTAATGATAGAGGTTTCCAAGGGAAGTCCATGGGGTTTCATAGGATGATGGTGGATCACCAATACTGAATCACCAATAGTGAGTCATTTTGAACTAACCATGACTCACCAATGGTGACTCATTTTGAACTAACGATGACTAACCAACGGTGACTCATTTTGAACTAATGGCTACTCAGCAATGCTGACTCATTTTAAACTAATAGTGACTCACCAATAGTGATTCATTTGGAACTAATGGTGACTCACCAATAGTAACTCATTTTGAACATAATGGTGACTCATGAAGTTGACTCATTTCGAACTAATTGTGACTCACCTGCAGTGACTCGTGAATAGTGTTTTCAGTTTTTTTCCAAAATTTATAGATTTTACATTTTCATGTATTTTATGAAGAAAAATGGTTTTCATTCAAATATTAATGAATTTTAATTTAGTTTCAAAGGGGATTAATCATAAATTCAACTTATAAAACATCCGGAGACCCTTTAAATTTTTATGTCGTGTGGATTTAATGATATCCAACTTTAATAACCAATTTAAACCTGTATCTAATCACATTGGTTCCAGATCTAATCTTTCAAAAGAGAATATATTTTCTTTTTTCTTTATATCATTATTTATCTTGATATGGAAGGTTACAAATCCTTCTTCCCATGGATTTTGGGAGACCTATTGTTATAGTTGGATCGAGTTCCCCTAAAGCGGTTTCATCCTATTTCCACACCCCCTATTTTTGTGTTGCTAGTTTGTGTAAAGCTCTATTCTTCTAGGTCAAAATTCCTTCATTTCTCCTTTGTATGTATCATATGGGATGGTTTATTTATAGTAACACTAGTTTTTGGTTTGTGACATCTTATTACCTTGATCGAGTATGTTTCCCACATTTTCTAAGTCCCCTTTCAGTTAAAACTCCTGAAAAACATTTTTATGGGGTTTACAGCAGGTTTCATGTCATGGACCTGAAGTACACACCGTGTACCTAAAGTACACACCATGTACTTGGGGAAAAATTCAGTTCGTCAAGTTGGTACATGTTGTGTACCTAAGGTACATGACATGTAGTGTTATATATTGTTTCTTAACCCAAGGTGACGAGTTTTTCACTGTACTTATTCAGTGTGGACTTCATGTCATGACCAGGGGTACACGTCATGAGTCTTCTTACGCCCATCATAAAGTCACATGTTTGTAATCTCCATTCAGTCTATTCTTTTCATACATCCTTGATTTTGACCCTAGACTCTCTTTAGGATATTTTAAGAGGAACTCCTTCTTCCGGATAGATATGATTGGCTTTGGATCATTGTGGCATCTATGATACGTCTCTCCGAGTAAGTGTGGTATTAGATATCTTTATCACCTCCTCTTGTAACGATGATCGATTATCGTTATAGGTATATCTAGGTTTTGTTTTCCAAAAATGTTGATATTTGGCATTGTTGTTGATAGGATAAGGGGTCTAAGGACTTTTCGTTGAAGAATCAACCTAGTTTTCTAATTCATTCTTCTTCCATGTCATGTTTCATAAAAACCATTGTGGTATGAGTATTTAATATTGACTCCTCTTAGTATAACCCATTGGAATGATTTAAAATTGAATATATTGTGATGAATTTATTGTCATTTTGTAATTGAACACTTGTTCGAAACCTTATTGAGTGAAGGTTGTGAAATCTAGAAAATTGGGGACTTTGAATAAGACCTTTGATTCTTGGTTTTAAAATATGGATTTTAAAAAGGGGATTTTTCTGGATTGTTGGAACATGAATTTGAATATTTTTTTTCAATAAAAGGTAATGTTTTATTGAAATGAAATGTTTCTTAGAAAATTGTTTGTTCTTTGGTTTTCAATTAAATTTTAGTTTTAATGAAGTGGTTTATTATGGTAGTTGAAATATTTGGAATAAATGGTGTTGGTGTGAGTTTATTATTAATAGGCCCTTAATAAGGTATGAGTACCATTGGGGTACAAGGTACGTGATCCTGGATTGGGGGTGGGTGTTAGTGGGACACAAAGTGATTGGACAAGAGACCACTCATGAGTATGGAATTGTCGAAAAAAGAATGCATGTGTGAGAGTGTTGTGAATTATGGAATGGTATGCCAAAAATAAAAATAAGAATTGGTTTCAAGCTTTGATTAGTAATTTTCTAGAAAAAAAACTTGTTGTGAGTTGGTTTCATTTAGTTTTGTTTTTACTTTGTTGTAAATGGTTTTTTGGAACTTATTTATGTTTCGTTATAAACTATTTTGGTAAATTTTTTATATAAACTGTTTTATATAATATGTTAACTATTCTATCCTAGTATAATGAGTAGGTATTTAATTTGGTAAAACCTACTGAGTTTTATACTCACCCCTTCTTTGGAACTTTAGTGCTTTTGCAGATGTTGTCTTCTAGGATAGGGGTAAAGGTAACGTTTCCCACATTTTTTGAACTACCTTGTGAGACTTGCATTGTTCAGTGATTGTGGATCATAGAGCTTAGGGATTATAGGTTCTTTTAGTCTCTTGAGATTCATTTGATGTTTATCCCCTTTTTACTTTGATACTTATCTGGTATTCCATTGTTTCACACTTTGATGTCGTTTTGAGATACATGAGGTTCTTATGTTGTATTTATTTTGTTCATGCATCATTTTGTGAATGGTGTGATTATGGTTTTTTGGTTTTTTGGTTTTAGTAATTAATGGGTAAATCATCCGCCACTTACTCTAAAACTCTTTGGAATTTATTTCCAGACTTTGGTGCGTTGGTGATGTCACTTAAGGCCCATTAATGGCTCGTTGTACTCTCAAGATAATGAGAATTATAGGGTGATTAAAAATGTTATCAGAGGAATTATTTCTTGCCTATTCCTTGGGTTGGAATCTTATAAAGGAGTATGACTGTTGGAACTTGAATGTTATATCATAAAAGGACATAGCTCACCCTTTTTTGCGTAACTTCACGTTACCAAGGAGTTGGGTACATAAGTGTTTGGTGACACTTCTAGACTATTGGAAAACTCATTGTCAAGGGTCTATCCAATGAGATGAGCATCAAATGAATTGTATTGAAATGAATTCCCACTAGGAGTGCATTCATAATTTTAAGTTATGATTCATGTGGTGAATAAGTGTTGATTTTTAAAAAAGTATGATTTTTTTCAAATGGAAGATTTTTAAAACGGATATGCTTATGGTATTTTGAAAATGGATTAATTTTCAAAAAGAAAGTTGAATGTTTTTGAAAATGGTTGAACATGGAAAAAAGGTTGTTTTTGTAAAACAATGTTATGATAGATTATGTGATAGAATTTGAAATTCTATACCATCAGTTGCTAGAGAGTTAGATTGACGGAGTTTGTTGTTTGTTTGGAAAATGGCACCTGGTAGGCATCATCAAAACCAACCCGAAGAAGCTGCGGAGAATTTGGTTGCACCTAAACCATGGGTAAACCAAGATCTAGTTTAGAGTATTGCCCAAAGTTTTCATGATGTGGAAATGGGGAACTAGAGGAATGAGCCAAGGCATGTGGATCTTACCATCCAGTTCATGAAGCAGAATCCACCCATCTTCAGGGGTGATTCTAAACCTGAAAATGATGGGGTGTGTCTATGAAGGATGAATCATATGTTAGATTTCATCGGCACACCATTTGGTCTCAAGGTCAATATGGAGACTTATATTCTCGAGGATCCTGCATGCCAATTGTGGTATTTAGCAGTGCAGGATATATTTGATGAAGGCCTTACATGAGACAATTTTAAAGAATTGATCAACGAACAATTCTAACCTCATACCTTTAAAATCTAGAAAATTATAGACTTATTTATCCTGATGTAGTATATTCTCTCAATCATAGAATATGTGGCTAAATTCATGAATTTAGTGCACTTTTCACCAGAGGATGCGGAAAGTGTGTCCTTGAAGGCAAGCATCTTCAAATAGGGGTTACGATAGAAGATTCGATCGAAGATTTTGGTTCTCTTTATTACAGATTATATAGAGATCGTGAATAGAGAGATAATGGAATAATGTGATATTTTGGGATTTATGGTAGGAGGTATGATGATACCTATAGGGAATAGTTGGAACTCAAACACTGGGAGAAAGTGGAAAAGGGACACCCATTTACCTGTTGGAAGTGGAAATCAGAATTAGACAGATGGATCAGTCAACCTTCCTCCACAACCTAAGAGCAAAGTAGGTTGTTTTCAATGTGGTTCTCTTGACCACATAAATCGAGAGTATACAGCACAACCTAGAGCATTCCATAACTTTAAGCGGATGTGGCATCTTCAGAGCTATTGTTGCAGTGCTCCAAGGTCAAGTGCTTGAGACACTTCTCTGGTGACATAAGCATCATATGATTTAACAGGGAGAGGAAAATAGAATTATTATCTTCAGTATAGAATAGATAGCTATGGTGATTCTAGAAATACAAGGACTCCTCAACTAGCTCATTCTCAGTAAGGAAATAAGAAGAATAGTGAAGCGACTATGCAAATGTATGTAGATGATTAGTAGATTTTTGAATATTAGGTTGGACAATCTATTATGAGAGGTATGATTATTTTGAATTATACCCTTGTTCAAGTGATCTTCAATAGTTTTGCATCTCATTCTTTCATTTCCACACATGTTTTTTATTTTCTATGTTTAATGTTGGAAATGATTCCTTCTGTTTTAAAACTGAAAACTCATGTCGGGGAAAAAGAATGTCCAGACTTTGTGTGTAGAGAATGTGGTATAAATATTGATGGAGGTGATCTAAAATAGGAGTTCTCAGTGTTGGACATTTATATCTATGATGTAATCCTAGGTATGGATTGGTTGGAAACGTTTAAGGCTCAAATCGATTGTTATAGGAGAACAGTTAGTTTCATGACTGGGGATGGCCTCATGTATCTCTTCAGAGGAGAGAGGATGATAAAGAAAGGTGAAAAGGTCTTGTTAGAACCAAATATGGGAACGCATTCTTATAATTTGGCATCATTTACTTTGGCATCAATGGAAGAGATTGAGGAAGATAGTTTTCCAGTAGTTTTAGATCAATTTCTATATGTCTTTCCTAATAACTTCTCATGGTTACCACCTCTAAGGAAAGTGGAGTGTACGATTGATTTCCTTCTAGGGTTCAGTCCTATTTCCCTTCTATCTTATAGAATATAACCAACAGAGCTAAGGGAATTTAAATTTTAGTTAGAAGAGCTGGAAAGAAAGTGTTTCATCTGGCCATGTATGTCTCTATTGTAACACCCCGAGATTTTATGAGAAATATATTTTTACTTTATTTTTGTCTTATGTTGTACGCTACACCAAGATTATCTTGCACTATACACAACACCATATTATCTTTTAGTATACGCAACACTATTCTTGTCTAGTATTGAATGCAAGAGCGACCTTCCTTAGTAGCGTGTGTTGTACGCAATACCGAGTTTCAATAAACAACGATATATTGTTATAATATTATTATGAACTAGCCGTTATGAATAGTATTAACCATATTTTTAATTTTATAACATTATCATTCAACTTACACATATTCTAGAACATGGTATGAGAACAAAATAAATTTTTCGGGTAAAATAAGCATTTTTCAAAAAATGCAGTTTTGTCGCCTTTTGATGGAACACCCAATTTAAATCTAGTTTTTGAAACATTTATATGTTCAATTTGAAAAAAGAAACTTATTAATTGCAATAAAGATAAAAAAAATTACTTAGGATAATTTTTTAATATTTTTCTGTTAACTTTCATATTTTGATGAATAATAAAAATACGCTAAATTTTAATTAAAAACAACTTTTATCATCAAGATAATTTATAGTGTTAAATTATAATATTGAATGGTTTTAATGTATAAATATAATATATTTTTACCATTTAATATAATGTATGTAATTATCATTAATTTTACATTGAATTCGTAGGTAAAAATATTTCGATCTTTACTAATGTTTTAAATAAAAAACCCATTTTTTTCAACAACGGGATTAATTTTTAATTAATTACTGCATATTCTGTGTTTTGAATTAGTAAAAATGGATTCCATATTTGGAATCAGGAGGTTCAAATTTTCTAAATTGATAACTTCTATTTTTAGGCACTATGAATAGTAACAACGGTAAATTTTATTTACCACAGTTAGAGGTAAATCAGGTAATTAAGGGTAAAAATAATATTATAAAAATACATTAACACTTGTATTGGTATCATTGGTTGATTATATTTATCTCTAAAACATACTTGGGTCGAAATGGAATATATTGTAACCCACTTGGATGAGATTAAGACCTTTAATGTATTTTATTTAAAGGAAAGTGAAATATGTCTCACTCAAACTTTATTAATTAACATATTTTTAATATAAGGTTTTACAGAATATAAATTCTATTATAAATAATCATTTGAAAGATAAAATGTTTTTCTTCATCATGTTAATTTAATTGTAATTTTTATGAAATATATAATTACTATAATAACTTATACATTAATGACGCAGAAATTATTCATTTTTTGAAAAATCAATAATATAGTTTTTATTAAAATAATAATACTCATCAAAAGGATCAAAAACATGACCAAACCATATTTTCCGAGTATATATAAACCATAAGCATCCAATGGTAGAATTTTGGACCATTTTTGGCCTTATAAAACAAATTATGACATTTACATTATTTTATATTAAATGATGTCAAAGTTGTCACCTTCATAATTTAATAAAGAGAACATTTTAAAAGTTAGTTGTATTAGAAGATAAATTAGACTAAAAGTGTTTTTATGAAATATATTAGATTTATCATAATCATAGTATATTATTTTTAATTTTTATTTAACAAATAAGTATAATACATAATAATACAAAAATGTTGTAGTAATTATTTTATTATGAAAAATATCAAATAAATGGTTTTAAAAATATTAAAATAAATATTATATGAACTAATTAATGTGCTCCACTAATTTTATAGATACATATGATATTTTAGGAATCTATTAAATATTTTGGTTCGAACATATATTCTGTGTGGATTTTATTTAAATTCATATAATTGAATAGTGTCAAAATTGACACTATTTGTATATTTAAAAAAGAACATATTATTAAATTGATTAAAAATCACAAATAATATTTAAAAATTAAAAATTGAAAATTATATGGTCTAAAATTTCATAATGTATCTAATTATGGATGCTTCACAACACATAATTATGTATTTATAACAATTTAAGATTTAGAATATTATTACCACACATAAAATCAAATAGATTAAATACGGATAAATCAAAATGATAAGGTTTAAAATAAATTCCAAAAATGTCTTAATTTTATTTTTTTTTAAGATATTACCACCCTATCTCATATCATCATTGAATTTGAGTCATTTTTTATGTTTGTATAATGGGTTTTATTTTATTATAAATTAATATTTTTGAGAGTTTATAAAAGTGCCCCTCTCCTCTCTTATAAAAGGGTACCTCCTCCCTCTCCTCTTCACACCATTTTGAGCTTTCAAAATCGGAAAAATTATACCCATTTCTCTTATCAAATTCCCTAGATACATACTAGAGTTCCTGGACTTCTTCAAATTCCATCCTTAGTGCCCTAAGAGGAGGTTTAGAAGAGGCACGTCGAAGAAGAAGTAATATCCTTTACCGATTCTTTCAAACTTATTTATTATTCTACTTCCTCTATATGTGTTGTTTTATTATTAGGTAATAACTCCAGTATAACTTGTATACTGATATTTTATCATGAATATTAAACAACCATATTCCATCTTTTATCCATCCTATAAAAAATGAAATCACCACGCATGCGTACGTACGACCTACCGTCTCCACGTCGTGATGTAATCTGTATTTCATAACCAACCTACTTGGATGGATATAATAATGGAATAAATAACTATATATGATTTTTGTAAAGTGATATTTACTCTGAAATATTATACACCATAAAATTCAATACAATTATACAATCATCGTAATGATATAGTCTCTCATGCATAGGTACGACTTACGTTCTCCATGACTCGTTGAGATTCATTCTCCTTGATTAACCATTCAAGAATGATTAAAAAGTAAATATAATAAATAATAATGGAATATATGACATAATAATTCTACTGGGTTTATGTATATATATGTGTGTGTGTGTTTGTGTGTTTTTGTGTGTTTGTGTGTGTCATTTACTTCCATTTAATTTAATAAGGAAATGAAAACAACGTTCATTCGTACGTACGACCTACTATCACTATGAACGGTGTATTTCAATCCATTTATCAATCGATTATATATATTTATATATTGAATATATGTAACATATAAATCATATTTTACATTCTGGAAGTAATTAAACTTGATCTATGTAATCATATGAAAAATTACAAGTCAAAACACGTACGATAAATGAAACGATTTTACACAAAACTATTCTTTAACATGGAATTGAAAAATGAATGAGAAATATAAAGTTTTTAGTGAATCATATATGATATAATAAATATTATTACGGTTCTGTTATAAGTTTATAATATTTTTAACCCCACTATATAGGTGTTTCAGACACGTATAAAAGAAATTGGACCTTCGGTAAGGGGTAACTTTTCCAATCTTGTTTCTATCCGAGATTATTTATTCGTAAATATTTACTGGGGTTATATTTATCATCCATGTCCATGTCTTCTAAAACTGTTTTCATAAAAATTTTACTATTCATCCATGCATATTTAAATTAATTTTTACCATTTCTTGACTTTTACCACATGGTATGGAAGGAATCTTTCTTTAGTTTACCATACGAGGTACTTTTTGACTTTTCAGGAAAAAGTACGAGGAGAACGGTTTTTTAACTTCTACAGCAAGAATGGATTTTTATAGTTTCATAATTCCTTATTTATATAAATATTCCTCTACAAGATTTCATGATTATTTTCAATGAAATTCTTTTCTTTTAAAATTGCACTGCATTTTGAGAAAAGAAAATGATTTTTAAAAAGAAAGGATATTTTCCTCAAGAATTCATTTCAAGTGTTTTATCAAAACTATTTTCCATCGAAGATGACATTCTTTAATATGGAGATGTTTCATGTATAATTTCCATATTATTTACCTTGTTTTATTGTATTTATGATGAAATTGTATCCATTATTTTATATGGATTATGTAATGATGGGATGATGTATATGAAACCCATTTTATTTAGTTGGTTATGATTAATGATTTATGTTTATTTTGTGGCATAGGAAAGAATGATTTCATTATGAGATGGGTGGGACCAATATCTCCCTCCAATGCATTGGGTAAATATTTATATCTCATGAGATAGACATGGTTGGAATGGAATGTAAATCCAGTTCAGTATTACAGGGTTGGAATGACAAGTAAACCTGGTTCAGTAAAGGACTTTTTCCACTATGATGGTCTTGGAAGAAATTCCTTGGCTAATATGGAAATCATATCATGTGAGTAATGGTTTTCCAGAATTACATATTTTATTTCCATGCTATTTTATAATTATTAATGTTCCTTTATGATCTATTCCTTCTGTACTACCATGATTTATGTCATTACTCATGATTTTGATGTTTTATGTTCATGTTTTTAAGTTCAAATTTTTATCGGTTGTTTTATGTTCTTTATGTTTACCCTTACTGAGCATTTGAGCTCACCCATTTTATGTTTTCTTTTCCCCAGAATATAAAGAGAGGTTTTAGGTAACAAAACAAAAGGGTAAGATCTTTATAGGAGATATTGAAGATCTTTCACCATGATTAGAAGATTCTTTACCAAGTTTCCAAATACATTAAACTAATACGGTCTTTGGGCATCTTTTTTTGTTATGTATTATGTATTCTGCAAATGTTATGTAGTTTCATTCTATGTAAATCTTTGGTTCTCTACATCCGTGGGCAGCACTAGTCTTGTTCATGAAGAAAGAATATAGAACTCTTCAGTTGTGTGTTGATTATCATAAAAGTAACCAAGTTATGATAAAGAACATATATCCACTTCCACAAATTGATGATATGTTCTATAAATTAAGGGGATCTCAATGGTTCTCTATGATTGACATTGGATCAGGATATCACCAATTGTGAGTTTGGAAGGAAGATATTCTAATGACAACATTCAGAAATAGATATAGCCTCTATGAATATGTATTCATGCCTTTCGGTCTAACGAATGCACCAGCGGTATTCATGGATTTGATGAATCAGATATTTTAGAGATATCTAGACTCTTTTGTTGTTGTGTTTGTGGATGAAATAGTGGTGTATTCAATGACAAGGTCTAACCATGAGTAACACCTGGAAATAGTGTTACAAATTTTTAGAGATCACTATTTCTATGCCAAATTATCAAAGAGTTGTTTTTAGATACAGGAAGTACATTTCATGGCCAGGTCATTTCTGAGAAAGGTGTTTTTTTATCCTAAAAATGTATAAGCTTTTATATTATGGAAACCACTAAAGAATGTCTTCATGATACAATGTTTTCTTGGTCTAACCGGCTACTAACAATTCTTTGGGAATGATTTATCATGACTATATTTCCCAATGACAGCTATGACAAAGAAGACTTCTCTACTCTAATTGATAGAGGAATGCTAGATGTCTTTACAAGAGATAAATTTTCGTCTTATATTGGAAACTATCTTGATTTTCCTATAATAAAGATAGGGTCATGTGGTGTACTATGATTCTTTAGGATCAGGGTTGGGTTGTGTTCTCATGCAAGGAAACCATGTCATGGATTATGGTTCAAGTAATTTGAGGGTGAATGAGAAGAATTATGCAACGCATGATTTAGAGTTAGCTGCAGTCATCCACGCATTGAAAACATGGAGACATTATATCTTTGGTGAGAAATTTACGATGTTAATGGACCACAAAAGCATGAAAAAAAATTTCTCATAGAAATATTTGAATCTGAGGAAAAGGATATTGAGGTAGTATCTCTAGATGTTTGAATTTTACTAGATTTATACACTGGGAAAAGGGAATTTGGTGGTAGATTCATTGACTAGAAAATTATATACTCATTTGGTGAAAGTATCTTCAGATGAATGGAAGTTGATGTTTGTCCTAGCTGACAAGAATGTGGAATTGAAAGATTGAGGAGATGTTGTGCTTTTATTTTTAGCTATTATTGTTCCGAATTTGGTAAATATGGTCAAAGAGGCACAAACATTTGAGGTAGAATGTCTAGTTATGAGTTCAAAACTCAATGGTGGGGAGACCATTGAGGTATTGAATCTTGATTGAAGTTTAGTTTTGTGTTTCAAATATTGGATGGTTGTATATATTCCTTTTCAAGAACAACTCCTTCATACTTACCACCATTCGAAATGGGTTGTACATACAGGCACACAGAAGATGTATAAGGTGTTGAAGGTGAAATTTTGGTGGAGCAGAATGAAAAGTAAGGTGGTTGAGTTCCTCTCATAGTGCTTAACTTGTCAGCAGGTTAAAGCGGAGCATATGAGACCAGCATGTATGTTGCAGTATTTTCCTATCCCAATGTAGAAATAAGAGAATATTGTGATGGATTTTATTACATGTCTTCCAATAACGTTTTAGAAACACGATGCAATTTGGGTGATAGTGGTTCGACTTACCAAGTCGGCCCATTTCATACCTATTCCGGAAACTCATACGGTGGAGGATTCTTCCAGAATTTATATCAAAGAAGTGGTGAAGAGGCATGGAATACCAGATTTAATCAGGTCGGATAGAGATCCAAGGTTTATATATTTCTTTGGAAAATCCTTACAAAAAGCGCTTGGGACACAGTTGACTATGTACATGGCCTATCATCATTAAACAGATGGCTAATCTGAGTGGACGATAAAGATGTTGTAAGACATGTTACAGGCTTCTGTAATTGATTTTGGTGGCTCATGGTAGGAGAATTTACCCTTGGTGGAGTTATCATAAAACAAATATTAGGCCTCGATACATACGGCCTTGTTTTAAGCTCTGTATGGCCATCCTTTTCTTTCGCCATGTGTTGGGTGGAAACGGGTGAGACTTCACTAGTTGGGCCATGCCTTGTCCAAGAATCAAAGGAGAAGATCTAGTTGATTATAAAGAGGATGGAGATGGGTCAGAGTTGTCAAAAATCATATGCAGATCACCATCAAAGATTTTTGTCATTCACTGTGTTGATCATGTGTTCTTGAGGATATCTCTGAGGCATAGACATCGTCATTTTGGGAATCATGGAATGTTATATCTGAGATACATAAGCCATTTTGTGCTACTGGAATGGGTAAGAGAGGTGTCATATCAACTGATATTACCACCACTATTCAGTTCAGTGCATAATGTGTTCCAGGTATCATAGTTGAAAAAGTATCATCTCAATCCTTACTATGTGATCAGATGGGATCATGTCGATTGAGAGTCAGATGCTTTGTTGATACATATCTCGGTGTGGAATTTGGATAGGAAATAGAATGTCTTTCATGGAAAAAGCATCGTTCTGGTGTGGGTTTTATGGAAGCATGGTCATATTCTAGAAGAGACTTGGGAACGTGAGAAGAAAATGAAAGAAAAATGTCTGGAACACTTTCAGGGCAGTGAGGATTTTCTACTTTCCAATGATGAATAGACCAAAGGTGGGGAGAATGTAGTACCCCAATTTTCTATTTTGTGACATCATGTTACCTTGATCGAGTATGTTTTCCACCTTTTCTTAGTCCCCTTTTAGTTAAAAATCCTTTAAAACGTTTTTGGGGTTTACTATAGGTTTCAGGTTGTGTAACTGAAGTACATGTTGTGTACCTGAAGTACATGTCGTGTACCAGAAGTACACGTCATGTACATGGGGACGGATTCATGACATGAAGCGGGGGTCACGTTTTGATATGGTACACGCCGTGTACTTGAGGTGCACATCCTGTAGTGTTTAAATATTTTTTTTATCTTAAGGCGATGGGTTTTTCTGCGTACTTATCCAGCGTGGCCTTTATGTCGTGACTAGGGGGCACACGTCATGAGTCTACTCGTGGCTAGATTCAAGTCACGCATTTGGCAGTTCTTCTCAGTCTATTCTTTCTAGGCCAACTTTCTCTCAACCTTATACTCTACTTAGGTGATTTTCAGAGGCACTCATTCTGGATCGATCTGGTCAGATTTGGATCTTCGTGGTGTATGTGGTATATACTTATGGGTAGGTGTTCTATTAGATCTCTTTCTCATATCTTCTTTGTTCTAAGATATATGCCTGTTATGGGTAGATCTAGGTTTTTGTTTTCCAAATATGTGAGAGCAGGATTTCTTGTTGATAGGAGAAGGGATGTAAGGCCATTTCATTGAAGAATCATCCCAGATTTCTTAAGTGTTCTTCATCCGTGTCAAGTTTCATCAAAACTATTGAGGTAAGAGGCTTCACACTTGACTAATATTAGTAGAACTGATTGGAATTATTTCAAATTGAATGTATCCACTACTACAAAAATGGGCAAGGGAAGTGATACCTTTTTATCGACGCTAATAAAAAACACCGATAAAGGGTTCCTTTATCAGTGCTAAAAAAATAAATGATAAAGGGGGCCTTTAATAGTGCTAAAAAAAGTGATGTTTAAAGTGACCATTTGTCATCTTTTTTTAGTGATGATAAAGGCCCCCCCTTTATCAGCGCTTTTTTTAGAACTGTTAAAGGGGACACCTTTATCATCACCTTTTTTAGTAGCACTGATAAAGGGGGGATTTATCAGCACTTTTTCCCAGCTCTGATAAATTTTATGTTTCAAAAGAAATAATTTTTCATGAAAAATAATATATTGTTATATAAGTATATTTATATTGATACAAATATAATATGTATTTTTTTAAATATACATATAAAAAAATATTACATTTAATATATAAGAAATTTAGTTAAAATGGATTTAAAATATTTAAAAAAATATAATTAATTAATAATTTTCTAATTATTATCCATTAAAAATAATTTAATTACAATTTGAGGATATAAAAAATCAAAAATAATTAATAAAAGATCTAAAATAAGTTGAAAATGTAACTCAAACTTCAAACGGACATAACTTTTGATCAGGGTATCCGTTTAAGCTCTACAACATATCAAATCGAATCCTACGATGATATCTACTCACTTGTGACCCAAGAAAAGCTTCTGTCACATTTTTCAAGGCCAAAAAAGGCACAGAAGCTCTCCAAAACTAATTTTTTAGTCGAGATACCCTAATTTTTTAACATTCGAACATGTATTACTTCTGATCCAGATGTCCATTGGGCCTATACCACATATCATATCGAAGATTGTTTCATTTTCGTAGATTTGACTGGTTGTGGAGTTGAAACGGGATTCTATATTAGAAGTTATGGTCGTTTTAACATTATAAGTCTTTTCAAATACACACACACACACACATATATATATATATATATATATATATATATATATATATATATATTTGTAAATATATATATGTGTGTGTGTCTGTGTCTATATTTGTGTTGTATATATGTATATATGTATTCATTTATTTATTTATAAACACATAAAAAACATATTTTATAAATGTATTTAAAACTAAACTTATAAATATATATTAATATACGAATGAATATATATATATACTAATATATGAATAAACATATATGAATTAATATAACTAAATATATTTATATTAATATGAATCTATATTAATATAAAAATAAATATAACTATATATATATAAATATATGTATCATTAAATAGAAAAAAACGGAATGTCCTAGTGGTAAAGGTGCAAGCACGCAAGGGGGAGGTCGCGGGTTCGAGTTCGGGTAGAAGCAAGGAAGTGTGAGCACATGTGTGGTATGCGCGTGTAAGGGTAGTGCGTGGGAGTGGTAGGGGCTATCTATCACTGATAAGGGGGGTTCACGCATTGTTCAAAGCTCCCCCCATGAATATAAATTATTTTTTATTTTTTTACTTTTATCAGTGCTTTTATGATCACTGATAAAAGGGACCCCCTATCATCGCCTTGATTAACAGTGATTTTTAACGTTGTTAATGCACTTTTATAGCACTGATAAAATCCATATTTTTTGTAGTTATTGTGATGAATTGATTGTGAATTGGTAGTTTAACACTTATTGGAAACCTTCTTCAGTGACGATTGTGAAATCTGGAAAATATGGGATTTTGATTGAGTTCTTTGTTTCTTGGTTTTAAAATATGGATATTAAAAATGGAATTTTTCTAGATTTTTGGAACATTAATTTAATTATATGTCTTCAATAAAGGGTAAATTTTTCTTGGAATGAAATTCTTCTTTGAAATTTGTTTGTCCTTTGGTTTTTAATAAAATTTCAGTTTTATTGAAGTGGTTTAGTTTGGTAATGGAAATATTTGGAATAAATGGTTTTAATGTGAGATCATTCTTAACGATACCATAATAATGGATGACTACCATTGGGGTACAATGTACAGGACCCTGGATTGGGGGTGGGTGTTAGTGGGACACAAATTAATTAGACAAGAGACTGGTCATGAGTATGGAACTGTCAAACAAATCTTTCATGTGTGAGAGTGTTGTGAATTAGGGAATGGGTATGCCAAAATGATAATAAGAATTGATTTTAATCCTTGATTAGTTATTTTATAGAAAAATAAATTTCTAGAAATTGGTTTAATTTATTTTTGTTTTCACTTGGTTATAAATGGTGTTTTGGAACTTTTTTATATTTCTTTGTAAACTATTTTGGTAAATTGTTTATATAAATTATTTTATATAATGTGATCACCATTATATCTTAGTGGCATGAGTAGGGAAGTCATTGTGGGAAACCTAATGAGTTTTATACTCACCCCTACTTTAAAACTTTGGTGATCTTTCATATTCTATCTTCTAGGATTATGGAATAGGTAACGTTTCCCATGTTTTGTTTCTCTACCTCATGATACATGGGTTGTTCGGTTATTGTGTAGCATGGATATTGTCGACTATGGAGTCTTTTGGTCTCTTAAGTGTATTTGGTTTTTATATGTTTTTTACTTTGATACTTGTTTGGTCTTTTGTTGTATCACACTTTGATGTGGTTTTGAGATACATGAGGTTGTTGAGTTTTCTTTCTTTTGTTCATGAATCATTTAGTGAATGGTTTGGTTATGTTTTGTTGGTTTGTTGGTTTTCTCTATTAAAGGGTAAATTGCCCCCACTTATTTTGAAACCCTTCAAAATCTATTTCTAACCTTTGGTTCCATTAGGATGTCTCTTAAGTCCTAGTAATGACTCATTGTACTCTCAATACAATGAGAATTAGCAGGTCATTACATTATTCTTGTTATCTCTTGCGAAGATAGTGCATACATCTTAACAAAGATAATTAACTAGTTTCAATGAAATTTTAATGAGTAAGGTAATGTTTCAAAATATTTTATATCTTTTGACTGTGATATTGAGATCACCAATGTTTGTTGTATCAATAAATATCATTGCTTTTGGTATCCCATTTTTTGAATTTTTATTATATCTTGTGATTCCCATGTTGTGTTAATTATTGTGACAACACTGTAAATAAATGTTTAACCATGTTTATTCAGTTAATGAAATGGATTCCCCATGATGTTATGTATTTTTTGATAAATCCCTTAAATAATGAAGTGGAATCGAATGAAATCCCCTTTTCCTAATCTAGAAAATTTTTTGGTATAATCTATGATATGTTTGGGGATACAATTGTGTATTATGGATTGGTTGTGATGATGTTATGCATGAGAGGTAAATTCATTATGATGGTTGTGGGGAAAGTGGATGTGATGTGCAATGGGGATATGATTGTGGTTGTGGTGTGTTTGTACAGTGGGGTTGTGATAGTGGTGGTGGTGCGATTGCGTAGTGAGGCTATGATGGTTGCTGGTTATGCTAGTTGCCCGAGTAGTAATAGAATTAAATGCATGATAATGATATGAGATGGGATGTTAATGAATTTTGAATATATAAATTAAAAGGGGATGTTAAAGTGAAATTATGTTAATGATATGAAATTTGGAAATTAGAAAAATGTTGTTTTAAAAGTGAAAGGTGATTTTTGGATTTTTTTTTTCTTATTTTGGGTTATTATCCTATCTTTGGTAGTAGAAATTGAGTGTATTATGAGATGTTTTATTCCATGGTTGTGAACCATTAGGATGGGGCTTGTGATATATTTCTATATATGTATATACATTGTATATTCTTTGTGATTTCTATATGCACCCCACCTACATTGATCACATTGTTCTGACACCAAATGTTTTGGGGTGTTTTTTTAAACATCCCATTAGGAGGATGGATGGATGGATACCTTCTATTCCACACTTCCTCTTCTAGACATCGGTGATATTCATGGGTTGTGATGTCCAGAAGTAAAAAGTATGTCTATCTACATGTTATGTGATGGTATGTGATGGCCCATGTTTCTTCGGGTGAGATGGGATGAGATGGATTATAGTGGGAGTCATGCATGGTAAGAGGATGGTACAAGGTTGATGTCCTTCATGTTCACGATACCCTGCTAAACTGGTTATGAGATTTGATGTTATATGATGGACTAGGTGTCTATAGGTGATATGTGATGTGATGTGATGGATCTGGTGTTTAAGGGAAGAATGTGATGTGATTTGGTGTTATTCAGAAGGGGTGGGAGCTTCAAGATGTACAACATTGGGGTGTGACAGGGGAAAATAAATGTGAAAGTGGCATGGGATACCCTATCATAAATATGATTCATATTGTATTATTATACTTGGATGTATTATTTAGTGAATGAACCATTGTGAGGATGGGTTTGGTTAGTATAATTATGAGGTGTTATTTTGTTGTACTATTTTCTCATGGGTGAATCAGTATGATCTTTTCGCATGTTCATGAGGGACCTTTCATTCCTATTTAGTGTACCTGTATGATCACGCTATGCCTATAAATCTTTTTTTTTCTTTCTAGGAGGACTTTGTGGACTGTGCTAGACTCTATATTTTTTTGGGTATTTACAATAAATACTTTTATATGTATCAGTTTTATTTATAAATGAATTATGGGATAGTTTTTCTTTATTTTATACTATGTCATGGGTTTTATTATGGATGATTCATTTTATCTCTTAATCCTACATTATTATAGATGGTAATGGCTCCCATACAAGAAAAATTTTATACCCTTAGTATAGAACCCCTAATTTAAATTAAGTACCCCTTTATTTATGATTTTATGTATGTAAAGTGTTTGGGTTAATTTTGAGAGAGTTTTGAATAATTTTAAAATGTTTTTAGGGATTTTCTAGAGGTTCATGGTTTAAACATGGTTAGTAAAATCCATGAAACTCCTACAAAAATCCATGTAAATTGAGGAAGTGGAATTTGGTTAGGTGCACAGTTAAGTGCATACTTTTGGAAAACTATGCAGCCACCCATGATTAACCATTCATTTAGGGACAGAGACACTTGAATGGTTACCACATGGTTTGACTAACAGTGTTCCCTAACCATGCACGATAAAAAAATTAGATTTTAAAATGTTGGATATAATTTTGATTTGCCTCTAAACCTTTCATTTTCCCCCTATTTCATCCCTAAATAATCTCTATCTCATCCTAATGACTTTGGATACCCTTACTATTGATCTAGAATCAATCTGTTGGTTTTTCTTGATGTGTTAAATCCTAGATTCCTTGATAAGTCTCTATTCTTCATAGTTTCTCTTTATCTTATTTTTCATACCTCTCATGGAATGATATATTTATTACTTTTCATATTTATATAGGTTGTGTGATGATAATATTGATAATATATGTCTTTTTTATGTTAGTTAACAAGATCTAAGGTGTGTTTTTAGATATTCAACCTGGTTTTGTTGAATAATTCATGTCGTTCTTCATTTTCACCATAGTTCATAGGTTGATGGATTCACTCTCAACTCCTATTATTATAACCTAAAGTATTAGATTCAAATTATTTGAATTGATTGAATTTTTTTTTGAAATTGATGTGAAAATCATGGTAGAAACCATCCTTAGTGATGGTTGGTGGATTTTTGAAAATTGGTTTTTATGAAAACTTCTTTTTTTATTTTAATATGATGGTGTTAGAATTTTATTTTTTTTATTAATGGAAATGGTTTGTTGGTGATGTTTTTAATAAAAGAAATATTTTATTGAAATATATTGAAATGGTTTATTTGGATTTCTTTTGGCATAATGATTGGTGTTTCTATTCATGTGCATTCGAGATGGATAAGGGTATGAACTTTCCCCCATCAAATGTGGGATGGATAATGGTATGAACTTTCCCCTAAAAAAGGGTTCACCAAGTGAAGTCTTGGTGAAATGATGACTCACCACTCATGAGTATAGGGATTTACATGGTTTCATTCATGGTTGGATGTGTGGATATATTGAATGGAACTGATTACTCCAAAATGGTATTTGATAAAAGGTTTTAAAGAGATGTTTTTTTTATTTCCTTCAAAACTATTTTGGTTGGAAAACTATTTTGGTGTGAAAATTATTATATTTTATATGAATTGTTAATATATTTTAAAGTTTTTATATAAATTGTTTTATATAAATATGCTAACATGTTCGATCCTATTGACGAGAGCAAGGAAGTCATTTAGGGAAAACCTACTAATTTTCACTACTCACCCCCAGCTTGGGAACATTGGTACGTTTGTAGATTTTTTTTATCGAGACACAGGTAAAATAAAATTATTTCATTTATTTTGTGATGAAACATGATAATTTGGACTGTATTGTAGATTTGGATCTTGGAGTATGTTAGAAAAAATAGATTTTGTGTCTTTGAGCATTATTGGGTTTTCCTTCGCCTTTATACTATGATATTGTTTTTTGGTTTTTTCTTTGTACAATGGTATAACCTAATGTTGGTTTGATTACTTTTTAGTCATATACCTTACATTCATGCATTATTTAGTGGTTTTTTGTTCACTTTATACCTGGTTTGGTTGTTTTAGTTTCAAATAGAAAATCATCCCTCAAATATTTATAAATCCCTAGGAATTTATTTCTATCCTTTGGTGTCTTTGGGATGCCACCCATGGTCGGGTAGTAATTCCCCCTTGTCTCCCAATGATAAGGGACGAGATATTACAAGTTGTATCATTTTGTTCAATCCTTTGGAATTAGTTGTGTTAGTTATGTATTTGAAAATTCAATTTGGTTTAGTCCTTGAATTGGGATAGTAGCAAGTAAAAGGATTATCAGCATTTGAAATGTAGAGAATAAAAAAGTGTAGCTAACCTATTTATGATCAACTTCAAGTTACTAGGGATTTTGGGTACAAGATTGTTTTCAGACACTTATAGGAGTATTACCTCATTATCATGGGTTTATCTAACGAGAATAGAACTATATACATTGAGAGAAATGAAATCCCACTAAAAGTGCATATTTCATTTTGAGTAATTATTTATGATTTTGTGAAAAAAAAATATTTTTGAAAATTTTTGAAACTATTTTCAAATGTGATATTTGGAAAGTCATGGTAATGATATTTTGAAAATGGGTTGATTTTCAAAAGCATGGTGGAATTTTAAAAAATTATTTTAAAATGGAAAATTTTGGAATTTTTGGAAACCATTTTCATGATATTTGTGACATGTTAAATTTGAAATTTTTAATCCTTAAGTTCCTATAGAGTGATACATATAGATTTTTGTTTTGGTTATAGAAAATTCAACCTAGTAGGCATCATAGAGACCAACTGGAAGAGTCTATAAAGAATGTGGTTTTACCTAAGCCACATGTGAACCGATATCATGTTAAGAGTATTGTCCAAGACTTTTATGCTATGGATAGAGGGAACTGAATGGATGAACCAAGGAAAGTGGATCATTTTGTTCCTTTCTAAAAGTAGAATCCACCCATATTTTCAGGTGATTATAAACTAGATAAGGTAGAGGTTTGGATGAATAGGATGACTAAAATCTTAAACTTCCTTGGCACTCCAGTAGAGTTGAAGTTCATGTTGAAAACATATATGCTGGAAGATTTTTTATGCCAGTGGTGGGATTTAGAAGTTCAGGAAAAATTAAACCAAGGCATTCCATGGGATGATTTTGAATAATTTTTCAACAAAAAATCCATTCCTCATAAATTTATAATTTCATTAACAGTATACTTTTTTAGATTGAAGTAGGAGAACCTCTCAGTGATAGAGTATGCAGTTAAATTTATGAATTTAGTTCTCTTTTTCACCCAAAGTTACTGGTAGGGAAACCTTAAGAGTATGTATATTTGAATTGGGGATGAGGTAAGAGATTCACTGGAATATTTTTGTGATTTTTATAATATATTATATAGATATGTTCAATAGAGTGACCATGTAATAATGGGAAATCTCTGGTAGTATTGGTGGGGGAAGCATGTTGATACCTATACGGAATGATGGGAACTATAATGCTAGAAAAGTGGAAGAGGGACACATATTTCCAATGTGGTGGAATAAATCAGAAGTATAAGGTTGTACCAGTTAATATTTATTGAAAAAAAAATCACGGATGTTTTCTATTGAGATGGTTGTATATGACATAATCCTATTTCTAGTGTTTTTTATCAGTTTTGAAACATTTTTCCCAATAATTTCATAGGTTTTTCTACCAAAAGAGAAGATAATTTTATGACTGATCTCCTATTGTGGACCATTAATATTTCCATTCTATATTATAGGATATAAAAAATAGAATTAAAGTAATTTAAAGTGAAGTTGGAAGAGCTAAAAAAGAAAAGGGTTAATTCGGCCTATCCTATCTCTATAGGAAGCACCAATCTTGTTTGTCAAAAAGAAAGATAGAACTCATTGATTGTATGTAGATTATCATAATCACAGACAAGATATTATAAATAATTGGTATCCACTTCCATGCAATGATTATTTGTTAGATCAATTGAGGGGACCTCAATGGTTCTCTAAAATTTACCTGCAATCAATATATCACAAATTACAGGTTCATAGGGAATATGTCCCAAAGACAGATTTCAGAAGTAGATATGGGTGATACGAGTATGTGGATATGCCTTTAATCCTTAAAAATTCACCAAAGGACTTTATGGAATTGATGAATAAGATATTTCAAAGATATTTAGATTATTTTGTGGTGGTGTTTTTGGATGACATACTGGTGTATTCTAGGATAAGGGTTGAGCATGACATACACTTAGCAACAGTGTTCGGAATTTTTTGGGATCATTTTACGTATTCCAAATTATCAAATTCAGATTTTGGGATACAAGAAGTATGTTTACTTGTCCATGTTATCTTTAACAGAGGTTTTTATATGGATCCAAAAAAGATACCGGATATTATCTCTCAGAAACCACCAAAGAATGTTTTTTAGATACACAGTTTCCTTAGATTGGATGGTTATTACTGAGGATTTGTTCATGATTTTTCATAACTAGATTCATTGATGATAGTTTTTACAAGTTAAAATGTTTCATTCCAATTGAGAAAGGAATTTTAGAACAATTTTTTGGATCTTATGGTTTTCCTTACATCAACAGAAATATTTAGTTTTTTTGGAATTAATACAAGGGTATGTGGTGTATTATAATTCTTTGGGATCTGGGTTGGGATGCATTCACATGAAGGGAGATCATTTTGTTTCTTATGCATCACAGAAGTTACAGTTTCCTGAGAAAAACTACCCAACACATTATTTAGAGAGATATCATAGTATATGATATGAGGACATGGAATCATTAACTCTTTGGGGAGAAATTTACAATGTTTACATATCATAAGAGTTTAAAACACATTTTCTCATAAATGGATTTGAACCTGAGCAAAAAAATATGGATGGAGTATCTTCAAATTTTTAAATTTGACTTGATGTATACATCGGGTAAAGTAAATTTGGTGTAATATGAATTATGTATAAATTCATATTCTTAGTTCGAAAATATGTTTCAGATCAGTTGTAGTTGATGTCGGTTATAGCCAACATGCACATGGATTTTTAAGATCGAGGCAGTGTTGTAGTTTTATTTTTAGTTTCTTTTTTTCCTAATATAATTGATATAGTTAAAGAGTCATATATATACAATTCATAATGTTTTTTATGAGATTGAAACTCAATGGTGGGGAGATCAATGAGGGATAGAAGTTGTATGGGAGTTTAGTTTTATGGTTTTGAGATCATATTTTCATACATATGATTTGTGAGGAAAGAATTCTTTATTAATACCACCATTAAAGATAGTTTATTCCTCCTAGAAGACATAATATGTTCAAGGTGTTGAAATTGTTGTTTTGTTGGGTTGGTATGAAAAGAAAATTGGATGAGTTTTTATCATGATTACATACATATAAGTAGGTTAAGGCGTAGAACCAGCATACAATGAGTATATTGAAATATTTACCTATTATTTTTTGTAAATGTGAGTATATATCTAGGGAATTTGTGATATGACTTCTAAGGATGTTTCAAAAACATGATTCCATATGGGTGATAGTGGATCAACTCACAAAGTCGGCCCATTTCATCCATATCCATTAATCACATATGGTGGAGGAAATTTCTAAAATCTATATCTGAGAAGTGGTAAAGAAGCATAGCGTATCATTTTTGATAGTATCAAACAAATATCTAATATTTACATCTCATTTATGGAAATATTTTAAATAATCCCTCGGGACTCAGTTGACTATGAGTATTTTGTATTATCCTTATATGGACAGACAATCCAAATGGATGATAAAAATGTTGTAATATATGTGTTGGTGTTGTGTAATTGATTTTAGTGGTTCATTGGAGGATCAAATACCATTACTGGTGTTCTCATATAACAAAATTTATCACACCTCAACACTTATGGTACCTTTTTAAGCATTTTATGGGTGTCTAAGTCATTCTTCACTTTGATGGGTGAAAATATGTGAGAATTCACTTGTTGGACCTAGCCTTGTTTAATAGACAATAGAGAAGATTTAGTTGATCAGGAAAAGGATGGAGACATATCAAAGTCATAATAATTCATAGTTGGGTCATCATTGATGGTCTTTTTCATTCAAGGTGATTGATAACGTGTTCTTGAGAATCTCTCTAAGGATTGGGCATATTAATTTTTGGAAATTGGCCAAGTTATATCCTTGATACATAATCCATTTTGAGACACATTAACAATTTGTTGAGGTGAAATATACATTGGATTTTGCAACATGGTTCATTGTAGTGCATATTATATTTCACATATCTCAGTTGAAAAAGTATCAGCCTGATCCCAACCATGTGATTTGATGAGATTGTGTTGACCAAGATCTGAATGCTTAATTGGTTCATATACTTGTAAGGATTGTTAATAGGCAATAGAAATTATAACATGGTAAAACCATCAGTCCAATGTCTGTTTTGTGGATACATGGTTGGATTTTGTAAGAGACTTGGGAATGGGAAATGAAATGGTAGAGTAGTGGCTTAAAATCTTTTGGGAAAGTGGTAGATTTTTACTTTTTGGGGACAAAAAGGATAATGGTGGGGAGAATGTATCACCCCCTGTTTTAATTAATCATCACTTTATTTATTTATTTTAAGTATGTAAAATTTTTGAGTGAATTTTGGGATATTTAGGAGGAATTTTGAAAAAAAAAATTGGCTTTTCTGGGGGTTCACGGTTTGACCACGGTTAGTACAAACTGTGAAAATCCTATATAAAAATCTAAAAAGTGATGAAGTGGTATTAGGGTAGGTGTATAGTTAGGTTCATGGTTTATCCAAACCATGTGACCACATAGTAGTAATTATGCCTTTAAGGATAGATTTATATGCATGGTTGGTGCACAGTTTTCCTAACCATGTTCCCTAACCACGTACAGAAAAAAAATTAGATCAAAAAATTGTGGATATAATTCAGATTTTTCTCTAAACCAATCATTTTCCCCCTAATTCAAACCTAAATCATTTTTATCTCACCCTAAATGATATTGATACCATTCACCTTGATCCGGAAGCAATCCATTGGTCTTTCTTAGTGCGTTGAATCCTAGATTCTTTGGTAAACCTTCGTTCTTCTTTGTTTTTCCTTTGATTGCTTTTATATCCTCACTTGGAATGATAGATCCAATACATTGGGGATGGATATAGGTTTTTTTATTCCAATATTGATAATATATGCGTATTTTTATGTCTGGGAACAATATCTAAGGAGATTTTTTTGGATATTCAAACAAGATTTGATGAAGAATTCATGTCATTTTTTGTTTTCTCCATAGAATATAAGGTAGGTGGCTTCACTTTTGACTCCTCTTATTATAAATATGATTATTTGTTTCAAATAATTTGAAATGATTAAATTTTATTGTAAAATTTATGTTAAAATCATGGTAGAAACCCTCTTCAGTGATGGTTTTTAGATTTTTTTAAATTTTTGATGTACAATGTGCTTTGTTTGGAGATTTTAGAATGATGAATTTAAAATTTTAATTTGTTTTCATTCATAGAAATGTGTTTATGGTGATTTTTTCAATAAATGAACTTTGTTATTGAAATGGCCGGAAATTATTGATTTGGCTTGGTTTTTGTCATAGTGATTCGTGTGTTTGTGTGTGGTTTAATGTGCATTTAGGATAGATAATTGTATGAAGATTCCACCCATCAAAAGTGGATCGATAAGGGTATGAAATTCCCCCATAAAAATGGTTCACCAAGTGAAGACATGGTGAAAGGATTATTTAAAACTCATGATTATATGGGTTTAGATGGTTTCATGTATGGTTGGATGTGTGGATATCTGGAACAGAATGGATTATGCCCAAATTGGATTTAAGAAATTGTTTTAATGAGTTTCAGAGTTTATTTCATTGAAAATCATTTTGGTTGGAAAACTGTTTTGGTGTAAAACTGCTTTGATTAGGTATGAACTAAAATGTTATAAATTGTTTTATATAAAAAAATTTATATAAATGTTCTAACCTGTTCTATCCTAGTGTTGTGAGTGGGGAATTCATTTGAGTAAAACCTACTAAGTTTCATTACTCACCCCCTTATTTGGAACATTGCTACATTTGTATATATTTTTTATTGAGACACAGGTAAAGGAAAAGTATTTCATTTATTTAGTGATTAATCTTGATACTTTGGGTTGTATTGTGTATTTAGATCTTGTATCATGTTGGGAGAAGTCGATTTGGTATCTTGGTGTATTTGAGATTTGTTGGTTTTTACTTTTTCTTTATTCAATTATATTAGTTTTTGTTTATGTTTTTGTTTTTTACTCTGGTATGGTATGTTTTTGGTTTGGTTACTTTTGATTTATTTACCTTATGGTCATGCATCATTTAGTGGTTGCTTTTTTTATATACCTTGTAACATCCCAAAGTTTTCTAAAAATAAATTGAAAATGCTTGAAATTTTGTTTAAGGTATATATTTATAAGTATCCTTTAAACATAATTTTATTTCTTCTATGACTTGAATTTCAAGAAACTGTCATCTAAAATTGTGTTCAGTATGTTATTTAGAGTCTGATGGAACAAACTTGTTTTTTTGGTGAATAGTAACATGCCCTTATGAATAGTAATATGATTATTAATATGACCTCATGAATAGTAAATAATATTATTATTTTATTTTCCCATGGCCATAGGATAATGGGATCTTAATTAATTTTCCAATGTCACATAAAACTAATTGCACTTCAATATTGTTATTTTTCGAATTAACTGTGACCTTATTTAAAAATTAAATTAATAATATTTAGAAAATTATTTTTGAAAAATGGAGTTTATTTTTTAATTCTACACATCGAAAAATTGTTGGGGTAAATTTTTGGTATTTTTCTGAAACTCTTGAATTTTCGGTGAATAGTGAAATACGGTAAAATACCGCATAATCAATTTATCAGTAAAAATGAACTATTTATGACATCATAAGTGATGAAAGGCCACTTGATTCGAAATCACATGATATTATCACTATTTAGGGCCACTTGATTTGAGATTATTCATAGTCTTGATAAAAATATTATAATAATAATTAAAATAATCTAAAACACCTCCCCTCCTCCACTATAAATACCACCCTCACTCCCCTCTTCCTCTCACACCTCTCAAGCCTTGAGCATTGTCTAATTTCTGCCAAATTCCCTCCCCAATCTTCTTCCCCACGTACTAGAGCTGCTGGTCTCACCAAAAGACCAAAATCAAAGCCCTTAAGAAGGATCTCAAGGAGAAGAGATCAAGAGGTAAATATCCTCTTTCATTTTCATTCTTTCCTTCCATTTTATGTTATTCTCTTCCTTTCCCTTTGTCTTTTGTTGGGATATTTCATTTAATATTTCCCCTTACTGTCCAAATTTTGTATGAATGATGAGATATTCCATTCGTCTCATCAATCTTTTTTTTTTATGAAATTTTAAGAGACGCCGTTAGGCTGCCGAATTTTTGTAAGAAATTTCTCGTGTTTTCTTCATTTCAAGATTCCCTTCTCTTAGTTCTTCACCCCCTCTTATCCAAGAGGCATGAAATCTCCAGAATCATTTATATTCTGTATGTTTTCATGTTTATGGAAAATTACAAATCATTATTCCTCTCCTCTCTCACATATTTAAAGAATCAAAAAACATTGTCCATTTGTGTCGAATTACCGATATCGTGGACGATGTATTTTCAATCTCCATTAATTCTTTCAAGTCTGGTCATGAAACCATTTATATGGTTGAACCAGGATATAATATATGTTTTATGAATCATATAAGGTTCTGGAATTCTTTTGTACTCATGATTCAAATTTACAAGACTAAATGAAGTTGTAATTATCAAAGAACCACTTAAATTATCTAAACGAACATAATTAATGTTTAACTTATAAATCATCATCATATAAAGCACCAAAGTGATAAATGGTATAATTTATGGTACTGGAATTATGTAAATACTACTCCATTCCAATTCTTGAGTTTCACTTCCAATCAACAAGAACGATTCATCATGAACCGATCGTGAAAATCACAAAAGAACTCACCCAAAATAATGCAAGGAACAAAATACTAACAATTAAGGGGTGAAATGAGGTTATGAAATGACCATATAAGATGTTATAAACATGAAAATGTTACTGTAAAAATACTAATAACACTCTTTTAACCATTATACAGGAGGTTTAAACAATTTTGAAGTAAGACAAGACTAAGGTAAGAGAATTCTTAACCCGATTTCCATTCTTTGGGTTAACATTCTACTTTATAATTTATGTGCTATTTAAATTGTTTGTGTGATGGGTTTTGTTTATATTATGTTTCATTATGTGTATTTACAGAGTATATACATATTACATCCACTCTATTAAGCCTCACTTTATGTGTATGATGTTTATAAGGGACTTTTCTTCTAAAATCCTCTTTTAAAATTCTGTTTTATAAGATTCAAAGGCAATGTTTTTATGTTATTGTTTATGTTGTATGATTATGTTTTGGTAAATGGGCATTGTTTATGATTAAGGGTGGGACCTATAACTCCCTCCAATGCATTGGGTATGAGTAAGTTGGAGGTCGGCCGTATGGTTACTCCAAGTGTAACTGTGATGGTTACACAAAGTAAGGTAGCCGTGAGGGTTACAAATTTTAAGGTAGCCAAGATGGTTACAAGATTATGTAAGTAATGCCCCAATATACCTCTATGATTATAATTATGTTTGTGTGGATCTTGTGTAAATCTCATGTTACACAAAGTAAGATTTTATGGGTGTAAAGCATGTATTTTGAAAATGTTTTCATATGTCATGTGTATTCATGGACTAATGTGATTTTTGCCTTCTTTTTCATACCTTACTGAGATTTTGTGCTCATCCCAAGTTTTTAAATGATTTTTCACAGGTTAATGGATGAATAATACAAGGAAGGAAGACATGTTAAATGTTGAAGAATTGTCAAGGAGTCTTGTTTTATGTTTTAATGTTTTATATTCTGAGGAAAATTGAAACTGATTTTATGGTATCCACTATGTAACAATGTGTAATGTTATGAATGTTTTGTCCTAATTCTCTAAATCTATAAACGTGAAAAGATACTAAATGTATAATGAAGTGTTTTCTTGAATAAATTCAAGATTATGTATGAAATAAGTTCGGGTCCTTAAAGTTGGTATCATAGGTCGGTTTAGAAAACTTTAGGGATTAGGAGTTCTTGTGAGACACGTGATTAGTCCCTATATCTATTATTTCAGTTAAATCCTTGTTTTATAATTTTTTTTCAGGTCAAGTAAAGTCGGTTACGAATGGAAGGAGAAGGATCTCAAACGACATTCCTATCTCTTCCTGATGACATGCTTGCAATAATTATTGCAAAGTCATCTTCGGATGATTGTGAAACTTTTTCTAGCATACAACTCACTTGCAAGCAGTTTTTTGAGATATCAAACACCTCCTCTATACCTCGTTATCATCGTGGATCATGGGTTGTTTTTAGACAAATACTATTTTCACAAGATTCACATAATTTCAAGAAAGGTAAATATTATCAAGGTATTTTCAAATATTTTACCTTATCACAAGAATTTGAAGCATATTATGATTTTAAAAATGGTGCTGAGGAAGGAGACCCTTGTGCAACCTATTTATATTTGCTTTTAAATTATAGTCTCACATCACATACTTATGGTATTTTAAAAGGACCAATAATAGAAAGTTTCAACTCAATTTCGGTCCCACTATTTTATAGAAATCATGTTTTATCAGATGTTTTGGAATTATATGTCATACATGATTATTTTCCAAAACTGTTTTTCTATGAACACCCATATGACCCATGTTGTACGAGGTGTATTTGGATGGAGGAAGAAAATGATTTTGAAGGATCTCTAAATAATTGTTGTAATGCATGGGACTTCTACCTACGTGAACAAGATGACGATGAAACCGAGTGGACACCTTGATCAATGTACCCTCAGTTGTTTAATAAGTAAATAAAATTGCGAGGACGCAATTTCAAGAAGGTGGGGATAATGTAACATCCCAAGGTTTTCTAAAAATAAATTGAAAATGCTTGAAATTTGTTTAAGTTATATATTTATAAGTATCCTTTAAACATAATTTTATTTCTTCTATGACTTGAATTTCAAGAAACTGTCATCTACAATTGTGTTCAGTATGTTATTTAGAGTCTGATGGAACAAACTTGTTTTTTTGGTGAATAGTAACATGCCCTTATGAATAGTAATATGAATAGTAATATGACCTCATGAATAGTAAATAATATTATTATTTTATTTTCCCATGGAAATAGGATAATGGGATCTTAATTAATTTTCCAATGTCACATAAAACTAATTCCACATCAATATTGTTATTTTTCGAATTAACTTTCACCTTATTTAAAAATTAAATTAATAATATTTAGAAAATTATTTTTGAAAAATGGAGTTCATTTTTGAATTCTACACATCGAAAAATGGTTGGGGTAAATTTTTGGTATTTTTCTGAAACTCTTGAATTTTCGGTGAATAGTGAAATACGGTAAAATACCGCATAATCAATTTATCAGTAAAAATGCACTATTTATGACATCATAAGCGATGCAAGGCCACTTGCTTCGAAATCACATGATATTATCACTATTTAGGGCCACTTGATTTGAGATTATTCATAGTCTTGATAAAAATATTATAATAATAATTAAAATAATCTAAAACACCTCCCCTCATCCACTATAAATACCACCCTCACTCCCCTCTTCCTCTCACACCTCTCAAGCCTTGAGAATTGTCTAATTTCGGCCAAATTCCCTCCCCAATCTTCTTACCCACGTCCTAGAGCTGCTGGTATCACCAAAAGACCAAAATCAAATCCCTTAAGAAGGATCTCAAGGAGAAGAGATCCAGAGGTAAACATCCTCTTTCATTTTCATTCTTTCCTTCCATTTTATGTTATTCTCTTCCTTTACCTTTGTCTTTTGTTGGGATATTTCATTTAATATTTCCCCTTACTGTCCAAATTTTGTATGAATGATGAGATATTCCATTCCTCTCATCAATCTTTTTTTATGAAATTTTAAGAGACGTCGTTAGGCTGCCGAATTTTTGAAAGAAATTTCTCATGTTTTCTTCATTTCAAGATTCCCTTCTCTTCGTTCTTCACCCCCTCTTATCCAAGAGGCATGAAATCTCCAGAATCATGTATATTCTGGATGTTTTCATGTTTATGGAAAATTAAAAATCATTATTCCTCTCCTCTCTCACATATTTAAAGAATCAAAAAACATTGTCCATTTGTGTCGAATTACCGATATCGTGGACGATGTATTTTCAATCTCCATTAATTCTTTCATGTCTGGTCATGAAACCATTTATATGGTTGAACCAGGTTATAATATATGTTTTATGAATCATAAAAGGTTCTGTAATTCTTTTGTACTCATGATTCAAATTTACAAGACTAAATGAAGTTGTAATTATCAAAGAACCACTTAAATTATCTAAACAAACATAATTAATGTTTAACTTATAAATCATCATCATATAAAGCACCAAAGTGATAAATGGTATAATTTATGGTACTGGAATTATGTAAATACTACTCCATTCCAATTCTGGAGTTTCACTTCCAATGAACAAGAACGATTCATCATGAACCGATCGTGAAAATCACAAAAGAACTCACCCAAAATAATGCAAGGAACAAAATACTAACAATTAAGGGGTGAAATGAGGTTATGAAATGACCATATAAGTCGTTATAAACATGAACATGTTTCTGTAAAATACTAATAACACTCTTTTAACCATTATACAGGAGGTTTAAACAATTTTGAAGTAAGACAAGCCTAAGGTAAGGGAATTCTTAACCCGATTTCCATTCTTTGGGTTAACATTCTACTTTATAAGTTATGTGCTATTTAAATTGTTTGTGTGATGGGTTTTGTTTATATTATGTTTCATTATGTGTATTTACAGAGTATATACATATTACATCCACTCTATTAAGCCTCACTTCAAGTGTATGATGTTTATAAGGGACTTTTCTTCTAAAATCCTCTTTTAAAATTCTGTTTTATAAGATTCAAAGGCAATGTTTTTATGTTATTGTTTATGTTGTATGATTATGTTTTGGTAAATGGGCATTGTTTATGATGAATGGTGGGACCTATAACTCCCTCCAATGCATTGGGTATGAGTAAGTTGGAGGTCGGCTGTATGGTTACTCCAAGTGTAACTGTGATGGTTACACAAAGTAAGGTAGCCGTGAGGGTTACAAATTTTAAGGTAGCCAAGATGGTTACAAGATTATGTAAGTAATGCCCCAATATACCTCTATGATTATAATTATGTTTGTGTGGATCTTGTGTAAATCTCATGTTACACAAAGTAAGATTTTATGGGTGTAAATCATGTATTTTGAAAATGTTTTCATATGTCATGCGTATTCATGGACTAATGTGATTTTTTCCTTCTTTTTCATACCTTACTGAGCTTTTGTGCTCATCCCAAGTTTTTAACTGATTTTTCACAGGTTAATGGATCAATAATACAAGGAAGGAAGACATGTTAAATTTTGAAGAATTTTCAAGGAGTCATGTTTTATGTTTTAATGTTTTATATTCTAAGGAAAATTGAAACTGATTTTATGGTATCCACTATGTAACAATGTTTAATGTTATGAATGTTTTGTCCTAATTCTCTAAATCTCTAAACTTTAAAAGATCCTAAATGTATAATGAAGTGTTTTCTTGAATAAATTCAAGATTATGTATGAAATAAGTTCGGGTCCTTATATACCAAGTTTGGTTGTTTTAGTTTCAAATGGAAAATCATCCCCCAATTATTTATGAAGACCTTGGCATTATTTCTAGCCTCTAGTGTACTGGGGATGTCACCTAAGGACAAGTAGCAATTCCTCATCATCTCAAGCCAATGAGGATGGGACGGAAGATACACTCAGTTCTAGTCATCATCCTGGGGCCTATTGGAGGTGGGAATTTGGGTTCATTATCTATCTCCCATCATTGTGTCATATTTGGAGGGAGGTGATCAGGAAGTAAAACACATGCTATGAACTCAACTAATACATCATATTTATGATATGATCCCATGTTCAAGATTTATTCTACTTTTTCAGTAAAACATCACATGTGTAATATTTAATATTTTTAATAAAATTCAAAAATTAATTCCAGACTCATCGGGCCTCAGAATCAAATGTCGTCTTAGTACCTAGCTCTAAAAATAATACATATAATTTTATAATTTTATTCAAATAAAAATCAAATTATTTGAAAAATAATTCCCTGTAATAGAGGATGATTTTTCAATACAATGTAAGTGATGGATTTATGCGATTTGAATGACCCAAAATAAAATATAATGAGAGTATTTAGAAGGTAATCTATGACCAATATATACCCCAAAAAAAGGAAAAGTGGTGAATATTAATCATATATCAATGAAGAAACATTTAGATACAAAAATCATTATGGTAACGGTAAATTAAGAATCAAAAGAACAAGATAGGAATACAATAAAATTAAAATATGATTAAATGAAAGAGATTAATTTTACTTAAAGTAAATAGGGTAATGAATATCCATACAAAAAAAGATATTGTACAATATCAAAAATGTCTCAAAAAATTTGAAATGGAATATTAAATACCATGAATAATGACATAATGAAGATATTAAATATAAAATGGGTAGTAATCACACCATATAACTGAAAATATGGTGTATAATAAAATATTGTCTTAATCAATTGAAATTTGAGATAAAGAACACTTATAAGTAACATAATAATTGAGGTAAGAATCAGTTGATAATGAGGCTATAAGGAATAATTTTATAACCCAAAAAGGATTTAATATAATACAAGGTCTTCATTTGGTGTTATAGATCAATATTGGAACAATATAGTTTGAATAAGGATGTTTTTAACTCAATGTAATAAAATTGAGCTAGCACAAACCCTTACCTTACTTCTCGCTTAGTCAAAATGAATTCTAACCTAATGTACATAAAAAATTACTATATTATTCAAAAAATTTAAAACCATTTTCAAATCTATAAAATTTTATAAACCTCATGTACAATTATTATTTTCATGTAAATTAGTTATTTATTGACTATTTTTTTGATATCGGGTGTGAGTAATCTGGATTGTTTTGAACTAGTTTCGTAATAGTTGTGTTGTTATTAATTATTATCACAAATTTCATCATTCCTATATCATAAAAGGTATGGAAATTAATATTTTATAATTATTTATAATGTTATAATTTCATTATATGTGATTTTTTGTTATGATCCTTAAAGATGAAATCTATGATGGGCATGTTTCTGTTATTTTTACACAAACATACATTTGTATCTTAATTAATGAGTTTAAAATTAATGTTACCATTAAAAAAAATAAAATAAGGTATTTATTTTACTAATTATATATTATATTATCATTAATAGAATTTCCAAAGTCATCCATGATATAAATTTATATCATTGTTCAATTAGGTGGTTAAATCGACCCAAATAAGAACATGCCACAAATAATGAACAATTGTGAATTTCTTTAATTGTAATATTATTATACTAGAAGTATAATGAAATTATTCAGTGTTTATTAGTGTGATATACATTAATTTTAAATAATTGTAGGATTAAAAACAATACAAAGTTATTATATAATATGAAGAAGTCACTTTTCCCTCTTAAAACACTCTTTTGGATAGTTGAATTTAACACGGTTGTTTGTTTCTCATATTTTTAATAGTTTTTCAAATTTGTATTACCAAAAACATAATAATTTTATTAAAATAATTTATATATATTAAAATAATTCTCATTCCCATCCATAAAAGGTGGTGATGAAAAGAAGAAAAATAAACATCAATCGTTCCATGGAGGTGGTAGTCTGCATATATGTATGGTTGATGATTTTGATTTACATTGAATGAGAGAAATTTATAAAATTTTTATAATTTAAAAATATAAAATATTATATAAATATCATAATTATTTATTAAATTTAGCATTAGGTTCATCTTTGTAAGGTTTTTAAGGAAAAAAACATGATACTTTGTGGAAGTGGTAGTTTGCACACATGAAAAAATATCATTTTTGTTTCCTTAAGGAAAAATAGGTAAGGTGGTTAATATTTATTACCTTAGAATAATAAAATTAAATATAAAAATAAAACCGAGGTAAATTTATATCAATGATGAAAATATATTTGTAATATTAATATAGAAAAAAAATTGTAGAAACTTTGTACTCATGTTGAGAACTTGGGATTTCCCTAAGTGGACTTCTTAGAAATAGTGGTATTATTATAAAATCTTGTGAAAAGAAGCTTAAGATGGTTAAATATGATTATACATAAACTAATATGGATAGAGTTTCAATTTTAAACTTAATTTTGGATTGATATTGACGGAGTGGTGAGAGGCCCCTTTTATAAGTGAAGAAAATGACATTTTTGTAAATATTTCAACTAAATATAAATAGATAACATGTTTCACAAGTCATGTTGCTCAAAAATGTAAAATAATTGAGTGGTGATTATATAAGTCCAATTAACCCCAGACCATTCATTTTTACACATTTTTAATATATGTTTTTAAGTTATTTACTCTAAGAGTTTTCACATTTACCATTTTTTGTTTTATCATTGTAACTGGTTTTTACCTATGTAATTTAATTTTAATGACTAAAAATAAAATATAACTTATTAAATAATTTGTAAATAATTATTTCAAATATGAAATCCATTTTATTAGAGAAAATTTTTATGTGAAAAAATTCAAATTTAACATCAGTGCATGTAATGTGTAAGAACCAGTTTTTAGAAAATAGTGTATCTCTATGATTAAAATATACATGACGGATAAAATTATAACTATATTTGGTTTTAATGATAGAAAATAGTTTATTAAAAAATTAAAAGTTATGTTAATTTTATATCAAGACAGAACTAAATTTTACCAAAGTAATATTTTATTTAAAAAAAGACCCAAAAGGTCTCTTTTATTGGAAAATATTATGTAAGTTCATAAAATATTAAACATAGGTTTTATAATTTATAATGGTATCTAAAAATTTATTTCATTACTATTAAAATATATTTTGTTGATAAAAAGATTTTATTGACTTCTATTTATTTCTTATATAATGATAAAATCATAAAAGTTGCAGTTTTGTTAAAAACTATATATTTCACTATTCACCTAAAAATAATATATTCCAAAAAAATCACAAAAAAATATTATTAAGGTAATATTGAAATCCAGAATCACAAATTGAATTTTATTTTATCAAATTAAAATTCCAAAATTTTAGAATTTAACTTCAATATAAAAACATACAAATTTAATGATAACTATTTACATCGAAAAATAACAATTTTATAAATAATAACTATTTTTATTCTAATTTAATATAATTTAATAACAAAATTAGTGTTAATATATTATTCATATCAATAATATATTTTATCCATAATGTATTTTGTGTCTTAAGAAACCCATAAAATGCCAATTTTTTGGAATGTTGAATTTTGAAGCATAAATCGGTCTTATTTTTTATTTAGATACATTAGTCTAATTTATCAATTCCTTAGAAATTATAGTGACCTTTATTTTTAATAATACATATATTTAATAATATCATAACATCCCATAATTCTAAAAGAATAATATTTTATTCAATAGCATGTATGATACACAACACCAAGAGTATAGGAGAATATAATATATTGAGACCTTAAAATATATTTATTATATTAAATAAATTTAATATATTATATATCTTGAAACATACATAGTAATGAGTTATCTTTTCATGCACATAACAATGAGTTTCTTTTATAACCAGCGTTACACAGAAGACCTGTTTTTACAAAACAATAATATGTTATTAAAATATTACTATTTAATATGATAAGATATAACCTTATTGTTAAATTTGTGGTTATTAATAAGATTAACTAAATTATGAAAATATATTATTAAATTCATTAGTTAAAAATTAATTTCAAATGAATATAAAAACCAATTGAATATACAGGGAATGTTTATATAAAAAAACTATTTTTATGCTCACAAAGGAATTTTATCGTAATAAATTAAATTAATTAATATTGGTGAATGATACTGGTGAAATTTATATATTATGTATTCAATCAAATATTTTTTACATTCATAAAATAGGTTTTATAGGAATGAGATAAGAACAAATCCTATTTTATGATTAAAATCCTATATTTTTCAAAATGTAGTTTTTTCACCTTTTAATGATGAACTTATATTAAATTTAAATTTTGGGTAATTTATAATTTTTTATGAAACAATAAATATTATTTTTTTAATATTAGTTTCAAAATTATATTATAGTTATTTTTTGTTATTTTTCTAAGGATTTTCATTTTTTGATGAATAGTGAAAAATACTGAATTTTAATTGAAAACTGAATTTTTGTACAAATAAATTATATTATTATATTATAATTTTAATTGGTTTTAATGTATTATTAGATAAATATAACTTCTATTAATACAATATATTTCATTGGATTCATTTTTATAAATAATTTAGATATAAAAACACAGTGAACTTTTGAACATTTTCATTTTAAAAGCCCGTTTTTTCATCCCGTCTATGGGATTAATTTTAAATTAATTTCAGCCACTTATGTGATTGGAATTTTAGAAATGGATTACAAATTTTGAATAAGAATAATTTCTAATTTTTAATAATTTCAAATTAATTTTTCACAAAAAATTATTAGTGTTATCAATTAAAATTAATTACTGCAATTAAAAGTAAAACTAACTTAACATGGGACTAAACCTTAATATTAAGAGCCAAAATGGCCTATAAACTTGTAAAAATCCATTTGATATGATTATTTAGACCATATAATCTATTTCATCTTTTTAGGTTCATTATATTAGGAAAATTATGTTAGGAAGACCTTCCAATAGTGTTTGCCTATTTGTCTTTAAAAGAATGTCACTCCTCCAATATAAAAGAGAACCCCCCACACTTCATCACACCTATCAATCCCTTTTTATCATAAAAAATCTGAACATATAGCTCCCCAAAACCACTACCCTCATAATATAATATTTTATTTGGAAATAAATAAAACTAATGATGTCTTTTTGTATAATCCAAAAGGAGTTACCCAAAGAAGATGTAACGTTCTATAACTTGCACCTTTGTTTTTCTTCATTCTATACTCAATAAATTATTTCAATATCAAGATTATATAATAACCACAATATCCTAAATATAATTACATTATATTATGCTAATTTTACTATCTACACTCACACACACTTTCATCAAATGGGATACACAATCATCATTTGTGTGTACGGTGGACTACCTCCTCACAAACTGATGTCGTTCATTATTCCATTACAACCTTTAAAGGTTGGTAATAATGATGTATTTATAGTTTAAATATTATATATATTATATTTATAATTTATTTATTCTTATATTTATATTATATAATATATTTCTTTATTATTTTTATTTTTTGGGAATATAATTACCTCGTTTGTGGATGTATGGACTACCACCTCCTCAAAGCGATGTGATTCACTCACACTATACATGGAATTAATTAAGGGTAGTTTTAATAAAAATATTTTAAATATATCAAATAAATATTATATTGAAACTATAATATTTAAATATATAATTTAATTTTCATTCCCATAATACCAAAAAATATGGAAATAATATTCATGTGTTTTAATGACCTAATGGTTACATCAACAGTGTATTTCATTTCTTGTCTCCAAACATTATGGATTAATATAAATTCATATATACTAAATATATATAATATTTAAATCATTTATTAATTTTATTTCTATTATAAAATCATTATATAAGTAATAGGAACAAAAATATCAAGTCAAAACATACTCAAAAAACTAGTCAATTAACACCTAAAATAGTGAAATTAATGAAGGATTATTAAGAAATGGGTAATAAAATATTATTATAAGCTCATATATGATATTATAAATATTCTTATGGATATTTATTAAGTTAATAAAATTATTAAAACAATTTTACATGAGGTTAAATTATGTTCATCCAAAAGGTAACATAAGGTAATGGGATTTCTAAACTCACTTTTATTTCTTAGAGACTTATTCCTTATTCATGGATCATTTATTTAGTGTGGTGTATATACTACCATATGAAATTTTATATCATGATTTTACTTTATTTAATGATATTAAAAGTTTAAATTTATGTTATTATATCATGTGGACCATGATTCAAGAGATACTCAAATTGTAATGGATTTTCATCTAACTTTTTACATCTGTGAGATAAATTTCATATTCACTGCTTAATTATTTTATGTTGGGTATCTAGTAATAATATTGATATATTATATGATTAATCCTTTTATATTTCTCCAATTTAAGGTTTTACTTTGAGTTATCTCATCCAAGAGGTTTTAACATGAAAATTGCTAACTAGTAAAAGTTATCTTGAAATCTCACTTTCTTTTATGATTATTAACTTTTTCTTAAAAAAGTCAAATTCTTAAAATAAATTTTCATTATAAATTTTCATTATTTTTGATATCCAGATTATTGTATGATTGATATTATTTTTTCCTAAACCATATACAATTTTTATATATGGTTTTTTACTTAAAAATTTATTTGATTTGCTGGGGAAATATTGACAAATATGTATCCTTTAATCAATACAGATATTTGATAAGGAACATTTTTTATGAATTAAAATCAATTATTATATATATGAGGAATGATTGGGATATTAAATAAATGGGTTAAAGACATGTTAATGTAATCCCCTATATGCATTGTTAGTCTCATAAGATGAATTAGTTGGCCAAATTAGATGGGTTTTTTTCAAATATATTTTAAACTGCCTTGTAGATAGATCTTGACGGTAATGTATCATGTTCCTGGGAAACATGAAGTCCAATAATTAATCATTTAATTTATTAATAATTTAGTTATTATTATTATCCATTATATTTTTTTTTCTTTTACATTATCTATGGATACATTTTCATTCTCAGTTTATTGATTTACATGGAATATGTATTAAGTTATTACCTTTCCATACTAATTGTTAATTATTAATTCATGCAATATTTCTCTATTCTCAACCATTAATAGTAATTTGAGATCACCCTTATTTTTTTCATTTCCCTAGGTTATGGTGAAAAAAATTTGAATAACCTTTCGATTATATTTTTCATCTCATTTTATCATGTTTCATGCTTAATTTTTTATTTACAAATATAAAATTGGCATCATTTATGTAATATGGTTTTACAAAAATGATAAATTGATCATTAATTCATGATTTTACTCCTTTTAGTAATGATAATTTAAAAAAGTAAGTCATCTATTCCAGACTTATGGGGTTGTGGAATTACAATTGGTATCAAAATATGTTTAATAGAAACCTTTAGAACTAGATTTAAGAAAACATAGATTAGAGAACATACCCCCATGATAGACTTTGAGGGTAATTATAAAATAAAATCCCAAAATTCCCATGTTTATGACTATGATATTATCTATTCCAATATATTTTAATTTATTTTAAGTATCTCATTAGTTTTGGGATTATACATTATGTCTCATATTTTTAAGATCTAATCTAGTGTATACTATTGTTTATAAATTGAACCTGGAAGAAAGAAGGGTATAAATACTCATGGACTATGTAGAGGTTTCCCTTTTTAAAAATACAATATATATGGTATTAGAACTAAGAAATTTACAGATATATTAGAGATTGTTAATCACTTTATGACATATAACATTTCTCGGATCTAGGATCCTATTCTACAATGAGACTCTCTTATGTGGGATCGATTTATGCAATACAATCCCTTATACTTTAGTGGTAATACTGATCCAATAGTAATTGAGAAATGGATATAGTATTTGGAGAATATATTTATGTCATTAGGATGTGGTGAAAAATAAAAGGTTACACTTTTAGTGTATTTTCTCAATGGTTATTCTGACCAAGGTTGGTCGTTGATCCATAATACTAAGGAGGAAGAGGAAATATAACTCATAGAATAGAAATATTTTAAGGAGGCATTATTAGATAAATACTAACCTCCTAAGTAAAAAATTAGATTAAGATAAAGTTATTTAACTTAAAACAAAAGTAAGAATAAAGTTCCACAGATTATGAAGCTACCTTTATAAGGTTAACCAGGTATACTACGGATTGCATATGAAATACGGAGTGAAATATTGATCACTTTTTTGAAGGAATTAAGACAAGTCTCTGAAGGTAACTGGTATCTAAATTTTTTTTTCAAATGATGAAATAGTTTTATGTGACAAAAATAGAGAATGAATTTTATAGAATAAATGTATTTAAAGGATAGAAATTGAATAAGATGATGGAAGAACAAATAATGGATAAATGGAATATGGGAAAGAAGGATTTTCCTACATGTGATAACTATGAAAAGAATTACCCCAGGAAATAATTGAATGGATTAGGAGTTTTTTATATGTGTGGATATAAGGGTAACCAAGAAAAAGAATGGAAAGATAAGGATAAAAATGATTTTATTCAGTGTTACAACAACAAGAAGATGGGGCACTACATAAATGAATGCACCAAGTGTCAAGATATTATACCTTAGAAGAATCTTAGGTATCAAGGTCAAGCTTATGTTATTTATATAGATGAAGTGGAATGATTAATTTTCTCTTATATTTGAATCCTTTAATAATTTTTTAAGATTATTTTATCAATGATATCATGGTTATAAGTATTTTGGAATTTATAAGGATTGTACTGCTGTACTTTTTCATCACGGATTTAAAATCGTATATTGATCAATACTGTTGTCCAAGAAAAATGATTTAGTGTCAATTTTAAATTCATGTAAAGATCATTTTCAAGGGAAAGAAAATCCTGAATATGTTCCTAATGTTGAGATAATGATTTTTGGATAAAGATATAATTTATTAGGATAATGTAAATTGGGTAAGTTATCAATACCAAGGAACTAATTAATGATTTTTCAACAAAGTGGTTTATGGTATCATTAGTGGAGTCTAAAAACATTTTTATATAAAGAATATATCAAATAACCTATTTTTTATTTTAAAAATATGGAAGAATACCTTTTTCAATAGGGATACATGGTAATTGAAGTTATTACCATGTTCTGAGAAAATACATAATGAGGTTATTCACATGTTTAGTATGTGATGATTAAGAGACACTTCATGTTGTTTTGATAAGTTAATTTTGGAAATTCAGGGACCTTCCTTATAAAGTGTTTTATCGTAAATTTTTTAAAAATTTAACAATTTATGAAACAATTTATGTTGATATTTGGATGATGTTTTAGAGATTCATGTATTTCTTTATTATATCATGGAACTTATGATAAGAGATAAAGTACAAATAGTTCAAGGAACAACAAAATTATGAGATTGTTCTTATGAAATAGAAATGTATCAAGTAAGTATATTTTATTATATTATTATAAATTAAAATAATTCCTTAACCCTAGTAAAAGTATCTAAAAAATTATTATCTTATAACCATCGTTTCGGGTGATATTAATAACCATTTTACACCTATGTGGTTTCTAGCCTTGTGGTCATTAAATTTTTATGGATAACCCACATTCATTTTATCTATGATCTATATTACTAATCATTAGAACTTGATAGTTATATTTCTCTTCCAAGTCTATGTTTACACAAATTTTCTCCTATTTGAAAGCCTAGTTTTGTGGTGACCTTCATATTTCCCCAACCTCTTATTAAGAAGATATATTAGTAAACCTATTTATGATGTGTTTTTTCAACAATAGTATTTTTAAATATAAATCATTTAATTACCAAGATTAAGTTTAAATTTTGAGGACACAATTTATTTAAGGTGGATAGAATGTAATACCCCGAAATACTAAAAGACCGATATTTTTTTAATAATTTGTATGATATAAAATACTAAGGTTAAAGGTAATATAATATATCGATAAATGATAATATATTTTATATATTCAATAAATTTAATCTAATATATATCTTTCAATTCACATAATACTGAGTGTTCTGGAATCGCAAACCACAAAAATTTTCTTCTCTAGATTGTAATACACACAAGACTGAGTTTTTCCCAACAACAATATATTATTAAAATATTTTTATTTTATATAATATGATATAACCTATCCATTAAATTTTATGTTATCAATAAGATTAACTAAATTATGAAAAAATATGTTTTAATTCATTGATTAAAAATTAATTATAAAGGAATATAACAACCAATTGAATATAAAGGGAGTGTTTTATAAAAAACTGTTTTTTTGCTCACAAAGGAATTTTATACTAATAAATTAAATTAATTAATATTTTTGAATTATATTAATTAAAATTATATATTATATATTAAATTATATTTTCTTTACATTCATCTAGTAGGTTTGATGTGAATATGATAAGAAAAAATCTAATTTATGTATAAAAGCTATATTTTTAAAAGGTAGTTTACCCATCTTTTAATGGTGAACATATTTTAAATATAAAATTTGGTAATTTTATCCATTTTATATGAAAAATAAACTTTATTTTTGAAAAATTAATTTTAAAATTATCTTAAGTTGTATATTTAGTATTTTTTGAGATGTTTCATTTTTTGATAAATAGTAAAAATACTGATTTATAATTGAAAACTGAATTTTCATATAAATAATTTATCATCTTATATTATATTCTAAATTGGTTATAAATAATTATTAGATAAATTTTAAATATATTTATAAAATTTTTATTTTTTGAATCATTTTTATATTGAATTTATATATATAAATTTTGTAAACTTTTGAACATTTTCACTTTAAAACCTCGTTTTTCATCATGTATGTTGTATTAATTTAAATTAATTTATTAAAATTACATTATTGGAATTTGGAAAATTTAATTAATATTTATCATCATCTTAATTTATAATTTATAATAAGGTCCAAATAAATTTTTACCAAAAATATTAGTGAAATAAATTAAAATTAATTACAATGATTAACATAAGAACTATATTATCAAGAGACTAAAGCTTAAACCTAATGGAAAAAATGACCAGGAAACTTGTCCAAAAAAGATTTTAGGGACATATTTCTACCATATACTCTCTTTTATATAACTTTTTCATTATTGTACGAATATGATGTATGGGATACTTCCCAATAGTGATTACATTTTTATATCATGATAAAACTACAAATCCCCCTACGGATTCAAAAATTCTTTCTAATATGAAGCTACGGTTGGCTCATTCAATCTTTCCTCGAAAAAAATATCAAAATTCGGATGGTCATAACTTTTGATCCATAAATCCATTTGAGCTCTATGACCTGTCAAATGAAAGCTTAGAAAATTTTCTACAAGATCGTAAACATTTTCTATATCGGTTATTTAATAACCGAAGTTAAAAATAACTTCTAATGTCGTTTATTAAATAACCGCCATAAAAAATGACTTATAACGTCAGTTTTTGAAAAACCGATGTAAAAAATGGATTCTTATCGCCATTTCCAGAATTTATTTCACGTCTGTTTTTAAAAACCAATGTTAAAAACTATATTACCCCATTTTGTACGTCGGTTATTAAATAACCGACGTAAAAAATCATATTTTTAACATCGCTTGCAATAACGTCGCCTAAAAACCAACGTTAAAAAGAAAAAAAAACGACGTAAAAAAAGGTGTTTGTACTAGTGGGGGTTTCTAGTCTCACTTTTATTTCAACTATACTTATTCTGTATTCACCACTAATTTCTTTTTTGTGGTTTATATAATGACATATGACATGTTATATCATGAATTTACATTATTTAATGATATTAAATGTTTAAATAGATATTATTCTTTCAGGGGGATCATTATTCAAGAGTTACTCAAATAGTAAGGTATTTTCATCTCACTTTTTAAATATGTGAGATAAATTTCATATTAACCACTTATTTGTTTTGCGTGGTGTATCTAATACCAATTCTTTATATTATATCATTATTAATTTTAAATTAATTTTATTAAAGGTTTTACTTTGAATCATCTCATTCAATGGGATTTAACTTGAAAATTACCAACACGTAAAAGTTATCTTGCAATCTCACTTTCTTTTGTGATTATTAAATTTATATTAAAAAAAATATTTTTAGTAATAATTTCTCACTAGAAATTTTTTTTATTTTTGATATCCATATTATTGTATTATGTATATGATTATTTCCTAAATCATATACCATTTTTAGCTATGGGTTTTACATTGAAATTTGTTTGATTTATAGGGGAAATATTGATAAATATGTATCCTTTACTCAATATGAATATTTGATAAGGTACTTTATTTATAAATTTAAATAAATTATTTGATATAGGAGGAATGATTTTTATATGAACTATGTGGGTTAGGAAATAGTTAATGCAATCCCCTCGATGCATTCATAATATCGTGAGACAAATCATTTAGCCAAATCAAATGGGTTTTTACACAGTATGATTTAAATTTTCTTGAGGATATCTCTTGCCAGCAAAGGTGTCATGTTCCTAGGAAACATGACATCCAATAATTAAGAATTACATTTATTAAGATTTAAGTTATTATTATTATTATCCATGATAATATTTCTTGTACATTATCTATGGATTCATTTTCATTCCCAGATTATTAATTTAAATGGAATGTTTGTTCAGTTATTACCTTTCCATACTAATTATTAATTATTAATTCAGGATTGATTTTATTATACATAACCCTTACTATGAATTTGATTTCACCCTTATTTTTTCCTTTCCCCAGGTTATGAAGAATAAATATTTCAATATTATTTCAAGGATGTTGTTCATATAATTTTATTATGTATCATGTTTCATTTTATATTTACAAATTTAAAATGAGTATCATGTATGTAATATAGTTTTCAAAAACTACTAAACTAACCGGTCCTTCAGGATTTAATTCCTCGTAATCATGCCAATGTAATAAATTAATACACTGAATCTGGGCTTCCGGGGTCGGGGAGTTACAAATATGGTTACATCTACTTTTAACCACCAATTACATGACTACATTTTAATGGTTATATATTTCTTTTCAATTCATTGTGGTTCAACATTGCATGAATAAAAAATTATCAATCTTTTTTGGTCATAAAGGAAAATGTAATTTAAAATCTTTGGGTGTTACATTATACCCCCATTAAATAAATTGCATCCTCACAATTTTAATTATTACTCACTAATGAAAGTTGGTGTGGGTATTATTAACTTAATTACCATTTTGGATATAACTTATAATATGACTTATACCTTACTATATTAGGCCATATTAAGTTACTTATCTTTTCTCAAAAAAAATTCATTCATATAATCATATACTCAGGTATGTATATACCATATTTATACATTCTACAAATTATACATTTTTCAAAAAAATATGAATATATAAGAATTTAAAATAGAGTGAAACCATATATTTTTCAAGAAAATAACAATATATTTAACCCTAAAACAATATTAATTTCAAGGTCATAAGATCACACCCAATCCAATATATACCACAATCCCAAAAATGAAATGAACTTAACAAAAATTATCATTAATAAATTATCAATCCCCAGGTTATTGATGTTATCCAACTAAATTTTTTAAAACTATTCAATGCTTTATTATATCAACATCAATCATATATTATACCTAATAGTTATCCACCCCTAAATCATGTGTTCTTAAATAGTTATCCCCAAAAAGTATAACCATATTATGCAATCACTTTTCAGGGTTATTGATACCATTTAATATATATTTCCAAAATATTAAAGATAAATTACTAAGGAACAATCCTCAGACGTTTCACATAATCCTCGTAACTTTTAGAATATACCATAATATCACCAATAAATATCACTCACTAATTAATTTAATATTAGTGTCAATATTTAATTTCTATTAAGATATTAACCTCGATACATTAAGTAATACCAGCAAACTCTAATTTCCACCATAATAGAAATATACTAATATTCTCAATCATTTATGTATTCTCCCTTATTCAGTTATTTGGAATAGTGGTTTCTACAAACATACCATTATTACCTTTGTATTTGTGATCTTGTTTCAACTAAATATTAAAACCAAAATGGTTATTATAATATCCAAAATGTAAATATAAAAACATCGAATTTATTTGTAGGATAAAATTGTTAATTTCCTTTGTTTTTAGGATAAAATTTGATTTATTATAAAACAAATAAAATATTTCTTGGATTTCATATAATAAAAAACCAAATTGTATCAAAATCATATTTAATTAAAAGAAAAGACAAAAAATGGTTTCTTTTATTGGAAAATATTACATAAGTTCATAAAATTTTAAACATATGCTTTATAAACTCATAATGGAATTTAAAAATTTTGGAGTATTAATGATTAAATACGTGTTTAATAAATTAAAAGTTTTTATAAATTTATAGGTTATGCTTATATATTGATAAAGTTTTACAAGCTATATCTTTGGTCAAAACAGTTTTTTATCTATTCACCTAAAAATTAATAATTTTAAGAAAATACAAAAAAACGTCTTAAGAAAAAATTGATATGATGACTATAAAAAACAATATTTTATCAAATAAAAATCATAAAATTTGAGAATTTAACTTTCTAATAAAAACAAAAAAATATAATTAAAACTGTTTCCCTCGGAAAATAAATTTTTTAGAAAAAATTTAACTAATATTATTCGTATTTCATAAAAAATTAATACTAAAATTAATGTTAATAGATTATTCATATCAAAAATATAATGTATCAATAAAGTATTTATTTTTTAAAAAGACAAATAAATAATCAATTTTTATGATGGTTTCATTTTAAAGAATTAATCAGTCTAATTATTTAGTTAGCTACTATAATTTTATTTATCAATGCCTTATCATTGACGATGACCTTTATTTTTATTTATAAATATATTTCATAATTAAGTATCATCTAATTTTATCCACCAATTATATGACTACATTTTAATGGTTATATACTATTCCATAATTTATTGTGGTGTAGTGTTGTGTGTTTCATATTCTATTAAACTTATTAATTCTTAAAGGAATATGAAATTTAAAATCTAAAGGTGTTTAAGAATGATATTTTTTATTCAAATATTCCTCATTAATTAATTTCTTCCCCATAAAATGATGACATTGTTAAAAATAATTCTCATTCTCTTTGACAATGCTTTCTCTTCTACGCTCATATTTTCTCTTCCCACCAATGTTCAATTTTTCTTGGAAATATAATTATGTGTTATCTCATGGGTCTGTTATATTTCCATTTTCCTATTTTCAAAATTAGTTTATATTACACTTTTTATGATGTTGGTTTCCAATAATGGTATTTCAAAATAATAATTTTTTACATCATTTCATAAGAAAATATTTTATCATCAACTCCAAATTCTATTTAGAATCCACTATTTATTTTCTAGGACCTATTATTCATGGGTTTTTTTAAATTATTTTCAAAAAAATAACTTCACCTATATAAAAATTATTTTTTAAAGTGGTCTATAAATTCTTTTATTATGATAATGTTAAAATAAAGTTTCATTTACATTTTACACTTTAACTCAAAATGATTTTTTACTTTGGAGATTATTCTCATTAATTTCCCTCTAAATTCACTTATACTTTTTTTATTTTGGGGTTTTTTTCTTATGCTAACAAACACTCTTAATATTGATCCATTCTTATATAGAGACATTCGAAATGTTCTTCTTATGAAGGTATTTTACATCTATGTCAACATCCTTCAAATATTATTTTGTTTCACTAGGTATTTGTTCTTATGAAACCATCCACCTTATTTTTTGTGGATGTTTTATGAAATATTTATGTAATTTTTTCTCAAAAACCCATCTCTTTTCCTTGTGTCAATTATGTGATATTTTAATTATGAATGGATTCATGCCCTCCTGGCTCACAAGTGTATTGGTAATTATTATAATTGTTGATAGGTACCTATATCGACATCCAATGTATTGGTTAAGGTTTCATATCACATGAGATGATGATTTTTTTCAGAAACATGATTCATGTAACTTTATTCATGTGTTTTTTATGTGAATGTGATTTTTGTAGCTTTGTTCAGATGTTTTTTTATGAACATGATGATATTACCTTTCTTCGTAGTTTTTTATGTGTGAATGTGATGCAAGTATATTTTTTTATAGTTTTTTGTGTTAATATGATGCAAGTATCTTTGTTCACATGTTTTTGTGTGTGAATGTGATGTTAATAGATTTTTTTATAAGTTTTGTTGTATGAACAGGATTCATATAGATTTGTTTGCATGTTTTTATATGAGCATGATGTAGGTATATTTCTTCCAAATATTTTTTTGATTATTTTTTTGTTGTAGTTACTTGTTATGCTTTGGTATAATTTTATGCCATATGAATGTGATTATTATGCATGAATATTGTTTATTATATCATATTTACTCACTCTTATTCCATGATATATGATTTTTAATACGATATTTCATCTGTTTTTATCATGAATTATGGGAAACTCTTATTGTTCCATTTTTTTAATGTGATATTTCTTTCATGATGATATTTTCTTATATGATTATGATTAAAACTTTGATAAAATGTCTTCCATTACTGGGTGTTTGAGATCACCCCTTTATTATGTTTCCATTACCCAGGTAATGATGATGAGAATAAACTATGATAAGTATATAAGGGGGTCTAGTATGGTTCACTTATGGAGAAATATTCACAAGAATCATAATATAAGTTTCTCATGTGGATGATCATCAAAGAAACTAAAACTATTGTTATTAGTATTGTATGATTATTATGAGATGTATGTTAGAACATATGGAAATCATATAATATAAAATATGTTTAGCTTGTTCCACCTTATCTTTTATCAAATAAAATTTTTAAATAAAGTGTTTTTAGCACCATATCTAGGATTGAGAGTTTACAGTCACCTCATCTAGGTACTAGTTTGTATCCCAAGGGGATTGGGAAATCCCTTTAGTCCATATCACAGACTGGGTTGGGTGCCTAGATCATGGGTATGTTGGGTTGGTTCATTACATGTTTATAGTTTTGGGATGTCACTGGAGTTTCCTAGGATATTTAATCTTTTTAGTTATTGTCTTATAATAGGGTATAGGGCTAGTTATGGTAGGTATATTAGTCATTTCCTTTCCATTTTGGTGGGTTACCGATGGATTGGTTATATTCTATCAGTTATTGAGGGAAAGATATTGTTTATCTCTTAGGAAGGACTTTACTTTGTGTGCCCCACCTTACCTTAGAATAATGAACTAAAACACATGTTTCATAGTGAGGATCTAGAGGTCCTTTAGAGAATGTGGTTTAGTGTTTACTTCATGGATAGTGGTGATAGTTATGGTATATTGAGTGAGTTTATAGTATAGTAAAGGGAAGTATTGGTATATTTTTTGTGGGATTAGGTTCTGGGATTTGGTTGGGTTAGATTTATAGCTTGAGTAGGTGTTATTTTAGAGTAATTAATAGGCCACGTGGAGATATTGATGTTCTTAGAATTTATGTTGGACTCGAGTTATCCTTTGGATAATAAGGTTGGGTTTCAAAGAATTTCTTAGTCATCCAAAGATGTGAGATGATTCTTAAATTAACTAAATTAACTTAAAATCATACTATAAATTTATTTATCTTCATAATTATATTTCATGAATAAATTAATTAACAAATATATAATCCAAACATAGATTAGGAATATAGTAATATTTTCTGAAATTAATGGAAGGTACTAGATTGACCCATTTGAATAATAATTAGAGGTTAATATTAATAAATGAAGATGAAAAATTTGTATGTTAAGGGTTTATGTTGTTATTATATAATATTCCTTAAGATGATTCTATATTATACGAATGAATTGTGATTCATGAATAGATTGTGTAAATGGATAAGGTTAAAAGTTTCCTATTGATGATAGTATTTCCTTTTTTATGATATATATGTATACATAAGCGTTTTTTGGTAACTAATCAATCTTGTTTCCAGATAAATAAATATTTCTTACTCATTTATGATGAGTGTAAGGTCTGTGGATTCATATTTGATATGAAGTTTTGTTTGGGTCATATGAATTGATTTTATCTTGGTTATATATGTGATGGGTTGCATGAGGTGAATTATGGGTTAATGATATAATTTATGTATGGTTATATGAGATATGGTGTTGAATCAGATTTTATTTCATTAAAATCTCCCTGGTCATTAAGGTAGGGGTTCTCCTTCAGTCTTGCAACCAATTTGACTTTGAAATACCTTGAAGTTGACAAGTAGGAGTTGTGGGATATTTCTAGACCCTTTTAATTTATCTAATAATTTTTATATTTCCATGTATGATTGGTTTCATGTGTTATGGTTATATTAAGAAGATATCTATAACAAATACCTTGAATGGTGGAGGTTATGGTAACACAATATGTCATTCTTTTATCTTGGATTGATATGGTTGATTTATTGAATGATGCCAAATAGGGTGTTAGACCCCATGTGGTGCTGGGGTAGGTTAGTCCAAGGACCAACCCATATCATAGGTGACTTGGTATATTGGTTTGGAGCTTGGTGGTTTCTATGACATAATGCCTTTCCCTTGATTGTAATTGGTTGACATAACTTATTTGGTTTCTAGATTTTATTTACAAAGTTGTTTGTACATATATCTATCCAAAAAAAATTATTTAACATGGATGTTGTTGTTATTTTGAAATTTTATCTTATTGATTAATATTAGGTGCTCACCTCTCTATGAAGTTTCTTGAGTTTTTTTGTCAGATAGTTCATGGGAGAATAGAGATATTGTTATTCAGGAAGCTGGGGTGGAGCTTTAGGAGCTTATCCTTGCATTATCTCTGTTTTTTTCATTCTATAAAATGTATTCATAGTTTGAATCAAGTAATATTAACTATTAAAATTATTTTATATAGAGTTGTTTGGTGGATTTTTTTTATATTATCCTGGGAATTAAGAGGGAAATGGATCCCATACTAGTGATAAATACCCCCAATGCTAGTTATCAGCCTACGGCCTATTAGAGGCAGGCTTTATGGGCTACTCTAACCTCTACAACTAACTTAAGAAGGGTTAAGGTGGGGTTGGGTTGTAAAAAATTGGTATCAAAAGTTTTGGTTGAGACATAATATTATATTTGTAGTTAGTCAACGGTGAGGATTACATGGGTTTGGTATGTAAACTGTGTCATCTACACCTATCATGTGATATAGGAAGAGGATACTGGATATGACATAGGTATTTAGGCCCCCCTATGTTCTGATAAAAGGAGCCTTTTAGCCTACTAAACGTGTTTATATTTAAATATATGGATTTTTGTATAGAAGATATTCTAATTGAGCATGCATCATTCTCATAGGTTGCATTCTTAGATAGGAATTTGATATATGATTATTCTCACTATGTTTATTTATACTAACCTCTACTAATATGATATAGAATTTATAGTTATTTTGAATTCCCCATTATAAATTGATTTAATACTTGTTTAAAATAATCTTTCTTGTAATCTAATGGCAAGATCTGATACTTTAATTCCTTATTATTCCATGTTTAGACATAATTAATGATTTTATGCGTAATGAACCTATCAGAGAATAAAAAAATTTAATTATATTGTTTTATATTAATGGAAGTAGAATGATAATATGTTTCCTCTAATGATGAAGCATAAATAGGGGATTATTTTTCCATGAGTATTCTTTTCTAGAACATTCCCATTTATCCCACCCTTAGTGAATGACTAAGTTAAAAAAATCGAAGGAATTGTTTTTAAATAATGTTATAAACTTTTATCATTTTTAATAAGAAATGTTATTTATGTCTTATGTTGAACTTAATAATTGTAAATTTTATTTTAATCAAATATAAGTTTTACACATGAGTTTATTTAATTTCAAAGCATGTTATATGGGTAAATATTTCTATTTATCATGTATGATTTGATTAAATGTTGTAACGCATACCAAAATCATAATTTTCTTAAAAATGGAGTGATGATGCTTGATTAATTTTTCAAGTATTATGTTGTGCATGATTTGATTTTTATAGGCAACATGTATATTATTGATAAATTCTCTAAGTGATTTGTTATTCCAATATTCTATAATATATGAAATGTTGATTTTTGTATATTTAATTTTTAAAATGATGTGATCAAACTATTATTTAATAATAATTCGATGTTCTAATTTAAGTATAAAGAATGAAATAAGATCTTTTGTTACCCTATGGTTGTATAATGGTTCATGTTAATATGCTATTATAAATTTTATATGATTCAAGTATTATAAATCTATAATGATAATAGAAGGTGAGTGTGAATATTCCATGTGTGTCCCAATGAAATGTTTCTTATAAAATTGGTAGAATATTGTTTGTTGGATTAATAGTCATTATCTTCATTTTTTATGTATTGATGATATGTTTTCTTAAAGTTGTATGTTTTGAAAATTAAATATTTCATATATTATGATTTGGTAGAATTTCCTAGAATGAGTTATTGTGATATTATTATTATTATCTCTAGTATGATTTGATATGATGATGTGTGGTGGATTTAGTGATTTTGAGATAGAATTGATATAGTGTAAGGGTGTTGGGGATGACACATGCATAATTGGTATAAGTTGAGAGCTAGTCTCACTTGTGTTTCTTTCTTGATTAGAAGAAAATATTGAGGTAAGGGGTGTGTTTTTTAGTGGATTTATGGAATTTAGATCTGCTTTCCTACTTGATATAATGTTCTTCATGATATTTTCATGATTCATGTGATATGTGCTAACCTAGTTGTTTGATGTTGAACCAAATCTATGAAATTGAAATTTCACCAGGAAATTATATTGGGGAAGGAAAAATAGGAATCTTAAAATGAATATTTTTTAAATTATTAGTGTAAAAGATTATTGATGTTCCTTGTTGGAGAATTTCTCTTGAAGATTGAGGAATGATTTGAAGATGTTGAAGTTTCCTTAAAGGTTTGGGGGACTCTAGATTGAGTTTGAGTTTATATATTAGTTGAATTGTTTTATAAGGTTTCTAAAATATGGTGGAATATGAAGTGTGGAAACCCATATGGGATTCCTTAGGAAGAGTTTCATTAAATGTTCAAGAAAGGTTTTATTTCCTATATGTAGACAGATATTCTCATGAAGGATATAAAAGAGATCCATAAGGGGTAGGATAGTATGTTCACTTTTGGGAATCATTTTATGGACTTTATTGGTAAATTATGTCACTTCATAGATAACACAGCAAATTGATAATGATATTTTTTTACTTCCCTGAGGATGAATATTTAGTGATCCATCACATACTTTCATCTAAAGTTATGGGAATAAGTGAGGAATCATGGTGAGAATCCTTTCCATGAGATAATTTTTTATTAAATAGCTATCTCATGTTTCCAGAATGGTTAAGATGAATTTTTTGAGTTATGGTACTCAAGATTTATGGAATAAGAGAGTTATTCAATCAAGTATAGTTTGGGTCTGGATTCGAGCTCGGAGGTTGAGTAGCTTAAGGTGCTTGTGTCTTTTGCATTGATATAATTCGTATTAATGTTATTGTGCATTAACAATATGATTTCTATGAGGTTCCATAAGATTACTAATCTTTTAAGGGTGGTTAGTTATTATTTGTGTGTCAAACAGTGTTTGGGGTTGTGTTTATAGTACATCTCTCCTATTTGAGAGGTATCTCCTCATAACTATTAAGATTTCAACTTTTCTTATTTCTAGTTTAGTTTTGGATTCCAAAGGTGTGATTTGTTTTAATTGAATTTAATGTGAAGTCTTAGGTTTCCCTATCAATTTAATTAAGGATTGGTTTCTTTATTTGGGTTTTGTTTTAATTCCTGAGGATGAGAATTGTTTAAGAGGCATCTGATATAAGATTTCGATTTTTATAAATCCTTTAATTTGTGTTTTCCAAGTCTTAGAGGTATTGAAAGGGATATTTGAGTAGTTATAGAGTTTGGAGTTGAGTTTTTGTCTATTTATAGGTTGACCACATCATGGTGGTTGGCATTTTAAATGTCATAATTTAGCATGTTTTGGTGTTAAGTTTGTTTTAGTGAGGTATTTTTTCTTGTTGTAGATGGGGTCAGAAATTCCCATTGTATAGGGAATTTTTTATAGAGTTTATCTATAATAAAAAAGAGATATTTAATACACCTGGAGTAAAGAGTGTAGTGTCATCGTGCTTCTAGAGATTCCCTTATGTTTGATGAGGATTTTTTCACTCCATTAAGGTATAAATTTTAGAGGTAATGGTGGATTGTTTCATTTAGATTGTTTATAAATTGGAAATGAGGAAGGCCACCATACCTTGTTGGTGGGAATTCTAGACCTATGTTAATGGAAAGTTTTGTTTCATGGTCCTAGATAGACCATTGAAGTTGGATCTCCAATATTGTTGTCGATGTTGTGGTGTACCCAAAACAACGACCAGAATTTTTCCAGGTCATGGAGGTACCCATGGTGGTGGTAAACCCTATCTTAAATGGTGTAATTTACCATCATGGAAGGGTTAAGTTAGCTATTTCATGTAGTAGATATTCCATATCCTGCTTTGATCGAGGCTATTACGACTGTTTTGAATTCCCCCACATCATGGTGAAGGCATGTAAAGTTTTATCTATAAACAGGGAGAAAAAAATCTTCTATGTTTGACCTTGACTCTTTCTCTTGAACCCTGTAAAATTATAGGGAATATCTTAGAAGAGTTTTGGCCATATATTGTGGATCTGAACCATATTTCTTCATGGTTTCTATCCCTACTTTGATATGAGGGTTTCTTATCATCACGTATTATATTTTCTTCTTGTTCCTTCTTCCAGGACAATAGTAAAAATATATATTCTTATTTATAGTGTTTTATTGTCAATGTTATAATGATTTATGTTGTTTTAAATATTCATGTAATATTCTTGTAGATTTCTTAGTTCTCATATATGGCCCTTTTTCTATAGAGTTTCTTAGATTCCTTATGGTAGAATATTATTAAGATCTTTTTATCATTTTAAATTACATATTTCTTGACATATTGTGGAGAATATGAATTAATATTGATAAACTTGGAACCCTTCATTTTTTATCCCTTTGAATTGAATGAATATATTTATATTTCAAAACGTTTTTATTATTATCATTATCACATGAATAAATGGATATTCCATCATTCTCTTTGGTTAAACCAACTCATTAAATGTCAAAAGTCATAATTTTTTATACTACTTAAACTATTATGGATCAACCCACGCCTAATATTTCCTTTAGATATAGTATGTGATTACTATCTCCTTTGGATTAGTGGATAGTTTTTTGTATGGGGGAGGGGAGGTGATTTATTAATGCATTGTTTTGTACTATTAACTATGGATCATGTTTGGTCTATGGGAAGGGGTTCTTGTATTCTTCCATTTATTCTATAATATAATCCCTTATCTTGGGCTCTGTGTTGTAGGTTTTACTCTAGGGTAAGGAGATGTTGTATTATTCCTTAATTGTGTTACTTGAGATTAATTATTCCATCATTATTATGATTAATATCTTACTTAGGTTTCTGCATTTTTATTTCATTATTATTATTTTGTGTATTCTTCTACTACGGAATATGTTTTATAGGAGATACAGACTTGAATGTGACTCAGAAGTGGTCTGATGATCGTGTTGATTAAATTAACCCTTATTTTTTTATATGATAGAATGATAATTTATATTTTGAGCATGTTTCTTCTTAGTTATAAATAACATTGGGCTGGAATATACATGGATAATGAAAAAGAGGATGAGTATGTAAATTTGGGATTGAAATTGATATGAAAATGGTCTAGAGAATATAATCTGAAATTAAATTTCATATGTTATAAAGATCCTTTTAAATGTAATTATGAATAGGGAGAACCTTGGGAATATGATTAAGAATAAATAGTCAATCTGTAATTAATATTATATATATTAAATGCATTTTTATGGGGTGTCTATAGTTTTGGGGTGTCATTGGAGTTTCCCAAGTTCTTGTATATTGGTAACTGTTGTCCTATAATATGGTATATATATGGTTATAGTTAATATAATAGTCCTTTTTATTTTATTTTTGTGGTTTAGTGAAGGCTAGGTTATAGTCCTTTGGTGGGTGGCGTAAAGCTTTAATTTATCTATTAGGTAGGTCACTTCCATGCATGTCTTTGAGATATTGTTATCATGGGGTGTGTCAAAAACAATTATTTCCAAATATAAAATATAGTGCATTGGTTATACTAGGTAGTATACATAGAGGATCGTTCAACAATTATGTTTGTCACTTTAAATTTTATAAACATGTAGTGGTTGTTTTTGAAATTGTTTGATTTTAAAAATAAATTAATTAATTAAATAAAGGTTGAACACAAATTGATGAATAAAGTGATGGGATCATGGTAGAATCACATTTTTTTAATGTCATCATGGTCATAAAAATCATTCTCACACTATTTTAGTTGAATGATAAATGAACGACTCCTCGATTGAGTTATAAATCACCTTTGGTAGAAGGAAGTGATGGAAACCAGTTCTATGTGCATAAAAATTAGTAAATCATCTTATAGAAAGTCCCAATCATGAATTTGTTCTCCTTATAAATATAAAAAATTCACCTATTCAACACATGTACTAATTTTCACTAGACACTCACCAATTAACACAATCTTCTCGATTGAGACAAACTGCACTTAGTGGAGGTAGATTAAAGAACTTCCATGAAAGTTATAAACATTTAATGACACTAAAACCATAAATACAATTACATGAAGAGAATTAGGAACTAATAAAAATAGAAATCATTTAATAAAAAAATATTTTTGAATAAAATCTCAAGACTCTAAAATTACAAAAGGAAAACTATGCCTTCCTCAATCACTCAAAAACTTTACCCCTCTATGTGAAGTGTAATAGAGTTGAATAGGGAAGAAGAGATAATTATGAAACTAATAAAATAGAAAATAAAAAAATGAACATAGATTTAAGGTTACAATTCTCCATCTCATCCCCTATTTCTCCTTATTCAACACCTTTTAATGGAAGTTTATGCACATATTTATAGGTTTGAGGGGTGGAAAAGCTTCCCTCCAGTGTCTTCCCATCAAAATTTTGATTTCATTTCACATAGTAAATGATCGATTATTAGGAATATTTTTTTTTCATAAAATCTGTTCACCTCTATCTTGTACATTATTATTCAAAATATTTGATTCTTTGGAAAATTTAAAAAAATTATACCCAAATTACTCAATAACGCTTCTTCTAGTCGAAGAGACTCTTCAACTTCCTCTAATTTGGCATGTTCAATGGCTACCTTTATGAGATAAATTTTCCATGAAATTTAATTTGAAAATGAGGATATAAGTTATCATTCAAATAAATATGGAATAACCTCATTTCTATGTATTTAACCCATTTTATGACTCATTTACAGATGTGGGGTCCATTCTATCAGCGAGATATGGTTTTCAAATTGATTGATTTTTCTGGTCCTATGGAATTTGGAATTATCTCTTGGTCTAGAAGAAGAAGTTGAAACCCAAGGAAAAAGGAATCCAAAAAAATAATCACTCTATTTGGATCCATATTATAATATTTATTCTTGAAATATTGAAGTGATATAAAACTATTAAAATTATAGAATTAAGCAATTTTCACATTTTAGCCCAAAATTCCCCAAAAATACAAAAATGATGCAAATTAACTCAAATTGTAATGTTTTAAGGTATTAATTTGAAAAATAAAAATGAAAAATGACATAAATATAATCTTTATATATTCCCCCGAATTTATCTCCTGGACTCCTAGAAATGTATGTATCAAAATCAAATAAAAGAAAATTCAAAACACATACCCATGAGATCCTCCAATTTGAAAATAAGAAACAAAAGATATCATGACTCCTCAAAAACCATTATTTCAAGTTCCTAGTTCAGGTCATTCAATATATTTCCTCTTCATTTCTCCTCCCATGAAAACAAGATACCTACCGCACATGAATTTTCTCTCAACTCACAAATTTCAATTTTCAACTAGTCTTTTCTCATCCAAACCCATGCAATAGTCACCATAGGGTTGATAAATTCATACTTCTCCACCTGATGTGAGTCAAGGAAATGTGTCTACCATGAGTACCTTTTAGGGTTATTTTGTGACTTTTTCTTGGGAAGGTTTTATATATCAAAAATTATGAGGCTGAATAAGGATGCCATTTCTCTTTTTGAAGAAAAAATTAATGATTATAATTTTCACTCATGTGTGGTCTCCACCTCACTCACATTAGACGCAAATAAGATACAAAATAGTATCCAAATTTATTTATGAACATCCCACACATTCTATAATTATTTTTAAACAAAAAAACATTTATCTTCTCCTTTTTTTCCTTGAAACATCTAGATAGGCACAAATTTCTTCTCTAGAAGCTCCAAAAAGTAAAAGATTCGTTTATCATGAAATATCTATAAAGGTGAAAATTTTGACAGAATGTATATTTTAGATGAAAAATAATCTCTTAAATATTTTTAATTTTTACCAAAATTATATCCAAATGATGTATAAAAATACAATACCACTTCCCCCACACTTAAGTTCAACTATATCATCCAATTACACATCAAGATTGGGTTGGATCGGGAAAATTGTAACGACCCAAACATTCTTTAATGGAAATCCCCATTGATCTAATTAAATGTATCTTTATGTAAAATGTTTATAAAAATTGTAAAATTATTTGGTTTTAGGTTACGAATTGTGATTGTTGCTAATATAGCTGTTGAACAATGATCACATGATTATAATAAATATAGGGTTTTAAAAAATCCAATTTACTAAGACAAAGGAAGAGATGGACTAATCCAGTAGATGTGCCCCATAAGAAGCCCATTTTCAGAGATCGGAAAGGAGGTGGAATCATTGTGATTCCCTCTTGACCAATCCCAAGCTGATCTTGAATATGTTAAGCTCGAGTGGGACCGCCTATGAGAGAAATGGAATTTGATAGAGATTACCTCTCGAGCAATGTTATCTCAGCCACCCCAAGAGTCTATCACCATCCCACTCTTCACTCTTTAGTCCTATGCGGTTGTTATAAGGGATTATGTAACATGACATTAGCACTATGGTTATGTAATTTATTTTTTTATATAATAATGAATATACTTTCATTTTATTATTGTTACCTTGTAAATAGTTTTTAAAGCTCAAATAGTATTTTTAGTTAATGTTCAACTAAGAAATATATTTTGATGAATTAATGGATTTTGAATTAAATAATAATTTAATAAAATATTATTATTATTAAATTAGTTTTTATTAATTATAAATGATCGTATAATTTTATGAATGCAATTATAATTTTAATTAAGGTTCGAAAGCCATTTTTTGTCAAAACCAGTGAATTTTCGATAAAAGTCGGTTTTTATTTTAAAAGTAAAAATTAACATATTTATAAAATTATTTAGATGAAATAAATATTATTTCTAGAAACCAGATGTATAAATTTTCCAATGTTGAATTTTTCATAATTTTCTGAGCCAGTTAAATTTGTGGGTAAAAAATCAATACAATTTAAATATATAATGTGTTTTATGACAACATAAAGACCCAATAGTGATGTAATAAAATACAATAGGCTTCATGTTCGGCCAATATATGTTGTACCAATAAGGTAATGTGATTTTGGGTTTGTTTGACTTATTTTACAAATCATTAATGGACCCTTCAAGACTTATTAATCATCTTGTCTTTTTTAATTGTTTTCCTTGGGAGTGTGACTCACATCCACATAAGCAACCCCATTATTTTAAGAAGTTCGGCCATTGGCCTTATAAATTTTTTTTTTTTCAATTTCCTTTTCCAAAATCCATGTGAAAAAACCATGGGATGGTTTTTGGTTTGTATTTTTTTATTGTGAGGTGCCCCAAACCTAAATAATAAAGAATTCCCTCACAATTCCAATATAAACCCACCCTAGATCCCACTTTATCCTCACATAGAGCCTTTGGAGTTCTTCCAACGTATTCCATCCTCTCTCTAGAATCCTTCCAAGGTTCCCCAGTCTCCCAAGAAGCTTCTCTCAAGCCTCTCTCAAGCCTTTGGAATCACACTTCCAAGTAAGTGTTTTTCTTCCTTTCTCATTTTTCATTAATATTCTTTAAATTATTATACCCTTTTAATTTCAATTATAAATATTGGGGTATGGTTTTTCACCTCCCCAATAACATCCTTTTTTTTTGAATGATGGGAGACCCATCTCTCTCTTATTAAATGCCTCCCATGTACACCTGTTACTATGCCGAAATTATGAAAGGAATTTCTCTCTCCTCATTTACATTCAATAAATTATTTTGTATCATGAATCTAAATTCAATTAAATTTGTTGGGACATGTATATATATGATCCCCTTACTGTCCATGTCATGTAAATATGATGATACACCCATTTCTCTCTCATCAAACATTTTTATGAGTTCTTATGTCTCGTCGTTATGTTGCAGAAATTGCACCGTGTTTTTCCAAGCCAAAGTCATTGTGTAGTAAATACCATACCCATTTCTCTATCAAGGGTATTCACCTTTATGCACATTTACTTATTGTCTAAATAGTTCCATGTATGTATTCCATATTCTTATATCATGGAATAAATTTGTATGTTGAATGATTCAATGTTTTATGATCCATGTGGCACACTTATGCATGAAATGAAATGTTTAAGAAGGGCGCACCCTTATAGCACTCCAATGCATTGGGTAAGGTATAGTATCATGATAAGTCATGTGAAATGGGTGTTTACTCATGATAATTCAATTTCAATGAGGCTTTACTCATTCTTCATGTGAAATGAGGATTTACCCATGCTTCATGTGCAATGAGCCAAAGCTCATGCTAAATCCATGTTAAGTGTTGTTGCCACATTTCCATGTTATGATTATAATGTTTTATCATGCCTTTATGTTTATGATTCTATTGTGCTCTAATGATATTCTTATTTTCTAACATGTACTGTATTCCTCATGTTACCCCATGTTTATTCCCTTACTGGGCTTTATAGCTCACCCTTTTCTTATGAATGTCCTCAGGTTATCCCATGCAATGCTATGTACGTGGGAATGTAGTGGTCATGTAAAGGATGTTTTCAATAAAAATGTTTTTTTCATATTTTATGTTGTTATTTAATGATCATATTCCCCAAATACACAAGACCTCTCAATCTTCTATGTTTTATCAAATGAATTTTATGTAATAAATTATGTTTATCTGTGTAATCAATGATCAGGGTTATCATAAAAATTGTCCTGTAATGTGGCTAACCTAACTTGATATTCATGGATTATAAGGGATATAAGGATTAAATTTATAAGTAAGTATATAATAAAATATGATTCTATTAAAAATGGGGATTTAGAAAATAAATTCCTCAATCATTTTAAACACAAGTTACTAAAACCATCATGTTTTGATAGGAATAAATAAAATTATTGTAAAATAAGTCATGGTTTGATTCTATCCGGAATTGAGTTGAATTTAAAGAATATGAAAAAAGAGTTAAGAGGCCTCATGGGAAAGTGATTTTAAATATAAAGATAGTGAGATGTGTCATGTGATTTAAAAATCAGAGGGATGTTCCTCAAATTCCCAAATATTTGAAAATGAAACAAAGTAATTTTAAGAATTCCTTTAATCTCAGTTTCATATAATAAATTATTTCACTCATTTAAATGGGTTTAAAAAATGGAATATATAATCATTTTATCTCATGGGTTTCAAAAACACACAAAAATTTAAATAACACAGAATTCTTTTGAAAAAAAATAGAAATAGAAATTTGAAAATCTTAAACTACAAAGGTTATTTCCCCCCACAATTAAATGATGCAATGTACTCAATTCATTGCAGTATATTTAACATGTAAGAAATTTTTTAATTGAATCATAGAAAAAAAGTTTTAAGGATGGGTACAACCTAAATTATTGGTAGTGCACCATTGAGTTAATCTTCTACGTGTTTCTCATTGATAACCTACAAGAAAAAACAGAAAATAAAACATTAGAAATTTATTAGAATAAAATAAAATATAAATATAATGAGAATAAAAGGAATGATATTTGTTTAATCCCATCAGTGGGCCCTAGGTTTTTATTTCCTCCACATGGGAAGTTCTAGTTGGTTATCCTCAATCTGATGGTGGGTAGAGTTTCTTTGAGATTAACCATCAAAGCTTCTTCCTTCTATCTTTCACTTATTTCTTTTTTTGGGACTCTGTAGATAGAGTTTATAAAATCTAACACCAAGGGAATAAGACACAACTTTCATGGTGGGGGTAGGATAAATATTTAATCATCATGTTTGTTGGTTTCCACTTGTATAACATTTTCTTCATTCTCCAGTGCTTGCTTTAGGTATGATACATCAATGGAAAAATAAAAATTATATTCAGAGTGTAATTATATTTTAATAAAATTAAAACACAAAGATTTAATATGAAATTATTCCCCTTCTAATTAAGAATCTTGTGCCTTGATTTCCCCAGGAAAATCCAATTTTATATCCCCATTTACTCCATCTAATAAATTTTCTAAAATTTCATGGAGCTCTAGGTGTTCCTCTTCAGGTGCATCTTCATGTTCATTATCTTCATCTATGTAAAAATAGGAGTTATACAATTATTAAAATTAAAAACAAGAGGAGGTAATACTCAATTAATATTCAATAAAATTTGAATAAAAAGTGTTTAGAAAAATATTATCTCCCATAATTGGAATGACTTCAATTTCTTCTTCACTAGAGAGTTCCTTGTAGACTAGAGTGTTAATAAATAGAGGTGGGTAGTCAAGATCATCTATTTTAAAAAGGATTAGAGATTTATCTTCCAAAACCAATTCCAATTCTTGTCCAGGATGAGATCCCTTGTCCAATATTACTTCCTAATTTTACTTAAAACATTTCTAATTAATTATTACTTCATTAAGCATGTTCATCAGTTATTGAAGTGTGAGACCTGTGACATGACCATTCAACATTTCCCTGACCACAACAGGGAGTTCATAAACCCTTTATAATAGGGTGTCCTCATCATTTTGTACAATTTGTACATGAACATATGATTAATCAATCCAAGAAAAATAATTGTAGTTGGCATACATCATGGAAAAGTTTTTCAACTTTTTTAAATGAAAAAAAAATAAAATTATTTATGAAATATGAGTATAATATTTTTGGACCTGCCAAAATAGAAATGACACAAAGTTTTGACATTTTTATATCATGGGGGGTAGAAAAAAATTATTTTCTAAGTCAACATATAGCGTAGTGGTTAACATAGGTTGTATCTATAGAGGATTTCATAACAATCATGTTTTTCACTATAAATTTTTTAAATAAGTGGTCATTATTTTTGAAATTGTTTGATTTTAAGAAATAAATAAAGAATTTAAATAATGTTTAAACACAGATTGATGAATAAAGTGATAGGGTTAGGGTAGGATCACCCTTTTCAATTTGACCCCGATCATAAAAATAATTCCCCCTCTCTTCCGAATAAATGATAAATGAAATAATCCTCGATCAATTTGAAAATCACCCTTGGTTAAAGTAAATAATAAAAACTACTCTTGTGTGCATGAAAATCAGTAAATAAAACCCCAAACACTAAGGAAATATAAAATTGTGAATTATTTCCCCTTGTAAATCTTAAAATAATTCTCTTATTTCAAAAATATTCCAACGTTCGCTAGAGAATCACCACATAAAACAATCTACTCCATCGAGACAAACTACACTATGAAAATGGATTTTAAAGAACATTAACCATTGCTATAAACAATGAATGACACCAAAACCTTAAATAAAATAACATTAACATAATTGTTCAACACTAAAAACAAAAACTATTCAATATAAAAAGAGTGTTTTAAATTAAATATTAATACTCTGACATTACAAATGTAAACTCACCATTCCCCGATCAATCAAAAATTTTACACCTCTTTGTGAAGTGTAATAGAGTTGAATTGGGAAGAATAGAGAATTATGAAACTAATAAAAGAGAAAATATAAAATCACCAACACATAAATGTTCCAATTATCTATCAAAACCCCTCTATCTATTTCTTCATCACCTTTAAAAGGTAGTGGATATGTGTATTTATAAGGCTGGGGTGGAATATTTTACCACCAGTTTATGACAACCGAAATGTTGAGTTTATTTAGCATAGTAAATGTCCAATTACATGGAATATTTCTTCATAAAAGTTGTTACTATATCTCTATTTTACATTCTTCCTAAGAATATTCATTTTTTAGACACTTTTAGTAAAATTTATTACTTAATTGCTCTGAAATAGTTTTTCTATTGGAAGATACTCTTCATCTTTCTCCAACTTAGAGAATTAAATGGATGAATAAATGATAAATATTATTAATTAAAATTAATTTTAACATGATTATATGAGTCCTATTTCAAATACATGCAGAATGACCTCCTTGGGAGGTATCTAGGTTGTTTTATGCTTCATTTACTAAGGTGGGGTCCAGTCGTTCATCTCTAAATAATTTTCAAATTTATTTATTTATTTAGTTTTATGTATGTTTGAATCAAATAATGGTCATAAATAATAAGTTGAATCCTACAAAAAAATAATCATTCAATTTTGATCCATATTGTAAAATTTATACTCTAAATACTGAAGTTATAGAAAACTTTTAAAATTTCAGAATTAAACATTTTTTCATAATTTAGCTGAAAATTAACCAAAAATCCAAAAATGATGAAAATCAGCTAAAATTGTTAAATTTAAAGGGATTAAATAATTTAAATACTTATTAAAAATTATTAAAATATTATCTATATAATTCTTACCACCTTAAAAGTTTCCTTAAACATTAGGTTGCATAATGAGGATCTAGAGATCCTTTAGAAAGGGTGGTTTAATTCTTCATTAATAGATGATTTTGTTAGTTCAGGTATGTTGAGTAAGTTTCTAGTATAGTAAAGGGATGTGTCGGTGTATTATTATGTGTTATTAAGTATTGGGAGTTGGTTCTCTAAAGACCCATAATTTCCATGAATTTATTTTTAATTAAATGGTAATTTTATAAGTCTGCGAAATTTTACGGTGCATGATTCTGAGGCCCGGTGTGCCCAGAATCAATTTCTGAAGTTTTGTATGGGTACGTTCAGTAAACATACGAGTGGCTTTTCATAATTTTTTAACAGGTGCTTGGAATTGAAATCCAAGGGCACCATTGAACTCACATCACCAGTGTTCTCATAAGAATACTTTCACCTCGACGGTAGTGGGTCAAGAATAAAAGATAGTTTTTGGGTTTCACACAAAAGATTAAAATAAAAATAAATGTGTGTTACACTTTATTTTTATTTTTCCAACAACCATGTGGGTGTTGGGAGGTAGGACCCACTATAACTATAACCTCCATGTGGAGGTTGGAAGTGGGGACCACCAGGACATAACCTCTCATGAGAGGTTATGGTGGTGGAGACCACAACGCCTCAACCTCTCATGTGGGGATAATGTGGTGGGGACCACCCGAGACCACATAACCTCCCATTTTGAATAATAGGGGCAGGTACCACCCGACCCCTATTAATGGGAGGAGAGGAAAACCTCTCAACTCTCCCTCATTAATGAGGCAGATCCTCTTGACCTCCTCTAACATTAATGTTTTTAACGCACCACCCTTAATACGCCAACCTACGTAATTAATTTCCCCAATTTGAATATTGTGCCAAAAATTAAATTGGGGAAATCAAATCACTTTTTCTATTTGGGTGGAATATTGGGGAGAGGGGAGCTTGGGAGAAATAGAGTTCTCCAATGGAGAAAATCGTCTCCCAACGAAGAACGAAGAATGAATTCTTCCAATGAAGAATGCCGATAACAATCTCCTTCAATATTCTTCCTCAGACTCCTACCGACGTGGAGCGTCTTCCACAACCAACATGCGATCTCGAGATTGGAAGTGCGCGGCAGACGCTACAAACAGTGACACCTCCATCTTCTCCCTCGCGACTCCATCGAAGAATGATGATGAAGGTAGGTGGTTAATTTCATTTAAGTTACAAGTTCTTCCTTTATTTCAAAATGAATAACCTGGATGCTTTATTTTTACGGGTGGATTGTTGTGGTTCTTTCTAGAGGACGGTTTTCTATCACCCTAAATGTGGAGGGTGCGGGCCAAACTAACATGGCCTGACACCCTCCATTGATCTCTTTTTTGATTTCCTTCGGCATGGTGATGAAACGATGAGGCAACGTAGGTGGCGAAGACAAAGGTCGCACTTCCCATGGCCTCCATGACCCGCATCGCCCCCGCGGTGTCTCGCACCGCCATCGGCCTACCCGACCGCCACCCAGCTGCCCGCCGGTCTACCCGCGACCTACCATCCTGCCCAGTTGTCTTCTGGCCATCCGCTGGCTAGCTCGGCCGCCACCCGGCCACCCTCCGGCCTGACCACGCCCCACCGGCCTGCCCGGCCTCCTCTCGACCGCCCGCTGGCCTCACGGCCTGCCCACCGACCTCCCTGCCTCCCAGGCCGAACTGCCTAAGCCACGCCTCTCACGGTGCCCTGGCCAAACCATCCAGACCCTCGCGGCGCTCTGGGCTGAACTGCCCTCGCAGTGCCCTCCGGGCCGAACCACCCACATGGCCTGCTGGGTTGGGCCCAGTGGACCAGGCCGAACCTAACTGGCTGGCCCTCCAAAAAGGTTGGGACAGACCCAACAGGTCTGACCAGGTCGACCCAAACCAGGTCAGCCCAGACTGGGTCAGGCCGAGTCGAACCATACCTGGGTCCACTACCGACCCTTTACTCTCTTTTGGCTATATCATCGGCACCGGACTCCCGTTTGACGAACCGTCAGCTGCGCTTGTAATCTTGGATAGTGAAGGTCCCTTAGAGTATACCCCAATAGAGTTTGGGATATATTTGAGATATGGTCAGGTTGGATCATGCATGAATCCAACCGGGTCCCCAGGACTAAAAAGCTAATAACTCACAGACCGGGTGTCTGATTGACGCCGCATCTATTGCGTTGAGACCTCTATGACATGGCAGACCTTGGAGATACTCCTTCTCGGGACATCGTGGCAGTTGATATATTGACACTTGGCTTGAGGATCATACCCCCTAGAATCAAGCGTTCTTTGTACAAAACCCTGTGGTTGGCTGCACTCTAACTACTATTCCTAGATCTTATGTGGGTTCAACAACTCTAACTACTCTTCTTGGATCCTGGGTGGGTTTTTCAGCTCTGAATACTATTCTGGGATCTTATATGGGTTCGATAGCCTTGACTACTATTCCTGGATCATGTGTGGGTTCGACAGCTCTGACTATTGTTCTTGGATCCTATGTGGGTTCGACAGCTCTGACTACTGTTCCTAAATCCTGTGTGGGTTGGACAGCTCTAACTACTATTCATGGATCTTGTGTGGGTTCGATAGTTTTGAATACTGTTCTTAGATCCTATGTGGGTTCCACAACTCTGACTACTGTTCTTGGATCCTATGTGGGTTCGACATATTAGATGACGTAGTAGCTACACCTAATTATCTCTAACTCTCTCAATACGTTGTATACCTGTGTGAGTTGAGTCAGTAACTTTTGTTTTTTCCTCATGATTGAGATTGATTACTTGATAACTTAGGTATATGTATGGTAATATACCTAAGTGGTGTTATATGTTGATTTTATACTTTTTGGTTTATCCTTGTTGGATTCTGTGAGGCCTTGAGGGTATCGAGGTCCCTACTGAGTATCTTTATACACACCCCTACACGGGTTATGCCTGCACCTCATTGTGTTGGTTGCAGACGACGGAAAGCACTGACTGAGGTTGAGAGTACTAGGACTAGACGGTACTCGGAGGAAGAACATACGATGAGTCAGTACACAGAGGAGACTTATAGGCGTGGTGTGATGAAGAGGCTATCTTTACCTACCCTTCAGGTAGGAATCCCAGAGGATGACCCAATAGTTGTTTTCCCTTCCTTCAGTTGTACTTATACTTCCAGTTCCTTGTACTTTAAAGTTGGGCTTGTATTTCCAGCCCCTTTACTTTTCATCACACTTTTTTTATACAGTTTACTTAGTGTTTTGTATTCAGATGTGTGCTCTGTTGTGTGCGTTTATAGGTTATAAGGGAAATTCCTTCCTAGTTTTTGGGAATTAAGCTTTTGGTGGTAGTCTCCAGCCCCTGGCCTATGGAAGGCGGGCTTGAGGTAGTCACGGCATGGGCCCTGGGGGCGGGTCGTGGCAAATTGGTATCAAAGGATTCGATAATACCACAGAACTTATGAATCTGATCTTTTCTGTGAAGTAACAGTGTTAAGGGTACTGAGTGTGGTTTTCAGTTCAGGGAGCCCATTGTTGGTGTGGTAGCTGACTTATCCATACACCAGGACCCTGACTTCTGATTTCTAACTTAGGTCACGAAAACACTGATTGCTTGTTTGTTTCAAGAGTTTTCCTTATGATCTCTTTGATTCAGCTCACCAGTTATAACTTATTGATCGTGGAGCACCTACTTCTTTTCAGGATGGCCCCATGCAGATAGCCATCCAAGGTTCTAGGCTTTGTATGAGATTGAAACCCACCGAGCAACAAGGCCTCTGTGCAGGGCCCTATCACAGTAGAGGCACCAGCAGTATCAATACCCATTGGGACACCAATTCCACTATCCTCAGCAGCAGATAGTGCACTCCTCTTGAGCGCATTTCAAGAATTCCAGCCCCATAGGCCGCCCAGGTTCAGGGGTGAGATGGACCCCCAGGCAGTTGAGGATTGGCTGGAGGCTATTGTGAGAGTCTTCAGACTAGTAGGGACACCATCTAACCTTATGTTGATCCATGTTGTGAGTCTCCTTTAGGCAACAGTATATAGATGGTGGATCCTGACGATCTAGGTGCACGACGGGGCGATACTACTCCAGGCAGACTTCGAGAGCCTATTTCAGGCAGAGTTTGTCCCAGCCACACTACGTGTAGTGCGGATTCAGGAGATACTTCATCTATAGTAGTGTATCATGATGACGGCATAGTACATAGTGAGGTTCACTGATCTCTCACTTTATTCCATAGATATGGTATGGGACCCATAATTCCAGTCTCAGACCTTCGACCAGGGGCTCAGGTGAGAGATCAGGGCTTCGATGATCTCCCTCAGCATCCTGACGCAGGCGGGGGTGTTGGAGAGATCCCTCTTAGTGGAGAGTCTCCTTGATGAGAAATCACCAGTAGCGAGACCCACCAATGGGTGTCACATTGCAGAGTCTTCTACAGCTAGCAGCAGACAGATGTTGTAGAGATCCAAGCAGACCAGACCATCTGGTGGACGACCTCAGGACAAGGGTTTGGTTGTGCGATGTACATGAGACAGATCCAGTCATGCGAGGAGTGGGAAGTTTTACTCTTGTAGTGTTTAGGGTCACATGGCTCGTGACTATCTGACCCGTCGATCAGATGATCATCCGACAGTTGAAAGACTTCCCAGGCAGAGACAGAGATTCGATCGAGCCAGTCTGCAAGCAGCAGGTGGACGTGGCAGAGGATCTGGTCTTGTCACTGGTGGTGGATGACGTTACGAGGAGTTACCACCACCACCACTAGGAGTCCCACCCCGACTGCATGGAGTAGGTTGACATGCGAGAGCTCAACTCCAGAAATCCGAGGCTTGCGATCATGGCGTTCCAGAGATGATTCGAGGTATGATCTGTGTCAACTCCACCATAGCTTTAGTTCTTATAGACACAGGTTCCAGTCACTATTTCATTTCCACTGCCCTCATTCAGAGCTCAAATATTCCGACAGAACTTTTGGCTCGATCCTTACAGGTAGAGGCTCCTATGGGAGCAGATTCAATGATTAGGCACTCGTTTCGGCTGTGTGAGCTCGCTCTAGGAGGTGATAGCTTCGACGAGGATCTCCTAGTAGCAGTGTCGAGGCTTTATGACATCATCTTGGGTATGGACTGGTTATCTACAGTCTATGCTCAGGTAGACTATACTGGGCGCAAAGTGTGGTGTGTTCACACAGATGGGACCAGGTTTACCTTCACCAACGATAACGAATCCTTTGAAGCATAGGATGGACTTTCCCAGAGGAGAGTACAGTCGATCACTCATCAGTTGGCTTAACATACCCTTGGAGCAGTTGATGTGGAGAGTCTGACTTATCCTGTAGTGGTGGACTAGTACGTGGATGTTTTCTCTAATGATTTCCTAGGTCTACCTCCTCATAGAGATGTGGACTTTTATATTGACTTGTACCTTGGGACGACACCAATATCTACACCAGTGTATCTGATGGCTCCCATAGAGCTTCGTGAGCTACGGGTACAACTAGAGGACTTGAAAGGGAAGGGATTCATCTGACCCAGTGTTTCTCCCTGGGCATCCCCGATTTGGTTCTCCAAGAAGTTGGATGGGATCTTGAGGCTTTGTGTTGACTACCGGTGCCTGAACCAGGTGACTGGGAAGAACAAGTACCCACTCCCAAGGATTGATGACCTCTTTGATTAGCTGAAGGGTGGTGGTTCTTGAAGATAGACCTCGGATCAAGCTATCACCAGCTCAGAGTTTGAGAAGAGGATATACAGAAGACAGACTTCAAATATCGGTACAGCCACTCTGAGTTCTTGGTTATTCCATTCGGCATAACCAATGCTCCAGTAGTGTTCATGGGACTCATGAATAGGATCTTCCAGCCATACCTCGATCTCTTTGTTTTAGTCTTCCTCGAAGACATTCTGATCTACTCAACTACTGAGGAGGAGAATGCCTACCATTTACAGGTAGTACTGGACACACTCTAAGAGAACATGCTTTATGGTAAGCTCTCGAAGTGCCTGTTTTCAATTCGAGAGGTTCAATTTCTAGGACATGTCATCTCGGATGCTATAGTTCGAGTAGATCCAGTGAAGATTGTGGTTATACTTGCTTGGGAGCCACCCAGGAGTGTGACGGAGGAACAGAGTTTCCTGAGTTTGGCTGGTTACTACCGAAGATTCATTCTAGACTTCTCCAGAGTTGTAGCACCACTATTAGCTTTGACAAAGAAAGGGAAACACTTCGTGTGGTCGGCGATATACCAGCAGAGCTTTCTAGAGCTGAGGCAGAGGCTGAATATTTCCCCCATCTTGAGGCTTCCAGAGGAAAGCGTTGGGTACGTAGTCTACTGTGATGCATCAAGGACCAGACTTGGATGTGTCCTGATGTAGGAGCGAGTAGTGATCGCAAATGGCTCTCGACATTTGAGACAGCATGATCATAACTACGCTACCCGTGACCTAGAGTTAATAGCAGTGGTCTTCGCCTTGAATATGTGGCGACACTATCTGATGGGAGAACGTTTTACCGTGTACTCTAATCACAAGAGTATCATATATATATTCTCTTAGAAGGACCTGAACCTGAGATAGTGATGTTGTCTTGAGTTCCTCTAGGGATATGACTTCGAGATAGTCTATACTCCTGGGAAGGGAAGAGTTGTTACGGATTCACTCAACAGGAGGTCTAGTATACAGCTGTTAGGTGAAGTGGTGGAGAAGCTAGCCGCTTTGAATATATCCTTTGTGGATAGAGATAAAGAACCTTTCCTTCAGTATCTCACAGTCACACCCTCACTCCTTTATCGAGTCAGGGAGGCACAGCGTGGGGGTGCTGATTGAGAGACATGACGTGCTCAGATATCCATAGGGCAGGCACCTGATGGATTTTTTGATGGTGGGGAGCATGTCATCCTCTTTAGAGGACGTACTATGGTATTACTGTCACCTCATGAGGAAGTGTTGAGGGAGTTTCACACATCCCCTCTAGTGGTAAATCCAGGAGTGGAGAATATGTACCAGGATCTCGATGAGAGCACTGGTGGCTGGGTATGAAGAAGGTAGTTGTAGATTTTGTCTCTCGGTGCCTCACTTGTCAGTAAGTGAAGGCAGAGCATCAGGTACCAGCAGGCTTGGTTCAACATTTATAGGTTCTATAGGGGAAGTGGGATAGGATATCCATGTAATTCTTGATATTAATTCCATGTACATCTAAGTGTCACGACGCGATTTGGTTGATCATCGATCGACTCACCATGTCGGCCCACTTCCTACCGATCAGAGAGCATGGTTCAGTAAAGAGCTTGGGATGCCTCTACATGTAAGATATTGTGTAGCTACATGGAGTACCTTCAATAATTGTCTCTGATCGTGACACACATTTTACTTCCTGGCAATGGAAGGGGTTGTAGGAGGCTTTCGGAATGCAGCTTCGTTTAAGCACTGCCTTCCATCCTCAGACGGATGGTTGGACTAAGCAGACCATTAAGACCCTCAAGGACATGTTGCGTGCTTGTGTCCTCGACTTCAGTCACAGTTGGGAGGATCACTTAACTTTGGTGGAGTTTTCATACAATAACAGTTATCACTCGACCATTCAGATGGAACCTTTTGAGGTGTTATACAAGTGACCATGTAGATCACCTTTATGCTAGATTGTCCAATGGGAGTCAGCACTAGTGAGACCATAGATGGTACGAGATACCATGGAGAGGGTACAGGTCATCCAGAAGTAGATGAAGACTGCACAGAGCAGGCAGAAGTCGTATGCAGACTAGAGATGAAGACCTCTGGAGTTTGAGGATGGTGACCATGTCTTTTTACGGGTCTCACCCAAACAAGGTATATGGAGATTTGTCCGAGGCAGCAAGTTATCTCTACATTTCATCGGAACTTTTTAAGTTCTCAGTAGAGTTGTCAAGGTGGCATACTGCTTAGTTCTTCCACCTCAGTTGGACCGGGTGCACGACGTCTTCCACGTATCCCAGTTGAGGAGATATGTGCATGAACCTTCCCACATAATTGACCATGGGGAGCTGGACGTCGACAATGGGGTGACTTTTTTGGAGGTTCCAGTGGATATTGAGGATCGACATGAGCATGTCCTACATGGACAGTCGATACCTCTGGTGCGAATTCGTTGGAAGCACGAGAACCTCCAAAAGAGAACATGGGAGCGGGAGGCTCAGATGCATGCTCAGTACCCCCACTTTTTCCCTTAGTTCAAGTTATAGCTTACGGGGACGTAAATCCATGAGGTGGGGAGAATTTAAAGACCCGGAATTTACATGTAATTTTTTTTAATTAAATGGGAATTTTACGGGTCCGCAAAAATTTACGGCGCTTGATTCCAAGGCCCGATGTGCCCAGAATCAATTTCTGAAGTTTTTTATGGGTACTATCAGTAAATGTACGAGAGGGTTTTTATAACTTTTGAACCGGTGCTCAGAATTAAAATATGAGGGCACCATTGAACTCGCAGCGCCGGTATTCTCTTAAGAAGACTTTCACCTTGACTGTAGTGGGTCGAGAATAAATGATAGTTTCTGGGTTTCACACGAAAGATTAAAATAAAAATAAATGTGTGTGACACTTTATTTTTATTTTACCAACAACCATGTGGGTGTTGGGAGGTAGGACCCACTGGAACTATAACCTCCATGTGGAGGTTGGAAATGAGGACCACCGGGACATAACCTCTCAGGAGAGGTTATGGTGGTGGGGACCACCACACCTCATCCTCCCATGTGAGGATAATATGGTGGGTACCACCCAAGATGACATAACCACCCATTTTGAATAATAGGTGTGGGGACCACCTGACCCCTATTAATGGGAGGAGAAGAAAACCTTTCAACTCTCCCTCATTAATGAGGAAGAGCCTCTTGACCTCCTTTAACTTTAATGTTGCAAACACACCACCCTTAATATTCCAACATATGTAATTAATTTCCCCAATTGGAATATTGTGCCAACAATTAAATTGGGGAAATCATACCATGTTTGGAATTTGGGTGGAATATTGGGGAGAGGGGAGCTTGGGAGAAATAGAGTTCTCCATCGAAGAACCTCATCTCCCAATAAAGAATGTAGAATGTGTTCTTCCAATGAAGAATGCCGACAACGATCTCCATTGATCTTCTTCCCAAGACTCCTACGGACGTGGAGCATCTTCCACAACCAAAGTGTGAGCTCGGGATTGGAAGTGTGCGGTGGACGTGACGAACGACAACAACTCCATATTCTTCCCCACAACTCCGTCGAAGAATGACGATAAAGGTAGGGGTTAATTTCATTTAAGTTCTATGTTCTTCCTTTCTTTTAAAATGAAGAACATGGATGCTTTCTTTTTACAGGTGGATTATTGTGGTTCGTTCTAGAGGAACGTTTTCTATCACACTAAACGTGAAGGGTGCAGGCCAAACTAACATGGTCTGATACCCTCCGTCGATCTCTTTTGTGATGTCCTTCGACATGGTGATGAAACGATGAGGCGACGAAGGAAGTGAAGACAAAGGATGTGCTTCCCACGACCTCCATTACCCATGCCACCCACGCGATATCCCGCACCACCACTGGCCTGCCTGACCACCACCCAGCCGCCCGCTAGCCTGCATGTGCCCTGTCGGCCTTCCCAGCCACCTCCCAGCCTGCCCGGCCGCCTCCTAGCTGCCCACTAGCCTCACGGCCTGCCCGCTGACCTCCCGGCCTACTAGGCTGAACTGACTGAGTCGCACTCATCGCGGTGCCCTGGCAGAACCAGTTGTGCCCTCGCGGCGCTTCGGGAGGAACCGACCTCGCAGTGCCCTCCAGGCCAAACCGCTGACGCAGTCCGCTGGGCTGAGTCCAGCGGGCTAGGACGAACCTAACAGGTTGGCCCGCCCAAAGGGCTGGCCAAAACCCAATAGGTCTGACCGGGTTGACCCAGACCGGGTCTACCCAGACTGGGTCAGCCGGGGTCGGTCCGAATGGGTCAGACCAGACTCGGGCCCACTACCGACCATTTACTCTCTTTTGGCCATATCATTGGCACCGGACGTCCGTTTGACGAACCGTCAGCAGTGCTAGTAATCTTGGGTCTTGAAAATCTGTTAGAGTATATCCCACTAGAGTTTGGGGTATAGTTGATATACGGTCAGGTTGGATGGTGCACAAATCCAATCAGTTCCTCAGGACTAAAAAGCTAATAACCCACAGACTAGGTGTCCGATTGACATGTTGTTTGTTGCATTGAGACCTCTATGACATGGAAGACCTTTGAGATGCTCCTTCTCCGAAATTTGTGGCAGATGATATATCGACACTTGGCTTGAGGAGCGGACCCCCCTCCTCGAAATCAAGCATGCTTTATATGAAATCATGTGGATGGATGCACTCTAACTACTGTTCCTGGATCCTGTGTGGGTTCGACATCTCTAACTACTTTTCTTGGATCTTGTGTGGGTTCGACAGATCAGAATACTTTTCTTGGATCATGTGTTGGTTCGACAACTCTGACTACTCTTCATGGATCATGTGTGGGTTCGACAGCTCTGACTACTATTCTTGGATCCTGTGTGGGTTTAACAGCTCTGACTACTGTTCCTGGATCTTGTGTGGGTTCTATAGCTTTGACTACTATTCATGGATCCTGTTTGGGTTCGACAGCTCTGACTACTGTTCCAGGATCCTGTGTGGGTTCGACAGCTTTGACTACTATTCTCAGATCCTATGTGGGTTCGACAGCTCTAACTACTATTCCAGGATCTTGTGTGGGTTCAACGGATTAGATTATTTAGTGGCTACACCTAATCATCTCTAAATTTCTACATAAGTTGTATACATGTGTGATCTGAGTCAGTAACTTTTGTGTTTTCCTCGTGATTGAGATTGATTACTTGATAACTTAGGTATATGTATGGGAATATACCTAAGTGGGGTTATGTATTGATTTCATAATTTTTGGTTTATCCTTATTGGATTTTGTGAGACCTTGAGGGTCTCAGGGTCCCTACTAAGTATCATTATACTCACCCCTGCACGGGCTATGCCTACACCTCATTGTGTTGGTTGCAGATGACAGATAACACTGACTGAGGCTGAGAGTACCAGTACTAGACGGTACCCCGAGGTGGACCCTACGACGAGTCAGAACATGAAGGAGACTGACAGACGTGGAGTGATGAGGAGGCTATCTATACCTACCCTTTAGATAGTAATCCAAGAGAATGACCCAGCAGCTATTTTCCCTTTCTTCAGTTGTACTTGTACTTCCAATTCCTTGTATTTTACAGTTGGGCTTGTATTTTCGACCCATTTACTTTTCAGCACACTTTTGTTATACAGTTTTCTTAGTGTTTTTTATTCATCATTTTACTCTGTTGTGTGTGTTAATAGGTTATAAAGTCAATGTCTTCCCAGTTTTAGGGAATTACACCTTTGGTGATAGTCACAAGCCCCTAGCCTATGGAAGGAGAGCTTGGGGTAGTCACGGAACAGGCCCCGAGGGACAGGTCGTGATAGGTTGGGTTAGAGGTACGACTTGATTATGATTTTTTTCATAGTACTTAATGGGTTATGTGTACATGGTGAGTCTCTTAGCTTCTATTTTAGACCGGAGTAGTCCTTAGGCTAGTAATGTTTGGTTTCAAAGTAATTAATTGTCATATAAATAATTGATATGATACTTAAATTGAAAAAATGAATATAAAATCAGAGTATTAAATGATTTCACTTCCTAATGACATTTCATGACTAAATTAATGAACAAAAAGGTATTCCAAAATCAGATTAGAAATATAGTAATATGTTAAATAATGAATAAAAGGAGTTGGTTTGACCAACTAGAATAATATTCAAAGGTTTATATTAGGAAATGACTATGAGAACTGATTATATTAATGGTTTGTGTTATTATCAAAGAGTATACCTTGATAATCCTAAATAGTTGTAGGATGAAGTATGATTCATGAAAAAATGATGTAAATCGATATGGTGAGAAAATACTTGTTGATGACGTTATTTCTTTATTTATGATATCTATTGTAATAGCAGGGTTTTTTTCTTATAAATTTTGTTGCCCAATTAATAAATATTTCTTACTGATTGTATAATGATATTATTGTGTTTGGATTCATACATGATATGAATTTTTTTTGGGACATTTTTTTATGTTATCTCGGTTTTGGTAGGAATAGTCTTTATAAGGTTCCTAATGGGTTGATGATATGAAATATGGATGGTGATATGAGATATGGTGTTGAGTCATATATTATTTCATTCTAGGCTCCCAAACCATTAAGTGAAGAGCTATCCTACTAGATCACTATCGGTTTGAGTTGGAATGACCTTAAAGTTGATATGAAATATTGATGGAATATTTCTAGGAAATTTTACTACAACTAATCATTTTTATATTTCCCTTGATTATTGATGGTGTGTATTATGTTAACTTATAGGAGATTGTTTTGGGTAAGTTGGTGAATGGTGGAGGTTATAGTAACTCATGATATGGGACATCTCTATTGGATTGATATAGTGGGTTGATTAACTGATGTCGACCTGAGATTTGGACTCTACATGGGACTATGGTAGGTTGGGTCAAGGCCTAACCCACATCAAAGTTGACTCAGTAGATTGTCTTGGAACTTGTTGGTTTTTGGTATATGATACCTCTCCCTTAATTATGACTGGTTGACTATACTTATTTGGTTTACATGTTTTCCTTATTAAGTTGTTTCTACAAATATCTATCTTGGCACATTGAATTCACATGGATGTTTTTTTTTCTTTTGAAATATGACCCTACTGAGTACTCATAGGTGCTCCCTCATCTATAGTGTTTCTTGATTAATTTTTCTAGATAGTTTGTTACGGAATGAGGATGTTGTTATTTAGGAAATTGGGGTTGAGATTTAGGATCCCTGTCTTACATTATCTCTGATTTTTTTTTCATTCTGTATTATATATTCATAGTTTTAATTGGTAAATGTTAACTCATATTATTATTTTATATGGATTTAGTTGGTGGATTATTTATATTTTCATAGGAATTAAGATGTAAATTCATCCTATACATATGATAAATACCCTCAATGCTAGCCACCAACCCATGCCATATTGGAGGTTGGCTTCAGGAGTCACTCTCATCTCCAAAGTTGACCCAAGAGGGTTTTCATTGGGGAAAGGTCATGATATCCTAATAGAAATCAAAAAAAACCTAAAGAAACCTAAAAAATAAAAGTGTAAAAAAATTAAAGAAGATTTATTGGTTGGGCACGGTTGGTTGTATGGATTGACAGATCATGCGCTAACCATGCGACTACCATTGAGAGCCTCAGATAACTATGTACACAGGCTCGACATTATTTTTTTCACTTTTAGGACCACTTAGTAATATACTCTACATTAGGGGTGAATCCGGGTTGTGGGGTTTTTAGTCTATTTTAATCTTTTTAAACCTATTAAGATCTTGATTCTCTCATTATCTCACCTTTCATTCATTTTTTAGTACACAATCAAATTTGATAGAATATTTACAAGGATCATTTTTCAATATGAAAGGAAAGTCATTGGTGCAACCATGAAACAATCCTAGATCACATAGGAAATTATAATGAGATGTAATTTATAGTGGATCAGCCCTAAAACATTCTTGAACTTGAATTTTGGTACCTTACACTCAAGAGGGGGGATAATAAATAATCCAAATTCCTTAGATTTTTTATAACCTATTCTAAGTATGTCACCTTGATGGATATTTATACTTTATGTATAAAAAGTATTCAATTTATTCAATTTCATTTCAATACCAATTCCTCAGCTAGTTATGAATTTTGTTGAATGTTATTTTATTCTTCCTTTGAAAACAGATATATACACCACCTTATTTTCTTATTCTCTTATTCTTTCTTTGCAATATATTTTAAAAACATCTTATTTCTCCCCCCTTCTTTCTTTAGTGCACTTGAGTTTTACTAGATCTTCTTATTTTCCTATCTTCTTCTTCTTTATTTATTCATCAGTGAAAAAATAGATTATGTTTGATCTATTATCAATTTTTAAAATCTTCAGGATTTATATGAGTGATCATATTCGAGCCACTCTCATTTTTACTTTGATACTAAAAATTTATTTTCTTTAGTTTTTGTATCATATTTTCAACCATAATCAACTTCAATAAACTTTAATATATATTTATATATAATGATAATAAATACAGAATTAATTACCATCTCCTCTCTCTCTCTCTTACTTATTCTAATATTTACAAAACTTTGTAAATACATGATTGTAATTACCATTTATTATGGTAATTCAAATCCACTTAGACCATCAGCCCTCTCCCATTGACTAGATCCCTAATTCTCATACTCATCTTCTTCTCAAGAAAAACATGTATATTTAAATTATCTATAATATAATAATGTGTATTAACTACATTTTTTACTGATACCTTTATATTTCCATGATAATTTCATATATTCAAAAAGGTTGTAAATGTATGCATAAATTCATGAAACTGATTCAATCATAGAACCTCATTTATTGGAATAGGATAATCCGAAATTTCTACCTTCATAACTTCCTAAATCCTAAATTTATTTTTCATAATATTTATATTCCAATAATGAAAAAATCACCTAGAATCAACTGATTCTAAATACCTAAAATAATTTTGTATTCTTCATCTTATTTATATGGTTAATAAATAACCACAATCTTAGTAATCATCGTATTACAATAATGAAAATTCCATGAATCCCAGATTAAATGCATCATCATGAAATCCTTGAATTTATTTTACATCTTCATATATTATTCCATTACATGCAATAGACATGTAATTACTTTTAGCCTTTGATACACATGCATGTAGGTGAAGCTTCATACTTGTATCTCAAACTCACCCTTCCTAATTCAATTGAATATAATTTATCATTCCCCTAAATATTCATATAGAATAGTATTTCCTTTCTTCCTAGTGTAAAGCACACGAAAATGATATTTATTGAATCATTAGTAATAATATCGTGACATATTATCCTTGAAATCCTAGTATATGTATCATCTATGTTAATTGTATACAGTACAAATCTCTTAGAGTTAAGACTATACATACACTCAAATTTAGAAACTCTATTTTTTATTTTAATCACATCCTTAACTTTAAGAGAACACCATTAATCACATGGTTGATTCAATCTCTCGTGGTTCAATTCCTTCTTCCCAAGGAAGAAAACATTACTCAAAAAGGATCATCCATCAATGAAGATCCATATTTTCATGAAAATAGCATAATTCATAGATGTTGTGAATAGAAGTTTATCCTCATAGAATATCCATGAAGATCTCATGGAAGCTCATCCACAAGAAAGGTCTTTATTTATATAATATTTATGGTATTCTCATAGAATCATTTCAAATTCATGGATGATTCCTGCCACACATAGAATTAGTGTTCATATGAAAGAAAGATTCTCATAGAAGAATCTTGACTCTTAATTCAAGGACCTCAGAGAGGATTCTTATTCTTATAAAAATGTAAGTATCAGTGTTCATACAAAAGATTCATCAAAAGACATGTGGTTGATAGAAACTCAACACATACAGTCAATATTTTACTTGAATGTGTGATGAACCATGTTATAAACCCATCCTTACAGAACATTCCAAAGTATGTGGAAAAATATGAATTATATATCATATCAAATGACTTATATCAATTATATCGAACAATTCTAGTTATATACATATTTTTTAGAATAGGAATAGTATTTAACTTTATCACATCAAAAAATTATTTTTCATACCATGTAATGATGTTTTATATAAAATATGACCCCAAGGCAATCCATTTTAAAGTAACCAAGTCTTATTTGTTCTTCCTCTTCCTCTACTACTATGTTTCCATGTATAGAGGCACTTCGCTGCTTCTCTATACACCAAGTGTATGTGATCCCACCTACCAGTGTAAGAGTTATGTCTTCACTATACTCCTTAGCCTCCTTAGGTTAACCTCTCTAGTCTATATCCTGCATGGTTGATCCTACTCCCACAAATGTAGTTGATCTAGCTTGGATTGGTTGGTTCATGGCTAGACAATATTTTACTAAAATCATATAAAAAGAGTCAGTAAATTATTCATATAATCCCAATTACAAACCAAATATTCTCATGGGATATTTTTTACATGTAACTCCAAAAATATTTTTATTCATCCATATATATTTTTAAGTCTCTTAAAAAATATTTATAGAACTACTTATGTCTTAAAACTACTTATTCTAAGATATATCTTCCAATATTCATTCACTTAATATGATTAAACACAATTCTTGGGATATTTTATTATTATTGGTTGGATTATTCAATTAAAATTTCATGATAATTAATCACTCAAATTATTTTTTATTATATTGAAATATCTTAACAAAAAATAAAATTCTAACAAATTGGGATCAATAATATCCTTCATTGTATTTTTTTGGAAATACCTTCTAAATTGTATGTAAATATAACCACTCTTCCCAATTCTTATCAAAAATTCATATAACTTCTATAAAATTTATTGAAAAGAATTAAAAATTACATGGAAAAGGGCATCAATTAATTATTAATCAATTCACAATCAATCATCTCACAATAATTCTATGTGATCCATGCTTGATGTAAATAATAATAGTATTTTATTTAGACAACAAAGTTGTCTGTGAAAAATTGAACTTGATACCAAGTGAAATGAGAACTAAAAATATTTTCTTCAATGGTTGTCCAACTATATTCTACGCTGAAGATGCTAATTATGATAAAAATTGTTATAGAGTAAATCAAATTGAAACTCTCTCCTCGACTTCAACAAACAGGTTAAAAGACATCAAGTACAAATAGTTGGATCAAAAACCTTGGTACTTCTTCATACTTTCAAATTTATTATTTCATTGATTAATTCAATTTATCCCCATTAAATTTAGAATCTAATTTTAATCATAATATATGAGAGATAAGAAATTAATACCTCTTTAATGACATGATCATCAAGCACTTTCCAAAAAATATAGATGTGTATGAGATGAATAATTCAACCAACTTTTTTTATCATTATTCACTTGTCTACCCATCAAGAAGATACCCTAAATTTTCTTCATAATGCTATATCTCTTATTTAAATTATTTTCATGATTTTAAACATAGATAATTCACCAAAATAAAATTCTACTGATGGTTTTCCATATTTGACAACTTCTGAAACATTACTAAGGATGATCTTCTTCAATGAAAATTATTTAGTATACCAATTGCATGATAAAAAAATATGACATATTATTAATTTTTCTATCAAGTGGTGAAAACAACAACTACCTTCAACTCCATCAAAAATAATACTTTCTTAAGAGATCAAACTTATACGGTGACATCCTCATTCGGCAATTCAGAATTTCCAGCCATCACTATACTCATTTTCTTCCCCTGAGAACATGATTCACATTCAATTATCTACATTGAAAACAAAAATACAACACACCATTTTTAATGGAATAAATTGGTACTTTCTATTTCTTAATGTTAATAGAAATATTGAAAGGATTTTCTCATCCATGTTGCTATATTCTTCATCCTTGCACTTTTTTTAAAACTGGTTTAACTGTTGGTAGTATGGATCTCATGACATATTGCTTTTATTTATGTGAGATGGTTCTTATTTATTTATCCATTAAATCATATTGACCTCATTTGGAAATATTCATTCTTTTGATGGATTCTTTTTGTGTTAGAAATGTTTCTAAATAATCTCTTATAGTATTTCTAGCCTTATTTAATCTCTCACGTAGAACTTATTTAAATAAAAGTGTTGTATTTAGTTATATACCTCTCATGAAATTAAATATATTCATATAAAACATATTAATTTTATTTGGAAATGACTTTTTCTTATGATAATTTCTATTTTATTTTTCTCTCAAAAACTATTATCTAGACTTCTAGATAATTATTAAGATCATCTTAAACCTTCATGAAGTCTCCATGTGGAATCTTGTGATAGTTATTATTCACAAAAAAAATTCGATGTGATATTACTCCTAGTATTATTGGAAATTTTAGAATTTTACTTTCTTTCATCTTTTTTCTAATGATATCTTACTTTTCTTTTTTGATAGCTTTTTGGGAGTATTCTGATTTGAAAATTTAGCTTCATTCTATTAATTTACTAAGGATGTTTCTTATTTATTCATCATATTCTATAGTCTTTTATTTTCATTTAATTTTGATTCATGTTGAGATAAATATTCATTACCCCTATGATCACTCTTATTGCAATTATCATATCTGTATTTATATATATCAAATCCATTTGATGTAGACCAATTCCTTCTCATCCGTTGACACTGCTTATTATTTTAATTTCTACCACTTGAAATGGGACACCTTTGTGATTTAGAGATTAATAGATTGTACCATTAATCCTATGAAAAATTCCTAAACTTGTTTCAGTACCAACATTAATCCACCAAGCTTGATATTCTTGTATGTACATGTTTTCCATAATTTATAACAAAAAGGTCATGTTGTTTTTAGGTGTTCTCCCCCATGTGTTGGGATATTCTTGGGGAAACAACTTACATACTACTTCTTATATCCACCCTATAAATTATGGTAGGATCCTGACCACTTTTATCCATCCATAATAGTGTAAATTTTGTTTTTATAATTTGAATATTCATGAAAATATATTTAGATAAATTATTAAAAAAAATTGGACGGTAAATTTTCTTTCATTGTTTCTTGAGAGTGATTATTTAGTGATGTAATGATATTCTTTCCATATAATGTACGTATTTGGGTTAACATAATCCTCCATCAAACATTGTGTGGTACAGACATCTTTGTACTTATTTTGTGAAGTATTAATTTGTTCCATTTCAATATTTACTAGTTTGACTTCAAATTATAGACATTTCATATTAAGATTATTCTTATGATCTTAAATGTATAATACATTCTCTTTATAATCCTTCTTAATATTCTCTATTTATTCTTCATTCATTCTGTACTTTTCTTATAAGAAGGTGTCAATCTCCATGATCTTATTTTATTTCACTTCTAATTTCAAATACTTTACATCAATGTTATCTCTCAATTTTTATTCAAGTTCGTAGATCTTACATTCAAAATCTGTTAGGGCCAATAGGGGCCTATATACCCTGAGAGGGGGGTGAATCAGGGTATGGATATTCTTTTTCAAAGTTCTTCCTACCCCACTGGATCTTGACCTCTTTATTACAAGGGTCACTTTGTTTTCTCTTGTGTGTAAACTGTGATCACTTCTTTACTTCTTCATCTAATGATGATGCTTTGAATGCAATGCAGGGAAGAAAACAGATAGACTCATAGATTTTTACTAGGTTCACCCTCACTGGGCTACGTCCAAGGAGCATACGCCAACAAGTTGCCGGTCGTACCAAATTCCACTAATCTTCACTAGCTGTGGATACAATGTTCGGGCTAGATCACTTCTATGCCCAGGCTCACTGCCTTTACAATGTTTAGGATCAGCTCACTGCTTTCCCAAGGGTCACTCCCTATTTCTCTCTCTCTAGATCACTGCCGGTGGAGAGGATCACCTTCTTCCTCTTCCTAAGCTCACTACTCTGGAAGGGGATCCACTCACAGTTTATAGACCTGTAGGTATCTTCATTTGCATGAATGAATGCATCTTCCTCTGTGTGTAGATGCTCTGTTGAAGTACAACTTTCACCTGTAGATGAATATCTATTTGCACCGAAGGTATCAGGCAACGTACCAGATTCCACGCAGTCCGAGAATCAGTGCTGGAACAAAACCTTACTTGGCGCGCAAGTCAATCTTGGCGCGCAAGTATCGGCGTGCAAGTCACAACGGGCGCGCAAGTCCCCATCAAACACTTGCGCGACTCAAGCTTCCTCAACTCCAAACTTTCACGACTCTCATCCTTTTACGCCCAAACCAATATTGGCGTGCAACTGCCAACCGGCGCGCAGCTTCTAACACCAGCGCACAACTTCAACTACTGGCGCGCAAATTCACCTGTGCGACCCACACTCACCACTTGCGCGACCACCACACCTGCGCGACGGGAGCTCTGATTTCTCAAAGTGTTGAACTCCGTTCAAAATGAGGAGGGGTGGTCCAGTATTTATAGGCAATCTGACCACCCTGCGCGACGGCGCGCAAGTCACCTGCACGGCCCAGTTTCGGCGCGCAAGTCCCCTGTCATTTTAGACACTTGCGCGACCAACTCCCAAACTTGCGCGAACCTCTTTAATTTGCCATATTTTGATCTTCTGATCTTGAAAAACATATGGCGTGCAACTTTCCTATACTCCAAGTCCTCGGCGCGCAATTCCTTTTGCCAAAAACACTTTTCTTCATTTGCCGATTTTCAGGCCCTAAAATTTGGCAAACACAGGAAAACGGTGCCACCTTGTATCTATTCTTTTGTACCGCCTCCAGATCATCCATTCCTTTTATCGACGTTCTTGAATAAAACATGGATCATTGACCTCAGCTCTTGAACTCGACAATCCACCATGAAATCCTCTTTGTCAACAAATTTGTATGTCATTGTTTTGCTTTTCCAACAATCACTACTCAGATGTCCACTTTGTCAACAAACACAATCACCTCAAAAATGATTCAATAATACCTTGAGATATTTTTTCCCAACAATCTCCCCCTTTGGGTTTGTTGAAAAATCTTCCAAAACAAAGATATGTCGTTGATTCTTCAACCTCCATTCACCTCATTGCGATTCTGATAGCGATCAAGGATTTACTCAACACATACTCTAAGCCCACATGAGCAATGCTCAGTGTGAGAAAAAAGAGTAAATGAAAATTTCATCAACGAATCACTTTATCTCTGACATCCACTGTTGACACCAAACTGATACCAATTTGTACTAAACTGATACCAATTGTTGATGGATTTGTTGGAAGACCAATGTTTGGTTTGGAAATAGTCTTACCACTTTCCAACACCACTCTTCTGCTTTTATAACGATCCTCAGCTGTTGTGATATCTATTCTTTGATCGATCACTTCTAGCATCGTCAGATTTCATACACTCCCCCTTTCTCATTGCTCCCCCTTTCTCATTGCTCCCCCTTTCTGGCTGCTCCACCTGTCAGCTTCTCCCCGTATCAATTATGATTTATCAAATCTCCGCACTGTCTCCCCCTTGAACAATCACCATTTTGCTCCTCCTTTAACAAACACTTCAAACACTTTTCTCCCCCTTTGTCAACGAACCCAAAGGACACTCCTTTATAGTCTGTAACATAGTAGAGAACACATATGAGCATAGTAGGTAAAAACACATCATACCGCGGGGAGAGGGGGGTCCCACATCCACACTATTTCAAGTGCGGGGAATCGACTAAACTCCCAGAGCCAGTCGATGCCTCTCAAAAGATTACTTGGGTAAGGCCTTTGTCAGAATGTCTGCAACCTGTAGCTCTGTAGGCACATACTCCAACTTCACGATGCCCAGCTCAACCTTCTCCTTGATGAAATGATACTTGATCTCAATTTAATTTGTCCTGGAATGATGGACAGGATTTTTGCTAAGATTTATAGCACTTGATTTGTCACACTGGATTCCGATCGGAGACTTCACTTCAACTCCCATATCTTCAAGCTGCTGCTTCATCCACAATAACTGTGTGCATGCTTGAGTGGCTGCAATATACTCAGCTTCTGCGGTGCTTAATGAAATGAAATCCTGCTTCTTGCTCAACCAAGCAATACATAGTCCGCCAAGATAAAATGCGCCTCCAGATTTTGATTTCCTGTCATCTGCTGAACCGGCCCAGTCTGCATCATTATATCCCAATAATTCTGTCTGAGACTTGTCGTTATATGTCAGCCCGAAGTCCATTGTGCCCTTGATATACCGAAGTATTCTTTTCACTGCAAGCATGTGACTTTCCTTGGGATTACTTTGATATCTCGCTGCTTGGCATGTGGCGAAAACAATATTAGGCCTTGTCGCGGTCAAGTACAACAGACTTCCGATAATTTGCCTATATTCTGTGATATTAACTGCCTTGCCATCCTCATATTTTGATAATCTCATCCGGGTAGCAACTAGAGTCTTCATCTCCTTGGAATTATCCATTCCAAACCTTCTTAGAAACTTCTTTTCATATTTCGGAAAGACACCTTCACTATGCTTCATTTGAATCATAGATTCTGCAAATATTGATTTAGCATTGAATTCCATTCTATCGGTGCTTGTTTCAACCCACATAATTCCTTCATCATCCGGAAAACCTTTTTATCATCCTCATGAATACGAGAACCATATGGTTGCTCGATGTACACCTCTTATTCCAGAAACTGATTCCGAAATGCAGAATTGACATCCATCTGGAACACTTTGAAATTTCTTCGCACTGCAATGGCTAGGAATAATCTGATTGTCTCCAGCCTTGCAACTGGTGAAAATGTCTTATCAACATCAGTACCCTCTTTTTGGGAGTATTCATTTCACACCAGTCGTTTTTTTTTCTTCCCGAGTCACTATGCCATCTTCGTTCATATTATTGTGAAAGATCCATTTATTCCCGATGATACCAGTCTCCCACGTCTGATTCTTCTCAATTATGATATTTATCTTCATTCACGGCATGATCCCAATTTTCATCTTCAGCTGCATCACCCAAGCATTTAGGCTCAACCTGGGATATAAAAGATGTTTTCTAAAGTGATTCCATTCTCCTTGTCTGAGCTAGAGTTGGCTAATCACCAATGATATTCTGTATGTCAATTTCAGCTCATCTCTTTGACTATTGTGCAGATGATGATTTTTCTTTTCTAAATCAGCATTATTCACCTTTTCTCCCCCTTTTTTTCTTTCCTCCTCATCAAGTTTATCAGGAAATTTCTCACTGTTTCATTGTTCAATGGAATCATCCCTTTCAACTACTTCTCGCAGCTTCTTGGTATCCTGAAAATAGTCAGATGATACCACAATGTTAGATCAAAATAAATAAGCATGAAATGCAAGGTTATTGCTACTTCTCCACCAATCATTCTTCATGAGAACAAACATTCATCCTTCATATCATATTGAGATCATGAATCTGATTAGGATATAGAATGCTCCCCTTGTGTTATGCAACTCTTCCTGTAGTTAGGCCCAATAGTTTAGACCCATAACTAGTCTTTTCCTCATGCATCATTTGTTCTCATCTTCCACTCAGATTTGAGCCATTAACAAAATCTCTAAGCATACTGAGTTCAAACTCCGTGTAGGAAACAAGAGATAAAGTTAATAACACAATCACTTCATATTGTGCTCTGTTGATCCCTTTCTTCTTCAACTCTAGTACCTAATTTGAATCAATTGAAACTCTAGAGAATATCACTTCTCCACTTCGCATCCTTAGATGCCACTTCCCCTTGGATTGTATCTCCCTAAAACCTGAAACACACGGATCATCAGTTAATAGCATTTATATACATAGGGAGAGGGGGGTTTCCTTCTGGACTCCTCAAGATGAGGATTGTGGTTGATCCTGATGGTTCAACCCATTGATTCTTTCTTGGAGGGCATCACACTCTTTTCTTGCTTCCTCCAGCTGCCTAGCCAAATTCAACTGTTCTGGCCATATTACTAGGCATTCATTGCCTACATTTTGAGCCTTTTTATGATATGTAGATTTGGTAGGCTCGGCCTTCCTCACCGCTTGGGGTATAAACCCGCTAGTACACATTTCCTTTTTAAGGTTCCATAAAAATTCCATTTTCCTTGATTATTTCTCTAAGTAGGAACCTCTCTGTTTGGCATCTTCCCTTTCTTCTTCTCCCATCGTAGGGGTCTTCCTCTTTCCTACACTTCTCGATGAGAAACACGACATGCAAATTTTTCAATACGTTCTTTGTTCATCCTTCTTTTATCAGATGTCTGAGTCACCACCCTATTTTTCATTGGTGGTGGGTCCTCCACTGAACGTCCATTCTTCTTACTCACAGCTGTAGCATTTCCTCCCTTTTTCTTCCAGATTTGTTCATGATCTTTCTTAGGGGGCAGTTGTGAGTGTGAAAGAGGAGGTGACTGATACACCTTTCGTTCAGCTATATATGATTCAACTGAGGCTCTAAGCCTGTTCTCAAACATACCACATTGTCTCCTAGTGTAGAATTTCTCATTATGCATCACTAGGGATGAGAATCTCCTTTCGAGTCCCTTTTAATTTCTTGCTTTCTTCTTGCTACAATGTCTTGCCAAATTCTTATAATTAGAACATATAAAACAATTTCCATCAAAGGCATACCTCTTTTCATCATTTCTATATCGAGATGCTGATACACCTTGATTTCCTATTCTGACACGAGGCTCTTGAGCATCCTGACACATACTCATGGTGTGTCCCATTCTTCCACAGTAATAGCATCTAACAGATGATTTCCTCTAAGAGACTCTTCTCTCTAATTTCTCAGGACGCTTCTTCTTATTCTCAGATTCAGTAAAGCTTCTATTTTCACAGCCTGAAATGTATTTTAGAGCATCTGGACAGAAGCTTGATGTGTGGTCGTGAATCCCGCAGAAATAGCACATGTCATCACTACTTTTTGTAACTGTCCTCTTAGGCCTATCTCCAGCACCTATAGGATTTCTTTCACATCTGGAACTATTCACAGCTCTCTTTCTATCTTGCACGGGAGGGGATTCATCAAATCTGATACCAGTTGTTCCCAAAATGTATAGTCTTTGGGCTGAAAAAATTTGTTCTTTCCTCTTTTCAAAAATAGAAAATTTTGTTTTCATTTCATCATCACTTGTCGAAGGATAATCAAATAGAAAGTGTAAGGAATCCTTCATTTTGGGCTTTCCTCTAGCATTGGATTTCTCCACTTCTTTCTTCATTGATTCTAGTTCTTCTTCCAACTTTTGAATTTTCATATCCCTTGATCAAGTTGGGAATTGAGTTCTTTTCTGAGATTCTTTCCACAACTCATCTCATCTTCCATTTCACGCTTCAACTTATCAACCATGTCATTTTTCTCCTTTAACTTCAATTTTTATTGAGCGAAAGAATCAGAACAACATGCATTCTCTTGTTGTATCCTTTGATTATTCTGAACTTCTGCAGACAACTGTGTTGCTAGATCATCATTTCTAGCTTTAAGATTCTGAACTTCATCTGACTGTTGATTCTCTTCATAATCACCAGCCTTCTGTATTCCTTTCATTTTAGCCATCTTTTGTAGTTCTTCACCCTGAGAATCATTCTTCTCCTTTAGCTCAGTAGCAACATCAATAAGCCTTTCATTTAAGCCTCTTAGCTTGTTGATCTCAATTTCCAGTGCTTGGATCCGAATGTCTTTAGACTTAATTTCATTGGTGTTTCCAACGTAACTTGGAATATCAGGTTTTTCGATGCACTTTACTTGATCTTTAACTTTTCTATTCAAGACATTGATCTCCATTTTCTGTTCTTCAATCTTAAGCTTATACTCACCAACTGATTCTGAGTTCTTTGGTGCTGATAACTTGAGTTTCTCAATTTTATCCATCAACTCAGACTTCTCTTCTTCCTACTGCTGCATATAGAGTTTGGCATCATGAACCACTTTGTTGGCTTTCTTGGTTTTGGCTCTCCAAACATCTATCTCTTCAAGAGCAGCCTCTAACTCATCTTGCATATCTATTCTTCCTTCAATTCATTCTTCTTCTTCATCACTTTGAAGTTCGTGTACTTCACGCATTCTTGCATCCTGCTTGAGTGAATCAATCTTCTCCCTATCAGATTCATCCAGAACTTCCTTCAGTAAGCCGTTTGTTTCTTTTAATTGAATCACACTTTTTCCATACACACTTCCACACTGAGGAATAATACCTGACTTCTGCTTCTTCTTTAATGTTTTTCCCTTTGCCATGGCACACAGATTGACTATACCAAGTCAGAGCAAACAAATCTGATAACAACAACCTTCCCTCTGATACCAATTGTTAGGGCCAATAGGGCCCTATATACCCTGAGAGGGGGGTGAATTAGGGTATGAATATTCTTTTTCAAAGTTCTTCCTACCCCACTGGATCTTGACCTCTTTATTACAAGGGTCACTTTGTTTGCTCTTGTTTGTAAACTGTGATCACTTCTTTACTTCTTTATCTAATGATGATGCTTTGAATGCAATGCAGGGAAGAAAACAGATAGACTCATAGATTTTTACTTGGTTCACCCTCACTGGGCTACGTCCAAGGAGCATACGCCGACAAGTTGCCGGTTGTACCAAATTCCACTAATCTTCACTAGCTGTGGATACAATGTTCAGGCTAGATCACTTCTATGCCCAGGCTCACTGCCTTTACAATGTTTAGGATCAGCTCACTGCTTTCCCAAGGGTCACTCCCTGTTTCTCTCTCTCTGGATCACTGTTGGTGGAGAGGATCACCTTCTTCCTCTTCCTAAGCTCACTACTCTGGAAGGGAATCCACTCACAGTTTATAGACCTGTAGGTCTCTTCATTTGCATGAATGAATCCATCTTCCTCTGTGTTTAGATGCTCTGTTGAAGTACAACTTTCACCTGTAGATGAATATCTATTTGCACCGAAGGTATCAGGCAACGTACCAGATTCCACGCAGTCCGAGAATCACTGCTGGAACAAAACCTTACTTGGCGTGCAAGTCAATCTTGGCGCGCAAGTATCGGCGCGCAAGTCACAACGGGTGCGCAAGTCCTCCTCAGACACTTGCGTGACTCAAGCTTCCTCAACTCCAAACTTGCGCGACTCTCTTCCTTTTACGCCCAAACCAATATTGGCGCGCAACTACCAACCGGCGTGCATCTTCTAACACCAGCGCACAACTTCAACTGCTGGCGTGCAAATTCACATGCGCGACCCACACTCACCACTTGCGCGATCACCACACCTGCGCGACGGGAGCTCTGATTTCTCAAAGTGTTAATCTCTGTTCAAAATAAGGAGGGGTGGTCCAGTATTTATAGGCAATCTGACCACCCTGCGCGACGGCGCGCAAGTCACCTACGCGACCCAGTTTCGGCGCGCAAGTCCCCTTTCATTTTAGACACTTGCGCGACCAACTCCCAAACTTGCATGAACCTCTTTACTTTGCCATATTTTGATCTTATGATCTTGAAAAACATATGGAGCGCAAGTTTCCTATACTCCAAGTCCTCGGAGCGCAAGTCCTTTTTCCAAAAACACTTTTCTTCATTTTCCGATTTTCAGGCCCTAAAATTTGGCAAACACAGGAAAACAGCGCCACCTTGTATCTGTTCTTTTGTACCGCCTCCAGATCATCCATTCCTTTTATCGACGTTCTTGAATCAAACATGGATCGTTGACCTCAGCTCTTGAACTCGACATTCCACCATGAAATCCTCTTTGTCAAAAAATTTGTATGTCATTGTTTTGCTTTGTCAACAATCACTACTCAGATGTCCACTTTGTCAACAAACACAATCACCTCAAAAATGCTTCAATGATACCTTGAGGGATTTTTGCCCAACAAAATCATTCTTGATCTCTTCCTTTTATTAAAATTTTTTGAGCCATTTATTTTCAAGTGTTTAGAAACTTATTTCATGATCCATGTTACTTGTTCCTGTAAATCCAACTTCCTTAGAGATATTTATACCTTAAAGAAAATTTTCCTATAAATCATTCTACATATTCGTTATTTCACCTTTAATATGGGTGAATTATTACTGCATGCTTTCAAATACCCCATAATCAAAAGAGGATACTTCTTTTGAAATGAAATAAAAAATATCTTTTAATCCACTAAATGATATTTCTTGAGTAATAATGGATATATAATTATCACCACTGAATATTGGTTCTTCTTATTGAGGGTGGTTTTTTGTATAAATATTGACATACCTCATTATTATCTTACTCCATTGAGGTGGAAGGGTTGTCCATTTATTTGGTGGAATTGTAAACAACCTATTCTTATCATTCTAATATAAATCTTCCTTTTTTGTTATCATGGCATGAAGATATTGATTTTTCTTCCTCTTAGGTTAAGAGGAACATATTCTTTAACTTTATTTTCTCTTTATTTTTATTTTTCACCAAGGTCTTGGTAGAAAAAGAATTTTGTACTGAAATATATGATTCTTCAAAAACATGCACTTAATTATGAATTTAGGAAAGAAATTTTAAATCTTCAAAAATATAAAAAACTATAGAGTTTAGAATACTATAGAGGTTAACCTCATTATAATACCAATTTTTAGAACCACTTTGGGATATTATTAACACTTATGGGGGGATTGAATCGGTTTTTGTGACTTTTTATTCCATTTTTTATATTTTTATACCTTTTCCTATTAGACCTATTATGATATTTATTTTATAATTATATTAAATCTCATTCATTTGTTATCACACACTAAAACTGGATTGGAAATTTACAAGGCCCACCATTCAATAAGAAATTATATCCCTTAGTATATCCTAGAAACGATCATTGATCACATAGGCCACTATAATGAGATACCTATTATAATGGTTCGGTAAAAAAAATCTTAAACATGAATTGTGGTACTATAAACTCAAGAGTGGGGACAAAAAATAATACAGATCCCTTAGAATAGTGATAAACTAGTCCAATTGCATCACATTTATGGATTTTTTATTTCCTGTATAGATAGTTTTCAATTTCTACAATTTCTTTGAAACACAAAGAAAATACTTCACCAATTAAGACTTCATTTGAATGTTGTTGGGTCTCCTTTTTCTTATCCTATTATTCTATTACATTAATATTAGAAATTAATAGAACCTTCTTATACTTCTCATGTATCCATTGTAGTGTACACACTCTTCATAGTAATAAATATGGGTTCTGATTCTTCCTTTTCTTCTTTCTATAAAAACATATATGCACAACACATTATTTTCTTCTTATCTTCTTCTTATTATCTTCTTTTCTCTATGAAATAGATTTGAAAATGACTTTTTATTTGTCCCTATTCTTTCTTTAGTGCACTATAATAACACTAGATCTTCTTCTCTTCCTCTCTTATTATATTTTATTTCTTCCTCAGTACAAAAACAGATTTCAATGAATATATTCTTAATTATTTGACTCTTAAGGATGTATATGATTGATTAGAGTTAAGTCCCTCTATTTTCTTATTAGATACTATTAATATATATTTTTTGTTTTTGTTTCGAATCATCAACCATAATAATTTTTGATAACCTAAAATATGTATATATATAATCATAGTAACTACAACATTAACTATCTTATCATCCCTCTCTTATTAATTCAATTTTTTAAAAATTAGGTGAATAAACGATTTGAATTTTCAATTATTATGTTAATTAAAATCCTCTTGGATTATCAAGCCTCTTAAATTGACTATATCCATAATTCATGGCCCTGCCATCTTCTTATAAAATAAATGTATGTTTAAATTATTTATAACTACAAGAACATGTTTTAATTGTAATGTTTATTCATCTCCTCATATTTAAGTAATAATTTCATGTATTTAAAAAGGTTTTAAATATATACATAAATTCCTGAAAACTCTTCAGTCATCACACCTTCATTTATAGAATAGGATAATCCTAAATTTATGAATTCATAACTACCTAATGCATGAATTTGTTATCAGGATATTTGTTTTTCTATAATGAAGTCATCACTTGGAATCCACTAATTATAAATACATGAAAGACTAGGGTCTTTTTATACTTCTTTATATAGTTCATAGATAACCAAAATCTCTATAAGTATCACATTATTTTGATGTGAATTCAATGAGGCCTAACATAAATGCATCATCATTAAATCCTTGAATTCATTTTATATTTTCATGTATTATTCTATTATATGAAACAGACATGGAATCCCTTTTTGCATTTGATACAAGTGATTGAACGTGAAGCTCCATGCATGTATCATGAACTCACCCTTCCTCATTCGATAGAATCTCATGTATCATTCACCTAAATATTCATACATAGTAATATTTATTTACTTAATAGTGTGAAGAACATATGAATCATCTTTATTTAATCACATGAAACAATGTCGTGAAATCATATCCTTGAAATCATTGTATAAGTATCTTCTGAGTTATTTTTATATAGTACTTACCTCTCCAAGCATCGCCTATACATGAACATAAATTTGAACACTCTATTTTTTATAAAAATATCACCCATGAATTTAATAGTATACCAAAAACACATCGTAGTTTCAATCAGTTACATTCAGCTACCCTCTTCCCAAAGAATAAAACTTTACTCATAGAAGATTTTCCATTATATAATATCCAAATTCGCATATCAAGTCCATGATTCATAGATTTTATGCATGGAAGGTTTTCCTCGTGGAAGGTCCATGGAGGTTTAATGGAGGCTAATCCACATTGAAGATCTTTTTTAGGGAAGATCCATGGTTTTATAGTGGAAGCACTTCAAACCCATAGAAGATATGTACCCCTCATGGAAGTAGTGTTTTTGCAGAATCTAGATACTCATAGAAGAATCTCAAGTATTTATGGATGGTCCTCATGAAATATTATTCTTCTCATACACACAAAAGTATCGGTTTTTTGGAATGGAAGATTCATAAAAAGGCATGTGGTTGATAGAAACTCAATGCATGTGATCAATCATTAGCTTGAACATGTAATTGATCATTCTATAGACCAATACTCATGAAATATTTAATAGTGGGAAGAAGAAGATGATTCAAAGGTGATATTAAATGGTTCAGATCATTCAGATCAGACAAATTTATTTATATAAAGATATTTTTTAGAAGAGTAACAATATTGAAATTCACCACATCCCACATAAAATTTTCATCACACACGCCAATCATTTATATAAAATAGCATCCTAAAGTCCTGCCAATTTCAAGTAACTGGGTCTGCACCAAGTTGCCTCTATATCTACCATAGGGCCTCCATTCATAGAGGTTATAATGGCCCAGACCACTGTGGTCCATTACATTGTCTAATTTAGTGTTTTGGGTGTTATGGGTGGCAACGATAGCTCATTTCAAGAGTTTTCCAAATTTCCAATTTTTTCATCAGTAGGTCGAGGGAAACAGTATGATGAGGCGTCAGTAGGTCATGACATCGGTATATCAAGGGAAATAGTAGGACAAGGACATATATGATTTATGGAGTCGGTGAGTTGGGGTTTTGGTGAGTCAAGGCATTATTGAGTCAGGGTGTCGGTGAGTCTGGGTGTCTGTGAGTCAAGGTGTCAGTGAGTCCAGTCATCGGTGATTCTAAGCATCAATGATTCGGGGATTCAGTGAGTCAGGGTGTTAGGGTGTCTAGGAATTAGTGATTCGGGGTGTTAGTGAGTCAAGGCATCAGTGAATTAGGGAATCAGTGAGTTGGACGTTGGTGAGTCAGGCATTGGTAGGTCGCATTGGTGGATCAGTGTCAGTGGAATAGTATCGATGAATCGTTGTTAGTGGCTCATTTTTGGTGGCTGGATGTCGATGAATCTCCAATTAGTGACTCATTTCTAGTTTTTTCCATTTTTTCCAATTTCACCCATGCTATGTTTTATTTGACTTAAAAAAGTATAAATTCTTGTTTAAGAGTTTATAAAGGCTTTTCAAGGGATGTTAATTATATATTTAATATAGTAATGCTCGGGGGACATTGAGATAGTCGAACCGTATGATCTTATCCACGATCCAAATTTAATGGCCTTAGGACTATTTCCTTCCATTGATATAGGATATGGATTTTCTAAAATTAAGCCCATGTCTTCTCTTTTCTCTTGGTGCACGGAGAACTTTTCTTGCCCAGAAAAACTAAGTACCTTTTTTATATCCCCTGCACCTCTTTGTTTTTACTTGTAATCTCCTTCTCAAGTGACCCCTCTGTTTTGGCATAAGGAGGATTTTTGGTCTCATGTTATTCCAGGTTCGGATTCTACTATTTCTCTTCAATTTTTTATCATGCGAGATGGTTGTAGTAACGTTATTTTGTGAAAAAATAATAAAACCAAATTTTAACGAAGATAAATTCTAATGATGAAATAAGGACTTGAAAATGGGATGAGATTATATTGATGGTGATCACTTGTTTTAGTTGTTACCATTTTTTATGGTTTGATCTATCGTAGCCATGTTACCTATGAAAATCATGGTCATTGGTGGTATTTTTCTGTGCATCGGTAATGCTTTATAACTGTTATTGGTTCTTTGAGGATAATTGATGTAAATATAAATTTGATTAAACACATACACTTGGTTAAACAAATGGATGCCCCTAAAAGCATGAACGATTGTCTTCTATCGACCGTTCAAGGTTCTGATGTTCTGATAATGTGTATAGTAGCACTCGGGTCGAATCCTCGATGATGATACTTTTTAATAGTCGATTTTTTTTAGTTGATTGTATTTTTATTGGGGGTTTTTTTTGAAGAGATTAATTGAAATTATTTATTGATTAATATTGATTTAAAAAATTTATAAATATTTGGGTGAGTTCATCATTAGGTAGTTAATCTTGTGAAATCCTTTATCCTTACTTTATATTACATTAAGTTAACACCCATGTCACAAGTTGACATCGATTGGAATTCCTAAGTGTTGAGGCTTTAATATAAATCTTAACTTAACTTAGGGTTTAATCTCAATTAGTACATGATGATGGTAGTTTATTTATGGTTCCAACACATTAAACAAAAAGTTCATTAATCCATGACATGTTAAGTCCAACATACACAATGTTAATTCATAGAATATTCATCAAGAAAAAGCTCACAATCACATAACATACCTAGATTATAACACACACCAATAAGGTATTTACTCATACATTTGGGTGGTTAATAATATGGTTATAAATTTTATGGTGATGGGTTAAAAATAGAATGAAGAGAACGATACATGGGAAGAATTGTGCATCGAAGACACACACACGAACAATGATGAGAATTAAAAATAGACATTAGATTGAATGAGAAACCAATATAGAAAATGAATTTTTGTTGGATTAAAACTATTTTAAGAAAATTAATATTTAATAACAGAGGTTGGATGATTAAAAGATATTATGAAGAAGAAACCTTCATTAAAAGATAATTAAAAAACAAACACTTCACAATTATAAACGAAGAACAACACAAAAGTAAATGAATGTAAGAAAAGAGGAATGTTTTCTCAAGTTACAACATGATTATGTAATATTCTCCCAAGACTTTAGTCATGTCAACCAATCTTCTTTAGTTCTTAAATTCCAATCACATTCAAGGAGAATATGGGGTTGTATTTACAGCCCAAGGAGGTGGAATGTTTGCATTCCAAATCTATCCCTCCACTTGCATCGCTAATTTGGCCATCCATACAGATGAATCATTATATAGTATCTTCTTAAAAGTTGTTTATAATAATTTTTCCCACTAATATCAAAATGTTGGGTCATTTGGTCTTATGGAGCCAATGTTATGGTGGTTTGTGTAAACAATTTTAATCTTTCCATTTCAATCCATACTTTTTTGAAGGCCAAAATGTGAATGGGTTTATGAATAAAAAGATGCCCGCAAATAAAAATAATTTATTCTAAAATGTTATCCAATAATATCTTATATTTCACACTGAGAAATCCCAAATTAATTAGATGAAAAGGTCATGAGAAATATCCTGGATAGTGTACGGATTTTAATTTTCATCCTGAATGGTGGGCTGGATATAAAAGAATCAGTTGGGCCCCTTGTTATTGTAGTCGGACCTTAAACTTTTTATCCATAATTAATTTAGATAATCGAGAACATATGGTGGAGTTTCATAAAATATGGGCTTTGGGATTTAGCTCAGTAACTCAATCATCATGGTTGGTCCAGTTTCTTCCCAGATTCATTGGGTCTTCTTGTGCGGATCATATAACCCTCTAAATGGATGATTTGGCCAATGGTCCCTTAAAAATGAATGTTTTAATTTGAATAAGGAGCCACAAAAATCAATAATAATGAAATTTTAATATATATTGTGAAATTTACTATTAATACATTAAATTAGACTTGAATCTGGATGAATTCAAATAGTGCTCTGAAATTATATTCCATGTTTAAACATTTATATTTCTCACAATTTATGAACATTTCATTTAAAATCAGTATAGGGGGTATATAATAAGTTATGAAAATATTAATGACATCAAATCCCCCACACTTAGGTTTGTGTATGTCCTTATGTGCAAAAAATATAAAAAACATTACAAAATCATTCCCACTCACCAACAAATATTAAAATTTTATTTTCCAAAATCAGGGGAGGTTTAGATCATTTCCTTCTTCTATATTGAATTCCACCACAAAATAATATAGAAAAAATTTTCCAAGAAATTATTTTTTCATTCTCAAATTTAGAAATGGAAAATATGGGCACTCGAAACTTACTCCTCTCAAGATGACAAAATTTTATTTCTGGAGGATCACTCGCTCACCAACCAAAAGTGAAAATCATAGAGTTTGAAAGTGATCTCAGCTTCTATTACATATCCTAAAGTGCACAAGAATCAAGTGGTATTTTAAGGGGATTTTCTATGGCTATGGGATATTAGGAATTCAGTATTTAAAATAGTACAAAGAGGGGTAAAACACCAACATGGAAAAATAATGCACATTTTTTTTTGAAATAAAACATGGAATGAAATGGGAACACATACTTACAAGGAAAAAATTATGTGAATAAAGACGCAAAAGTGGAAGAAAATTTTATGGGAATGAGAAGATGTAATATTTACAAAACACAAAACTTCTCCCAATGACAAAAGAATATATAATGCATGTGTTCTTTTTTTTCTTTTCATTTTTTTTCGAAATCTGAACTTGAAAAATATCCCACACTCATAAACCAACCCATGATTGATCTCTTCATGACACTAATTGTAATAGTTATAATATGATCAAAGTATTAGAAATTGTGATTTTTGATCTACCTATAACACAACCAATTCTTTTTTTATTATTTTTTATATTTGAACACTTGTCAATAAAATTTGAAAAATATGTCATAAGAATATATAAATTCCCAAAAATCACTGAATGACAACCTCTCCCCCACACTAAAATGGATTCATGCCATCAAGCATATGATAACGTGTTGAAAATCAATAAAAGGGCATCCAAAATGAAATACATTCCCATAATACTTAAATTTCAATAAATAATGCCCTAACAATCCATGTAGATATTGGGTGGGATAAGGTATTGGAATTTTAATGTGGCTATCAATGAAATTTTTTTCATAGGCTCAGAGGGGCTTTCAAAAGTGAGATTAATGTAAGGGTAATGCGAGGCTATTTGGATATTGTGATTCTTATGAGATTCAGAAAATTTCTCTATCATTTTAATGCACACCAAAGTAGTAAATCTAGCTCTAAGTTCCACAAACTCAAGACTCATAAATGGGGGAAAACACACATTTTGAAAAGACGGCCATAGGTGGCCTCGTCAGGAAAGCTAATATTGTTCCTCAAAGTTGGGTAAAATCATTTACCAAATCAAAAACTGATCATTCAAAATTTTTTGGTTTTGAAACAATATTCTTTATGATGAAAACATAATATTTTTGAGATTAAACCATGTTTTTTGACTCCCAAAAATGGTTAGACAAAATTTCAAAAATTGAAGGTGAGTAATCATGGCTCTTGCTTTTCCATATTTTTTTAAGTGATTTTTATAGTGTTTTGGGTTTTTTAGTTTTTTTATAAAGACACACCCACACAAAAGAGTAAATAAAAATTGTGATGAGGAAAGTGGTAAAAATGGAAGATATGGGAAGAAGAGAGAGTAATATATTAGAAGATATAGAGAGAGAGTTAAATGGAAAAATGGGCCCCTTGGATTGGATTTGGTGGGTCGTCATCCCCATATGGTGGTGGGTCAGTGGAAGTTGTGGATTTGATGGAAGTGGAGGTTATTCCCGGGATGTGTGTCCTCTCATGGTGATGCTTTAACCAGTGTTCATTAACCGTGAATGTCCTATTGTAAGAGGGGTCTTTGACTTGCACTACACCAAATGGGTAAACATGAGAAACAATAAAAGGACCTTCCCAACGATAATTAAGCTTACCTGGGTGAAGATTAAATAAAGATTTGAAGAGAAATACCTTTCCAACATCATGGAATACCTTTATTAAGATGTGTTTGACATGGAATACCTTATAATTTTCTTGGTACCGATTGGAATTCTCATAGTAATCAAGTCGAATCTCCTCCAGTTCATCTAATTGCAACAATCATTCTTCACCTGATTTTTCACAATCAAAATAACAAGTTTTCACAACCCAAAATGAATTATGTTGGATTTAAACTGGTAAGTAACACGCTTTACCAAAAAACTATCCTAAAAGGATACATCCCAATGGGTGTCTTATAGGAAGTTCAATAAGCCCAAAGTGTTTCACCAAGTCTTTCAGGCCAGTCTTTTCTGGTGGGTATTACAATTCTCTCAAGCATTCTTTTGAATTCTCTATTAGAAAGTTCACCCATTCCATTTATTTGGGGGTGATATGTAGTTGAAGATTTATTTATAAACCCATTCATTTTCAAAAGATATTCCGTGGTTCTATTAGAAAAATGGGTTCCTAAGTCACTTATCAAGGCACGTATTGTGCCAAATCGGTGGAAGATGTGTGTCATTAGAAACTCACTAATAGTATGTGAATCATCTTTTCTAGTAGGTTTGGCCTCGAACCGCCTAGAAACATTTTCAACCATTAAAAGAATGTATGATAATACATTGGAAGGGGGAATGGTCCCATGAAATTGATGCCCCAAACATCGAATATTTCACAGAATATTAAAGGATTTGGGGGTATTTCATTTCTCGTTGAAATTATGCCAAACTTTGGGAATGTGGGACATGATTGACAGAACTCGTGTGAGTCCTTTAAGAGTGAAGGCCAGAAGAATCAAGAGTTTAGTACCTTCCACGAGGTCCTTTGGGGTACAAAGTAACCACCTCTACGAAGCGAGTGATAGAATTATAATATTAAGGAATGTTTATTTTTAATAACACATCTCCTAATTACCATGTCAGCCCCAATTTTCCAAAGTTTATTATCTTCCCAAAAATAAAATTTTGAGTCACTTTTCAACTTCATTTTTTGTTATTTTGAAAACTTTTCATAAAAAACACTAGAAATCAAGTAATTTACAATTTGGGCATACCATGGTATTTTTGGAGTGAAAGATAAATGGTGCTCAGTTGGAAATTCTGGATCAATTATTTTAGAATGAGAAGAATTAGAAATTCTACTCAAGTGATCAGCCACAGGGTTTTCTTTTCCAGGTCTATCTTTGATTTCAAGGTCAAACTCTTAGAGCATTAGGATCCATCTTATTAGCCTCGGTTTAGAATCAATGTTCTGGAGTAAGAACTTGATAGTAGAATGGTCTATGAATATGTTGATTTTGGAACCTAAGAGATAGGGAAACAATTTATCTAAGTCAAAAACCACTTCTAAAAGTTCCTTTTCAGTGACAATGTAGTGACATTGAGTTTCATCCAATGTTTTTGAGGCATAATAGATGAAATGAGGAATATTTTCTCTTATTTTACCTGGAACAGCCCTAATGGATTTATCAAAAGAATCACACATCAAATTAAATGGTAAGGACCAATCTGTGGGTTGGATTATCGAGGAAGATGTAGGAGAGGTTTTGAGTTCAATGAAGGCTCTCTTGCAAACCTCATCAAAATGGAATGTGAAATCATTTTTGATCAACCGAGTGAGTGGTAGGGAAATCCTACTGAAGTAATGGATGAATCTATGATAGAAACCAGCATGAGAGAGGAATGAATGGATGTCTCAAACCGAATTGGGTTTAGGAAGGGATTGGATCACTTCAATTTTGGAAGGATCAACTTCAATACCATATTTTGAAACAATATTCCCTAAAAAATCCAAATTGAAACCATGAAGTGACATTTTTTAAAATTTAACACAAGGTTACACTTGATAAACTTTTTAAGGACTTGAGAGATTGATTTCAACCAATATTAAAATGACTCACCATAAATGGTATAGTCATCCATGAATACTTCCATGCAGTGTTCAATAAATTCAGAAAATATACCCATCATACACCTCTAGAATGTTGCAGGAGCATTATAAAGGCCAAAAGGAATTATTCTATATGCATATGTTCTAAAGAGGCAAGTAAAAGTAGTCTTTTATTAGTCCTGAGGTGCAATTGGGATTTGGAAGTAACTGTTGTATCCATCAAGAAAGCAATAGTGTAACTTTATAGCTAATCATTCTAGAATTTTATCATGTAATGGAAGGGGGTAGTGATCTTTTCTTGTTTCAACATTAAATTTCCTATAGTCAATGCACACACACCATTTTTTATTCACTCGAGTTGGGACTACCTCCCCATGTTCATTTGTGAAAATATTTATTCCACCCTTATTAGGTATAACTCTAACTAGACTAACCCATTCACAATTGGAAATTTGTTAGATAATACCAGCTTGAAGAAGCTTGGTGATCTCTTCCCTAACTACCTCAAGTATGAGTGTATCGAGTCTTCTTTATGGTTGTCTAATTGGTTTGGATGATTCCTCGATATGGATGTGATGCATGAAAAGGTAATGGTTGATTCTTGGTATGTCATCTAGGGTCCAACCTAAAGAATTTTTGTTTTCCTCTAACACCTGAACAATTTCAGACTCCAAGATTTCAGTAAGTTATGTAGAGATAATGACAAGATAAGAGTGATCATGGAAAAAGGAATGCATGTTTCAGGTGTTCAGAAAGAGGTTTTAGATCAGTATCATCTCTCATTTGTGGGTTAGACAACTCATGAATTGGGGAAGGTCTTTCAGGTGCTTCAGATTCATTTTCCTTAATACTTTCCAATGTGGAGCAGTAGGAATCTGACTTGATGTGGGATTCAAGATAGTTTTCAAGATCCTATAAATTGATAGATTCTATAAATGATAGTTCCACATAAACATCACCATTTATGAATTTGTTAATTATGGTGCATATTTCACAAGATCCTTTATCACTATAACTTGTTGAACTTGATAGATTGGGGTTCAATTGACTCTTAGAAGTGTTCTCAGAAGCATGTATTGATAATGCAGGGTGATCCTCAGATGGGTATCTCATGGCTTGGAAAATGTAGAAAATGACCAGTTGGTCACCAAATTCAATGGATAAAATGCCTGAATATACATCAATATTAGTTCTCTCTATCATTATGAATGGTCTTCGAAGAATTAGGGTAGATCGAGAAGAGTTCGTATCACCTTTCATGTCAAAGACATAGAGATTAGAAGGGAAGATAAGATCATTCACACGAACAAGGACATCCTAAATTATACCCTCAGGACTAGCAGTGCTTAGATTGGCTAATTTAATGACAACACCCACTGGATTTAAGGGACCTAGACCATGGTTGGAGAAGATGAATTTGGGCATGACATTAGTTGATGCTCCAATTTCTATGGGTGCATCATTGAAGTTGGAACTTCCAATTTGGCATGGAATCATAATGGTCCCTGGATCTTTGCACTTTATGGTAATAGACTGGTGGGTGGAAACATTTTTGAAATTCTTAAGTTGACTCTTATGGGTGCAAAATTCCTTAAGAAATTTGGAATAAATAGGGATTTGTTTTATGGAATCTAATAGGGGTATGTTGAATTCAACGCGTCTAAACACGTTAAGAAATTTAGGATCAGGTTCAAAGGACTTCCTTGGTTTAGAAAAATCTTGAGGAAAAGGAATTAGATTCCTAAGTGGAATGGAAGGAGCTGATGGAATGGATTTATATTCCTTTTCAAGTTTCTCTTTCTTTTCATTTTCTAGGTCAACATTTAAAGGGGAGTTGGAGGACTCGTCAAAAATCAAGTTCATATTTTTGATGAATTTTAGAAAAAGTATATTTTAAAAATGTTTTTGTAAAACCTTAAATAATTAAAAATGTGTAATGATTTTAAAAAAAAGTCTTCTACAATTATGTTCAGTATGAAATTTAGAGTCTAATAAGATCAACTTGATTTTTGATGAATAGTAAATTATGAATAGTGTTTTTATGATTAGGATTAATAATGTGTCCAAATGGATTAGTAATCTCACTTAAATAAAGTATTAAAATAATCTAGGCACTTTGATTAAGTAATGTGATTCAATAAAATGGTTAAATAATGGTTTCATAAATTATTATTCAAGTATTAGTTTTTTCGGATGAATAGTGTTTTTTAATTAAAATTTTAATTAAAAATATTTAGAAAATTATTTTTATAAAATGGACTTCATTTTTGAACTCAGAGCATCGACATTATGTTAAGGTAATTTTTGGGGATTTTTCTGAAAAAAATAAATTTTCGATGAATAGTGTTTTTAATTAAAAATTTAATTAAAAATATTTAGAAAATTATTTTTATAAAATGGATTTCATTTTTGAAATCAGAGCATTGATATTTGGTTAAGGTGAAATTTTGGGACTATTCTGAGAAAGTTGAATTTTCGATGAATAGTGAAAATACAGTTTTTAAGTTACGGGTGTTTAATGACATTATTAAATGATGTATTAAGTATGTAATCAATATGGTCGACTTATTAATAGTAAGATAAGGTATGAGGTGTCCCAATTGGCCAATACCATGGGAAAATACCATGGGCAAGCCCATGGTTTTTCCAAAACCACTAACGAGGTGTCCCTTGGCCATTAATGCCTTGTCCCCTCACTTTCCCTATAAATACCAAGCCATCCTCTCATCCATTCGACTCCCCACTCTCCCCCAACGAATTTCTGGTCTCCTTACCTCCCAAGGAGTCCTCCCAAGGTGCCCCCAAGCCCTCAAGGTCCAAACCTTTTAGTTTTAAGAGTTACGTTTTAAGGTAAGGGATCCGACCTCTCTCTTTAATTTCAAGTAATCTCTTTTATGTCATTCCTTTTATGCTCCATGTTCATATGTTGGAGGATATTAATTTATACTCCTCTTACTTCCGTTTTCATGTTCATAAAATTATATATCCCCTCTTACTCTCATTATTTCGTTTTATGAAGTTTTAAGTGGCGCCGTTAGGCTGCCGAAATTTTTGTAACGGACTCTTTCTCCCTTCTCATTTTTCAAGATCTATTTTCATGTAAAGTATTTCAAGTTCCTTTTTATTATGTTGGTGTATTATCTCTAAATTTATCATACTGATCTTTTATGATCATATGATGAGAGACCCCATTTTATCTCTTCAATTCAGTATTTTTAAGTTTTAAGTGGCGCTGTTAGGCTACCGAATTTTTAAGTGGTTCTTCACCCTTCTCGTTTTGAAGTTCTACTTTCATGTCAATTCTTTGAAGTTCCTTTTTGTTATGTTGGGGTATGATCTCTATATCTATCATACTAGACTCTTATGTTCATATTATGAGAGACCCCATTTTATCTCTTCAATTCAGTATTTTGAAGTTTTAAGTGGCGCCGTTAGGCTGCCGAATTTTTAGGGGATTCTTTCCCCTTCTCATTCTTTTCAAAGTTCTACTTTCATGTCAAGTCTTTCAAGTTACTTTTTAATTATGTTGGGGAATTATCTCTATATCTATCATACTGAACTCTTATGTTCACATGATGAGAGACCCTATTTGATCTGTTCAATTCATTTTTGTTGAAGTTTAAGTGACGCCATTAGGCTGCCGAATTTTCATAAGGGAAATCAAATTTTTGTCTTCCTTCCATGTTTTTCATTTCAAATGGTATGTCCTTGAAATTGAATCACCATGTCCATATATACTTCTTATTCTGTCCCTCTACTGTTTTATGGGTCAATTATGATTATTCAACCCATGTTTCCTCCCTTTTCAAAGTTTTCTAAAACCTTGTAACATAGTCGTTATGCTGCAGAATTTCCGTCTCAAAATGCTTCTCTTTTCTCAAAATTATTTTATGTTATAGAGTGAATACTCAAAGCTCCTATTTCTACAGGGGTATTCACATATATATAAAAATGTTCCATTTTAAATTTTGGGATTTACATACATGATACCCGCTTTCCCTTTCCGTGGGTTTAAAGTAACGTAAAGATCATGTCTTTAAAGTAGTTTTTAAAACGTTATGATTATGAAATGAAACCCATTTATTTTATGCTATATGGGTTATTTATGAAAATTTTTATGATGATATATGTGGCTCACATGATAATAAAGGAAAATTTAAGGGTGCGCCCTGATAGCGCTCCAATGCATTGGGTAAAGACTTAATCTCTAGAGATGGCCATTTTTTACAACGCCTTGGTGAATAACCTTGGTAATTTTTAATGACACCTTGGGGATGGACCTTGGTGAAACGAAATTATTTTCAATATTAAATTTTTCAGCCACATCTTCAAGTTATGAAAAAGTTTTATTTTTATTATGATATGCCTCATGATTTCATTTTCATGCCTTAAAGTTCTTTTCATGACTTTATTGATGTATCTCAAGTTCATAAGTAAAATGTTTCAATTGTTTCCCTTACTGGGCCTTCTGCTCACCCTTTCTTTTGATGTATGTCCCCAGGTTATGAGATGCAGTAATGAGCCTAGGGTGAACATGAGGAGAAGCCTTTCAAGTGTTTAAGAAGAATGTTTTTTTTGTTTTATGTTTTATGTTCCTTGTTTCCAAGACACTAAACCTTAAAGATCCTCAGTTCCGTATAATGGAATGAGAGTTATGTTATAAAAATACGGGATGCTATAGTTGGTATCAAAGGATGGTTTAGTTATTTGTGGAAATTAGGATATGAAAACTCTAGGAAGAACCCTATAGAAAAGTTTAAATATAGGAAATCTTCCTGGTATTTTGGTGAGTATTGAGTAAGGAGTTTCCAAGCAAATACATCCCTGTCTGGATACGAGCAGGTAGAGGTGGCTCTGGCACAGATGTATATAGGGGTAAAACCTGAAAACACCGCTTTGAGCTAGACTCGAACGGGAACTGGTACACGACAATGGGCCTTGCTGCACTCTTGTTTACGACACTCCCGGGGGATATGCTTTGGTAAATTCATAAGCTTAGTATGAACCATTGTTAAAGGAACAAAGATAAAATAAAATAAAGGTTCACATAAGAATATATGATCATGGATAACCTAGATGGGAACCTAGGGGATCACAAGTTAGGGCATACTTTTCTTCTACAAGTTATGATTATATGCTTTAAGTTTCTTTTCATGATTATTGTCTAAGTATTTACGCCCCTAATTATAGATTCTTTTCTTAGTTAATGGCGGGAAATGGAAGAACATGTCTGAAAAACCAATGTGATAGGAAATGCTACAATTTCCGTATTAATACGACATAGATGATTAGGGGATTAAAAGATGATTATTATTTTGGAAGACGTTCACTATTTTGAGGACCCTATATGATCAAGGTAAATAGATTACTGTGGTATTTTCATTGAGGAGTAAGGTTGACTTATATTTTGAGGAATCAATGAATTTAAGGTGGACTTATAGTAATTTAGGTTACTTATGGAAATGATTAACCTATCTTGGGTAAAATATGTTTAGGTTAGCTACTTTTGTTATAAGATTTTAGGAGTGGTTGATGTTGTCTCGAGATGAACAATGAAGTTGTTTTGGAAGACTATGTTATCAAATCCTTCTTGTATTTGGGTTTCAATCTTAGGTTGGTTTATTTTGAGGAATTTTAAGGACCGTTATTTATGGAATGGTCTATGATGAACTTTGGGTAGTACCATGGAACTTTGGAGATTTAAAAGTAGTTTCCATTCCTATGGGATTATTTCTTTTTGAAGAGTTGTTTTACCTTAACCTTTCTGTTTTTTAGATAATGTTTAAAGATAGAAGAAATAGATAGTTAATCTTTTGTAGATTATGTGATTCTCTAGAAGATGATTCTTGTGCTTTTATGAGACCAAGTGTTTTTTAAGTCTCATCATTTGGAGAAAAGAGTAGTGTTGGTAGGGACTTATTAAAGGATGAAACTCTACTTGAAGGTAGGTATATTTTCTTATGTTTTTTTTCTATGTGGTAATTAAATTCCTCAAAATTATGAAAAGAAACGTAAAAAAAATGTTGTTGGTTTACGTTTCCTACTAGGTAATCAAAGACCATTTACACACATCATAAGTTTGGGATTTTCTTATGGTTAACTTTCTCCTAATCATGTTCTCTATCACTCTCCCTCAGAACTTGACCCTTGGTTTTCTCCTCCATGTCCATGTTTTCCTACATGGAATCCTAGTGTGGGTTAACTCGGGTGACCTTTGTACTTCCCTTTCTTTCTTTTAAGGTAATAGTTTTACTGACTCCTTTTCTGATGTGGGACTTTCAATGAAATTTCAAAACCCAATTTTAAAAAATTGCGAGGATGAAATTTCTTAAGGGGGGAAGATTGTAACGACCCGAAATTTTAAATAAATATTGTTTCCTAATTTTATGTGTTATTTTATTTTATTTTTATACTCAACAAAAATGTTTCATTTGATAACATGAGTATAATTAAAATGAGACTGTTGGGTTTTGATTGTTATTTGACCATTGGTCAATATGACCGCTGGAAACTAAACGTTTTGACTATTGTCTCTAAATACAAGCAATCTTGGTTAATTAATATAGAAAGAAGATTCGATGGCCTCACCCAGTAGTCTTGGACCGATCGAAGCCCATCTAACAGAACTTGGGAAGGAGGTAGCACCACTGGGCTTTGCTCTGGACCAAACCCAAGTTGAACTTCATCGTGTGAAGCTAGAACGGGATCACCTTCGCGAGAAGTTCAAACTGATATAAATTACTACTCGTGCGATTTTGGCCGAGCCTCCCTCGGATTCTCTCACCTTAGCACACCTTACACTTAGGTCCTATGCTAGTGTGATAAGGGGCTATGTAAGGAGACCGTAACTGTCTTGTGTAATCCTTTGTTTTAAATAAAAAATTGGGATTTCTTCTTATGATGACGTTTATGAATTTTCAAATGACCGGATAAATAAATTATGCATATTTTTGATGAATTTTAGAAAAAGTATATTTTAAAAATGTTTTTGTAAAACCTTAAATAATTAAAAATGTGTAAGGATTTTCAAAAAAAAAGTCCTCTACAATTATGTTCAGTATGAAATTTAGAGTCTAATAAGATCAACTTGATTTTTGATGAATAGTAAATTATGAATAGTGATTTTATGATTAGTATTAATAATGTGTCCAAATGGATTAGTAATCTCACTTAAATAAACTATTAAAATAATCTAGGCACTTTGATTAAGTAATGTGATTCAATAAAATGGTTAAATAACGGTTTCATAAATTATTATTCAAGTATTAGTTTTTTCGGATGAATACTGTTTTTTAATTAAAATTTTAATTAAAAATATTTAGAAAATTATTTTTATAAAATGGACTTCATTTTTGAACTCAGAGCATCGACATTATGTTAAGGTAATTTTTGGGGATTTTTCTGAAAAAAAATAAATTTTCAATTAATAGTGTTTTTAATTAAAAATTTAATTAGAAATATTTAGAAAATTATTTTTATAAAATGGATTTCATTTTTGAAATCAGAGCATTGATATTTGGTTAAGGTGAAATTTTGGGACTATTCTGAGAAAGTTGAATTTTCGATGAATAGTGAAAACACAGTTTTTAAGTTACGGGTGTTTAATGACATCATTAAATGATGTATTAAGTATGTAATCAATATGGCCGACTTATGAATAGTAATATAGGGTATGAGGTGTCCCAATTGGCCAATACCATGGGAAAATAACATAGGCAAGCCCATGGTTTTTCAAAAACCACTAATGAGATATCCCTTGGCCATTAATGCCTTGTCCCCTCACTTTCCCTATAAATACCAAGCCATCCTCTCATCCATTCGACTCCCCACTCTCCCCAAACGAAGTTCTGGTCTCCTTACCTCCCAATGAGTCCTCCCAAGGTGCCCCCAATCCCTCAAGGTCCAAACTTTTGAGTTTTAAGAGTTACGTTTTAAGGTAAGGGATCCGACCTCTCTCTTTAATTTCAAGTAATCTCTTTTATGTCATTCCTATTATGCTCCATGTTCATATGTTGGAGGATGTTATTTTATACTCCTCTTACTTCCCTTTTAATGTTCATAAAATTAAATATCCCCTCTTACTCTCATTATTTCGTTTTATGAAGTGTTAAGTGGCGCCGTTAGGCTGCCGAAATTTTTGTAACAGACTCTTTCTCCCTTCTCATTTTTCAAGATCTATTTTCATGTAAAGTATTTCAAGTTCCTTTTTATTATGTTGGGGTATGATCTCTAAATTTATCATACTGATCTTTTATGATCATATGATCAGAGACCCCATTTTATCTCTTCAATTCAGTATTTTGATGTTTTAAGTGGCGTCGTTAGGCTGCCGAATTTTTAAGTGGTTCTTCACCCTTCTCGTTTTGAAGTTCTACTTTCATGTCAATTCTTTCAAGTTCCTTTTTGTTATGTTGGGGTATGATATCTATATCTATCATACTGGAATATTATGTTCATATGATGAGATACCCCATTTTATCTCTTCAATTCAGTATTTTGAAGTTTTAAGTGGCGCTGTTAGGCTGCCGAATTTTTAGGGGATTCTTTCACCCTTCTCATTCTTTTCAAAGTTCTACTTTCATGTCAAGTCTTTCAAGTTCCTTTTTTGTTATGTTGGGGAATTATATCTATATCTATCATACTGAACTCTTATGTTCACATGATGAGAGACCCTATTTGATCTGTTCAATTCATTTTTGTTGAAGTTTAAGTGACGCCGTTAGGCTGCCGAATTTTCATAAGGGAAATCAAATTTTTGTCTTCCTTCCATATTTTTCATTTCAAATGGTATGTCCTTGAAATTGAATCACCATGTCCATATATACTTCTTATTCTATCCCTCTACTGTTTTATGGGTCAATTATGATTATTCGACCCATGTTCCCTCCCTTTTCAAAGTTTTCTAAAACCTTGTAACATAGCCGTTATGCTGCAGAATTTTCGTCTCAAAATGCCTCTCTTTTCTCAAATTTATTTTATGTTATAGAGTCAATACTGAAATCTCCTATTTCTACAGGGGTATTCACATATATATAAAAATTTTCCATTTTAAATTCTGGGAATTACATACATGATACCCGCTTTCCCTTTCCGTGGGTTTAAAGTAACGTAAAGATCATGTCTTTAAAGCGGTTTTTAAAACGTTATGATTATGAAATGAAACCCATTTATTTTATGCTATATGGGTTATTTATGAAATGTTTGATGATGATATATGTGGCTCACATGATAATAAAGGCAAATTTAAGGGTTTTCCCTGATAGCGCTCCAATGCATTGGGTAAAGACTTAATCTCTAGAGATGACCATTTTTAACGACGCCTTGGTGAATAACCATGGTAATTTTTAATGACACCTTGGTGAAACGAAATGATTGTCAATGTTAAATGTTTCAGCCACATCTTCAAGTTATGAAAAAGTTTTATTTTTATTATGATATGCCTCATGATTTCATTTTCATGCCTTAAAGTTCTTTTCATGACTTTATTGATGTATCTCAAGTTCATAAGTAAAATGTTTCACTTGTTTCCCTTCCTGGGCCTTCTTCTCACCCTTTCTTTTGATGTATGTCCCCAGGATATGAGATGCAGTAATGAGCCTAGGGTGAACATGAGGAGAATCCTTTCAAGTTTTTAAGAATAATTTTTTTTTTGTTTTATGTTTTATGTTCCTTGTTTCCAAGACACTAAACCTTAAAGATCCTCAGTTCCGTATAATGGAATGAGAGTTATGTTATAAAAAGACGGGATGCTATACATCATGAGTAATATCAATTTTCTTTCCTAATCTAAGTGCAATTGCACTTAAATTACCCTTGGGATTGGGTAATGGTTACACTGGGATTTGGGAAGAATTTGACTGTTGTTGCTGGCTCAGGTGGGATGCAAGTTGACCAATTTGGGTTTCATTGTTTTTTAGGATGGAATGGGTGAAAGAGGAAAGATCTTCCACTGCATTTTCCCATGGTTTCATGGAAGAAGAGGCTTGTCCTGGATTGATATTTCCTTGATTTTGGTTCTTAGGAAAGTGATTTTATTGTTTTGGGAATTGATAATGCTCACTAGGATAGTGAAATTCAAGAGGATGAAGAGGGGGGTTGAAACTTTGAGGTTGAGGAACAAAAGGGTAAGGTTGTTTTAAGTTACCACCACCTTTACCATATTGGAATTGGTTTGGGTTTTTATAAGGGAATTGAGGGGGATGAGAAAAGGGATTACCATACCTCAAGTATTGGTTGAAGGTAGAAGGGAATGGCTCGGAGTGGGGTTGGTTGAAGTTTCTAACAAAACTGACTTGGTTGTTGAGAGTTGGGGTTTCACTGAGCATATGTTGCATTGAGCTCCATTGGTCCAGATGAATCAGATTGATCCTCTTGAATTTTTGGACATGTTTCATAAGGATGATATTGGGAGCTACAGATTCCATAGTTCTTGATAGGTCTAGGGAATAGAGATTGTTGAGAATATGATATTGGGGATTTTTATTCCACATTTAGTTGTCACACAAGACCTGTAAGTTCACTAATCTACTCTTCCATCTTGTTCTGCCCTATCGATTGACTATCTTGGGATTTTTTTGACTTGAGCATGTGCTCATGTATGGAATTGTTGTGTGTTTTTATAAATGTTTCTTATGAGTTCTCTTACAGTTGTAGGTGTTTTATCAACAAGAGCACCATCACTTGCGAAATCAATGAAAGTTCTATCCATAGCTAATAACCCCTCTTAAAAGTATCGGATCAAGAGTTGGTTAGGGATATAGTGATGTGGATAGGTTTCCACAATCTTTTTGAACCTCTCCCAATACTCATAGAGTGATTCATTTGAGAATTGATGGATACCACTTATTTCCTTTCGGATAGAAGCAGTACGATAATTACGAAAGAATTACTCTAAGAAGAGTCACTTCATGTCATTCTATGTGGTTATGGAACTAGGAGGGAGGTAGTAAATCCATGACTTGGTGGAGTTTTTTAAGGAAAATGGGAATGATCATAGTTTGATTTGTTCTTCAGAAACCCCTTGATTATTCATGGTAGAGCAGGCCACATAGAACTCTTTAAGATGAAGATGTGGATCCTCACTAGCTAGCTCGTGGAAATGAGGAAGAAGATGAATCAAACCCAATTTGATATTGAAGTCATCCCCTATGGTTTGATATTGAATTCCAATAGGTTGGTAAATCATATCAAGGGAATTAAGTTCTTCATGTGTTTTTCCCCTATGATTGGCTATTTCTAATTTAACTAGTTGGATGAGTAATGGTTCTTGTATTATTTGATTCTCCTTAATGCTCCACCGAAGTTGATGAAGAGTTCCCTCAAATTTAAGTTCAAACAAATCTGGCAGATTTTTTGGGAGGCTACAAGGAATTCAGATAGATTTTGGAAAGGATGGGGAAGGTGGGTTTTTTTATTATATTTATGAGGTTTTTTCTTTGGGTAGTTTTTTTCAAATTATTTTTTTAAATTTTGTGTTTTTTTTTTGTTTTTTTTACAATAACCAGAAACTAACAACTACTTAATTGCACTTTCCCTGGAAATGTAACCATTTGAAAGCATGTCTAATTTTCACCTATCAACCATTCAGGGTTCTGATGCTTTGCTAATGTGTATAGTACCACTCGGTTCGAATCCTCGGTGATGATACTTTTTAATAGACGATTGTTTTTAGTTAATTTTATTTTTATTGGGGTATTTGTTTGTAGAGCATAATTTAAATGATTTATTTTTTTAAGATTGATATCAAAAATTTGATAAATATTTGATTTAATTCATCATTAGGTAGTTAATCTTGTAAAATCCATGAGTATTTCTTTATATTTTATTAAATTAACACCTATGTCACAAGTTGACGTTGATTGGAATTCCTAAGTGTTGAGGCTTTAATCCAAATATTAACTTAACTAAGGGTTATAATATCAATCATTTCATGTTGATGGATGTGTATTTTTGGTTCCAATAATCCATGTAAACTACACATTAAACAAAACAAGTCATTAATCCATGACATGTTAATTCTAACATATACAATGTTAATTCAAAGAATATTCATGGAGAAAAAGATCTCAATCATTTAACATACCTAAATTATAACTCATTTTAATGAGAGATTTACTCATCCATTTTGGTGGTTAATAATCTAGTTATAATTTTTATGGTTAGGGGTTAAAAATAGAATAAAAATAATGAGGCAAGAAAATAATTGTGTGTCGAACACACACACATGAACCATGATGAGAATTAAAAATAGGCATTTGATTAAATGAGAAAGAAAAATAAAAAATATATTTTTACTAGATTTAATATATTTTAAGACTGTTTCTATTTAATAATGTAGGTTTTATTATTCAAAGATAATATTAATAATAAACTTTCATTAAAAGATAATTACAAAAAACAAACACTTAAGCCATTATAAGGGAAGAACAACACAAAAGTAAATGAAAGGAATCAAGGAGTAATGGTTACTCAATTTAAAACACGAGTATAGTAGATCCTCAAAATCCTTTGGTACAAACTTTGTCATTCCAAACTATCCTCTTTTGCTGTTAAATTCCAACCTCGTGCAAGGAGAAAAGGGCGCTGTATTTATATCCCAAGGAGGTGGACTGTTTGCATTCCAAATCTTACCCTCCACTTGGATCACCAATTGTTTCATCTAGATATATGAATCTAGAGACTGCCTCTTCTTAAAAATTTTATATAATAATATGGATGACTACTATTTAGATTTGGAGGAATTTGGACTTACGGAGCCAAAGTTGTGGAGGTTTGTGTAAACAATTTTTATCTGTCCATTTCAATCCATACTTTTTAGAAGGCCTAAATTTGAATGGGTTTATGAATAGGAATATGCCATCAAATAAAAACTATTTCTTTTAAAAAAAATCCTCGCATATCTTATATTTACCACTGAAAAATTCAAGCTTTATTTTATGAATAGATCTTGAGAAATATCATAAATAGTGTCCTGATTTTAATTCTCGTCCAGAATGGTGGGATGGACTTCAAATAATCCATTGGGAACCTTGTTTTTATAGTTTTAAATTCATATTTTTATCAATTATTCTTTGTATAATCAAGAACATATGGTGGAGTTTCATAAAATTTCAGATTCGGGATTTATCCTAGTAACTCAATCGTCATGGTCGGTCTAGTTTCCTCACAGATTCTTTAGGTCTTCTTGTGTGGATCATATGACCCTCCAAATGTATGATTTGGACAAAGGTCCATTATAATGTAATGTTGTAATTTGAATAAGTGACCCTACAAAACAATAATCATGCAATTTTGATAAGTATTCTGATAGTTATTATTAAAATATTAAACAGAATTGAATCCGGATGAATTCAAATAGTGCTCTAAAATTGTATTTAATATTTAAACATTAATATTTCACACAAATTATGAAAATTTAATTTAAATTAAATAAAGGGAGTATATAATATATTATGAAAATATTAATAACATCATCCCCATGATGAAAACCTTTATGTTATCACCCCTTCTTATTAAAATGGAATTTAAACAATAGTGTTGGCCAAATCTGAATACACAATGTTTGATAGGTGTAGATGTGTGTTTTGTTCTTTTGGGTTTTGAGTTTTTATGGTTTTGGTGGTGGTGGTTGTGTGATTATTTGTATGTGGTGGAATGGGAAGTGTCTTGATATCATAGGTTGATATATTTATTGATTGTGGAATGGATGGACATGTAATGCAGTGGGACTGCATATGGGAATTAATTGGGTAGTGGGGAATTAGGACATGGTGGTGTCATGATTTCATGTTTATGGGTGTACTGGGTGTGTTGTTGTTATGAATAATTTCTATCGGGTTTATTTTTGAAAGGATGATAGAGTGGGATAACATTAATGAATGACAGTTGGCAGTGGTTGAATAGGTGTTCAGGAAAGGGGGGTTTGCAATGGGTTATTTTACCATGGTCTTTATTCCTGGTGTGTTATGGCCGACTGTGTAGCTATTTCTTATGTTGTGTTTATTAGTTTCTTGGTTAGGGATGTAAATAAATAAATGAAATTATAATTCATAATGAAAACTGGTTAAATGAAAGGGGCGGGTTGATGTTTTGATTGTGGTTGTTGTGGCTGTTGTGAGGATATTCATATAGGGTTAGAAGCAAGGGAAGTTTTTATGTGTGGTATAGTTGTATGTTAGGAATCCCATAGGATGGGATGATTGTTTATTACCTATACGTATAATCTTTTAGTTCCTGGTGTTTTATATACTCACCCCACCCGTGTTGAGAACTATGTTCCGAACACCCCCATTTTTATGGGGGAGGGTGTCTTTCCCAACATCCCGGTGGAAGGACGGATGGTTGTTTACAGACATTACCATTCTCCCTATTCTTGTAATTTATCTCCCAACACTTTTTAGGAAAATTGTAATGGTTTGAGTTTTATTACCATATTTATGGTATTGGTTGTGTGAGAGGCGGTTTGTTTCCCAGGTGTATTCAAGATGAGACCCAGGTGTTTTTGGGTGAGATGTGTGGTGGTTGTGGGCCAGGAGTCTAAGGGAAGGATGTGTGTGTTGTGTGGACCAAGTGTGTGTAGATGGGTTGTGGTAGTGGGGCTTGTGTAAGAGTGTGGTAGCGTCAGGACATTCTACGTTAGAGATGTGAAGTTAATCAATGGGAAGTGGTGTGTGGTACCCAAATATCAATTTGCTTATTATATTACATTACTCGATTTGTGTTAATTAGTGAGTGTGCCTTGGTGAGGCTGGGTGGTTAGTATTCCTCGATCATTTTTGTTGGTTTCAACTATTTTCTCACAGGGGCATTATTATATTCCTCCAACTTGGGCAAGGGTGACTTTGGATTTTCCTACTGAGTATACTTGTATGCTCACCATACGTATAAATTTTTTTTTCAGGTTTCAAGGGAGATTATGAGGGTTGTTCTAGGCCTTAATAGCTTGGACGTTGGGGATGGTTTCTATGCTATTTCTTAGTTTTATTTTGGTACTTACTTTGGAGCTTTCTTTGTATTTATAGCATTTTTACTTAAACATTAATGTAGGATAGATTTTTGTTTCTTTATATATATATATATATGTGTGTGTGTGTGTGTGTGTCTTGGAATTGTTTGAGGTTGATACATCTTATCTCCAAATCTTGATTACTAAAAAAAGGATAATACCTCCCACTTTTGTGAGATTTGTATACCCTTGGTGCCGGTCTCCACCTCGGGGCCTATTGGAGGTGGGACTCAGGGGGGTCATTATCCCTCCATCTTGAGGAAGGAAGGTCTCAACATATTTCTATCCCTTACCTTATCATCAAGAAGGCAGGTCATGATAGAATGGTATCAGTGGTGATGGTTGAGGGAAATGATGGAGTTTGGAGTTAGGAAAAATGAGGATTTCAAGGGTTGTTAGGGCAATAATGTTTTGGGACCTTGGTGTGTGACATGGGATAGGGAAGACCGTCTAGGGCATGGGATTTTAGGGCCCCCAAGATCTAAGGCAAGGAATTTGAGCTTACCGAATGACCAAGTGAGGCTACACCAATTGTGGGGTAGATACCCTAGGAAAGGTACATGCACGATGACTTGTGTTCTTGTTTGTTTTGTGAATTTTCAGGAAATTAAAATAAATAAGGGTATAAAATGAATCTTAAGAGAAAATTTCATACCACCTAGGATTAGTAGTTATTTTTATTCCTCTTATCTATGGATCATACACATCTCCCGCGTGTGGTACGAGAAATGGAGGGCCAACTAGATGACCCAGTTGACTTGCAGAGGGTCAATCTAGTGGAGGATGAGGATCAGTGGAAGAATAAACTTCGATCTTTATATTAGAAGACTCTAGGAAAATATGAGGATGTTTCCCGGTCATAGAGACAGATAGTGGGCTTGAGGAGCTGGTTATCACTTTTAGCTTGATTTGGGCTCTAAAAGAGTACTGGGTTCCTCTAGCAGTGAGACAGATGAGGGGAGTAACACATCAGTGAAGGATGCTTTAACTCAAGGAGAGTAAGGAGACTGATTTTTCATGGTATGACTTTTAGAAGGAGTTCCAGGCCGAATTTCTTTCTTCCACGATGAAAGATGAGAAGAGATAGGAACTACTCTCCCAAAATTAGTGGAGTATGTCGGTGAGGGAATTAAGGATAAAGTTTAAGGATCTCCAAAAAAAATCTCTAGATATCTTTTTGGATGAGAAGCCTCATTCGATGCACTTAGAGGTGCCACTTCGTCCTTCTATTTATTATGCAATTACCCCTTCACCCTACCAACATACATAGAGGTTCGGAAGAAGGCTGAGGTAGTGGAAAGGATGCACTCGCGAGGATTTCAACAATGGGAGGGAAGTCACCTGAGCTATTGAAATGGGAAGTACATCAACATAAAGTCTCTGGCACCAGGGCCTTCTAGGTTTTGGCTAGCAAGGAGTCGACCCCAGCAATTTCAGTTCTGATCATCTGGTACTCACCCTTTTACCCTGGGCCTGAGGCCGAGTTGTTTTTCTTTTTGATGTAATTGGAACCTCTGGGGATAGTGCTCGACTAAATCTTAGTATGGGGGAGGTGGGCAGGTTTATCACCCACCTCTATAGTAGCTGACAGATAGGCCTTTCCAGCAACAGGGATAGCAGAAACCTACTCCACCAATGGTGGATGGTGTAGGAGGAGGCCAACCTCAGGTTTCGCTTTAGGGACCTTGACCATGGAACGGTCAGGGAGGCGGCTGACAGTCGAGGGTAAAAGGATCTAGGCATGGGCAGTTACATACCACAGAGGCAATAGTTCTAGTGGGTTTGGTGATCATTTTAGGTATGATCTATTTGTTTAGTACGCTTTCTTGTGCCTTATTTGATTCTGGAGCTTTTGGATCCTTTATTTCACCTAGTCTGGCCCATTCCTTAGGACTATACATAGAGAGGCTTTATATTTCCTTGGTGTTGAGTACACCAGTCAGAGGTCAGACCATCATGCTTGATGTTTTTCAAGGATATAGACTGATGTTGGGGCCGCATTAGTCTAATGGGGATTACTATCTTCTACAGATGTTGTCATACTATGTCATCCTTGGAATCAAATGGATGTTTTTGGTTCATGTTGTTATTGTCTTCTTCTGGAGAAGATTAATGTTTTTAGACAAGAAAGGCAAGCATGTATCTTTGATTGGCGATTGAAGCTGTCAAGTGGTCAACAGGTGTATGGAGTCAATTCTTTCCTTGTTTTCTGAGTTGTTAGTGGGATCGATCTATGCTGAGATGGTGGAGGTTTCAGGTGTTTTCGAAGAGTCTTTGGATGTTTTATCCAATGAGGTTGTGACTCTATCCCATTAGCGTGATGTTGAGTTTAGGATAGACATAGAACCTGGTGCTAGTCCAATTTTGATGGATCCTTATAGGATGGCATCTTCGGAGTTATGGGATTTGCGGATCCAAATTCATGACCTGGTGAGAAACGGTTTCATCTAACCCAGTGCGTTGTCATGGGTTATTTCGGCCTTTTTTATGAAGAAGGAATACGATGGGATGAGGTTGTGCATAGACTATCAGAGAATGAATCAAGTAACAGTCAAGAACTGTTACCCACTCCTGAGGATAGATGATCTTTTAGACCAACAGAGGAGAGTGAGTTGATTTTTTAAGATCGATCTATGGTATAGATATCACCAGTTGAGGTTGAAGTAGGGTGACATCCCAAAGACTACTTTCAGGTGCAGTTATGGGCACTTTGAGTTCGTGGTTATGTCATTTGGTGATAAGAAACACACTAGTCGTATTCATGGGGAATATGAAATCTGTCATTCGTGAGTTCCTTGATCGGTTCATCATCATATTCATATATGAAATCTTAATCTACTTGAATTTAGAGGATAATCATATTGAGCATCTCAGGACTATCCTAGAGGTCCTTTCTCACCACCATCTCTATAGAATTTTTTCTGAGTACAGGTTTTGGACATGGTAGGTCTACTTCCTTGGGAATGTGGTGTCCAACCAGGGGGTAGAAATGGACCCGTTGAAGGTCGCAACAGTTGTTTCTTGGGAATCACCCAAGAATATGGTATAGATTAATAGTTTTCTTCGTCTTGAAGGCTACTACTAAATATTCATACCAAATTTCTCCCAAGTAGCAAATCTATTGGTGGAACTAACCAAAAATTCCAATCTTTTGTGTGGCACAAGTAGTTCCAGGCATCATTCAACTATATGATGGGTAATTTGGTCAGTTATCTAGTGCACATACTTCCATAGGAATGGGTGATTTTTGTTGTGTGTTTTGATGCTTCCCGTCTAGGCTTGGGGTGTGTGTTGATGTAGCTATAGGGAGTGATCTCTTTTGGGTCGAGGAAGTTACACCCCCATGAATGTAACTATGAAACCCATGATCTAGAACTATTAGTGGTTGTGTTCTCACTAAATTTTTGAATACATTACCTCATTGGGGGGCACTTTGTTGTCTTTACGAATCACAATAGCTTGAGGTACATCTTTTCCCATTGAGACTTGAACTTGAAGCGTTGGAGGTGGATGTATTTTCTCTAGTATTATGATTTTGAGATCTCTTACACCGTATTAAATGGTAATTTTGTGGTCTATGATTTGAGTAGGAAGTCGTAGAAAGTGGTAGTTTAGGAATATGAAGACTCTTGGAGAGAAATGGAAGAGGTGGGTTCCTTATACTTTGATGCAAGAATGGATAATGGTAGAGACCGTCTATTTCAGATGAAGGTATAGTCATCTCTGAGGTAGAAGGTGGAGTCTCGTTGGGGAGACTCATTGGAAGAGGTGATGCATGATCGCTTTGACCAGGGTGATACTCTAGAGGGATGGTCGGAGGATGGTCAGAATCAGATATTGTTCTATGGGAAGCTATTTTTTATGGTGGAAATGTGTGAGGATGTTCTCTGTGAGCTTCATCACTCACCATTAGTGATAAAAACAATAGTTTTTAAGATGTTTTGGGGCTTGAGGGAATAGTTCTGGTGGATCGGGATTAATCGGGAAGTGAAAGAGTTTATGGAAAAGTGTTTAGTGTGTCAGTAAGTGAAGGATGACCACTGTGTTCCCAGTGGCTTTTTTTCACCCCTAGATGTCCCCGAGAGGAAGTGGGATGACATCTCGATTTATTTTTTTACAATATTACCCAGGTCTCAGGGAGGATGTGACATTATTTGAGTAGTAGTGGATCGGTTGACAAAATTAGGTCACTTCTTAATGATCAAGGAGTTGAGCACAGAGGATGTATTAGCAAGAATGTATGTGGATGAGGTGGTGTTGCTGTAGGGAGTTCCAAGATCCATCATATCATATAAAGATACATGTTTTATTTTGTGAGTCTGGAGGGGATTGTATCATTCCTTTGGCATCTAGTTATGCCTCAGCACTAATTTCCACCCTCAGAAGGATGGAAAAACAGAGAGGAACATTCAGTAATTGGAGGAAAAGTTACAACCATGTGTTCTAGACATTGGTGGGTTTTTGGTGTGAAATTTTCCCTTGGTAGAGTTCTCTTATAATAATAGTTATAAATATTCCATTTGAATGGATTTATTTGAGGTCTTGTATGGGCGGTCATGTCATTCACTCTTGTGTTGGACGGAAGTTGGGGAGGTATATTTTCTTGGTACAGATGTGGTTCAAAGTACGACTGAGAAGTTGCAGATTGTCTGTGAGAGGATAAAGGCAATACAAGACCGATATAAGTCATATGCCCATCACAGGAGAAGGCCTTTAGAGTTCAGGATTGGGGACCACATGTTCTAGACATTTTCCCCTTGATGTGGGCAATGGAGGTTCGGTAGAGGGAGTAAGCTTTCTCCTAGGTTCATCAGACCTTTAGAGGTGTTGGGATGAGTTGGCGATGTGGAATGTCAGCTAGCATTGCCACTGTAGTTAGGGAGGGTCCACAACAGCTTTCATGTCTCCATACATCGTTGGTATCTTCACAATGACTCTCGTGTCATTGATTGAAGAGAGTTGGATATCGAGGACCACGCAACATTCATGGAGCGAGCCATTTAGATCCAAGATCATCAAGAGAATATATTGAGGGGAAGGAACATTTCCTTGGTTCCCATGATGTGGAGGCACAGTGGCATGGAGGAGAGTACATGGGAGAGAGAGATGAAAATGTGTTCCTAGTAACCAGAGTTGTTTTGAGTTTTTCTTGTGTGTTATTATTTTTGATGTAATTCTTGAACTTTGTTTTCTATGAAATGAGTTTTTTCCATGTTACGTGGTGTATGATAAAGTCTTTATATATGAGTTGGGTAGGACTTGGTCCCTAATCAAGATTCATTAATTTCGATGTGATTAAACCCATGCGGGCGAGTCAGTGCTTCCCAAAGCATATAGTATCTTGACATGGGGGAAGGAATTCCCTAGTTCATATATTTAATATTTGTGAATTTTGGTGCTTGTGTGGTATGTATTGCGGATGTTGGGTTGGAAAATATCAGATGTGGTGTTCTTGGATGTTGAGGTTTTATTCCAAATTTCGAATAGCACAGGTGGGTTATCCTTAAGACGTATCTTATGGGGTGGTTGTTCAGACCCCTCTTTCTTCAGGGTTTGGTTTTGAATTTTCAAGCAAGAGAATAGTTTGAGAAGTATCTAATGTAATGGCATGGACCTTCGTGGTCTATTACATTGTAAAATCCAGTGATTGGGGTGTTTTGAGAGGCAATAGTAGCTCATTTCAATAGTTTCCCAAATTTCATGTTTTTCCATCGATAGGCCACGGGAAATGGTAGGATGATGCATTAGTAAGTCGAGGCATTATTAGCTCATGGCGTCATTAGGTCAAGGGAAATAGTAGGTTGAGGGTGTCGATGAGTCAAGGTGTCAGTGAGTTGGGGCCTCAGTGAGTCAGGGCATCGGTGAGTCAGTGCATCATTGAGTTAGGTCATTGGGGAGTCAAGGTGTCAATGAGACATGGCATCAGTGAGTCGGGGCGTCGATGATTTGGGGTGTCAGTGAGTTAGGGTATCATTGAGTCAGGGAGTCGATGAGTTAAGGCGTCGGTGAGTCAAGTCATCGGTGAGTCGGGGTGTCGGTGATTCGTGGCGTCGGTGAGTCTGGGTGTTGGTGAGTTGGGGCATTGATGAGTCTAGGCATTGGTGAGTTTGGGTGTCAGTGAGTCAGGGCATCGGTGAGTCAGGGTGTCGGTGAGTTAGGGCATTGGTGAGATAGGATGTTAGTGATTCAGGAATCGAAAGGTCACGTCGGTGGATAAGTATCAGTGTCTCAGCATAGATGGATTAGCATCAATGGATTAGCGTCGATGACTCACCATTGGTGGCTCACTATTAGTGGCCTGTTGTAGGTGACTCACCCATTGGTGACTCATTTCTAGCTTTTCCCAGTTTTCCAGTTTCTCCCCTCTTATGTATTATTTTATATAAACCATGTTTAAAACCTTATTTGGGTGTTTCTAAAGGTGTTTCAAAGGATATTAATTATATCTTTAATATCCTAATACTATAGGGACTTTTATATTTTCAAACTACGTGATATTGGCCATGATATGACTTTAATGGCCTTATAACTATTTCCTTCCATTGATATAGGATCTGGATTTTCTAAAACTGAGGTCTTATATTCTCTTTTCTCTTGGTGTGTGGAGAAATTTTCTTCCCTAAATGAACAAAGTGCATGATTTTTAGCCCTTATCCCATCCCCCCACCCCCACCCCCTCTTTAGTTTTCCTTAGAATCTCTTTCTCATACGACCCCTTTGTTTTGGCGCAAGGAGGTGTTTTGGTCACCTGTTATTCCAGGTAGGGGTTATATTGTCTCTCTTTTATTGTGTATCAGGATGGATGGATGTAGTAAGGTTATTTTGTAAAAAAATATGGAAACCAACTTTTAACGAAGATAATTTCTAATAATGAAATACAGACCTGATAACTGGTTGGGATTAGATAGATGTTGATCACCTATTTTATTTTTTATCATTGTTTATGATGTGATCTGTTGTGGCCATGTGGCCTCTATAAATCATGGTCATTGGTGGTCTTTTCCCACATATGGGTTATGCTTTATTATTATTTCGGTTTCCCCGAGTATAATTGATGTAAATATCAATCTAACTAATCATGTACACTTAGGTAAAAAATATTAATACCCCAGGATGAAAACCCTTTTGTGATCACTTTTACTTTTCAAAGTGGAATATAAAAAACAGCATTGGACAAATCTGAATACATATTGTTTGATAGGTGTGGTTGTGTGCTGGGTTCTTTTAGGTTTTCTGACTTGTGTGGGTTTTGGTGGTGGTAGTTGTGTGATTGTGTGTATGGGGTGGAACATTCAATGTGATAGTATCTCAGGTTGATAGATTGGTTGATTTTGGATTGGATGGACTTTTTATGTAGTGGGACTATATCTGGGAAGTAGTTTGGAATTGAGGCTATAGGATAGGGTTATGTCATTATTTCATGTTTATTTGTGGGATAGGAGTGTTTTTGTTGTTCAATGGGGCTATAAAGTTTAGTTTTGAGAGGATTATTGAGCAGGATAACTTTGAAGAATGATTTGTGGTAGTGGTTGAATGGGTGTTTGGGAAAGCGGAGTGTGTAGTGGGTTGTTTTACCTTGGCCCTTATTCCTAGTGTGTTATGGTTGATTGTGTAGCTATGGATTATGTTTTGTTTGGTATTTTTTCAGGTAGGTATGGAAATAAATATATAAATGAAATTATAATGTAGAATAGTAACTAGTTAATTGAAAGGGGTGGTTTGATGTTTTAGTTGTGGCTGTTGTGAGGCAATGCATATAGGGTTAGTAGCAATGGCAGTTTTTATGAGTGGGATGGTTGTATGTTTGGAATCATATATAATGGGATGAGTTTTTTTACCTATATGTATAAACATATAGTTCTTTATTTTTTATATACGTTCCCCACCTGTGTTGATCACTATATTCTGAACACCCCCATTATTATGGGTGAGGGTGTCTTTCCCAACATCCCAATGGGAGGATGGATGGATGGTTACTAACTTTACCCTACTCCCTCTTCTAGGCATTTATCTCCCAAGGCTTATCAGGTTGGCTATAGTGTCTTGAGTTTAATTATAAGATTTATGGTATTGGATGTTTAAGAGGTGGTTTTTTCCCATGTGTCTTTTGGATGAGGCCTATGTGTTTTTAGGAAATTCGTGTGGTGGTTGTGCCCTAGGTGTTTGTGTGAAGGATGTGTGTAGTTTTTGGCTCAGGTGAGTGTGGGAAGGTTGTGAGAGTGGGGTTTATGGAAGAACATGGTAGCGTCATGGTGTTCATCATTAGGGATGAACAGTTAACCAGGGGTAAGTGGTATAGGTTACCCAAATATCAATTAAATTATTATATTACATTACTTGATTTTCGTTACATGGTGAGTGTTCCTTAGTGAGGCTACATGGTTAGTATATGTTTATAGGTACTATTGGTTTTTGTTATTTTCTCACAGGGGTATTAGTATATTACTACCACTTGTGAATGGGTGACTTTGGCTATTCCTACTAAGTATACTTGTATTCTCACCCTAAGTATATAAAAAAGTTTTCGGGTTTCTAAATATATTACACAGACTGTGTTGGATCTTAATAGCTTGAACATTGGGGACAGTTGCTACATCGTTTCTTGGTTTTATTTTGGTACTTACTTTAGAGTTTTCTTTGTATTTATAGTAGTTCTACTTAAACATGAATGTGATCTGGATTTTGGTTTCTTTATACATATATATATATATATATTGGAGTTGTTTGAGGTCGATACATCTTATCTCCCAGTCTTGGTTACTAAAAAAGGGCTAATGCCTCCCACTTTTGTGATATTTCTATACCCTTAGTGATGGTCGCCACCCTAGGGCCTATTGAAGGTAGGACTCAGGGGTTATTATCTCTCCTTCATATTGAGGAAATAAGGTCTCAGTATCTTTTTATCCCTTCCCTCATCAGCAAGAAGGTGGGTCGTGATAGAGGCACTCCACCGCTTCTCTGCGCACCAAGTGCACACACTCTTACTTGCTTGTACACACCCTCTACCTTCACTCTGTTCCCCATATACCTTGTGATGTCCTAGCTAGGTTTCATCATACATGGTTGATCCTAATCCCACAAATGCAATTGAGTTGTCTTGGTTTGAATAGTTTAGTACTGGCCTATATTTTACTAAACTCTTTTAAAAAGTTAGGAAGTTATTTATATAGTCCCAATGTTATCTCAAATATCCTCATGTTATATTTTTACATAGAATCCATCAAATACTCTTTTTCATCTATATATATTTTTAAGCCTCTTAAATAATATGGATTGAACTACTCAAATCTTCAAACCACTTCTTCTATGATGCACTTCCATTCTCTATTCACTTAATATTATTAGACACAATTATTGGGATCTTATTTTTCTTCAAGATAGGATTATTCAACTAGACTTTTAAACTACTTATTCACTATAATTATTCGTTATCATATTTACAACACTTTATAAATAATACAATTCACGCAAATAAGGATCATTGATTACACCATGTGGGCCAACTTTGTACCTATGGACCTCCAATTTTTACCATGAAACATTTAAAAACCTTTAAATAGTTAAAAAACATCAATATAACTCAAAAAGGTCAATATAAGTCAAAATTCACAAGAAATAATTTAATAAAAAACAAAAAATTCAAGACTCGCAACCTATCATCCCCTGATAACTTAGCTTTCATCACAAGATGTGGTGATTAACAACATACTCCTGACCTGCCTTTTAAATTACAATAACATTATCTATCATATACCAGAATCCAAAAATAATAAGGTATATTTGATAACATTTTTTCATGAACCAACTCATCAAAACCATCAACCGATCACCTGAGCCAGCCCATGGCAAGGCTTGAAGGGAATTATCAATCCCTATTGGTTGGAAACTAGTTCCAAGGCCTGCTAACATACTCTTGGGAATGATTTCTCCCAAATAAATAATATTTAACACACAAAAACACTCATATCGATCTCTGACATGGTGTTCCCATACAATGGAAATCCATACCCAAACATAATAATTATTTTCCTATAAAAAAATCAAACAGATTACACCTAAAAATAAACATATGGATCACTTTAAAATATATCAAAACCAAAAAATATGCAAGTATAAAAAATAAATTTTGACATGGATGATAAATAGTTAGTCCAAAAAAATAAAAGGTATAAAAAATTACTAAAATAACCTCATGAAACAAGGTCATTGTCCATTATCAAACATGACCTTCTTTATGAGAATATTGAAAGAAAAATTCTATATAGCTAAAGCTTCCAAAAAACATGAACCTAAACCTATTGAAAAATAGAATTATCTCTACCTAGAGTGGTGTGAGTAGTGTGTAAGATAAAAACATTATTATTTCACCAAAGAGAATATGAATTTCCTTCTTCAAAAAATTCGAGAACCACTATTTTTAAATATGATATTTAAAAATAAGTTTTTTACACCTTAAGAAAACAAAATCACAGCCATTTCACAAATTCCATTTTGAAAACCAATTGATTGTTAAAAATATATATCTTTCCTTTTTAAATTTAATTTTAAAATGTGCTTCCTATTAAAATTTCTAAAAAAATTTAAGCAAATTCTATAGAAATTACTCAACTTACACAAATAAAACATCAAACACAAAAATAAAACTAAACATCAGGATACATAAATAGGAAAATAAATAAGTAAATATCAAATATGTCATAAAATATTTCATGAAATGATGAACAATAAATAAAATTAAGAATAATTTTAAAATAACCATAAAAAATAAATATAAATGGAACTTATTATTATAGAATAATAATATAATAGAATGAAGAAAAATAATAATAACATATAATGATATATAATTAAATATAAGAAGTATATAATCATAGTGAACTCCTAAAAATCCAATGAGAAGATCCTAGATGTTCTCATATGGAATCATATTCTAGTTTAATCTATTAAGTTCCTAGATAATAACCAGTCAACTTGTTGAACCCTTACTTTCTAGTAGAACTCTTATATAAGGGACCATAACACAAGACTTGGGTATTCTATTTAGTCCTCAAATTTAACTAGTATAACAACAATATCTCAAACTCTAACTAAAATTAATGGGATCCTTATGGAGATAGAAATAAGAGGTGGTCAAAACCATTTTCATGAGCTATGAATAGTTTTTTGGACCATATGGTCCAATCGTATACTCTTGTTCCTTCTCCAATTTTCACCCAAAAACATATAAAAATATTTAAATAACTCACATAACTTCAATATAACTCAAAAACAATCATCCATTTAAGCCAATATTCATAATAAATATATGAAAAAAGTACTATATTGAAAACTCCTAACCCAATATCCCATGGTAACCCATGTTTATTTCGAAGAGGTGGTGATCAAGAACATACTCATGACCTACCTCCTATGTTTTGACAATACTATCTTCCATTAACCAAAATCCCAAAATAGAAAGGGAACTCTAATACCATTTTTTATTAACTAACATAGGACACTCCTCAACAGGGCACCTGGGACGGCCTTGGAACAGCCTGAAGGGAGTTATTTATCCCCATGGTATATCAACTGGTGGTAGGGAATCAAAACATAATATTGGGAACAATTTCATCCAAATAAATAATGTTTAACATGAAAAATAATTCAACTGAAACTAAAACATGGTGTTTCCACATTGGACATACATACACAAACATAATAATAAACTTCACATGAAAACAAACAAAATAGAGAAAAAATAAAAAAAACAAGAAAATCACTTTAAAATATAGAAAAACTATACAAGAAACAAATTTAAAAAATGAAGTATGACATGGATGAAACATACTCAGTCCAAAGAAAACCAAAAGACATCCAAAAGTAAAAAAAAATATCCTTATAACAGAAGGTCAACATCCATCCACAGAAAATACCCACTCCATGAGCATCCCAAAAAAATAAGTCTGCATTACTGGAGATTCCCAAAAACCTAAACCTGGACCTATAAAAATAACTCAAATATATTGACACAAAGTGGTATAAGTAAGGTGTCTGTTAAGGGCCTAGTAGGATTCCACCAAATTGTCTATGAATTTTCTTCTTCAAAACACTATAAAAACATTTGTTTTAATTATAATATTTAAAAATGGGGTTTTTCTGAAAATTTAGAATAATAAACTCATAACCATTTCAGAAATTACTTTTTGAAAACCAAATGATGTTTAAAAATAAAAATATTCAACTTTACCTTTTAAACCCAATTTTAAAATTTACTTCCCAAAACCATTTCAAAAAAATTATAAAATGATATATAAATAACTCAACTTACCCAAATAAAATATCATATAAACAAATAAAACTAAGTAGAAATATATATAAATTAAAAACTAAATAAATTGAGATCAAATCAGATATAAAAAAAATTCATGAATCAGTTAATAATCCCAAAAATTAATAACAAAATTAAAGAAACCATAAAATAAAAAAATAAAGGGAACATAACATTTTGGAAAAATAATAAAAAGGAAGAAAGAGTAGTAATAATTATATATTTCAATATATATGTCCATGTAAGGTGTATATAATCATGGGGAACTCCTAATCATCCTATGAGATGATCCCATCTGTACATGGCTGGAGCCATATTCTAGCCTAATTGATGAATTTATTATAAAATAACCACTCATATTTCCCTACCCAACCTAACTAATGTAACTACTTTAGTAGGTATCATAACACACAACTATGTTATGCTATGTAGCGAATGAGAATAACTAGTATAACAACCATATCTCAATTTCTCATTAAGATGCCTAGAATCCCCATGAAGATAGTGGTAATAGGTTAGGAAACATTTATCATATATAATTAATATGTAAAATATATCACAATCACATCCATTGTCCCACATCTTCATACACACTAATGTGAATCCCCAATTTAATACACATAAGATCATCAATAAATCACATCAAATATCAAGCTCATATATAATCTTATAACATGGATATTAGCATAATTATTTCACTGGGTTTATGAAAAAAAATTAGTGTGAAGTTCCAAAAGATAATTAGATTTTAGAACTAATAATCATTTACAGATATAAAAAACTTCCTTGAAAACCCATTTTGAACATAAAGTGAAATTGTAAAAAATACTTATGAAAACAAAGGGAAAAACCCCACTTTAAAATCATTAAATCCATTATTTTATTAGAAAAACAAATCACAACATCCCTAAAAAACTAAACAAACACTACAAAAATATATCATTTATAATAATCAAAGAGACATATCTAAGAGACACATTAAATTCCATTAATAATAAAATCCCAAACAATAACCCCACAAAATCTATGAAATTTCCCATGTAAAATAAGTTTTAAATCAAAAAAATTCCTTTAAAATACTAATAAATTTTCTAAAACCTATTATATACTTAAATAAACACAAAAAATTAATAATTGTACTAAAAAAGAATTTAATAAAACTCGATCATTACATGTATTTTAAGGAAAAGGGTATTTTCATGGAAATACTTACCTAGGTCAACTGAAAATGGTGTAATGCCTTTAAATACAAAGATATGAGGGACCAATATGGAATCTAAAAAACCTACTCATAAAAACCATAGTTTATAGATAATATTTAACCTTAGGTTTTATCCAAAACATCCCTAAGGAAATATAAATAATAACGAACAAGAATAATTGAATAAAGAGAATATAAATAAAGGTCCCATTAAGAAGAATTTTTTGAGAATCAAAGGAGAGGATCAATATTCCAAGAAAGGAGGGGATGGTTACACCAAGTAATTCCCTCAGCTGGTGTCATGTGAATATGTTACACAAAAATATTTTAGTTAAAAAAAATACTATGTTCAATTTCAAGTAGCATATGCAATACAAATCTTAAAATGAAATGTGATATACTATTAAAATGTAACCATTTTAACATAGTTGTTCAATTAGTATGTTTAAACATGAGAAACCACATTATGAAATATATGTATAAATTTTTTCTTTTAAACAAATTTACTAATTAATTCCTATGAAATAGTACCTTAATTTTAAATAAGAACATATAAGAATAAAAGGGGTATTTTTCAAAAAAATGATTTACATGCGTGGATTGTTTTTATCTAAAAAAGTAAGTTAATGAATAAATATGAATTTTTTTAATGAAATTAATAGATAATATTTTTAATAAAAGAATTAACATTAATCTAATAGTGGTTACAAGATATGAAATGAGTATAAATTCATTTTACACTTTGAAAATACATCTTTTTTTCAAAAATGGTTTTTATTGAATTTTATGCATTGATATTATAATCAATTTCTAATAATTTTACAAATATAAATTGATAAAATGGAAATAATTTTTAAAATCTTAATTTCAAAATAATCTTAAGATAAAATTTTTATATTTTTCTAAAAATATCGAGTTTTTGGTGAGTAGTGAAAAATACCGATATTTCAGTCTTTTCTTTACATCAAGTAATTTAAAAGTATCATTATTTTTTTGTGAGCCACATAAGATTAATTTTATTAAAAATAATCCAATTAATTCCATTGGAAACAAAATTATACATGATTATAGTATAAAATCATTTTTATACTAAAAAATATTTTTTTCTAAAAATTGTTCTTCATTGAATTTTGTGTAGTTATATTAAAATTAATTTTAACCAATTTTGGAAATTAAATCATAGAAAATTTATTAAATATTTTTAATAATCATATTAAAATTATTTAATAATTACTATTTCTTTTTTCATTATAATGAATAATATCCAGGATAAAAGTTTATCACCACAGTAAAGGGTAAAATTGGTTAATTGAGGTTAAAATTATAGGATAAGGATTTAAATAACTAAAAAACATTACTTAGTCTTGTTAAATTTATATATTTCATTCAAAATCATCATAAATTATAAACAAGGAAACTTTATTCCACTTGTTTTTTTATTATTCCCTTTATATTATTTTAAGTAATGAGTAGATACAAAATGTCAGTATCTCCCACTTATTATATTATCAATATTTGGGTATAGATAAAAATTATATATGAATAAATATAGATGACAAAATTTATTAATAATAAACTATATTTATTATATTAATTTATTTTTAATTTTTAGCAATACTATAGTTAATTAGAACAGTTACGCAATACTGATGTAGTGATTGTGAAAGCATTAGAAAAATCAAGTAAATGATTTTAAAAACATTAAAATTAATAATTTTTAAGATAATTATGATATAAATGCATTTTATGGATAATTATAAAAGGTTAATTTTTTTGTTTAAAGTTATTATATTCAATTATTTTTTTATATTGATGTCTTTAAAGTCAAATCTTGTGAATTGTTTTGAAAGTGACTTTAAATGTTATTTAATGTTTAAAAATTTATTTTTCAAATAATTATAAAAACCTAAATAACTATTATAACTAAATTATATTGGAAACTTTCAATTATATATCTATTGATTCTTGTGTATTCAACTTTGAATTTTTAAAATTACTTTCATGACCCATATATATTGTAAATTTCGTTACTACAGTAAGGTTAAAAGGGTTAATGGGGGGGTTAAACAAATAGATAAGGTTAAAAATTACACTTAAACTAGTATAAACATTAGTTATTGAATTTATTTCAACCTTATACTCTGTGTACGATATTATATGGAATTTATATCCTTTTTACATGAGTTAGACACATATTATATTTTAATATTCCATATATTTTCAAGATTGTCACTCACATTGCTTATAAATGGTAACCTCATTTCCTCTATTACTCATATATATTAATCTATTTATATTAATCATTATCTACCCAAATAACTCCCCATCCTTCCTCCCCATTTACTAGTTGTTTTTTTCTCACTAAAAGACGAACTTAGAAGGCATAAGGTGTATGACAATGGAATATTTATAATGAATGGGTATAACTCTTAATCGATTTTTTCATTTTTATTTATTCTACCAAACACATCAAATATTATATAACCATGTTCATATTATAACATTAGTGTCTTCAATATACTAAAATTTTATTATATTTATATTCTAACCCATTATCATGTCTTATTCTATGTGTGTATGTGGACTACAACCTCCACAAAGAGATGTGTTTCATTTTTCATTACTGCATCACAAATTTCATTATTATGATAGATTTAATGAATATACATGATATATATGAAATAAGTATACTTATGTAAATATAATATATTAATTACCTTATTTCCCTTCACTCTATTGGAGAATGATAACATCACTTGTGCATATGTGTAGACTACCACCTCTACAAAGAGTTCTGATTAATTTTACATTAGCACCTCACATATATGGTCATCATGATGAACCTAAAATATTTTATGTGTAAAATAATTATAATTATATAAAATTGAAATAAAATTGTCTTTAATTATTTTTTACCTAAAAGAAAAATAGAAACATTTTTCATCCATACATACATACTACCGTCTCCATGAAATGATAAAAATCATTTTTCATAACCACCATAAATAGATAGTATTAAAAGTATATTTAGTGTAAAAAACATACAATTATTTCATGTTTAATATTCTATACATTATGAAATCATAAACCATTTTACCATTTTCAAACTACGTAATTAGTTTTGGGATTATGAACCGAACATAATCAAAATTTCTGATGTAAAATTCACTGATTTTTAATTAAATAATTCATAGTAATAAATGAAATAAAATTAATAATGATAATAAGAATTTTTACTAATAAATTATAAAAATAATATAATTTTTTTATTCATGAGTTAGAAAATATATGAATCAAGTCATAACTCAAGGTAAGAGATTCCTCATCTCAATTTCATTTCATTAAAACATATTCCATGTTCTACACATGTTTTATTTTTTATATTTTATGTACTACCTTCTGTATTTATTTTATCATTAATTTAATGAAAATAAAGTTGCTTAAAAATCCTTTTCAAGTTATCTCCTTTGATGATATTTTGATTCAAATTTTACTAAAGTGGTAAGGGGGTTTTCTTTAAAACATTTTTAAATATTCTAATCTCATTTTCCTCCATGTCCATGTATTTTAAAATATTTTAAAATTATTATTATTTATTCTTTAAATATTGTTAAATTAAATTTTTATCTAACTTTTATTTTCATTAAAAACGTTTAAAAGTAATCCACTTGTCATTTTATAAATGAATTACATTTTAATTTATACTAAAATTATTAATGTAATCTTTGTTTTAACATTTATGGAATGAACATATTTTTTCACCATTATAAATATTATTTTTCTATGAATATTACTTTATAATTTTAAATAGTTATTTTCAGACAAATAATTTTTATTCATATTATGGAATTTGTTTTATTTATTTTTCAAATGAAAATGATATTTTTCTCATGTTATTAAAGAGAGGTTTGAATGTCATTCAAAAGGTATATTCATCTATGTCGACATCCACTGATAATATTATGTGTTATAAGGGATATGATCTAATTAAACCATCCAACTTACTTTTCTGGATGTTTCATGATCATGTAGTTCTAGTTATTAACTTGGGAAAATATTTTCATTTTGTATGCATGTTTTGAAATATGAATGGTTATTTTTATTATGTGTTGTGTTTGTTTCATTTATTTTATTTGATGAATGTGTTGGACTTATTAAGTGATGTGTGGGGGAAATTATAATCCCTCTATTTATTGGTAGGTATAATGATATAAACCATATTGGGTTTTCTTCATATAACTTATCTATTTATGTATTATGCCTTGGCACAAGGATTTGATGGAAATATTATGACATCAGGCATTATGCATTCTATCATTATGAAATTAGTTATCATTATCCATATGATTATTTAAATTTTACATGGATATATTTCATGTTTATGTTATTTATTGGTTTTTATGAAAATATTTTGATTTCATAGGGTAAGAAAAAGATATTATGATTTAAAGGAAAGTTCATGATATTATATTGGTGAAAATGTTGATTTCATGGAAGTGTTTTCATTTTTTTCAAAAAGAGATTCATGAATTACAATTTTTACTTTATTTATGCTTATTAAATGTTTTATGAAAAAATTTAGGCAAAGAGTTGGTTCCAAGAATAAGAAATTGTTTATTTTGAGATGAAATTTAATTACATGAAAAAGGTAAACATTTTCATGGGTTTTATATTTTTCACTAGAATATTGGATTTTATTTATTTTTATATCTTTTATTCAGATTTGTATTGATCATCCAATTATTTAAAACAATTTATAAATCTTGTAATTATGGTTTGGTTAAGTTATGATACATTTTAATTGGTATAAAAGGAAAGTTCTAGATAACTTTAGATTTTATGATGTTATTTGGGCATAATTTAGAATTATTATAAAACCTTAAAGGTCATTATTCTGTGGATAATTACGGTTTCTAAATATAATATTAAATGGTTAAATATATTTTAGTATTTATTCTCATTATAATATAACTTATTGTGACTTTATTTGATATACTAAAATTACTTTTTTTGTTTTTAGTAAATGGTTGGATCCAACAGGAACCAAGTTAAATATGGATGTAAAGGAAAATATGGTAGTTATCTAAATGAGAAGTGAAAGAGGATATTATTTTTAGTGAAAACTATTTTATTTGTTCCTAACCAGCTATCTAGATATTAAATTAACAACATAAACCTAGGTGAGTTTTATACCATTCCAAATAATAGAAAAATTGTGTCTTATATAAGTTTAAGTGATAATGATCATAATGGTAAAAAGATACACTTCTTACATGTCAAGAATGTGGTAATAATAACCCAGATAAATGACCCAAAGGAGTAGAAATATGTTTCAAATCTAGATATTATATGCATTACTCAAATAAACATCTTAGGAGGAAATCCTGTGAAGGAGACCGAAAATATCATATGAATAAAGGATTAGTAAATGTTATAAGTGGAAGATGAAGAGACTTTAAATAACATATTAAATTTATATTTTATTTTAATAGTTTTATTTTTGTTTAAATTATAAAACATGGTCATATTTATATTGAATAATCTTGGGGCTTGATTCATATTTTTATTGAAGGAAGTAAGTGTTAAGTAATAAGAAAAAAATTTCTAGTTAAATAATTATGAATAAAATTGAATGATTGAAGTGCCTACATATGTTATTATAATATTTATGATATAGTGGTATTTTATTTAAGGTTTGATAAATTTAATGATGATCATAATTTTAAATTCATTAATACTCTTTTTTATTTTTCATGTGAACAGAGTATTTGGAGATACATTTATTGAGATTTAAAAGATGTATGAATAATATGAAACCCTTAATTTTAACTTTTGTTTTAATTAAAATGTTATTTTAGGAAGAATTATTTTATATTATTTGGAAATAATTTAAAATATATTAATAACATTTAGGGTTAATATGAACTATGATGTTTTGGTAATTATAGATAATTATAACAAAGGGGTTATTAAATTTTATGAACATAAGTTTTATCATATAGATAACCCTGGTATTGAAAAGTTATTTAGTGACTAAGTGATTGAATATTTTTTTGAATAAGTTATCTATATTTGGAAAAATTTTTGATTACGGTAAATGGAAATATTTTTTGATAATATGGGATTTTATTTTAGGAATAAATATTGAATTATATCTTGTAATATTATAATATTTTGTTGTGGATTTATGGCGATTTAGGTTATATATGGAAAAGTTTATCATATTTTTTAGATTATAGGATTAGGGAATATAAATTTTTGGTATATGACTTTATGATTGATAAATGTTATTAGAGATAAATATTAAATTGACCTTTGAAGAATATGTGATCAAATATTTATGATTTTTTAGTTTTTGAACATGGTTTTGAATATTTTGAAGAGTTCTAATGTTAGTCATTTATAGAATGATTGAAGTGGAACTTTTGGTTTTATTGTGGATACTATAGTGATTAATTTAGTATTTATTCATAGGAAGGTTTATTTATAATGAATATTATATTAACTTCTTATATCCATTTTTAGTTTTGATTAATCGATATAAACATTTGAAATAAATTTTCAACTTTTTGTGGATATTGTGATCCATTAGAAGTTAAATTTAGTAATTTGGGCAAGAAAACCTCATCTAAATATTCATTTCTTAGAGTAAGAAATGATATATAAGTGGAAAATAATGTAATAAAAATGAAGGATGAAATTACGCTTATTTAGTGGAAATCAATCAAGTATGTATATTTTTTAAAAAATCTTTATCTCAATGGTAAAGTAATTTCTCAAATCTTTTGAGTCTTATCTGGAGAGTAAAACTAAACTATAAAGGTTTACTTTTATAAAAATATATTCATATATGGGTATTATAGAAATAAATTATTTTATGAAATAATATTTATCATGATCTTGACCTAGAAATCAAAGTTCACGATAAAATCAGTATTTTTCTAATAGTGTATTAGGATAAATTCTTTTTGAGAGAATTAAATTAAAATTATGAGGTTATAATTTATTTATGGGGGGAAATATAACACCCCAAGATTTTAGTTTTAAAAACAATACTATTTTTTATTTTTTGTACCACACACAATACTAATCTTAAAATTTATTGTGATATACTTTTAAATTATTATTATTAAAATATGACCGTTATAACCTAGACATTGAATTACCGGGTATAAACATGAGAAATAACATTAATAAACATATTTATAAATGTTTTACTTAAGAAACATGTATTAACTAATTCCTAGGAAATAATAATTCAATTTTATATAAGATCATATAAGGTTAAATGTGATATTTTTCATAAAATTGATTTATATGTGCATAGTATTTTATCTAAAAAAATTAATTTAATCGTTATAAATGAATTATTTTAATGGAATTTATAGATAATATTTTTATTAAAATAAATTAATATTCAAATAATTTTGGTTACTAGATAATTAATGATTATAAATTCATTTTATACTTCAAAAATACATTTTTTTTCAAAAATAGTTTTTATTGCATTTTGTATATGGATATTATAATTAATTATTGACACCTTTATAAATATAATTTGATAAAATGGAAATAATTTTTTAAATAATCATATAAAATTAATATTAAGATAAAATTTTGGTATTTTTCTAAAAATATTTATTTTGGGTGAATAGTGAAAATAATGATTTTACAAAAAAAATGTCATTTATTTTCTTTAGATAAATTAATTTAAAAGTATTATTATATTTTGGATTTATTTGAAAATAAAATAAGTTTAATTTTATTAAAAATAATCTAATTAATTCTATGTTAAGAAACACTATACATGATTTTTGGTATAAAATCATTTTTTGTTTAAAATGGGTATTTTTTTAAAGATAGTTTTTCATTGTGTTTCACATAGTTATATTAAAATTACTTTTTTAAAATTAAAGAAATTATATAATTGAAAATATATTAATATTGTTTTAGCATAATATTCAAGTTATTTAATAATTTATATTTCATTTTTTGTCACAATGAATAATAACCATGATAAAAACATTATCGCCATAGTAAGGGCAAAATGGGTTGATCAAGGTTTAAAGTATAGGATAAGTCTTAAAAATCACACAAAAACCTACCTTAATCTCATTTAATGAATTTATCTCATCCATAAAAATCATAAATTTTAAAATATGGTAATTTTGTTTCACTTGTTTCTGATTATGGCCTTTATATTATTTTAAGTAAAGAGTAATTACAAAATGTCACTTTCTCTCACTTATTATGTTCTAATGATTTTGTTATAGATAAAAATGATATATTAATGAATACATATAATAAAATTTATTAAGAATAAATTATATTTATTATATTAATTTATTTTTAATTTTTAGTGATGGTATAATTACATAGAGCCTTTACACAACACTAATACAGCACTTGTGCAAGCAGTATAAAAATCAAATAAATGATTTAAAAACATTAAAAGTAATATTTTTTTGTGAATTATGATGTAAAAATTATTTTATGGTTAATTATATATTTTATCTTTTAAAAAATTATATTCTAATTATATTTTTATCTTTATGTATTTAATTTAAAAAATTTTAAATAGTTTGAAAATGACTTTAAATGGCATTTAATGTTTAAAAATTACTTTTTAAATCATTAGAAAATTATAAAAATAATATTATAACTATAATAGATGAGAATTTTTTTATTATATCATGAATTTTCCATTTATGTTTCACTTTAAATTTATTAAATTACTTTCATGACCCTGAGAGATTAAAAAATTTGTTACTATAATAAGGTTATAAGTGTTAACGAGGGGTTAAACTAAGAGATAAGAGTCACAATTAGACTTAAATTTATCTAAAATTTATTTATGAATTTATTTTTACATTATAATAATTATCCTTGAATATATGGAAGTTTTTTATCCATTTTACATGAGTTAGAAACATATTATATATTAATATTCCATGTATTTACAAGATCGCTACTCACCTCACTTATAAATGGTCACCTTCTATCCCTCTTCCTCAAACCACTTGATCTATTTATCTAGACCAAAATATGAAAAAAAACCATACCAACCATAAAAACCAAGTCATATAGGTTCTATTCTCACCCAAATACCAACCTAGAAGGTTGAAAGTGCAATCCAAATTATCTTTTCCAAAGAAGAGGTATAACTCTTAACTGAGTGTTTTCATGTTTATTTTTTTTCCTCCTCCTTAAAATATTTTATAACAATGATGATATGATAATCTAAATTTATTATATATTCCAAAATTTTATTATGTCATTGTCTCATCCATTTATTATCTCTCTTTTCATCCTATGGGAAATGAAAACATCTCTCATGCGTACGTGTGGACTTCCACCTATACGAAGTGATGTGTTTTATTTCTCATCCCCACCTCAAAAATATAGTTCTTATGATATATTTAATGAATATATATTATATTTATAAAATAATTATGCTTATTTAAATACAATATATTACTTACCTTCTTTCCCTTTCATCCATTGGATAATGATAACGTCACTTGTGCGTACGTGTGAACTACCAACTCCATGAAGCGATGTGAATCGTTTTACATTACCGAATCACATGGATGGTCATAATGGTGGAAATAAGTAATAAATATGACATTTATTAAATAATTTATATCCTATAAAACTAAAAAAAATATTTTCCACCGAATAGAAAAATAGAAACATCGTTCGTGCATATATATGGACTATCATCTCTAAGAAATGATGTAATTAATCTTTCATAAGCACAATAAAATTATGGATATAAAATAATATTTAATTAAAAAAATTATAATTATGTCATGATTAATATTCTAGATATGATAGAATCATAATCCCTTTGACTAGGGTCAACCTACCAAAGTTGTTTTTGGATTATGAATCGAACATCCTCAAAACATATGATGTAAACTTAACTAATTTAGTTTTAAATAAGTCATGGTAACAAATGAAATAAAATGAATAATTATAATAAAAATATTCTTTAAAAAGTATAAAACTAATATAATTTTATTATTTAATAGTTAGATAACATATGAAATGATTTGGGACTCGAGGTAAGGGATTCCTCATCTCAATTTCCATTCATTGAGATTCATTCCATATTCTCCAAATGTTTTATTTTTCTGTTTACTCAATGAAATATGGATGTATTTTATAATTAATTTAATGAAATTCAAGTGTATTTAAAATAATTTTCATGTTCTGTCCTTTTATGATCTTTTGTTACAAATGTTACAAAAGTGGTAAGGGGTTTTTCTTTGAAACATTTTTTTAGTATTTTAAACTTGTTTTACTTCATATATATGTTTTTTTATTGTTTTGGGAATATTATTATTTATGATTTAAATATGGTAAAATTAAATTTTCAAATAATTTTTATTTTCTTTAAAAATGTTCAAAAGTAATCCTCATGTTGTTTTCCAAAAAAATTACTTTTTCCTTCTTGCTAAAAGTGTGAATGGAATATTTTTTTAACATTTAATGAATGAAAAAATTTTCCCACCATCATAAATATTTTTTTAAAATATTAATTTCAAATTTTTCATAGTTATTTTTATTGAAATTAATTTTCTCAATATTATATAATTTTTTATTTAAAATTTTATCAAAGGAAATGATATTTTTATCAGTTTTTCAAAGATAGGTTCGAATGTTATTTTAAAGGTATTTTTATCTATGTCAACATCCATAGATGATTATTATGATTTACTGGGAATATAATCTAATGAAACTATTCTCCTTATTTATCTGGATGTCTTATTATCATGTTTTTCTAGTTATTGATTTGGGAAAATAATGACATATTAGATGCTATTTTTTCAATGTTAATGCTTATATTAATTATGTATTGTGTTGTTTTTCATTTATTTAATATGATGAATGTGTTGGACTTAATAAGTGGTTGGTAGGGCCTTTTATAGCCCCTTGATGAATTATTTGGTCACATGAGACAAACTATCTTGGGTATTTGATGTATTCCACACCCATTTTTGTATGATGTTTTGGAAAAAGGCCTTTATAGTATGATTATGACATTTAATGTTATAAATTAAATCAATATGAAATCATTAATTATTATCCATGTGATTATTTATGTTTTCCATGGATATATTTCATGTTTAATTTATTTATGGGTTTTTATGAAAATATATTGATTCCATAATGTTATAAAATGAGGTTATGATTTAAATGAAAGTCCATGATCTTCTATTACAAAAGAATTTTTTCATAATATTTTTTATTTTTTTTAAGGACCCTCCCAAATTAAGATTTTTTTCTTTAAGCTTTCATATTAATTATTTTATGAAAAAAACTGGGAAAATATTTTATTTCAATAGTAATTATATATTTTGTTCTTAATGTTTATTATGTGAAAAAGGTAAACATTTTAATGGTTTTTCATGTTTTTCAATATACTATCAAGTTTCCTTTATTTTTATATCTCTCGTTGAGATTTTTTTACTCATCCTATGTTTTCAAAAAAAATACAGGGCTTAAGGATGGGTAGGATCTATAGAAATGATTATTTTTCTATTATGGTGTTTCTTCTTGAAAGGAGTGAATCTATTTTGAATAAAACAAGATTTAAATTTAAGAATCCTTTTATGTGTGTAAAAAAAGACTTTGAGTAGGAGATCATACTTTTTATTTTAATGGTTTTACATGAATGTTTTTCCCCTTAATTATATAAAAATTTAAACAAAAAAACATCCTAAAAATATAGGAGAGTGAAACCCATTTTAGTAAATCATGTAATTATAGGTTTTCTAAGTTTCAAGGAATTATATACTATAAGGAGAGGCAGGGATGATGGGGGTTTAATTTAGTATGGTAATAATTTTAATTTTAATTTTTTTTTAAATTTTGGTGAGTTGTAGAGTTCGATTGCATGGTTTAGCAAACCATGCACCAACCATGTAGATGGACCTAAAATCGGTAAGATTAGTCACATTTTTTTGCAGCATGGTTTGAAAATACATGATCCAACTATGTGAAAACCTCTAAAAAATAATGTAAACAACTTCACTAACAAGTCAAAAGTTTTACACTAACCATGTGATATAAACATTTTTTCCAAATTTCTAAATTTTCAAAATTAAAAGACCCAAAAATAAATATAAAAAATAAAAAATAAATTAATTAATAAATAAATAATTGAAAGTATGGTTGGGGAATAAAAATAATATTTTAAAAAGAAATGTATCTATAATTTAATTCCATTACACTTTCCATAACAAATACATGGAATTTCATGACCCCCTCCCTCTTAAGATACTACAATGTGGAGAGAGAAATAATGACCCATGACTCCCACCTCCAGTAGTCCTCGAGTTGGTGACTAGCACTGAGGGTATAAAAAATTCACAATATGGGAGGCATTACCCTCTATAAGAAAATAAGATTGGGATATAGAATGAATCATCCATAATAAAATCCATGATATAATATAAAAATAAATCCAAACCATCACACAATATATGTATAAATGAAACTGATACATATAAAAGTCTCCAAATGAATGGAAAAAAGAATAAAACTAAGGTAGAGACACAACAATAGCTCCAAACATCTAAACTATAAATTTCTAGTGTGGTCTATAAGGTTCTCTTTGAATAATAAAAATAGTTTTTTATATATACAGGGTGAGAATAAAAGTATAATCAGTAGGAAAACCAAATTCTCTCATGGGCATGTGAAAATAGTATAATAACGAACCTGTGAGAAAAAAACAGATCCAAACAACACCTCAATAGGTATACTAACCCAAATCCCAACCTCAACAAGGCTCACTAAACAAATAAAGCATACAAGGATATAATATTAAAAAACCCACTAATTTTCTTCTCTCACACCCCAATGTCATATGTCCTGGTGGTCCTAACCCTTTTGAATAACATCACATCACATCACATACCACCATCACACACTCGACCCATCACAACACAACACATACCACTTGCACACACATGTTTCATCACATATCATCACATCACAACTCGACAGTGGCACTTTTGACTTCTGGCCATCACAACCCATGCATATCCTTCTCATCTCCTGGAAGAGGGAGAAGGGAATAGCGGGTAGCCATCCATACATCCTACCACCAGGATGTTGAAAAAACACTTACACGTGCGTATACGAGTTTTGGAACATAGTTCTCAATGAGGGTGGGGTGATTATAGAAATCACAAGAACATACAGGGTATATACATATAGATAAACAGAACACAAACCCCATCCTAATGGCTCACAACAAAGGTATAAAACATTTCATAGAATACTATAATTTTACTACAAAATATAAAAGCACAAACCCCCATAATAAAAAAAACAAACCATAGTTCATATTTCAATATTTGATTATCATTAATATATTTTCCAAATTATCTATTACCAACCTATTCCCATAAAATATTCCTTTTCCTTTAGTACAAAACAAGAAGCACGATATTTATTTTTTAAACATGCCCAATATTGTTATTCATTTCACCATCGATTACTAACCAAGAAAACAGAACAACATAGAAAACCACAAGAAACACACACAAAATATTAATAGACACATCCAATTCCACTTTCTATTGCATCCCCACTGCATAACCACATCACAACTCCCATCACAGCCTGACTTCACCGCCTCTCTATAAAAACCACCACATCCCCATTTCACAACCATATCTCATCCACTTCCCCAAAACACATCACATCACATGCCACATAAAAACACTTTTATAGATTTAGTAAAAGGTATCTTATTAAATTTCACTTTGTTAATTAAGGGTGTTATCACACAATCCAATTAATCATGGGGCATCCATTCCATTAACTGAATATACGATGTTATCCAATCATTTAATATGAAACCAAAAAATCCAAAAAATAAAGGTTTCAAAAATAAGTCATTATAGCATAATCAAGACACAAATAGACATGGTTTTCATCAAGGAATTATGCCCATAAAAATATAATATCAAATTAAATCAAAATAAAACAAATAAAAAGTTGTAAGATGAAAGTTCACATTCCCCTACCCCTTTAAATTCAATTTAAACTAATTAAAAATATTTATTAATTAGGATCCAACTACGTTCACAAGAGATGATAATAATACACCCATACCACATGATTCGCATAAGGGGAAACAATGAAAAAACCACTTGGAAGAAGAAGCTTTTCCCAAACCTGCACCACCAAAATTGGGGGAGTGTGTATAGGAGGGAAATTATATAGGGCGAATCAAACCAACTAGAATAACCGGTTCTATAACTCCCAAGTAATTGTCTCAATATAAAGTAATCCCAAAGAAAATAATGAAAGTTATCCTCTTTAGAATGAATAGATCTGATACTAGGGGGATTGGATGTGATTTTAACTGATCATTAAACACAAATCCCATAAATATATGCAGTTTATTCATTTAAAAGATCCCTTCTCTTTTTATAAATTTTAGATATGATTAATATCCTTTGAAACAGTTTTAAACCCCTTCATTATGGCATTTAATCCCATTTTCATCACAAAAGACATAAAAATAAAAATTCTATTATTTTTTGGAAAACTAGAAAATTCTGGAAAAATGGAAAATTGTTGAAATGTCTCACCTTTGGAATTGTATCACTCCCCAGAAATGTCTCACCATTGTAAATGTATCACCTTAAAAAAATGTATCACCATTGGAAATTTCTCACCATTTTAAATGTCTCACCGTTAGAAATATATCATCATTATAGATGTGGAAAAATGTAAAACTATTGAAATATATCACCAATAAAATATATCACCGTTGGAGATATGGAAAAATGGAAAACTATTGAAATGTCTCACTATTGGAATGTATCACTATTTGAGCTATATAAAAATGGAAAATTGTTGAAATATATCACTGTTGGAAAGACTCACATGTCTCAAAAACACCCCAGACTTCCCCTAAATTTTTTAATTAATCAGATTTTCTTTTGAAAAGTAATGGTCCAAAAGGTTCGGTCCATTAAATCAGATAACTCTCAAACTATTCACGACTTCAAGTATTCAAAACCAACCCAGAAGGAAGGATAAAAAGGTTCCAAACAACCATACCTTAAGATACCTATCAATTGTCACAGTACACCTTAAACATAGCAATCAACCAAACTTTCTATCCCAAACACCCACAAAAATGAACAAAATGCACTTTCTCAAACACAGAATCAGGGAATTAAATCCTCCATGTCAAGATACTATCCATTCTAGGCGACACTAGCTTACTTGCATATGTTTAATCACATCATAGTAACATCTGTCAAGATTAGGAATCTGTTCATACCTTTTTATCATGCTAGAACATTATCACACATCAAATATCACACATCACATCAGGGGAAAAACAATATATCTCATAGAACATTGAGGATTGAACAAGACATTACAAATAAAAATAGAGAAAGGAAAAAACTCAAAATAATATCGGGTACTAGGTACACCTCTGTGTCTCACACTCCCCAATAATCTCCACTAGGAAACCATGCCTCCATAGAACCCAACCCAAGGTAATGGTTTATCCTCGATAATCAAAAAAACTATGAATAAAAGATATAGGTGATCCAAACAACCAAACCATGATATTACTATCATATTTATTATTTTTAACACAACTACCACTTGGGAAAAGATTGGTAGATCTACACAATACATAAAAATCAATCTCTCAGGGGAGATACCTCTCAAATAGAACAAGGTGACACAGATAGTCAAAAAAACACATCAATAAAAACATATTAATCAATTATGAACAAAACATTATTTTCAATTCAATTCATTATTCACGATTTTAAACTGCTATATTCCTCTCAAAATCACCCTTCATTTAAAGTCTTTATCTTTTTTTTACTACATAAAAAATAATACATCAAATCACTACGCATTTTTAAGTCATTATTTCTTTGTAAAATCATCCTTTTCCTTTCAAATCATACCAATTTAAGTCATAGAACATTTCACACCCCTTTTTTATCAAAAATATTGTCTCAACTCAAGAACCCATTATTTTTTGAAAACCAATAACTATATATATATATATATATTTATTTTACTATCAAAGGGTTTCATCACACAAACCATGTCATTTCAATTCATTTTTTCAGAGTCACGAATTTGAAATATGACATGGAATCGAAAATTTATAAGGTTGGAAAAATCCATCTTACGAAACTTTAAAACCTCCTTTTTTCAAGTTTTCTAACAAATAATTATTCATTAGGGACACTGTCATGTAGAAATTTTACTTAAAATTTCTCAACCAAACCAAGAAGTAATATAAACACAGACATAGAAGCTGCAATCATATAAATAAAAGTAACTCATCCACTGTACAAAGATATTGTCTGCGTTGGGAGACATTGACTCACACGTGTGGTTTTAAAATGTGTCATAATATAAAATATCTTGATGAAAGAAAGATTTTCCCTCTCTTCATATGTTTTATGTCATAAATCATTCCATAAACATAAGATAAATCACAACCAAACCAACCAACATGATAGTAGTAAAATATTCCCATCACTTTATAAAAATATTTTGGCATGGGAGGCAAGCCCATCTGCATTTATTTGAAGATTTCCAAAACAACCATTTTATTTTATTACATATTTTAAGAGATTAACTATTTTATGGATGGTGATGGATCCCATAAAAAATATCATAACACAACACAATTAATCGCACCACAATAACCACGCATCTTTTCCACTGCACACCACCACCACTGCACAACACAACCATTGTCCAAACATACCATCCAAAGAAAAATTTCTCCAGAAATTCCATAAAGCCACATCATCACACTACTTTACCATCCATAAGCAACAAAACTTTTAAAATAACCACCTAATCCATACCATCCTCTATACTTCCCCAATAATTGATCACCTCCATTATCACACATCATATCCCCAAGCACAAAAATCATGGAATCCCCTCTTCCATGTCATGATATTATCCTATTTGGGTGGCACTAAATCACTCATATAATTTTAATCACATCAGAGAATAATTAATCTCAATTAGGGATCAGTCCCCCCCCCCCCTCTTAATATACATGATGTTTTTTTAATCACACATCACACAAAGAAACCAATAAGATCAATCATACAAATCAGAAACACATTCCATATTCCAAACTCATTTAGGTCATTACATTAATTCACCTCATTATTAATCATTATAATTCTAAAATAATTTTAAATTTTCCTTAGGTAAAAGTTAATTAACCATATATAAGTGATTACCCTTTTAATAATGGGTGATCATAATCATGTAGTCGCATCTAGGTTCTCATAACCCATGATAATCATAAAGTATGAAAGGATTTAAACAAATTTTATTTTCAATAAGGAATATCAACACTTCAATGAAATTATAATAATGAAACCACAAACAAAACTCAACATTTTCATATAATAGTGAAGCACCATACCTTTCATTAAAATAACACTAACATGCATCTAAGTAAAAGATTAAACTACACAAATGTTTTCTCACATATAATGTTTAATATGATTAAACAAGACACTCTAGGTTCATCTCGTTGTTAATGAAATATACTTACAACTTTATTTTATTTTTTATATGTTATGTTCTTGTGTTCAATTAAAATACCACATTATATAAAAAACATACTATCATTGTCATCCAAATAAAACATGCTTTCTAGCCACAAAATTAAAACTTGACCTGATGTATTACTATGCTTCATGCTTTATCATTCTTGGACTACAAATTATTTATTCATTTAATTTCTCAAAATAACATGCTTCTATACTGTAATAAGGATAACACAATTCTAATTCCATATTTAAATACAACACATTAAACATGATTCATGCTAAAGTCTCACATACTGTAATTTCACTAGTTACCACACAAATGTTCTCAACATTAGTCATGATTCCCATAACAAATTACTCATGACTTAAAATGTTAGGTAGAGTTATTTTAGTTAAAAATAATTTTAGTTATAAGATAATAATTATAAACATTTAAATAATTTTATTTCTTGATAGGTTTCCAAAAAACATGCTTATTATTTTGTAAAAAAAATAGAAATAAATTTCATAAAAAGTTCCACCTTAATATATGCTTACAACATATAGTAATACCGATATTGCAGAACTATAATAAAAAAAATAAAGATAAAGTTATTATTTTCAATGTTTCCAAATTCAAATTAATTATCAATAATTAAGATGGAAATTTTTATAAATTTTAGAATTTAAATGTCTATAATTGCATTTTATAACAATTCAATAACACGTGATCTTGATAAATTATAATATAAATCAACACATGGCATATTAACTCACATGGGAACAGTAATACCTCCAATAATTGTTTAAAAATATTTAATTTTATCATGAAAGTCTGAAATATACTTTGAGGCTACATGCTTCATAAAGATTTTAAAATTAAACAATTTATCACTGCAAAATAAACTAATCATGCTTCACTAATAATTCAAAAATTGGGAAATATATATGTCATGTTATGAATTTTTAACAAAGGAAGAAAAGTTAAATTCATTAATAATCATGTTATAGCATTCAAGGAAACAACACTTGAAACCCTAGATAAGGTTTAAAACAAACTTCTCATCCAAGTTAACTATTATTTTACTCTTTCCTTTTGGCTATATGAATAATTAAGAAAACAGTAAAAATTTATTAAAAATAATAGAAATAGAATAGTCAGAAAACACACATAATATTTCATGATTTATTAAATTAATTTTTAACTTAACAAGGTTAAAAATTTCATTTTAGAACACAAGTCATCATAATGTGTGTTCCTCTCATAAGTCTCTGCCCTATGAGTAGGGTTGTCTCACTTGGTCATTCGTTAGGCTCATATTCCTTGAATAATATCATGGGGGACCCTAAACTTCTATGTCCTAGCTGATCTTCCATGACCTACATCACACACCAAGATCATCCAACACTATTTTCATACCAACCCATTCAATACTCATATTGCCTAACTCTAAGCTCTATCTTATCTCTCAAACGTTATCTCAGATACTATTTTATCATGACCCCCTCCCCCTAAAAGAACGATATTGAGGGGAGAGATAAAATAACCCTAAATATCACCTCCTGTAGGCCCCGTCTTGGTGAATAGCACCAAGGGTATAAAAATCTCAAAATATGTGAGGAATTGCCCTCTATAAGAAAACAATATCAAGATATAGAATAAATAATCTAAAATAAACTACAAGAAATAACATAAAAATAAATCCAAACCATCCCAAAATTCATGTATAAATGAAACTGATACATATAAAAGTCTCCAAATGAAAGGATGAAAGAATAAAAGCTAAGGTAGAAAAAACAATATCTCCAAAGGTCTGAACTAGAAATTTCTATCGTGGTCAATAAGGTCATCCTAAAATATTGAAAATGTTTTTGTATATATGTAGGGTGAGAATATAGGTATAATCTATAGGAAAGAAAAATTATATCATGAACATGTGAAAAGAGAATACTGATTCACCTGTGAGAAAAACAAAAGAACTAAATAACACCTCTACATGAGTTTTAACCAAAACCCCTACCTCACCAAGGCTCTCTCAATAAATAATGCATCCAAGGATATAATATAATATAAATCACATTAATTATAGGGTACCCTTAACTTATTTCCCACTAATTTTATTCTATCACACCCCAATGATGTAAACCCTAGTTCTCCCACCCCATCTAAATAACATCACATCATATCACATCCCTCTTGCACACACCTAGTTCATCACAACACATCACAACCCGCCTGCACATGCCTGGGCCATAACATATCATCACATCACAACTTGACAGTGGCACTTTTGACTTCTATCCATCACATCTCGTACATGTCCTTCTTATCACCCGAATATCCCGAAGGCCTTCTTTTTTATTTTATTATGGATAATCCCCTTTTAAGGGTTGAAGGGGAACCCGTACATGACCCGTAGGCCCAATTCACAAGGCCCAACAAACGTACAATAAATGACTCGAAGGCCCAGAGGCATACTATGCCCAATACATGACCTGTAGGCCCAATCCTCTTGAATTTCCCCTCCCTAGCTTTCTGCGTCATTAATCACCTAGCTCCCCACCTTGCATTGCTGATCAGCTAGAATTTCCCCGTAAAAAGAGGCACGGTTCCTAGTCCCAATGGAGGCTGCCATACCCTCTCATTCTTCCAATCCGGTTAGCTCTACATCTGGTGGCTACTACTCTTGTTTCTCTGATCCTCTTCTCAGGCCTGTTATGTGTGAACTGGGCTACTCCATGGTCTACGTGACCCGAAGTCCCTGTGGCCTGAGGGAATTTGATGACCCGAAGGCCCTGGAGACCCGTACGCCCAAACCTGTGGCCTGACGACCCAAATCGGATGAATAGTTCTGACTGCTACAATACTGAATAATGACTGCTATAGTAACTTCTATAGTAACTCGGAAATTTCCCTCCACCTGGTTTTGAACATGGGTCTCTTTGATGCCAAGCTGGAGCCCTTACCACTCAGGTATGAGGTCTTTGTCATGTATGCCCTTCTTATCTCCTAGAATATAGAGTAGGTAAGAGCAGGTATCCATCCAACCATCCTCCCGCTGGGATGTTGGAAAAAACACCTCTATGTGACTCTGTGGGTTTTGGCACATAGTCCATGATGAAGGGTGGGTGCTTATAGAAATCACAAGAACATACATGGTATATACATATAGATAAATATAACACAAGCCGCATCCTAATGGTTCATAAACAAGGTATAAAACATTTCACATAATACATCAGTTTTTCTGTGGTAGCTAGAATCACAACCCCCATAAGAAAAACAAAAGATACAATTCATATTTCAATATTTGATTATCATTAACTCATTTTCTATATTCTTTATTTCCAACCTATTCCTATAAAACATTCTCTTTTGATTAGAACAAAAGAATTAGCACAATATTTTTTCATTAAGCATGCCCAATATTGTTATTCATTTCACCATCCATTACTAATCAGGAAACTAACACTACATAGCACACAACAATCAATGCAAAACAAAATCTCAATAGCCATATCCCATTAAACATTCCATCATATCACCACTGCATAACCACATCACAACTCCCATCATAGCCCCATTTCACCACCACATCATAACAACCATCACAACCCCATTGAACAATCGTATCTAATCCACTGCCCCTAAACACGTCACATCATATACCATAACACAATATATTTTCATATTTATAAAAGTTTATCTTATTTAATTTCACTTTGTTAATTGAGTGTGTCATCACACCATCCATTTGATCCTGGGGACTCCATTCCGTTAAAAAAATATACATGGTTATCCAATTATTTAAGATGAAACCAAACAATCACAAAAATTGAGGTTTCAAAAAGAAGTCGTTTCAGCAAAATCAAGACACCAATAGAGATGATTTTAATCGAGGAATTACACCCATTCAAGAATAATATCCAATCAAATAAAAAAAACAAATAAAAATCTGTAAGATAATACTTCATAATCCCCAACCCATTTAAATTCAATTTAAACCAATTCAAGATATTTCTTTATTTGGATTCAACCACATTCACAAGAGATGAAAATAATACACCCATACTTTATGATACACATAAGGAGAAACTAAGTAAAAACTTACATGGAAGAAGAAGCTTTTCCCAAACTTACTGCGCCAAAATAGGGGGAACATGTACACAAGGGAACTTATTTGGGGGGAATCTAAAAAATTACATTAACTAGTTCAATGACTCCTATAGAATAATATCAAGAGAAAGTAATCCCAAAGTAAAGAATGAAGGGTCTCCTCGTTAGAACAAAAAGATCTGATACTATGGAAATTGGATGTGGTTTTAATTCACTATTAAAGTTAGATCCCATCAATATATTTAGTTTATGCATTTAAAATTTCTATTTTCTTTTTATAAATTAATTATTAAATTAATATCCTTTGAAACAGCTTTAAAATCCTTCTTTTAGGAATTTAATCCCATTTTTTGATATAAAAGACATTGAAATTGAAATTCTGTAATTTTTTATAAAAATGAAAAATTCTGGAAAAATAAGAGGAACTATTAAAAGGATTAACCATTGAAAATTTCTCACCATTTGAAATGAATCACCATTGGAAATTTCTCACCATTTTAAATGTCTCACTATTGGAAATGTCTCAGCATTGGAAATGTCTCACTGTTGGAAATGTCTCACCATTGGAAATGTCTCACCATTCTCACCATTACAAATATATCACTATTGGAAATGTCTCACCATTGTAAATATCTCACCATTTTAAATTTATCACTAATGGAAATATATCACTCTTGGAAATGTCTCACCATTGAAAATGTCTCACCATTCGAAATTTCTCACCGATGGAAATGTCTCACCATTAGAAATGTCTCATAGTTGGATATGTATAACCATTGGAAATGCCACTCCATTAAAAATTTATCACTATTGGAAATGTCTCATTTCCATAAATTTATCACCATTGGAAATTTCTCACCATTGGATATGTTGAAAAATGGGAAACTATTGAAATGTCTCAATGTTAGAATGTCTCACTATTGTGGATTTGGAAAAATGGAAAACTATTGAACTGTATCTCTATTGGAGATATGAAAAAATTTAATAATTTTGAAATGTATCATCATTGTAAATACTAAAATGTCTCAAAAAACATCCCAAAGTTTCCATGGATACCTCAATTATCATAGGTTTTTGCAAATTAACGGGCTCGAAAGATTTTTCTATTACATCAAAACTCATTATGGAAATACTTTCACCAGAAAAAAATTAGACCATGATCACATAATAAATAAAATTTACTTTATCTTATAACATGATTCAAGAATTTAAAACACCAAAATTCATCATTTGAGGTTTTCCATTATTCAATAAAAGATTAATTGTACCAAATATACTATGGGATATTAATATAGAATTTCAATTTATCAAAGATTATATGATAGAACTTTATCTGGTAATTATTATTTATAGATATGATTGGAAACATTTTTCAAAAAAAAAATTTACTAACATTCAAATAATCAAAGACATAATAGTCAAAAAATCATGATTAATGTTAATAATCACCACTATTAGAGAAAATTTTCATGTTTTAAAGCTTTAAAATTTTCATAGAAAAGATATCTTTATAATTTTTATTCCCAAGAAATTAGTTTATACATTAAATTTTAGTCCAATTATTAAAAACATAGAAAAAAAGTTACATTCTTTTCTCAAAATTTTTTTAATAAGTTATCTTAATAAAAATTATTGCTAATAATTTTTTTCTTTACAAGATCATTAATTGAAAATTTTTGAACTACCCACTATTTATCAAGGAAGAATATAGATTCAATATTAGAATATACTATCTTATTATATTTCATAACTCCCTTCATGGAAATATTTTAACTATAAATTAATGACATAGATATTCACATATCTATTATTGTTAAAATGGTTTAGGTCTTAAATTCAAATTGGATAATAATTTAAGGAGTTACATAATATTCTTAGTAACCCTTTTAGAAAGAAAACCAAATTATTTGATCTCAAGAAGGCCTAAAAAATATTAACTATAGTGAACACTCCTCATTTTACTTAAATAAATTATAATCTAAATAAAAGTCTCCTCAAGTATATTCTCAATCATAGTAAATTGATCTAGGCCCTTTTTGGTGTAAGTTATCTTGAATTTATCTAAAATATTATCCTATATAGCTATGATTCATCTAGTTTTAAATTATTAATTTTATCACTGCCCATTTTTTTAGAATATCACTTGAAAAATTCCTCAAATATCCCATCCGGTTTCACTAATAACATTTACTAGGAATAATAAAGCAATAAGACCTCATATGAACCATACCCCCACATTAAAAGAAATGAAGAGAAATATTTATTCCATTATATTTCTTTTTTGTATTCATTCTTTTGAATATAAAAAAAACTTATTATTTCCAATACTTATCATAAAAATGACCATGGTTTCAAGACATTGTGGAGTATATTTATTAGCTTCATCATATTGAACCTTTAAAATGATCACTATAATATAAAAATAATAAGAACATTTCATAACTAATATTACTTTTTAAAGATACAAATAGGTGTATCTATATATTACTTTAGCTATCTTTACAAATAGAAATTCAAAAAAAAGTTTCAATTTATTTATCAAAATTATTTATCAAATTATCCTTCAAAAGCATGCTTCTAAACAAATTATATGTTATTAAAATTCTATCAAAATCATACTTCCAAATTATTTCTCTTTCTATTAATTTTTTAAATACAAATAAAAACACCTAAAAGAAAAAATCTAAAGTAAAACTTTGAAAGAATTACTCCTCCTTGCTCATATAAATTTTGAGTGTTCTTACTTTATACCTTTTATCTCCTCATTATTTTCAAATGATTTTACTTTCTCCCCCCCCCCCCCCTTATGATTTTCAAAAATAACTTAAGGGAAAAATATTTTAGGTATAAATAATTTCCTAAAATATTAGAGACACACTCTATAAAATAATTGTATTGAGTGTAATGGATTTAATAAAATATTTAATCCCAAATTTTTTGAAAATATTACACCTGTTTATAACAACATTGATCTAAACATTTCTAAAAAATATTATTATAAAAATTTAAGAGTTTATGAAAATTATTATTTCTTAGAAAACATCTTAACAGTAGTATTAATATTTCCTGGATCATATTGGTTATTTTATGAGTCTTCTAATTTTGAATGAATTTTTTCCACCTTTTTTTCTAATAATTAAATCTGTTTATTCGGTTTAAAAATCTTTGAGACTTGCTTCATTCAAAGATATTTCAGATTATTGATGGATCGTGTAAAATATCTAACTTAAATTTTGATATTGTGTACATACTTAGAGACTATTTTTGTTTCCAAATTTATTCCAATAACCTACTCATTAAAAGACTTTATATCTGCCTTAGTATGATTCATCCATATTATAATACTCTTCAACATCCTAAACTCCACAAAATATTTTACCTCAAAATATTTATATTCTTCTCCCATTTTGAATAATTGTTCTAGATATTTGTTTTCAAAGACCTTGAAAATTCAATCACATAAAATTTTAATTGTATAAATTTACAATGATCTATAATGTCTATAAATATTTCTATAATAATTTCAAGCCTCTTAATTACCTCATTGAAGTAATTTTTTTCATCTCAGTATATTTGGATCTAGTACTCTTAGTAGAGTTGGTAGAATCACTGGAATCATCTAGTAATATTGATTCTATAACTTTTAGGGTGGTATATTCTCTTCTATATTGATAAAAAAAGATTGAAAATTTTCTATAAAATGTAATTCTTCATCAGTTTATGGATGTTACAATGGTTTGGTTGAAGATTCTTTCTTCTCATCATATGAATATTATTAATTTTGTTTACTAAGTATAAGGAACCAGCCTTAAACATTACATAATCTAGATATTTCAACTATATTTAACTTATTTACATTATCTAATATCTATTTAGTTTAGTTGTTTAGGATTTTTAGACATAACTTATACATATCTACCCACAATAATTCAAAGTGGGTACCATTAAATTAGTATCCATTTCTTCCAAAATGTAAAATATTAACACAAAACAACAACATGATTTATTTAAAAAATATTGACTTAATTCTTTCTCTTACACATCCTTATAACCTGTGAAAAACATTAAAAACATGGGATGAGAAAAAAATTCTCATTAAGGGATATAAAAATAAGGATAGAGACCATTAGCCTATGAATACTTAAAAACATATGAAATCATTTTCATAAATTCATACTTCTCACCCATATTTAATTACTTTGTGAAACATGATATTTATATAAAACATAAAAGAACGTATATAAAACCATAAATTTACCTTAGGGAATTACTTAATTATATTTTAACCCTCATTTATACCTTATGATTTGTAACCCTCATGTCTACCTTACAATGTAGCCCTCATGACTACCTTATGGTGTTACCATCGCAGTTACACTTGGAGTAACCATATAGTTGACAGCCAAAATAAAAATACCCAAAACATAGGAGGGAGATATAGTTCCAACACTTCATTAAAAAAATACCAAGAACCAGAACATAATCCAAAACCTGAATAATTTCAAAAAAAACATTGCTTTTTAATTTTGTAAAATAGAATTTCAAAAGATAATTTTCAAATAAAATTCCCTCAAAATATCGTATAATTTAAGTGAGAATTGATAGAATGAAATTAATATGTATATAAACTATAAATATACATAATAAAACATAATTTTAATTAAATTATTTACATAAATAATCTTAGTACCACATAATTAATGAAATAGAAGGTTAACCCAAAGAATGAAATTTGGGTTAAGAATTCCCTTAACTCGGGTTCGTTTTACTTCAAACTTATTTAAACCTCTTGTATAATGGTTAAAATGGTGTTATTAATATTTTACAGAAGTATAATAATTCTTATAACAGCTTATATAATCATTTTATAACATCATGCGACCCATTTATTAATAATATTTTGTTATTTCCATTGTTTTGGGTGCGTGCTTTACATGATTTCTATAGTCGGCTCATAAAGGATTTTCTTGTCAAATGGAATTGAAACTCCAAAAGTGGAATTAAATGGTGTTAGTATATTTCTAAAATAATAAATTATGCCATAAATCATTTTTTATATCTTATGATGATGAATAATTAGATAAATCATTATTGATATTCATTTAGATCATTTTGGCGGTTCTTCGATAATCACAAACTTGTTTCATAATATACCTTTAATATTATGTGTATATGTTAATTAAAAAAATAATAGGGATATTATAATACACTTTAAAAACTTTTTTAACTATTAAAATGGTTTTACAACCATCTTTTATGTAATTGAAGGAAATTGATCACACATCATCCACGATGTTGGTAAATCGACACATCACAGATTATCTTTTTAATTTTAGAATAAGAGGAAATAGAGAGAAAGAATGGTAATGAATTTTTACATAAATATGGTAAAAATATATAATATATATAACACTTGATATTTCATACATCTTGGATAAGGTTAGGTAATGATACTAAAAGAAAAGAAAAAAAAATGAAAATAAAACACAAGAAAATGAAAGAGGATTTTTACCTCTTGATCTCTTCTCCTTGAAATCCTCTTTAAGGCCTTTGGTTTTTCCCTTTTGGTGAGACCAATAGGTCTTGAATGTGGGGAAGAGACTTGGGAAGGGGATTTATTAGAATTTAGACAATTCTAAAAGCTTTAGATTTGTGAAAGGAAGAGGGGTGAGGGTGGTATTTATAATGAAAGTGAGGGAGTTTTTAATTAATTTCAAAGGACACCTCATTAGTGGTATTTGCAAAACCATGGGATTGCCCATGATTTTTTCCCATGGTATTGGAAACTTGGGAAAAATCATATAATATTTTATTCCTCAATATTATACTATAAATATTAGATCATTATTACACCATTATGATGTCATCAAACACACGGAAAACATAAAACTGTATTTTTACTATTCAATGAAAATTCAACTATCTCAAAAAAATCCCAAGAAAATACTATAACCATTTTTCGACATGTAAAAATCAAAAATGAAATTTATATTTTGAAAATAATTTTATTTATAGGATTAATTCAATTTTTAAATAAAATCATAATTAATTCGAAAAAATAACAATTTTAAAACAAGAACTCATTTTATATCACTTTGAAAAATTAATCAAGATATCATTATTTTATAAACTTAAGAAAATAAAATAATAATTCTATTTACTATTTATAAGGGGAATATTACTATTCATATTACTATTTATAAGTGTTTTGCTATTCACGGAAAAACAAGTTAGTTTTATCAGACTTCAAATTAGTCACTGATCATAATTGTAGATGTCCGTTTTTCAAAATTCAAATCATAGAAGCAAAAAAATTGTGTTTAACAGCTATTTTTTAACTATCTACTTAAAATAAAGTTTCATTATGCAGAGACTTGGTGTTTCATTCATTTAAATTTATTTTTAAAACCTTGGGGTGTTACATTCTCCCCACCTTCTAGAAATTTCATCCTCACAATTTTATTTACTTATTAAACAAGTTAGGGTACATTTACCTCATAGTATTTTCAGATTCCCATGTTTCTTCTTCAACCATGTGGTTTCTCCACAAAACCTTTACCTTGTGTATTACCTTTTTCCACAATACTTTTTCTCTTCAATCAAGAATCTGAATTGGTTTTTCTTCATAAGAAAGGTTATCTTCCAGAAGAACTGCTTTGGGGCTCAAAACATGAGATATATCTAGCACATACTTTATCAATATCAAAAACCAGAAAAACATTGTGTTTCTAAGATAAACGCTAAGTAAAATATACTCGATAGGCAAATAGTCCAACTTTCTCCAAGATTTTATAAGGTCCAATGAACTACGTACAAATATTTCATTTTTTACCAAAATGCATAACACTTTTCCATGGTGAGATTCTAAGAAATACGTGATCACCTACCTCAAAATAAAAGTCTTTCCTCTTATTATCTTCATAACGTTTCTACCTAATTTGAGTTTTCATCATGTGTTACTGGATTGTCTTCACTTTCTCATACACTTACTCTACCAATTTTGGTCTCATCGACTTCCTTTCCCATACTTCATCCCCAAAAAAATGGAGTTTGACACCGCTTCCCATATAATTCCTCAAAAAGTTCCATCTGTATACTGGAATTAAAATTTTTATTATAAGAAAACTTAATTAATGTAAGATGTGGATCCCAAAATCCCTGGTAGCCTATTGAAAAAGATCGAAGCATATCTTCCAAAGTCTGAATCATCTGTTCTGACTGCCAATCTGATTGAGGATGAAAAGTTATACTAAAATTTAATTCTATTCCTAATGACTTATGAAGGACTTTCCAAAAGTTAGAGGTGAACCTAGGGTTAGAGTCAAATATAATAGAAAGAGGAACTCCATGAAACATGAAAATCTCTTTGTGGTACAGTCGAGAAATCTAATCTTCAGACATAGTATCTCGAATAGGAAGAAAATGATTAGATTTAGTTAGTCGATCAACAATAACCCAGATTGCATAGTTACCTGAAGAAGCCTTTGGTAGTCCCACAATGATGTCTATGGGTATATTTTCCTATTTCCACTATGGTACTAAAAAAGGTTAAAGCATCCCCTTCAGTAACTATCTCTCAGCTTTAACCTATTGACATGTCAAACATTTCATGATAAAATTTTTAATATTTTTTTTCATTCCATCCCACCAGTAATACACTTGATGGTCTCTATACATATTTTTGCTACTAGTATAAACTTAAAATAGATATCTTTGAGCTTCGCACAATAATTCTTTCTTCATCTGAGAATCAAAAGGCACAGGCAATCCTTTTACAAATCTTAAAACACAATCTTTATCAATGTAAAGTTATGGAAACTTACCCATTTTAACTGATTATACCTTTTTCTCTAGCTCTCCATATGCCTTATGAGCTTGCTTAATTCTGTTTAAAAAAATATGATTGCACTAAAACCTAAATAAAAAATAGAATAATTTCCTACACCAACATCTTTTAAGTAAATATTCATTAAATCATTGATCAAAGGGTCTTGTTCCAGTCGTAACATTTTTAAGGATGTATAATGTTTTGGACTTAAGGAATCTATAAGGACCTAGGTATTTATAAAATAATAATTTTTAATTTCTATTAATATTTATGAATAAGATATTAATTTTACATTAAATTGGATTCTTTTTTCGATAGCTTACTTGACACGCAACATCAGGTTTCTTCGAAATATTAAGTTGCACACAACATTGAGTTATGCCAAAAAATAATACAATAATATTATTATTATTTAAAATGGTAGTTAATGCCTAGATGTTGGAATGGCATGAATGAATATTATCAACTGAATTGTGAAAATATTCTTTACACATGTTTAAATAATGATTAACTGGTTACCAAATTTATTAGAAATGAAAATAAAAATCAATTGAATATAAAGGATGTGTTTTTATGAAAACCTATTTAAAAGAGAATAATTGTTTTTATAAAATCATATAACTATTTATGGATTTTTATTTAATGAAAAATATAAGTTATATATTCATTGTATTGTTTTAAATTATTCTTATATGTTTTCTAGATATGATATAAGAACCAATTCAATTTTTTAAATAAAAGAAGTATTTTTCTAAAAATATAGTTTTACCACCTTTTGATAACGAACCTTTTTTAAATATAGTTTCTGTCACTATTTTATGTTATATTTGAAAAAATAAACTTCTTATTTATAATCAGAAAATCAAAATTTATGTTGGAAAAAATTTTGGTATTTTTATGATAAAATTCATATTTTAATAAATAGTCAGAAATACTTCATTTTAATTCAAAACTGTCTTTTTATCTAATTTATTTATATAGTTAGATTATAATTTTAATTATTTTTAAAGTGTAATTGGATTAAATTTTTATCATTTAATCCAATTATGGTCTTTTTATGTAATTTCACATTGAAATTGGACATAAACATATGTCAATCTTTTGATAGTTTTTACTTCTTAAAAAGCCCCTTTCTAGTTTTGATAATGGGAATTAATTTTCAACTAAATTTTTCTAATTATGTGTTTTGAATTTGGAAAAATGGATTCCACATTTGGAATCAAAATTTCCAATTTTTTTAAATTGGTACCTTTTATATTTTGACATTATGAATAGTAACTTCAGTGATTATTTTTATTTTCCATGGTTAAAGGGTAAATATGGTAAATAATAGTAAAAATTAATATTTTAATAATATAAAACTACCCTAAAAATTTCCTAATACTATTTTATGAGTTATTTAAGACCAGAATCATCCTTAGGTAGATTTTATGACCCCATGGATCCACATGGGTGTGATATTAACATGGTATACGAATTAATTTAAAGTGAAGTAAAATATAACAAAAACATGTATCTTCTAACTAAAAAAATTTTCATATGAGTTTATATAAGTTATATATTTGACTATAAATATTAATTATAAATCTAAAAATATTTCCCATATCATGAAATTTTATTTATAATTTTTTGACATTAAATAAATAAATTTAATTATGACACAACAATGATGCAGTGATTGCTTCATTCATAAAGGATTCAAATAAATGATGTTATAAATATTAAAATAAATATTATCTATCATAATTTATGTCATAAAATAATTTTTTTAGGTGACTGTGACATATTAGGATTGATTAAATTTTTTTTTCAAAATAATCAGGTTTTTATGAATTCATAAAAAAGTCAAGTATGAATAGAGACAATAATTGACATAATTTATAACATAAAATATAAAACAATTTATTAAATTTTATTAAATTATTAAAAATATTATATTCAGATAAATTTGTTAATATAAGTAAAAATATGTAATAAATGTATTTTTTGGGACTTTAGACATGATATGGTAATTACATTAACCCACAATATGTAAGTAACATGATATCGCAATAAGATTAAAATGGGTAAAATAAGGGATAAACCAAAAAGATAAGGATGAAAAAATATTCCAAACTTGTCTAAAAATTATTGGATGATGGTTATTCAAACCACCATTTTCTTATCTTCTAATTAAATGAGTTTTGGACCATTCTTAATCGAATTTAATTTATAATAAATTAATATTTCAAGACTTCCCTAAAGTTCCCCTCACCTCTTCTATAAAAGGGAACTTCTTATACTCTTTATCTCACACATAAAAAGCCTTTTAGTTCAAAATATCTATGTTAAATACTATTTATAGAATCCATCCCTTCCCCTCAAATATTTAAGTTGGGAATAAGGTAGTTCAAGAAAGTGTTTTGGCACAAATCAGAAGAAGTTACCCAGTTTTGGGCTAACATATTCTCTCAAGTTCCTTTCCTTCATTTCCATTCTCTACTATCTATTATCTTATTATTCATTGATTAAATAATATTCAAGTATCCTAAATATACTAAGATTTTTTCTTGATAATTATTATAACTACACTTACACACACCTCCATCTAATTGATACGAACATATTGTTTCTCTGTACGGCGAACTACTGCCTCACGAAACAATGATTATTCAATTTTCCCATACCACCTCTCTTGGTGGTCATTTTAATGGAAATGTATTTATATATGATATATATTATATTTATAATTCCTATATTCTACTTTAATTTTTATTTATAATATACCTTTATTCTTTCCATAATGTGTAAATTCAATAATTTCATTTGAGGAAGTGTGGGCTACCGCCCCCTAAAAGTTATATGACTTGTTAATGTCATACATGGAATGTATAAAGGATTTAATTAATGAACGTATATACCATATATAACATATATATTATATTATAATTACAATATAATTATGTATCATTTAGTTTTTATTCCTTTAATACGACAAAGAAATGAAAGTAGTGTTCATGCATACGTACAATCTATTATCTCCCTGAACAGTGCATTTCATTTATTATATCTAAATGTTATGGACTATTCTAAATAAAAACATACTGGATATATATGAAATTTAAATCAAAAATAATATTCTAGAGAGGGTTTAATTTTTACCACAAGGAAGATTTACATCAAACAAGTTCCTTTTTGACTCAAGTACCGAACATCGACAAATTGTTCGATATGAACTCAAATAATTAATTAATTTATATAACATGGTAATAAGTGATATAAAATGAATAAAACATATTAAAAAGGTTCTAAAGAAATTATAAATTGACCTAATTTTATTATTCATGAAATTAAATAACTAATGGGACAAGTCAGATTCAGGGTAAGAGAATTTTAAAAACTCAATTTTCACTCATTGGGTTTTATGCATACTTTGTTGATTATATTATAAAAATATTATTTGTGGAATAACTTTTTTTTAATAATCTTGTAATTTCAACTTCCTCTTATGTGTATATATTGTTTCTACACATAATCGCCCTATTGATAAATTCTTACGTTATTTATACAAACTTTGTAGAGGTAATCATAAATCAATCTCATTTCATTGAGTTAAATATCCAGGTCATTGGTTTTGTTTTTCTAATAATATGTGTGAATGAACTCTGATTTTTTTACACATAATATACACTTATATTGGGTATATTTTTATTTTTCACAAATAATTATGTCATTGATTTGTCCTAAATCTAATGATACAATCTTTGTAAGGGACTTCGTCTCAATCTCCTTTCATTGAGGCATATTTCTGTTTATACATGACCTTCTTTTATATGGTATATAATTTTACTATTTTTCTTCTAATTTAATTCAAATTTTTTCAAAGGGAATATTTCTTAAGAAGCATTCTACTAAATGAAAAATTAATGTTTCTTTTTAACGTATGTGGTGACAATGACCTTTCTATCGTCGCGAGAATTATTTGGTTTTTGGCTTCATTAACAAGTCATAATGTTTTTAAAAGGAAAATAAATACCATATACCCACTTTATATATTTTTTATTGAAAATCGTTTTGATAAAGTATTTATTTTCTCAATATCTTTAAATGGTAATTTGTGATTGCAATGTGGAAATGTTATCGTTCCTTTATGCTTATTTTATGTGTTATGATTATGTAATGGTACTTGGACATTTGAAGTATCGTTATGTGATAAATCAAATATGAGTGGTTCTGTGATAAACCAAAGGTAGGTGACCTCATTACAGCTCTCTAATGAATTGGATAACATGACAAAGGTAAACGTTAAATTTTCTCCTAATAGATTTAGGGGATATACTATGATGGGTATTCCAAACGTAACTATGAAGGGTACTCTGTAGAGACACAAAGCTTGACATACATGGACATTACATTACTTTTGTGTAATACTTAATATATAACAAAAATATAAACATAAGGACCGTAATAGTTTAGTGTCTTTGGAATCTCGGAACATAATCTTCTAATCGTGGTTAAAGATCTTAAACATCTCCCATAATGATATTTCCCTTTTGTTTTCTTACCTAAAACCTTTCTTTAAATCCTGGGGAAAAGAAAACATATAAAGGGTGAGCTCAAATTCTCTGTAAGGGTAAGCATGGATAAAATAAAACAAATCATATACATTTGAACTTTAAAACATGAACATAATTTTTAAACATCAAAATCTTGAGCAATGACATAAAACATGGAAGTACATAAGGCATAGATGATAAAGAAACATTAATCATGATAAAATAGCATGGGAATAAAATATGTAATTGTGGAAACCGTTAATCACATGTTATGATTTCCATAGTAGCCAAGGCATTGCTTCAAAGACCATCTTAGTGGACAAATTCCCTTTCTGAATCGAGTTCACTCCTCATTCGAGTCCTGTATCACTGAACCGAATTAACTTTCCATTCCATCCATGTCTATCTCATGAGATATAAATCTTTACCTAATGCATTTGAGGTAGATATAGGTCCCACCCATATCATAATGAAATCATTCTTTCGTGTGCCACAAAATCATAAATTATACATTATAGAAAAACCCATGTAATAGAATGGGATTCTTAAACATCATCCCATCATAACATAATCAATATAAAAAAATGGATATCATTTCATCATAACAAGAATCAAACCATGTAAATAATGGAGACATTATACTTGAAACATAAAAATATTAAATAATGTCATTTTATATGGAATATAGATTTGATAGAACACTTCAAATGAATTCTTGAGGAAAATATCCTTTCTTCTTCAAAATCATTTTCTTTTCAAAAAATTCCATGAAATTTTAAAAGAAAAGGGTTTTTTTGAAAATAATCATGTAATCTTGTATAGGAAGCTTCATGAAAATGAGGCGTTATGAAACTATAAAAATCCGTTCATGTCGTATAAGTTAAAAATAACATTCTCCTCGTACTTTTGTCAGAAACGTCAAAAAGTTCCTCGTGTGGTAAAAAAAAGTAAGATTCCTTTCATAACATGTGATAAAATTCAAAAATGGGTAAAAATTACATTAAATATAAATGAATTTTTTTTAGAAAATAGGGACATAGATGATAACAAAACCCCCAATAAATACTTACGAATTAACAATCTCTGATAAGAGCGAGATTGGAATAGTTATCCCTTAACTTATGTCTGATATGCTTCGTATATATCCGAAACTCCTATATAATGACTTAAATAATTTCATTGAATTATTACATAATCATATTCATTGTTATGATATCATATATTGTTTACTTATGACTTTATATTACCCGTTCTTTTGTAAATTTGATGTAAAAGCAGCGATTTGGGTAAAATCATTTCATTTATTGTTCGTGTTTCGACTTGTTATTCTTGATGTTATTACTTATATACTGATTTACTTATTTCCAGAATGTAAAACATAATATATATTCATAATATACAAATATATATATGATAGATCGATAAATGGAATGAAATACACCGTTCAGGGAGATGGTAGGCCGTACGTACGCATGAACGATTTTTTCGTTTCCTTATTGACTTGAATGGAATTAAGTAGATGACATACATATATATATATATATATATATATATATATATATATACATAAATACAGTATCATTATTATGCCATATATTTCATTATTATTCATTATATATACTTTATAATCATTCATGAATGGTTAACATGGAGAATGAATCTCATCGCGTCGTGGAGACGGTAGTCCGTACATACGCACGAGCGATGATATCATTCCCATGATTATGGAATTGTATTTAAGTGTATGTATAATATTTCAGAATCAATATCACTTTAAAATAATCATATATAGTTATTTATTTACACCATTATACCCATCCAAGTAATGTGGTGGTCGAAAACAGATTACACCACGGCGTGGAGACGGTATTCCATACGTACACACGCGCGGTGATTTCTTTTTCCGTAGGATTGATAGAAGGTGAAATAAGGTTGTTTCATATTTATAATAACATATCAGTATATAATTAATACTTATGTTTTTAATTTATAATGAGAAAACTAAAGAATAAGAATTAGAAAAAGAAAGAAACTTGAGAGAATCGGAAGAAGAGATTACCTCTTCTTCGACGCACCTCCTTTAAGCTTCCTCTTAAGGAAATAGAGTTGGTCTTTTGAGAATAACAGAACCTCCAAAATGTTTCTAGGGAAGTTTAGAAGAGAAATATTTAGTGTTTGGCCAAGCTTAAAGGCTCAAAAGGGTTTGAACAGAAGAGGGAAGGGGTGCCCTTTTTATTAGGGAGGAGAGGGGCACACTACTGGAAATACACTATTTCCCAACGGTTGTGAACCGTTGGGAAAGACCCTCAAACTGTTGGTATATAATATACCAACGGTTCTCCCAACCATTGGGAAGTAAGCCGTGGGGAAAACCTTTCCCAATGGTTTACTGGAAACCGTTGGGGTAGGCTGACAGAAGGCACTCTATCCCAACGGTTTGGGTGAACCGTTGGGATAGTTTTTCCCAACGGTTTCTCCCAAACCGTTGGGAAAAACCAAATATACCTTAACTATCCCAATGGTTTTGAAGAACCGTTGGGATAGTTTTCCATGGGTGAACTCTTTCCCAACGGTTCTAAACCGTTGGGAAAAGAGATATTTACCAACGGTTCATTGAACCGTTGGTAAAAACTTATTTAGAATTATATGCCAATGGTTTAAAACCATTGGCATACCCTATGCTGCAAATTGCAGCAACCTGCAATTTGACAGCCCCTCTCCCCTGTACATCAGGCACCTCTCATCTTCAGGCCTCATTTTCACCTCATTTTCGATCCAACTATTGTACCTGTAATAAAATAAAACATACATATAAAATTACGAACAAATTCATACACATTTAACATATAATGGATCCTGAAACTATACACATCCATAATTAAATTACAATTCATAAACATACATAATTCATATAGAATTCAATTTAAAATTTAGATGAAAATTATATGTGGAATCCGATTGAGATGGGAATGATTGGTACACGTCACATATGACCCATGGATCGTTCTCCTAAAGTTTCAATGGAAACCGAATGCGTTTGGTCAGTTTTGCGTATGCCAGTTCTTTTCACTTATAATCCTACCCATTTTAAACAAAACAGACACAGTTAGAGCGGTGTTGGCCACACCGCGCCTCGGATTGAGGCGGGGATGATTCTTACACCTCACATATGACCCATGGATCGTTCTTCTAAAGTTTCAACGGAAACCGAATGCGTTTGGTCAGTTTTCCGTATGTACTTAAAATGATTTCAATTTTAATCAAAAGAGAGCCACTTAGACTGATCCCGGCCACACCGCGACTCGGATTGAGCCCGAGTGGGCGCGTACATGTCACATATGACTGATGGATCGTTGTGATAAATTATCAACAGATTCGGAATGCGTTTGGTCGGTTTTGCGTATGTCAGTTGTTCTTTTCACTTATAATCCTGTCCATTTTAAACAAAAGATACACAGTTATAACGGTGTCAGCCACACCGCTCCTCGGATTGAGGCGGGATTGACTCGTACACATCACATACGACCCATGGATCCTTGTGCTAAAGTATCGACACAGTCCGAATGCCTTTGGTCGGTTTTTCGTATGTCACTTGATGATTTTCACTTAAAATGATGTCTTTTTGAAACAAAAGACCGACGCTTTGAGTGGTGTCGGCCACACCGCGTCTCCGATTGTGGCGGAGTTGATTCGTACACGTCACATATGACCCATGGATCGTTCTCCTAAAGTTTCAACGGAAACAGAATCCGTTTGGTCATTTTTTCCGTATGTACTTAAAATGGTGTTCATTTTAAACAAAAGAGAGCCACTTAGACTTATCCTGGCCACACCGCGACTCGGATTCATCCCGGGTTGGCTCGTATACGTCACATATGACCCATGGATTGTTGGGATAAATTATCAATAGATTCGGAATGCGTTTGGTCGGTTTTCTGTATGTCAGTTGATGTTTTTCACTTAAAATGACGTCCTTTTGAAACAAAAGACGGACACTTTGAGTGGTGCCGGCTACACCGCCTCTCCAGATTGAGATGAAACCACCGTGCAACATTATAATTATTATTCGTGACATGTACGCGCATACGGCACGTCAATCGGACGTGCGGTTTGAGCGGTACGGCTCAATATTCGTGTTTTAAGTGATGTGCGCGCTTCGTAAACGCGCGTGAGGTGGGTCCAAACGGGACGAAAGAAGTCTTAATGACATGAAATCAGACGAAAAATACGGGTGAGTGATTTCTGAAGTGGTCAAGCAGACGGCACATCAATCGGACGTGCCGTGTGCCCGCGGTGACCGACAACGCAGTTCTGGTGTCATAAACGGCCAAAACGGGCGTCCAACGGTCAAATTCATAGCGGACGACCTCGGATTGAGCTAATCCCCCTGAGAAACATTCTAATTATTATTCGTGACGTGTACGTGCAGACGGCACATCAATCGGACGTGCGGTGTGCGCGGTACGGCTCAATATTCGTGTTTTAAGTGATGCGCGCGCTTCAAAAACGCGCGTGAGGGGGGTCCAAACGGGCCGAACGAAGTCGGAATGGCCTGAAATCAGACGACAAATACGGGACAGTGATTTCTGAAGTGTTCGAGCAGACGGCGCATCAATCGGACGTGTCGTGTGCCCGCGGTGACCGACAACGCAGTTCTGGTGTCATAAACGGCCAAAACGGGCGTCCAACGGTCAAATTCATAGCGTCTAACCTCGGATTGACCTGAAACCACTGGGAAACATTCTAATTATTATTAGTGATGTGTAAGCGCAGACGGAACGTCAATCGGACATGCGGTTTGCGCGGTACGGCTCAATATTCGTGTTTTAAGTGATGCGCGCGCTTCGTAAACGCGCGTGAGGGGGTCCAAACGGGCCGAACGATGTCGGAATGGCCTGAAATCAGACGACAAATACGGGACATTGATTTTTGAAGTGTTCGAGCAGACGGCGAATCAATTGGACGTGTCGTGTGCCCGTGGTGACCGACAACGCAGTTCTGGTGTCATAAACGGCCAAAACAGGCGTCCAACGGTCAAATTCATAGCGGACGACCTCGGATTGTCCTGAAACCACCGGGAAACATTCTAATTATTAGTCATGATGTGTACGCGCAGACGGCACATCAATCGGACGTGTGGTTTGCGCGGTACGGCTCAATATTCGTGTTTTAAGTGATGTGCGCGCTTCGTAAACGCGCGTGAGGGGGGTCCAAATGGGCCGAATGAAGTCGGAATGGCCTGAAATCAGACGACAAATACGGGACAGTGATTTCTGAAGTGTTCGAGCAGACGGCACATCAATCGGACGTGTCGTGTGCCCGCGGTGACCGACAACGCAGTTCTGGTGTCATAAACGGCCAAAACGGGCGTCCAACGGTCAAATTCATAGCGGACGACCTCGGATTGAGGTGGGGTTGACTCGTACACGTCTCAAATGACCCATGGATTGTTTTCTTAAAGTATCAACACAATCCGAATGCGTTTGGCCGGTTTTCCGTATGCCAGTTGATGTTTTTCACTTAAAATGACGTCTTTTTGAAACAAAAGACATACACTTTGAGTTGTTCCGACCACACCGCACCTCGGATTGAGGCGGGTATGACTCGTACACGTCACATATGACCCATGGATCGTTCTCCTAAAGTTTCAATGGAAACCGAATGCGTTTGGTTGGTTTTGCGTATGCCAGTTCTTTTCACTTATAATCCTACCCATTTTAAACAAAACAGACACAGTTAGAGCGGTGTTGGCCACACCGCGCCTCGGATTGAGGCGGGGATGATTCGTACACCTCACATATGACCCATGGATCGTTCTTCTAAAGTTTCAACGGAAACCGAATGCGTTTGTTCAGTTTTCTGTATGTACTTAAAATGATTTCCATTTTAATCAAAAGAGAGACACTTAGACTGATCCCGGCCACACCGCGACTCGGATTGAGCCCGAGTGGGCTCGTACATGTCACATATGACTGATGGATCATTTTGATAAATTATCAACAGATTCAGAATGCATTTGGTCGGTTTTGCGTATGTCAGTTTTTCTTTTCACTTATAATCCTGTCCATTTTAAACAAAAGATACACAGTTAGAACGGTGTCAGCCACACCGCTCCTCGGATTGAGGCGGGATTGACTCATACACGTCACATACGACCCATGGATCCTTGTGCTAAAGTATCGACACAGTCCGAATGCCTTTGGTCGGTTTTTCGTATGTCACTTGATGATTTTCACTTAAAATGACGTCTTTTTGAAACAAAAGACCGACGCTTTGAGTGGTTTCGGCCACACCGCGTCTCCGATTATGGCAGGGTTGATTCGTACACGTCACATATGACCCATGGATCGTTCTCCTAAAGTTTCAACGGAAACCGAATCCGTTTGGTCGTTTTTCTGTATGTACTTAAAATGGTGTTCATTTTAAACAAAAGAGAGCCACTTAGACTTATCCCGGCCACACCGCGACTCCGATTCATCCCGGGTTGGCTCGTATACGTCACATATGGCCCATGGATTGTTGGGATAAATTATCAACAGATTCGGAATGCGTTTGGTCGGTTTTCCGTATGCCAGTTGATGCTTTTCACTTAAAATGACGTCCTTTTGAAACAAAAGACGGACACTTTGAGTGGTGCCGGCCACACTGCGTCTCCGTATTGAGATGAAACCACCGTGCAACATTCTAATTATTATTCGTGACGTGTACGCGCATACGTCATGTCAATCGGACGTGCGGTTTGAGTGGTACGGCTCAATATTCGTGTTTTAAGTGATGTGCACGCTTCGTAAACGCGCGTGAGGTGGGTCCAAATGGGACGAACGAAGTCGGAATAACATGAAATCAGACGAAAAATACGGGTGAGTGATTTCTGAAGTGGTCGAGCAGACGGCACGTCAATCGGACGTGCAGTGTGCCCGCGGTGACCGACAACGCAGTTCTGGTGTCATAAACGGCCAAAACGGGCGTCCAACGGTCAAATTCATAGCGGACGTCCTCGGATTGAGCTGAAACCACCGAGAAACATTCTAATTATTATTCGTGACGTGTACGCGCAGACGGCACGTCAATCGGACGTGCGATTTGCGCGGTACGGCTCAATATTCGTGTTTTAAGTGATGTGTGCGCTTCGTAAACGCGCGTGAGGGGGGTCCAAACGGGCCGAACGAAGTCGGAATGGCCTGAAATCAGACGAAAAATACGGGAAAGTTATTTCTGAAGTGTTCGAGCAGACGGCGCATCAATCGGACGTGTCGTGTGCCCGCGGTGACCGACAACGCAGTTCTGGTGTCATAAACGGCGAAAACGGGCGTCCAACGGTCAAATTCATAGCGGCCGACCTCGGATTGACCTGAAACCACCGGGAAACATTCTAATTATTATTCGTGACGTGTACGCGTAGACGTCACGTCAATCGGACGTGCGGTTTGCGCGGTACGGCTCAATATTCGTGGTTTAAGTGATGTGCGCGCTTCGTAAACGCGCGTGAGGGGGGTCCAAACGGGCCGAACGAAGTCGGAATGGCCTGAAATCAGACGAAAAATACGGGACAGTGATTTATGAAGTGTTCGAGCAGACGGCGCATCAATCGGACGTGTCGTGTGCCCGCGGTGACCGACAACGCAGTTCTGGTGTCATAAACGGCCAAAACGGGCGTCCAACGGTCAAATTCATAGCGAACGACCTCGGATTGACCTGAAACCACCGGGAAACATTCTAATTATTATTCGTGACATGTACGCGCAGACGGCACGTCAATCGGACGTGCGGTTTGCGCGGTACGGCTCAATATTCGTGTGTTTAAGTGATGCGCGCGCTTCGTAAACGCGCGTGAGGGGGGTCCAAATGGGCCGAACGAAGTCGGAATGGCCTGAAATCAGACGAAAAATATGGGACAGTGATTTCTGAAGTGTTCGAGCAGACGGCGCATCAATCGGATGTGTCGTGTGCCCGCGGTGACCGACAACCCAGTTCTGGTGTCATAAACGGCCAAAACGGGCGTCCAACGGTCAAATTCATAGCGGACGACCTCGGATTGAGGTGGGGTTGACTCGTACACGTCTCAAATGACCCATGGATCATTTTCTTAAAGTATCAACACAATCCGAATGCGTTTGGCCGGTTTTCCGTATGCCAGTTGATGTTTTTCACTTAAAATGACGTCTTTTTGAAACAAAAGACATACACTTTGAGTTATTCCGACCACACCGCGCCTCGGATTGAGGCAGGGATGACTCTTACATGTCACATTTGACCCATGGATCGTTCTCCTAATGTTTCAATGGAAACCGAATGCGTTTGGTCGGTTTTGCGTATGCCAGTTATTTTCACTTATAATCCTACCCATTTTAAACAAAACAGACACAGTTAGAGCGGTGTTGGCCACACCGCACCTCGGATTGAGGCGGGGATGATTCGTACACCTCACATATGACCCATGGATCATTCTTCTAAAGTTTCAATGGAAACCTAATGCGTTTGGTCGGTTTTCCGTATGTACATAAAATGATTTCCATTTTAATCAAAAGAGAGACACTTAGACTGATCCCGGCCACACCGCGACTCGGATTGAGCCCGAGTGGGCTCTTACATGTCACATATGACTGATGGATCGTTGTGATAAATTATCAACAGATTCGGAATGCGTTTAGTCGGTTTTGCGTATGTCAGTTGTTCTTTTCACTTATAATCCTGTCCATTTTAAACAAAAGATACACAGTTAGAACGGTGTCGGCCACACCGCTCCTCGGATTGAGGCGGGATTGACTCGTACACGTCACATACGACCCATGGATCCTTGTGCTAAAGTATCGACACAGTCTGAATGCCTTTGGTCGGTTTTTCGTATGTCACTTGATGATTTTCACTTAAAATGACGTCTTTTTGAAACAAAAGACCGACTCTTTGAGTGGTTTCGGCCACACCGCGTCTCCGATTGTGGCGGGGTTGATTCGTACACGTCACATATGACCCATGGATCGTTCTCCTAAAGTTTTAACGGAAACCGAATCCGTTTGGTCGTTTTTCCGTATGTACTTAAAATGGTGTTCATTTTAAACAAAAGAGAGCCACTTAGACTTATCCCGGCCACACTGTGACTCGGATTCATCCCGGGTTGGCTCGTATACGTCACATATGACCCATGGATTGTTGGGATAAATTATCAACAGATTCGGAATGCGTTTGGTCGGTTTTCCGTATGCCAGTTGATGCTTTTCACTTAAAATGACGTCCTTTTGAAACAAAATACGGACACTTTGAGTGGTGTCAGCCACACCGCATCTCCGGATTGAGATGAAACCACCGTGCAACATTCTAATTATTATTCGTGATGTGTACGCGCATACGGCACGTCAATCGGACGTGCGGTTTGAGCGGTACGGCTTAATATTCGTGTTTTAAGTGATGTGCGCGCTTCGTAAACGCGCGTGAGGTGGGTGCAAATGGGACGAACGAAGTCGGAATGACATGAAATCAGACGAAAAATACGGGTGAGTGATTTCTGAAGTGGTCGAGCAGACGGCACGTCAATCGGACGTGCCGTGTGCCCGCGGTGACCGACAACGCAGTTCTGGTGTCATAAACGGCCAAAGCGGGCGTCCAATGGTCAAATTCATAGAAGACGACCTCAGATTGAGCTGAAACCACCGAGAAACATTCTAATTATTATTCGTGACGTGTACGCGCAGAGGGCACGTCAATCGGACGTGCGGTTTGCGCGGTACGGCTCAATATTCGTGTTTTAAGTGATGCGCGCGCTTCGTAAACGCGCGTGAGGGGGGTCCAAATGGGCCGAACGAAGTCGGAATGGCCTGAAATCAGACGAAAAATACGGGACAGTGATTTATGAAGTGTTAGAGCAGACGGCGCATCAATCGGACGTGTCGTGTGGCCGCGGTGACCGACAACGCAGTTCTGGTGTCATAAACGGCCAAAACGGGCGTCCAACGGTCAAATTCATAGCGGCCGACCTCAGATTGACCTAAAACCACCGGGAAACATTCTAATTATTATTCTTGACGTGTACGCGCAGACGGCACGTCAATCGGACGTGCGGTTTGCGCGATACGGCTCAATATTCGTGTTTTAAGTGATGTGCGCGCTTCGTAAACGCGCGTGAGGGGGGTCCAAATGGGCCGAACGAAGTCGGAATGGCCTGAAATCAGACGAAAAATACGGGACAGTGATTTCTGAAGTGTTCGAGCATACGGTGCATCAATCGGACGTGTCTTGTGCCCGCGGTGACCGACAACGCAGTTCTGGTGTCATAAACGGCCAAAACGGGCGTCCAACGGTCAAATTCATAGAGGACGACCTCGGATTGACCTGAAACCACCGAGAAACATTCTAATTATTATTCGTGATGTGTACGCGTAGACGTCACGTCAATCAGACGTGCGGTTTGCACGGTACGGCTCAATATTCGTGTTTTAAGTGATGCACGCGCTTCGTAAACGCGCGTGAGGGGGGTCCAAACGGGCCTAACGAAGTCGGAATGGCCTGAAATCAGACGAAAAATACGGGACAGTGATTTCTGAAGTGTTCGAGCAGACGGCGCATCAATCGGACGTGTCATGTGCCCGCGGTGACCGACAACGCAGTTCGGGTGTCATAAACGGCCAAAACGGGCGTCCAACGGTCAAATTCATAGCGGCTGACCTCGGATTGACCTGAAACCACCGGGAAACATTCTAATTATTATTCGTGACGTGTAAGCGCATACGGAACGTCAATCGGACGTGCGGTTTGCGCGGTACGGCTCAATATTCATGTTTTAAGTGATGCACGCGCTTCGTAAACGCGCGTGAGGGGGGTCCAAACGGGCCGAACGAAGTCGGAATGGCCTGAAATCAGACTACAAATACGGGAAAGTGATTTCTGAAGTGTTCGAGCAGACGGTGCATCAATCGGACATGTTGTGTGCCCGCGGTGACCGACAACGCAGTTCTGGTGTCATAAAGGGCCAAAACGGGCGTCCAACGGTCAAATTCATAGCGGACGACCTCGGATTGACCTGAAACCATCGGGAAACATTCTAATTATTATTCGTGACATGTAAGAGTAGACGGCACGTCAATCGGACGTGCGGTTTGCGTGGTATGGCTCAATATTCGTGTTTTAAGTGATGCGCGCGCTTCGTAAACGCGCGTGAGGGGGGTCCAAACGGGGCGAACAAAGTCGGAATGGCCTGAAATCAGACGACAAATACGGGACAGTGATTTCTGAAGTGTTTGAGCAGACAGAGCATCAATCGGACGTGTCGTGTGCCCGCGGTGACCGACAACGCAGTTCTGGTGTCATAAACGGCCAAACCGGGCGTCCAACGGTCAAATTCATAGCGGACGACCTCGGATTGAGGTGGGGTTTACTCGTACACGTCTCAAATGACCCATGGATCGTTGTCTTAAAGTATCAACACAATCCGAATGTGTTTGTCCAGTTTTCCGTATGCCAGTTGATGTTTTCACTTAAAATGACGTCTTTTTGAAACAAAAGACATACACTTTGAGTTGTTCCGACCACACCGCGCCTCGGATTGAGGCAGGGATTACTCGTACACGTCACATATGACCCATGGATCTTTCTCCTAAAGTTTCAATGGAAACTGAATGCGTTTGGTCAGTTTTGCGTATGCCAGTTCTTTTCACTTATAATCCTACCCATTTTAAACAAAACAGACACAGTTAGAGCGGTGTTGGCCACACCGCGCCTCGGATTGAGGCGGGGATGATTCGTACACCTCACATATGACCCATGGATCGTTCTTCTAAAGTTTCAACAGAAACCGAATGCGTTTGGTCGGTTTTCCGTATGTACTTAAAATGATGTCCATTTTAATCAAAAGAGAGCCACTTAGACTGATCTCGGCCACACCGCGACTCGGATTGAGCCCGAGTGGGCTCGTACATGTCACATATGACTGATGGATCGTTGTGATAAATTATCAACAGATTCGGAATGCGTTTGGTCGGTTTTGCGTATGCCAGTTGTTCTTTTCACTTATAATCCTGTCCATTTTAAACAAAAGATACACAGTTAGAATGGTGTCGGCCACACCGCTCCTCGGATTGAGGCGGGATTGACTCGTACACGTCACATACGACCCATGGATCCTTGTGCTAAAGTATCGACACAGTCCGAATGCCTTTGGTCGGTTTTTCGTATGTCACTTGATGATTTTCACTTAAAATGACGTCTTTTTGAAACAAAAGACCGACGCTTTGAGTGGTGTCGGCCACACCGCGTCTCCGATTGTGGCGGGGTTGATTCGTACACGTCACATATGACCCATGGATCGTTCTCCTAAAGTTTCAACGGAAACCGAATCCGTTTGGTCATTTTTCCGTATGTACTTAAAATGGTGTTCATTTTAAACAAAAGAGAGCCACTTAGACTTATCCCGGCCACACCGCGACTCGGATTCATCCCGGGTTGGCTCGTATACGTCACATATGACCCATGGATTGTTGGGATAAATTATCAATAGATTTGGAATGTGTTTGGTCAGTTTTCCGTATTCCAGTTGATGATTTTCACTTAAAATGACGTCCTTTTGAAACAAAAGATGGACACTTTGAGTGGTGCCGGCCACACCGCGTCTCCGGATTGAGATGAAACCACCGTGCAACATTCTAATTATTATTCGTGACGTGTACGCGCATACGGAACGTCAATCGGACGTGCGGTTTGAGCGGTACGGCTCAATATTCGTGTTTTAAGTGATGCGCGCGCTTCGTAAACGCGCGTGAGGTGGGTCCAAACGGGACAAACGAAGTCAGAATGACATGAAATTAGACGAAAAATACGAGTGAGTGATTTCTGAAGTGGTCGAGCAGACGGCACGTCAATCGGACGTGCCGTGTGCCCGCGGTGACCGACAACGCAGTTCTGGTGTCATAAACGGCCAAAACGGGCGTCCAACGGTCAAATTCATAGAGGACGACCTCGGATTGAGCTGAAACCACCAAGAAACATTCTAATTATTATTCGTGACGTGTACGCGCAGACGGCACGTCAATCGGACGTGCGGTTTGCGCGGTATGGCTCAATATTCGTGTTTTAAGTGATGCGCGCGCTTCGTAAACGCGCGTGAGGGGGGTCCAAACGGGCCGAACAAAGTCAGAATGGCCTGAAATCAGACGACAAATACGGGACAGTGATTTCTGAAGTGTTCGAGCAGACGGCGCATCAATCGGACGTGTCGTGTGCCCGCGGTGACCGACAACGCAGTTCTGCTGTCATAAACGGCCAAAACGGGCGTCCAACGGTCAAATTCATAGCGGCCGACCTCGGATTGACCTGAAACCACCAGGAAACATTCTAATTATTATTATTTACGTGTACGCGCAGACGGCACGTCAATCGGACGTGCGGTTTGCGCGATACGGCTCAATATTTGTGTTTTAAGTGATGCTCGCGCTTCGTAAACGCGTGTGAGGGGGGTCCAAACGGGCCGAACGATTTCAGAATGGCCTGAAATCAGACGAAAAATACGGGTGACTGATTTATGAATTGGTTGAGTAGACGGCACGTCAATCGGACGTGTCGTGTGCCCGCGGTGACCGACAACGCAGTTCTGGTGTCATAAACGGCCAAAACGGGCGTCAAACGGTCAAATTCATAGCGGACGACCTCGGATTGAGGCGGGGTTGACTCGTACACGTCTAAAATGACCCATGTATCGTTGTCTTAAAGTATCAACACAATCCGAATGCATTTGGCCGGTTTTCCGTATGCCAGTTGATGTTTTTCACTTAAAATGATGTGCTTTTGAAACAAAAGACATACACTTTGAGTTGTTCCGACCACACCGCGCCTCAGATTGAGGCGGGGATGACTCGTACACGTCACATATGACCCATGGATCGTTGTCCTAAAGCATCAACACATTTCGAATGCGTTTGGTCAGTTTTTCGTATGTCACTTTTTGTTTTCACTTAAAATCTTATGGAAATTCATATAGAATATTTTTATATCATATTTAGTATGGATTAGATTTTAGTTGATCGTGCTATGAAACATTTCAGAGCTAATGAAATTAAGGAAGGTGGAGGGGCTGTCCGGGGGGCTGTCCGGGGGGGCTGTCTGGTGGGTGTCCGGGGGGCTGTCCGGGGACCAAGGAGGAGGGTGGGGGGGCTGTCCGCGGGGGCTGTCCGGGGGGGTTGTCCGGTGGGTGTCCGGGGGGCTGTCCGGGGACCAAGGAGGAGGGTGGGGGGGCTGTGCGGGGTCTTTCCGGAGGGTGTTTGAGGGTTGTTCAGGGGGTTGTCCGGGGTTGTTTAGGGGGCTGTCCGGTGGTTGTTCAGGGGGTTGTCCGGGGTTGTTCAGGGGGTTTTCCGGGGGGTGTCTGGGGGGTTGTCTGGGGTCCAAGGGGGAGGGTGGGGGGGTTGTCCGGGGGGCTGTCCGGGGGGCTATTCGGGGTCCAGGGTGGAGGGTTGGGGGCTGTACGGGGGGGCTGTCCAGGGGGCTGTCCGCGGGGCTGTCCGGGGGGTGTTTGGGGGGTGTTCGGGGTCCAAGGGGGAGGGGGGGTTGTCCAGGGTCCAAGAATGAGGGGGGTTTTCCAGGGAGTTCTCAAACACACAACCACTAAAAGACAACAACATCCATAAAAACAGACAATATATAAAAATAACTCAACTCCAATACTATACTACGAGTCTAGATAAAACCAACAACTAGAATAGATTAAACATCAAATCTCAAGTCAAAAAAGTAACGGATCAATATGTCCCACATCAGCATCACCATCACCATCATCATCATCATCATCGCCCTCGTCATCATCCTCCTCATCGTCCTCACCCTCCACAGCGCCTTCCTCCTCGCCTTCGCCCTCCTCCTCGCCCTCCTCATCTCCCTCCTCTTCCGCATCAGACTGCTCGCCATCATCATCTTCAAGCTGGACATCGGCCTGACCACCACTGGAACTGCCACCTGGTGCACCATATATAGAATTTATCGACGACATGTATTCATCAATCGATGGGCTGGCCTCTGCTGAAAGTGTTGGACGTAGAACTTCAATAAATTTCATAAATGCACTGTTTGCCCTAGCAGACTGTTCTGCCGTCTCTGTGGCCCTTTTCTCAGCCTGTTCTGCTTGTGCCCTAACTTGCTACATCTCGGTGGCACTATAACTCGTACCTGAGGCAGGCCAATACCTCGTCGGGGCTATCCTAGGTCGGCAGCGTACTCTGCCAGAATGATCCTCTCCCAACACCTGATGTAAGTGATCAGATGGCCCAAAATTGTCTGCTTCTTGGGCATCGAGGGCCTCTAAAGCATCCTATTACAAATATAAATATATTATTAAGTTACGAAATAGATATTAAAATATAAAATCAACAAATTAAAACTTACAATATGCTGCTGAGTCGCTTCGTTGACAGCACTTCCATCCTTTTTTCGTCTACTCGAGCAAAACAGTTTTGCTCGAGGCACACGTCCTTCAATATTTTGTACTTGCCTCTACAATGACATTGAAAACAAAAGTTATATAAAGACTTTAGCAAATAATTAAATAATTGAGGAAACAAAAGAAAATGTAATTCGTAAAGAAAACTTATAAACAATTGTCATACCTGCTGCCTCTCATGATCCGGCATCGTCGTGCGTCCTAGTGTATGGAGGTATTTTTTTGCATCAATGTTTTTTTATTTTTTCCAGATGATTCCTAAATAAAATTCGATAATTCAAAGGATAATATTAATGCAAAACTTGAAAGTTATTATTTAAATACCTCAAATGTAATTCATACCTTAAACTGGGTACTCGTCCAATGAGTAATCATCTGATGATACTGCTCTATAGGACAATCATCCACGACTGGTACCGCCTCTAACTCAGTGCCAACTCTAGCACGCCAGCCAATATACAACTCATTCTTGTAGGCTCTCCAAAGCTCGCCTAAATCCTTTAGACGTTCCAGTCGTGCACCCTCACCATCAAGAAAATTAAATCGAAGCTGAAATGAAAATATTAATTTATATAAATACAAAAAAAATTCATGGCATTAAATACAACAGATTTTTTTACCCATATCTCTGCCCAAGCTCTATCTTTGACCTCATGTGGCAAATGTCTCCACGACAGCGGGCTAACAGGAATGATGTCGGAGTATTTGGCAAGCGTCGCCATAAAACTCCGACATTGCTGCCCTGTTTTCTCAACCATCTGATTGTCTTCATTATATTCCACCATAACCTGTGTGTGACGGTTCCACACCGAACGCATGCGTGTACGGCCCCGCCCCCGCCTCCTGTCAGTAGATGTATCTGTCATGAAAGAAAAACAAATATTTTATCAAAACATGTTATAATGAAAATAAATATTGCTATAAAAATTTGTTAGGGTTTTATAAATATACCTGTGCTAGTCTGATCAATGAGTGGCGCTGGATCCACAAAACCTGATGGAACACCCTCTGGTGTAACAGGAGTCGAAGACGATGGAATATAAAAGCTCGGAGAGACAGAAGTAGAAGGAAAAGAAGATGGAACAACTGTATGACCTGATGCTGACTGGGGAGTGGGAATCATCATGGGATGTGAAAATGATGGGGCAGAAGATGCAGAAGGTAGCGAAAACATGGGAGGTCTAAATATCCCGTGTGTCCCTAACGACACACCGGGATCAGAATGTGGGAAGGCTGAAATGTCAGTGGGAGGGGCAGGGTCTAGTCGGGCACGCGCAGCTCTATGTCCACCTCTGGTACGAACCCTCCTCGTACCACCGGCCTGAGTACTAGGACCAGTACTAGGCTCCTCATCGAATAATTGTCGATGTAATGGTGGATCCTACAAAAAAGTTTACAAAAAAAATTAATCACATGACTTTATATATTCTGTAAATATATATATATATATATATTTGAAATAAAGTACTCACTGTAGGCACTAATGGTGGAATGCCCATCTCCTCCATCCGACGATTGTTCTCCGCCATTTTTTTTCTTCGTCTCTCTTCAATTGGCTTCATTTCCTGCATTGGAAAAAAAATATGTAATTAATTAGAAAAAGAAAATTAATGTGTAAACCAAAAAACTAAATATATGAGGGAATGAGGGGATTCATTGGTAATTTAGCTATCAATTGTTTTAGAAGATCTTGAATGAATTTAATAAAACATACAAGTTGTAATGTTCACCAAGTTAGAAATATTGTTTGATTTGGTTTGAATACAGTTCAATTCCAAATTAGAAAATGCAATTCAAATAAAACAGCAACCAATAAACATTGAAAATTCACATAACGGTCAAGTCAGCTAAAACATATTTGTGATCAATACTAAATAAATATGAATATTACCAACCTTAACAACCCAACTCGAGGTAAACCAAAAGAATTGAGAACATGGATGAATGATTCTATATATTTCCAACCACAACTTCAGGTTCACAATCAACTCTGACAATTGAGCTATTGGAGTCATCAAAAGAAATAAATGGATTGGTTCCAATGGCAATAGGGACAGTGTCAATTCCATCATCAGCATCATCAAAAATATGTCTTGGAATTACTTCAACTATGACACCAAATTCAGGTTGAAGTTTATCTTTGACATAAAAAACTTGTTTATCCATTGATGCCAAAACATATGGTTCTTCGGTTGCAAGAGTGCGGGTCATATTAATTACTCGAAATCCACAATCATCAATAAATGTGCCATGTCTCGTCATCGAATCAAACCAATGGCATTTCATCATTGTGACTCATCCATGAGAGTAATAATCCAATATAATTATTTTCTCAACGACTCCATAATAACCCACATTTTCAAGTCGCGGTCTACTATCTGATGCACTGGCATAACAATCTGTTGTGGCAGTAACCATAATACCATCATGTTGTGTTCTCATGTTTTTGGCTCGTTCAGTGACAATAAATCTGTACCCATTGATAACAATTGATTTACAGTCACGAACCACGGTATTAGAACCAAAAGCCAAAGCTCTTATTTCCTCAGAGACAGAGTCAGCAGACAAACTCAATACCTGCAATATAAATGACAGTTAAACTTAAGTAAATATTGGAATAATTAATTTAAACAGTAATATTTTTACCTTCAATTTTAACCAAGCAGAAAACTCTTTGCTATGCAAAGTCTCTCTCCTTCTCAAAGATAAAGAACGATGCTTCATATTTATTATTGTTTTATGTTCCCTGTAGATAAAAAAATATGAATAGTTTAACAGATATATATGTAAGATATACATATTCAATTTTGTTACCTGATATAGTCATCGAACAAATCACAGTTGAACAAAACTGTGCGATGTGCCATCTCCCGCTCTTCATGGCTTAATGTCTTCAATGTATATGATCCAGGAATTCCTCCTGTTTGAGGAAGTGATGGAAAACTGGGTTCAATTTGCTCATATTGTTCTTCTTCATTTCTCATTGGTCTGTTCATTCTTGTAGTAAGATCAGACAAATACATTGAACAGAAATCCATACATTCTTGAGCTAAGTAACCGTTCACGATAGAACCTTCGGGATGATTCTTGTTTCGAACATAAGACTTTAATGTGAACATATTTCTTTCAGTTGGATACATCCAACGAAAATAAATAGGTCCTCCGAGAAGTATTTCAGTTGGAATATGGACAGTCAGATGCAGCATGCATGTGAAAAATGATGGGGGAAATATTTTCTCCAACTCACACAAAATTAATGGGGCATCTGTCAACATTTTTTGCAAGAAAGACTTGGAAAACTTCTTAGCACAAAGATCTCTAAACAAATGGAACAACCGAATAACACCCACCCTTACATTATTGGACAAAAGATGACGGATTGCTATTGGAAGCAACTCATTCAGTAGAACGTGATAATCATGAGTCTTCAAAGATTTTAGATTCAACTCTCTTCTGTTGACCCGTTTAGATATGTTGCTTGAATAGACATCAGGAACTCTAATAGTCTCTAATACTTCCAAAAATTGTTTTTTTCAGTAGGTGTCATCACATAAGAAGCACATGGAAGTTGCCATTTATTTTCACTGATACGCACAGGATGCAATTCTGGTCTGATGCCCCAATCCACCAAGTCACGTTGAGATCGTAAATCATATTTTGTCTTCCCCTTCACATTTAGAAGAACTGAAAGCAACATTTCACATATATTCTTTTCAATATGCATTACGTCTAAGCAATGACGTAGCAAATTGGTTGACCAATAAGGCAAATCAAAAAAGATACTCCTCTTCCTCCAATTGTAACAGGTTTCTGTGGAAACATTCTTTCTCTTTCCAGATTTCATTTGACCCTTCCCGAATGAAAAACTGAAATCTTTCAATTCATTAAGCACATCAGTTCCAGAAATACGCTGAGGTGGATCATCGGTCTCTATAGTATTATCAAATCTTCGACGATTCATTCTATATGGATGATCCTTTGGCAAAAATCGTCGATGTCCCATAAAACTGAAACTACAACGATGTTTCAGTCTTCTGGATCGTGTATTCTTCATACAAACTGGATATGATAGTTTCCCCTTCGTGCTCCATCCAGACATCATTGTATAAGCCGGAAAATCATTGATTGTCCACATAAGCGCAGTGCGCATCTGAAATATGTCTTTCGAACATGCATCGTATGTGCGCACACCCACATCCCAAATAAGTTTCAACTCTTTTATTAAAGGTTGCATGTATACATCAATATCAATGCCGGGATCAGAAGGACCAGATATGAGTATACTCATGAAAGTGAAAGATTTTTTCATACACAACCATGGGGGAAGATTATAAATGTGTATAAAAACGGGCCATGTGCTGTGCGAAGTAAGCATCTGCCCAAACGGATTAAAACCGTCGCATGAAAGACCCAGCCTCACATTACGCACGTCAGCTGCAAAATTAGGATGTCGAGCATCAAATCTCTTCCATGCAAATCCATCTACAGGATGAACCAACTCATCATCAGTCTTCTTTCTCTCAGTATCGTGCCATCTCATTTTTATTGATATGTCATCAGACATAAAAAGATTCTGGAGTCTGGGGATCAATGGAAAGTGCCACATTACTTTCTGTGGAACGCGGGATGGTGTTCCATCAGATTTTGACTTCCAGCAGGATGTGCCACATTTTATACATTCATTTCGTTCAGCGGTTTCCTCCCAGAATAAACTGCAATATTTCGGGCAAGCATGAATTTTTTTTCTTGAAAATCCAAGTTCCTCAACTAACTTCCATGCCATATAGTGGTTTGAGGGAATATCTGCATCATCTGGAAGTAAATCCTTCAAGAGGGTAAGAATGTAATCGATTTCTGTATTAGAAATCCCATACATAGTTTTCCCATGAAATAATCGGATTAAAAATTCCAGCTTTTTCATTTTATCGCATTGTCGATATACTGGAGTCGTGGCAGCATCATTCAATTTTTTCACCCTATCAATATCATTATTTTCACTAGATGCATCAGCTGTCCTCATATCGAAGTCTTCTTGAGTCGAAATCCTTTCTTTTTCATGATGACGAATAAACGGAAACCGATCATCTAACAAATTCTCCATTTCAGTCTTTTCATTTCGATCATCACCAATTTGAGATTTCGTTTTCTCCCCATTGTGATACCATAGAAAGTAGTTTGCTTGAAACCCATTTTTGGTTATGTGGTAGCTGACTTCTTCACGGCTCAACCAAGGTCTACCAACACAATTGGAACATGGGCAGTGTATGCGACCACTATTTGAAGCATTGTGAAATGCAAAATCTATAAAGCTCTCCAAATTGTTTTGAAAATCGTCTGAGATCTGATCGGTTTCATACATCCAACTTCTGTCCATTCTGTAAAAAGAATTTATATAAGTCATTTTGTCATAAACAATTCAATAGGCATTAACTATAATAGAAAATACATTTAAGTAAACGATAAAGGAAGAAAATAATCAAGGTATCAACTACACATGTCAAAAAAACATACAAATGTGTTATTGAAAAAATGTAAAACCAACAAGAACTTAATGTGTTATATCACATAACAGCATGACTCATCCCATAACCATATTAGTAGGGTATCATGAACATGAATAACATCAACCTTGTGCCATCCTCCTACCCTACATGACCCCAACCACATGCCACATCTTATTATAGCCTTATCACATCACACCTCACCGAAAAACACTAGGGAAATCATAGTACATCTCACCTGAAGACACATGGACAATCACATCGCATCTTGGCTAAAAACACATGGTCAATCACTTTTGAAGGAAGAGTAGGGAAGACATGGTAGCTATCCAAACATATAACCACCATCCTAGATATTAGAAAAAATAATCATAACTCAAAACCTCTGATCGTTGGTAAGTTTATCCAACTCTGGTTGGGAATGTGTAGAAATAACATAAAAATACATGATATATAGATAGCACAAAATACTCAACCTATGGGTTCACATTAACTACATAATCACACACTTCACTACTACCATAAAACACATAAACCACACCACCACCACACAAGACGCATAGCATTGGAATATAATTCTACATTCAATAAGTCTATCTATGGAACTATCATAAGAATCCATGTATCAATTGGAATATAATTCTACATTCAATAAGTCTATATATGGAATCCCTCCCTTAGATCCATGTATCACCCATGGCTTAATCAATATTCAAAGAAATGAGTCTATCCGTGGAATTCCACTATGAATCCATTTATCACATAAAGCGTATAAGTTAATAGAAACAAGATTATATACCTGGCATCATAATAGAATCCATGTATCACTATTTACTATTAATCATTTAATGAATTCCATTTCATTTAAAAAATTCATTAAACATACCAAGGTCAAAAACAAAGGTATTTAATACAACTCACCTCAAAATGGCGACTCAATCAAATAATAACCTGAAAAGAATGAAGCTTCATTTACTCATGTTTTAATGACAAGATAATGAGATTCCCTTGCTTAATCAATCAATTCCATATCATGGTCTCAACATAACTCATAATGGCTAGCAATTCAATGAAAATTCAAGCACTCACATGGGAATTTTTAATAGAACACTCCTAACAAGACTATAAAGATATCACATGCATTAGTTATAATATATCTAACATGGTAACATAAAATATAAGATAAATTCAATCCAATTTCATAGATTCATAGCATAGTCTCTACTTTACTCACATTGGCAAGGCAATACAATTAAAACATGTGTTAAAAAATAATTGGCATTCATGTGTTAAAAGGGGAATGCAAACCATAAAATACCCTTAATTAATTTAATTTACAATTCAATTCAGAAATAGAACAATCAATTCGATTTATATAACCTTTCACAAATGACATCCCATGTTCAAGGGGTAAAATCCAAAAAGGAATTTTCAAGAAAACTCACCCTTAGGCTGGTCCGGCCGGCAGTAGCTCCAAAATCGCCTAAAGTGATGGGAAAAATGAAAATACGTTTAAATACTATCCAAACATTTGAATAAGTTTTTAGATAAAGAAGAAGAATAACCTGAAGAAGAGCTGGAAGATTCAAGGTCCGGCCGGCAGTACCTCCAAAATCGCCTAAATCGGCTGATGCTCCCGTTTTAGGGTTGTGTATCGCGAATGGGGGAGAGAACAGGCGGCTGGGAATTTGGGGAGAACTTTTCCAACAATTTTTAACAACCGTTGGCATATGTATATCTATACCAACGGTTCTAGAGAACCGTTGGGAAAAACTTCCCCAAAATATACATCTATCCCAACGGTTCATGAGAACCGTTGGGAAAAGTTATCTATCCCAACGGTTCTGATGAACCGTTGGGAAAACCCTCCCCAAAGCCATCTATCCCAACGGTTCTCATGAACCGTTGGGAAAAAACCTCCCAGGGAACATTTATGCCAAAGGTTCTAATAAACCGTTGGGAAAAACCTCCTTCACCAACGGTTCTATGAAACCGTTGGTATGTAACTGTGGGGAAAACCCAACATTCCAGTAGTGTCACTTTAGGAAAAACATAAAATATTATTTTATAATAAAGTCATATTCGGTTTATAATAGCTCTAAATTGATTTATTTTGAATCTAAAGTGGGTATGGGTCGAAATCCTCTCAACCAATAGATTTTAGACAGGTTTGGGACATTATATTAACCTTATATTTTAGTTTTAACTCTTAGTTAATTAGATTGACATTTACCATGTCAATTTGTTTTTTTATATTATATAGTTAATAAACTTACCAAATACATCCAAGAGACCCCCAAGTGGTCCATTAATGATACACCTATAATGATATAACTCTCTTGGAAAAACCTTAGATTTTTAAGAATATAATAACAATTAATAATATAATATTTTTTTACAAACTATTTGATGTCAATTTTGACACTATTTGGTAATTCATTTTTGTGAAAATCATAACAGCATGATTAGTTTGAAAAAAGTTAATTAAATAAATACTAACATGACATATTAACCTATAAAATTATTATTATTCATAAAAAGTCTAAAATTACATTTATTTGGTTATTTATAACATCAATTATGTTAATATGTTATTAATAAGATAATTACTTCATCATCATTGTTTCATAAATAAATTAAATTATTTAATGTCTAAAAATTATAAATAAAATACCATTATGTAGGAAATCTTTTATATTTATAATTAATATTTATAGTCGAATTTATCTTATGTATAACCCTATATTAAAAATGTTTTAGTTATTAAACTTTGATTTTAACCATTTTAACTCTTCTTTAAATAAAATAATAATGAATGTCCAAATCTAATCCAAGTGGACCTAATGGCCAATATTTTATTCCTAAGGTTTTTTTTGGTCGATTTACACTTATCCAATAGAATTAGTACATGTTTTAGGGTAATAGTAATATCATTTTTACCCTTAATTACCCTATTTAGATTTAACTGTGGTAAATAAAAGTAAAAAGTTACTATTCACCATAAATTATTTTTATCTTATTGAACCACATTTTACTCCTTGATATTAACCGTGTCTCTCGGATTTTTGAAATTCCACTCACAGAAGTGGTAAAATTAAGTTTTATGTATGTTTTCAAAAAGCTCCTATGAGGTGGGTAAAAGACGGTGAAAAGTTCAATAAAATTTTTATATATTGAAAATTATTATAAAATGACTCCAATGAATTTCATTGAAATTATATAGGAATTATGTATCAATTTTTACCTAAAATAAATAAATAATTATTTAAATAAAAAGTTTGTTTTTAAATAGTAACCCAGTGTTTTCACTATTAATCAAAAAATGAAATTTTTCAGAAAAATACCAAAAAGTCACCCTAGGCTAATTTCGATATTCCGAATCTAAAAATGAAGTTTTTTTTGAAAGATAAAATTTATAAAATTTCAAAAATTGGGTATTACTATTCATAATGGCTAGTTCATAATAATATTTTAATAATATCTTGTTTAGTGAAACTCGGTATTGCGTACTACACACGCTATCGAAGAAGGTCTTGATTGTGTGTAATGCAAGCCAAGTCAGGGCTGTGTGTAGTGGAATATCTGTTTAGTGTTGCGTGTAACATAATCAAAACATATTTCATTTATACATTAAACAAAATCTATACTTAATGTTGCCTAGAATAATTTCCACAAAACGAACTTGAAATTGTGTGTAACAGGAGCCAAGAATAGTGTTGCTTATACTGTAAGCTAATATGGTGTTGCAAGATAATCTTGGAGTAGTGTACAACAAAAGACATCAAAGAAAATAATTCTCATAAAATCATGGGGTGTTACATTCTACCCCAATTAAAATGAATTTCGCCCTCGAAATTCGTTGGGGTTATAAAGGGTTTCCTACTTGAAAGTTTCTTTCATAGAAACCCAAATTGTAAAAAGGAATACTAAAACATCATTTTAAAAAGGAATGTTAGAAACATAATGTATACCCAAAGTAACTCATCATTGGGTTTCCACATAGTAGAATATAGGTGAAAATATGGATATGGAAGAGAAATATAACCATCAAGATCTGATGGAGAGTGGTAAAGAACATAGCTATGAAATAGACAACAATCACAAAGCCATAAATGTGTGATGATCTAAGGTACCATCTGATTCATCGGATATAAGTACACTAGGACAACATTTTATTGTTTTCAATATCATTTCCCAAAAGTTGAAAAATTTTAAATAGAAGAAATACTTACTTGATTTTGGTACAATATCACTGTTGTTTGTGCCTTGAACAATTTTCACTTCATCTCTTAAAGAAATGAAGTTGAATTTGTCTTCCGTCAAGTGTTAGCAGTTCATGCGATAGAATGATAAGTCATTCCATCTTTCTCAAACAAAAGGTTAGCAAAAGTTATCAAATATAAGTCCATCTATGGTGTGTTTAATCGTATATGATTCCAAAAATGGACTTATACTTAATCTATCATATCGTATTATAAAATAGACCTAGTTTCTACTAACCTGGGACTTCCTATAGGCTAGAGGTAGCTGATAAAGGAATGTCACACTTTGGTTGTGGGTTCGATTCCCGCAACCTTGTCTGACGTTACGGGTTGTTGCACGTCCTGCAGGTTGTCCTTTTTCTAAAACTATACTATTATAACATTCCTGAAATAATATCGAAAAAAAGGTTTGATCATTAAACAATATTATCTTATGTCCAACATAATCCATTCCAATCTTTAGGCTTATCCAAAATATATTTTTCCAATCTCACAGTATAAATAAAATTATTACTAGAGATTTCATATACCAAGCAAGTTAATACCATCATTTATCTCCCATATATCATAAGATATATCTTTTTGGTCATATTCCAAACATGTTAATACCTTAATCATGTATTCTTTTGAAACATAAATTACCATATAACCTTAGTGAAAACATGAGTGTTGTCAAAAGTTAACTCTTTCCACATACCAAAATCCCAAAAATTCTATATACTCAAACCATGATATAACTTAGTCCTTATATCAGTCATGAGCTCATTAATATTATCAAACATTTCATTATCTCCTTATCCCTTATTTATGTGCATATTGGGTGTTTTCCAAAAATATATGAATAACCTTTCATGTTTATCGGTACCATTCAACAAATACGTTCAAAACTCAAGCAAAGTAAATAGTGTAACAATCCTTAGATTTTTCTTTATTCCATAGTACCATACATTATTCTTGATAAACATACAGTCATTACACTACCTTCTTAAACCACTCACTGAGCTTCATCATTTCTTCCATCTCATATATCATTTTTAGTCTCTTCATCATCATCCACATATATACTACCCATATGACCATGATGATTCTCTTTATGAGATTTTCCCTTAGGGAATTGGTTTGCATAATTCCCGTACATTCCACATTTAAAACACTTAACCGTTGTTTTTGTCTTAGCAATGCCATTATTTATGCCCATGGTGTTAACGAAACCTTTTCCTTTACAATTACTAGATTTTTGTCCTTCTTTTCCACACCTAAATCATCTTCCAGTTCCTTTGAAACATTCTCCTTGATGCCTCTTCCCACATGATTTACATGAGGTAAATTGAACTTTCTTTCATCTATGATCATCATGAAACTCCATCTTTCTCTTATTAGTTGAGTCGGTAAACTTTCCAAAGTTGATATTATTGATCATATTATGATATTTTTGATTAGGAATAATAACGATATGTGGACTTCCAGATCCAATTTCATTTGGTTTCTCATGAAGAATATCATTTCATTGTTCATCATATCCTTCATTATCGTGAATCTTCCTATTTCCAGCCATTTTCTAAAACCCAAAAAGAATAGTGTGAGAGTCCAAAATCATAATCAAGGGGGAGTAAATTCAATATCTAACATCTTAAGTTTAATTCTAATATAGTTATCGTAATTTTAGGACTATAAAATATACTTATAATTAACCTTAGGGACATCCCTAGACATACCTTTGAAATATCTCTAGGAATCTCACTAAAGTTCTCGCATCCTAGTTTCCACAGGTTGTCTAAACCTTTCCTTTGATACCAACTATAGAGACCCAAAGAATTACATATATGGACATTAAATTACTTTTTCAGAATACTTAATACATAAAAAAAAACAAACACACAAGGATCGTAATAGTTTAGTGTCTTTGGAAACTCAGGACATAATCTTCTAATCATGGTGAAAGATCTTCAACATCTCCCATAAAGATCTTCCCCTTTTTTTTCTTACCTAAAACCTTTCTTTAAATCCTGGGGAAAAGAAAATATATAAAGGGTGAGCTCAAATTCTCAGTAAGGGTAAGCATGGATAATTTAAAACAAATCATATACATTTAAACTTAAAAACATGAACATAATGTTTAAACATCAAAATCTTGAGCAATGACATAAAACATGGCAGTACATAAGGCATAGATCATAAAGAAACATTAATCATGATAAAATATAATGGGAATAAAACATGTAATTGTGTAAACCATTAAGCACATTTATTATTTCCATAGTATCCAAGGCATTGCTGCCAAGATGATTTTAGTGGACAAAGTCCCTTTCTGAATCGAGTTCACTCCTCGTTCCAATCCTGTATCACTGAACTGGATTAACTTGTCGTTCCATACATGTCTATCTCATGAGATATAAATATTTACCCAATTAATTGGAGGGAGATATAGGTACCACCCATCTCATAATGAAATCATTCTTTCATGTGCCACAAAATCATAAATCATACATCATAGCATGACCCATGTAATAGAATGAGATTATTAAACATCATGCCATAATAAAATAATCCATATAAAAAAATGGATATGATTTCATCATAAGAAGAATCAAACAATGAAAAAAATTTAGACATTATACTTGAAACATATACATATTAAATAATGTCATTTTATATGGAAAATAGTTTTTATAAAACACTTGAAATGAATTCTTGAGGAAAATATCCATTCTTCTTCAAAATAATTTTCTTTTCAAAAAAATGATAGGAAATTTTAAAAGAAATGGTTTTGTTGAAAATAATCATGCATTATTGTAGAGGAATCATCATGAAAATGAGTCGTTATGAAATCGTAAAAATCCGTTCATGCTGTATAAGTTAACAATAACATTCTCCTCGTACTTTTGTCGGAAAAGTCAAAAAGTTCCTCGTGTGGAAAACAAAAGTAAGATTACTTTCATAAAATGTGGTAAAATTAAAAAATGGGTAAAAAGGCCATTAAACGTACATGAAAACATTTTTAGAAAACAGGGACATGGATGATAACAAAAACCCCAGTAAATACTTATGAATAAACAATCTTAGATAAGAGCGAGATTGGAATAGTTATCACTTACCTTATGTCCGACATGCTTCGTATGTATCTGAAACTCCTGTATAATTATTTAAATAATGTCATTGACTTATTACAGAATCATATTCATTGTTATGATATCATATATGGTTTACTTATGACTTTATATTACCTGTTGTTTTGTAAATTCGATGTAAAAGCAGCGATTTGGGTAAAATCGTTTCAATTATTGTACGTGTTTCGACTTGTTGTTCTTGATATTATTATTTATATCCTCATTTACTTAATTACAGAATGTAAAACATAATATATATTCATCATATAAATATTTATATATGATAGATCGATAAATTGAATGAAATACACCATTCATGGAGACGGTAGGTCGTACGTACACATGAACGCTGTTTTTGTTTCCTTATTGAATTGAATGGAATTAAGTAGATGACATACATACATACATACATACATACATATATATATATATATATCTAGTATCATTATTATTTCATATATTTCATTATTTTTTATTATATATACTTTATAATCATTCATGAATGGTTAACATGGAGAATGAATCTCATCGCGTCGTGGAGACGGTAGTCCATACGTACGCATGAGCAATGATATCATTCCCATGATGGTGGAACTGTATTAAAGAGTATGTATAATATTTCAGAATCAAAATCAATTTACAATAATCATATATAGTTATTTATTTACACCATTATACTCATCCAAGTAAGGTGGTGGTCGAAAACAGATTACACCACGGTGTGGAGATGATATTCTGTACGTACGCATGCGCGGTGATTTCGTTTTCCGTAGGATGGATAGAAGGCGAAATAAGGTTTTTTAATATTTATAATAACATATCATTATATAAGTTATACTGATGTTATTACTTTATAATGATACACCTAAAGAAGAAGAAGTAGAAGAATAAAGAAACTTGAGAGAATCAGAAGAAGAGATTACCTCTTCTTCGACGCACCTCCTTTAAGCTTCATCTTAAGGAAGTAGAGTTGGTATTTTGAGAAGACCAGAACCTCTAGAATGTTTCTAGGGAATTTGAGAAGATAAATGGGCAGGGGTAAGCTGAGCTTAAAGTCTCAAAAGGGTGGGAAGAGAAGAGGGAAGGGGTGCCATTTTTATAAGGGAGGAGAGGGGCACTTTAGAAAAAACTTAAAATATTATTTTATAATAAAGTCATATTCGGTTTATAAGAGCTCAAAATTGATTTATTTAAAATATAAAGTGGGTATGGGTCTAAATACTCTCAACCAATATATTTTAGACAGGTTTGGGTCATTATATTAACATTATCTTTTAGTTTTAACTCTTAGTTAATTAGATTGACATTTACCATGTCACTTTATATTTTTATATTATATAGTTAATAAACTTACCATATACATCCAAGAGACCCCGAACTGGTCCATTAATGATACACCTATCATGATATAAGTCTTTTGTCCAAACCTTAGATTTTTAGGAATATAATAACAATTAATAATATAATATTTATTTTAAAAACTATTTTATGTCAATTTTGACACTATTTAGTAATTGATTTTTGTGAAAATCATAACAGCATGATTAGTTATAAAAAAGTTTATTAAATCAATAATAACATGTCATATTAACCTATAAAATTCGCTTCATTCATAAAAAGTCTCAAATTACATTTATTTGGGTATTTATAACATCAATTATGTTAATATTTCATTAATAAGATAATTACTGCATCATCGTTGTGTCATAAATAAATTAAATTATTTAATGTATAAAAATTATAAATAAAATACCAATATGTAGGAAATAATTTTATATTTCTAAGGAATATTTAAAGTGGAATTTATCTTATTTATAATCCTATATTAAAAATGTTTTAGTTATTACACATTGATTTTAACCATTTTAACTCTTCTTTAAATAAAATAATAATAAATGTCCTAATCTAATCCAAGTGGACCTAAAGGCCAATATTTTATTCCTAAGGATGTTTTTGGTCGAATTAAACTTATCCAATAGAATTAGGACATGTTTTAGGGTAATAGTAATATCATTTTTACCCTTAATTACCCTATTTACTTTTAACCGTGGTAAATAAAAGTAAAAAGTTACTATTCACCAAAAATTATTTTTATCTTATTGAACCACATATTACTACTTGATATTAACCGTGTCTCTCGAATTTTTTAAATTCCACTCACAAAAGCTGTAAAATTAAGTTTAATTTAAGTTTTCAAAAAACTCCTAGGAGGTAGGTAATAGACGGTGAAAAGTTCAATAAAATTTTTAATGTAACCCAGTGTTTTCACTATTCATCAAAAAAGGAAAGATTTCAGAAAAATACCAAAAATTCACCCTAGGCTAATTTCGATATTCTAAATCTAAAAATGAAGTCCATTTTTAAGGATAAAATTTATTAAATTTCAAAAATTGGGTATTACTATTCATAACGGCTAGTTCATAATAATATTAAAATAATATCTTATTTAGTGAAACTCGGTATTGCGTGCTACACATGCTATCGAAGAAGGTCTTGATTGCATGTAATACAAGACAAGTTAGGGTTGCGTGTAGTGAAAGCTTTGTTTAGTGTTGCGTATAACATAATCAAAACATATTTCATTTATACATTGAACAAAATCTATACTTAATGTTGCGTAGAATAATTTCCCCAAAACGAACTTGAAATTGTGTGTAACAGGAGCCAAGAATTGTTTTGCCTATACTGCAAGCTAATATGGTGTTTCAAGATAATCTTTGTGTAGCGTACAATAAAAGACATCAAAGAAAATAATTCTCATAAAATCTTGGGGTGTTACATACTCCATATGTAGTTGTGAAAGCTATAATGTAAGTATGTTATGGATGCCAGAAGTTACCTTTATTAATTATGATTTCTATGAGTTATTAATAAATATTATGATTTCATGAGGTATGATAAAGATATTATGTTTTTTGAGTAAAAATTTTGATTTCATTGATTTGTATGTATTCATAGACTAATGTTTTCTTTCCTTATTCTATATCTATTTCTAATATTTTTATGCTCATCCCAAGTTTTTGAAATATTTTTAACAGGGTATAAGGAAGTGTAATAGAAAGGAATAATTCAAGAATAATTTTATCAAGAAATTAATTCTGGTTTTATTTAAGGTGTTTTATTTTGTGAAAGAAATTTTATAGTATGTGGAAGAGTAAAATTTGTAAATTTTGAGTTTTTATGTAATAGTTGTGGTCTAATTATCTAAAACTATAAACCTGAATAGATTCACAATGTGAATTCTTGACTTATCTCAAGATTAAGTAATGTTTAAGGTTGGGGATTATAGTTGGTATTAGAGGAAAGTTTTAGACAACATTGAATATTATTATGTTTTCTTAAGGTTTAGGGATATGATCATGGGTTTATAATTTTATGTTATATTATAAGTTCAATGACTTAAAATCCCCTTTTTATGCTTATTTTATTTCTATGTGATTAATGGTGTTTTTGGAGACATTCACCTTTGAGGAAATTATGGGCTATTAGTTTTTGAGATGAAAAATGTGACGTATGAAATAAACTTTAAAGGTAAAACATGTTATGGTTATTTTGAGGATTTTATCTCATTTTTTTAATGTTATTAGAATTATATAGTTTTTGAAAAAAGACAACACGAAGACTGTGTGATAACCCATCACGTCGAACAAAACTGCGTGAATCGAACCCACAACCAAAGTTTGATTGGGATTTATCAGCTACCACTAGCTTAAGTGAAGTCCCTGGTTAGTATGAATTTTTAGTTGTAGTTAAATGATGTTACAAATTAATAATAAGTTGATTTTGGGAACTTATGTTTTATCAATTAGATATCCTTAGTATAGAAAATTGATTTGGTGATTATGTGATAACTGTTATTTTGGAATACATTCTCTATTTTGGTAACTTTATATGATTAAATTAAATAGAATACTATGGGATTTAATTATGGAGTTATGGTGGAATTATATTTTGGGAATAATCTATGTTTTTAACTATGGACTTATGTGGAATTAGAGTATTTAAGGAGATGATTAACCTATCATGGAGAAAATGTGATAAGGTTAATTACTTTTGGTATGATACATTAAGAGTAGTTTATGTTATTTGGAGATAAATGTTAAAATTTATCTTGGAAAACTGTGTGATCTAATCCTTATGATTTTTGGGTTTCAATATTACTTAAATTATTTAGATAAATTTTAAGGACTTTTTTGTTGTATGGTCTATGTAGAACTGGGGTATTACTATTTAATTTTGGAGATTAAGAGTAGTATTTCTTTTTATAAAGGATTATACTTTGAGGGGATTATATGATCTTATACTGACTAGGTTTGGTATTGGTTAATGTCTAAGGAAAAGGGAAATATATGGTTTAACTTTTATGTATTATTTGATTCTCAATAAGTTTATTCTATCACTTCAGGTGTGACCAAGTCATCTTCAATACTCATACTTTGGATAAAATATGAGTTTGTGGAAGATATTTATTAAATGATGAATTGCTACATGACAAGTAAGTATGTTTCCTTATATTGTTAGTCAATCTTACAAATAAATTGCTCAAATTTATTAAAAGGACCTTAAAACAAAAACTTTGTCCATTTACTTTTCCTACTGGGGAATCAATGATCATTTAACCCATCACAAGTTTGGGTTTTTTATATTGTTAACTTTCTCTTGATCATGTTTTCTATCACTCTCCATCAAAACAACATGGTCGGTTTTTATTCCATATCTATGTTTTCTTACATGAAATCCTAGTGTGTGTTATCACGGGTGACCTTTTTACTTATATTTATTTATTTTTAAAATGATAGTTTTATTGTCCCTTTTTCCAATGTGGTATTTTCAATGATGTTTCCATGCCCAATTTTAAAATTGTAAGGATTCAATTTCCAAAAGGGGGAATGATGTAATGACCCAGGTATTTATAGAATGATAATATTTTATTTCTATTAATATTTATGAATAATATATTAATTTTAAGTTAAAGGGGTGATTTTTTCAATAGTATACTTGACACGCAACATCGGGTTTCTCTGAAATCATATATTGCACACAACATTGAGTTATGCCGAAAAATAATACAATATTATTATTATTATTTTAGATGATAGTTAGTGCCTAGCCGTTGAAATGATTGAAATGAATAGTATCAACTGAATTATGAAAATATGGTTTACACATGTTTGAATAATGATTCACTCGTTGCCAAATTTATTATAAATGGAAATAAAAACCAATAGAATATAAAGGATGTGTTTTTATAAAAACTTATTTAAAAGAGAATAATTGTGTTTATAAAATCATATCACTCTTTATGGATTTTTATTTAATTAAAAATATGTGTTATATATTAAATTTATTGTTTTAAATTCATCTTATATTTTTTCTAGTTATTATATAAGAACAACTTCAATTTTTCGAAAAAAAGAAGTATTTTTCTAAAAATGCAATTTTACTGACCTTTGATGGAGAAACTTTTTAAATATATTTTTTTCACTATTATATGTTCTATATGAAAAAAAAATTCTTATTTATAATCATGAAATCAAAATTTCTTTGGATGAAAGTTTTGGTATTTTTCTAATAAAATTAAAATTTTAATAAATAATGAAAAATACTGCATTTTAATTAAAAACTGCATTTTCATCTATTTTATTTATATAGTTAGATTGTAATTTTATTTGGTTTTAAAGTGTAATTGTATTATTTTTTTATCATTAAATCAAATTATAGTTATATGAAGTATTTTCACATTGAAATTGGACATAAACACATATCAATATTTTGATTGTTTTTACTTCTTAAAAACATGCTTTCTGGGTTTGACAACGTGAATTAATTTTAAATTAATTTCTTCTAATTATGTATTTTGAATTTATAAAAATTTATTCCATATTTGTAATCATAAGTTCCAAATTCTGTAATTATGTGAATTTTATTTTTTGGACATTATGAATAGTAACTTCAGTAATTATTTTTATTTACCATGGTTAAAGGGCGAATCTGATAAATATGGGTAAAAATAATATTTTAATAATATAGAACTACCCTAAACGTGTCCTAAAACTATTGTATGAGTAATTTATAACCTTTATCATCTTTTGTTATATTTTAGGATCACATGGAGCCACTTGGGTGTGATAATGACATGTTATAAGAATTAATTTAAAGTAAAGAGAAATATGACATGAACATGTATCTTCTTAATAAAAAACTTTTTATATGCTGTTATATAAGTGATATATTTAAATATAAATATTAATTATAAATATTAAACTATTTCTACTTCATGTTATTTTTTTATAATTTTTATACAGTAAATAAATAAATTTAATTTTGACACAATGATGATGCAGTGATTGCTTCATTAATAAAGGATTCCAATAAATGATATTATAAATAATAAAATAAATATTTTCTGACATAATTTATGTCATCCACTAATTTTATGGGTTACTATGAAATATTATGATTGATTCAATGTATTTTTTTTAAGGAATCGGGTTTTTATGAATTTTATAAAAAGTCAAGGATAAATAGTGACCAAAATTGACATAATTCATAACTTAAAATATAAAATAGTTTATTAAATGGTATTAAATTTATAAAAATATAATATTAAGAAAAAATTTTAATATAATTCCAAATATTTATTAAATAGATTTTTTTTGGAAATTTTGACATGATTTGGTAATTATGTTAACCCACAATATGTAAATTGCATGATGTCGCTATAAGATTAAAAGGGGTAAAATAAGGGTTAAACCAAAAGGAAAATGATATAAGAATATTAAAAACTTGACTAAAAATTATTTTATGATTGTTATTAGAACCAAAATTATCTTATCTTATAATTGAATGATTTTTTGACTATTTTTTATCAAAATTGAATTTTTTATAAATTAATATTTCTAGACTTTTCTAAAGTGCCCCACTCATCTTCTATAAATGGAAACTTCTTATTCTATTTATCTCACACAACCAAATCCTTTTAGTTCCAAAAATATCTATTAAATACTCTTCCTAGAATCAATACCTTCCTTCTAGAATCCTTACCTAGGGTATAAGGAAATTCAAGAAATCCTTTTGGCACAAATGAAAAGAAGTAACCCGATTTTGAGGTAATGTCTTATCTCAAGTTCATTTCAATTATTTTATTTATCCACTCCCTATTCTATTCTTATTATTTGATTAAATAAAAAAACATTATCCCAAATATTCTAGTATATTTTTATGATAATTATTCCTACTACACTTACACACACCACCATCTAATTGATACAAACATATTGTTTCTGTATACAGTGAACTACTGCCTCACGAAATGGTGATTGTTCAATTTTACCCTACCACCTCTCATGGTGTCCATTATGATGGGACTATTTTTATATATGATATATATTATATTTATATTTCCTATATGATTCTATAATTTTTATTTACAACAAACCTTTATGATTTCCATAATGTGTAAATATGATAATTTTATTTGAGAAGTGCGAACTACTGCCCCCTCAAAGTGATATGACTCATTAATTACATAAATGGAACATATAAAGAATATAATTAATGAACTTATATAAAATATATAACAAATACATTACACTATAATTACAATATGCCTATGTATCGTTTATTTTTCATTCTTTTAATATGAAAAATAAATGAAAGTAGTGTTCATTTGTGCGTACGACCTACCATCTCCATAAACAGTGCATTTCATTTCTTATATTCAAATGTTATGGACTATTATAAATAAAAATATACTGGATATATATGATATTAAAATCATGAATAATATTCTTTATATGATGGAATTTTTATCACATGGAAAATTTACATAAAACAAGTTTATTTTTTACTCAAGTACCGAACATCAACAAAACGTCTGATATCAACTCAAATAATTAAATAATTTCTATAACATAGTTTGAAGTTATATAAAATGAATATAAAATTAAAAACTTTGTAAAGAAATTATTAATTAACCTATGTTTTTTATTCAGTAAATTAACTAACCAATGGGACAAGTCAAATTCAAGGTAAGGGAATTTCTAAAACTCAATTTCTTCTCATTAGGTTTTACGCATAATTTGTTGATTATATTATGACACAATTATGTGTGGAATCACTATTTATTTATTAATGTTGTTATTTCCACTTCCCTTTGTGTAGATAAACTATTCTTATACATAATCATCACATTGATAAATTCTTATGTCATTTATACGAACTTTTTAAGGGAAATCATAACTCAATCTCATTTCATTAAGTTAAATATGCATGTCATTGGTTTTTTTTTCCCAAGAATATGTGTGAATGATATATGATTGTTTTAAATGTAATATACACTTATATTGGGTGTATTTTTCTTTTTCATACATAATTGTGTCATTGATTTATCCTAAATCTAATGATACGATCTTTTTAAGGGACTTCATCTCAATCTCATTTCATTGAGGCATATTTTGGTTTATACACAACCTTTATTTATAAGGTTTATAATTATACCCTTTTTATTTTAATTTAATTAATCTATTTTCAAAAGGAATATTTTTTAAAAATATAATTACTAAACAATAAAAGTAATGTTTCTTTTCAACATACGCGGTGACAATGACATTTCTGTCTCCCTGAGAATTATTTTATATTTGGATTCCTTAAAAATTTATAATGTTTATAAAAGAAAAGTAAATACCATATACCCTTTTAAATATTTTGGTATTGAAAATGGTTTGAGAAAGGGTTGATTGTGTTAATATCGTGAAATGATATATTTTGATTGCAGTGTGGAGAAGTTATCTTTCCTTTATGCTTATTTTATGTGTTATGATTATGTAATGGTACTTAGAATTTTAACAGGTGCTTACATGATAAAATAAATACATGTGGTTCCATGATAAATTTAATTTTGGTGATCACGTGATAGCTCTATAATTCATTGGGTAATGTGAAGGAGGTAAACATTAAGGTTTCTCCTAAGAGATTTAGGGAATATACTATGATGGGTATTCCAAACGTAACCATGCAGGCTACTCCCTATGTGTCTATGAAAGATACAATGTAAGTATGTTATGGATGCCACAAGTTACCTTTATGATTTATTATTTCTATGACTTATTCATAAATATTATGACTTCAATAGGTATGTTAAAGTGCATATGTTTTATGAGTAAAAAGTATGATTTCATTAATTTGTCTATATTCATGGACTAATGTTTTCTTTCCTTATCTTATATCCCCTAATAATATTTTTATTCCCATCCCATGTTTTTGAAAAAATTTCATAGGGTGTAAGGAAGGGTTATAGAAAGGAATAATTCAAGAAGAATTTTATCAAGAAAATAATCCTGGTTTAATTTAAGGATTTTTATTTTGTAAAAAAAAATTGATAATGAGTGGAAGAGTCATCATTGTAAATTTGAATTATTAAGTAATAGTTATGGAGTAATTATCTAATACACTAAACATTAAAAGAACCTCAAGGTTGATTCTTGACTTATATCAAGATTATGTAATGTTTAAGGCTGGGTCAATATAGTGGGTATTAGAGAAAAGGTTTAGACAACTTTGGATATTATGATGTTTTCTTAGGGGTTAGGGATATGATCATAGTTTTATAATTTTAAGGTATATTATAATTTCAATGATCAAGAGTCCCCTTTTGTGTTTTATGTTATTTCAAGGTGATTAAAGGTGTTTTTGGAGACATTCAACTTTGAGGAAATTATGGGTTATTAGGTTTTTGGATGAAAAATGTGAGGTATGAAGTAACCTTTAAGGTTAAAACATGTTATAGTTATTTTTGAATATTTTATTTCGTTTTGTTAATTTCATTAGAATTATACATTCTTTGAAAAAGGAAAACAAGCTGACCGTGTGACAACCCGTCGTGTCAGACAAAGCTGCGGGAATTAAACCCATAACCAAGTCATTGCATGATCCTAAATGGTCCTACATACCTTGAAGTAAGATTCCATTTCTTTCTAATCCCTCAATGAACCAACCAAGAAGAGAATTTTATAAAAACCTAATCACCAATTGAAAACTCAAATGGATGATGATGTTGATCCTCATAAAATTTATATTTTCTTTGAGACATCACTAAAAATTGATGAACTAAATGGATCTTCACCATTATCTTCAAAAAAAACTTGGTGAAACAAATGAAGCTTCCCCAACCTTGAACCAACAAAGGGGAGAACTATAAGGATAACCATACAAATCCTCAAAATGTGTCATTCTGATGGATGACTACTAACTATTATTATAAGTAAATTTAACCATCCCTATATGGATATCCTAAGCACCACCAAAGCCTATGAAACAAGAACAAGGAATATCTTTAATAATATGATTATACTATTATATCTTCCCATCCATCCGAGGTTGATACTTTGTGCTCATCCTAACTTGATTCCCCATTTCTATAATAATCTAATAATTTCATGCACAAATATGACATCTATTTAGATGAATATTCAATAAAAAAATATTATCCACACCATAACCATAAAGGTTTCGAGTTGTTGAGATTAGATATAAAATCTACCTATTTTCTAAAATATCTTCAACATATTCCCCAAATATCTTCTCACATAGTACCCCTTTCAGGCATACCCTACCTAAACCTTTCTTCATCACCTATAGAAGGAAACATAAAAAAGTGTGAGCTCAAATTCTCAGTAAGGGTAAACATAAGAGATGTCAATCCATTATAATATGAAAAAATAAGATAAGAATAAGTTTATGTGACCGTGAACAAAACATATGAAGTTCATACCCAACCTGTTATAGATCATAGACATGATTAATGGCATAAACATTATCATTTTCAAAAACATGGACTATAAGAGTGATAAATCATCACAAATCAATCATGAACCATAAAATAATTTCATAAAAGTGTATCACCATAATAAATATATAAAACCATTTTGTATTTCATGGTTAATTACCAATACCATCAATATATTAGATCAGGACACACCTATTTTCCACAGTGGATCGAGACTCACCTGTTTCCCATAGTAGATCAAGCCCGTCAACTTTTTTCCCATTATTATCTCATAATATATAAAGCTTTACCCAATTATTTATAAGTAGATATAAGTCCCACCCCCAAATAATAAAAAACACAATTATTTTTTCAACAAGATCATAAATCAGTCATCATATCAAAACCCATGAAAAGAAATGGGGTTTATAAAGCTTTCATCACTTCATAACCCATTGAAAAGTAATATGATTCATAAACATAATTCCGACATAAAAATAAACCATCCAAATAAATAATAACGATAATATCATTAGATCACATCCCCATTAAATCATAAGTAACATAAAATAATGATGTCTTATATGGACCATTATTTTTAATGATCACTTGAAATAATTCTTGATGAAAATACCCTTTCCATTTAAAAAACTTTTTTTAAAAAGGATTTGTAATTAAAATGAAAAAAAATTATTTGAAAACAAAATTGTAAGATTACATAGGAATATTAAAAATAATTAAGGAATCAAGAAGGTGGTAAAATCCGCTCTTGTCGTATAAGTTGAAAAATATTCCTTCCTGATTTTTTTTAAAAAGTCACAAACTACCTCATTTGGAAAACAATAAAGAAATATTACTTTCAAACCATTTTGTATAAATTAACACATAGGTAAAAATGAATTTAATAAATTATAGTATAATATTAAAAAAATGAAAATATTTTTAAAAAACAAGGTCATCGAAGAGAAATATTCCTCAGTAGAGACTTAAATGTAAAACAATCCTGAATAATGATGAGATTGGGAAATAAATCCTTCCTGCTTTGGTATCATTTGAATTGTAAGACTCGTGATATAAATAAAATTATATTAATATATAGATACCATAATTTTTATGATAATACTAATAAAAGACATTTATTGGTAGTATATACACCACACAGAGGAAATAAGTACTGTATATGGCATGTGTCCCACAAAAATAAAAGTGACACAAAATCCCTTACCTAAATTCTTGCATTTATTCGTTCATGATAAAACCTCATGTATAATAAATATAGATTTATTATGAATTTATTACATAATATTAATTATATCATACCATGTATTTTTTATTTATAACATCTTAATAACTATTTATTAATAATTTTTTATTAAAATCACTATTCTGGGTGGTAACTTCTTCGTTTTCCAAGCATGTTTCAGTGGGGTAGTATCAGTCTTTATACTTTGATCATTGGTCTAATAATTAACCTAAGTTTAATCATGGTATAAAAATAAAATATAATTATTATATATATTTATAATAATTCATATAAATCCTATATATAAAAATGAAGTACATTGTTCATAGAGATGGTAGGCTGTACGTACGCATGGATGCTATTTTCAATTTTGATTTTATTTTGAACCTTATCATATTGATTAACCCATAGCTAACCTATTTTAATTTTAACTATGATAAAAAAAATTTCAATATTGAAATGTGGTAATTTTTACTTATATGGTGTAAATTGGACCATGATTGTACAATTTATGAAATTTTAGACCATATAATAATTAATTTTTAGTTTTTAAATATATATATTTTAAATAATATAATAAAATATTAATCCCATAAAATATCATTATTTTCAATTTTGATTCTATTCACTATTTAGACTTTAAAAATTATCAAGACAACTTGTAAAATTAGAACCAAGTATTTATTATATCTCTAACATGTCAAGGTAATATATATATTTCTTGTATCATCTTAAATTTCTTAAATTATATTACTTTTAATATTTTAAATATCATTTATTTAATTTTTCTATTAACTGGATATTTATTGCATCAGTGTTGTGTAGGAATTTGGGTTAATTTTTTAATTCCTAAAAAATATAAATAAATCACCATGATAAATATAAATCTTTTATATTTTAAAATACTATTTATAGTAAAACATATCCTCTGAATTACCACATATTAAAAAAATTATAGTAATTAAAAACATGAATGTGACATCTTCGACATTTCTTTAAATAAAATATTATAAAGGTCAAAATCTCATCCAAGTGGCCCCAACTGTAATAAATAAATTTATATCATGAAACTAAGTTTATTAATTTCTAAATTTAAACATATATTTTTTCATAATTACACAAAGCATAATTTTTTAAATCATAATCATACCATCACGGCCTCATCCAAGACACCATACATAATTGGTAAAAACCCGGGCTAGTTTGTCTCATTAGACCTACTAATGCATCGAGGGGATATAGTGGGCCCCATCCATTACTTACTAAGTCCAATTAATTACTCATATAAATGGGGATAACATAAAAATATATACATATTACATGTAAAGTACTTTCCCCAAATTTTAAACATAATCACTAACCATTTTTAGTAGTGTGGTGAATAGTGTCAAGATAGCTCATCCACAACCAAAATGATCTTAAACCATTTAATAAAATATGGTGGATGATAAAAATAATGAATAAAACAAAATAAAACATAAAATTAAGTATATTTGTTAAAATATATTAAAATAATCTAATAAAATCATCAATGAATTCTTGAGATAAATACCCTTTTACTTTGCAAACAAGAGTTATTTTGTAAAATTAATTTTTATTTTTCATGATTGTTAGTATAAAACCAATAATGAAAAAATATAATTTTTCATGAAAAAATGTAATTATTTTATAAAATTAATGGTGTCTTAAAACATATTATGTTTGGTACTTGAAAATGGTTAATAAATCTAGACGTTCCCTTTAATCGGGCTTGCGTATCAAGATGAAATGAGAAGGGAACCTCGAAAAACATTTATTATCCCATAAAATATTGATGAAATGATATGGATATATGATTTTTGAAAATATATATATATATATATAGTATTTATATAAAAATAATGAATAATTAAATTTGTGTATATAGGAAGAAATCTTAACTCGAATGAAAATGGAGGTTCGGGAAGAAAACCCTTACCTTATGTCTGAAAGTGTTCTGCACTAGATCTTAAGCTCTTAGATAATAAAATTAAGTCCATTAATTAATTAATTCATAACCTTGTCTACATGTATTTTATTTATTATAATTTTATTAAGTTCATTTATGGAAATTTTGATGAGATATAGGATACAATTTTATCTCTTGGGATTGTTTGTTTCCTTGGTTTTCACGATCGGTGTACTTATATATGAGTATGGAACTTCATGTGGAATGGGTATTTTTATCCAGAATTGAATTTATATTATATTAATGAACAAAAAGAATTTTAATTGGTATTATTTATTATTTTTTCCCATATATGATTATGATTTATTAATGATAATCGTTTAGCTTAATTTTAGAGGTTTTTCGATCATAATGAACTAGTTTTATTCAATTATTTAATATCATATACATATAATGGTTCTAGAACCTTAAATAAGATATAATAAAAAAAATTATAATATGGTTCAACTATAAATATGGTTTCATAACCAGTCTTCAAAGATAAATTAAAGAATGAAATTTCATCATCCATAAAGGTTGAAAATTGACACCTCATAGACAATTATTTTGTTTTTTAAATAAAAGAGTGAGATTAGGTAGATTAATGATGGATCATAAATTAACATGATATCATTCCAATAAATATATTATACTAGATTTTTAATAATTATTTGTACAAAGGAGGGATAAATTGTAAGAACCCAGTTCTTATTCTTGAGGTATGAGTTTCTTATTTTCCTTTTCCTTTAAGTGTTTTTGAGAAAATAAAGAAAATGGGGAAAGATAACAAAATTGGTGGGTACACACCATATAATTTTCCACATGCTAGGTACTTTGGTCCTGTAGTATGAGTATACAGGGTGTGTAGGCCTGTCAGCGATGAAGGGTGTAAAAACTGACTACACGTTGTGTACATAGTGTATACACGTTGTGTAATCAGTCAGCAGGTGAATAGTAAGGTGGTGGGAGTAGCTACCAGTGGAACAATAGTACATAATGTGTACTTGGAAATACACATCATGTAATCAAGTTAGATGATGAATAGTGTGGCGGTGAAAAGTATCTGCCAGAGGAACAGTTAAAAAATAAAAAGTGCATGTCATGTAATTGAGAGTACACATAGTGTACTTGAGATTACACACCGTGTAGTTATGTTTTTTTGCTTAAAACAGGAAGTAGCCTCCTCTTTCTATAGAGAACGATTTGAACACCTGAGAGCTATGGGTGAGAAGGGTCGGACCTTGGAGGATCTCCAGAATTCACACAGGGAATTGGATTCTTCCGCCATCGATCACGTTGGAACCGCGCGGGTGAGTTCTTCCCTCTCCATGAGTCTTTATAGCCAATTATTCATCTAAGGGAAGTTATTTACATTTGAATAGGAAATATTTTATCTCAGATATACTCTATTATTGGTCGTTTCAGGAGGTGTCATTCGCGTATATCGATCAGGGGAGATCGAGGTAGGTGGTCTTGTGTTTTATTACAACTGTAGAGTAGAATTTTTGTATCGTTGTGCCACATGCCCATGTTCGAGGTGTTGTTTAGTTGAGGATTTTACTATTTAGATACCTATAATTGTAAAGGTAATCTGATAAATATATATGAACTACTTTTTGGGATCATTTCTTGGATCCAAGGCCACCCCATGGGTGTGTTCCCCCTGTTTAGCCATTTGGCCAGGATACCTGAGGGTATTCCATATCTGTAACATGTTTTAAGTTTTCTTGATAGGAACTTATATGAATTTCTTATTTTGCATTGGGATTGGCTCGGTTACCTATTTATCATGAGGGCAGTGTTTGTTTAGCCTGAGGTCATTGTTCTATTTAGCCTAAGGGAAACATTTCATATGACTTAGGACAGTACTTCTGTTCCTAAGGGAAATACCTCATGCTTGAGGGAAATATTCGTTATGCCTGAGGGAAATCACCTGAGGGTTTTGATTCTGATTAGCTTGAGGTAAAGGTACTATTTAAACTAAGGGAAATGTTCACATGGATATTCACTGTGGTGTTTTCTTGTGTTATACCTTCCAATCTAAAGCACAATGTTGGTATTATTATTACCTTCTATTTACTAGATAGCCTGTTGTAGTTTTTGTTGTGGTACTGTACAAGAGATTTTTGGTCGAGTCTGGGTCTCGAGAACTTATAATTAAATTATATTTAATTGTTAAAAATAATTAAATGGAAATATAACAGGTAGATATAGTTACTTTTTAGTACTGCCTAGTTTACTACATTTTACTATTGCACACTGTTGTTGCACATTTTTTCTATCAGTTGGGTATGGACCTTCAGTGGTTGCCTAATAGGATTTATTTCTAACACCCTATTTGGGTCATGTATTGGGGCAAAAAAAATTATATTGTTGCAGGTGTCGATAAGGGAAAGGGTCCCTATACAGATACTTGATTGTTCTAGAGGAGTAGGAGAGAATGGGACCGAGCTTAGGCTCAGGATGCTGTTCTATTCCTGTGCACTACTTTGGTTTTTGTTGTTGTACTTGTACTTTGTATTGAATTATACTATATTGAAGTATATCCTATTTTGGTTGCTTTCTTAGAACTAGTGACATGTTTCATCATCATATATGTATGACTGTTAGTTATATTTTGCCTCAGTACCGTTGTCCTTTCATCTTTGTATTGTTACTACTTCCAATTTTGAGTATGTTTATATTTTTCTGCTATGATAAACTTTGAAAAATGAGGGAATAGTTTCCCCACTATTAGACCTAGTCCCTCCCTGCTAGTCAGCATCCTATGGCATTTACGAAAATGTGCTTGAGTTCATGAGACCAACTGGGTTTGGGGCACCCGTTGAGTGGCACTCGGATCCGGTATATTACAAAGTGGTATCTGAGGGGTTTCTTTTCTTTGACTTATTGTTTGGATCCTATAGTCAGGGATATGATGGATTTGGTATTTGGTAATAAGTTGTTCTTAGGAGTAGCTAACCCGTGTATAGGGAAAAGCCAATTTACCTCGTGTTGCAATTTTTTCTGGTTTTTCCACTTTACAGTTGATCTAATTTTCACCGTTGGGTGACGCACTTGTGGTGTGTTGTTTATATTTTTTATACTGGGTTCTATTTAGTTGCAACATGATGAGATGAGGGTATTCCATCTCATGCATCATTTAGGAACATGTTAGAATCACATGGCATGCATAGCTTCCATGCCATGTAGGTGTATTAGAAATTGCATGTTGTTGTAACAGATGTTGTGCTAGTAAATGCATGTTGTTGTGATAGGTACCTTTTTAGAAATACCTTCTTTTTGATAGGGTATTGGGGCATGTTATGGTTGAGTTTATGGATGCTAAAATTTGTTTCTTGAGAAGTATGGTCTCTCTTGGACTGAAATTTAGCGGATCATGATCCAACATTTTTTTTTGTTTTGTACTATAATGTGAAAGTTCGAGTGTTCAACTTTGATTCACAAGGAGTATGGGCCCCCACGGATCAGAATTTGGCATACTGACACTTGAAATTAAAGGAGAAAGGGGCTCCAGAGTAGTTTCTGAGGTGCACTATCCAGAAAAACCCAGAATGCACGCAGTGTAGTTTTAACTACACGCCATGTACTCTTCTGTTCGGGAAGAAATAAGAATTTTTTAAGTACATGTCGTTTACTATAAGTAGATGTTGTGTAGTCTCTATCCATTTCATAGGTCGTGTGGGAAGAGACACAGGATAGGGAATGTCTTACAGGAACATGTCGTGTCTACCTTGAACATGCCATGTAGTCTGACCTAGGTACCCGACCATGTTACTAACAACACGGGTCGGAGTTATCCTTCTAGTACATGATGTGTTCATCAGGAACATGTCGTGTAGTGTCAACCATTTATCCAGCCATGTAGTTAACAACACGGGTCAGTTGGGGATTCTTAGTACACGTCGTGTCCATCTGGAACATGTCGTGTAGTGTTACCTGGGAACACAGGCCGTGTCCCTAACAAACATGGGCCAATGAAGTTTGACTAGTACACGTCGTGTACCTATGGGACACACCGTTTAGTTTTGACCAAGAAAAGACCATGTGGATTTTTCCATGTGGTCGGGGAAACAAGGTGTTATACACACCGTGTGAGGGTGTAACACGCAGTGTATCTATGGTTGAGACACGCCCAGACCGACATCATAACACGACCATGTAAGGGCTTAATGGCACACGCTGTGTGGAATTTATACATGTTTTGTAGTATTTTTTTGCTAGTTCTTGTGTTTTTCTTCCTTTTTTTGCGAGGGCACTTTTAAACGGAGAAAAGAACCTCAACAGTAAATTAAACTGAGGCGTGGGTTTGACCTTATAGAGTTATGCCACATAGACGACCATGAGTTGTTCTCCAAGAGTGTGGTTATGATAATACTCCATATATGGTAGGAAATGGGCTACCAGTGGATCCTCTAACAGTGCCAGATGCGGCTCCAGCCATTATACTGGACACAGGCGCGAATGCATAGTTCCATGAAGGCTTCATGCGGTTCACGCAGACCATCTAGGGAGTACCACCAGTTAGCACATCTATGACAGAGATGACATGTATATTCTAGCACCAGCATCTGCCTATGTTTTCAGGGGATGGTGGACCATAGGCTGCGGAGTCTTGGCTGGGTTCTATGCAAACGATCTTCGAGCATCTAGAGATTCCTCCAGGGAGGAGGGTCAAGCTCGCTATATATATGTTGCATGATTCCTCCAAGAGATGGTGGGATGTTACCACCCAGACCGAGCATCACCGAGACATGGCATGGGAAGATTTCTAGGTAGTATTATATGACTTTTTCTTTCCAGAGACGCTGAGGGAAGATTGAGCTTGAGAGTTCATGAATCTGCAGTAGGGTGTCATGTTAGTGATGGACTATTTTTTCCGCTTCACTGAGCTATAGAGCTCTTCACCTGTTCTGGTGCGTGATGAGACGTTGAGGGATATATGCTTTGAGGATGTTCTTTGATATGACATCCGAGCATTGGTACATGTTTTCAGGTTGCCTACAATACATTCTATTATTTACCAGGCATTGATTACTAAGAGGACCCTGCGAGAAGCTAGTGGTGTGAACCAGAGCGATTTGACACCGGTTTCTGGTACTATTTCTACTGGTAAGAGGAAGAGGAAGATGGATTTCTCTCATGGTGGCAGTACTAGATAGAAGAATTCTTCAGGTGGCTAGGTAATATGCTACCAGTGTGGTAAAGATGGGCACAAAAGACCTCAGTGTCCACGTGACCCAGTGGAGTGTCGAGCTTGCGGTAAGGCAAGTCATCTTTAGTGTTTTTGCATGGTGTTTCCACCAGTGACTAGTGAGAGGGGTTCTGTGCAGACTCTGCATGAAAAAGAAGGGGCAGTAGCTTCTTACCAGTCATGGAATTGTAATGTGTCGGGATGTTCAAGATGAGGTGGTGGTCATGGTCGTGTTTTCCAGACACCCGGATCTCAAAGACTGTAGGGCGGGTCAGCTTAGGGTAGTCAGGTTGTGTCACAGGGCCGCGGCACTGGGCAGGCATATGAAGTGAAACAGACCCAACAGAAGCATGATCTTGGACCTTCCACTGTCATAGGTACCATTCTAGTTGCTTCTGTTTTTTCTTCTACACTTTTCAGTACTGATGCTACGCATAGCTTTATATCTTTTCACATTGTGGTGAGACTTGGCTTTGTGTTTCTTCTTCTTCTGATATCATGATGATAGACTCTTAGTTGGGGATTAGAACAGGAGGTTTGCGTCAGTGCAAGGAGTTCCCCCTAGAGGTTGGTGGGTGTCACTTTCTATGGGACCTCTATGTATTAGAGATGACGAGCTATGATGTCGTTCTCGGGATAGACTGGTTGGTACCCTTTCGAGCCTTTTTATATTTCTATCATCGCAGGGTGAGTTTCACTTAATTAGAGGATAGAGAGTTTCTATACAAGGGTGAATAGGATGTCCATGCTAGCTGATCTAGACCCGAGTATTGTGGGTGAGGTGGGGTGACATCCCAGATTGCGAGTTTATATCTAGATGACCAGGGAACATATCAGAAGGATTTCCCACCTCTGGTTGATCATTTCAGGGATGTCTTCCCAGACGACTTTTCAGGTCTACCTCTAGAGTGAGAGGTAGACTTCTCTATTGATCTTGTGCCAGGAGTGGCACTGGTGTCCATTCCTCCTAATAGGATGGCTACACCAGAGTTACAAGATCTCAAGAAGTAGTTAGAGGAGTTACAGGAAAAGGGTTTTATCTAACCCAGTAATTCTCCTGCGGGTTTGCCTGTCTTGTTTGCTAAGAAGGAAGATGGTACCCTCAGACTTTTCGTGGATTATCAGAAGCTGAACTAGTTTATGGTCAAGAACTGATATCCATTTCCAAGGATTGATGATATTTTTGATCAACTTAGAGGTGCATGAGTGTTCTGTATGATTGACTTGAGATCTGAATATCACCAGTTGCGCGTTAGACTATTGGATATACTACTTACAGCTTTTCAGAGCAGATATGGTCTATACGATACTTGGTCATGTAGTTCGGACTCACAAATGTGCCACTAGTTTTCATGGATCTGATGAATCATGTGTTCCATCCATATCTGGATTCTTCTGTGGTAGTCTTCATGGATGATATCTTGGTGTACTCTCACACTCGACACGGACATGACACCCATCTTGAGATCGTACTAAGTACACTGAGAGAGCATCATTTATATTCTAAGCACTCAAAGTACCACTTTTGGATAAACCAGATACACTTCCTGGGTCATATTATCTTAGAGGAAGGAGTTGTAGTAGACCTAGAGAAAGTGAGAGTAGTAGTTTCTTGGGAGCATCCTAAGAACGTGTTTGAGATACAGAGTTTCATGGGGATGGATGGTTACTATAGGCATTGTATACAAGACTTCTCCCGCTTAGCATCACCATTGATTGGTTTGACTAAGAAGGGTGTGAAGTTAATTTGGTCAGAATCTTGCGAGATAGATTTTTAGGATTTGAAGGGAAGGTGGAAATCAGCACCAGTCCTGATACTTCCAGAGCAAGAGAAGATCTATACAGTTTATTGTGATGCATTAGGTATTAGGCTGGGAGGAGTGTTGATGCTGGGTGATCGAGTAGTTGTGTACGGGTCTCGATAGCTGAGGTCACATGAGATGAATTAACCTACGCATGATCTCGAGTTTGCTGCAGATCTTCATGTGTTACGCTGTTGGATACATTATCTCTTGGGAGAACATTTTGTGGTGTTTACGGACCACAAAATTTTTAAATACATATTTACCCAACGTGGCTTGAATTTGAGATAGCAAAGGTGGGTTGAATACCTTTAGTCCTTAGACTTTGAGCTTGTCTATACACCTGGTAAGGGTAATGCAGTATCTGATGCACTGAGTAGGAGGACTCAGATACAGGCAGTGCAGAAGGACAGTGGTGAGTGGTAGCTTATGGTTTTGTTCTCTGAGATGCATTTGTAGGTGCACAATAGTCAGGGGAAAACCTATCTTTCATCCTTAGTTGTGACTTCTACCCTCCTGTATAGAGTGAGGATGAGACATCTATCAGATTCAGAAGGCCTAGTTCTATAGGAGTCGGTGACAAGTGAGGACCCTCCTTCTGGTTGGACGATAGGCGATGATGAGTTACTGCGTATCCATGGACGATTGTGAGTTCCAGGGGATATACGTGAGGAGTTGATGTAGGAATTTCATGCTTCAGCTTGTGCAGTGCATCCTGGGGTTACCAAAATGTACTGTGATATGAGACGTTAGTATTGGTGGTCGGGTATGAAAAGAGAGGTAGCTAGTTTTGTTACGAGATGTTCCACCTGTCAGCTGGTGAAGGCGGAGCATCAGAGGCCAGCCGGGTTGTTACAGCAGTTACCCATTCCAGAATGGAAATGGGATGATGCCGCGATGGACTTTGTGACCAGGTTTCCGAGGTCACCTCGATGCAATGATGTCATGTGGATTTTTGTGGATATACTTATGAAGGTATCTCACTTTTTCTGATCATGGAGACCTTCAGTGTTGACGAGCTTGGAAAGTTTTATATCCGAGAGGTACTACGTCTTTATGGGGTCCCTCATCTATCGTTTCAGATAGGGGCGCCCGTTTTACATCTCATTTATGTAAAATTTTTCAGAGGGCACTGGGTACATAGGTGCTTCTGGGGATAGAATACCACCCTCAGACCGATGGCCAGTTAGAGCATACGATACAGGTACTAGAGGACATGCTACAGTCATGCATCCTGAACTTTGGGGGCTCTTGGGATAAGCAAATAACCCTGGTAGAGTTTTCCTATAATAATAGTTTTTAGGCAACTATTGAGATGGCACCTTACGAGGCATTATATGGTAGGCGATGTAGATCAACCTTATGCTGGTTGGAGGCAGGTGAGGCAGCTTTACTAAGACCATGTCTTGTGCAGGAGACTTCAGAGCAGGTCCAGTTGATTCAGAAGCGGATGGTTACTATAGAGTCTCGTCAGAAATATTATGCTGATCACTATAGATAACCCTTGGAGTTTGTGGTCAGGGATTAGGTTTTCTTGTGTGTATCACTAAGATTGAAACACAGGAGGATCAGGAGACAGGGTAAACTTTCACCGAGGTATGTGGGGCCATTTGTGATTCGGGAGAGAGTTGGGAGGGTTGCCTATCGGTTGCAGTTACCACAGAGGTATCGGGCCATGCACGACGTCTTCCATGTATCTCAGCTGCGCTGTTATCACTCAGACCCGTCCCACGTTTTTCAGCCTGAGGAGGTTGAACTTCAGGTAGATGCATCCTTTGAGGATCATCTGATTTGTATTGTTGATAGGAGCATGAAGGTTCTCTGAGGCCGGTCAGTTCCTCTTGTATGGGTTCTATGGAAGCATGGTCGAGTGCAGGACGAAACCTGGGAGCGGGAGACCGATGTACATGCTCATCGGCCAGATTGTTTCTCATTTTTATCTTCACCACCCTTGGAAGGGAAATTCGGGGACAAATTTCTTTAAGGGGGGAAGTTTGTAAGAACCCGGTTCTTATTATTGAGGTATGGGTTTCTTCTTTTGATTTTTCTTTAAGTGTTTTTGAGAAAATAAGGAAAATGGGGAAAATCCCAAAATTGGTGGGTACACACCATGTACTTTTCCACACGCCATGTAGTTTGTCCATGTAGGATGAGTATATAGGGCGTGCAGGCCTGTCGGCGATGAAGGGTGTAAAAACTGACTACACACCGTGTACATGGTGTATACACACCCTGTAATTAGTCAACAGGTGAGCAGTAAGGCAGTGGGAGTAGCCACCAGTGGAACGGTAGTACACACTCTGTACTTATAAATACACGTCATGTAATCAAGTCGGCCGATGAATAGTGTGGTGGTGAAAAGTAGCCTCCATAGGAACAGTAAAAAAATTAAAAGTATATGCCATGTACTTTAGAGTACATGCCGTGTAGTTATGTTTTTTCACTTAAAATAGGAAGTAGCCTCCTTTTTCAATAGAGGAATCTTAGAACACTCGAGTTCCATGGGAGAGAAGGGTCATACCATGGAGGTGCTCCTGACCGCACACCAGGAATCGGATTCTTCTGCCATCCATCACGTTAGAACTGTGAAGGTGAGTTATTCCCTCTCCGTGAGTCTTTCCAGCCAATTATTCCTATAAGGGAAGTTATTTACATTTTAACGGGAAATATTTTATCCCATATCTACACCGTTCTTGGTCATTTTGGGAGGCTTCATTCGCGTATATTGATCAGGGAGATCGAGGTAGGTGGTCTTGTGTTTTATTACAACTGTCGAGTAGAATTTGTGTACCGTTGTGCCACGCGCCCATAATTGGGGTGTTGTTTAGTTGGAGATTTGACTGTTTAGATACCTATAATTGTAAAGGTAATTTGATAATTATATATGAACTGATGTTTGGGATCATTGCTTGGATCCAGGGCCACCCCATGGGTCCATTCCCCCTATTTAACCGTTTGTCCAGGATACTCGAGGGTATTCCATATCTATAACATGTTTTAATTTTTCTTGATAGGAACTTATATGAATTTCTTATTGTGCATTGGGCTTAGCCCGGTTACCTGTTATCCTGATGGCAGTATTTTATTATCTTGAGGGCATTTTTCTATTTAGCATGAGCGAAATGTTTCATATGTTTGAGGATAGTACTTCCGTGCTTAAGGGAAACACCTCTTGCCTGAAGGCAATATTTGTTATGCCTGAGGTCAATCACCTGAGGGTTTTGATTCTAATTAACCTGAGGGCATGGTACTGTTTATCCTGAGGGAAATGTTCAATTGGATATTCACTATGGTGTTTTATTTTGTTATACCTAACAAAGTATAACACAGGCTTGGTATTGTTATTAACTTCTATTTTCTAGATAGTATGTTGTATTTTTTGTTGTGGTACTGTATAGGAGATTGTCGGTTGAGGATGGGTCTTGGGAACTTATAATTCAATTATATTTAATTGTTAAAAATAATTAAATGTGAATTGATTTGATAGATATAGTTACTTTTGAGTACTGCCTAGTTTACTACATTTTACTATTGCACACTACTGTTGCACATTTTTACTGTCAATTGGGCACGGACCTTCAGTGGTTTCCTACTGGGATTTATTTCTCACACCCTATTTGGGTCATGTATTGGGCCCAAACAGACTATGTTGTTGCAGGTGTCAATAAGGGAAAGGGTCCCTATACAGGTACTTTATTGTTGCAGAGGTGTAGAAGGGCATGGGACGGAGCTTAGGCTCGAAATGTTGTTGTGTTTCTGCGCACTACTTTGGTCTTTGTTATAGTACTTGTACTTTGAATTGTGTTATACTATATTGTAGTATATCCTGTTTTGGATGCTTTCTTAGAACCAGTGACATGTTGCATCATCATATATGTATGATTTTTGGTTATATTTTTCCTTAGTATAGTTTTCCTTTCAGATTTTTATTGTTACTACTTCCGATTTTGAGTATGTTTATATTGTTCCACTGTGCTAAACTTGGACAAATGAGGGCATAGTTTCCCCACTATCAGACCTAGTCCCTCACTGCTAGTCGGTATCCTCTGGGGTTTGGGGAAATGCTCTTGAGATCATGTGACCAACCAAGTTCGGGGCATCCATTGAGTGGAACCCAGATCTGGGACGTTACATCGAGTGGTTGGGAAAATAAAATAAAATGAAATGAAATTAAAAGAAAAAGGACGATGTTTTACCTCTAGAATTATCCTCCCTGAAAACCATCTTAGGGATAGAGTTTTTGGTCTTTCATAAATACCAAGTGCTCCTAGACATGGGTGAGAGACTACAGAAGAGGATTTGGGCAGAATTTATAAAATCTTAAAGGCTTAGTGGTGTGAGGAGAATAGGAGTACAGGGGTGGTTTTTATAGTGGATGAGAGAGGTGATTTCTCATTATTTTATTATTTTTCTCAAGACAAGAAGTATTGTTGATTCTAATGAATAAATACAGAAAAGAGTTCATGTGAGTTCCAACCAATGGTGCTTACATCATCCAAACATCACAATGAATATATAATTCATGTATTTAGCATTTATCGTAAATTATAATATTTTATTATTCACCAAAAATTCAAGTATTTTAGAAAAATCTCATAAATTCACCATAACCATTTTTTATGAGTAGAATACAAAAATAAATTCTATTTTATAAAAATAATTTTATAAATACAAGAAATTTAATTTTTAGTTAAAATCATCATTTACTTGAAAAATACAGTTTTTTTAAAATTAAAACTCATTTTATAACACCCAAAAAAATTAACTAAGGTCTAATTAAATTATCCAAAAATAATAGGATATAAAAATATTGATTTATGTAAACATTTTATGAAAGTGAATTTCTTTTACATCAATTTATTAATTATATAATTGTAATTAAATATTTATTACTCACAAAAATACCAACACTTAATTATTAATTTTCAAAATCTTCACTTAATTATACCATTATGTCATACTTTCTTTTTTAAGGTTCCAATATTTTATTTATACTTTCATGGGTAAGGTTTCTATTTATAAGGGTCATATTACTATTCATAAGGGTAACATTACTATTCAAAAGGGTCAAGTTACTATTCAAAAAAATCGTTCCTATCACACTCTAAATTTCTTTATGATCACAATTTTTTATGTCTATTTTTCAACATTCAAATCACATAAGTAGAAAAATTATGTTTTTTGGATAAGTTATAACTATATTGTTTAATTAATTATAATAATGATGTGTTTTTTCATAGACTCAGTGTTGTGTTCTTTACATTCTACATTAAATTTATTTGTAAATACTTGAGGTGTTACAGTATCACTACTATATAAAGAATCTCAGATACTTTGGAACTCATCACCTTCTTATTTCTATTGAATAATCATCTCAAGGAGAGATAATTTCACATGAAAACTTTTCAAAAAATTACCTGACTATTACTCCATGACTCCCAATGAATTTGAGAAACAATCCACATCAAAATCCACTCATCATTCACTAACATCATAGCCTAAGAATGTTTCTTACTGCAAAGAGATTCAGAGATGATATTTTTTTCTTGGTGTATAGTAAAATTCAAAGCCGAATGACTATAAATACTCCAACCATAACCTCTTCTAGTGGTTCAAATATTTTTTAGAGAAGATATAACCCCAAAAAAATTTGTTAGATTAAGTGGAAAAAATTTCCCCAAAAAGATATTGATGCTAAATTTTGAGGACATCTATAGATATAGTAAATTCAGATTCATGATTGGGGTAATTCCTATCATGTGTTCAAATCCAAAATGATCTATAAGACACTACATGATCCCCTATATAAGTTAATGTCCCAAACTAGAACCTAAAGCATCATAGTAAACCACATAGCCCTTTCAAGACTCTAGTAAAGATAGAATTGGTTCCTAGGTCAAACGCCACTTCAAATCATATAAGGATTCTTGAGAATTTTATTCCCATATAAACTTCACTCATTTATGGGTGAGATTGGTCAATTGTGATTCAATATTTGAGAAATCCTTTTTAAACCACCGATAGTATCCTTACAAACCCTAAGAATATTTATATATCAAAGATGATCCACAAATCTTCCCATTAAATAACAACTATCACCTTCTCAGGATTAATTGATATACCATGTTTTGAAACTATGTGTCCTAAGAACATAACTTCTTGAATTCAAAATCGAAACTTCAATAACTTTTCATAAATATGGTGATCCCTCAGAATTCCCAAAATGCACCTCAAGTGTTATACATGATCTTACTTGGTCATAGAGTACACCAAGATTTCATCCCTGAAAACTATGAAAAAATTGTTAATAAACTCATTGTAATATTTTTTTATCAAATCCATAAATATTTTAAGAGTGTTAGTCATAAAAAACAGAATCACAAGGTACTCAAAATGGAAATACCTTCTCTTGAAGGTGGTCTTAGAAATATCCAAATCATTGATTCTAAGTTGCTGATAAAGACACCAAATATCAATTTCATAAAACCAGTTAGCCCATTTCAACTAGTTGAACAAACCATCAATTTAAGGAAAGGTATATTTGTTCTTGATCATTAATCTATTGAGATTATAATAATATATAGATAAGGTAAGAGTACAATTGGCCTTCTTGGAAAAATTAATGTGAGATTCCCAAGGTGAAACACTTGGGTGTATAAATCCATTGGTTCTTAAGTAATCGAATATAAATTTCATCTCTTTTAACTCAATTGGATCCATACGATAAGATGTCATTGATATCAATTGAGTTCTATACACTAAGTCAATCAATAAGTTCGCCTCTTTCTATAATAAAAAATCCCAAAAGTCATTAAAGAACACTTTGGGAAAATCCATGACTATCTAAGGGAGGGTATCACTTCTATATTCTCATTCCAACACAAATATAGATAATAAAAACACCTTATTTATCTTTGGAAGAGATAACTTTTAATGAATGAATCTTAGATCCCATTCTCCTTGAAACACATGGGAGTTCCCATCAGAAGTAGTAACAAACACCCATCGATGGTAAAACAAATCCAAGATTTTTTTAGTGATCAACCTATCCATCCTGATAATTATATAAAAAAGGCCCTTGTCAAGAACCAATAAATCACAAACTATCTCTACATTACATATAAATAAAGAGCATGAGGGGCATCAAAAATCCTGATCCCTCTTATTTTTAATAGGATTCTCCAATTCCATAATGAATGACATGATTTCAATTGGATTTTTTAAATTATAAACCATATTATTTGATTCAAAAGAGTGTGAGGAACCAGTATAAAATAGATTAGTCACTAAGTTAGAAGAAACAAAAATGGTAACTCTCACAGTCATAGGTCCCCCCATAAACTTCTTCTGGAAACTCCTAAAATACATCTAAATCCTCCATTTTAGAGGCCTATATAGGGACAACTATATTCCATGAATCACCTGACAACACCATAGATCCCCAAGGTTCTGAAGAGGTTTTACTAGATTGAAGAAGTGATAAATCTCCACAAAAAATATGCAAGTGTCCACAACGCCCACATGATTTGAAAACCTTTGGAGTCATCGGTAAAAATGACTTTTATGTCCTGTCAATCCACTCTGATAACACATCAATCCACTTTCCACTGAGGATGGTATAAGAAGGGACCTATAAGAATAACCATCATTATTCCCCCCATGAAACACATTTTTCGTCATATTACCCTTAAAAAGACCATTAGTGCTACCACTAGAAGAAATAGAAACTCTTCTCAAACTTATCATACCTACCAAGTCAAGATCATCCATTAATTTCATATCCACCACTTTAGAAAAGGTGGTTAGTGTAATGTCCCAGATCCGATGCCACTCAATGGGTGCCCCGAACCCGGTTGGTCGCATGATCTCAAGCACATTTCCCCAAATTCCAGAGGCTGCCGACTAGCAGCGAGGGACTAGGTCTGATAGTGGGGAAACTATACCCTCATTTTTCAATGTGTAGCACAGTGGAATTAGATATAAACATTCAAAATGAGGAAGCAGTAAACAATACTCAATTGAAATGGATAACAGTATAGATGTAAAAGATAACAACAGCCATATATATTTGATGATGCATTATGTCTCTAAGTCTAGATAAGCAGCCAAAACAGGATACAATGCAATCTAGAATAACCAATACAAAGTACAAGTATAGTAAAGGAAAACAAAGTAGTACAACAGAAACTCATCAACATTTCAAGCCTAATATCAGTCTCATGCTCTCCTAATCCTCTGCAAAAATCAAGTACTTGTATAGGGACTCTTTCCGTTATCTACGCTGGCAGAAATATAATCTTTTTGGGCCCAAGACATGACCCAAACAGGGTGTGAAAAATAAATCCCAATAAGCAACCACCGAAGTCCCATGCCCAACTATTAGGGAAAATGTGTAACGGAAGTGTGCAGTAATAAAATGAAGTAAACTAGGCAATACTCAAAAGTAACTATCTCTACTAATTACATTGCCATTTTATTAATTATTTATCAACCCCAAGCTCGTGATTTAACTTGTATGGTTCAACATAATAAATCACCACAGTGAATATACAAAGTAAACATTGTCCACATACATGCAAATCCTTAACCTTGGGTAATTAAAATCGAAACCTGCAGGTGACTACCCATAGGCATGATGAATATTGCTCGTAGGCGTACAAGGTGTCGCCCATAGGCACAGAAACTATTTCCCACGGGCATGAGAAAAACTGCCCGCAGGCTAAACGAAACACTACCCTCCAGATAAGAAAATAACTGGTCCAAGACCAACACATAAGCAAGAAATTTATATACAATTCCTCTCAAGGAAATTTAAAGCATGCTAAATCATGGCATACCCAAGGGTATCCTGGACAACTGAATAAACAAGAGAAACGCACCCATGGGGTGGCCCTGGATCCAAGAAACAATCCCAAATAGTAGTTGTACATATTCATTAAATTACCTATGCAATTATAGGTATTTAATTAATCATGGCCCTAGCCATACGACACCCCAATCAGGGGCGCATAGCACAATGGTATACAAAAACAACATGATAGTTGGAATTAAACATCAAACCACCTACCTTGATCTCCCCTGATCGATATACGTGAATGGAGCCTTCTGAAATGACCAAGAATGGCGTAGATCTGCATGGTTCCAATGTGATCGACGGTGGAAGAATCTGATTCCCAGTGTGCGGCTGGGAGCTCCTCTAAGCTTTGGCCCTCTCTCCCGGTTCTCCAAATGCATCCACTACCTCCTATACTGAATGAGGCGGTTACTGACCATTTTAATTAGAAAAAAACAAACTACACAGTGTGTAATCTCAAGTACACAGCATGTACTTTTCATCATTTAATTGTTCCTCTGGCGGCTACTTTTCACTACCACACTGTTCATCTGTCGACTTTATTACACGGCGTGTATTTCTGAATACACGGTGTGTATTGTTGCTCTGCTGGCGGCTACTTCCACCGCCTTACTATTCATCTGCCAACTGATTACACATCGTGTAAATACTAAGTACATGGCATGTAGTTAGTTTTTACACCCTTCATCGCTGACAGGCCTACACGCCCTGTGTACTCATCCCACACGGCCAAAGTACACGGCGTGTGGAAAATTTCATGGCGTGTACCCCCAAAATTTTGTATTTTTCCCCATTTTTCATATTTTCACAAAACAAAACTTAAGGAAAAAAGGAAAATAAGAAACTCGTACCTCAAGAATAAGAACCAGGTTCTTACAAACTTCCCCCCTTAAATAAATTTTTCCCTGGATTTCCCTTCCAAGGGTGGTGAAGATAAAGCTGAGAACAACTCTGGCCACTGAACACGTACATTGGTCTCTCGCTCCTAGGTTTTGTCCTGCACTCATCCATGCTGTCATCGCACCTGTATGAGAGGAACTGACCGACCTCGGAGGACCTTCATGCTCCTATCAACAATACGAATCAGATTCTCCTCAAAGGACGCATAGACCTAAAGCTCAACCTCCTTGGGCTGAAAAACATGATATGGGTCTAAGTGATAACGGCACAGCTGAGATATATGGAATACATCATGCATGGCTTGGTACCTCTGTGGTAATAGCAACCGATAGGCAACTGACCCGACTCTCTCTAGAATCTCAAACACCCCCACATACCTCGGTGAAAGTTTACCCTGTCTCCTAGTCCGCATGTGTCCCAACCTCAGTGAGACACGTAAGAAAACTTGATCCCTGACCATGAACTCCAAGGGTCATCTGCGGCGATCAGCATAAGATGTTTAACGAGACTGTGTAGTAGCCATCCGCTTCTGTATCAACTGGACCTGCTCTGAATTCTCCTGCACAAGACATGGAACAAGTAAATCTATCTCACCTGCCTCCGACCAGCACAAAGGTGATCGACATGGCCTACCATATAAAGCCTCGTAATGTTCCATATCAATAGTTTCCTGGAAACTATTATTATAGGAAAACTCTACTAGGGGTGTGTGCCTTTCCCAAGAGCCCCCAATGTCCAGGACACATTCATGAATCATGTCCTCAAGCACCTGTATCATACGCTCTGACTGTCCAGCGGTCTAAGGGTGGTAATCCGTGCTCAGAAGCACCTGTGTACCCAGTTACCTCTAAAAAATCTTCTAGAAATGAGATGTAAAATGGGCATCCCTATATGAAATGATAGAAATAGGAACCTCATGAAGGCGTACCACCTCTCGGATATACAACTTCCTGATCTCATCAACACTGAAGGTCTCCTTGATTGGAAAAAATTGAGCTACCTTTGTAAGTATGTCCACAACAACCCACACGACATCACTACCTTGAGGTGACCTTGGCAACGTGGTCACTAAGTCCATCATGACATCATCCCATTTCCACTCCATAATGGGTAACTATTGTAACAGTTTTTCTAGCCTATGATGCTCCGCCTTCACCTGCTGACAGGTGGAGTATCTAGTAACAAAACCAGCTACCTCTCTTTTCATACCCGACCACCAATACTGACGTCTCAATTCATGGTACATCTTGGTGAATCCAAGATGAACTACCCAAGCTGAATCATGAAACACCCACATCAACTCCTCACATATATCCCCTAGAACCCACACTCGTCCATGGATACATAGTTCCTTATCATCGCCTATCGTCCAACCAGGAAGAGGGTCCTCACTTGCCACCAACTCCCGTATAACTAGGCCTTCCGAATCTAATAGTTGTCTCATCCTCACTCTATCCAGGATGTTAGAATTCACAGCTAAGGAAGAAAGATAGGATCACCCCTGACTATCATGCACCTCCAAATGCATCTCAGAGAATAAATCCATAAGCTTCCACTCACCACTGGCCTCCTACACTGCCTGTATCTAAGTCTTCCTAGTCAGTGCATCAGCTATAGCATTACCCTTACCGGGTGTATCGGAAAGCTCGAATTTGAAGGACTGAAGGTATTCAACCCACCTTCATTGTCTCAAATTCAAGTCACACTCTGTAAAGATATATTTCAGATTTTTTGGTCCAGAAACACACCAAAATTTTCTCCCAAGAGATAATGTCTCCAACAGCGTAACACATGAACAACTACAGCCAAATCAAGATCATGTTTCAGGTAATTCCTCTCATGTGTCCTCAACTGCCGAGACTCGTACGCAACTAATAGATCACCCTGCATCAAAACTTCTCCCAACCCAATACCTAATGCATCACAGTAAACTGTATAGATCTTCCCTTTTTCTGGAAGTATCAAGACTGGTGCTGATGTAAACCTTCCCTTCAGCTCCTGAAAGGTTTTCTTGCAAGCTTCTAACCAAAATAAATTCACACCCTTCTTAGTCAAACCCGTCAACGGCACTACTAAGATGTAGAAGTCCTATATAAAGTTCCTGTAGTAACCAGCTATCCCCAAGAAACTCTGTATCTCAAACACATTCTTAGGCTGCTCCCAGGAAACTACTACTCTCACTTTCTCTAGGTCCACTGCAACTCCTGCCTCTGAGATAATATGACCTAGGAAGTGTATCTGGTCCATCTAAAAGTGTAACTTTGAGAGCTTAGCATATAACTGATGCTCTCTCAATGTACTCAATATGATCTCAAGATGGGTGGCATGTTTGTGTCAAGTGTGAGAGTACACCAAGATATATTCCACAAAAACTACCACAAAAGAACCCAGATAAGGTTAGAACACACGATTCATTAGATCCATGAAAACCTATGGCATATTCATGAGTCTGAACGGCATGAAAAAGTACTCGTATAGACCATATCTTCTCTAAAAAGTTGTAAGCGGTATGTCTGACATTCTAACACATAACTGATGATATTTGGATCGCAAGTCAATCTTCGAGAACACTCGTGCTCCTTGAAGTTGATCAAAAAGATCATCAATCCTTGGAAAGGGATGTCAGTTTTTGACCATCAACAGGTTCAGCTTCCGATAATCCACACAAAGATCGAGGGTACCATCCGCCTTCTTAGAAAACAGTACAGGTGAACCCCAAGGAGAATTACTGGGTTGGATGAAACCCTTTGCCTATAACTCCTACAACTGCCTCTTGAGCTCCTACAACTCTGGTATAGCCATCCTATAATGAGGAATGGAAACCGGTGCCACTCCTGGAACAATATCAATAGAGAAATCCACCTCTCGCTCCAGAGGTAGACCTGAAAAGTCATATGGGAATACATCCCTAAAACTATCAACTACTAGAGGGAAATATTTCTGAAAAGTTCTCTATTCATCCAGATACAAACTCACAATTTGGGCTTTCACTCCATCACGCCCACAATGCTCGGGTCCTTCTCAAATCGCCTAGACATCCCACTCTCCATTGTATAAAAACTCTTCACCCTCTGGTGATATGAAACTCACCCTGCGATGATAGAAATCTACAATGTCTCGAAAGGGTACCCACCAGTCCATCCCAAGAATTATATCATATCCTGTCATCTCTAAAACATAGAGGTCCCACATAAAGTGACACCTGCAAACCTCTAGGGGGAACTCCTTGCACTGACGCACACCTGCCATTCTAATTCCCAACGGAGTGTCTAGCGTCATGATATCAGAAGAAGAAGAAACATAGAGCCCAATTCTTTCCATAAAGGGAACAGATATAAAGCTATGTGTAGCTCCAGTATCAAAAAGTAATGAAGATAGAATAAAAGCTACTAGAATAGTACTTCTTGTAGTGGAAGGTATGGGATCCTGCTCCTATTGGGTTTGTTGCACTGCATATGCCTGCCCAGTGCCGCGACCCAACAACACAGCCTGGCAACCCTAAGCTGACCCTCCCTACTATCTCTGAGATCTCGGTGTCTGGCTACCATGACCATGACCACCACCTCGGCCTAAAAGTCTTGATGTATCCCAATTCCCTGACTGGTAAGAAGTTTTTGGCCCTACTCTTTCACACGGAGTCTGCACAGAACCCCTCTCACTAGTCACCGAGGGAAACACCCTGCAAAAACATTACAGATGACCCATCTTGCCGCAAGCTCAACACTCCACTGGGTCACATGGACACTGAGGTCTCTTGTGCCCCTCCTTACCGCACTGGTAGTACATCACCTGGCCACATAAAAAATTCCTATGGCTATTACTACCACCATGAGATAAATACATCTTCCTCTTCCTATTACTGATAGAAATAGTACTAGAAACTATTGTTGAACCACCCTCACCTGCACCACTAGCTTCTCATAGGTTCTGGTCAGTAATCAGTTCCTGGTTCACAATAGCATGTACTGTAGGAAGCCTAAAAACATTCACCAGTGCTCGGATGTCATACTGAAGACCATGCTTGAAGCGTTGAGCCCTCAACACCTCATCACCCACCAAAACAGGTGCAAAGTGCTATAGCTCAGTGAAGCAGGAAGAATAATCCATCACTAACATACCTCTCTGATGCATATTCATGAACTCTCAAGATTTATCTTCCCTTAGAATCTCCAGAAAGAAAAAGTCATATAAGACCACCTGAAAATCTTCCCACACCATGTCTCTGTGATGCTCAGTCTGGGTGGTAACATCCCACCATCTCTTGGTGGAATCACACAACATGTATGTAGCGAGCTTGACCCTCCACCCTGGAGTCATATCTAGATGCTCGAAGATAGTTTTCATAGACCCCATCCAAGACTCTATAGCTTGTGGTCTACCATCCCATGTAAACGGAGGCAGATTCTTCTGCTGAAATTTGCATGTCAGCTCTGCCATAGATGTGGGAGTCGGCGGTGCTCCTTGGAAGGTCTGCGTGAACCGCATGAAGCCTTCATGGAACTGTTCATCAGCACCTGTGCCTGGTATAATGGTTGGAACCGCATATGGCTCTGCTAAAGGATCCATCGGTATCCCATGGTCTACCATCTCTGGAGTATACTCGTTGCCTCTCTCCTGGCGAACAACTCGTGGTCGTCTCGGTGGCATGACTCTACAAGGTCAACACATGCCTTAGATTAAGATCTCCAAGGAATGAAAATAAGTACTGTAAGAAGGGAACATGAGAAATAAAACATTCCAGTTTTACAAAACAAGAATAAATGTCATGTATAATGACTACATGGTGTGTTCCTTCAAGTCTTTCACATGGGTGTGTACTTCTTCCAAAATGGTCATGTAACACCCCAAACACGACATGTTGTCCACACACACGGCATGTACTTGAATTCCCTTCCCCTACCTGAGTCCTTATACACGGTTTATCCACACTGCTCTATTTTGAATGAGACTATATGGCATTTATAAGGTCTACAGGGCATGTACTAGACGAGCTTCACCGTCCCGTGTTGTTAGTGACACGACCGGCTACTCGGCTGACACTACCTAGCGTGTTACACCCATACACGGCGTGTACACCACCCCGTTTTCCCAGCCACACGGCCTCTCACCAGTGAAGACTACATGGTGTCTCCCTCAGGCACACGGTGTGTACAAGGTAGGGTAACACTGACCCATGTTGTTAGTTACATGGCCAGATTCCCAAGTTAAACTACACGGCGTGTACATCATTGACAGGGCATGTATCAGTTCAGATTCCTCCGCATGTGTTGTTAGTTACACGATGGACATAGGGTCAACACAACATGGCGTGTACAATCAGTACATGGCATGTTCTTTCAAAGTTTAATTACCATGTGTTTCTGCCCACATGGCATATGACACAGGTAACAACTACACGAAATGTACATACAATACACGGTGTGTACTTAAAATTTTTCATTTCTTCCCAAACAAAAGAGTATATGACATGTAGTCATAACTACAGGGTGTGTATTTTGGGTTTTTCCAGATAGTAAGCCTTAGAAACTACTCTGAAAGCCCTGAAAAACACTGAAACCAACACCTAAGTTCCAAATTCCGATCCGTGAGGGCCCATACTCCCCACGAACAAAATCTTGGCATCTTATACGTGTTATAAGAAGGTAAACAAGTCGATGATCCACCAAATTCTGGTCAATGAGGGCCCATACTTGTCAAGAACCAAAGTTTGGAGTTCATTCTACAAAACCTTACATAATAATACCCTATCAAATAGCAGGTATTTTACCAAGGCATCTATCACAATAGCATGTATTTTATAGAACGATATCTATCACAACAACATGAAATTTATAATGCACCTATATGGCATGAAAACTATGCATGGCATGTGATTTTAACATGTTCCAAAATGATGCATGTGATGGAATACCCTCATCTCATTGGGTAGCGACTAAATAGAACCCAAGTATAAAAATATAATAGCACACCACAAGCGTGTCACCCAACGGTGAAAATCAAATCGACTATAAAAGTGCAAAATCAGAAAAATTGCAACACGATGTAAATTGGATTTTACCTATACACGGGTTAGATACTCCCAGGCACAACTTATTACCAAGTACCTATTCTATATTATCCCTAGATATAGGCTCCAAATAGTAAGTTAAGAGAAAATAATCCCTCTAATACAACTTTGTAACGTCCCGGATTTGGTGCCACTCAACGGGTGTCCTGAACTCAGTTGGTCACATGACCTCAAGTGCATTTCCCCAAATGCCAGAGGCTAATGACTAGAATTGAGGGCCTAGGTCTGATAGTGGGGAAACTATACCCTCATTTTTCAAGGTTTAGAGCAATGGAATTAGATATAAACATATAAAATGGGGAAGCAGTAAACAATACTCAATTAAAATGGATAACAGTATAGAAGTAAAATATTACAACAGTCATATATATTTGATGATGCATTATGTATCTAAGTCTTGTAAAGTATCCAAAATAGGATACACTACAATCTAGAATAACCAATACAAAGTACAAGTACAACAAAAGAAAACAAAGCAGTGCAGTAGGAACTCAGCAGCATCGCAAGCCTATGCTCGATCCCACGCTCTCTTACTTCTCTGCAACAATCATGTACCTGTATAAGGACTCTTACCCTTATCTACAGCTGTAGCAATATAATCTATTTGGGCCCAAGACATGACTCAAATAGGGTGTGAGAAATAAATCCTAGTAGACAACCACCAAAGGCCTGTGCCCAACTATCAGGGAAAATGTGTAACGGTAGTGTGCAGTAATAAAATTTAGTAAACTAGGAAGTACTCAAAAGTAACTATCTCTACCAATTACATTGCCATTTTATTAATTATTTATCAATCCCAAGCCTGTGCTTTAGCTTGGTAGGTTCAACAAAATAAATCACCACAGTGAATATAAAAAGTAAACACTGTTCTTAGACATAAAAATCCTTACCCTTAGGTAATCAGAATCGAAACCCACAGGTGACTACCCATAGGCATGACGAATATTTCCCGCAAGCATAAGAGGTTTCGCCCATAGGCATGAGAAAAATTGCCCCCAATCAAAATAAAACACTACCCTCGGGATAATCAAGTAACTGGGCCGATCCCAACACATAATAAAGCAATTTATATACAATTCCTCTCAAGTCAATTTAAAGCATGCTAAATCAGGGCATACCCACGGGTATCCTGGCCAAACGGATAAACAAGGGAAATGCACCCACAAGGTGGCCCTGTATCCAAGAAATGATCCCAAACAGCAGTTTTACATATTAATTAAATTACCTAAGCAATTCTAGATATTTAATTAATCATGGCCTCAGCCATATGACACCCCAATCATGGGCACGTAGCACAATGGTACACAAAAACAACATGAAATTTGGAATTAAACATCAGACCACCTACCTCGATCTCCCCTGATCGATATACGCGAATGGTGCCTTATGAAATGACCATGAATGGTGTAGATCCACGTAGTTCCAACGTGATCGATGGAGGAAGAATCTGTTTCCCAGTGTGTGTGGTCGGGAGCTCTTCCAAGCTTCGACCCTCTCTCCCAGTGCTCCAAATGTATCCACTGCCTCCTCTGTCGAATGAGGAGGCTACTACCCTTTTTAAGTAAAAAAATAAACTACACAGTGTGCACTCTCAAGTATATGGCGTGTACTTTTCATCATTTAACTATTCCTCTGGTGGCCACTTTTCACCGCCACATTGTTCATCTATCAACATGATTACACGGCGTGTATTTCTGAATACACAGCGTGTATTGTTGCTCCACTTTCAGCTACTTCCACTTCCTTACTATTCACATGCCGACTGATTACATGGTGTGTAAATACTAAGTACACAGTGTGTAGTTAGTTTTTACCCCCTTCATCACCGACAGCCCTACACACCCTATGTACTCATCCCACACGGCCAAAGTACATGGCGTGTGGAAAATTACACGACATGTACCCACAAAATTTGGGATTTTTTCCAATTTTTCTTATTTTCACAAAAACACTTAAGGAAAAAAGTAAAATAAGAAACTCGTACCTCAAGAATAAGATTTGGGTTCTTACAGTTAGCTTCAACATAAATACCTATTATTGGATACCATCTCGACAACCCATTTTAATTCATTGAGACTTAACCATTTAATTAGACACAACCTCAGAAGAAAACATAGATAGATTAGAAAAAAAATTAGTATAATCCATCAAAGACTAATCTCCTTGGTCTAGATTAATAAACTTTTTGGATTTTTCCATGCTTATGGATTCTGGTTAGAACAACTCGTTGAAAATGGCCTTGGATTCATTCCTATCTAATCCCTCATTTTTATTAGATAATACAACTAAGTCCCACCATCTTATACTCTGACCTTTTATCTTTAAAACATCACACTTCACTTTGAATGAGTTGGGAGTCTCTAGGAATTTAAAATTTCTCTTGTGATTTCCTATCCAAACCTCCACCTCCTAAGGATCATTCATCCCTTGGAAGGATGGTCACATCTGATAAAGAAATTCCTAATTTTAAGTCCCATCCACATCCATTCAGGGTTCCACCTCTCTATATTGAACATGGGAAGGTACCAAACCTTGATCCATAGATCATACTATGCATACCATTAATTAAAAAAAATTAATTGACTGGAGTGTCTTTCATCATGGTTCATCAGTAGCACCCTCCAGATGAATCACTAGAAGTGTTCTTAGGGCATGATACTACACATCAACTAAAAAAGATACATAAGAACATGGGATCCAAAATTCAATTCCAGTTTAGTATAAAAAAAATCTACAAAAATTATCAAGAAATAAGAAAAATATAGACTAGAGATTAAAACCCTCTATATCTTAAAAGAAAAATTTTCCAATAACCCATGGTAACTTAAGTATATTCATGATGATATTTTTCCACACACTCACTTGAAACCTACCCCTTAAGTTCCCAAATTACTTTCACATATCTAACAAGACATCCCAAACATGCATGTTTATGAAAAAAATAAAAAACCACCCTTTGATACTAATTTTCAACAATCCAACCTAGATTGCCCAAAGCCACAATAACTTGAAAAGGTCTAAACATGGCCTAAAGGGAATTCTAAATCCTCATGGGTTGTACAAAATTTCTTGAGAATCAAGAACTACCTTTGGGAACAATTTTCCCCAAAAAAATCTAAAAAAGTTGATAAAGAAATATAATATGTTTTTATTCCATAGAAAAGATAAAAATATACTAGTAAAATAAATAGGAAACAAATTTCAATATACATCAATAACAAAAGTACCCAAAGCATAAAAAACACCATGTAACATGTTTTCACCTCCAGAATCTCACAGCCTACTAAAGAAGAAACCCAATACCACCCCGCAACACCTTTCCTTTCCATACATAATATATAAAAAATCTAATTACACACAAAGGTGTATGAATGGTGTGAGAAAAAGAGCTCAGTAGGATCCCACTAAGTGTTTCATAATTATAATTCATAAAATAATCAAATTATGATTAGGTAATTCAAAATAATGCATGATAAATATTTTAAAATAAAGCATGGATTAATCACCCCTTTTGCAAATTAACAAGCATGATAGAAAATAGGTTTGTAAATAATTTCATTACACACACCATAAAATAATTTAAAAACAACCTTTATAGGAAACAATCCAATGAGTACAAAAAATTTTAGGTCAAGGATAATTCTATTTACATTATAGTGATTAGTAGGCCACCTGGTGTTCACATTACCCTGAAATAACAGGTTTATGGGTAATAAGACACTCCCAAGAGTAACTCCAAGCCATAAATTTAGAAACCCAGTCCACACATTACCCTAGTGGAATAGGTCTTGGGGGAAATTTTCATCCTCAAGGATGGCTCTCATCCTCAACATCGATCACATATAGGTTTAACACATTAAAATCATCCAAGGGAATTACATCTTTGAAACCATAGAATTTATGCTTTTAAAACCATTTAAATAAATCACTTCAAACAGTAAATCCATTTTCAAACCCATATTCAAAACCATTAAATTTTATAAAAAAAGGTTTACACCTTTAAAAAATATAATAAGTCCATTTAAAATACCAAGAAATCATGGTTTACAAGATAAATACTAGTTATGAAACAACCTACCTTGAAACACTTGGAATTGAAAACACCCAGAGGTAACAATAAGCTGATATGATCTGAGGACCTTAGAAATCAAGAAGGTATCCTATATTAAGAATCACATATCATAATTCTCTGAATAGAAATGATTTAAAATGAATAATACCAAATAGAATGCATAACACTATAATCCCTAATCAATTGTCCATAATGGTTAAAGATATAATCAAGACCCCTCAATTTTGTATAGATCTATGATGAATAAGGATAGAACACTGAATCAAAATATTCCCTTCATTGAAAAATCCAAACATTATATAGAATACAAAATAAAAAAATGAGGATATCCAAGAATAAAATGAAGATAAACTTACTAAGGGATGAACATGGGTTTGATCGGTGCATCGATCCACCAAGGGAATATAATTGAGAGATCCTAGAAAACCCCAGGAGTGGATGAAAGCAAAATGAAATGAGTTAGGGATAAATGGGATTAATTTAGAGTTAAAATAGAATTTTTGGGTAATATAAATACAAAATTACCCCTAACTTTTAGGATCTAGAATGTTTCTGTCGACTGGTCAATGGCTTATTCAGAAATATAGAATCTACCAGTCGGCCTATCGGCCAGCTGGTGGTGCAGTTAGTAGACCTAAACCATTGTACACCCCACTGTTTGGCTAGTGGACTTCCACCAGTTTTTTTTGGTATTATTATAGTTAACCCTTTCTTATATCCTTCCACTAGTTGGACATTTTCCCTCACCGGCAAGCTGGTGGACTACCTATAGCTTTTCCAGCCATAGGTTCATGCCAAAACATATACCAAAATGCAAGTACACACCCATGATTTAATTTAAAACTAAAATTCAATAAGAACACATATATAAAATTATAAATAACCAAAATAAAGGTAAATACTAAGTGGAGTAGAGTAGTACTTGAAAACATCAATGGTATATTATGTTAGAGGATGTTTTAACAACTTCTTTTTATTTCTCAATGGTTTTCTCAATAACTTTATCACCACATTGATAATAACCAGTTTTATCATATTTAATAACTTTATTTACTTTATCTTCCCAACTAAAATAGGATTAATTTCATCATGAACAACCAAAGCTTGTGCCCAAGGACCGATCAGAGGTGCAATGGACAGAGGTAAAACAAATATATAAAACTTTTAACATTATCAGTTATAATAACTTCTTGATCATTCATTTCAAATTATACATGATATTTCATAATTTACCTAAGTAAATCCATATATACTTCATCTTTATTTTCCTTTATGGATTGATTCTTCTTCATTTCTTCCTCTTTCAAATTATCAAAAACTTGCTCTTTTAAAGCCATAGATTTTTCTACATCCAGCCCAAAATAATGGTCTTTTTCTTTATTTTTTAATTTTCTTCTTTATGAATTCATTGAGTACTTCATTAGACATTTTTTCTATTTTTTACCTTGTAAAGTCAGGTGATTTGTGGGAAGAATCACCAGCCTTTCTCTTTAAAAGAACTTTTTTCTTAAGGATATAAACTTCATTAGTGGTCAAGGATTTTGTAGACTTATATATAAACATCTTCTTAGACAGAAAATATAAAAACCTCATATTAAAAATAATTTTATCATTGAAATAAAAAAATTATCTCTAACTTGAATGAATTTATTATTATTGTTCTGGTCTTTGAGTAAGTTAATTAATACTTTATTGATAAACTTTGGAAAAATAATACTTTTGAGATTAACGAATCCAATATTGATTACCACTATATAGTTCAGCATAAATTTCACTATATTGAACTTATTTATGTTAAAAAAATCTCAAAAAAATATATCCTGAAACTTTGACACATCCCTTTCACTTTTCCTTGGAATAAGAAATTGTTGAACCCATAGAGATATAATTTTTTCATCTATTAAAATATGTGATAATTTCCTTATCTTCTGATATGAAGAAAATAATGTTTTCTGTGAAAAATATTTTTCAAAATAACAAATATTTTCTAGTATATTATGAGTAAAAAAAGTCTTTTCATATTCTAGAGGTATCTATACTAGATTTTCAATCTTCTTGATGTTTAAATCATAAGGCTTTTCAAAAAAATTAAAGGAAACATTTTTTATGATGTCTATTTCATTAAACTCGGTGGTTATATAGAACTTTATTAATCTAATTAGATAGTGTAAGTCAAAATAATATTTTTCATAGATATTCATAACCTTAAAATAGAATATCTGATTTTTCAAATAAAATAATACCTTTAAAACCATGTTTTATCTATCAACCTTTATTTTACAACTTCTCTGATAGGGAGATCATTTGAATAATCCATAGAGATCAAATATAAAAACTTTAAAGTAATTATATGATCCACTAAAATGAAAAAATATTTAAGAAAAATAAAATGGTAAGAGTTATCTATAAATTAAATCCATGTGGAGAAATAATTGGGTCAACCCTGATATTTAGAGGAAAAGGGAGATAAGGTTCATCTCCTAGATAAACCTCATTCTGATGAATCAAAATAATTTATTCTAAAATATTGTTCACTGAATTGAAATACTTAGCAATAAATTCAATATCCCTCATAACATAGATTTCACATTGATCTTTATCTCCAAAATTAAACTTTACACCTTTTATCTTTATTATATTCTAGAAGAAATTTTTATTACTAGTCATATGACTGGAGTAACCACTATCTATGTACCATATGTTTTAGTTTTTTGTGCTCAACCTTTATTCCTAATATAAAAAGACAAATATTTTGGTACCCAAACTTTATTAGGTCCAAAACTTTTATGAAATAGTTATTTCTTGAATCCACATCCACCCAACATTATTATGTTGAATGGATTCAAATTCTGTAGATATATAAGCTTTATGAAATCTAAATGAATTGAATTTATTTAAATAATATTTATTTTTCCAATGTCTACCTCTTTGAAATTTTGTGCAAAATGGTGTACTCTTTAGAATAAAGTAGTTAGAATGAAAATTTGATCTTCTTGAAGTAAAACCAATCTTATAAGTACTTTTATGTGGTCTCAACTATCTATAAATAATATCAAAATCTTTCTTCCATGAAGTGAAATTTGAAAAAAAAAAAAAGACTAAATATCTCATAATTTTTTTTACAACTAGATTCCTATAATATTTATTTGAACTATAATTATATTTCTTTCTATCTCCACAATAATATTAGAAATATATGAAGTAATTTTAGAAATTATATAATTTTATTTAGCAAGATATTTCTTAGGATATTCACAGTTTTTCATAAATTAATTATTATTTTTCTCCAAAAAATAATATATCTATTAATTTCCTAAAAAATGTGGTGTTTTATCCTCATCATCACGTGTAAAAATATTTTCTTCTTAAGATTCAGAACTATATTCATAATCATATTTGGGATAATCAATATCTTGTGAAATATTGAGAACTTTGTCATGTTGTTCACATGCAACCACTTCATCTTCACTTCCTTTTATAACTGCAATTGAATTAAAAGATTCATTGTTAGAATGTTCAATAAATTTCACATATTCAGAATCAATAATATTTCCTATTTCATTTTTATAACATTTTTATCCTTTACTATCATGAGGATATCCAAGAAATATTCTATCAATACCTCTTTAATTAAACATACCAAATTATTAAAATTAAACCTTTATTATGCAAGGACTAATAAACACCCTTAGATACTTAAAACTTGAGGTTTAATTGTAACAAATCTATTAAGGAGTCATATTAGAGTTTGTTCTATACAAAAATTGATTCTGAATGTGTTATTATTCTCTAATACCTTTCCTTCAGAAGAATCATGAAGTATCATGTTCAATCGGTATAATTCATTCCATCTCCACAAATCATAAATTTATTATTTTAGTAACACTATTTTGTTGTGTAGTATATGGTTCAATAAATTCATGAATAAAATAATGATTTTCAATATAATCTATGAAATTTCCATTTATGTATTCGACACTATTATGAGTTTCAATCTTCTTCACAGAATGTACAAATTCTTTTTTAGTGACTCTCCTAAAACACTTAAACATTTTGAGAGCCTCTAATTTATGATTTAAGAAAATTATAAAATTAATTTGAGTAAAATCATCAATAAATTAAATAAAATAATTTTCTACATTCATTGATTTCTATCTCATTTTCCCACAAATATCTAATTGTATCATCTCTAAGGGATAAGTTAAATAAATCTCAATATTCTTATGTACTGAGTTTGTAATCATCACTTTCAGGAATATGGAACAACAAGAATCTCTTATTATTTTCATGTTAAGAATATCAAAAATACTCTCTATCTTTATTTTATTTCTCATATTACTCTAACACATATTCCCAGACGTTTTACACCATAGTTGATTTTCTTCCACCATGATTAAATAGCATGAAAATTGCACATCACCAACTTGAAACAAGTTTACCTTAGTTTGTTTCCCTATTGTTATAATCTTCCTATATTTAATATGTTAACAAAACTATCTATTCAGAAAAAAAAATTACCTTCATAGAAATATTTTGAAACACTCACCAATTTTTTTTAGTCCACTAATAAATAAGGCCCATTTGGATTTTAACATTTCCTCACCAATGATATGAGATCCAATGCCTTTGATTATGATGGAATCATCATTTCCAAAATTCACCATCCCTTCATCATAATCTTTCACATTATTCAATAATTTTAAATCTCATTTCATGTGTAAATAACACCTACTATCCAACATCCAGGGTTATTCTCCTTTTGTATTTTTGAGAGTAGTTTCAATAGCTAATACTTTTTTGATTCCTTTCTCTTCTTTCTCACATGTCTTTTAATATTTGTTGAATAAAAATTTTATATTGGTATCATTTTAAGACATAATTTTGAAATAGTTTTTGTATAATATATTTCAAAAACAATTCAAGGGTTGGAATCTATTTTAAATATTCAAAATAACTTTCTTAGGTTATCTTCTTTGAGTGGGTTCAATATCCCTCAAAATATTTTTATAGTTTATTCAGGATTCACTGTAGCATTTATGATTGAACCAAAACAACTTTTAAGTATTCACAAATGCTCCAAAATTCCATTAGTAACCATATAAATCATATTTCCATTTGTAACTTGCATACTTTTGAGTGTTTTGTACCATATTTCCATTAACTTTTTTACCTTCGTATATTTTTACATTGTTATGAACTAATATCTTGGTTACCTCAAAAATTTTATTTTTCTGTATATATTTATTCTCTACCTCAATATAATATATAGTAGTAGTATCTTTTGGTTCAGACTTTGAAACCTTAGAAACATTTGGTTTTTAAACTTTGCTTGTTTTGGATATATACATGTTCATATTAACGAATTTTTTCTTCATAAAATATTAAACGGTATTGTTAACCTTTTATTATGGTTTTTGTTGATGATTCTGAGGTTTAATCTTATTATACCTCCCAAAAAATTTTGAAACCAAGTTTTGTATTTTTTTTCCTCACTCAACTTCAACAAGTTTTTGTTAATAAAGATCAAATTCATTATGTTTCACCTTCATATTTTCATCAAGATTTATGTTGAGGTTTTTATATTCATTAAGTAACTTATTTAGATCATCAATATTATTTTGTGACTTAAATTTCTCCTCAAGAAAATATGATCATTTGGTTTTTGAAAGATCTTATTTATTCACATTCTTGTTCTCCTTTTCAAATATTACAATACTTTCAATGTATTCTTTCAATTATGTCTTTATCATAAACCCCAACTAAGTCTCTTCTTATTTATCTTTAGAGATACTTCTTTCATCACTGGTGAACATTTCATCATTCACTTTCACAATAACCGATTTTATAGAAGCATCATCACTAGTGAAATTTTCATGATTCACTTTCAAAATAATCAATTTTACAGTAGCATCATCACTGGGGTTTTTAGGTTCTTCTTCAAGGTCACCATATTCCTCATACTTAGATAAAAAAATTACTTTTTGTATTTATATAACTTCTAATACTTTACCTTTATATGGGACTTTTATTTTTTTGACTTCTTTTTTAGAGACCTTATTTTCTTCCTATCCTCTTTGTCACTATCTTCATCTTCTTTATGTCTTTGATAATTTTTAGAAAATTTATAAATATATTCACAACCAAAGATATTTAGAGGTAACTTTTTTTGTACACTCATTTTCCAATTTTACCTTTTTAGAAAACAAAGACATAAATTCATCAATTTTTTTACTAACCTCATCTTCAGTGTAAGAGTCAATGGATTCTTCACTAATAAATTTTTTATAATTTCCTTTCTCAGTAGATTTGAATGAAATTACATGATCATACTTTTCTTTTTTATTCATAAAATTTTATCATCTCATTTCATAAGTGATAATAATATTATACAGGTCATCCAAATATATATTTTAAGGATTTATATCTTCTAATAATAATATCTTATCATCAAATTTATCTATAATTATTCTAATAGTATTTTTAACAACAATAGAATCTCTTAAATTATAAATGAAACATCTTATGGTTCTTAATATTTCATTAACTCTAGTAAAGAATCCACCAAAATATTTTCCTTCCCCCATTATAATATTTTCGTACTTCAATCTCTAGATTTGTAACTTTTCTTTCTTTACTTTTTTTATTTCCTTAATATATGTTCTTTAACTTTTTTCAGAGTCCTTTAACCATTCCAATTCCTTTAACTCTAAGATACTCACTTTCAAGGAGTGAGAAAAGTATAACATTTCTAGATCTACCATCATTCTCAAAATTATTCTTATCGGTAGCTGTTAGAGGAACATCCTCAATATGAGGAGGAAATCCATATTTAGCTTCCTCATAAAATTTATAACCAAGAGACATTACATTATGTAATATTCTATATTTATATATATGATATTTATTTCCATCGAATGAAGTAATCCCCTTATTATTAATAGTGTTATGAACATCCATAGAAACCTTCCTTTTCTTATACTTTAGAAAATACTCAATGAAGGTAACCCCCACTAATACCACTTGAAAGGAAAAATCAGGATATGTGTGATCAGTGATAGGGGATGGGGTGAATTAGTGATCTTATCTTTTTATGTTTTCTTACTTTAGAAACAATATTCACCTCCTGTTATATATATATTACTTTTAAGTGAAAAAAATAAAATAATAAAAACCATATGAGCACAAGTATTTAGGTTTCACTACTTAGTATGAGTATCTAGTTGTTGGAAAGGTTTGGAAATAATCAAAGACCACCAAAAAAACTTGAAAACAATCCTTTGTATGTAGTTACAATAAGAATGGAATATACTTTCACTTACATAGCACTATAGTAAAATGACATTTCATGTTCTCCTCCCATAGAAAAATTATATGAAATTTTTTTCAACAACTATAAGAACCATCCCTAATAATCTTCTTTATGTTTTCACTATTCTAATTGTTCTTTCTCCCTACTTTATCTACTAGAAATTACTTCTTCTTATTCAATTTCTTTAACAAAAGAAGACAGGAACCTCTTTCAGTCAGATAGAAGTTTTTCCGATGATCTCATCCTATATACTCCATCTAATTTCCATTAGGTATGCTCCATCCAGTGCCTTATTATATACTGAATCCACTTTTGATACATTGTTCATCTGATCACCTCACCATATTTTCCATCTTATACCACCTAATATGAAACTTATACTTGAATATTTTACCAATTCCACTTTCTTTGTTCATACACTACCTTTTATACTTTTTTTTCTAATTGATTCTTCACACCATATGTATAATACAAACTAATGAGGAGATTAATTATGATATTCATTATACCTATGTTTCTCAATAATATCTGTCTAATTTACTTTACAATTTTGCAGTGCTTCCCCTCACTTTCAAAAATTACACACTTCAACTTCACAAACCAAACCCTTTATATAGGTGTATCACATATGAAAAATTCGGGAAATGTGAAAAATTAATTTCAAAATTCTTGCCCAAAAATCATAATGGTCCCACTTGGAAACTTTGTGACTTTGACTGCATTAAAATCTCCTAAAAGATAAGATATTTACCTAAGACTCAACTATAACATACTTCTTAAAACTTCTTTACGACTCAGTGAGAATAAAGATCTCCCTACAATATTTTAATAACATTAAATGATCATCTCAACATAAAAAATAATTTATACCTTTATAAGATATTCATAATGTCTATTAAACCAGAAAATCTCTATGCCACTCATTTTTCCAGTAAAACTTCATAGCAGCACTTATGTCTGATATACCTCTATCTGGTGTTCCTAAAAAACTTTTTAGGAATTTATTGGAAGTCATCCCCCCATACACTTTCAACATCTGAAGAATTAAATAATAACACTTTAGTTATTTCCTTCACACACCAAACCTTTTACCAGTGAACTTCATACAAAAACATATGGTTGGTGAATTTAACTAAAACCATCAGTCTGATGAATTGGAGAGTTTGGTCTAATAATCTTATAATTACTACACTTTTCAACTTTGTATATTTTCATATGATATAAATTGTTCATATATAAACATCCTTCAACACAAAAAAGGTTTTTCTACTATACTCAAACCAAAGACATTGTAAGAGATCTTCTGGTTCTCTTTGTCCAATGTCATACCTAAGTGACTTTCCTTTGTACTTCAATAATTTTCTTCTAATACACTGACTCTATAAAAATTCAATAGATAATACTTTGAGCAATCATAACTTCAAATATTCAAAAACATTAAAAAACTTTGTACATCCATTCCAACATACCTTTATAAACCTTGAACCAAAACTCATCCATTGTACATAATCTTGGATTCTAAAAAATTTCAGTAGACATAATGTTATGAACTTTATGAATAGGAAAGCATCATTATATTTATTAATTGAAAATTTTGTCTAATAAAACTTTTAAAAATGATAGTATAATAATTTTACACAACACTCGGGATAATTAACTCAGATCTACAAGCTATGTTTGGTAGGCTCAGCCTGGTAAACTCAAGTTTATCATCATTGTCTGATCAAATTTGTATGAAATCTCAATGTAAAGTGGTTTATGGTAGAAAAAAAGACCATATTTTTTTATCAAACCTTATTCTTTCAAAAAAAAATCCTAACTGACATCTTTTTATTGTAGTATAAACCCAAAACATCTTGGTCCAAAAAAACTCTATACCATAAAATATAACTCAACTTATGAAAAATTTTACCATGTTTTTTCATGAGCATAAAGAAAACCACCCAATTGAATTACTATCTAGTAATTCAATCTCTATTGAGATGAAATATCATCTACTTAGTTCAATCATATGAAGAAAGTCATTAACCAACTATACACTCCCTACATGTACATTCTATGTTCCCGGAAAGAGTATATAGTTATAGTTATGTGTCCTTGGTCATATACCATTTTCTCAATTAAAATAACATAACTACCAATATTTGTAATAATAATAATAACCTACAATATTCTAATAAAAATAATAACCTACCAAATTATAATAAAAAAATGACCCATAATATTTCTAATAACAATAATACACTAAATTACAATAAAAAAATAACAAATAATAATAAAAACCTATAATATAAATATAAACACATGTTATTAAAAATTAATAAAAAAACCTTTCCTGGATAAAGAAAAAACCATTGTATTTTTTATTCCAATTAACTAAAATAATCTTTAAAAATCATTTAGAATGAAATACAAAACACAACCCACCATAGGAAAATCATTTATCAAATCCATCATTAAAAATAAATTAAATATATTTTATTAAATTCCCTAAATTTGATAAATATATATGATGGATATCAAAATAAACTTTCTAAAAATCAATATTTTTATCAAATAATGATTCAAAAACCCGCATTCAATGGTTTATTACAAATCAAGAATAAATAATTATTATTCAAAAATTCATCAAAAAAACAGATAAAGACTTTCCCATGATAGGAATAGATCATATCCACATACCTAGTTACACATTCCTTGGGATTTTACAAGTTTACAGTATGATGATCTTAATAGCATGAATTGCTAACCATTATCATCAAGTTTCTTCCAAAAATCATCATATACTAATTGAATTAAATAATTATCCCTTGAGGTAAATTTGGAATGGCTTTTTCATGTGTGGAATATCCTTAGTAATATTGTAAAATAACCTATATTATATGACATGGTTCCCATGTAACTTTACGTATAATAGTTCATGGAATACATAGATTTAAGCACATATCCTTAAGCATTACATATTCTGGTGTCCTTTTACAAGAATTAACATTCTTACAATCCTGAGGATATTTTCAGTTTATATTTTTAGAGAATTGGATTATAACTCATACCAAAAAAATCATCTATTACAAATTAGAAACTTCTACTCAATATCCATTTTTCACAATATTAAACTTTTAAAACAAAATATGATTTCTTTTCATAACAAACTTTCATAACTTTAATCTTGACTTCTTATTTTCCTTTACCCATCCATAAAAACTATTAAATTTATTTCTAAATCATGGGATAAGCACAAAAAAACTCCATAAGAGACATAAAAATAAAGAAATAAACAATTTTTCCATAAGTACTTCTAAAAAAATTCTTTTTCAAAATTTGCTTTCGGCTCAAAATAAACTTTTTATTACTCAAGAAATAACCTTTTATTAAAAAATATTAACATAAAAAAATTCATAAGAAATATTAAAGGTCACATAAAATCCTTATAGGTTTCTTTGAAAATATGATAAACTCGTGAAAACTTTTTAACAAAACTATACCTTTCACCCTTAATATGTAATATATACTGTTGACCTCACCTGTTTTGATAATCCCAATTAAGCTTTCATATACTTTGATAATATCAATCTAATATTTTTCTATATATTAATTCTTTCAATCTGTGCTCAAGATGATAATAATATTAAAATAATCCCTAAGACAGATTAATCTTTTTTTATCCATGTTTATATAAGCTCTGAAGTAATTCTAACCCATTCGGATATGTTTTGTATAAAACAGATAAGTAGTAAGTCACTGGTCTGTGTTTAGCTAGGGCTAACGGTACTCAGTCTACCTATAGACTTAGTCTACCGATAGACAGAGTCACTGATACACTATGGTCACCAATGTGTATAGAGCTACCGACAGACAAATAGACCAGAGCTACCGATAGACAGACGTCTACCGATAGAACTAGTTCACAGATTTAGTCTACCAATACAGAATAGACGAGCTACTGATGTGCATCTCTACCAGTAGTTACCGATACACTACTGATGCAAAGAGCTACCCATGGATCAAGAGCTACCAATGACAAGATCTACCGATGGAACTAAAGTCACTGGTATATGAGCTACTGATGCAAGTTCAAAAGAGCTACTGATGGAAGGTTTTATGACACAAAGTCCATCGTTCACGTCTACCAATAAAATGATACTAATTCTTGACCAACCAGTAAAACCCTATACTCTTCATACTATTTATTTATTTAGTTAATGGTTACATTTGATATTTTTAATGTAGTTAATGTTATTTAATGATTTCAATTGCATATCAGGGAACCGTACCTAGTACCCATGAAAAAGGCAATTATTCTTTTCTTCCAAAGATGAAAGCTATAAAGGGATGGAAAGAGAACACTGGATAGATAGACTTATGTGACACAAAAGGCACTAAGAATACACACAAAGGGTGAAAGAGACAAGAGCTGAACAGTATTCAAATGTGGAGCATTTTTCACTAGTCAACATCCATACTCCAAGAATCATGGGCATACACCAAGAAACTTATTCTAGAGGAGAACACAAGCTGCATCTTTAGTGAAGAAATACAACAAGAATTTCATGCACTCAGGTTGCTAAAATGGACTGAGAACCAAGGAAGAAAATGACACTCTGTTTTCTGAACAAGAAACCAGAGAAGGAGTCAGAAGCTTTTCTGATAAACCAAACGAGTCCAGAGTTGCACTACTAATCACAAAAGCATTTCTAAACTCAATAATATTCATCTTAGTGATTCTTTTTATTTAAATTTTGAGCAGTGTGTGTACCATGTTTACTCTACACACATACTGACTCTTGTACTAATCTGTAGGATTCTTAAATCCTCACTCAAACTTTATAACCACTTGTTTCCCACTGTGGGTTGTGGTAGAGGTCGAGTAAGACCTGAACAGCCTATGTGTTGTTGTTTGCTTTTCCCGCGAAGAATTGTGGTAGAGGTATTTGGTCCTAGACAGTAGTGTACTATTGTTTAACCCCGATCCAGGGTGTGGATCAATTTATATAAATTGTTGAGAGGACTAAGTCTCTACTTGAGAATGAACCTCTTAGTTAACATTGGTGTGCTTTTATTTTAAGTCTATAAGTATTACATATATATTTTATATTCGGTTTCTTATTACTTTGAAATACAAAACTATTTTAAAGCTACTTTGATAGTTAAATAAGCAAGTGTTTATACTTATTGTAAACCAATAAGTTAGTTTCGAAAGTTAATTTAATCTTCAAATTAAGTTAACTGAGACCTAATCAGTCTTTGAGAAACTAATTGAACCTCTACACTCTGTATAGATTCACTACAGTTTAACATTGTTTTTAAATTGGGATATATTAAGAGAAATATTTTTAACAGAATTTTAATTGGTACTCAATTCACCCCCCTCTTGAGTATCCACTCCGACCAACATTTGGTATCAGAGGTTTATTTTTGTTAAAGAATTTTTGAAATACTCTATTTTTCAACTATGATTTTAGTTGCATCTTTAAAGATATTAAATTTCTGTTAGTTCTAAATTTTACCTCTTTAAAACTATTTTCTAAAATCTACCTATGGATAATAGACTAGAGGGTGCTACTAATCTCCGGACACCTTTCTTTAATGGGACAAACTATTCCTAGTGGAAACTTAAGATGAAAATACATTTGGAAAGTATGGGTTTTGATATTTGGACTGCTATAGAATCTTAATATAAAATTCCAGAAACTGAAAGAACAACTTGGGATGAACCTACAAAGACTACTTACAATAACAATTGTAAGGCCATGAATGCCCTGTATTGTGCTTTAGGATATGAAGAGTTTAGTAGAATATCTTCTTGCAAAACTGCTTATGAAATTTGGGATACTTTGGGTGTTTCTCATGAAGGAACAACTAATGTCAAAGAAATGCAATTGAATACTTACACTATTAAATATGAAAATTTTAAAATGAAGACTGATGAACCTATTTCTGATATGTATCTCAGGTTTAATGAGATAGTCAATACAATGAGTTCACTTGGAAAATTTATTCTAGCTAAGGAACAAATTATGAGGATATTGAGATGTCTGCCAGAACGATGGAGAGGCACTTCTGTTTCAATCAGAGAGTCATGTGACATTGGAGAACTGCCTGTAAAAGATCTTATTGGAAAATTAATGATGTATGAGGAAGAAATCAAGGTAAATGAAGAGGAATATGATGAACCAAAGAGAAAATCCATAGCTTTCAAGTCTACTGCCTCTAATAAAAAAGACAAGGAGATAATGCAAGTACCTACTGAAAGTTCAACCAGTGAATATTTTGATTCATATAGTGATGCTGAGATGGCTCAGATAGCCATGAGATTCAATAAGTTTTATAGGAAGAAGAAATTCTTCAGTAAATCTAACTAAAAAGGAAAGTATGACAACAAGGGACACTAGAAAAAGTATTGGAAGAAAGCTGACAAGGATAATGAAATAGTCTGCTATGAAGGACACATCAAGGATGATTGTCCAAAATTAAAAGTAAAAGAGAAATATGATTATAAGGAAAAGAAGTACAAGAAAGCTATGAAGGCTACCTGGAGTGCATCTGAAGACATCATAAGTGAATCTGATGTTTCTGATTCTAATAAGAATCATGCCAACATGTGCTTTATGACCAATACCTCTGAGGTACCTATTTCCCCTGTACTAAATGATTATTATTCTGGAAATAATAGTGACTCAGACAATGATAAAAATATATCTAAATCTGACCTATTTGAATATTGTAATATGTTTTAAGAGATAATCAATGAACTTAAAGACAAATACAAATCATTAAAGAAACAACATTCTCTCACTACTACTGTTAAAACCGAACTTAATATTGAAAAAGAGAAAAATGATCAAATGTTAAAGAAAAATACAGAACTGAAAATGTCAAATGAGCAACTTAGAAAAGACTTAGAGAAGTTTACAAATGCAAAAGGATACACTAACTCAAATTTTAGGTAAACAAGTTGCACCTAAATACACTACTGGTTTGGGATACCAACCTGGACAGAGAAAGTTCACTAAAACTTGATTTATTCTAAAGTCTGGACAAAATTCTGCTTATTCTAGTTTTGGAAATCCCTATGCTTCAACCAGTTATTCATATGGTTATAGGTCAAATAAATTTTATCTTTCAAAATATTTTTATTTTGTGAATTATATGAGACCCATAAGTCAAATATGGGTACCTAAAGCTTTGATTTCTAACCTTTCTGGACCCAAGAAGATCTGGGTACCAAAATCATTTCCTATCTAAATCTTTTTTATAGGAAACCGGTTTGAAGAGTTCTCACAAGAAGGTATGGTACTTGGACAGTGGATGATCAAGACATATGTCTGGAGATTATTCATGTTTCAAAAGTTTAATAAAGGTTGATAGAGGCTATGTCACCTTTGGTGATAATTCTAAAGGAAAGATCATCGACCTAGGCCAGATTGGTAACTCTAATTCAGTTTTAATTTCTAAAGTTTTATTTGTTGATGGACTTAATTATAACCTGTTAAGTATTTCTCAATTATTTGATGATGGATTTAATGTGAAATTTGAAAATGATTCTTGTAATGTTTTTAATTCTGAAAATGTTTTAGTATTTTCTGCTTTTAGAAATGAAAATGTTTATACAGTTGATTTAAATTCTTTAGCTAAGAAAAATGTTACTTATTTAAATTCTTTTCATAAAGAGTCTTGGAGTTGGCACAGAACATTAGGACATTGCAACATCTATTCACTTAGAAAATTAACTAGGAAGAACTTAGTTAGAGACCTACCTAAACTTGAATTCCCAAATGACAAAGTTTGTAATCCCTACCAAAATGGAAAGCAACATAAAGTTTATTTTAAATCAAAGAAATAAGTTTCAACTTATTAACCTCTCAAGTTGGTTCACATGGACTTGTTTGTACCTTCAAGAGTTTCTAGTTTAAATGGGAATCACTATGTCTATGTTCTAGTAGATGAATTTTATAGATATACTTGGGTATACTTCTTAGCTCACAAAAGTGAAGCTTGTTCTTACTTTGTTAAATACTCCAAATATGTAGAAAATCTTAGTGGAATTAAGATTAAAACCATGAGAATTGATCATGGCTGTGAGTTTGAAAATCAAGAGTTTGAATCTTACTGCTCACACAATGGCTATAGTCACAACTTTTCTTCTCCTAGGACACCTCAACAGAATGGTGTAGTAGAAAGAAGGAATAGAACCCTTCAAGAAATAGCAAGAACCATGCTTAATGAATATGACCTGCCTATTTACTTTTGGGTTGAAGCTATGAATACAACTTGTTATATTATTAATAGAGTCTTAATTAGACTAGTTCTTAAGAATACCCCATATGAGTTGTGTAATAATAGAAAACCTAAAGTTAGTTACTTTAGAGTCTTTGGCTGTAATGTTTTTATTCTTAATACAAAGGATAATCTGGATAAGTTTTCTTCTAAGAGTGATGAAGGAATTTTTCTTGGTTATTCTTTAACTAGAAAAGCCTATAGAGTCTTTAATAAGAGAACCAAATGTGTGGAAGAATCTATTCACATCAAGTTTGATGAAACTGATCCACATGAGCCTAAAACCTCTCTTGAAAATCTTGAGGAAGATTTGAGTGTTCTGGACCTTAATGATAAATTTAAAGAACCTGCTGTAAAAACATACAGTTCTGGACATATTCCAGAATATGCTGTTATGGAACCCAAACCTATAGATGAACCTGAAATTTCTAGTCATGTCTTTACTAGATCAACAAGGATTCTAAAGAATCATACTTTGGATGCTGTTGTTGGCAATCTTGATAGAGGGACACAAACTAGAGCTTCTCTAAGAAACCAGGTTGAACATTAAGCCTTTATTTCACAGGTAGAACCTAAAAATGTCGATGATGCTATCAATGATGAATTTTGGGTAATGGCTATGCAAGAAGAGTTAAATCAATTTTAAAGAAACAAAGTCTGGGAATTAGTTGACAGACCTAAGGACACTTTAACAATAGGCACTAAATGGGTTTTTAGAAACAAAGTTGATGAGTCTGGGAATATAGTTAGAAACAAATCTAGATTAGTTGCACAAGGATATAGTCAAGAGGAAGGTATAGACTATGAGGAAACCTTTTCACCTATAGCCAGACTAAAATCCATTAGGATCTTACTTGCATATGCTGCTCATGTGAATTTCAAGTTATATCAAATGGATGTCAAAAGTTCTTTTCTAAATGGTTTTATTGTTGAAGATGTTTTTGTTGAACAACCACCTGGATTTACTAATCCTCGTTTTCCAAATCAAGTTTTTAAACTTTTTAAAGCTTTATATGGTTTAAAACATGTTATAAGATCTTGGTTTGATAGACTTATTAATTTACTTATTTCAAAAAAATTTACTAATGGGATTGTTGATCCAACTCTTTTTATTAAAAGAATTTATAAAGATGTTTTAATAGTTCAAATCTATGTTGATGATATTATTTTTGGATCTTCTAAACATTCTTTATGTATTGATTTTTCAAAGAGTATGAAAAATGAATTTGAAATGAGTTTAATGGGGGAACTTAAATATTTTCTTAGATTTCAAGTGTTTCAAAATGAAAATGGTATTGTTTTGAATCAAAGTATATATACAAAGGATCTTTTAAAACGTTTTGGTTTGGATAGTATTAAGGAAAGTGAAACTCTTATGAGTACTATTTGTAAATTGGATACAGATGAAACTGGGAAACCAGTGGATCAAACCAATTACAAAGGTATGATTGGAAGCTTACTTTACCTTACTGCTAGTCGACCAGATATTATGTTTAGTGTGTGTATGTGTGAAATATTTCAAGCTAATCCAATAGAATCTCATTTATTGCTGTTAAAAGAATTTTTAAGTATCTTAAACATACTGTAAACTTTGGTTTGTTTTACCCAAAAGGACAACCCTTTGAGTTAATGAGTTATTTAGATGCGGATTTTGTCGGTTGCAAGTTGGATAGAAAAAGCACTTCAGGAACATGTCATTTATTAGGAAAGTCCTCAGTATCTTGGTGTAGTAAGAAGCACAATTCTGTAGCATTATCCACTACTGAAGCTGGTAGTTGTTGTGCACAAATTCTATGGATGAAACACACTCTTTTGGACTATGGATATGACTTTAAGAACGTTTCAATCAACTGTTACAACACTAGTGCAATAAATATCTCGAATAACCCTGTGTCTCACTCTAGGACCAAACACATTGATGTAAGGCACCATTTCTTGAGAGATCATTACCAAAAGGGTGATATAATTCTTGAGTTTATAGGCACTGAACATCAATTAGGTGACATTTTCACTAAACCTTTGAGTTTAGAAAGGTTAAGTTACATTAGACATGAGTTAGGTGTGTTTAACCTAGATCGATAGCTAACCTCACCGATGTAAAGTTCTCACCAATGTAAATTTCGCACAGATGTAAAGTTCTCACCGATGTGAAGTTCTCACTGATTTAAAATTCTCACTAATAGGAATCCTCACTGATGGAAATTCTCACTGATGTGTGCGCTGTTTTAAAACTTCTGTCTGCTGCAAGAATCTGAATCGTTTTTACTTTATTTTGTTTATTTATTTTATGATTCCTAAATGATAAAACTAAATTCAGAGTTACTTCTAAATCCACTGAGCCTCAAACCTTAACCCTCAAACCTTAGCTCCTGAATCCTTAGATAACCCTAAATCCTTCAAACCAGCAATGGAAAAAACCAAACTTCCTACCATTAGAGATGACTCTGTTGAGCCGAAAACAAAGAAGCAGAGGATCGAGCAAGAAGAAAGTGGTAGTGGTAGTGTTGCTAGAACTAGGTCGGGGAGACGACTAGTGAATCATCATCTGCAAAATTGAGTTATTATGATTGAAAAGTAGTTGTGTGTAGAATGGATGATGCCTAGAAAATCCTTATTGCTCGAAGTTCTTGAAGATCAAAAATGGGTAGAGTGTTTTTCGAACAACAATGGTCCCTATTTTCCAAAGTTAGTGAAACAGTTTTACGATTTTGTAACCTTTGAGAAATCGGAGAATGAAAATCAAGTAACCTATTTTGTGAATGGAAATGAGATGTAGTTTTCATCTGTTGAGTGGGATGAGTGCTTGAAAGTTCCACATGAAGGAGTATCTAGATATGTCGCGAGAGCCATGCCACATACTAATGAAATTTTCAATTATGATACTGCTTTGGAAGAGCTGACTGGTGATGGAAGTCAAAGACAAGTGGTTGCTGCAGAAATGGATGGAGAGAACATATTTCTATTCAAATTCGTTCAACATGTCTTGATACCGAGGAGAGGAGACTTTTCCAATTTGAGATATCAGGATATCTATCTTCTACACCTCTTAATACATTGTGTAAATGTTAATTTGTGCAGATTGCGGATGCTCCAGAGGAAAGATATGACAAGGCTGAAATCAAAGACAAATTCCCTATTCTTTTCTAAGTTGATCTCTGTGATGATCAAGGTAAAAGGGGTTACTGAGTCTCAATATGAGACAGTGGTAGTGAAGAATAATTTATGTATCACAACTACAGTTTGTAAGTACATGAAAATAAATTGGAACCCTTGGAGAGGAGAATGGGTCAATGATGACCAGAGGGTGTATGACAAGTTTAATCCTGTGGATCATCCTTCAAGACCAAAGGATGTGAGGGATCCAGTTCTGGGACCTGATGAAGAGGATACAAAATACAGTGATGATTCAGAAGAGGAAGAGTCCTCTTTGGATGAAGGAGGAGACCCTGACTTGCCTCCTATCCCAGCTCCTGAAAATCTAGATCAATATAAATCAGATAATGAAGAAGCTGCTTTAGAGGTTGTTGAAGTGGCTACTGTAGAAAATTAAGAAGATGTTCATGAGAGTGAAGAATCTCCGTCATCTGATTTGAGCCTGATTCCAGTGATTGGACAATCTTGAGTACCTACTGATGAAGCAAATGAAGTTGGCATGCCCTTTCCTAATCCAGAAGACCCTCATGTTGTTGCAGTGATGGAAATGATAGTGGAAGATTCTCTTCTGGATGAAAGACCTACTGATAATTCTACTGAGCATGATGCTGAGAATGCTGTTATCCTAATTGAGGATGCACCCATTGAGGGGGAGCATCAATCTAAGTTTGGAAGTGTTACAGTGGATGTTGGTTTTAATGATTGGGCAGAAGACCCTGGTTTTGTAGTCTGTGGTTTAGACTATCCTGATTCAGATAATGAAGCATCTCTAAATAGACCAAAAAATTTTTATGATGTTGAATCTGAATTATTAACTAAAGATGTGGTCAGAATACATGACCTGGATAAGCTGAAGAAAAACCTTAAGGAAAGTTTTGTGGAAGAGGTAATGAAAATGGTAGTTTCTATGGTGTCTTCAATTCAATAAGTTATGACTGACTCTGTGGTCAGTTTAGCCTCTAAAAGAGCATCTGTAGCAGTTTCACCTGCTGATTTGGTTACCAAGGCTGATATTGATACCTTAAGGGATGAGCAGGAAGAATCTCTTAGTGCCTCAGTTGTTGAGATGAAGAAGAGTTTTGCTGAAGAAATGATTATGTTGGAAAGATCTTTTGAACTATCTCTTGCCTATAATTTATCAACCTTTATGGGTGAAATAGATGAAGAAGTTAAAGACTCCCAGGCTTAAGTTTCTAGACTTGAAGCAGATCTTGAATCTATAAAGGAATCTGTTGTTTCTTTAGACTTTTATATGAGCTCAAAATACCAAGCAGATAAGGACTTAGCTTATGTGAAAAGTGTTGTAAGCCGGATGGTTTCAGTATTTGAAGGTTTCAAAACTTCTATGAAATATCATATTACAATCCAGGATTCCCAAGTTCAAAATCTTATCAGTGGATTGACCAAAAGCTTCAAAGAGACTATATCTTTCTCTGTTGGTTCTATTAAATCTAAACATTCGATGGATTTGAATCAATTTCGAGCTATGATGAAAGAGGAGATCGGTTCTGCCTCAACCAGTGGCTCTGTGGACTCATCTAAACTGAGCAGAGTTGTTCTCTCTACCAGAGATTCAACCAGAGAAATTATGAAGATAGTCCAAGACTACAGGAGAGAAGAATCTACCTCTCAAAAAGAATTGAAAGAAAGGGTGGACTCCTATTTCTCCAAAATTTACACAAAGACCCAAATGACCAGTCATTTCAAACTTCTGATTGAGAATATGAAATTGCCTCCTGTCAATCAAGCCTTCAGAGAGCATGTTAGCAAGCTAAGATAATTGACTCCAGCATTGGAAAAGTTTATGGAGAAGAAGGATGACTTCATATCTGCTATGGAGAGAGGAGGATGAATCATTATGGATTTCAGAAATCTGTTGCCGCCTTTTCTGCATGTTGATGCCAGGACAGTGATTGTCCCTCCTGCTTTGCCTGCCTTTGCCTCTACTGCTTATCCAATTCAGCTGACTCCTGTCCAATCCATTCGAAGCCCCACACCTATGATCACACAAAGGACTACTCAATACAGGCCAGGCACAGTGTTAGTTGCTCAACCTCCTGTGGTCATTTCAGGAATTCCTAAGCCTTCACCAGCATCCTCACCACTTGAATCCTCTTCTGATCCCAAGGGAAAATCTCACATTGAGTATGTGGATTGATCAAGTGGCTGGACTATTTGATAGTAATCCTATGTATTTTGTTTTCTGTTTTTGTACCATTTTGTAACATTTAATACAAGTGATTTTCTTCTATTCCTATTATTCCATTTATCTTTGTTAATTCCCACTTTTTTATTATCACAAAGGGGGAGAAATATTTTACAAAGGGGGAGAAATACTCTCTAAGTATCAAAAGAGGAAGACGTATGTTTTGCCCCTTTTCCCCTTTGATACCTCTAAATTTCATCTTCTGATCCCAAAGCCTTTTCTCTCATCCTCTGATATCATTTCATTTAGTTATCTGATACTACTAAATTTTACCGATAATATCATGGATTTTTCTTTTATCTCTGATACATTTAATTCTATCTCTAATAAATTATGTTTTATTTCATACTGTTTTCTCTCAGAAAATTGAGTTTAATTATATATCCTCTGATACAATTTATTTTTAAATGATAATATCATAAGTTGTGATTATCAAAAAGGGGGAGATTATTGACCTCACCTATTTTGATAATCCCAATTATGCTTTCATATACTTTGATAATATCAATATAATATTTTTCTATATATTAATTCTTTAAATCCTTTCTCGAGATGATAATAATATTAAAATAATCTCTGATATAGTTTAATCTTTGTTTATCCATGTTTATATAAGCTCTGAAGTAATTATAACCCATTCGGATATGTTTTGCATAAAACAGATAAGTACTAAGTCACTGGTCTGAATTTAGCTAGAGCTACCGGTACTCAGTATACCGATAGACTTAGTCTACCAATAGATAGAGTCACTGATACACTAAGGTCACCAATGTGTACAGAGCTACCGACAGATAAACAGACCAGAACTACCGATAGACAGACGTCTACCGATAGAACCAGTTCACAGATTCAGTCTACCGATACAGAACAGATGAGCTACCGATGTGCATGTCTACCAGTAGTTATTGATAGACTACTGATGCAAAAAGCTACTGATGGAGAGACAGTTACCGATAGATCAAAAGCTACCGATAATAAGAGCTGCTGATGGAACTAAAGTCACCGGTATATGATCTACCGATGCAAGTTCAAAAGAGCTACCGATGGAAGGTTTTGCGACACAAAGTCCACCGTGCACGTCTACCAATAAAAGGCTACTAATGCTTGACCAACCAGTCAAATCCTATACTCTTCATACTATTTATTTATTTAGCTAACGGTTATATTTGATGGTTTTAATGCGTTTAATGTTATTTAATGATTTCTGTTGCATGTCAGGGAACCGTACCTAGTACCCAAGAAAAAGGTGATTATTCTTTTCTGCCAAAGCTGAAATCTATAAAGGGATGGAAAGATAACACTAGATATATGGATGTATGTGACACTAAAGGCACTAAGAAGACACACGAAGGGTGAAAGAGACAAGACCTGAACAACATTCAAATGTGGAGCATTTTTCACTAGTCAACATCCATACTCCTTGAATCCTGGGCATACACAAAGAAACTTATTCTAGAGGAGAACACAAGCTGCATCTTGAGTGAAGAACTACAACAAGAATTTCATGCACTCAGGTTGCTAAACTGGATTGAGAACCAAGGAAGAAAACTGCACTCTATTTTCTGAACAAGAAACCGGAGAAGGACTCAGAAGCTTTTCTAATAAACCAAACGAGTCCATAGCTGCACTGCAAATCACTAAAGCATTTATAAACTCAATCATATTCATCTTAGTGATTATTTTTATTTACATTTTGAGCAGTGTGTGTACCCTGTTTATTCTACACACATACTGACTCCTGTAATAAGCTGGAGGATTCTTAAATCCTCACTCAAACTTTATAACCCCTTGTTTCCCACTGTGGATAGTGGTAGAGGTTGAGTAAGACCTGAATAGCCTGTGTGATGCTGTTTGCTTTTCCCACGAAGAATTGTGGTAGAGGTCTTTGGACCTGGACAGTAGTGTACTGTTGTTTACCCCTGATCCAGGGTGTGGATCAATTTATATAAATTGTTGAGATACTAAGTCTCGGCTTGAGACTGAACCTCTTGGTTAACTTTTCTGTGCTTTTATTTTAAGTCTATAAGTATTACATATATATTTTATATTTGGCTGCTTATTACTTTGAAATACTAAACTATTTTAAAGCTACTTTGATAGTTAAATTAGCAAGTGTTTATAAGTATTATAAACTAGTAAGTTAGTTTCAAAAGTTAATTTAATCTTCAAATTAAGTTAACAGAGACCTAATCAATCTTTGAGAAACTAATTGAACCTTTACACTCCGTATAGATTCACAATAGTTTAAATTTGTTTTTAAATTGGGGGATATTAAGAGAAATATTTTTAACAGAATTTTAATTGGTACTCAATTCACCCCCCCCCCCCCCCCCCCTCTTGAGTATCCACTCCAACCAACATATACATTACTTTGAAGATAAACTCAATAACTTACTGTGTGAAAACATGATATTTTTGTAAAAATATAGAAATCATAAATAAATAATATAGGTGTATTGGGAGTCATTTTATGATCATAATTACTTATTGAGAACCCTTGTGGATACATATTGAGTAACCCTCACAATTATACTTGATATAACCCTAATAATTATACATTGAGTAACCATTATATTTACACTTGGAATAACCAGCACGGTCAACTTCTAACATAAAAATTCCCACTACATTGGAGGTATATCATGGACCCACCCAAATTTAGTTTATAATGGAACCATACATGATCATAAATAAGTCCCAAGAACTATAATATAATCATAAAACATGAATTCTTTCATTATAAAAACATTCCTTTAGGAAAATCACTTATTTAAAAAGAAAATTGTGCACATACAATGGAAAAAAATTATTTGAAAATAACCATTTAATCTTATAAATTAATATTTAAAGAATATATTAGTCATGAATACTTTAAAAGACACACTTGTCTTATCATTTAAAAAAATTCCGTCCATATTTTTGTCGGAAAATTCCTAAAGTACCTCATTGGGAAAATGAAAAAAATATATTTCAAACCACATTGAGAGAAAGTTAAAAATGGGTAAAATTGAATTTAAGAAATCATATAAAAATAATAAAAACCTTATTTAAATAATTTTTAGAAAACAATCATAAGTATCTGGAGAAAAATATAGTTTTGTGGAAATCTTGAAGAAATTAAATTTTAAAAGAAAGTTCCTTACCTTGAGTATGATTTGTTACGTATGTTATTTATCTTTGTGAGTAATAGAATTATGTTAATTTATACTTGATTAAGAACCTTTATCTTTTTAATTATTCCTTTATTTTATTTAATACCATTTTATATAAAATTACATAATCATTTAATTTCACATTAGACATTTTGATGATATATAGTACATAAGTCCAAAATGACTTCGGTAGGTTGACTATGGTGAAAAAGGTCAGTATTCCATAATATAAAAAATAATAATCATTAAATAATTTTAATTTTTATAAATATATTATAATTTTAAATCAACCCATTAAATATGGCTATGAAAAATTAACTATGTTACAATCAGGGAGATGGTAGGTCATACGTACGCATGAGTAACATTTCTATTTTTCAATGATCCTTATGAAAAGAAGGTAAATATTATTTTATATTAATATAATGGTCATAATATAATATATATCATAATATCTCTTTATATTTACTTATAAATATGACCCATGTGATGTGGTGATGAAAAACGAATCGCATCGCTTTGTGGAGGTGGTAGTCCACACATACGCACGAATATCGTTATCATTTTTATGTGAATGTAAAGGTAAGAAGGTAAATAATATATTATATTATCAGAATGAAAAATATGTAATTAATATAATATATAAATGTTAATTCCAACATTAAAAATAGTCTTAATAAATGGTGATGGAATATGAAGTACATCGATTTGCGAGGCAGTAGTCTTTCATACACGAATGATAAATTATTTTCTCATTTGTTGGAAGAGGAGATGGATATAGGTAATTACACTAACATAATAACATATAATCATATGTACGATACAATATTTATTATTTTATTATTGTTCAATAAGGTTTTCGGGATGTGAAAGAAGAAACAAAACTAAAACATGCAGATAAAAATTATACCTCTTCTTCGGAAAACCTCCATTTCTTAACACCTTAAGACCTCTAAGATTGGTATTATGCATAAGAAATATGTATATAATGTGTTTATGGATTATAGGAAGGTATTTAAGTAGTTATTTTCTAAAAAAATGGTTTTAAAGTGTTAATAAATGTTAATAAGTCATACCCTTTTATAATTGAGGGGAGGGGCACTCATGGAAGTTTTTTTAAAATATTAAATTAACATAAATTAATTTTATTTCCAAATGGAACCAAAGTGAGATATTTTGAAGAAAATATGATTATGGGTATAAATCCACTCATACAATAAATATTATATATTTTTTACTACATTTATACCATTATCTTTTAATTTTAACCCCAATTTAACCCCTTTAACTCTTACCATGACAACATGGATTTTTACTATTTGAAGGTCAATACTGTTACTATAAAATAAAAAATACCAATAAATTGACCATGGTTTATATTTAAAACATTATCCTAATAAATTGGACAAATTTATGATTTTTATAAATTTTATATCATTTAATAAAATTTTATTTACTATAAAATATCCATAATGTCAATTGTTGGAACTATTCATTACTTTGACTTTAATAATATCAAGGTAACACTTAAAATTAGAACCAATTATTTTAAAATATCTGTAATATGTAAAATTAATCAATAAAATTATTTTATCATATTATTTATCTCAAATTATATTTATTTCAATATTTTTAATATCATTTATTTTATTTTTCCATTAATTAAATAATTACTACATCAACATTGTAGAATAATTTAAGGTAATTTTTTCTTTACTAAAAATAAATAAATAAATTAAAATGTTGAAGATATATCTTTTAGATTTCAAAATACTATTTATAGTTGAATGTATACTTTTGATAACACCATATTATTAATATTACACTTATTAAAAACAAGAGTGTGGCATTTTTGACATTTCTTTAAATAAAATACTATAAAGGTTATAATCTCATCCAAATAGCACAAAAAAGTCTTTAATTTTACCATTGGATGGTTATGGTCTATATATACTCATAAAATAACATTTATTTAAGTGTTTAGAACATTTTATGGTTCTTATTATTTTATTTTTAACCAAAATTACCTGATTTACCCTTTACCGTGGTAATAAAAGTACTAAGTTTACTATTCATATAGACAAAAAATAAAATGATTTGATTTAATAAATTTGTAACTATTGATTAAAAATATGGAATCCATTTTTTCAAATTCAAAACATAGAATTTTCAGAATTTAATTAAAATTCAACTCGAAAAACATGATGAACAACAGTTTTTTAGAAAAAAATAATCTTTTTAAAATATAAATTGTTTTTATATTAAATTAAAGCATAAATCCATTTAAATAATAATAATTTAATTATTTAAAAAAATAAACAAATTAAATTTTAAAACTAATCTAAAATTTAATTTAATATTTTAAATACTTGATAAATATAACTTTAAAAAATTAGTGTTTTTCACTATTTATTAAAAATTTAAACTTTCACCATAGGCTAATTTTTATTTGATGATTTAAAAAAAAAATTTATCAAATAAATTTTCTAAAATTTATATAAATTAATTATAATATTTAAAAATAATAAAGTTATAAAAATAATTTTTGAAGAAAATATGTTTTCAAATAATAAAATGAATTTTCTAAAATTTAAGTGATTATTTTCTAAACATTTTAAATAAATTTATATTGAGAAATAAATTTATATTTATTGCATAAATTAGTTAATCCTTTTTATACCCATTAATTTAACGACTAGGTCATAATGGTCATATTTAAAGAATAATCTTTAGTTATTCGTATGCTATAGTGCTCCCTTTTAAAATCTCAAGATGTTAAATTCTACCCCCTATAAGAAATTTCATCCTCGTAATTTCAAATCAGGTTTGGTAAAAAGTATTTTACATTTCAGAATAACTTTTTTGAAATACCACATCATAAAAATGATTAATAAAACATTCGCTTGATATGAGAGAAAAGATATGTATGAAGGTCATCTAAATTAATGAATAATAGGTTTACAAGAAGGAGAACATACATGGGAAGTGAAAACAAGGATATGGAAGATAAAACTAACTCCCAAGTACTAATAGAGAGTGATAGATAACATGGTCATTAGAAATTTAACCATCACAAAATCATTAATTTGTAATGGGTTAAAAGTAAATTGATTTCTTAGTAAGAAAATTAAATGAATAACGTTTTTGTTTCAAAATTATTTTCATAAAGTTGATAAATTATTTTACTACCTAGTCTAATAACATAAGGAAATATACATACTTGAAAAGTATAGTTTCATACTTTAATAACTTTCTACCACAAACTCATATTTTTTTTCAAAATGATGAGTATTCAAGATGAATTTTTCATGCATGAAGCATTAGAATCAACCTATATATATCAAAAATTACACAAAAGTATGATAATATATTTCTCCTGTATCTAGTAATTAACCAAAACCAAAATGGTTATTACAAGATAATATAATTCCCAAAATGAATGAACCTACAAATGAATATTAACAACTTTTATTATGTAAAATTCAAAATTAATACCCAAAATTCAACTTAGATCATTCAATAAATAACCATACTTAAAATTAATCAAAAATATTCTAAACTAATATTAAAACCCAAAAATAAAAAGTATTTAATCACATAAACTTATAAGATAAATTTAATATTTATCTTCAAATAATATAAATAACTTTTAATGCCTAATTATAAAAAGTATATTCTGTAATCATATAATCTCCAATATATCCTAACCATTTACATAAATAACATAAATCATCATAAATCCCAACTAAAAAACATATATTCTTCTGAAATATAATTCAACCTTTATTACTCAAATAAAATCCCATAGTATTCTATTTACCTTAATCCTAAAATGTTCCCCTAAATTATAGTGGTATTATTTGGAAATAAAATTAATCACTTAATCACCAAATAATTTTACAATCATAATAGTTATCTATAAGATGAAAAATATGTTCCCAAAATCAACTTATTATTCATAAATCAAATAATTTAACTAAAAATAAAATGTCATACTAACCAGAACTTCACATAGACTAGTGGTGGGTGATGCACCCTTACAACCCTTCAGTTTTGGGTTTAAGCCATGCGGCCTTACTAGATGTGATGAGTTTTCACTCGGTCTATGGGATATAGATTTTATAAAACTATATATTTCTTATAACATTACAAGAAATATGATGATCATCCTTAAAAAAACTTTAATATATTCATACTTAAATATAATTTTTTAACCACAAAGATTATCTCATACCTTTAATTTTTAATCCCAACCTATAATTACCTCAACATATTAATTCATGAAGTATTTTATATCTCAAAATTTGACATTTCATATCCCTATGATTTAAATAAAACTATTATAAGATAAAGTAATGTCATACCTTGATCAAGGTTCCACTAGATTCCATATTCATTTTATTCATGTAGATAGATGTCCCATACATTACAATAATTCTTTATAACTTCTTCAAAGTCCTTTAATTCACTTATCCAAAATAACCTTGTAAAATTTAGGTTATATGAATGATGGAAAAGAAACATTTTTGAAAAATCTTTTTATATGACATATAATTTCAAAACATCTTATAAAACGTGATGTTTATAAAACATTCAGACCAAGTTTGTTTTGAGACTTTCAATCAAGGGTCCTTTTAAAATTCCATAAGTATGAACCATAAGACTATACGTTAAAATAAAATATAAATAGGATTAATAATGGTATACTTCATCGGTATCTTTATTAAAATCATAATATGCTTCAAAGTCCTGTGATAGGGTAAAATATATAAAGATTCCTTGATGATATTTACCATTTTGGGAAATATAATAAAATTTAGAAATTAGGATTTGATTAAAAAGAACCCCAGAACCAAGGTGGTATTGAGATATAGCATAGGTTTTTGATATTTCAAACAACTTTTTGTATGACAGTTGTAAATTAAAAAAAGTTTAAAAATCATAAGGACATGAATTTTAATAATTATTGAAAGAAATTCATCAGGAAGATATAGAAATGTTGTTTGGGATCCTTCTCCTTCCATTTATAATAGATTTTATTCTATTTTAAAAAGTTGTAAAAAATTATTTTACTAAAAGAATATATTGAGAAACTTAACCTATTCATAACAAAAATTCCTAATATCCAATGTTATCTAAACCCTTAACGGATACCAACTGTAAGGATTCGGACTTAAGCATTAAATATTCAAGTGTCTTTAAACAAGAATTCACATTCCTAAAATTCCAAGTATCTTTTTAGTTTATATTTTTAGATAATTATTTCATAACTCACACATAACAACTCATATATTACACAGTTGAAACTTCTACTCAATATCCATTTTTTTTATAATATGATACTTTTAAAAAACATTATTTCTTTTTATAAAAAATATTCATGAATTTAAACATGACTTATTGTTTTCCTTTACCCATAATTAAACCCTAGGAAAAATATTTTAAAACATGGGATGAGCATAAAAATATTATAAAGGGAAAAAATAAATAAACCATTTTTCCATAAATACTTATAAAATTTACCCTTTTCAAAATAAACTTTTTGTTGAAAATAATCCTTTTATTACCCTATAAATCACATTTTCTTTCCAAAGATTTCCACAAAAGATTTAATAATAAAATTTAAATTAAAAATATAATCCATATATGTTTATTTGAAAACATGATAAACTCATGAAAACGTTTTCACAAAACTATATTTTTTACCCTTAATAAGTTACATATACTTTCCTTTGAACAAGAACTCAATAACTTACCTTCTGAAAACATGAGATTTATATAAAAACATAAAAATAATAAATAAATAATATATGTAAATTTGGGAATCATTTTATTACCATAATTACTTAGGAAGTAACCACCCTCAAAACTACACATGAAATAACCCTCGTGGTAATACTTAAAACAACCCTAGCAGTTATACTTGGAGTAACCATCGTAATTCCACTTGGAATAAGCATTATGGTCAACTTCCAACATAAACATACCTAATGAATTGGAGGGATATCATGGACCCACCCAAATTTGTCTTATAAATAAATCCCCCATCATCATAAAAATTTCCCAATAACCATAACAGAATCATAAAACATGAATGCTTACATTATAAAAACATTCCTTGAGTAAAATCACTTATTTAAAAAGTAAATTGTGCGCATACAATGGAAAATTTTTTATTTGAAAATAAAAATTGAATATTTTGAATAAATCTTGAAATAAAATATTAGTCATGAAGGAAGGAAAATCGTATAATTATATATATGATGATAAAAATTCCTTTTATAATCTAATGAGAAAAGTCACAAAGTACCACATTTGGAAAATGAAGAAATATATTCATTTCCAAAAAAAATATTAAGAATTAAAATATGGGTAAATATTAATTTAAACAATCATATAAAAATAATAAAAAAATATATTTAAATAATTTTTGGAAAAAAATCATATGCATATGAAAAAAAAAGAGTTTTAAGGAAATCATTAAGAAAATATTTTTTAAAAGAAAGTTCATTACCTTGAGTCTGACTCATCACATGCATTATTTATCATCATGAATAATAAACTTAGGTTAATTTATAATTTCTTAAGAAGATTTATCATATTAATTATTCATTTATTATATGTAATACCATGTTATATACAATTAATTAATCATTTAAGTTCACATCATTCATTTTAACGATATTCAATACCTAAGTCCAAAATGAGTTTGGTAAGTTGAATATGGTCAAAAATGTCAGAAGTACATCATATAAAAAATAATAATAGTGTTATAATTATCATTTTAATACATAAATTTTACTTTCAAAACAACATATTAAATATGGTTAAGAAAATGAACTATGTTATAATCATGGAGATGGTAGGTCGTATGTATGCATGAGTAACAATTCCATTTTTCAAAAAATAATTATAGAAAGAAGGTAAATATTATTTTATCTTTCCATAATAGTCATAATAGCATATATATATATATATATAATATTATAAATTTAAATATACTTATATATATCATCCAAGTGATTTGGTGATGAAAAATGAATCACATCTCTTCATGGAGGTGGTAGTCCACATGTACGCACGAACGACGTTTTCATTTTTATGTGCATTGGAAGGTAAGAAGGTAGATGATATATTATCTTTTAAAAATTTTAAATATTTCATTAATATCATATATAAACATTAATTATATCATTAAAATAAGTCTTTGGAGATGGTTATGTAAAATGAATTACATCGGTTTTTGAGGTGATAGTCCACAGTACACACAAATGATGAATTATTTTCCCATTTGATTAAAGAGGGTATATATATAGGTAATTAAACTAAAATAATAAAATATAAGTATATTCATTATAATTTATTTATTATTTTATCATGTTTTAATAAGGTTTTATGTATGTGGAAGAATAAATAAAACTAAAACATGAAGATAAAAACTATAGATCTTCTTTGGAAAACCTCCATTTCTTAACACCTTAGGACATATAATATTAGTATTATGCCTAACATAATACCTCTATAATGTGGGGAGGTATTAAATTAATATATTTGGGAATTTATTGTCCAATAAAAATGGGTTTCTAAGAGTGAATAAATGAGAATAAGTGGTTCCCTTTTATAACAGAGGGGATGGGCACTCTTGGAATTTCGTAAGATATTAAATTAATATAAATTAATTTTCAAAAAAAAGGAAAAAAGTGATTTATTTATAATATAAGATTATTATGGATCAAAATACCCTCGTAAAATAAAAAATAGAATGTTTTTTAATAAATTTATACCATTATCGTTTTGTTTTAACTGCATATTTAACCCTTTTAACTCTTACTATGACAACATGGATTTTTACACTTTGAGGGTCGATATAGTTACTATAAAATGATAAAAGACCCATAAATGGAAATTGGTTGATATTTTAATCATTATAATAATAAATTTTATGAAATTAATATTTTCATAAATTTTATATCATTTAATAAAATATTATTTACTATAAAATATCCATAATGTTAATTTTTAGAACCATTCATTTTTTTGACTTTAATAATAAAAAACACTTAAAATTATAACCAATTATTTTTAAATATAATTAACATGTAAAAGTAATATATATAATTATTTTATCATATTATTTATCTCAAGTTATATTTATTTTAATTTTTTTTGATATCATTTGTTTTATTTTTTCATTAATTAAAAAATTACTACATCAGCGTCATGAAATTATTTAAGGTAATTATTTTTTACTAAAAATTAAAAAGGAATTATCATAACTAATTTAATTATTTATATTTCTAAATACTATTTATAGTCTAAGATATCCTCTGGATAACAACATATTATTAATATTACACCTATTAAGAACAAGAGTGTTACATGTTTGACCTTTCAATAAATAAAATACTATAATGGTCATAATCTCATACAGGTGGCCCCAAAATGTCACATATTATATCCATGTATGATAATAGTCTATATATACTCATAAAATATTATTTAATTATGTTTTTGGGTCATTTTATGGTTTTAATTATTTTATTTTTAAACTAAATTACCCAATTTATTCTTTTTCGTGATAATAAAATTTCAAAGTTTACTGTTCATATTGACCAAAACTAAAATGGATCTATTTAATAAATTTGTAACTCTTGATTAAAAATATGGAATCTATTTTCCAGAATTTAAATTAAAAAATCATAATTTAATTTAATATTAAACTCGTAAAACGCGATGAAAAATAGTTTTTCAAAAACATGCCCTTTTTAAAATAAAAAATGTTTTTATGCTAAATTAAAGTATAAAATACATTTACAAAACCATAATTGAATTATTTTTAAAAAGGAAATAAATAAATTTTAAAACTAATCCAAATTTTAATTTTAATTTTTAAATACTTTACAACTATAATTTTCAAAAAAATCAATATTTTTCACTATTTATTTAAAAATCAAACTTTTTAAAAAATTATCAAATTTTTACCATAGGATAATTTTTATATGATAATTTAAAATATTAAGTTCACTTTATATAATAAATTTTCTAAAATTACCATAAATTGTTTATATTTTTTATATAAAAATTAATAAAAATCATTTTTGAAGAAAATATGTTTTAAAAAAAAAAATTACTAAAAATAAAGTTATTATTTTCTAAATATTTTTTTAAAAACATTATATATAGTAATACCTTTACATTTATACAATAAATTATTTAATCCTATTTTTACCCATAAATTTAACATTTAGGCTATAATGACCACATTTAAATAAAAATATTTAGTTATTCATATGTTGTAGTGCTTTCTTTTAAAATCACATAATGTTGCAATAGAGTGGAATAGTCCCTGTGAAACTTATAATGTCACTATTTAACTCTCTAGTATCAAATAATAGAATAAAGCATTTTCATATTAGAATTTTCCAGAAAGTGGATCGTCCCATGACATTTTTTGCATGGGCCATAACAAATATCCAAAATTGCTTCTCCAACTCCTTTAATAAAAGGGAATCGATATTTTAGAATTTATGAAATTGACATATTTTAAAACACATTGAATTATTCATCTAAAATCAATAAAATAATCAATACTAAATAAATTAATAATTCTAACTGATTCTTTATTATCTATTCATTATTCTTCACATGGTCCATTATTATGGAAAGATGATAAAGTGAGATCACTAAGAGAGATGAGAGAAATGTGCATGAGAGTGTTTCTAGAACTCATATAGAACCATCATCTTATTCTCAAACCTTATCTTTATAATCAATTTTATATGAAACCCCTCTCATTATTAGATTTAACACTTTAATTTGAAAAATAACTCCTATTTTCTAATAACTCCCACAATGATTTATTAATAATTTCTGGGATGTACTACCATGAAACATCTATTGAACCACTTTTAAATTTCAAAAATTTAATTTTTAACCAATGACATTCCCATGTCAATAATGTTAATATAAAATTTTCAAAATAGTTTACTCTTTAAATTAACTGAATGCAATTCATCAATGAGATGAAAATAAATTAATACCTCATGATTAAATAACATGAATTAATTCTTTAAGACTCATCAAAATCCAAACCCTAGTCTATCACATGTAATTTCTATAATAATTGGATCAATATTTTCTCTCCTTCATTAATTCACCATTTTTTCTCTATTATAATCTCCACATAGGATTAAATTAATTCTCTTGGTTAAACCTCAAACTTATTTCCACTTGTCAAATTTCCCTCTTATTTACTTTAGTTAACCATCATAAATTTCATGTAAATATTTCCATCATAAAATTCATCTATAATAAATAATATAGTATTCCATCTCCATATTCCATAAATAAATATCCATAAAATAATTATTTTTTACCTCAATAATTCTATAACAATTATATATCATCCATCAATATCCCTACATAGTTGACTCCTAAAATTCCACCTTCTCAAAATTATATCATTTCCTCTCTCATTCCTTTGAATGAGTCAAAATTATTAAATTTAAGTTTTATCTTTCATATTAAATTCTCTATGTGTAAATAACTATTCAACTTGTTATCATTCCTCTTGAATTAACAACATATTAAATATTCTTAATTTATTTTTCACTAATTCTTACTTAAAAATACTAATTGAATTCTCGCACTCCATATTTGAAATATTCTTATCTCTAACTACAATACCGGTAAAAATATATCTATAAAATAAATACTAATAATTTTATATCAATAAAATATCTTCCTAATGATAATTACTTAAAATAATTCATCCTTAATCTTTTCCACATGCATTTATGATATTTAAATATTCTTATAAAATTAAAATTGTGAGTTTTATGTAGGATATATCTCTTATGGTACTAACATGATATTCATTTAATGATGATTAACTTTAAGAATTCTTGTAGAAAATTTTTCATTCTCTTCAATAAAATTCATCATAAATATCCACTATTTAAATAATTTAATTTAGTACTCCATTAAAACACTATGATATATCACATCATAGCCCCATAATTATATCAATATCCCTAATAGAACCAAAAACATTTGAAATATAAATGAGTATATAAAATTTTAATGAAATAGTATTCAAATAAAATATTCTTTACCTTTCAATATTATGTATTTGATAATTAAATTAAAACATCACACATATACTTAAAAATATCATAGAGATAATCCATGAATATATTTATACTTTATGGGTCTCATAATTTATTTATATATCTCCAAAAATAATTTAAAAATACTTATTGGCTTTACTCTCTTAATAAGTAATGACTACCATATTTTGAATTCAATTCCCTACAAATAACTTTCTCACTAACCTTAATCTCATATATTTATACTTAAAAATAGAACTTTCCTTCTATTTATGAGAAATTTATATTTTTATGAAGCCAAATCAATCAAAATTCATGTAATATAATTAAATACACATATAAAAACATAAAATTAAATCATATATTTATGTATATTCTAATGAAATTGTTATAAATGCATTGAAATACCATCGAGTATCCATTTTAGTATTATCAAAAATTAATAACTTCTATAATGATCATTGATTACCCAATAAGGGCCTAATAAAATTAAATCTCCTAGATAAAATCCATAACTATTCTCTTTCTATTGAGTATGTGGTGAGTGGATTTTGGGAACCCATTGGTACTCAACCTAATAATGGACCTATAACTCCTCTATAAAACTTCATAAAAATTCTTTTTTACCAATATAGAGTTAAAAATTATATTTTGAACACTTATTGACACATTTAAACAAAAAATACAACAAAAACTGACTATTATTACAATAATATTCATACTTGAGAAGTTTGAATCCTTTAATCGTATTTGAATAGAAACCACTTTATACTTATTTTATTCATCATAAACCTCTATAATATTTAATAATGTTATCTTGATCTTTTTTTTCTATTTTTTTTCTTATTTATTATTAGAGAAATATAGAGAGAGAGAGGTTAGTTGATAATCATTTTAACTAGACTAACATTGGGAGTTTGAATCTTATCAATAAAAAATTAAATCAAATTAAATTCATAAAAAACTAATCATATTTTATAAAATAAATATAAATATATATAATTTTCATTAAAAAATAAATAATTTCCTCAACAAATAATAATAAAATAAAATAAAGGTTAGTCACTCTTTCTTTTAAGGTATCCTCACACGGGGTAAATATCAATAAAAACCTTAAATTTTTATCAATTTTTCATTTTTAATTGAAGTTGAAATAATATTAAATTAGTATTTTTTTATTAATCATGTGGTGGAGATAATTATAAAAATTTCAACCCTTAGTACTCTTAAATGTAGGGAATTTATTTGAACCAATTATAATATAGTCCCCTTAGTTTGTACTTCATGTATTTTTGAGATGGATTGTTTTCTTGATTTTTTGGTAAGTCCATTCTCATAATTTAATTCTCTTAACCATTTTTAAAACTTATAAAAAACATATGGTTCATGAAAAACTAATTTTTTTTTGTGATTATTTTTAAGAAATATTTTCACCAAGAGACTTAAGTTAGTTAAAAATGGGGTTCTTTGTCCTCTTTAACATTTATTATGTTCAAATAGGTAGGATATGAATTTAATTTCTTGGGGATGTCTAAGGGTAGTAGTTTTTTTGAAGTTTGATAATTATTTTATTTTTACTAGTTTTAATAAAAGATAGAGTTTTAGAGTTTAAATTTTATCTCTATTTAAATTAATGTATGATTTATATCTTTTTTAAAGAGGTTGGATACTTATGGAGTGACAAAAAATATTGAATTAACTATTATTAAAGGGATTCGTCACTTCTATTTGATTATTATATTACTTTTTCTATGAGATTCTCTGTTTTCAATGAGCTAGATTTTTATTATTCTTATCATATATGGTTTCTAAAAAAATGGGATTGTTTAAAGTTGAAGTTAATGTCTCCTTTATTTACGGGAGAAAATTTAATGACATAATAAATTTAAATCAAGATAATTTTCATATGATTATCTCAAAAATTATATATTTTTTTATAATTTTAGAATTTCTATTTTTTAATATTTTTTTTAATATATAGGGAATGTTTAACATTATCAATAATTAGAGTACTGATCTAAGTAAAGTTTTATAAAGGGAATAAAATGGTCTTGATAATTAGTATAAATTTTTTTATATTTTAAAAAAAATTGTGAAAAGATGGAGTAAATTTTGATGGGTTATTTAGATGGTCACCAGTAGTTTAGTATCCCCTAATAAATTTCCATGGGGGATGAAGTAGCCCAATAAAGGGCATACTCTGAGTGATAGTCTTGTGAAATTCTAGTAAAGGTTTGAATATTTCACTGAAAATCAAGTCACTAAAGGAAAATATCTGATAATGATGGGTTTTTTTAATTTAGGGTGATTTTAATTATTATAAAATGTGGTATTGGAAAATATTTTTTTGGTGATTTTTTATTGGTGTTGGTCCTCTAATTTTTTTGAATTTGGAAATTCATGAGAATTTTGTATTTTTTATGATTGTTTATATTTTAATTAAAATTATTGTTTTTAAATATAGTCGTAGTTAAAATTGTCACTAAAAATACCAAATAAAAAAAATAACTATTATATATTAAACTGATTCTAATAAAATAGAAATTAAAATGAAAATATAAAAAAATCCAAAACAAACCATCCTTTTTTATCCTATAAACCAAAATAAAAAAAATGGGTTCAACTAATTATAGTAGAATATTTTATTTTAAACATGTTAAAATATAATTTCAAACCATTAAACACCTTATTCATCTCAATATAGAGATTAAAACAGACCACATTCAGTATAAATAAACCACAAAAATAAAATATCACCAAATTATCCTATAAAATTTCAATCAAGGTAAAATAAAAGAACTCCAAAAATAGCATAATTACTATCTAATAAATTATTATACAACATTCATAAACACACACAAAAATTATTCGATCAAATAAGATATAATAATAAGTGATATTGTTTGTAAAATAGTATCCAAAATATAGTGTAATGTTATGTATCATACTAACTTCCCTTGGGTAACTGAAATTCTTCAACTTCATTTTGGACATCTTCTTGTAGAATTTTTTTATAAATTGTTTAGAAATTAAATTAAGTAATATATAAACATTTTAAGTTAAAATAAAAATAAATTACTAATATAAATGAATATAAAATAGTGAAATTTACCATATGAGTTTTTTTATCCATATAATTAATCTATTCGAGGGAATTTTTTAGTATTATTTTCATATGAATTAGATAATTCATTTTTTAGAGCAGTGGACTCCTCATCCTTGATTTATATATGTCCATATTATTATCTAATTTTTTTCTTATCATCATAAATTCATATTTAGTTTATTTAGGAATAAAATAACTCAAACCCACACAATTTATAATCATAATGAAAGAGCCAGATAACTAACCAAATATTTGGGTTATGAATGGTACCTAACCTAATCTACACAAACTAGGATACTCATTCCCTAAATCCTGGAAAATGAGATCATTATGGGAGACTGAATATGAGTAAATGAGATTTATATACCATATTTCCATTATTTTATTTTTAAATAAAATAATAATAAAATATAAAATAATGTAACAATTAATAAAATGGAAGGTAAAATATTTTACCCTGATTACTTTAGAATGTTCATTAATATAACTACCATAACATTTGGTATGTATATCAATCCATATTTTGGTCTTATCAACCTATTTTCTGCACTCTATTTATTATATTAAAAAGAGATCAATGAATATTTAAGATATATTAAATAAATAATATTTAATTTATAAATATCATGAGTCTAGAAATTAAACCATACTAAATATTCTCCTTGAGAAAATATTCAAATAAGATGTGTGAGTAATTATTTATTTTTATCAACACAATGTATTTTTACAACACATATAATTAAATAAACAAAGAGTATATTAATAAAAGTTTCATTTTTATTAATAAAATGATTTTAAAATATTATTAAATTATCAAATAACTTATAATTCTCACTGTGGTGATTATCCATAAAAACCTTCTACTACTCTTTAGGTTCCCCTTCAATTACCTTGCCATAAATTTTTTTCATGCTTAAATAGGTTTCATTGAAATTGTTCCATAGTATCCATTTAAAATCCTTCCATTTATTACCCATATTTTTTAACCTCCATGAACATATAATCAAATAATGCACATTGAAATGAAATAAAATATATAAAAACATGTATTCAATTATCATAACATTAATGAATCATGATATTTAAATTAATAAATTGTTATTAATGAATTGATATTAAATTTATCTATGAATAAAATACCTCATTCTTCCAAGATATAGGAATATATTTTAAATTTTCATAATTAAAGGGGAGGGTCACTAGTTTAGAAGATATCTAGCATAATATCTACTTTAATATTCCCTCAGAATTCTTAGTCTATCTCAAAATAGTCAGATGATACAATTATCTTAAAATCATTCAAATTATACACATCTAAAAATTTATGCTTGCTTGTTTCATATTATTGTTTGTATTTTTTTGATAAAAAATTAATATATTAGTATAAAAAATGAATTAATTTTTATTCACATTGAGATCCATATATATATTATGACCCGTATTATCCTCATGGGGGTATCAAAGTCATCATCTACTCTATTGACACATGACCATCATCTTAACCACCTAATATATTAATACTAAAAAAATTAAGGATTTATATAGTTGTAGGGACTATAAAATATATATTTAAGAGGGCTTTCTAGATGTAATATGGAGAGTATTTGTTGTCCAAGATGGGTTATAAGTCCTAGACCTTAAACATTAAATAATATTGAGTTTTATTTAAGAATTTACTTTCTTTCACTTTAAGGATATTTTTAATTTTATAGTTTTATATAATTAGGCCATAACTCATATATTACAAACCATATAATAAAAATTGGATACCTATGATAAATATACATATTTTTCATAGTATAAAACATTTAAAATAAATATTTATCTCCTTTCATGAAAAAAATTCACTAATTTCTACATGACTTCATCATTTCCCTTACCCATCCTTTGAAAAACTTTTAAAAATGTGGGATGAACACAAAAATATTGGTAAGGGATGCACAAAGAGGAAATAGATAATCCTATAAAAACATGAAAACTCATATAATGTTTACAATTATTGTAAGTTCTTTGAGCATATGAAAAAAAATTCACATGAAAAACAACCAAAATTTTTTTTCAAATAATATAATTAAAACCCATAGCATTCAAGTAAAATCTCTTTTGGTAACTTGGAGCATCACTTTTATAAACCCATTTCAAAATCATTCTAATTAGAATAAATAGATGAATGAATTACAATATAATCATTACCCAATTCACTAGAGATATATAATGGGTATCACCCTTTATATACGCTATATAGGGCTCACCCATGAGCTAAAATGGGTCTCAACCCATTGTATAGTCTATATCAGGCTCACCCATTTCTCATCATCTAAAATGGGGCGCAACCCTTTGTATAAGCTATATCAGGCACACCCGTGAGCTATAATGGGGATCAACCCTTTATATAAGATATAACATGCTCACCCATTTCATATAATTATCATGTACCATATCATGAATAAAAAACTTTCATCATAAAACACTTTGAAAAACTATTTTAAATCCATCTAGAAAACACTTTCAAAAAAGAAAACATTGTTTTCTTTTAAAAACGAATTTTCAAAATCAAAATACCATTTTATTTGAAAACCCATTTTCAATAAAAAAAATACCCCAAAATGGAAATATGTTTTTCAATTTAATAAAACATGTAATCCTTAAAAGGAATCTATAAATCGAATAATAATCGTAGTGGTAGAAAATTTATTATCATTGTGTACGTTAAGAATAGAGTATCCCTTTTATCATTTTTCAAAAAGTTCAGTGAAAGAAACATAAAAGGATTTCTTTTAGAAAACCTTTAGATACATAAAATATACTTTATAAATCTGTTATTACAATAAAATAGTTTTAAAAACATAGACAAGGAAATGGAATATAGTTTGATGAAAAACATTAAAAGAATATTTTTTTAATGGAAAGGTCCCTTATAACTTGGGAAACACTTGAATCATAAAAACCATTGAAAATAACATTAAAAAACATTAAATATCATGATAATATATAAATTCCTGATATAAAATTTCAAATAGTCTTTTTATACACCTTATAAAATAAATAAAGTTTCATAACTCAAGATATGCCTCAACGAAAGGAGATTGAGATAATTTTTTTTAACTTGACTCTGACTTATTATGTCTATCTTTATCTATTTAAATAATAAAATTACATTAATTATTTACATTAGTGATAAAATTTCTAAAGTTTATGATAACATTTATTTCACTTATTAACAAGTTATATACAAGTACTTATCCAGTTAATATTATGTCTAATGTTTGGATTATATTTGGTTTATGTGTCAAAAAACACTATGTAAGTCCACTATAGTAAAAGAGGTATTTATTTAAACATATATAGAATAATAATCATGAAATAATTAATATATTTATACATAAATTATAATTTTAAAATTAGTCATGAAATATAGTTATGAAAAATGAACTAATGTTACGATCATCGAGATAGTAGGTCGTACGTACGCATGAGTAACATTCCCATTTTTCAATGAACAATATAGATAAAAGGTAAGTAAAATTTATATTTATTTAATGATAATTATATAATAAATAACATATTATTTAATTTTATATAATTATATATATTATTTTTGTGATGTGGTGATGAAGAAGAGAATAATCACATCGCTCTGAGAAGGCGGTAATCCACACGCCCACGAACGACGTTAACACTTTTTTAGTGTGGGATAAGGTAAGAAAGAAAATGATATATTATATTTATAGAAATATAATTATGTCATGAATATTATAATTTTATAATTTATAACATATATATTCATTTTAGTTACTCTTATTACCTTTCAGGTAACATGTTAGTGAAACACGATTCATATCACTTCTTGAGGTGGTAGTCCACCGTACACACGAGCAATGTTATCATATCCCCTATGGTATGAAATGTAAAACAACTTTTATATGATATAATGCTTCCAAAGGTATAATTATGTTATAAATATATTAAATCTCATATATAAATATAATTTTCATCATTATTATCATCCTTGATAGGTGGTAACCGAAAAATTAATGATGTATGTTCATGAGGCGGTAGTCTTTCATACACACAAATGATGATTTCATAAACCATTTGATGGAAGTGAACATGTTTATAATTAATAAACATAGAATAAAAAAATTAATTATATTGAGTATACAGATTTTATTATAAAATCAAGGTATACTAATAATTGAAATGGCTGTAGAAAGAAACAAAACAAAAATGAACATTGATGAAAGTTACCTCTTCTTCGGGTAACTCCTTTTGATTTTCCCCAAAGGACTTACTTGGATAGATTTATGAAAATATTAAGTCTTATATGATAAGAGTAGTGAATTGTAGAATTTATTTGGGTATGTATTGGATGATACTAATATATTTAGAGGTGTCAAGAGAGGAGGATAAGAGGTGGCCTTTTATGAGTGGGGTGAGTTCTAAACTTGTAAATTTTTCAAAGAGGGAATTCCACCCATGTGTTTTCCATGTGAAGTGGATAAAATAAAGAAAAAACTAGATACTATAAGTAAAAAGGTCTAAAAATTTCCATAAAATGGGTTATTTTCAATTTCCTATTTAATTTTCCCCCTTAAGGTTAAAGTTTAGTCACTTGGAAAACTCATTTTTTACCTTAATCGATGTGATTAATTCTAATTATTTTCACTAATAAATTTGGAAAAAAATTAAGTTGATCCTATTATAAATTAAAAATTATTATGATTCCAAATATTTTATCTATTTTTCAAAATTCAAATAACATAATCAGAAAATTTTAATTTAAAATTAGTCAAATATATGTGATGAGAAAGTGGGTTTTTAAAGTAAAAATGTTCAAAAGTTTAAAATGTTTTTATATCCAAATCCAATATAAAAATTATTCCAATTAAATAATTTAGATTAATATATTTATAATTAATATTATTTTACTTTAAAACCAATTAAAAATATAATTTAAAATCACAAATTATTTAGATGAAAAATTAGTTTTCAATTAAAATTCAATATGTTCACTATTTGTCAAAAAATGAAACTTCTCAGAAAAATACAAAAAATTATCCCTGAGATAATTTTGACATTATGATTTCTAAAATTAAGTTTATTTTTTAAAATAAAATTTATAAAAGTTTCAAAATTTAGATTTAAAATAATTACGCCATCAAAAGGCAAGAAAACTACCTTTAAAAAAATATAGTGTTTTATGTGTAAAATTGGATTTATTTTTATATAATATCTAGAAAACACATAAGAATAATGTTAAATATTATATTGAATATATTATAAATATATTTCATTGATATCATTCAATAATATTAATTAATTTAATTTATTAGTATAAAATTACACTGGACGTATAAAAATGGTTTTTTATAAAAACATTTCCTTTATATTCAATTGGTTTTAATTTTCATTTATAATTAATTATATAAAAAAATTTAAACCATATTTTCATAATATATTTAATATTATTCATTCCCTACATTCAAACATCTATGTGATAACTATCATGTTAAATAATAATATTAATTGTATATTGTTTTTCAGCAAGACTCAACCTTGCGTGTAACACAAGTTGTTGAAGAAACTTGAAGTTATTTTCAATGAAAGATAGAATTGGTGTTACATATAACACAAGATAAACTATGAATTTCATGTAATCACAAGATATTAAATAATTTAAACTAATTTGAAGTAATATATTTCATAAAATCTCGGGATGCTACATGGTGAGGTCTAGATTACATACATAGTACATGATAGCCCTCAACTATTTTCACAAAAATATTTTTTTTCTCAATATTACTACCATAAAAACAAGTAATAACATTTAAAATACATATAGAATAATATAATTATAAAAGTTAAATTTACTGAAATTAAATATTTATCACATAAAAATGAATTTAAAAATAATGTAATATACTCAATACTAAAAATAAAAAATATAATACATAAGTTAAAGGATAGGTAAATGTATGAATAAATATAAAATAACTTTATAATTTAATATTGTCCCTAATTCTAAATATTTATCATATTATTATCATCCTTTATCATTACATAATCTACTCTACCCTCCCTTGCAAGACCAATAACTTCAATATCATCATAGAAAAATAATTCAATATATTTTTGTTGTTAAGATTAAATATTAAAAATTAATTCTATAATAAAATCAATCATATCACATAAGTATATTTCTTTTAAATATAAAATATCACTCCACCCTTAAATTACTATTTATTCCATATATTAGAATATTTTTTCTTATGATTCCAATATATACAGATCATGTTCTTTTTTTATCATTAATAACAATCGAGTGAGGAAAGTTTATAAGGATAAATTGTAAGAAAGTTCTTATAATACCCTTGGTAACATAAAACCATGTTCATTTGAGTAATATATTTTAAAAATGTCTATGTTAGTTTAATTCAATAATATCAGTTAACATTCTATATTATCACTATTTTGTTACTATAAATATCGGACAATTTTTTGTTTTTAAACCTTATTCTCAATAAACTATATGAAATTTAAATATGATTATATTGATTGACTGAAAATTTACTTTTTTATTATTTAAACAAATTTTATGGAAAAAGTGGGAACCTTTCAATTTTGGGAGTGGATATCATCTAACACATAAATCAATTTTATACTTATTATAATCCTTACCTCTGTAGAGACTCTGTTAAATGGAATTGTACTTCATGTACAAATCATCTATGATGAGGCCTTAAAATTTGTAGGCCATATTTTCCCAAGTTTTATAAACTCTTTCACACCAATATTCTTTCCATTAAAGCCACATGTCAAAATGATATTTTCTTAATAACCCATTCACATTATTCTTCATCGAAGTCCACTCTAATCATTCTCTCAATCATCCCATTGAACTCTTATTTGGTAGAATTGATTTTGAATTCCTCATTTAACATTTCTTCATTGAATGGGGGATGATCTCCCATTATTCCTTCTTTTCTGAAACCACCTTATCAGATGACCTTACCTTATCATTAGGAACCACCTACTCCTAAATCAAATCAAAAATCATTACACCACCCTTTTTTTGTTCCTTGCACACATCACAATCCATCATCTAATGTTTACCTAGAATAATTGAACTTCATTCCTTATCATGATACATGAATTCATTATCCATCACCTTATTCTTTTTGGAAGACCGTTTTTCATTATTTTAAGTAGTAAGTAGTCTTTTTGATCATTATAATTCTTTCATTTTAACACAATACAAATCCCTAAATCCCTTTTCCCCTTCCACCCCTTATTCCTCTTAGGATTTTGTAAAACTCTTTCATTCTATCCGTCAATTTTTTCCCACAAAACATGGCTATACATATCATCCTATGAGTTTACCCCATAAAATATTTGAACTTTAGAGAGTTTATTCTTTTGTACTGAGGTTTGGATGCCCTTTCTAGATTGTGTATCATACCCTTGTTCTTGTAACAAACCTTCTAAATCCATATTTCCAAATCAATTTCTAACATGAATTGTCATACTATTCCATTGTGACCTCACCTTATTTGTTAAAATCACCCAGTCCCCATTGCCTCCAATGGTTAAGTTGGTCGATGAATGTTTCTCACCTACCTCCTATAGCACTTTCCTACCTTTAAATCTATCAAATTTTTTAACTACTACCTCATTTTAATCCTTAAGTGTTGCATTTTATTGAATCTCCACATGCCCTATTGTACACACCCCGTCCAGGTAATAGCTCAATCTACCATAAAATTCAAAAACTTTTGGATCATGAGGTAAAATATGTGACTTCTTCTGGATGGTGACATATTTTGTTGTCCTGCATAGAACTAGGTGATCAGAAACATAGAAAGATATATTTCAATATATTATAAATATTAATTGTAGTATTTAACCTTACTCAATGAGAAAACCATTATATAATATATTTATTAACAAATTTTGTTATATCTATATTATAATATGTTTGAATTTCTAATCCTAACTTAATTTTTGTCCAAAATTAGATAATGAATGGAACTTCAATTTCAATAATTATTAGTATATTTCTATGTGACTATAATAATTCCAACTCTATTAGTGTAATATTTGAAATCTTTCCAACTATTAAGTATAAAGTTAAAAATATTTTTGATTTATTATCAGGCTTATATTGACATGAGATATCTTCAACAATTATAACTCAATTGACTCTTGAGAAGTTTGGATATTACTAGAGTGGTAAAGACTCCCTATAATCCTCAATAAAACCTGGGTTCGAAATTGGGTGGGAGAGAATTTTTAAAGGTATCGTAGTAGCATTGTATATAAATACCCCAACCCCAGTAGCCTAGAGTCGGTGCCTTACTTTATTACATTGGTACTAAAAACAAGTTTTTTTATCCCAAAGGATCAAATAGTTTATTATTCTGGGGAAACGAGATACAAAAATATGTTAAAATTATAACTTTAAAGTAAAAAAAATATAGAAACTTCATTGGTAACATCAATAACTCCTAAATTATCCCTACAGGTCATTCATAATATACATATTCACATCCTAGGAAAAATAAAACATAATAAAGGGGTGATATCAAATGATAAAAAAAGGTAAATAATATAGAGGAAGCTATCATAAAAATAAAAAATATTGAAAGGTGAATAACTAAAACACATGCCAATAAAATATAATCTTGAGCAAAATATGGAAGGAATAAAAGATGAATAAATATTTCCATATAAATGATCACATGAAACTTAACCATGGGTATTCTAATAGTATAATAATCACATGATATATTTATTATTAATATCATAATGAGGGAATGAATAATTTCAAACATAATAAACATGTTTTCAAGGCCTCATCCAAGACATCTGAAAATAAATGGTTAAGGCCTCAGCCAAATCCATTTCTTTTTTGTCTCATGAGACCTTATGATGCATCAAGGGGCTATATAGGTCCTCAACCATCACTTAATAAGTCCAATAAATTCATCATATGAATGGTATTAAACATAAATAAAATATATTTATGAAATGTAAATAACTTTCCCCAATCTATACTCTTAATCACTCACTATTCTAAGTAGTATGGTGAATGGTATCAAGATAGCACATCCATGGTCAAACTGATCAAAACCCATTTAATAAAATATGGTATATGATAATAATAAGAGATAAATATCAATAAATCATAAGATTTGGTATATGTTTCGAAATAGATGAAAATACTAAAATAAAATATTTGAGGAATTCTTGGAATAAATACCCTTTTACTTTGTAAAGAAGATTTATTTTAGAAAATAATAATTTTTATTTGTTATAATTTTTTGTATAAAACCAAAAATGAAAAAATATAGTTTTTCATGAAAAAATTAATTATTTTATAAAAATAATGGTTTCTTATAATATATTATATATGGTACTTGAAAATGGTTAAGAAATTGAAATTTTCACTTTTATCAGTCTTGCATATCTGGAAGAATTGAGAGGGGAATCGAGTAAAACATGTATTTCCACATAAAAGAAAGATTAAATGATCTATATAAATGTGTTTCGAAAATATAAAAATAATTTAGAAGAATTATATAAAAATAATGAATAATTACATTAGTTTAAAGAGGTAGAAAGCACAACCCAAATGAAAATGGAGGTTCGAGAAGAAACTCTTACCTTATGTCTGAAAGTGTTCTCCACTTGTTCTTAATGTCATGGATAATAAAATTAGATTAATTAATAAATTTATTCAGAACCTATTCAACATTTATTTGATTTATTATAATTTTTTAAATTTTATTTATGGCATTTTTAATGAGTTATGAGATTAAATTTTGTTATTTAGGAGTGTTATTTTATTTGGTTTTCATTATCGGTTTACTTTTACACATATATAGAAGATCATATAAAATAAGAATAGTTATCTAGAATTGAAGTTATATGTTATTAATCGATATAAAGGATATTAAATGGTTATATAATTCATTTAGTTATTTGGGGTGAGGATGAATCATTATATAAGATTTTAGTGACAATAATTTAGATTATTTTTTTGGTTTTTCAATCATCACACACTAGTTTTGTTTTATTATTTTGGTGATTTATTAATATTAGTGATAAATTCACACATTAGGGATGATGTTTTCATTTTTAGAACGATAAGGGGAGGGGAAAGAAATAATTGTGGATTATTCCCTTAACATAATAAAATTATAGTATATATGAGATAATGGAGTTATCGTGCCACTTGTATGAAGGTAGGTTAGTATAGAATAATAAATGAAATGCAAATGGAATGAAATTAAAGAAAAAGAAAGAGGTTTTTACCTCTTGAATTCTGCTCCTGGAGAACCTCCTTGAGGGACTTTAGTTTGGTCTTTTATTGAGACCAATAGTTCTTAGACATGGGGGAGATATGTGGGAATGGTATTGGGTAGAATTTGTAAAAGGATCGAATCTTGGAAGATGTGAGGAGAATAGGTGGTGAGGGGTGGTATTTATAGTGGTGGTGAGCGGTGTTTTCTCATTATTTTATTCTTTAGTTTATTATTTCTCTTAAAGGCAAGAAATGGTGATTAGTCCATGACTAAATATAGTAAATAGAGAATAATAATTTGATATTATGGTTCTTACATTTTTTATGACTCAAGGAAGAGTGTGTTTAACTTATAATGTATATATACAATAAATTACTGTATTTTACTATTTGCCAAAATTTTAACTATTTTAGAAAATTCTAAAAAAATCACACTAACCATTTTTTTACATGTATAATTAAATAATGGACTCCATTTTATGAAAATAATTTTATAAATATGATAAATTTAATTTTTAAATAAAATCATAATTTATTTGAAAAATATAAAATTATAAAATTATAACTAATTTTATAACACTTTGAAAAATTAATTAAGGTATCATAAAATTGTCTTATAATCCTAAGAAAATTAATTATTAATTTATAAATCACTTTTATGAAAATAAATTTCTTTTAAATCATTATATTAATTATAAAATTCTAATTAAATATTTATAAATTAAAAAAATACAAACACTTAATTTATTATTTTTAAAACGTTTAGATACTTATATCAAGATATAAATATATCATATTTTCATTTATATGATACCCAAATTTTATTTATTTATTCATAGGTAAAGTTACTATTCTATTGGTCATACTACTATTCCTAATGATCACATTACTATTCCAAAGTTCAAGTTACTATTTCATGGGTATAGGTTACTTAAATTCTAGAAATACCTCTTATTTCATTCATTATTCATTTATAAAATTTTTATTGTATTATATAAGTGATTTTATGTGATTCATACTATATGAAATAACTATAATAGTGTAAATTTCATTGATATAATTCTGGGTTGTTACATTCTCCCCTCTTACAAAAATTTCACCCTTAAAATTTCTAAAATGTTACCTCGTGAAAAGATTTTGGGTAGTCCTTTATTATAACTTCCTATAGTTCCCACATCACCTCTTAAATTTTATGATTTTTCCAAAGCACATTTACCAACTGAGTTATCTGATTCCTCAACACATGTTCTCTAGTGTCCAAAATCCGAATAGGCTCTTCACAGTAAGATAAATCAAGTTCCAATTCCATTTCTTCAGAAGTGAGAACATGCAATGGGTCTGATATTCACTTCCTTAATAAAGAGTTTGGAACACATCATTAACTTTGTAAATTATATGTGGCATTACCAAATGATAATCCATAGCTCTAATTCTCTCCAAAATTTCAAATGGTCTAATGTACCTAGGGCCCGGTTTCTATTTCTTGCCGAAACTTATGACACCCTTCCATGGATATACTTTCATAAAAACATGATATCCCACTTGAAACATAAAATATTTCCTCTGCTTATTGGAATATATCTTTTTCCTACTTTTAATTTATTTTATATGAGTTTAAATTGTATTTAGATTTTTCATTATTTCCTCAACAAGCTCTGGGCCAACAAGATTCTTTTCACCAACTTCATCCCAATAAGTTGATGTATGAAATCCATTTTTATACAATGCTTCATATGGTGCCATTTGAATAACCGAATGGAAACTATTGTTGTAAGAGAATTATACAAAGGGAAAATTATGATCTAATATACCTTTAAAGGCTAGTGAGCATGATCTCAACGTGTATTCTAAATTTTGGATTGTCCTTTCTTACTGCCCTTCAATTTGAGGGTGATAAGTAGTACTCAAATGAAGCTCGGTATCCAAAGATTTATGAAGACTTTTCTAGAATTTCAATGTAAATCATGGATCATGATTTAACATAATTGGAAGAGGATATTGATGAAGTTTTAATACTTCATTAATATATAGGTGTTCAAGGAGATCCAGTGGATAATCCTCCCTTATAATGAGGAAATGTGAATATTTGGTAACTCGATAAACAATTACCCATATTACATAATTATTTCTTGGAGTTTTTGGAAATATATTGAAAATATCCATAGTAATATCATCACATTTCCATGTAATAATATAAAAAAGTTTCATGAATCCCCTAGGATGTTGTCTTGCAGCCTTCACCCATTGAAAGACTAAACATCTTGATACGTAATTAGAAATTTTATACTTTATATTATCCCACCAGAAATGTTCCTTCAAATCTATATATATATTAGTGCTACAAGGTTGTAAATAGAAATTCAATCTATGAGCATCATCTAATAACTCTCTTTTAGATCACTTATAGAGGTAACACAAAGCCTCTTCACAAATTTCATATTTCTATCCTCATACATGAAGTCTTCTAACTTCCCATCATTCACAACTTTAATTTTCTTTTGAAGATTATCATCATTAGATAAATAACTTTTAATCCTTTCTAATAAATATGTTGGGGTAAGTATTTGAAATATTAATTATGTTTCAACTTCCTTGATAATTCACATATCCATATTTTCGAGAACCATAAACACAAGATCCTTATCAATCCTCATTTTTTTCAAAACTCAGTGATCCTTCCTTCTCAATGTATCTACTACCTTGATCACCTTCCCTAGGTGGTAGTGTATTGAACAATCATAATCCTTGAGTATCTAGATTCATCACCTTTTCCTTATGTTTAGTTCTTTCTGTGAGAAGATGTATTTCAATCTCTTTTGATTTGTATATATCTCACATCTTTCTCCATATAGATAGTGTCTCCATATGTTCAAAGAAAATATAATGACTACTAACTCAATATAATAGGTTATATAGTTATATTCATAAGTTTTTAATTTCCTTTATTCAAAGGAAATAACTTTATCATTCTACATATGGACACAACCAATTCCTTTCTTTGATGTTTCACTGTAAATCACAAATCCACCATTTCCCGATTGTAGAGTAAAGATAAGAGCATTCACTAATCTCCTCCTCAATTCATCAAATAATTATTCACATTCCTTGGTCTAAATAAAATTAACCCATTTAAAATTAATCTTGGTTAATGGATTAGTTAATCAAAAAAATTTAATGAAATGTTGATAGTAACCTTCTAAACCAATGAAACTACATACCTAGGTTTTTTTTGGGTGTAGTCCATTCCTAAAATTCCTTTTTATTTGTAGGATCAACTGATATTCCATCCTTAGAGACAATATATCCAATAAAATAAGCTTATTGATGGAAAAATTCACACTTTATAAACTTCCCATATAACTCTTTTCTTCTAAGAGTATTTAAAACAATCCTCAAGTAGTTCTCATGGTCTTTATAGCTTTTGAATTATACCAATATATCATCAATAAATACCACAAAAAGTCATCAATATATTCCTTGAAAACTCTATTCATTTTATCGATGAAAATATAGGGTGCATTAGTCAATCCAAATGGAATTATTATATACTCATAATGTCCATAATTGGTTCGAAATGTAGTATTTAGAATATTGTACTTATTTATATGAAATTGATCATATCCATAATGAAGTCCAATCTTCAAAAAATATTAACCTCCATGAAGTTGATCAAATAAATCATCAATTTGAGGTAGAGGATACTTGTCCTTTATTGAATAGAATTTATTTTTCTTTATTCAATGCACATCCTCATGGATCTATATTTCTTCTTAACAAATAGAACGAGGCATCCCCATACAGAAACACTATGTAGAATAAATCCCTTATTACTCAAATCTTATAGTTGTTTATTAAACTCCACTAATTACACCATAGTAATTCTATAAGGACTATTTGATATTGGCCTTATGTCAAGAATTAAATAAATATAAAACTCAACTTCCCACTCTGGAGGATGTTCGGGTAAATCCTCTAGAAATACATCAATGTATTATTGTACAACAGGTACATCCTCAATTTTAAGATTTATTTCATAATCTATAGATTATGGTTTCTCTTCCTCCATGATAATTTCATTTAGTAGAGATACTGGGGGAGGATCCATATATGTATTAGATGATGAGGTTTCTTCTCTAAATATAAGGGATTCTACATATTCCTCACCATTCATAATTTTCTTATTCTTGAAATATATTTTCACATCATATTTTGAAATCCAGTTCATACCAAGGATTATATCAAAATAAACCATAGGTATAATGATAATATTTTCAATTAAAGAATATTTATGTTTCATAATGGTGAATAACTAACACATATTTGTTGAAATGATTCTTCCCTTAGGAGTTTTAACTAACAACTCGTTTATTAAATAAAAAGGGAAATGGATAATTTCTTGGAAAACTAGGAAGATATAAAAGAATGTGATGATCCAAAATCAAATAAAGAATTTTCTATGTTTAAATAAATGATTAAAGTACATATTTCCACATCATTAGGAACTTCAACCTATGTTTTTGTGATCATATAAGCTTAGCCTTTCTCCCTTGTCCTTTTCTGTGGAAAGTTTACTTGACACTTAGGACAATAATTTGCATAGTTTATCATCTCCCTAAAATTGTAGCATTGAACATTATTATCTTCTTTATTTCCCTTGTTATCACAGGATTGGTGGACTTTTTCTCCAAACTTGTAATAGACTCGTTTTCCTTTTAAGCAGGCACTAGGGTGTTTCCTTCCACAAGTATCGCATGTTAGAAATTTCCATTTTTTATTATCACCTTTATACATTCTTTCTTCTACCACACTCTTATTCTATTATTTTCCCTTAAATTCATAAGTCTTATATAATTATTTTTATGTATTGATAGTGCATGATATTATATATTTGTATGATGAGAATTTTTGGGAGACCAGTACCCTTTAGAGGAATGGTTTTAACCCATCAAATAATTGATCAATCTTACTCCTTGGATTATGTTTGTAGTATGTGTCATGTATTTATAACCTTGTAAAGTTGGATTTATACTTGGAATCATTTTTATCCTCTTTCTATCTCAGGCTTAATAATTGTCTCTCCATATCTACTCACTTTTCAAGAGGTAAATATTTTTCCAAGAAAATTTCCTTGGAATCTTTACATTCTATATTTTAAATTTCTTCCTCCTCCTTTCTGTTTTGAATTAATGAACACCACTAATCTACATATCTTGAGAGATGATAAATTTCCATGATAACCTTATACCTTTAACTAATTTCCAAAGTGAGAAATATCTACACTAAGGAACTTATCCACTGTTCAAATACAAATGGGTTTATAGTCCCGTTGAATTGTGGAGGTTGTTTCCTCATGAAGATATATAACATTGTTTCTCCTCGTTATGGATCAAGATTATCTATATGAGTAAATTTATTATTTATAACATGATTTATCTATCCTAGTATAGTCATAAGTTGTTTAGAACTCATCACAGCTCTAGTACCAATATCATTATCTTGTATAGGAGTTAAATCCCTACATGGAATATGCACATTGATACGGTTTCGATTCCTTTCACTAGGTTCCATTTGTAAATAATGGTATAGACTAAATTAGGTTGTGAATCATAATGCATAATTTTAAACTATAAAAACACTTAACATAAATTATAAATTAATGCATATCTCATCTCATAATCATAAACATGGTTTCTTTGGGGACATATTTAATTTTAAATAATTCATAATGGTTTGTAAATAAAATTTTAATTATCCTAAGAATATCCCCTAGGAGTGTAAAACTAGGTGAGTTGTAAGGATCATGCGCATGTACTATGTTACTCTGAGTCAGGCTTGGGAGACCTTTTCGAAGTTGTTAACCCTATGTACATCTATTCCAGAACCATATCCACATGTAATGTCCAGATAGTGATGTATTTATATGAATACCCACATAATCTCTACCTTACCAAAATTATAATATTTTATTATATGTTAGTCCTCATTCAATATTAGGGTTATTTTAAATAATATATGTTTTCTAAATCTTGTTTCTAATGTTTCTACTAAACTTCATCTGATGCCAACTGTAATGACCCCAACCCTAGTATCCCATAGTAGTTGTCTTACATTATTACATTGGTACTATGAAAAATTGTTTGTAACCCAAAGGACTGAAGAGTTTAGTATTTTTGTAATACCAGATACAAATATAATTTTTACATTACAAATTTAAAGGAAAAACAACATTGAAACTTCATTGGTAACATCCATAAATCCTAGATTATCACTACTAGTCATTCATAATATACATCCTTGCATCCGGGGGAAAAAATTATAATAAAGGGATGAGATCGGATACTCAGTAAAGGCAAAAAATACAGTAGAAGCTATCATAAACATAAACAATAAGTAAATATGAATAACAAAAACACATGCCAATAAAACATAATCATGAGTGTAATACGACATGAATAAAAGTTCAATAAATAATATCTTATAAATAATCACATGAAACTTAACCATAGATATTTTAATAGTCAAATAATCACATGATATATCAATTAATAATATCATAATGATGTAATTCATAATTTCATACATCATAAACATGTCATCAAGTCCTTGGACAATACATCTAAAAATAAATGGTTAAGGCCTTGACCAAATACATTTTTATTTTGTCTCATGAGACATACTGATACATCGAGGAGATATATCGGGGCCCAACTATCACTTAATAAGTACAATTAATTCCTCATTTAAAATTATTTAAACATTAACAACATATACATAATAAATGTAAATAATTTTCCCCAATTTGTAAACATAATCACTAACCATTCTGAGTAATATGGTGAATGGAATCAAGATAGAACATCCAAAATCAAACTGATCATAAACCATTTAATAAAATATATTAGATGATAATAATAATATATAAATATTAATAAATAATAATATTAAAAAAAGGTTTTGAAATAGATTAAAATACTCTAATAAAATCATCGAGGAATTCTTGAGAGAAATAACTTTTTTAAATTTGTAAGAAGAGTTCTTTTAAAAAAACCATTTTTATTTGTCATAATAGTTTCTATGAAAGAATAAATGAAAAAATATAGTTTTTTATGAAAAAATTAGTGATTTCATAAAAATAATTGTGTATTATAATAGATTATGGATGGTACTTGAGAATGGGTAAGAAATCGGGAAGTTCCCTTTAGCCTGGATTACGTATCAGAAATAATTAGGAAGGGAACCTTGTAAAACATATATTTCCCAATAAAATAAAGATAAAATGATATGGACACATGTTTTTATAAAATATAAAAATAATTTATAAGTGTTATATAAAAATAACTAATAATTACATTGGTGTAAATAGGGAGAAATCATAACTCAAAAAAATGGAGGTTCAGGGAGAAACACTTACATTATGTCCAAAAGTGTTCTTCACTTGTGATTAATGTCATGTATAATGAAATTATATTAATTAATAAATTAATTTAGAACCTATTAAACATTTATTTTTTTTATTATAATTTTATTATGTTCATTTATGGTCTTTTTTATGAGTTTTGAGATTCAATTTTATTGTTCGGGGGTGTTCTTTTCCTTGGTTTTCATGATCGGTTTACTTTTACATGTATATGGAAGATCATGTAAAATTTAAATAGTTTTCTAGAATTGAAGTTATATTTTATTAATAAAAATCTATAATTTTAAATGGTTATATAATTCATTTGGTTATTAGGAGTGAGTATGAATCATTAGACAAGACATTAGTGATTATCGTTTAGATTATTTTGGAGGTTTTTTTATCATTACAAACTAGTTTTGTTTTATTAATTAATATTATGTGCTTAAAATGGTTAAATAACATTAAATTTTTTGTAATAAATATATTATAATCATTATTAATCATAAAAATTGTTTTGTTACCATAATTTAAGGCAGTAATGGAAATTGAAAACTCGTCATCGTTGAATGCGATAAATTAATACATCACATACGATGTTTTCATTTTTAGAATGAAAAGTGTATGGGAAAGAAATGATGATGGATTATTCCATTAAGATAATAAAATTACATTATATGTGAGATACTATAGTTATAATTCTTCTTGGATTAATGGGGTGAGGATAGAATATGAAAAGAAAATAAATTGGCTAGAAATTAAAATAAAAAGAAATGGGTTTTTACCTCTTGAATTATTATCCTTGAGAACCACCTTGAGGGACTTTAGTTTGGTCTTTTATTGAGAAAAAAGGCTCCTAGACACGATCAAGATAATTTAGAAGAGTATTGGGTATAATTTTTATAAGTCTCAAAGCATAGAAGGTCTAAGAATAAGAGATGGTGAGGGGTGGTATTTATATTGGGGGAGAAGAGTTTTTTCTCATTATTTTATTCTTTAGTTTATTATTTTTCCTCAAGAAAATAAATAGTGATGATTACATGAATAAATATAGTAAATAGATAATTATAATTATATACTATTATTCTTAAATCAATGATGACTCAAGTAATAGTGTATTTTACTTATAATGTATATATACCATAAATTACCACATTTTACTATTCACTAAAAATTCAAATATTTTAGAAAAATATCAAAAATTCACCCAAACCTTTTTTTGATTTTTAGAATTAAAAAAAGAACTTCATTTTATAAAAATAATTTTTTAAATATGATAAATTTAATTTTTAAATAAAATCATCTTTTATTTGAAAAATACCAATTTTAAAATTATAATTGAATTTATAACACATTGAAAAATTAATTAAGTTATCAAAAAATTATCTTCTAATCATAATAAAACAAATTATTAATTTATTAATCTATTTTATGAAACTAAATTTCTTTTAAATCATTATATTAATTATTAAATTGTAATGAAGTCATTATAACTTATAAAAATACAAACATTTAATTTATTATTTTTAAAACATTTAGTTACTTATATCAAGATATAAATATATCATATTTTCATTTATAAGATACCCAAATATTATTTATACTTTCATAGGTAAAGTTACTATTGTATTGGTCATATTACTATTCCAAACAGTCACATTACTATTCCAAAGGTCAAGTAACTATTCCATTGGTATAGGTTTCTTAACTTCTAGAAATACCTCTTATTTCATTCATTATTCATTTATAAAGTTTCTATTGTATTATCTAGGTGATTTTATATGATTCATACTATATTAAATAACTATAAGAAGGTAAATGTTATTGATATAATTCTGGTTCGTTACATTGTAGTAATATAGTAGTGTGGTTACTGTATAAATTACTATTGTGGGATGTTATTGTAGTGGTACTATTCACTTAAAGTGGGTGTTTAGACCATGTATTGGTCCTCCAGATCACTAGGCCTTCATGCGATCAATGAAGGGTGGTTTGACTATACTGGAGAAACCTAAGGATGATGGCTTAGAGTGGTAAAAATCACTGATGGAGATAACTGAACGTGTAATAGTGAAAAGACAATGAGAACATGCTACTAGAATTAGGACCTATATAATTTTGTATGAGTAAAAGGGTAAGTCATCTGCATTATCAAGTGGTGATCTAGGAACATACATTGAAGAGGTATTGGTAAGGGGTTGTTTTAGTACATTCACGTCAAATGTGGGTAAGTACTTTATAGCTTTGGGTCATTGAGTCATGTATTATGGGACTCCGGGTCAAGTAAGGGTTCCCTATCAACCCAGTTAAAAAGAGGTATTATCTAAAACAAATTAAAAATATATATTTAATTATTATATATTTGAATATTATCTAAAATACCTCTATGTTTCCATAAAAATTTAATACACTCACCCTCCATGTAACCTTCAATAATAGAATGATCTGGTTGGAATTTATTTTTCATACATGATTTCAAATGACTAAGGTACCCAATGAAATAAAATTAAGGATGCATAATTAATTATATAGGTAATGAATTAACAAAATAATCTTTTAAAAGAATAAAAAATATAATTAAAGTACCTCTCAATAGTATACATCCATCGATAACGTATCGGCCTTTGTAATTTAGTATAAATTATAAAAAATATAAGTAATGATGAAATATCAACTCCATCTGAAAATTTATTAGTAAATTTATTTTAAAAACCATGTCAAGATCAAGTTATTATAGAGTTTTCTCACAAAGTTGTTTGAATAATGTGAACATTTCAATTACAATTGTGCTTACTTTTTCTCATAATAATATATGTAATTTTAAAGGTACTAACAAGTATATAAATATATGTGAATTGTGAATTTTTAATCCATGTAAATTATTATATTTTAAGTCAAATTATCATGAACTATTTCTTAAACATACATCAGTTACTTCTATCTTCTTTTACATTTGAAGGAATATATATTTTTCTTGTATTTTCATTGAAATTTTTATTATAATATACTTACAATTCTTATATACACATATATCATGATTTATATTCATTTCTTCTAAGTCCTTATTAGTTATAAAATACTAATTTGATTCCCCATGGTCATTAATTAATGTTAAAATCAAGTTATCAAATAAATTCTTCTTAATATGTATAATTTCAAGATTATGACATAGAAAATTAAATTCTTAATACTAAAGTTCAATAAATATACTTTTTTCTTCCATTATTTTACTCAAACTTCAATAGATTATATACATCAAACATATTTTACACCATTATTAAAATGATGGATCTTTCCAAATTATTCTTCAATATTAACACATTATTCCAATATTTTTGAATCATTGATGGAATTCGGTGGTGGTATGTGATCAATGTTTCAATTGAATCGTGATTTTCTAGATAAAAATATATGAAATATATTATAAGGTAGTTCTTCAGGCTCAAAATAAAATTTAATAATTGGACAAGTCAAGCTAGTGTAGGTATTCTAACTAAATAGTTTCTAAGTTCATGAAAACCACCAATGGATCACTTTAAAGAAACTTGTATTTTGAAAATTTTCACTATAGAAACATCATATATTTTGAAAACATTGTTCTCTAAATCTTGTAATTATAAAATAATATTCTTAAGGTTTAAATCAATGTCATTTATAGGAATTTTTTACTAGAATAATAATTTAAATGATTAAGGAAGACTATTTATTAAAAATATATGGTGATATATTGTAAGGATCTAAAAAACCATCCAAATGTTTTAACTAATACTAAAAATATTAAATGGTTAGAATGTATTTATAGACAATCCCAATTTTATATTCCAAATATCATATGATAAATTTGGATATAATAAATCAAATTCATTTCATGAATTTTAATCTCTTGGATATTTCATAAACCCATCAATTTTTCTACATCATGTCATTTGATACACTCAGTGGTTATAGATGACATGAATAATCTTTTAAATCATGATTTTAAAGTAAATTAATATCAAACATTCATAGAAGTTTTCTTTTTATTAATTTTTATATATTTAAATTGATTCAAACATTCATCATTACTCATTAAAAATTACAAATATATAGAATATCATTTTCAATATTCTATATTTGAATATTCTCCCCAATGTATCTTCATATAATTAAGAACAATATTGTTAACAATTTTATTTATCAATAAAATATTCAGGGATCTCAACTTAAAAAATTATATCATATAAAAATTCTAATATCATATTTATTATTTTATTTGTGACTCCACATTATCACTTTATATGGATGACTTTAGAAAAAAAATAATTTTTAATACTTTTCACATCCTCCATATATTTCTTTATTTTCATATTAAAATAATTCAAAAAAAAATTTTTCTCCTTGGTTAAGTTTTCCTTTGTTTTAGTCTCCACAACATCAAGAAGAGGATCCAATAATATGTAATGATATTGATTATATTATCTCTTGGTTTTGAAAATATCATTTATCAGGTTAATATATGCATCATTAACACAAGGATCTATTTATATGTTATGATGTTGATGATGTTTACCTAAAATTTTGGAAGCATCATTTATCAAGTTTTGAATTTTATCTACCACTTTAAGGGTAGTATCTTTTTCATTCTGATAATAGACATCACCTCTCAAACAATATATTATATTTTATTCCCCTAGCCAAATCCACCACACATATGGAGAGATAAATTTTTTCAGTATCAACTATTTTTAAATTTCATTTCTCTTAAACCATTTTCTAAATGTGCAGTTAGAATATAGATATTTTATTCTTCCATCCATGGATTAATTTACAACTCAAAAATCTAAGGATTTCATCAAACACTAAACTTATCAACGCATGTCATAGGGTAATTTAATATTCATTTTATCAATATATAACTAATTTTCTACACTTTAAAATAAAAATACTTTAATATAAATACATACCATTAAAAGAAGGCATTTATTTAAAAATATAATACAATATTGATTCATTTAATTATAAATATATTTATTATTATATATATATAAATATATATATATATATATAGAATATAATCCAATAACTATTTTTTAAATTACTTATTAGATAATTAAATCAATATTGAAAAAAAATTAAATTTACCATCCAATAAATGTTATTCCATTATAAAGTAAGAACAACTATAAAATAGAATAAATTTAAATTTAATTTCAAGAATGTATAATTAAATAATGTAGTTATTATTTAATGTATGTGTTGCTTAAAAAATATTAATTAGAAAAAATATATTGTAAATATATTGGTTTCACTTCATTCCCCCTTCCTATATGAGTATTATGAGATAATATATGATATGGGATAATTAAAGACTATTATTTTTAAAATTATAAAATATAAAATTTAAATTTAAATCATTATCATCAAACATTATAAAATAAATCAATTTTTTAAAAAAATAGAATAATTAAAACATATAAATAGAACCTAAACATTCTAAAGAATAGTTATTTAATTAAAATGGATTACTATTACAATCTAAATTTATTCAAACATTAATTTACATTCAAATATTTTTTCCTTTCAGAAAAATTAAATATAAGTGAACATAATCTTGAAAAAAACCAATATAAGTAATAAAAAGTCATAAAGTAAGAACAGATTAACAAGATCCAAATAAACAAAAAAAACAATTAATTAAGAAAATACCATATATAATACTAACATGACTAAAATAAAAATATTACTAAATAATTTTAAAAGCCAAATCAGAATAGTAAATTCAAACATTTTCAATATTTAAATGAATTATATATTTCTAACTAAGGTTATAATTAATAATATTATTTTTTAAATTGGTTAATTGAAAAAAATAATTGTTAAAATGTATCAAATTTATCATATGATCTTTGGTTCCGGGCACAGCCGAAGGGCATTGGTGGGATTGACAACTTTAATTTTAACGTTAAATAATGTTCAATCCAAGATTCGTCACGATTTAAAATGCTGGATCTTTAGAATATAATGAAGAATGAAAAACTTAAGAGGGAATCCCAGAACCATAGAGATAGGATAATCATGTGTTATTTATAATTATTTTAATTAATTCACAAGAATTACCTCGGTGGAATTATTTCTTCGTCGATGTCTCAGGTCACGATCTTGTGATCCGTTGTTGTGTCGTAGAATTCAATTATAGGATTCCTATAGCAATGATCCACACATGATCCACGTATCTCTGGACATCACCGAAGGGATCTCTGGGTGCTAGTGTGGAAGAACCTTCACTTGCGATGTCTTCCTTCGACCGCCTTGATCCGGTGGAGGATCTCGCTCTCGTAACATGAGGGAGTTCTTGGTGGAAAGGTAATTCTCTCTTGGCTTGAGAGTATTTCCAAATCTATTGTGCACAACAATGTCTCATCAAAAGTGTTGGGGTTTTAAGGATATTTATAATCAGGTTTGAGGTTAATATAGTTATGACAATAAATAAACGTGTTACACATTTTATTTATTTCATTAACTCTTATTCAAAACCCCCATGTCGAATCATTAATTCCTTGACATATGCCCACACTTATTATAATAAATATCATTTAATAAAACAATATTATATCCTCAAAATCCCGACTGGAAAACTACACGGCGTGTAATAATTAATACACAATGTGTACTTGTTTTCCATAAAACTACATGGCGTGTATATTTAATATACACGGTGTGTACTTTTATTTTCCATTTTTCTCCACCACATTTATTAGACCTTGATTAATGGGTATTTATTTCTTAAATAAATGTAACTGCATTACTTGTAATAAATATATTATTTCGCCCACAATATATTCTCTCGAATAACTAGCGTCTAAATAAATGTGATCATGCGTCCTTAAATAATTATTAAACCAAATTCGGGAATAATATTTATTTAACTTGTTAAATTAATATTTAACTGAGATACATGGACACACTTAGCGTGTGACCCTCTAGGAATCTTTCTCAGTGGCATTAGGTGGAGCCTGCCTAAAGTCCATGGTTAGCGTCTAGCAACACGCCAAGGCACCCATAGATAAAGAAGTTAACACCGCAATGACGTGTCACCTCCTACGAACGCATACCATGTAATATAATCTTTTTGTCTCGATATCTCTAATCAAGCGGGTTGCATGCTAGTGTCATCAACCCATGTGCTCGATTATTCTTTCTTTGACTTCCCAGAACTGAACTCACCCATACCTTACCATGGCCATTGATTTATTTAGGCTATATCAATTCCATCAAAGGGCCTGAGATTTCTACTTCTGTTATGGAACAGAAGGGACAAATCCTTTCTCACATTATCTATTAATGTAGTATTACTCGTAACGCACCCAACGTATCCTACCACGCTGTGAACAGTGTGTCGTCACAGTTTTTATCAATATATCTAAGTGCGTGAGTTTTAATACCCATTAATAATAATCTTAATGTCTAAGGACCAACACACACGTCCATAGATAGGAACATCCTATGACACTATGAAATGTGTATTTCCTACTGGCGGGTCTCGTTCTCATAATATCCTCCTAGATATTACCAAGGGCACACACCATGAGAAGGTGCCTCAAAGTTTTATGAGTCCTCACCCCTAATAACCTATATTATTTTTTTCCCTCAAATAACATCATCCGGCCATAGAACATATATTCAAGAACAGTGTTATGGCACTTCCGGGTTCTCATCATAGCAGGGATCTGCTATGACCCTTTAATGCAATAGCTGTCCTTAGGACATTATCACATGCATTGTCATGCAGAAGAAAAAACAATATGTGATAAGGCTTTTATTAATGAGTAAATTACAAAGTAGTTAGTTTTAGGTCACCAAATCCAACAGACTCCCACTTGGACTAGAGCCAACTGCTAACAACTTTTAACCCTCTATCTCTCACATGATATTCATGCTTCTGCTGAGATAGGCCTTTAGTCATGGGGTCTACCACGTTCTCTTCCATGGACACTCTGATCACTACAACTTCACCCCTCTAATAGAAATCCCTCAAGAGGTGATACTTATGGAGTATGTACTTTGTTCGTTTATGTGACCTTGGTTCTTTTGCAAGATCCACCACTGTAGTATTATCACAATACAATGTAATGAGATATTTACTGCTAGGAACCACATCAAGCTCCTAGACAAAGTTCCGAATCCAGACAGCTTCCTTGGCTACATTAGAAGTCGCTATATACTCGGACTCCACTGTAGAATCGACGACAACTGGCTGCTTTGAACTCTTCCAGATCACAGCTCCTCCATTGAGACAGAAAACATATCCAGATTGTGACTTTAGATCATTCTGATCTGTCTAAAAACCAGCATCATCATACCCTCTGATGACAAGCTCCTCGTCTCCTCCATACACCAGGAACATATCCTTAGTTCTTCTCAGATACTTAAGGATAGTCTTAACAGTAGTCCAATGTTGTTCCCCTGGATCTTCTTGATATCTTCCTACCATACTCAGTGCATAGGCAACATCAATTCTGGTACATAACATGGCATACATGATGGATCCTATAGCCGAAGTGTATGGGATCTTACTCATTCTATCTTTCTCTTGTTGCGTCTGAGGACACATTTTCTTAGAAAGATGTAGTCCATGTGACACTTGAACTAATCCCCTCTTGGATTTTTCCATACTAAATCTCTTTAGTATCTGGTCAATGTATGTACCCTAACTTATTCCAAGCATCCTCTTGGATCTATCACGAATGATCTTGATCCCTAGAATGTAGGTTGCTTCTCCTAAGTCCTTCATGGAGAAACACTTGTTCAACCAGTCCTTAACTGACTGTAAGGCTGGTACGTCGTTTCCAATAAGCAATATGTCATCAACATATACTACTAGGATAACGACCACATTCCCATTAAACCAATTATAAACACATGGCTCACATTCATTCTTAATGAAACCAAATTCCTTTATGGCTTCATCAAATCGAATGTTCCATGACATGGATGCTTGCTTCAATCCATAAATGGATTTCTGCAACTTACAAACCTGTTTGGCTTCACCTGGTGTCACAAACGCTTCTGTTTGTGTCATATAGACATCTTCCTGAAGGTTCCTGTTAAGGAATGTTGTTTTGATATCCATCTACCAAATCTCGTAGTCATGGTAAGCTGGTATGGCAAGTATGATTCTTATGGAATTAAACATGGAAACTGGAGAGAAGGTTTCATCATATTCAATTCCTTGATGCTGTCTGAATCCTTTAGCCACTAGCCTTGATTTATAGGTTCTAACTTGACCTTCCATGTCCTGCTTTCTCTTGAATACCCATTTTCATCCAACAGGATTTACATAAACTGGCTCATCGACCAGAACCCAGAATTGGTTCTGATACATGGAATCCATCTCAGAATTCATAGCTTCTAGCCATCTTGCATCTTCTGAGCATTCTACTTCTTCCTTTTAGGAGAGAGGTGCATCATTGTCCAACAATAATGATTCACCATCCTCAGTGACTAGGAAACCAAATCTCTCTAGTTCCCTTACCTCTCTTGAGCTCCTATGCAGGACTTGTGTTTCTGGAACATCTTCCGCGGGGACCTATGGAACTTGTTCCTATACCAACTCCTATGTATCTTGAGCATCAACTTCATCAAAGTCAATCTTGCTCCCACTATCCTTTTTGAGGATGTGATCCCTCTCAAGAAAGACGGCTTGTCTGGCGATAGTCACTTTCTTGTCCTAAGGTTTATATAGGTAATATCCTTTCATTTCCTTGGGATATCCTATAAATATACACTTCATGCCCCGGGGTGCTAGTTTTTTTCCTAATAAGGCCTTAACAAATGCCTCACATCCCCATACACATGTATGCGACAAAATGGTTTTCTTTCCATTCCATAAATCGAAGGTAATTCCATTTTCCACCTTAGTTGGTACTCGGTTTATTGTGTATGTTGCATTTTGTAATGCATATCCCCAAAAGGATAATAGAAGTTCTGTATGAATCATCATCGACCTCACCATGTCCAACAAGGTGTGGTTCCTCCTTTCACTAACACCATTCCACTGTGGTGTATAAGGAGGAGTGAGCTGAGATAGAATCCCAAACTCCCGTAGAAGATCAATGAACTCTTGGTTCAGATATTATCCACCTCGATCCGATCGAAGTTTATTTATCTTCTTACCAATCTGATTCTCTACTTCATTCTTGAATTCCTTAAATTTCTCTAAGGCTTCTGACTTATAACTCCTTAAGTAGACAAATCCATATCTACTCAAATCATCAGTAAAAGTAATGAAGTAAGAATATCCACCTCTATCTTCTACTTGAAATGGTCCACATACATCTGTGTGTACCAATCCTAGAAGCTCTATGGACCTTTCACCCTGTCCACCGAAAGGTGGCTTGGTCATTTTACCTTCTAAACAAGCGTGACATCTATCAAGTGGTTTTAGCTCAGTAGAGTATAAATATCCATCTTGGAAGAGCTTTGTCAAGCACTTCTCGTTTACATGACCGAGACGGTGATGCCACAATTGGGTGATGTATGAGTCATGTGAGTTTGTTTCGTTATCGATTTCCAACACTTGGTTTTCATAATTTAATACATACAAACCATTATTTAAATGTTCCATACCATAACATACATTGTTCTTATAAAAGAGACAACCTTTATTTCCAAAATTGAAAAAAAATCCATCCATATCCAAATAAGATACATAAATTATGTTCTTGGTAACACTAGGCACAAAATAACAGTTTTTTAAAACCAAAATCATGCCAGTTGGCAATAAGAGGTGATAGTCACCAATAGCCAACGCAGCCATCCTTGTGCCATTGGAAGCTCGAAGATCCACCTATCCTCTGGAGATCTTTCTAAATCTACTTGGTTCCTACATTTGAATATAGATGTGATCCCCACAAGCTGTATCAGATACCCAATGTGTAGAAATAGAAATATTGCACTCGATAAAAAATTCACCTTTAGCATCCCCACACTTCTGGTTGTAGTTCCTCTTCCAATGGCCCTTCTTTCCACATTTAAAACACACTGCCTCTCATTCCTTACCCTACCTCTGGATCTTCCCCTTCTTGGAGGGATGGTGCTCAGGGGCTTCAGACCGTTTATAAGTCTTTGGCCACTTTGCCTTGTCCTTCCTTTTCTTGTTCACCATAAGGACCGCGGGTTTGTCACACCCCATGTCCTTATCTACCTATCGAATCAAGGTCAGAAGCTCTGATAGACTCTTCTCATTGCCGCTCATATTATTGTTGATAATGAAGCTAGATAAGGTCTTGGGCAGTGATGATATGATAATATCTGTACGCAACTCATCCAGGAATTTAATCCATAAGATGTCCATGCGTTCAATGTAGCCAATAAGCTTGACTACATGAGGCCCAGCTGGCATAGACTCTCCAATATTAGTTGTAAACAAAGAATTGGAGATCTCATACCTCTCCTGTCTCGCCTTCTCTTGGTAGAGATCCTTAAGGTGAGACATCATGCTATACACGTCCATGTTTTCATGTTGCTTCAAGAGATCATTGGACATGGCCGATAACATGAAACACTGGACATATGTGGCATCATCCATGTGTTTCATATAGAGAGATAATTCCTCATCACTGGCCTATTTCCTAGGAGCAACTGGAATTGGCTCTTCCAGCACATACAATTTCCTTTCGTGGTGAAGGATGATGCATAAACGCCTCTACCACTATTGGAAATTGGTGCCGGTGAGAAGGTTTTCCTTCTCAAGTATGGTTCTCAATGATATGTTTGAAGTCATTTTCTTGTCATTTCTACAAATTAATATGATCAAATGTTTAGTACTTTATTACAAAACTGAGACAAATAAATTAATTAATACTTATTAGTCTCCCACTATTTTATCGAAATCCAATAGCCCTCACCATTGATTTTGGAATATTCTGTTGCCTGAATATTCTAGTGGCAAGGATCCATATTTCCCTTAGCATTACCCCAACTAGGGTTGGTCAAGAAAATTGAAGGGTTTTAGGTAGGAATTCCAAATGCCAACTGCATTAACTCGCGGCTCCTTGATCCGCTGAGTGGACTCCCCAATCCTGAAATCCTTTTATTTTGGATTTCCTCAACCTTTGTCTATTGGTCACACCAAGTCCTGTTATGGCAGTCAACCCTTGATGAAAACCAAGTCAAGTCAACCCAAAACCTTGAATTAGAATTCCCTGATAATTGAAAGCACCCCAACTAGGGTTGGTCAAGCACTTTGAACTACAGTTCGATTCTAACCAAGATTATGGAAGGCTATACTGAATTAATATTTCTTTTGAGGGATTTTATCCTTATACGTAAATTTCCTTTTTATTATCTTTGATTACATGCTTTTTAATATTAAGTGGGATATACTTAGGTGATTAACCATGTCTAATATAATATTTACGTATAAGCCAGTTTTTAGTTCCATCTTGCATGCTCGTTTAATTCATTAATTGTGTGATCGTGACAACACACCCACAATAAATAAACCATGCAACTGATAGAAATAAAATAAATGGTATGATCATGATATTTTTCTATTGGTTAGTTTATCTAGCGGTTAATAAACTAACCCAAGACCTAGGGGAGAAAAACCTTGAACCTTTCGGGTTCGTGTTTATAGCTTTTCACTTGTCCACCTTTGTATCTCCTTGGATTGGTTTCACCTTGGCTCCTGACTTGATCCGCCTCTACTAGCTTGGGATCTCCATCCGTTACATGTCCATTTATCTCACACACAGGTGAGGGGAAAAGGGGGTTTTTACATAAAATAATCCTTGGGAATGCAGGCCCTACATATTAATGAGGATATGGCTCGCAGGCCAACAAATTTAATTTAAATAAATAAATTAAAAGAAACCATTCACATACAAAGGTCTCAGTCTAGCTCATGATCATCTATACATGCAACGATATTTGTGCATAAATAAAACTAGCATTAAATTCTTTAATCATTCTTTTTTAAGATAAATCATGCTCCAATCAATTAATTATCTTTAATTAATCAGTCCTTTTATCTTAAACCCTTTTCTGAACTTCCTTGATATTCTCATCATAATTTTAAACAAATAAATTCATTTAAAATTATCCTTGTACGTAACTTGTACCTTGGAGGCAACCCGGTGAATTCTCGTTCATTACGCAGATCTTAAATTAAACACATATATATATAACACTTATCACGTGTTCTGCCTCAGCTTTATGCCTCCACCATGGTACATGTCTCAAGGGTTTGTATAATATAATAATAAATTTTAATAAATATGAGTAATTTGGGTGAGTACATAGTGTGTAGTTCCGACTACATGGCATGTACTTTTCTTCACCGTCCATCAAAAGCACACGTCCGGGGACAAGGCGTGTTAATGTACTTCGGAAATTTTTGGAGTACACGGCATGTTCTATGGGACACACGCCGTGTAGTTTCCGTGTTACATGGTTTCCAGCTAGGCAATCTGTATACGGGGTACACAGCCCAACCCTAACCCGAAGGGACCACATGCCGTGTTCATTGGACCACACGGCGTGTAATCCGAAAACCGTGTTCCACTTGTTTCTAGTCAACATATGGTGTCTTAAATTCTTAGAAAGAATCCAATACATGCCCTAATTCGGTGAATCAGTCAATGCATTGAACCTAGACTACACGGCGTGTACTTCTGAATACACACTGTGTATTCTGGTGTTGTACATCCAGAAACGTTTGGCTCCTTCGGATGAGTTCCTCTATTTTATTTTAATCAAAATTAAAAGAAAAATTCGTTTATGTGAGGTGAACGAGAAATGAGGGAGGAGGAATAGATCTCAAGATTCATATTTCAAGAATGATTAAACATGAATTGAAATAACTAAATTATTAAATGCATAAATCACCAATGAAAAACTAAATAATTATAATCAACTATATAACCTCCCTTTGATACCACTTGTAGGTTCTAGGTGTAGTGGAAGTGCATTGGTGGGATTTCCAACTTTAATTTTAACGTTAAACAACGTTCAATCCGAGATTCGTCACGATTTAAAACGCTGAATCTTCAGAATAGAACGAAGAACAAAAAACTTAAGAGGTAATCCTAGAACCATAGAGATAGGATCAACATATGTTGGTTATAATTAATATAACTAATTCACAAGAATTACCTCAGTGGAATTATTTCTTTGTCGATGTCTCCGGTCATGATCCTGTGATCCATTGTTGCGTCGTAGAATCCAAGTATAGGATTACTCTAGCGGTGATCCACACATGCTCCACATATCTCTGGACGTCATCGAAGGGATCTTTGGGTGCTAGCGCGAAATAACTTTCTCTTGCGATGTCCTCCTTCGACTGCCTTAATCCAGTGGAGGATCTCGCTCTCGTAACTTGATGGCATTCTTGGTGGAAAGGGAATTATCTCTTGGCTTGAGAGTATTTCCAAATCCGTTGTGCACAACAATTGATCATCAAATGTGTTGGGGTTGTGAGGATATTTTTAATCGGGTTTGAGGTTAATAGAGTTATGGCAATAAATAAACACGTTACGCGTTTTATTTATTTAATTAACTCTTATTGAAACCCCCCATGTCAAATCATTAATTACTTTACATGCTCCCACGATGATTATAATAAATATCATTTAATAAAACAATATTATATCCTAAAAATCCTGACTGGAAAACTACACAGCGTGTGATAATTAATACATGACATGTACTTGTTTTCCATAAAACTACATGGCATGTATATTTAATATACATGGCGTGTACTTTTATTTTCCATTTTTCTCCACCACATTTATTAGACCTTGAGTAATGGCTATTTATTTCTTAAATAAATGTAACTGCATTACTCGCTAATAAATATATTATTTCCCCCACAATATATTCTCTTGAATAAATAGTGTCAAAATAAATGTGATCAGGCATCCTTAAATAATTATTAAACCACAGTCGGGAATAATATTTATTTAACTTGTTAAATTAATATTTAACTGAGATACATGGACACACTTAGTGTGTGACCCTCTAGGCCTCTTTCTCAGTGGCATTAGGCGGAGCCTGCCTAAAGTCCAAGGTTTGAGTATAGTAACACGTCAAGGCACCCAAAGAGAAAGAAGTTAACGCCGCAATGACGTGTCACCTCCTACGAACCCTTACCGTGTAATATAATCCCTTTGTCTCGATATCTCAAATCAAGCGGGTTGCATGCTAGTGCCATCAACCCATGTGATCGATTATTCTTTCTTTGACTTCTCGGAACTGAACTCGCCCATACCTTACCATGGCCATGGATTTATTTAGGCTATATCAATTCCATCAAAGGGATTGGGATATCTACTTCAGTTATGGAACAGAAGGGACAAATCCTTTCTCTTATTATCTATTAATGCAGTATTACTCATGACTCACCCAACGTATCCTACCTCATTGTGAACAGTATGTCGTCATAGTTTTCATCAATACATCTAAGTGTGTGAGTTGGAATACCCATTAATAATAATCTTAAAGTCTAAGGACCAATACACACGTCTTTAGATAGGAACATCCAATGACACTATGAAATGTGGATTTCCTACTGGCGGGTATCGTTATCATAATATCCTCCTGGATATAACCAAGGGCGCACACCATGAGAAGGTTCCTCAAAGTTTTATGAGTCCTCAACCCTAATTATAAGGACCTAGACTTAAAACATTACATATTAATGAATTAAATGAATAATTCAAATAGAGGGTCTTTTCAGGTTTAGAGTTTTAGAGAATTAGGACATAACTATTACATCTCAAAAGATTACAAAGTAGACACTTCTACTATGTTTTCATAAAATAAAATCTCTTAAAAAGAAACATGTCTAGTTACATGTTTTAGATAGCATTTATTTCCTTGATCCCATCCTTGACCCTATTCCACATTATGTCCTGTGAAAAACATTTCAAAAAAACATGGGATGAGCATGAAAATCTCAGTAAGGGATACACAAAGAAGGAAAACTATTAGTTTTTCAAAACAACAAGTAAACCATGAATAATTTATCAAAGTAATACATTTCACCTTTATAAAGTACTAAATACTCTTCACTGAATAAAATATCATTACTTACCCTTTTGTAACCAAAAGATTACCATAAACCCCATATAAAGAACACATAACATATAAAGGTAACTTGGGACATAAACATACTTAAAAGGAATAACCATACGGTAGACTTCCACACATATCACTAAATGAAATATCCATATGGATGACTTCCATACCCAATTCATTGGAGGTTATAACGTAACCACCCATCCTAGTATTCACGGCACCACCCATCATATGGTTTGTCACGTAACCACTCATCAAATGTCTGAGTACCATTATAGAATCATAACACATAAACAATTTTAAAGGAAAGAAAACATTTCCACATTTCAATCAAAATATATCACTTAAATATATTGACATAACAAATCCATTATCAAAACCATTTTCAATACCAAAATACATAAAATAGTATATGGTATTTATTTACTTTTTAAAAACATTACAGCTTGTTGAGGAAGCCAAATACCAAATAATACTCGCGGCGGCGAAAAAGGTCGTTGTCACCGCGTACGTTAAAATAAACATTCCTTTTTGTCATTTAGTAAAACGATTCGTAGAAAAATATTCCCTTTGAATGAAATAAAAATTCAAAGGTGTTTTATATAGTGTATAAAATAAAGTCTTGTATTAGAAGAAAATATTCCTCAATGAAAGTAGATTGAGACGAAGTCCCTTACAAAGTCGTTATCCTTAGAATAAGGATAAATCAATTACATAATTATGTGTGGAAAATATAAATACACCCAATATAAGAGGATATTAAGTGTAAAAAAATCAGAGGTCATCCACACATATTCATAGTATGACATAATCAAGAAGTATAGGTTTAACCCAAAGAATTGAAATTGGGTTAAGAAGTTCCCCTACAAAAATTCAACAGCCTAACGGCGTCACTTTAAAATTATGAAAATGAGATGATGAGAGATAAGAAGGGTATCTCATCACTTGTACATAACATTTAAATCAATAAGGATATAGGATAACATATCCCAACATAACAATATGTAAATTAAAAGACCCATCAAAAAGAAGTCTTTTAAAAAGGGGAGGGTGAATGGTTCCCTTACCGATTTGGGTAACTTTCGAAACGTACACCCCATGAAAGAAGGACTATTCAAAATTGATGTAAATACACATAACCGAAATTATATTAAAAAAAGAGTAGAATAATGGGCAGTACATATACCACTCAAAGGAAATGGTGGCAAATGTAGCATAAATCTCACGGGAATAAAAGTGAGGTGAAAACCCCCTTACGAAAACTCAGTAGCCTAACGGCGCCACTTAAAACTTCCAAAAATGGATTTTTTAGATCAAATAATATGAACATAAAATTTAAATAATGATTAATATATAATAACATCCCCAAACATAATAAATATGATCTTAAAATAAATGACATAAAAGAGAGTACTTAAAAAGAAAGAGAGAGGTTGGATCCCTTACCTCAAGTCTGACTTGTCTTGTTCGTTTCATTATATTCCTGAATAATAAACTTTGGTCAATTTATAATTTATTAAGGTCCTTTTTTAAAGTTTATTATTCAATTCATGTCACATATTATAATGTTATCATAATTAGTTAATAATGTGAGTTCATATCAGACGTTTTTTGTCAATGTTCGGTACATGAGTCAAAAATGAACTTGTTTGAAACGAATTTTCCATGTAGTTATAATTACCCCATATATAGAATAGTATAAATGATTTAAATATCATATATATCCATTATATATTCATTTTATACTATTCCATAACATTCGGAGATAAGAAAATGAAATACACCATTCATGGAGACGGTAGGTCGTACGTACGCTTGAACGCTACTTTCATTTCTTTGTCACATTAATGGAATTAAAAATAAATGAGAGAGATAAATATTATAATTAAAGTATAATATATATGTTATATAGGTCACATATGTATATTACATTCATTATTTATACATTCCATGTATTGGATGAACGAGTCACATCACTTGAGGGGGCGGTAGTCCACACTTCCTCGTATGAAATTATCGCATTTTCACAACATGAAAAGCATAAAGTTATGTTTTAAATATAAAATAAAGAAGTATATAGAAATCATAAATACCATATATATCTTATATAAAATACAGTGACATCATAATGGCCACTATGAAAGGTGTTAAGAGAAGATTGAACAATCATCATTTCGTGAGGCAGTAATTCGCCATCCACAGAAACAGTATGTTCTTTAACCATTAGACGGAGGTGTGTGTAAGTATAGCTCGAATATTTCTCATAAAAACATACTAGTATATTTAATATACTGATTTTGTTACAAAATAAAGGAATAAAAATATTTTAGGGGGTTGGAGAAGCAAAATAAAACAAATGAACATAAGAGAAGACATAACCTTTAAATCGTGTAACTCCCCTTGGTTTGAACCAAAAGGGTTCTTGAAGAGCTTTCTGCCTAAGGTAAGGCTTATAATATGAATAGAGGTATGTGTAGAGATAAAATTATCAGATCTTGGACAAGCCAATGGCTTGATAGGTGTGGGTAAGGAGGTATAGGTGGGGGCCTTTTATAATAGGAGAGGAGGGGCACTCTTGGAAAGTTATTAAATTTTACTTTATTATAAAATGATTTTCGGATTTTAAAGGTCCAAAAAGGATATATTTAGAGGATAAGGTGATAAGGGTTCGAATTACACCCATACAATAGGTTTTTTACAAGTTTAAGTATTAGATTTTATATTATCTTTTCATTTTATGTAAATCGTTAAATAATGAGGTAATCATTGCATCATCATAGTGTCATAAATAATTTAATTTCTTTAATGTATAAAAATTATAAAAAAATATCCTGAGGTAGGAAATTTTTTAATATTTCTAATGAATATTTATAGTCAAAAATATGACTTTTACAACCCCATGTAAAAATTGTTTTAGTAAAACAATACATGTTTGTGACATTTTTATTTTAACTTTAAATAAAAAGTTATTAATGTCATTTTCTTACCCATGTGGCTCCATGGGGTCCCTAAGTTGACCCATGGATTGTCTTCGTCGGTCATGATTCATCAAATAAGGTTAGGACATGTGTAAAGGTCATTTCATATTATTAAAACATTATTTTTGCCTTAAATTACACTAATTACCTCTAATCGCGATTAATAAAACATAAAAGTTATTATTCACCAAAAAATTATTTTAATCCCATTGAACCACATTTTACATCCTAATGACAACCATGTATGTCAGATTTTTGAAATTAAATTCACAAAAGTGGTAAGGTTTCATTTAAACGAAAAATCGGTTTTTTTAACTACCACTTAGTGGTTTCACTATTCATCAAAAATTGAAGTTTTTCAGAAAAATAACAAATATTCACCCTAAGCTATATTCAATATTCAGAATTAAAAAATGATGTATATTTTAAAAAATTCAAAACAAATAAGTTACATTAATTAATTTAATAATTAATTCCCGTTGTCAAAACGAATAGCGTGTTTTTAAGAAGCAATATCAATCAAAAGATTGACACTTGTTTAAGTCTAATTTCAAAGTGATGTTAATTTCAATGACCACCATTGAATTAAATGGTAAAAATATATTATAATTTCACTTTAAAACCAATTAAAAATACAATATAATCATATAAATAAATTAGATTAAAAAGAGGTTTTGAATTAAAATACAACATTTTTCACTATTCTTTAAAAAATGAACTTTATCAGAAAAATACCAAAAATTTACACAAAGTAAATTTTGATGTCCCGATTCTGAAGAAGAATTTTATTTGGTCCAATAGAACATATAAAATTGTCAAAAATTGTATTTAAAAAGGGTTCACCATCAAAAGGCGGTTAATCGACCTTTTAAAGAATATTAGAATATTTACGCTTAAAATTGGATTCATTTGCATTTTAAGCCTCTAACATTTATTCGGATAAAAGAAAAAATATTGGACAAGCATATATAATCATTTGGTAGTTAGTTCTGTTCATTCCTGCCATACCAATGGTTAGGCGTTAGCAACCATTTAAAATAATATTATTATATTATTAGTGTGCACGTAAGATTTCAAAGAAACACGTTGTTGTGTATTGGGTACGCCATCAAGCATAGCATTCCATTTAAATTAATATAAATATTTTATTCACAAATATTAATAAATATGAAAAATTAATATTCTTTATTTACCTGGGATTTTACACTAATGACCTGTATTATTTGTGTCCCTCAAATAACATCATTCGGCCATAGAACATATATTCAAGAACAGTGTTATGGCACTTCCGGGTTCTCATCAGAGCAGGGATCTGCTATGACCCTTTAATGCAACAATTGTCCTTAGGACATTATCACATGAATTGTCACACAGAAGAACAAACAAGATGTGATAAGGCTTTTATTAATGAATAGAGTACAAAGTAGTTGGTTCTAGGTCACCAGCTCCAATAGGTTTCACTTCATTCCCCCTCCCTATATGAGTATTATGAGATAATATATGATATGGGATAATTAAAGACTATTACTTTTAAAATTATAAAATATAAAATTTAAATTTAAATAATTATCATCAAACATTATAAAATAAATCAATTTTTTTAAAAAAATAGAATAATTAAAACATATAAATAGAACCTAAACATTCTAAAGAATAGTTATATAATTAAAATGGATTACTATTACAATCGAAATTTATTAAAGCATTAATTTACATTCAAATAGTTTTTCCTTTCATAAAAAATAAATATAAGTGAACGTAATCTTGAAAAAAACAATATAAGTAATCACAAGTCATAAAGTAAGAACACATTAACAAGATCCAAATAAACAAACAAAACCCAATTAATTAAGAAAATACCATATAGAATACTAACATGACTAAAATAAAAATATTACTAAATAATTTTAAAAAATCCCAATCATAGTAGTAAATTCAAAAAAATTCAATATTTAAATGAATCCTATAATTCTAACTAATGTTATAATTAATAATATTATTTTTTTAAATTGGTTAATTGACAAAAATAATTGTTAAAATGTATCAAAGTTCACTAGAATAATAGTTCCAAACTAAAATACTTAATATTAATCAACACCATGAAATTAACTTGATTGAAATATGAAGAATAAATTAATCATTTAGTATAGGAAAAAAATCCATGAAAAGATTATATAATTATTTGGTAATATGATTTTAAAATTACCTCAACACTTTTTTAAGTAATATAAATACTATATGTTATTGAAAATTATATGAAAGGTGGAAATAAATTTAGAACATTTATTGGGAATAAAATAAATTAAAATAGTTTCAATAGAATATAAACTCTAAAGAAGAAAATTTGATTAGATAATACTGAAATTTTATTTGTTTTCAATAATATACATGCAGAAAAGTCAATGTTAATTTTGATTATTAGAGAGTTGTTCTTAATGTTTAAAACATGTGATAGAGAGTCTTTTAGGTGGAAAAATGTTTAAAATTTATTTACTTAAAATATATTTGAGTATAAGTTTGAATAGTAAAAGAAGAAATTAAAATAAGGCACTTGAGATGGAATTTATATGGTGGAATGTCTCACTATGTATTTTATTAAGGGTTTGATTTTACAAAAAAAGGGTCATCCGAAGCCAACCAAGCCAATCCAGCTCAACCACATATGTGAGAGGCCAGCTCAATCATGTGGGAGCCAGAATAATAAGGACAAAAATGGTACATGTGCATAGTGATGTCCAGTCTAATGTGTGTAGGCATGGTGAATGCATGTCACCTATAAGATATGAATAGGTGGAGCGTAGGGGGTAAGAAAGAGCACTCTCCCCATATGATGTGCGAAGAAGTTATGTCTAGGTTCCAACCCCAATCTCAACTTGAGTTTTGGATGAAGTGAATACTATTACTAATTATATCTTGGTTTAAGACAAATATTTTGTGGGATTCATCCTACATGGAGTATTGTTCCTCTGCATTAATGAGTTATGTTTAGAATAGGGATCATCTAGTCTATTGTATCTAGGTCATCCGATCGATACCAATATCATCTTCAACCTATGATATATATTGAGGGTTTTTATTTATCGGGTTATTCATGGCCAATGTTTTGGTGAACAAGACAAGAATATTATTGAAATAACAATTAATATATGAGATCAAAACTCAAAAAAATTAAAAAAAAAATCTATGAAGTGTTCTATGATGAAAAATGAGTACATGAAAAAGTTATTGAGATATTCATACATGTGATCACATTATTTACACATGAATTCAAGACATGCATGTATAAAATTTTTTATACCATTATTTAAATGAATGGAGTTATGTTTAGAAAATAGGAGATATTGATTTACTACAACCTTGTAAATGAAGCATGCTAGAAAAAGTTAGTGTAGAGTTGATCAGATCATGAAACTATCTATGAAGATGAGGTGGGGTAGTGGATCAAATAGATCACCACATATGAAGGAATGGTAAGTTTATGTGCCTCATCTTTAAAAAGATATGAAGATATCATTTGAATATGTACATATTTAGAGAGATGATAGACCAAAATAGAGACTTGATAGTACTCTATATTCATGTGAATGATTCATATGTTGATCGGGTTTTTATTTCCAAAGCATTTGTTAATGCATGATGGGTGATCAGGTACTATGATCTCATTCTTGTGTAAATAACATTCACCAAGATATACTAAGATACTATTGATTAACTCTCATGCTATAATATTTGTGAAGAACTATGTATCGAATTCTCATTTGTGTAAAGTGAGATAAAACCATGAACTGAGTGAGTTATGTGAAGAATTAGAAGAATCATTTGATATAATTGTATGAAGGAATATAAAAACCTACTATGTGAAATATAGGAAATTCTAAATGAATTCATGAAGGAAATACATTAAGATAATGATATCCTAAAAATATTATGTTTTATAGAGTATGTGAAGAATAAGTGAGAAGGTATTCACTTATGGTAGTTATACTCAAGTGAAGCACAAATGAATGAGTTTCAATTTATTGAAGAAACATTCAAGTAGTTTACACAATGATAAAGTACATGAAATAATAAATTTCATGAATAATGAGTTTCAATTATTTGAGTTGTTCAAATTTTAAAGTAATGAAAACCATGCATGTGACATATAAAATATATTCATGAGATATGTGCTGGGAAGTTTAAAATAACCAAAATATATAGTGAAATTGTGTGTGAACCAAGTTTTATATTTAGTTATGAGGAGAAGATCATAGAATACATATTTTATAGTTTTTTGAAATCGATACAAGACATTCAGTTTACTATAAATATCAGTGAGATATCAGAAACTAAAAAGTTTTAATAAAGGAAGGATAACAAGGACACCAGTTATTCTAAAGAATATTTTACTGCATGGAATTTAAAAGGAAAAATTCCAACGTGAACACTACATTAGTAGGTAGAAGTATTTAATGACATGTTCATATGAGTTTGTGAATACCATTGAAGAGTCGGTGGGATTCCAGTATAAAAAATCACATTTCTTTATGGAGATAGATCAATTGGTAGTATTCCAGTATAAATATCCCTTTGGGAGATAACCCAATATAGTCATTATTGATCCGGAATTATGGGAGTTTTTCTGTTAGTAATTTTGATAGATTATCTATATTTGTAATCACTTTACATTACTAATGGATAATATGTGTCTTGGATCATCCAAAATACAGAAAAAACTTAATACCCTGCATTTGTGGAAAACCTTTTAAAAATACCCTTGTGATTTTCTTTACATTAATTATTTTTTATACATAAGATATGGTACATTAAAGAAATATGGATCAAAATCTTAACCAATCATAAAGGTTGATTTAAAAGGATGAAATTATAAAAATAACATCATTAATTCACCCCTCCCCCACTTAATAATATATTCAAACCTGGGTACTTAAAGTGGTATCAAAGCATGAGGTTCCCATTGAAAATATCCAAACTTTAATAAATACAAAATATAGAGAGTTTTAATTCATTCAATAGTATAGGAGTTACCTTTTTATAGAAATGACTCTTATGGATGTAAAACTAAATGCTTCCATAAGTACTTTCATAAGGCCTTGAAGTTAGTGATGTTGTAATAGCGGGGTTTATCCTACCTGGAATAGATACTTCCATTAAATATACTGATAATAAAAATATTAAATTATATGGGAAATCTAGAAATTCTATTTGTTCATCATTATCTGATAAAATTTTCACTAAGGTAATGAGAATAAAAATATCCAAAGAGATATAGGATAAACATGAGAATATTTATCAAGGGAATATGAAGATCAAAGGATCCATACTACAATTATAGAGTGATAATTTGGAAGACATCCATGTGGTTGATTATGAAATTATAGATAAATATTTTACCATGGTAAATGAGATAGTAAGTTATATCAATTTTTTTAGTGGTAATTTAAAAGATTCAACTATTTTCAAGAAACTGAAGAGGAATTTCCCTGAAAATTTGATCTAAATATTTCTACCTTGTAATAAATTGGATACCTATCTCATAATGAGTTACATAATACACTTCTTGATTATATGATGATAAAATTTTCTATTTTCAAAAATAAATCCAAGAAAGAAAGGGATTTCAAAGAAACGAAAGGTCTCAAGGTAATATTAAAGAAATATAAACCATTCTTAAATTATATTGAGGATTAATTAAGTGATGAGAATCAAAAAATAACTGTATCATTTATTTCCAAAATAAATCAGAATATTAAGGGGGAATATAAAGGTCTTATTCCTTTATAGTGCTTTAATTGTGGTCAAATTGGAAATTTTTTAGTTGATTATCTAAAGATAGAATCTGATGATTCTAAGAGAAATTATGAGATATAAGAATATATCTAAAATTAGTACATGCTAAGATATAAACATTTATCATGTCTTAAACAAAAAAAATCAACCCATGAAAAGAATAAAATTTCTAGAGAAAGATAAAAGAAACTAAAATAATAATGAGAATGATATTATTTAAAAGATCAAAACTGCTAAGGAAAAAATTTTATAACATGATGAGATATTGAAAGACCCTAATGAAAAACTTATCACAAAATAATAGGAATTGAATGAGGGATATCATAGGTGTCTTAAAGTAGAAAATACCTTGAAAATTATGAGAGAATATTTTGATAAAGTAATAGATGTTCAATATGAATAATAAAAATATAATTTTAAGACTAGTCCAAAGAATAAGGTACATATTAATTATGATTAAATCAGTGATGAAAAATCTAATTTATATAGTAGTATGGGTTCTAACACAAAAACTAAAATTATATAGACTGATGATGTTAGTAATAAATTAAATGATTTGAGAAATTAATGTTCCCCGAGACTAAAGAAAAATAATGGCAAGAGTGTATATTGATATTAAGTAGTTTATCACTAATAGAATAGTCATAATTATAGAACACAAAGTTTTATAGGTAACTACTATTATTTTTGTAAATTTGGGAAAATACATATAAATGCTAGTATAATATGTCACTTACTCAAAATTCACACACATCAAAGGTGAAATTCTTGGAAGAAAGAAGAAGCATTATAAAAAGGAGGAACAATCTTAAAATACATAATTTTATTTTTAGAAAATTAAGAAGGTTATTTAATTGGAATAAATTTGATTGTTTAAAATAAATATATGAAATATATGACCAACAAGTTCATTATGATAAATGTTTCATCAAAAAAATAGGAAAATTACTACAGGATGCTAAAGTGAAGAAAGATCAAAGAATAGAAAATATATTTGACCATTTTGATTAATGAAATTCTTGTCAAAAGGAAAATTTTAAGGAAACAAAATAAAATTTTTATGTTAAAGGCAGACTGAAGAATTTACCAGAAGAGGTTGAAGTTCATATGAAACTTATAAAGATCATAACCATAAATTTCATGAGATTTTGTTAAAAATGTGTAAACAAACTATCCATATTTTAAAGAATTGTTTGTTTTGTCTACTTACACAATAAAAAACAAATAAGTTGGAAAAAAAATCATATGATGATACATGTGGTTTTATTGCTCAAAACTAGAAAGTTAAAGGAGTTTCTTGTATGAAGAGATCTTGATATAACATTAAGAGAGTTTATGGGTTGAGAAAAATTAAACTGTATTTATCTAACTAAGAAACATTGAATAGCCACCTTATTCCCATGTATATATTTTTTTCTATATATGGAATTAAATGTGATTCATGTGTTTAGGGGGAGATGTGAAGTTGATAAAATCTATAAACATATTATATCGATGAATATGTCCATCATAGAGTACTATAGTTCCAATAGTATTGTGTTTCCTCCTTTTAACACTTCAATTGATATCAATATTAACTTAGAGATTATTCTTGAATAAATTCAATCATGATGAAGAAGTATATATTGTATCCATTGAGGGGGAGCTTTGAAGAACAACTACTAGATATATATTTCTAAATTTATATCTCATGAATATCAAAATTGTTGGTAAGGGTTTCACCAGAAGATTCAAGATGTTAAAATTCTAGATATTAAATCTTTTCATCATTGAGGTAAATTTATTATATTCTTAAATCCTTGTAATAAAATTTGAATCTGAAATAAATGTGAATAGAAGCTAATTATTTAATGAAAAAAATTAATTGAAAAGGGGAAATATATTATTTTATTTGAATGTCTGTAATATGTTTTTGAGTTTGATATAGTGGATTATCATGATAAGATTATAATTTTTCCTCAGAGGATATAAAAATTGGTATAACATGTTGTATTTTTTTGGGAAACTTTTTTATCTATATTGATCACTCTTATTTTCTACAATGAGTTTGTCTAAGTAGACTAAGAGCTGGTTAATTTTGACTCATTACTTTAAAATGATTAATTTCATCCTTCACTCAATAATATTTGGATAAAAGTTTTAGGATATGAGAATAACTTCCCTTTATTATATCATTACATTAATTTTTAATAAGGGGGGGAATATTACATTTACTTTAGTATTTATTTGATTATTGATAATAAATATAAATGGGGATATTAAAGAACCCAATTGGATTAGAGAATACTATAATTTTATTTGTTGTCAATATGTTGTGTGAATAAAATTCAATGTTAATTTTGATTATTGGAGAGTATTTCTTATTGTTTAAAAGATTTTTTAGAAATTATTTCAGTCAGAACAATGTTTACAACATGTTTTTGTAAAGTATATTTGAGTAGAAGTTTGAAGAGTAAAAATAATTTAAAAGAAGTCACTTGATATATAATTTTTATGGTGGAATTTCTCACTAAGTATTTTACTAATTTTTTGGATTTAATAAAAAAAGGGCTACCCATACCTAACCAATCCAAGTTAGATCAATCGAACATGTGATATTCTAGTTCAATCACATGGAGGCCAACTTAACAAGGAAAAAATGGTGCATGCACATATTGATGGCCAAGCCTACGCATACAGGAATGGTGGATGTATAACACCCACAAGGTGTGAATGGGTGGTGTATAGAGGGAAATAAAGTGTGTGCATCATATATGGTGTGTGAATGTGTGTTTGGGTGATGACCTCAGTGTTGACTCAAGTGTTGGATGAAGCGGAGACTATTATTAATAAGGTCTTGGTAGAAGGAAAATATGATGTGGTATTTAGCTTATGTGGAGCATTGTTCCACTTCTTAATGAGTTACATTTAAAAAAAGTAGTGTCCTATCCAATGTATCTGGTCCATCTAATCAAGTCCAATATCATCCTCAACCACAAATATATGTCGATAGTTCATATTCATCGGGTTCTTTATGGTTGAAGATTCGGTGAGATATTCATTCATGTGATTGCATGATTCACACATGAGTTTAATACATGCATGAAGTTGTGTGTTCATGTATTAGAGGTTGTATACCCTTTTTTAAATTAATAGAGTTATGTTTATAGAGGAGGGAAAGTAATTTACTTAAATTGTGTAAGTGAATCATGTGAGCTAAGTTGATGGAGAGTTGAGAAGATCTTGTGACTGTATGTGAAGAGGAAGTTAGGCGGTAGAATCAATGGATCACTATGTTTTAAGGAAATGTAAGTTGATTCACTTAATTTATAAACTAGTCAAAATATAGCATTTTCATATGTACCGATTGATAGAGCTAAGAGAACAAAATAGATATTTGAGATTCCTCTGTATTCACATAAAGGATAAAACAACCCATGGCTTTTATAAACATTAATTAATAACTTATTTTATTAATACACACGTAATATAATCCCAAAATATAGAAATATATATTTTATTTTAGTCATTATATGTATAACTTAATAAATTAAAATAAGGATACAATGAAATTATTTACAACTTCTTAACATGCTCTTAAAACTCCATCATTCCTTTAAAACTATACAGGATAACATGGGGACATACATAAGAAAGGGGTGATCTAAAAATCCCAATAATGGAATGATAAAAGCATCGCATGATGAAAATAAAACATGTTATTCAAGATGCATACCCAGGTAACATAAAATGGGTGAGAATCATAAACATGAATACTAAAGCATGATATAAGAAGATAACATTAAGGTAACATAGGAATGTGGAAACAATATAATACATGACATCATAATCATATTTTAAGGAAAACCACCAAGGAATCAGAAAATAGTGTGATTAGGATAACCTCTCATGCATTATACATGATATATCATGAGATAAATACATTACTCAATGCATTGGAGGGTTATATAATTTTGGGTCCACACATCACATTCATATTTTTTACATGCATTTGTGTGCCATGAAGATTATACAGTATAAGATCTTATTTCAACACTTTTGATCCCAAGATTATATAGTATGGGTAACATACATGAAAATATATAATAAATTAAGTATAGGTACATCTAAAAGAATAATCTTGATTGGAAATGGGTATGGGTATTCACTATATAAATTTTTAGTATGAAAATCACAGGATAATTTTGATAGAATAACGGGTGTACAAAAATATTCATCGAAGGGTATAATGAGAGTGAAATGAATTTTATCATTGAATATAAGTCATAAGTATAGAAAATTTTTGGTGTCACAACCTGTCCCTCGGGTCCTGTGCTGTGACTCCCCCCAAGCTCGCCTCCCATAGGATAGGGGTTGGAAACTAGCACTTAACACATCAAACTACAAGTGGGAGTCATTTTCCTAAGTACCTGAATGCACACACACCCAACCACATCCCAAGAAAACTAGAAAACTGAACATGCATGATACTAAAAAACCACTAAGTGTAAAGGTACAAATTTAAGGTAAATGTTCCAGAATATAAACCCAACAAAAGAAAATTGTAACATGATCAAGTACGAGATCAAAGAAAATTCGTCTGCTGGAAACCACACCTGATGTGTAAGTATAAAGCAGCTGTCAGAATCCATAAAAGCACACCCTAACTACCTAATCTCAATGGAAACTATCTGGTCCTCAGCCACTAAGTCCTCCATCAAGTTGTTGATGCCTGATATTTGAGGAATATATCTACTAGTAGAGCTCTATCTAGCACTACATCCTAAGTGGGGATGCTGAGGGACATCATTAACACCTTGATCGCCTGCCGAAGTCCCTACTAAAAGGTCTAGGCCCTTAAGAAAGGGTCTTGTACCATATTCATAGAGTAGTAGGAGAGGTCTGTAATCCAAGAAGATTACTCAACCACTGACATGCTGACCTACTGTAGGTGAAGCAATTATTGTATGCGCACTAATCGCAAGGCCGCGGGAAATAAATCCTCCCAGAAAAGTCGCTCAAATTCATCCCAGGAGATGGCCGCCTCCTCATGTGTATGGATGGTCAAACTCTGCCATCTCCCCACCAATCCATGTAGAAGGATTGTGTCTAGAACTTCCATTTATTAAACTGGAACCCTCACTAAGTGAAAGACCCGCATCACTATCACCATTCAATCCTCAGTGACCTAAGGATCTATATATCCCCTGAACCAAGGAGGTCTTTGTCTCTGAAAATCATATAGGGCGTTGATCCTATGAATTTCCTCTATCAATAATGTCAGTAGTAGATGTTGACCCATTGGTGGTGGTAACACTAGTGCACTACCTGGTGGGGACATCTCTAGAACCAGTCCCTAAACTGACACCTCAACACTATCCAGGCTATCCTCACGACCACATATCGGAATCCTAACTTGTTGTCTACTTAGAGGCATCCTGAAATAGATAAATATGTACCACGTTCAATAGATTATACCAAGTGATCTAAATCAAAAAGTATAACAGGAAAAACACTAAAAACTTATATATGATTCATGTGCCCCTTTAGTTCCACATAACCAGTGTTTTTATGTACCAAGTCAAAAAGTAAGTGTCTAGAGTCCTAGTGTATGTATACGTCAGTCACTACACCAACATTGGAGTCCCTAGCCTGAAATCCGAACTCAAAACACTTAACACTATTTCCCAAAACCAAAAACAACAGACCCTTAGTCTTGAGATAGAACTGACCACCTCTGATACCAGTTTTTCACAACCTGTCCCTCAGGGCCCATGCCATTACTCCGCCCAAGCCAACCTTCCATAGGTTAGGGGTTGGGGACTAGAGCCTAAGGAATCAACCTAAAAGTGGAAGGCATTTTCCTGAGTACCTGTACACACACACACACAACCACATCCCAAGAAAATTAGAAAAGAGAACATGCATACCACTAAACAACCACTAAGTGTAAAAGTAAAAACTAAAGGTAAATGGGAAAGAATAAAAACCCAATAAAATACAACTACAAGAAGAGAAAGTACGAGATCGAAGATAAGTCATCCATTAGAAACCCCGCCTGATGGGTAAGTATAGAGTAGTTATTGGAACCAGTATAAAAATTCCATGCCTGATCTCACTAGGAACCACCTAGTCCTGGGCCACCAAGTCCTTCATCAAGTCGTCGGTTATCTGCAGTAGACACAACACGTGTGGGAAAATCCCTTGTAGGGGTGAGTAACAAAATACTCAGTAGGGACCCCAACCACAAGAAAAGACCACAAATCAATCCACAAATCAAACCACGAATCATGATCACAAAACAAAACAACTCACATAGGTATAATCTAAAGTATAGAAATCAAGACTATCATCCATAACACTAAACACCTTTGAATGATGAGATTCTCATCATAGATGAGTACCATGGGTCTATTGGGTCACATAGAGCTACTAGTAGTTGATTCACACAGGGTCTCTAGGAGCTGATCCACATAGGGTCGTGAGGAGATAATACACATAGGGTCTCTTGGAGATGATCCACATAGGGTCTATAGGAGCTGATCCACAAAGTGTCTCTAGGAGCTAATCCACATAGGGTCACTATGAGCTGATCTACACAGGGTCTCTAGGATATTAGCCACATAGGGTCACAAGGATTTGACCCACATAGGGTTGCAAGGAGTTGATCCGCATAAGGTCTCTAGGATCTTATCCACACAAGGTAGCTAGTCTTCAGGTCTCATCCAGTTATATGATTCCCAAATTAAGAGATCTTGATTCTGAGATAATCTACTCCTCAATCCAATCGTCATATTTTAACTTCCATGAAAGTCTCCATAGATCATTCTAAAATAACTCCCTCATCTTGAGGGTTCCAACACCACAAAAATCTCATCAAATGGACTTTTGGTTTGAAAGCTATAGTCATTTTTTTAAAGGGTTCAGTCAGTTCTGGGTCTAGTTCGACTCGGTCAGACCGAGGTGACCCGACTGGCTCCTTTTTGGAAAAACATCTATAACTTTCAAACCAGGCATCCGATTGAGGAGACGTTTGTAGTGTTGTAACCCTCACGATGAGACGGTTCTTTTGGTATTCTATAAGAATACTTTTAGGGAATTTTAAATACTAATATTGGCATAAGGACTAGATTCTCCCGGAATCAAGTACGCTTCATGTGGGAATCCTACGGCTGGCTGAGATCCAAATACTAGCGACCCTATGTGGATCAGCTTCTAGATACCCTGTGTGGATCAGCTCCAAGAGATAATGTATGGATCATATCCTAAATACCCTATATAGATCCACTCTTAGAGACCCTGTGTGGATCAGCTCCTAGTGACCCGATGTGGATCAGCTCCTAGAGACTCTATGTGGATCAGCTCCTAGTGACTCTGTGTAGATCGTCTTTTAGTGACCATGTGTAGATCATCTCCTAGAGACCCTATGTGGATAAGCTCCTAGCGACCCTGTGTGGATCATCTCCTAGATACCTTGTGTGGATCAACTCCTATATACCCTATTGGATCATATCCTAGAGACCCTATGTGGATCCTCTCTAAGTGACCCTATGTGGATTGGCTCCTAGAAACCCTATGTAGATCAGCTCCTAGAGACCTTGGGTGGATCAGCTCATAGAATCCCTATGTAGATCATCTCCTAGAGACCCTATGTGGATCATATCCTAGATACCCATTGTGGATCAGCTCCTAAATACCCTGTGTGGATCAGCTCCTAGTGACCTTGTGTGGATAATCTCCTAGAGACCCTATGTGGATCAGCTACTAGTAGATCTGGGTGACCCATCTGACCCACGGTACTCATCTGGGATGAGTACCTCAACAGTCCAAGGTGTTCAGAGTTATGACTGATAGTCTTTCTTTCTGTACTTTAGATTATACCTGTATGAGTTGTCTTATTTCACGATCATGCTTTGTAGTTTTCTTTCTGGATTGGTTTATGGTCTTTCCTTGCGGTTGGGGTCCCTACTAAGTATTTTTTTACTCACCCATGCATGGGATTTTCCTTCACATGTTGTGTCTGGTGAAGAAGACCAATGACTTGATGGAGGACTTGGTGGCTTGGGACCAGGTGGTTCCTAGTGAGATCAGGTAGGTTGGGCATGCTTCTATGGCTTCTAGAAGTTTCTCTATACTTACCCATCAGGTGGGATTTCCATCAAATGGATTGTCTTTGATCTCATACTTTCTCTTATTGTAGTTTTCTTTTGTTGGGTTTTTACTCTGGCCCATTTACCTTCAGTTTGTAATTTTACACTCAGTGGTTTTTTAGTGGCATGGATGTTCTCTTTTCCAGTATTTTTGGGATGTGGTTATGTGTGTGTACAGGTACTCATGAAAATGCCTCCCACTTGCATGTTGACGCCTTCGGTACTAGTCTCCAACCCCTGACCATATGGGAGGTGGGATTAGGGGTAGTCACAGCATGGGCCCTAGGGGACGGATCGTGACATGTTGTGTAAAAAAATATTATAACATGAAAATTTTGAAATCAAATAGAATAATACAATAAAGTTCATGAATAAAGAGGAGGAAGTGAGAATCCCTTACCTTTACAAGACACTTCTAAAATCTTAGTAGGATCTTATTAAGATTTTTATAACACCTTTAGAGTGATTTGGAGAGGGATAGGGATAGTAACTTCATGATCAATGGTTTTTGAATGAATATTTGTGGGAGGTTGGGTGGGTATTTATAGCAAAAGAGAGGGGATTTTTTATTAATTTATAAACTTATATTTTGGACTCTATATGATAAAATAATCAAAAACACAAACCCTTTATAGATTTTCTCCAATGGATTCTAGAAAATATGATTGTTTTTAAATATTTTAGAAGTAAAATAACTAAATATATTAAAATAATACCATTGATGATGTGGAAGCGAGTCATGTTCATAGAGAATTTATTTTTAAGCCATAAAATATAATATATGTTTTGGAGGATTCATCAAGGGTTTGTAGAATTAATAAAATAACTTCAAAAATATATTATTTTAAAATATAAATATGTATTTTTTCATAGATGTTCTTTATAGAATTTATTACATCACTTTTGAGTCCTTATGATGTCATAATACGAACTGTATATTTATACTGTATTTACTTTTTTCCCAAAAAATAAACCATCTTAAAAAAATATGAAAAGTTCACCATTATCTAATTTTTTCATGTTTATTTCAAAAATAATTTTTTTTTATCAAAATAATTTTTAAAATATTATAATGTTCACTTTCAAATAAAAATCCATATTTACTGGAAAATGATAGTTTTTACTATATTAACCACTTTCTTAATCTTATAAAGATTATATTGGAATTCATTAAATTATATTATCATTTATATTTAAATAATTATTATATAATAAGAAAATTTTATTAAAAAATTATTTATTTCAAAAAAAATTAATTTATCAAAAGAGTTTCATGTTTCACAAGAATAAAATTTTGATTTCTTCGTGTCCAAATTTAATTTTTATCAAACATATTATATAATAATTGATAAATTAATAACAAAAAAAAGATAAAAATAATCATTATTTCATTAAAAATAAAATATAAAAATTCATATTTCTTGGGTCTAGATATGTAACCCCTTATTATGTCACCATATGTTCTATGGGTAAGGTGTTTGATGGGGGAACTTTATTGAGGTGGTTCAACGAACATGGTTTCAATCATGATCTTGATAAGATTAAACATATCCTGTAAATGATTTCAATCAAGATTTATTTGTTAAATCTCATATTGGCATTGGTCAATGAAAAAACTCAGTGATTCCATCTCTCTTAGACACTCTGATAGATGGGATTTATAGGGTACAATCCTATTGGTCATGGTTATCGCTTATTCCATCTATATAAATTGGAATTTATCATAAACCCTTATATATATTAATCTTAACAGACATTGTACAATGGATATGTTATGAATGGTTAAGATGATTAGAGGTCTTTTAAATCCAATAGGCTATATCGGTCCAATATAACCAATATATTTCTTGTTTTTCTGTAACTATAAGTCATTTACTCAATCAAAATTTAATTTAATTTATAAAATTTCATTTCATTACATTTTTTCCCTTCATAAATTTCACCCTAAAATTTTTATTTTTTACACTAGAACAAATTAGGTTAATTCTATTTCATTGCCTCTTCCAGTTCCCATGTTGCTCCCTCAAACTTGTGTTTCCACCACAGAACTTTGACTAGGTGATCTTTCTTATTTCATAGAACTTTTTCCCTATGATCTACGATCTGCATTGGCTTCTCCTCGTATGAAAATCATTATCCAAGGGTACCACCTATGGAATCAAAACATGTGAGAGGTCTAGTATGTAAGTCCTTAAGTGGGACACCTAGAACACATCTTGTACTTGGAAAAGGTTAGGTGGGATTTCTAGTCTATAGGCCATAGATCTGACGTGATCAAGGATATCAATAATGTTGATGTATCTTGTACTAATCTTTATATTCTTATAAAGCCTCGTGAAATTATTCCATGGAGATATGAAAAGTAATACCTTATCTATAACCTCAAACTATAGGTCTCATAGACACTTATCTACATAAATTTTTTGTCAACTTCTTATAGATTTCATATGATGTTGAATGGTTTTAACCTTCCATATCATCTCTTAAATAATATTAGGTCACATTAGCTTCCACTCTCTAACTTTATCCCAACATGTTTGAATCTAACACCTCTTACCATAAAGAGCCTCATAAGGTTCTATTTGAATGAAAGAATAAAAATTATTGTTATATGAGAAATTTACTAAGGAAATTATTTGATCCCAACATCCTTGGAAATCCATTGAACAATATCTCAGCATATCCTATAGAGTTTGTATATTTCTCTCAAACAAACCATCCATCTGATGGTGATAAGAAATAATAAAAATAATCTCTATATTTAGTGCTTACTGAAGGCTTCTCTGGAAACAAAAGGAAAACCTTATGTCTTGATCCAATATAATGGAGAGTGGAACTCCATGAAGTCTTACCACTTAATTTATGTATATCTTAGTGAATTGGTCAAGAGATAAATATTATTTGATAGCAATGAAATGTGAGGACAATATAAGGAAATTGACTACCGCCCAGATGGAATTATTTTCTTAAGATGTCCCGAGAGTCCTACAATGAAATATAAGGTTATGTTTTCTTATTTATATATTAGTGTGGGAAATGGTTGCATCATACCCTTATACTTCTGTATTTTATCCTTGAGTTGTTGTTATACCATGTATCGAGATAAAAAATCTATAATTTCCCTCTTCATGGTATCCCACCATACATTTTTCTTTAGTTCTATATACATCTTAGTTGTAATGCCCCGACCCTAGCTACCCAGAGTCGGTGCATTACTTCGTAACATTGGCATGATCACAAGAAAGATCAAATCCCGAAAGACCGATTTGTTTAGTAGCCTTGGAAACACTAGATATATTCATAAGTTTTACATTACATCATAAAATGAAAAACTACTACAACAACATAATGTTTCCAACGTCCACACTATAATCCCCTCATAATATCCCTGCAAGTCAATCATAATTTACTTCTTCACTACCTGGGAAAAATAAAACATAGAAAAGGGGTGAGCTCAAATGCCCAGTAAGGATAACAATATAGCGGAAACTTTCATCAATAAGAATAAACATTTAAGGCAATGTATAACTAAAACAAAAGCCTTTTAAACATGAACTTTCAACATGGTATGGCATAAATAAAATGAAATAATGCCATTTACTTATTCACATGGATATTCCACTAATCGAATAATCACATGCAAAAATAAATAACCACTTTCATAATGTTGGAATGCATAATGCCAGACTATCATAACCACATAGCCAAGGCCTCGTGCCAAGACTACAAATAAGATTTTGTCAAGGCCTTGTGCCAAGACACTAGTTTGTCTCATGAGACCTACCGATGCATCGAGGAGCTATAGCGGGCTCCACCCGTCACTTATTAAGTCCAATGCATTCCCATATGAAAAGGTTTAAACATAACATAAACATTCGTATTAAAACTAGCATACGAAATGTCAATACTTTCACAATAAACTATGAATGGTATAAAAATAGCACATCCACAGTCAAACATATCACAAAACCTTCAATACAATATAGAAGTTTTGTATCATAATAAATCAACTTCAAATAATCTTAAAATTCATCAAAGGATGTTGACATAGATGAAATCAAAATTCTTTTTAAAGAAATATCTCCTTTTATTTTGAAATCATTTAAGATCCATATAAAATAAAACATTTTCTTTGAAAATATTCTTATAAGCTTGTATGGAAAGCTTTGAAGATTTTATAACGGCGTAAAATAACCGCACCCGCCGTATAAGTTAAAAAAAACATTCTTACCTCAATTCTGTCGAAAAGGTTAAAAAGGACCTTGTTTTGAAAACGACGGAAAGATTCCTTTATAAACCTCTTATAAAAAGTCAAAAACGGGTATAAATGAATTTAACCCATATACTTGTAAATAGTAAAAATGTTTTGAAATACATTTTTAAGAAACATGGATGTGGATGATAAAGAGATCCCAGTAGATTATTACATATAAACAACCTCGGATAATGAAGAGATTGTGAAATAACCCTTACCTTGAACTTTTTCTTGGTTGGGGTAGGTTAACCTCCTGTATAATGGTGAAATAATTGTTATTAAATTGTACAAGAATCATATACATTAATATGATATCATATATGATCTTTTAACATTGATTTGTTAATAATATCTTAGAATTATCGTCGTTTCGGGAGTTAACTTACTCATTTTCTTTTATATGTTTTGTTACATAAGCCATGGTTGTTGTATCTTATTCATATCCAGAATGATATACAGTCCTTAAACATCATTTTTAAATCATCAAATGATAATTATACTTGAATGGATACGATGGAGAATGAATCTCATCACGTTCGTGGAGACGGTAGTCCGTACGTACGCACGAGCGACAATATCATTCTTTTGATATTAAAATAATATATAAATGGATGTTATATCATATATACAGAATCATTAACATGTTATATTTATTATTTACATGAGTTACACATCATTATTATACCCATCCAAATAATATTATATTGAATAACAATTACACCACGACGTGGAGACGGTAAGCCGTACGTACGCATGTATGGTGACATGTTATTCAAAGGGTGGATAGAATAATGAATATGGTTGTACCATATTTATAATAACATCACAGTATATGTGAGATACTGGAGTTATTATTTCAGAATGGTAAGAACAAAGGAAGAAGAAGTGGAAGAAGAAATGAACTTAGAAAAGGGTGGTGAAATCATTACCTCTTCTTCGGGTTCTTCCTTTTGATTTGATCAAAAGGGCTCCTTAGGTTGGCTTTCTGATCAAACTAAGGCCTCTAGGTTGTATTGAGGGATGTTGGGAGAGTATTTGGGCAGAGTTTGGCCGAACCAAAAGGCTTTGAAGGTGTGAAGAAATGAGAAGGAGGAGTTCCCTTTTATAAGAGGGGTGAGGGGCACCTTTGGAAAAGTTAGAAATATTAATTTATAATAAATTCATATTCGGTTTACAAAGGCTCCAAAGTTGACTATTCAAAGGATGAGGTGGGGATAGGTCGAAAACAACTCATCCAATAGAATTTAGACAGGTTTGGGTACTTATATTAACCTTATCTTTAAGTATTAACTCTAAGTTAATTAGTTTCACTTTTACAATGTCTCTTTGTATTTTTATATAATATGGTTAATAAACTTACTATATACATCCAAGCGACCCCCAAGTGGTCCATTAATGATTAACCTATCATAATATAAGTCTCTTGGCCGAACCTTAGATTTTTAGGAATTTAATATCAATTAATAATATAATATTTGTTTTAAGAACTCTTTTATGTCAATTTTGACACTATTCAATAGTTGATTTTTGTGAAACTCATAACAGATTGATTACTTCGAACAAAGTCAATTAAATCAATCCTAATATATCATATTATCCTAGAAAATTAGTTTAATTCATTAAAAGTTTCATATTATATTTATTTGGGTATTTATAATATCAATTATGTTAATTTTTTACTATTTTAGTAATTACTGCATCATCATTGTGTCATAAATAAAATAAATTATTTAATGTCTAAAAATTATAAATAAAACATCATTATGTAGGAAATCTTTTTAGCTTTCTAATGAATATTTATAATCGAAAATCCAACATGTATAACCCTATGTAAAAATTGTTCTTCTAAAAGATGTAAGCTTATGCCATTTTTATTTTTATTTTAACTTTATTAATATAAAGTGTCCCTACCACATACAAGTGGCTCCAAGGGGTCCCCAAATTGACCAAAGGATGCCCATGGTCGGGTATGTGTCCACCAATAATGTTAGGACACGTTTTAGGGTAATTTTTTATTATTATAATATTATTTTTTTAACCCTTATTTACCGGATTTACCCTTTAACCATGGTAAATAAAATATTTACCACAGTAATTATTCAAAATGTCTAAAAATAAAAGTTACCTATTTACACAATTTGAACATCCTGATTCCAAATATGGAATCCATTTTTCTAAATTCAAAACACAGAAGTGGCAGAAATTAATTTAAAATTAATTCCCGCTGTCAAAACAAAAAGCGTGTTTTTAAGAGATAATAACTATCAAAAGATTGACACTTGTTTATGTTCGGTTTAATTGTAAAATTTTGTCTAATGACCAACATTATATTAAATTGTAAAAATATATTCTAAATATACTTTAAAACCACTCAAATTCATAATTTATCACTATTAATTATTTTGATTAAAAAAGTTGTTTTTAATTAAAATTTAGTAATTTTCACTATTCATCAAAATATGAAAGTTATCCGAAATGTACCAAAATTTCACCTTAGGCTAAATTCGATATTCCGAAACCAAAAATGAAGTACATTTTAAAATATAAAATATATATAATTTCAAAAAGTAGGTATTACTATTCATAACGGCTAGTTTGATTGGTTGTGGTGTGTGTTAAAACTCAAGGTTGCGTACAACACATGCTACTATATTATTCAAAGAAAGTGTACCGTGGAAGCTTGGGATGTTTCATTTTAAATTTTTGATGTCCCCATTTAGTCAAAAAGTTTAAAATATTGTATTTAAAAAGGGTTCACTATTAAATTTGATAATACTGAAAATGAATTTGTTCTTGCATTATATCTAAGAAACTCATAATATGGATTCTAAAATTATAAGGATTATATAAACATTAAAATTTATCTAATACTATTCATAACCTCTTTTGAATGGCTTGTTTGGTAAGTCATGGTGTGCTTGAACTTGGTGTTGCATGTAGTGAAAGTTATTGAATTATTTTGAAGAACTAACACACTATGAAATCTTGGGGTGTTACATTCTCCCCTCCTTCAATAAATTGCGTCCTCGCAATTTGAAATTATTCTTCGAAAATAAAAGGTTGAAAATAGATAATATATTTGTGGGAAACCCCACATCGGAAATTGGGTTACTAAAATTTAGTCTTAATATTAGGAAAAGAGAAATGAAAGTGTCACCACCAAATTATGATCTCGATTAGGAGAACATTGGTGGCAATTTGAGACATATAATTGGAGGAAAAACGTAAATATTTATAGGGAGTGATTGAGGTCATCAATCACAAACAAGTATAAAATTGAGTTCCTTAAATTCATCAATCTATGATGAATTGAAATACCATCGGTTCAACAAAACATAGGGTATTAGGATAATACATTTTTGACGTTTCAAAATATCCTAGTTGAAATCCCACATCGAAAAATGAATTAATGAGGCCTCTATAAAGAGTCGAAAGTATGAAGATTACCGAAAATAACACATACTAGGGTTCCATGTAGGAAAATATGGATATGGAAGAAAAATATAACCATCAATTATCTGATGGAGAGTGGTAGAGAACATGGCTATAAAAAGGCCAACAATCCCAAAGCCATAAATTAGTGATGATTTAAGGTACCATCTAGGAAAACATTTTTGTTCAAAGTTTCTTTTCTTAATATTGAGGAATTTATTTATGAGATTGGCTAAGATCATAAGGAGATATACTTACTTTATAATTAGAGTTTTATCCATTAATAAATTTCTACCACAAACTCATCTTTCACTCTAAAAGATAATAGAATGTAAAAAAATTCTATTTACACTATTCGTATAGGGTTCCAAAATAAACGAATTTATAATTCATCTACATGATCTTTTAATAAAAACTACATTATTTAATCCAGGACATCTCATGGTCCAGTGGTAGGTGATACACCCTTGTCGCCCTTCGGTTGCGGGTTCAAGTCTCGCAGCCTTGCCGGACGCGACGGGTTGCCGCCCGACCTCCGGGTTGTCCTTTTATGGCAATCCAAAATAGTCCAAACTAGAACTATCCAAAATACTTCTGTCCAAACTCACAGTCTAACATTTATAAGGAAGGTAAACATAATATTGATCCTTTTTACCCCGTAATAGTATATTAATACCTTCATCATGCATTACCATATTCCTTATTGATTACTTTCATGCTCCCTTATTCCATATAGAATGATGGATATACTTCATTAATCCAAAAATGTTTTAAACCCCACAATGATGGAATATACAAATCATTAATCAGCTTCAAGGTAGTCAAGAATATCCAATATAATTTATTCAAATCAATCATGTATTATTCTAAAATCACTACTTCGGTATCAGAACCATATTATGGTTTATCATTCTCTCAACCATATATTTTCCAAAAATTTATCCTGCTATTGAGTCTCTTTTCTTTGTTCCACACAATCTCAAGTCCTTAATGAAATAGTACTGCAGTACAATCCTTATATACTCCATAATTATTATAACAAGTACATTGTTGATACAACACTCAATTGACATAATCAACATAAAAACTCTAATCATTCCTCTTCATCTGTGGTAGTATCATAACTTGATTATTATCCAATAGCATCATTTGCGTCATAGTCTGATGACTGGGACATAGGTTCGCGTAGTGTCCAAACTCCTTGCAAATGAAGCATTGTACATTTGAAACCATTTTCTTACCCTTGCAGTCACGTACTTTGTGCCCTTTTCCTCCACACTTATAACAAACTCCCATTCCTTTCAGGCAAGTTCCAGGGTGTTTCTTTCCACAGTTACCACATATGGGAAAATTCTTCTTTTCCCTCTTCCCTTTAGCCAATTTTCTCTCTTCCATCCTTTTCTTCTCCTGCTTCCCTTCAAAGCCATAGGACTCAGTAAACTCTTTACTTATCTTATCAACACATGATATTATTTCTTCATATGATGATAATACATGGGAGACTATTTCTCTTATCAATTCTAGCTTAAGACCATGAAAGATATGATCCTTCCTTCTCTTTGGATCATGTGCATTTCTGGAGTTCTCATTCCTTCTACTGGGCGCCATTTCTAAACAATGGCATAAACTAGATCAGTTTATGAATCAAAATACATAATCCCATACTTATAAAACACTTAACATAAATTGAACTATCTATGGATATAATCCATAATCATAAATATGTTTTCTTTGAGGAAGTATATACTCATAAACCCTTCATAATGATTTGTAAAGAAAGTGAGAGTTATCCTAAGCATATCCCCCGGGAGTGTCGTAACCAAGAGTGCAGCAAGGCCCGTTGTCGTGCACCAGTTCCCGTTCGAGTCTAGCTCAAAGCGGTGTTTTCGGGTTTTACCCCTAGGTACATCTGTGCCAGAGCCGCCTCTACCTGCTCGTATCCAGACAGGGATGTATTGCTCGGAAAACTCACAAAGTCTCTACAATACCAAAATTCTAGGAAGTTCTTCTATACTAATCCTCAAAGTTCATCTTAGGTCTACGTGCTCTAATCAGAGTTTATCTAAATCTAGCTTCCAAGGTTTGTACTAAACTTCCTCTGATACCAACTGTAACGCCCCGACCCTAGCTACCCAGAGTCGGTGCATTACTTCGTAACATTGGCATGATCACAAGAAAGATCAAATCCCGAAAGACCGATTTGTTTAGTAGCCTTGGAAACACTAGATATATTCATAAGTTTTACATTACATCATAAAATGAAAAACTACTACAACAACATAATGTTTCCAACGTCCACACTATAATCCCCTCATAATATCCCTGCAAGTCAATCATAATTTACTTCTTCACTACCTGGGAAAAATAAAACATAGAAAAGGGGTGAGCTCAAATGCCCAGTAAGGATAACAATATAGCGGAAACTTTCATCAATAAGAATAAACATTTAAGGCAATGTATAACTAAAACAAAATCCTTTTAAACATGAACTTTCAACATGGTATGGCATAAATAAAATGAAATAATGCCATTTACTTATTCACATGGATATTCCACTAATCGAATAATCACATGCAAAAATAAATAACCACTTTCATAATGTTGGAATGCATAATGCCAGACTATCATAACCACATAGCCAAGGCCTCGTGCCAAGACTACAAATAAGATTTTGTCAAGGCCTTGTGCCAAGACACTAGTTTGTCTCATGAGACCTACCGATGCATCGAGGAGCTATAGCGGGCTCCACCCGTCACTTATTAAGTCCAATGCATTCCCATATGAAAAGGTTTAAACATAACATAAACATTCGTATTAAAACTAGCATACGAAATGTCAATACTTTCACAATAAACTATGAATGGTATAAAAATAGCACATCCACAGTCAAACATATCACAAAACCTTCAATACAATATAGAAGTTTTGTATCATAATAAATCAACTTCAAATAATCTTAAAATTCATCAAAGGATGTTGACATAGATGAAATCAAAATTCTTTTTAAAGAAATATCTCCTTTTATTTTGAAATCATTTAAGATCCATATAAAATAAAACATTTTCTTTGAAAATATTCTTATAAGCTTGTATGGAAAGCTTTGAAGATTTTATAACGGCGTAAAATAACCGCACCCGCCGTATAAGTTAAAAAAAACATTCTTACCTCAATTCTGTCGAAAAGGTTAAAAAGGACCTTGTTTTGAAAACGACGGAAAGATTCCTTTATAAACCTCTTATAAAAAGTCAAAAACGGGTATAAATGACTTTAACCCATATAATTGTAAATAGTAAAAATGTTTTGAAATACATTTTTAAGAAACATGGATGTGGATGATAAAGAGATCCCAGTAGATTATTACATATAAACAACCTCGGATAATGAAGAGATTGTGAAATAACCCTTACCTTGAACTTTTTCTTGGTTGGGGTAGGTTAACCTCCTGTATAATGGTGAAATAATTGTTATTAAATTGTAAAAGAATCATATACATTAATGTGATATCATATATGATCTTTTAACATTGATTTGTTAATAATATCTTAGAATTATCGTCGTTTCGGGAGTTAACTTACTCATTTTCTTTTATATGTTTTGTTACATAAGCCATGGTTGTTGTATCTTATTCATATCCAGAATGATATACAGTCCTTAAACATCATTTTTAAATCATCAAATGATAATTATACTTGAATGGATACGATGGAGAATGAATCTCATCACGTTCGTGGAGACGGTAGTCCGTACGTACGCACGAGCGACAATATCATTCTTTTGATATTAAAATAATATATAAATGGATGTTATATCATATATACAGAATCATTAACATGTTATATTTATTATTTACATGAGTTACACATCATTATTATACCCATCCAAATAATATTATATTGAATAACAATTACACCACGACGTGGAGACGGTAAGCCGTACGTACGCACGTATGGTGACATGTTATTCAAAGGGTGGATAGAATACTGAATATGATTGTACCATATTTATAATAACATCACAGTATATGTGAGATACTGGAGTTATTATTTCAGAATGGTAAGAACAAAGGAAGAAGAAGTGGAAGAAGAAATGAACTTAGAAAAGGGTGGTGAAATCATTACCTCTTCTTCGGGTTCTTCCTTTTGATTTGATCAAAAGGGCTCCTTAGGTTGGCTTTCTGATCAAACTAAGGCCTCTAGGTTGTATTGAGGGATGTTGGGAGAGTATTTGGGCAGAGTTTGGCCGAACCAAAAGGCTTTGAAGGTGTGAAGAAATGAGAAGGAGGAGTGCCCTTTTATAAGAGGGGTGAGGGGCACCTTTGGAAAAGTTAGAAATATTAATTTATAATAAATTCATATTCGGTTTACAAAGGCTCCAAAGTTGACTATTCAAAGGATGAGGTGGGGATAGGTCAAAAACAACTCATCCAATAGAATTTAGACAGGTTTGGGTACTTATATTAACCTTATCTTTAAGTATTAACTCTAAGTTAATTAGTTTCACTTTTACAATGTCTCTTTGTATTTTTATATAATATGGTTAATAAACTTACTATATACATCCAAGCGACCCCCAAGTGGTCCATTAATGATTAACCTATCATAATATAAGTCTCTTGGCCGAACATTAGATTTTTAGGAATTTAATATCAATTAATAATATAATATTTGTTTTAAGAACTCTTTTATGTCAATTTTGACACTATTCAATAGTTGATTTTTGTGAAACTCATAACAGATTGATTACTTCGAACAAAGTCAATTAAATCAATCCTAATATATCATATTATCCTAGAAAATTAGTTTAATTCATTAAAAGTTTCATATTATATTTATTTGGGTATTTATAATATCAATTATGTTAATTTTTTACTATTTTAGTAATTACTGCATCATCATTGTGTCATAAATAAAATAAATTATTTAATGTCTAAAAATTATAAATAAAACATCATTATGTAGGAAATCTTTTTAGCTTTCTAATGAATATTTATAATCGAAAATCCAACATGTATAACCCTATGTAAAAATTGTTCTTCTAAAAGATGTAAGCTTATGCCATTTTTATTTTTATTTTAACTTTATTAATATAAAGTGTCCCTACCACATACAAGTGGCTCCAAGGGGTCCCCAAATTGACCAAAGGATGCCCATGGTCGGGTATGTGTCCACCAATAAGGTTAGGACACGTTTTAGGGTAATTTTTTATTATTATAATATTATTTGTTTTAACCCTTATTTACCGGATTTACCCTTTAACCATGGTAAATAAAATATTTACCACAGTAATTATTCAAAATGTCTAAAAATAAAAGTTACCTATTTACACAATTTGAACATCCTGATTCCAAATATGGAATCCATTTTTCTAAATTCAAAACACAGAAGTGGCAGAAATTAATTTAAAATTAATTCCCGCTGTCAAAACAAAAAGCGTGTTTTTAAGAGATAATAACTATCAAAAGATTGACACTTGTTTATGTTCGGTTTAATTGTAAAATTTTGTCTAATGACCAACATTATATTAAATTGTAAAAATATATTCTAAATATACTTTAAAACCACTCAAATTCATAATTTATCACTATTAATTATTTTGATTAAAAAAGTTGTTTTTAATTAAAATTTAGTAATTTTCACTATTCATCAAAATATGAAAGTTATCCGAAATGTACCAAAATTTCACCTTAGGCTAAATTCGATATTCCGAAACCAAAAATGAAGTCCATTTTAAAATATAAAATATATATAATTTCAAAAAGTAGGTATTACTATTCATAACGGCTAGTTTGATTGGTTGTGGTGTGTGTTAAAACTCAAGGTTGCGTACAACACATGCTACTATATTATTCAAAGAAAGTGTACCGTGGAAGCTTGGGATGTTTCATTTTAAATTTTTGATGTCCCCATTTAGTCAAAAAGTTTAAAATATTGTATTTAAAAAGGGTTCACTATTAAATTTGATAATACTGAAAATGAATTTGTTCTTGCATTATATCTAAGAAACTCATAATATGGATTCTAAAATTATAAGGATTATATAAACATTAAAATTTATCTAATACTATTCATAACCTCTTTTGAATGGCTTGTTTGGTAAGTCATGGTGTGCTTGAACTTGGTGTTGCATGTAGTGAAAGTTATTGAATTATTTTGAAGAACTAACACACTATGAAATCTTGGGGTGTTACATTAGTTATTCCTAGATTAATAGATAAGTATGGGATATTTGCATCATCTATAACTTCCCTCTTCAATTTTGGGTTTTATGGGAAACATATTCGGGTTCTAGTCCTTATAACCCCATATTTAGAAAAGTTGAACTCAAGAATATCCTCAACCTTTTTTGTAGCTCCATATCATCTTTTTGGGCCTCCTTGATCCTCTCAATAATTTATGGTTAAGCGGTTAATTGATCAATGTAGGAATAATTCCCTTTTATGATCCCCATTTATATCCTTTTCATGTCTAAGAAGATTTTATCCCTTTTAATCTTCATCATTGATAGGATTGTGGGATTCTTTCTACTTAGATTATCTTCCACTTTGTTTTCCATGGTAATGGGATAAAGAATCATAATCCTTGATCATCTCAAACAATCTTCATTAGTTCATATTGATACCCTTTTGATTGAATATATACATGAGTCTTTTAGGATCTGTATATATGTTACACTTCTCCCCATAGAGATAATGTCACTAAATATTCAACATGGATATCACTGAATCCAATTACATATCATGAATTGGGTAGTTCTGATCATTTATATTTAATTTTTATGAGGAATGGGCTACTAATTTTTCATCTTTCATGAGTACACAATCCAATCCCTTTTTGGATGCATCATTTTAGATCACAAATCCTTCCCCAATGGTAGATAATGTGATCATAGGTGCAGTGATTAACCTATTATTTAAATATTTAAATCTCTACTCACATTCATCACTCTAAAAAACTTCACCCTCTTTCAATTTATCTTGTTTATAAAACATAACAATCATGAGAAGTTTCTCACAAATTGATAATAATACCCACCTAATCCAAGTAAACTATGGATCTCCATTAAATATATTGGTATTGGATATACTTCATTTTCCTATATTTTTCAAGTATCCAAATATATCCCTCTATGATAAAATATCCTAATAATGTTACTTTCTCTATCCAAAACATGAATTTATTATAGTTCCAATATAAATTTTCCTTTCGCAAGGTCTTTGGTACAGAGTTAAAATTATCCTCATATTCCTCCTTACTTTTAGAGTAAATAAGAATATAATCTATAATGACTACCACAAATTTATTGAGGTAATACCTAATGACATGATTCATTAAGTCCAAGAAGACAAAAAGAGAATTATTGCGTCTAAATGGATTCTCTATGAACTCATAGTACCTGTATATTGTATGAAAATAGGTCTTGGGGACATCCTCTTTCTTCACCTTTTCTTAATAATATATTAATCAAAGATCCACTTTAGAGAAATATTGTGCTCCACATATCTGATCAAATAAGTCATCAATCTATGGAAAATAATACTTGTTCTTTATTTTGATCTTATTTAGATCATGATAATCAATGAATATGTTCATTGACCAATCATTATTCTTGATGAATAAGACTGACGCACCTCATGGTGAAGTGCTTGGGCATATAAACCCTTTATTGAGATCCTCCTGTAGTTTCTTCTTAAACACTTTAAGTTCAATAGTGTCCATTCTATATAGAGTCTTGGATATTGAAAAATCTTTAAGGTATAATATTGATTGAGAACTCAACCTCACAAATTGGTGGAATATTGAAAAATTATTTAGGAAACACATCCTCATATTCCCTTACAGTGGGTATATCATCAAGGGTGATCTTTTCTTTAGTCTCAATCATTTGAGATATATATGTTTTCTCATAAAAAAATAATACCCATGCATGAGATGATGATACCAAAGGAGATTCATCCAAATCATTGAACTTATATAGAATCGAAAGGTGATTCATGATACGAAGGGTGATTTACTTCTCTCATTATTTTATATTGGCTCTATATAATGAAAAAAACATACCTAGAATTGCATCGAATTCTGCTAAAGAGAGTATCAAATGATTTTTTAGGAATTTCTTACTACAAATATGGATATATAATAATTTATATACTTGGGATGTAATAATTCCCCATTTTCCATTTTCAAAAATAGCTCTACTTCCATGATTGGAGGTGTTGTTTGAATAGTTATACTAAACTTTCATGATATGAAAGAATGTGTAGAACCAAAATCAAATAGTAAATTCTCTATTCATAATTATTGGGATCCACCTCAACAATTTGGATCACATAATATTTCACTTGATCTCTAGTCCATAGAGGTTGTTGGTGTTGGTAATCATTGATAACCCTTATCTTAGTGCATTGATTTGTATAGTTTCCTTATTCCTTGTAGTTGAAACATTGGATAGTGGGATGAGGGTTGATTGGAGAATTACTTTCTTCCATCAAATTGGTTGGTTCTCCCAGTGGAATTCACTAGCTAGGTTACATTCTTCCCCACAGCTAAATATTTTCCTGGGCCCGTCAGGAAATTTCTGGGATACTTCTTCCCACACTTTTGATAAGTGGGGTGTTGGAATTTATTTTCCCCATGAGGTTTCTCCATCACACCACCAAAGTTAAAATCTATTTTCCACTTCATATATCTTGAACCATGTGACCTATGAAATTCACCAATCTCCATTTCAACTTTAATGGCACATCTGAAAATTTCCTCATAGTTTTGAAAGTATCAAACTGCTAAATATTTTCATAGGCTTAGATTTATAGCACTAAATAAGTGGTCAAGTTTACTTTTAGGGTCAATGAAAAATTAAGATATGTATCATTCAAGACTTTTGAGATCCAAATCATATGACCCAGTGTATTTTTCATCATTTTAATTAAGGATAAGGAAATAAATCTCTATTTTTAGTCAGAGAGTGAAAGGAAAATATTTATCAAGAAACATTTCTAGAATCCTTTCCACTCCATCACTTTGATCTCCACCTCACGATTAGTCTTTTTTATCAACATCCACCATTAACCACCTTCTCCCTCCATATATTAAATACATAATGAAACCTTTTCATGATCATATCATTAAAGTATGGAAAATATATTTTTAATGGATCTTATCTATTGGTCCATGATTAAACGATCATAAAATCCACTAAAATTTAGAGGTCGTTTTCATATAAAGGTATCTTTTGTAACTTTATCTTTCTTGGGGGGATGTGGGTTTCTTACCTTGATTCAAGTTTCATTTCAAAACTTGATTTAATTGAGTATTTATTTTTAGGAATTTCTTGACTCCTTCTCCCATTAGGTTGGGCATCTCATTTGGGAATTTCACATCACATTGGTTATTGAATTGGTTCCTTCTATTTCCATCCATTAACTAAAATAATAGTAAAATTAGGGATGATAATAATTAAACTATTAAACATAAAAAATGAAACTATAAAAATTGAAGGGATAACTAATAAATTACATACATTTCTTAATCTATGAATTTCTATGTTTCAATCTAATTTATCCATTTTCTATTTCCTAATATAAAATTTTATGGGCATTTTTATTCCCTTCATAATGGTTCGTAAAGATATTGTGAATTTAATAAATCATATCCATAAAGAGTTTGAAAATATGTGTTCATAAATCCCTCTTTTTTGTGAAATAAGTGACAATAAATTCAATGCCTAATGAACCCTTTTTGGGTTTCTTACCCATAGGTACAACTATGTCAGAGCCACATCTACTGGTAGTATCCAGATACGAATTTTGTTGCATGGAAACCACTTACTCAATAATTTACCAAAATTAAGGAATGTTTTAATATGTTTGGAATTATTTAAAATTATTTCACTAATTTTTTATAATCCTAATATATAAAAAATTAGACCATTCTCTGATACCAACTATGATAACCCATATAATTTATAAACCTTAAATCATTTTTTATTATATAAAGAAACACAAAATAAAATACCAAAAGATGAAAAGGTCTAGTGTATTTGGGTAATTAAATACATAACATAGTAATTTAAAATAGGAATATAATTAAATTATTTGAAACTCTTTAATATGATCTTAAAATTCCTCCATTCTTTTAAAATTTCATGGGATAACTAGATGATGTGCATAAGAAAGGGGTGAGTTACAAATCCTAGTAGGGAATAATAAAATTATAACATGATTGAAGCAATAAATTTTAGTCAAGAGTCATACCAAGGTGACATATAAGGGTTGAGAATCATAAACATGAATATTAAAGCATGATATAATGTGATAAAACCAAGACAACATAAGAATGTGATAACAACATAAAACATGACATCATAGGCATAAGTCAAGGGTAACCACTAAGATATCATAACATAGTGTGCTTGGTATGAACTCTTATGCACCATAAATGGTATATCATGAGATAAAAACATTACCCAAGGTATTAGAGGGATATATAATTCTAGGCCCACCCATCACATTCATATTATGTACATGAATTTGGGTGTCACATAGATCATACAACATAAGAGAATATTTCAACAATTTTGATCCCATTATTAAAGAATATAGTTAAAATACATGGAATTATACAATAAATTAAGGATATTTAAATCCATTTGAATACACTTGAGTGAGAATTAGGATGGGTATCCACTAAACAATTGTTTGGAATGAAAAATCACAAGATAATTTTGGTAGCATAAGAGGTGTACATAAAGATTCATGGAAGGGTTTAATAAGAGTTAAAGGAGGTCTATCCTTACTTGTAAATCATGAGGATAGTAAAATAGTTGTGTAAAAACACATTCCAACATGGAAAATTAGAAATAAAATGGCATAATATAAGAAAGAGATTGAATAAATAGGAGGAAGATAGAATCCCATAGCTTGAGTGGGCACTTCTAAAAGCTTGGGAGGAGCTTTTTAAGAGATTAAGAACACATTGTTAGGTATTTAGAGAGGGATAGGGAGAGTAAATTAATTATAAATGGGTTTTTAGTAAAGGGGAGTGGGTGGTTGGATGGTTATTTATTTCAAATGAGGGGATTTATTTATAAATTTCTAAACTTAGGTTTTGGACTCTATATGATAAAATAATCAAACCCATGCCCATGGCTTCATACAAAGAGGATTGGTTTTATGTATTTTAAAAGTCCAAAAACTGAGCATATTAAAATAATACCATTGGTGATGTGGAAGTGCACAATGTTCATAAAGAATTGATTTTAAAACCTTAAAATAATTTAGGTTTTGGAGAATTCATTAAGGGTTTATAAAATTAATCAAATAACATAAAAATTAAATTATTTTAATGTAGAAATATATTTTTTATTACATTTATGGATTTTAATTTATCAGTTTTTGGCCATTATGACATAATATAGACCCGTATATTTATATTGTATTTAATTTTTACCCAAAAATTCGATTGTCCCAAAAAATTATGAAAAATTCACCATTGGATAATTTTAAAATGCTGATATAAAAAATAATATTTATTTTACCACATTAATTTTATAACATTGATATTTTTATATTTAAACATTAAATCCCTATATACATGAAAATACTAGTTTTAAAGATATTAACCACTTTTTGACCCTTATAAAAATTACATTGGACTTCATTAAATTATATTATAATTTAAATTTAAACAATTATTATCTAATAGTAATATTTTATTAATATATTATTTATTTTAAAAATTAATGAATTTATCCCAAGAGTGTCATATTTACCAAAAATTCAATTTTGATTTCTTCGGGTCAAAATCAATTTTTTTCAAACATATTATATCATAATTGATAAAGTAATAATAAAAAGGGATAAAAATAATATTTATTTCATTAAAAATAAAATGTTAAAATTCATATTGTTAGGTTCTAGATACACAGCCCCTTATTATGCCATCTTATGCCCTATGGTTAAGGTGCGAGATGGTGGCACTTTCTTGGGGTGGTTCAGAAGACGTGGTTTGGGTTGTGATCTCAATAATCTTGAACTTATCCCGTAAATTGTTTCAATCAAGATTTAGTTATTTAATATCATCATGGGATTGGTCAGGGTAAAATCCTTTTGATGTCATATCCCTTAGAAGATCTGATGGATGGGCTTAATAAAGTATGATCCTACTGGTGGAGACCATTGCTTCTTCCATATGTATCAATTAGACTCTATCATAAACCTTAATTTATAATAATATTAAAATCCAATTTAAAATGGATATATTATGAGTGTTTAAGATCATTAATAGTTTTTTAAGTACAATAGGATATATCAATCCTAAATAACCAAAGTAGTGCTTATTTTTTCTATAATTATAAGACATTTACCCAATAAAAAGGGAATTTAATTTATAATAATTTCAATAATTTTAAAGGATCCATTTAATTATCAAGTTGTTCTTTCCAAAAAACTCCATGATTTCATGAAGGATGATTAGGTATCGTGATCTCATGATTTTGTAACTCACATTCACCTAGCTATGCAAATATACTGTGGATTGACTCATAAGCGGTAAGCTTCACAAAGAATTTTGAACCATGTTCTCATTTGCGTAAAGTGAGAAAGTATTGTGAACTGATTGAGTCATGTTAATAAGTAGAAGCATCACATGGTACACTTACATTAAGGAATACTAAAACCTACAATGAAAAATACATATAATTTTATATGTATGAATGAAGGAAATGAAGTAAGACAATGAGATCTGACAAAGATTGTGTGTTAGAGAGTATAAGAAGAATAAGTGAAAATATATCACTTGTGTTAGCTGCACTCACAGAACCATAAGTGAAGGAGTGGTGATTTTTTTAAAGAAAATTTTATTAGTCCACACAGTAATAAAGTACATGGAAAAATTAATTTCATGTAATTATAAGAATAGTTAGTTTCACTTTTTTGAGTTGTGAAAAGTATAAAGTAAATAATACCATGCATGTGACATATAAAATATATGAATGAGATATGATTTGGGTAGTTTAAAAGAACTATAATCTTCATAATAGTTCTATGTAAACCTTGTTGTGTGTTCAGTTTTGTAGACCATATCAGAGAAGACATATTACATTATTTCTGGAAAGTGAGACTAGAAATTTGGTGAAGTGGAAATATCAGTGAGATATCAAAAGCTAAAAAGTTTTTATAATTGAAGGAGTGAAAGGACACCAGTTATTAAAAATAACATTTTATTGTGTGATTAAAAAATAACAAGGCCAATGTGCATAGTGTATTCATAGGAAGAAGAAGTTTAAGATATATTCATAGGAGGTTGTGAATACCATTAAAAAACTTGTGGGATTCCAGTATAAACAATCAGATTTTTTTAAGACATTTATCAATTAGTGGGATAGAAATATAAATATCTCATTGGGATATAGACCATTATAATCATTAACGATCAATCATTATGGGAGTTTTTTGTTATGCATTTCAGGTGATTGTCTATATTTGAAATCACTTTCATTTAATAGTGTAGAATATATGTCTCAAATCATCCCAAGCACAACAAGGATGTAGTGACCTGCCTTGGGGGTTAACCTTCACTAATACAAATATGGTTTTTAATAGTGATAAAATTTTCCATTATCAGTGAAAAAAAGTGTTGACTACCAGATCATGATTAAAATCCCTGATTAAAATCCTTATTCTTTTATCAGAGCTATAAAAACACTAAAAAAGGAAAAACTTTATCAACACTATGAAAAGCATTGATAAAAGGTACCTTTTTCAACACTTATTTAAATGATGATAAAGGGGTATACTACTAGAGTGTTCTACTAAAATTTTAGCACACTCTAATAGAAACAATAGCAGTGAAAAATAGTGAATATGGGTTGCAAACACACAATTTAAATGAAATAAAATTTACAACAAAAATACAAGAAAAAACACTATATTATAGACATTTCAAACAATTTTTTGTCAAATTACATGATTAACTGCAAATTATCATAGAAATTTGAAAACAACAATGTTCCTTTCTCTTTGTCCCCTGACCCCCAGTCATGTTATTACCGAACAAACCATCCCAACTTGAGAAAAAGAATTCACTTGTATAAGAAAACAATTCTTATGTCAGTAATAATATAATGAAATAAATTAAATATAAAGGGTCATCTTTAAACTAAAAATATATAATTTGATTCATACTAGTAACATCATGTATCAAATTTATTTGTGGTTGATTCTTTCACATCACACCATTTCTTTTTGTTCTCAAAATTAAGTACTATTAAATTTTCTCTCATCTATGGTGATAAAAAAATTCATTATAGATGAGATTCAATTCAATAGGAATTTATTTTTAGAACAAGCCTTCAATTATCATGCCCTTTCTTGTCCATCTTCAAGCATTATATCTGTGAAAATTTACTAAATAATTATAAGATAAAATGATAAGGAAATTAATTAAGTAATGGTAGATAAAATAATGAGAAAAAAATTGATCTCATTTGCTCAGTTTTGGTGATGATATGGGTGTTTTAAACTAAAATGGAACTTATATACCAAAAACACACACTCCGAGTAATATCAACCACATCATGTGTCTGATTAATGTGAATTCAATTTATATATGTCACAAATGATTTATAGATCATTCTAAATTATCAAAACAATATTAGCAAGTTTTCTCCGTTTTTAGTGAGTGAAACAAGTTTTTAACTAAATTTTCAATTTTAAACTAATAACATACACTTTGAATCATACGGAGAAAATTTTGTATGAGATTTAGGTACATCTAATTCATAAACATCACATATAACTTATGTATCATTTTCATAAAGTATCAAAATAATCTGAATGTATTTTCTCAGTTTTGGAGTATGTCACTTGTCTTTTTTACAAATTTTAATGTCAATTTTAAATAAAAAGACACATTATGAGTCACATCAGTCACACCATGCATAATATTGAGGTTTAGATGATTCTTACAAATTACCAATGGTTTACTGATCATTTTTTCTAAAGTATTAAAATAATATGAATGATTTTTATCAGTTTTGAGTATGTCAATTGTGTTTTTTACTAAAATGTTATTTTATACTGGAAACACGCTATTGAGTCATACCAATCACAGTGTGTCGGTTTTACATGAGACTAATTCCTAGACATCAAAAATGACTTGTGGATCATTTTCCTAAATTATCAAAATAATTCCAGTGGGTATTCTCAATTTTCATTGAGTGACATGTTTAATGTCAATTTTAAACTAAAAATGGACACTTGAATTCATACGAGTCACACCATGTATTGGATTGAGGTTTTTCTAATTTATAAACATGAAAAATGACCTATAGACTGTTTTTCTAAACTATCAAAACAACCCAAATGTGATTTATTAATTTTGAGTATGTCACTTGACTTTTTTACAAAAATTATTGTCAATTTTATATAAAAATACACACTTAGAGTCATACTGGTCACACTAGGCATTGGATTAAGGTGAAGCTAATTCATACACATCAAAAATGACTTATATATAATTATCATAAAGTATCAAAACAATATAAATTTGTTTTCTTATTTTTGAGTATACCACTTTTGTTTTTTATTAAAATGTTATTTTAAATAGGAAACATGTGATTTGAGTCATATCAGTCACATTTTGTGTTGGTTTTACATGATACTAATTTGTATACATCAAAAATTAATTATGAATCATTTTACTAAATTATAATGACAATATGAGAATGTTTTCTTGATTTTTAGTTAGTGACTTGAATTTTGAACTAAAATGAAAATTTTAAACTGAGAGTATATTCTTTGAGTCATACTGGGAAAATCATGTATTGGATTGAGGTTCATCCAATTCCTACATGTCAAAAATTAATTATGGATCATATTTATAAATTATAAAAATAATATAAATCACTTGTCTTTTTTTACTAAAATTAATGTCAATTTTAAATAAAAATAAATAATTGAAGTCATATCGGTCACACTATAGGTTGGATTGAGGTTTGGTTGATTCCTACACATAAAAAATGACTTATAGATTATTTTAATAAAGTATCAAAATATTATGAATTCATTTTATTAGTTTTGAGTTTTTCACTTGTGTATTTAACTAAAATATCATTTTAAACTAGAAACATTTACTTTGAGTCATAAAAGTCACATCGTGTATTGGTTTGACTTAAAGTTGATTCCTAAATTAAAAATATGACTTTTGAATAAGTTTTGTAACACCCGGATGTTTTTATGAAATATTTTCTTTAAATAATTTTTATCCTCCAGCATCTTTCTTTACACACAATCGTGAGTTTAAATGATCTGTGAGATGCTCTTAATATAAAATTACCATTATATCATAGCTGTTAGGTTAGCGGGAATAATTCTAACTAACTTATGAAAATGAATTATGAAAAATATAAATTAATTACATATTTTTATTTTAGATTGAATTACTTTTATAATGAAATAATTAATATATATAGTGTTATATACATAATAAAATATTTTTAATACTCATTCAATGGATATTTTAGTCATAAGTTATGAATAAAACCTTATTTGATGTATTTTTTAAAAAAAAGGTTAATTTTACACCTTTGAATGGAAAACCCATTTTAAATTAATACTTTGACATATTAATGATTTTTATAAGACAAAATAAACATGTTATTTTTAATTGGGATATAAAATTTTACTTTGGATAAATTTTTAATATTTTCTGATAACATTCATATTTTTTTAAATAGTAAAAATACTCTAAATTTTAATTAAAAACAAATTTTTTCATTGAGATAATTTATATGGTTAAATTATAATATTAAATGGCTTTAAATTATAAATAGAATATATTTTTACAATTTAATATTATTCATGTCATTATCATTAATTTTATAATGAATTCATAGGTAAAAACATTTCAATCTTTTACAATGTTTTAACTTTTAAAACCCATTTTCTCAACAATGGGATTAATTTTAAATTAATTACTGAAACTTCTATGTTTTTAATTTTGAAAAATTCATTTCATATTTTTAATCATTAGGTCCAAATTATGTTAATAGGATACTTTTATTTTCATGCATTATGAATAGTAACTTTGGTAATTATTTTTATGGTTAAAGTTGAATCAGGTAATTAAGGGTAAAAATAATATTAAAAATTACCTTAACACCTGTAAAAATCCTATTTTATGATTACATTTGACCCTTATCATCTATTTTTCTAAATGGAATCACTTTATTTCCACTTACCTATGAAAATGACATGAATGTAATAAAAACTAATGAAATGGACAAAGTGTCACAATCTATTTTTATATAAGTGCATTAATTTTAATATATGGATAACTAGGAGATAAATTATACTATAGATATTATATAGAAATATAAAATAATTAACAACATCATAAAAATTTATTTATAATTTTTATAGATTAAATAATTACCATTAATGATGACACAATAGTGATGTAGACATTATTTTATTAATTGAGATATCAAATAAATTGTTTTAAAAATGTTAAAAGAAATATCATATGAACTAATTAATGTTATCAATGAATTTTCTATGTGACTATGACATTTTAGGATTGTATTTAATATTTTGGATCTAATTTATCTTTTGTGTGAATTTTATTTAAAGTCTAATAAATGAATAGTGTCAAAAATCGACACTATTAATATTTTATAAACATAACATTTTATTAAATTATTTAAAAATAATAAAAATATTTAAAAATTACAAAGTGATAATTATAAGGTCTAAAATATCATAAAGTTTCCATTTATGGTCAATTAATACCACATAAGTAAATATTAATTACTGTTAAATATTTAGAATGTTATTACCAAAATTACACTTTAATAGAATAACTAAGGGTCGATTAAAAAGATAAGGTTTAAATTCAAAAAATAAGTTGTAAAAAATTTATTGGATGATTATATTACAACCCTATCTCATCTCATATTTGAATTATTGACACTTTGGATCTTTTTTGTAAGGTTTTTATTTTATTATAAATTAATATTTTTGAGAGTTTCCAAAAGTGTCCCTCCCCTCTCTTATAAAAGGGCACATCCTCCCTCTACTCTTAACTAAATTTTTAGCATTCAATATAGGCCAATACCTGATGATTACTCTTCTCAACTTCCCTAGTAATATTATAGAGGTTATTGTCTTCTTAAAAGACCAACTCTAGTTCCCTAATATGAAATTCAAAGGAGCCACGTCGAGGAAGAGGTAATCTCTTCTACCGATTCTTTCAAGTTTCCTTCTTCTTCTACTTACTCTTATTTATTTATTTCATTATAAAATAATAACATCAATTTAAATTATATACAGATATATTATTATAAATATGAAACAACCCTATTTCACCTTCTATCCATCCTAAAAAAATGAGATCATCGCGCTTGCGTACGTACGGCTTACCGTCTCCACGGTGTGGTGTAATATGTTTTTCACCACCACCTTACTTATATGGGTATAACGGTGTAAATAATACCTATATATGAATTATATAACAATATACTAATTCTGAGATATTATACACCATCCACTTCAATACCATTCAACAATTATGAGAACGATATTGTCACTCGTGCATACGTACGGATTACCTTCTCCACAATGTGATGTTATTCGTTCTACATGATCTTCATTAAACCATGATTATATAAATGAATTGAATTAATAAATATGATATATATTATAATAATACCATTATGTTAGTTATATAAATATAACCTAAAAATAGGCTTATCCAATAAAACATGCGTAAGAACATAAAGCAATTAATACCCAAATAACGAGTAATGATGAAATGTTACTAACAAACGGATGAAAATATGATCATAAATGTTATCATAAAAATGATTATGATTTTTGGAATAAATATGTAACATTATTTAAATCATTATACAGGATTTTCGGATACATATGAAGCATATCGGACCTAAGGTAAGGGATAACTTTTCCAATCTCATTTTTATCTGAGATTGTTTATTCGTAAGTATTTACTGGGGTTATTTTTATCATCCATGTCCATGTTTTCTAAAAATGTTTTCATAAAATTCTTAATATTATTTCATGTATATTTAATTTCATTTTTACCCTTTTTTTGACTTTTACCACATGGTATGGAAGGAATCTTTCTTTTGTTTACCATACATGGTACTTTTTGACTTTTCCGAAAAAAGTATGAGGAGAATGTTTTTTTAACTTATAAGGTATGAATGGATTTTTATGATTTCATAGAGAATTATTTCCATGAATATTCCTTCATAAGTTTTTAATTTTATTTTAAATTAACTTATTTTATTTTAAAATTGCATGACATATTGAGAAAAGTAAATTTTTTTGTAGAAGAAAGGATATTTTCTTCAAGAACTAAGTTCAAGTATTTTATCAAAATTATTTTACATCTAAGATGATATAGGGTTATGTTTCTATCCCTATTATAACTTTTATTTGATTATGTTATGATGGAATTATTTTTATGAAGTCCCTTATCTTATATGGATTTTGTTATGATGGCATGATGTTTAAGAATATCATTTTATTACATGGGTTACGCTATGATGTATGATTTATGTTTTTTTGGAACACATAAGAATGGTTTAATTATGAGATGGGTGGGACCTATATTTCCCTCCAATGAATTGGGTTCAGATTTATATCTCATGAGATAGACATGGCTGGAATGGAAAGTTAATCTTTTTCAATGATACAGGACTGGAATGAGGAGTGAACTCGATTCAGTAATGGACTTTGTCCACTATGGTGGTCTTGGAAATGAGCCATGACTAATATGAAATGATTTTATATTCTTATGTGTGTATTACAAAAATTTTCATGTCTTATATTATGATTATTGTGATTATATTACACTTCTATTATTTATCCCATGACATGATATTGTGAACTCTTATGCAGGATAGGATTTTCAAATGATATGTTCTTATGAATATGATGTGATTGATATTTCTTTTGTTTACACTTACTGAGAATTTTAGCTCACCATTTTTTATGTTTCTTTTCCCCAGGTTTGGAAGAAGGGTATTAAATATGATATTCTAAAAATTATTCTAGTTATGATGAAATAAACGGGAGACAATGTAGATGTTTTATAAACTAGTTGTTTATGTTTCCTAGTTTCTAAAGACATTATTCCTATACGTTCCTGTCATGGTTTTGTTATATTTTTTAATAAATATAATTCAATTATGAACTAATAAAAATGTATGTAAAGTATGGGTCGTTATAGTTGGTATCAGAGGAAAGGTATAGTTAACCTTTAGAAACCAGGATGAGAAAGCCTTGGTAAGAACCATAAGGATATGTCTAAGTATAGGATACAATCCTAGTGTTTTAGAAATGACCATGAATAACCTATGATAAAACCTAAAGTGTGCTAAATTGAAATTTTATTCTTGATTATGTGGTTTTCATGTTATGATTAGTGTTTCTCAAACTATGATTATTGGTTTTAGTCAATGGCTGGAACTCGAAGGAACCGCATTAATGCTAAATGTGACGAGCAATGTAATGATTGTCCCCCTGAGAAATAAAATGTTATAGAATATGGAATGTAAAATCTTGTATCCATGATCACCCAACTTTCTCAAGCTATGAATTGTGCAGGACTTCCAAATGATCAAAGGAAGGAGAAACATTTTGTTGAATCCTTTATAAGGCAGCATCCACCTTAATTCAGTGGGTCTTTTGATCCATTAGTGGTAGAACAGTGGATCAGTACCACTAAAAATATATTTTCAATTCTATAATGTTCTGAACATGATAAATTCATCTTAGCAGTATATCGTTTGGAAGGTTAAGTTGATCAATGGTGGAATCTTATCAATAATACAAGGTAAAATATGAAATTGAGTCCATGAAATGGGATGAGTTCAAGAACTTATTTTTCAATAAGTATTTCCCTCATATTCTTAGAAAAAATATGGAGAAGGGGTTTCTTGAACTGAATCAAAAGGATGATGAATATGTTGGTACATATGAAGAAACTTTTACAAGACTTGCAAGGTACACTTCCGGAATTATTATCCAACCTAAGAGTAAGATCGATTGATTCTTTAGTGGCCTAAAACCAACTCTATGATGGTAATTATCCATAAGGGACTTCAATAGCTATGAGGAAATTGTTTTATGTTTTCTCAAGGTTGAGATGGATATTGGAGTATCCTATCAGTCATATGGATTTGATAAGAAGAGGGAAATGGAATTCAAAGGAAAATATAAAGACCACACTGAAAAGAAGATGAGTTTTCCCTTATGCTAAAAGTGTGGAAAGAAACATGAATGGAATTATATTAAAGGGAAAAGTAAATTTTTTAAGTGTAGAAAATAAGTTCATCAGGAAATTGAATGCCAAAGTGATGGGAAAAAGATTTATAATGATGCGAACAAAGAAAATGCTACACAGAATTCACCTCCTACACTTTAATATCACAAGTGCAAGGAAATGGGGAATTATGCCAATAAATGCCCTAATACAAGTGTTACTAATGATGATCGATGTCAAAAAACTCTTAATTTTAATGAAAAATAAAATTCACATGCAATCACTGTCGGTGATGTGGAGTATGATAATGAAGTGGGGAAAGGTACACTTACCATACACTCTAAAGTATAAAATGTTTTATTTGATTCTAGATCCACCAAATATTTTATTTCTAAATAATTTTTGTAAGGGTATCACTGTATTACCTCAACAATTAGATGTTGAGTAAGTTGTGACAACTCCTAATGGCACAAAAGTTTCATCAAAAGTTTAAAATTCTTCTCCGATTGAAGTTTGTGGGAAATTACTTCCTGCAAATCTTTTGATCCTTCCTATAGTAGAATTTTATGTGATTCTTGGCATGGGTTTTCTTTCTTTATATGGATCTCATATCAATTTCCAAATAAGGGAAGTCGCATTTCATATTCCAGATCAATCTATGATCATCGATCGATGCAAGGATGAATATAACCTTCCAGTATAAATTTATTCCAACTTATGGGTCTTGATTCCAATAAATTAAGGTTATTTATCTCAAATGGTTGGCGAGAAACTCATGATTAAGAATACACCCATTGTACTGGAGTTTGATGATGTGTTTTCAGAGGAATTTCTAGGTCTTCCACCAAATCGTGAAGTTGAGTTTTCAATAGAACTCATACCGGGTTCTATGCCTATTTCAAAGAAACATTATAGAATGGCACCAATTGAGTTTCATGAATTGAAGAAGAAAATCCAAGAGAATCTTGATAAGGGATTCATACACCCTAGTGTGTCACCATGGAGAGCACATGTTCTGTTTCTTAAGAAGAAATATGGATCAATGCAAATTTGAATTGATTATCGAGAACTTAACAAGATCACTATCAAGAACAAATATCCTCTCCCATGCATTGATGACTTGTTTGAACAACTACACGAAGCTCAATATTTTTCCAAGATTGATCTTCCTTCTGAGTATCATCAATTAAGGTTCAAAACGGAGGATATACAAAAGATGGCATTTTGTACAATGTTTGGACACTATGAACTTATAGTGATGCCTTTTGGTCTTACTAATTCCCTTGTTGTCTTCATGGATCTAATAAATAGAGTCTTTAGAGACTATATTGATTAGTTTGTGGTAGTCTTTATAGATGATATTCTTGTTTATTCAAAGAGCAAGGAAGAATATGAAGATCACTTTAGAATTATACTAATGACCCTGAGAAAGGAGAAGCTTTATTCCAAATTTACCATGTGTGAATTTTGGCTTCAAAAAGTTTCATTTTTGAGTCACATAATCTCAAGAGATGGGATATCTGTGGATCCATAAAAAAATAGAGGTTATTGAAAGATGGTTGAAACCAACAATAGTAACTGAGATCTAAATGTTTCTTGGTTTGGATGGATATTATCGATGTTTTGTGAAAGATTTTTCATGATTATCTAATCCACTCACTAAGTTGACTTGGAAATGAGTTAAGTTTTTTTGGACGATGGAATGTGAAGATAATTTCAAGAGTTAAAAAGAAGGTTATTCAATGCACCTGTGGTCACACTGCCTTGTAGTGGAGAAATGTTTGTGATCTACAGTGATTCATCCAAGAAGGGGCTAGGGTGTGTTCTCATGAAAAATGATATGGTGATAACTTATGCCTCACAATAGTTAAAAATCCAAGATAAAAATTACCCAAATCATGATTTGGATTTATTTTTAGTAATATTTTCATTAAAGATGTAGAGGAATTATCTTTATGGTGAAAGGTGTGATATTTATACTGATCATAAAAGTTTAAAGTATATTTTTACACAAAAGGAGCTGAATATGTTCCAAAGAAGATGGTTGGAGTTTATTAAAGATTATGACTACTCAATACAGTACCACCCTAGGAAAACAAACAAGGTGGAAGTTACATTAAGTCGACAATACCATGCCATCTTATCCATTATGAGGATCACAAAAGATCCAATATTTATGGACTTTCAAAGGATGGATCTTGAAATTATAATAGAAGGGGAGAAATATTATCTTTCTCAAATGAATGTTCAACCTTCTATACATGTGAAGATTAAAGAGGCACAGAAGGAAGATGTAGAGTTACTAAAGAATGTGAGAAATGTTCCTGAATTCAACCTTGATTGTGATAAAATAATAAGGTTTAGGAATCGGGTTTGTGTTACACCCATACCAGAATTAAATAAGGACCTATTGTATGTGGCTCATAGTTCTTCATTCTCTGTTCAACCTGGAAGCACAAAGATGTATAGGGACCTGAAAGAGTACTTCTAGTTGGATGGAATGAAAAGATATGTCGCTGAATATGTCTCTTGATGCTTGGTTTGTTAGCAAGTTAAGGCTGAAATATATAATTCTAAGGGGATGTTACAACCATTACCCATACCATAATGGAAATAGGAAAACATCACTATGTAATTTGTCATCAGACTTCCCAAAACATCCAAAGGCAATAATGTTATCTGGGTTATAGTTAGTCTCCTTACAAATTCATAACACTTCATTTCTATTTAGAGAGGATTTATCTCTTTACCAGCTTTCCAAGATATAAGTAAAATAAGTGGTAAGATTGCATGGAGTACCAATTTTCATTATATCTGATTGGGATCCAAGGTTTACCTCAATGTTCTGGTTAAGTCTTCAGCATGCTCTAGATACTGAGTTAAGTTTCATCACTACTTATCATCCTCAGACAGGCAGTCAATCTAAGAGGAAAATTCAAACTTTGGAAGAAATGTTGAGATCTTGCTCTATGGATTTAAAAGGTGGTTGGGATAAACACCTACCATTAGTGTAATTTTCTTACAATAATAGCTTTCACTCTAGTATTTAGATAGATCCTTATGAATCCCTCTACGGAAATAAGTGCAGAACTCCAAATTTCTGGGATGAAGTTGGGGAAAGAAATCTATTAGTACTTGATCTTGTTGATGAAATAGTGGGAAAGGTCAGATCTATTCAACAACATATAAGAGAAGATCAGAGTCTACAAAAAAGGTATTCTGAAAACCAACAAAAGGACCTAGATTTTGAAGTTGGTGATAAGGTGTTCTTATAAATACCACCCTTGAAGAGAGTAATGAGATTTAGAAAGAAGGGAAAGTTGAGCCCTAGGTATAATGGTCCTTTTGAAATTTTGGATCGTGTTGGGAAGGTAGCTTACTGATTGGTGCTTCCACTTAATCTCTCTCAATTTCATGATGTATTACATGTATCCCTCCTAAGAAAGTACATACCTGATCCTTCATCTGTACTAAGCTCAGAAGTCGTATCTCTGGATCAAGATCTTTCTTATGAAGAAGAACCGATAGAGATTCTGGATCGTAGCGAAAAATTTCTACGAAACAAGACCACTCACTTGGTTAAAGTTTTGTGAAGGAACCACCAATTATAATAAGCTACATGGGAACTTGAGTATATGATAAGGGAGAGGTATACTCATCGGTTTATTTCCAAATAACGAATTTCAAGGGTGAAATTCATTTTAAGGAGAGTAGAATGTGACACCTGGATGTTTTTATGAAATATTTTATTTAAATAATTTTTATCCTTTAATAGATTTCTTTCCATGATATTGTGAGTTTAAACAAACTGGGAGATTCCCTTAATATAAAATTAACATTATAGCCTAGCTGTTAGGTTAGCGAGAATAATTATAACTAACTTATGAAAATGCATTATGAAAAATATAAATCAGTCAGATATTTTTATTTTATAGTGAATTACTTTTGGTAATGAAATTAATAAGATATATATGTGTTATATACTTAATAAAATATTGTTGATATTCATTCAATGGATATTTTAGTCATAGGTTATGAATAAAACCCTATTTGATGTATTTTTTTTAAAAAAGGTTAATTTTACACCTTTGAATGGAGAACCCATTTTAAATTAAGACGTTGACATATTAATGATTTTTATATGACAACATAAACATGTTATTTTGAATTGGGGTATAAAAATTTACTTTGGATAAATTTTTGATATTTTCTAATAATTTTCATATTTTGATGAATAGTAAAAATACGCTAAATTTTAATTAAAAACAACTTTTTTCATTGAGATAATTTTTATGGATAAATTATAATATTTAATGGATTTAAAGTATAATTAGAATATATTTTTAATATTTAATATAATTTATGTCATTATCATTGATTTTACATTGAATTCAAAGGTAAAAACATTTCAATCTTTTGTAATGTTTTAACTTTTAAAACACATTTTCTCAACAACGAGATTAATTTTAAATTAATTACTGAAACTTCTATGTTTTGAATTTTTAAAAACGGATTCTATATTTGGAATCATTATGTCCAAATTATTTTAATAGGTTACTTTTATTTTTTGGCATTATGAATAGTAACTTTGGTAGTTATTTTTATGGTTAAAGGTGAATCAGGTAATTAAGGGTACAAATAATATTATAAAATCACCTTAACACCTATAAAAATACTATTGGAGGATTAAATTTGACTCTTATAATCTATGTTTCGAAATATAATAACTTTATTGCCACTTACCTATGAAAATAACATGAATGTAATAAAAACTAATGAAACGGACAAAGTGTCACAATCTATTTTTATATAAGTGTATTAATTTTAATATATGGATAACTAGGAGATAAAATATACTGTATATAGTATCTAGAAATATAAAATAATTACACATATCACAAAATATTATATAAAATTATTTAGATATTAAATAATTACCATTAATGATGACACAATTGTGATGTAGAAATTATTTTATTAATAGAAATATCAAATAAATGGTTTTAAAAATGTTAAAAGAAATATAATATAAAAAATTAATGTTCTCCATGAATTTTATAGCTTACTATGACATGTTAGTGGTGTATTTAATATTTTGGTTTGAATTTATCTTTTTTTTTAATTTTATTTAAAGTCTAATAAATGAATAGTGTCAAAATTGCCAATATTGATATTTTAAAAACATAACATTTTATTAAATTATTTAAAAATCATAAAAATATTTAAGAATTAAAAAGTGATAATTATAAGGTCTAAAATATCATAAAATATCCGTTTATGGTCAATTAACACCATCTAAGTAAATATTCATTTCCATTAAATATTTAGAATGTTATTACCAAAATTAAACTTTAATAGAATAACTAAGGGTCAATTAAAAAGATAAGGTTTAAATTGAAAAAATAAGTTTTCCAAAAAAAAAATTTGATGAGATTAAAACCATATATAAACTCATATTCTAATTAGGGTCACTTTTGAGGTTTTCTGGTAGGGTTTTATTTTATTATAAATTAATATTTTTTTAGAGTTTCCTAAAGTACCCTTATCCTCTCTTATAAAAGGGAACCTCCTCCCTCTCCTTTTCACTCCATTTTGAGCCATCATTATCATCCAAAACCTACTCATTACTCTTATAATATTTCCTAGTAACATTCTGTAGGTTATGGTCTTCTCAAAGGACTAACTCTAGTTCCCTAAGTGGAAATTCAAAGGAGGCATGTCGAGGAAGAGGTAATCTCTTCTACCGATTCTTTTAAGTTTCTTTCTTATTCTACTTCCTCTTATTTAGTTGTTTCATTAAAAAATAAAAACGTAAGTATCAATAATATACTTATATGTTATTATAAATATTAAACAACCCTATTTCACCTTCTATCTATCCTATAAAAAACAAAATCATCGTGCGTGCATACGTACGGCTTACTGTCTCCACGTCGTAGTGTAATCTGTTTTTCACCACCACCTTACTTGGATGGGTATAATGGTGTAAATAATATCTATATATGAATAATATAATATTATAATAATTCTGAGATACTATACACTATCCACTTCAATATCATTCAACAATTATAGGAATGATATTTTCATTTGTGCGTATGTAAGGCTTACCATCTCCATAGTGCGATGTGATTCGTTCTACATGATTTTCATTAAACTATGATTATATAAATGAATTGAATGAATAAATATGATATATATTATACTAATACCATGTTTTAAATGATATAATTATAACCTAAAAAGATGAACAAGAACTTATCCAACAAACATACGTAAAAACATAAAGCAGTTAATACTCGGATAACGAGTAACAATAAAATGTTACTAACAAACGAATGAAAATATGATCATAAATGTTGTTGTAAAAATGGTTATGATTCTGGAATAAATATGTCACATTATTTAAATCATCATATAGGGGTTTCAGATACACTCAAATCATATCAGACCTAAGGTAAGGGATAACTTTTCCAATCTCGTTTTTATCCAAGATTGTTTATTTGTAAGTATTTACTAGGGTTATATTTATCATCCATGACCATGTTTTCGAAAAATGTTTTCATAAAATGTTTACTATTATTCCATGTATATTTAAAGTCATTTTTACCCTTTTTTTAATTTTACCACATGGTTTGGAAGTAATCTCTCTTTTGTTTACCATACGAGGTACTTTTTTACTTTTTCGGAAAAAGTACAACGATAATGCTTTTTTAACTTATACGGCATGAACAAATTTTTACGCTTTCATAGAGAATTATTTCCATGAATCTTACTTTACAATTTTTCAAGTTTATTTTCAATTAACTTCTTTTCTTTTAAAATTTCATGTCATATTGAGAAAAGAAAATATTTTTGAAGAAGAAAGGATATTTTCCTCAAGAACTAAGTTCAAGTGTTTTATCAAAATTATTTTCTATATAAGATAATATAGGGTTATGTTTCTATCCCTATTATTTATTTTATTTGATTACTTTATTATTTAATTATTTTTATGATGTTCTTTTATCTTATATGTATTATGTTATAAAGGCATGATGTTTAAGAATCCCATTTTATTACATGGGTTATGCTATGATGTATGATTTATGCTTTTACAGAACACATAAGAATGGTTTCATTATGAGATGGGTAGGACCTATATAACCCTACAGTTAATTGGGTAAATATTTATATCTCATGAGATAGACATGGATGGAATGGAAAGTTAATTTTGTTCAGTGATACAGGACTGGAACGAGGAGTGAACTCGGTTCAGTAATGGACTTTTTCCGCTCTGATGGTCTTAGCAATGATCCTTGACTAATATGAAATGATTTTCTATAATTATGTGTATATGCCACAATGTTTCATGTCATATGTTATGATTATTGGGATTATATTTCACTTCTATGATTTATCCCATGACTTGATATTGTGAACTCTTATGCAGGATAAGATTTTCAAATGACATGTTCTTATGAATATGATATGATTGATATTTCCTTTGTTAAACCTTACTGAGCATTTTTTATCACACTTTTGTATGCTTCCTTTCCCCAGGTCAAGAAGAAGGGTATTAAATATGATATTACAAAAAGGAGTCTAGTAATAATGAAATAAACGAGAGACAATGTATACTTTTTATGAACCAGTTGATTATGTTTCCCATTTTCTAAAGACATTATACCTATATGGTCCTGTCATGGTTTTGTTATATGTTGTAATAAATATAAATCAATTATAAAGTAATAAAAATGTATGTAATGTATGGTTAATTATAATTTTAATAAATTATTAAGAAAATATATGTTATTTTTCTCAGTTTTGAATGAGTGAAACATGTTTTGAACTAAAATTTTAATTTTAAACTGATAACAGATACTTTGAGTCATATCAGGGACATGGGGTATCATGTTGAGGTTTTTAAGATTCTTAAATATAAAAAATGACTTATGGATAATTATTCTAAAATATAAAATCAATTCATATATGTTTTCTCATTTTTGAGTATGTCACTTATATTTTTTAGTGAAATTATTGTCAATTTTAAATACAGACACACTTGGAGTCATAGCAGTCACACGTTGCATCGTATTGAGGTGAAGCTGATTCCTACACATCAAAAATAGTTTATGATTTTTTTCTTAAAGTATAAAAACAATACGAAATAATTTTATTAGTTTTGAGTATTCCACTTGTGTTTTTTACTAAAATGTCATTTTAAAGTAGAAACACACACTATGATTGTTACTGATCACATTGTGTGTCAGTTTGATGTGAGACTAATTCCTACACATAAAAAATGACTTATGAGTCATTTTCTTAAATTATCAAGATAATATGAGTGTGTTTTCTTGGTTTTTATAGAGTGATAAACTTTTTTAACTAAAATGTCAATTTTAAAATGATAACGAACACTTTGAGCCATACCGGGCACACTGTGTATCATATTAAGGTGTGGATGATTCTGATACACCACAAATTACTTGTGGTTTATTTCATAAAGTATCAAAATAATATAAATGAATTTTATTATTTTTATTATGTCCCTTTCCTTATTTACTAAAATTAATGTCAATTTTAAATAAAAAGACACAATTGGAGTCCTACCAATCACACCATGTGTCAGATTGAGGTGAGGATAACTCCTACGAATCATAAATGACATATGAATCATTTTCCTAAATTATCAAAATAATCTGAATTTATTTTCTTAATTTTGAATATGTGATGCATTTTTTGATCTCAAATGAAAATTATAAACTAAAAATATACAGTCTAAGCCATATCAAGAACACTATGTATCAGATTGAGGTACAACTTATTGAGTATGTGATGTGTCTTCTTCTTTCAACTATCTAAAATAATCCAAAAAAGAGAGAACATGTTCCATTTAGAAGTAAGAGGAAACCCCATTCTACCTAATACACTTCAAATTTTAGGAAGTATGGGGTTTCCTCTTCTATCCAAGAGGAACATGTTCTCTCTTTTCTAGATTGTTTCAGATATATGAAATAAAAATATTAATTCCTAATATATCTATGAAAAAAATAAGTATTACATGAAAATGATAAAGAAATTAACATAAAAATAGTAGATAAAATGATGAAAAAAATAACTAAATAAGTTATAGGAATTCACCTTTTTATGATTTCTGTATATATTCTTAACCCATTTCCGTATTTAAAATATCTCATTTTCAGCATCAAAGTCCAATATCTCATGAGAATGAGTAGCTTCGAACAAATGTCACCAACTAGAGAAAAATAATCCACCCATATAAGAAAACAATTCTTTTGTTAGTAATACTATAAAGAAAAAAAACATAAATATTAAACAATACATTAATAAAATGTAGATTTTAAACTGAAACCATACAATTTGAGTCATACTGGGTACACTATATATTATATTGAGGTATGGTTGATTCCACCATGTCTTTTTATCCTATAATTCATTCAACATTTTGGGTTATCTAAAAATATTGTTATTTAATAACCTAGAATATTGAATGCATTAGAGAATAAAAAGAAAATTGCATCATCATGAGTGCATCATACTTTTTGAGTCCGTGATAATAATACATGAGTAAATCATCCTTGTTTAATAATTCATTTATTCATGATCTCTGTGAAAATTAAAAAAAAAATAAGCATCATATAAAAAAGATAAATAAATTAACTAAATAAATAAATGAAATGATGATAAAATCAACTAAATAAGTAGAAGGAAGCCACATCTTTAGGATATATGTGTATAATCCGAGATCATTTTCTCGATTTGACTATTTGATCTATTTTTTAAACCAAAATGGCACTTTTGTATTGAAAACACACACTTAGAGTCATATTGACCACATCGGGTGTCAGATTAACATGTGGTCAATTCCTATAAGTGACAAATAAATTATGGGTAATTTTCTTAAAGTTTGAAAACAATAAAATATTGTTTTATTGGTTTTGACTACTTTATGTATTTTTTAAACTAACATGAAACTTTTATTTAAAACACATACTTCAAGTTAGACCGACCACATCAAGTATTGGATTAATATGTAGTCAATTCCTACACATTGAAAATGACTTATGGATCATTTCCCTAAAGTTTGAAAAAAAAAATGAGATCGTTTTCTTATTTTTTATCATGTGACATGTGTTTTGAACTAATGTCTAAATTTAAAATAAATAATCATCAGTTAAAAAGGATAATGAAGTTATCTAAAAAAATAGCTAAAATGATGAGAAAATTAACTAGATAAGTAGTAATAATTTGCATCTTCATGATGTCTGTATACATTCTGACATAATATATTCTACCCATTAATTTCTAAGAAAATTGATTTACTATATTATACTTATACTTTATAAATAGATCAAAAATAATATTTAAGAATTCTGAAACTAATGATTTACACTGAAAATATATTTATAAAGTCATATCCCATACTAGATTATAAACATATTAGGTAATATTCTAAATTTTAGGTCATAAAACATTATAAAACCATTATGATGCTCACTCATATCTAAAAAATTACTTATTCTTTTGAGTATGAAGGTTTTCAGTAATCTTGGTAATACTGAGAAAATATAGACAAACAAATGATTAAGAAATATTTTTAATGAAATTGTAATTACCTTCAGAAATTACTTGTTTGGGGATTCTGGTATTTATATATTTTATGATATCTTTTATAAATTTTTAAACATAATATCCATAATCATTATTGTTATATTGCTTCATACACTACTGAAACATTGACCAAAATATTTTAAAAAATTGAAATAAGTTTTTCTAGTTAACTCTTTCTATATATACCTTACTTTGTTTCTATTTGAAGTAATCTATATTCTTCTTATATTCAGTCACTGACTTCATACAATGATTTATCCTATGTTTAGTGACCTCCCTATCCTAAAAAAATCTTTTAAAAACACAAATAGAAATATATAATTTGAATATTATCAAAAAATGCTGATTACAGTGCATTAAAAATTCACAATACACATCATGTGTGGTCGGTTTGATGGATATCCATGTATTGGGTCCAAAAAATAAATATTTGGGGTATATTGGTTGATTGTGATCAGTATCCAGTGCCTCCTAAAAAAACAAAAAAAATAAGTAATGAAAAAAATAAAAATATATTTTATATGATTAGATTACATAGTTTTACCCTAGCATTGTACTCATTAAAGAGTCTGACAACTATAATTTTCTTCTCAAATGCCTTATTTAGCTCATTTTTTTCTTATCAATTTTTTTCAAGAAAAATTTTGTTTCTTCTATAGAGATGATACGGGTATTAATGAATCCAAATTTTTATTTTAAGGGTTTTACATTTATATAGTAGTAATATAAACACCTATAGAAAATATGAATAGTTATTAACTTTAATGAATATATTAAATCATCTTTTGGAAAGACATATTATGAAAAATTACCTTATGTATGTATTCACAACTGAGAATCCCATTCATTCAAACTTGAGAATATTATTTATACTCTTGAGACCAATTGTGTCTATAATGATAGTTCCAAATATTTCTTCTTCATATGGAATGTAGGACATATATCCATCTTTTAATGTGGCCTCTTCATGAAGTTATAATGATAATAAATATTATAGAGAAACTAGTGGAGAGAAGGTACTCCTAGAAGGTCCTTTTGTTTTCTTGGTTGATCCACTAGATTTTCTTGATCCGAACTTTCATTTCCCCATCATTTTATCCATCTGTAATACCATACCTCACTTGATAACTTTTTTAATCAACTGTTACAAGTTTTTCATGTCAAAAAAATTGTTAAATAAATACCTCATTTATCTCTATAATATTAAATGTCCATGATATGAACATTTCAATAGCATCATTTTGTAATATCTGGATCATCAAGTGGAATAGGAAACTTAGCGATCAGATCTTAATCTACCTTAATACCCACTCTCACATAATCTTTTGGGAGTTGTTTATTGTGTATCATATCTCTCGGGATATTATACATTATACCCCTCATAATAAGGTGGTGTGTGGGTGTTGATAGATAAAAATCATAGAAAAATATACCCTACATAATTTTCGTAATATATAGTTATAAAAATTTTATTGATTCACATTTAGGATAAAGAGTAATGAAAAAATTGATTACCTTGGGTAAGGTGTGCGGTTTAGGGGAATTAATAGCCTCAAAGCTAGTGGGGTCATTTGTTTTTTCATGTGATGGTATTTTTTCCATCACCGGTTTTCTTTGATCCTTTCACATATATTGGTCTTAAAAACTAGAACAAACAATAATATCTTTAAAATAATATATTTTTTCTACAATCCTTTCAATATATTATATACATATTCTTGTATTTTTGTCTTCTAAAAATATGTTCGAGGAGACACTCCAAAACCTACACCTCAAACATGACCATATTTTTCTAACCGCTTTAAAGCTTCTGAAAGTAGTTTTTATTTTGGTATAGTCACTATCGATTCTTGTGTCTAAACCGTAAAAAACATATGAACATAAATAGATATTTGTATGTAATATTGTTATAAATAATAATTAATTTCTATTATGCCATAATTATATATGTTTCTTAAAATTCTTTTTTTTTTTCATCATCTAGTTTACCCTACTTATTTATGTGAGCTTCCTTCTATATCACATGACGTGAGATAGAAGTGGCTTCATATTTTTATTCATAAATATGCATATAAAAAAGGAACATATATTGTTTCATATCACATAAAACTTTTATTTTGGATTTAAAGTACATACCAATTTATTCTCGAGTGAAGCGTACCCCATCCTTGCTTTGCGATAGGGGTAAATTGGTTTTGATTCATGTTATTTATTTTCATCACTCTTTTATTGTTTCATAAATTAACAATTTAGAATTAAATAGGATAAAATAAATAATGTAAAATAATAATATATTATCAAGTGCAATTCACTAGAAATGATTTTTCATCATGAAAAATGATGAAATCAATCCATGTTTCCTACTTTATAATGTGTGTATAAGTAACTGGTGAGTGGGTTTTACTTTCCCCTCCACATCCCTAAGATAAAACATGGTAATAAGAGTCTAGAAACCTATATGTGATTTTCCAACATTCGTTAATTCATATTTCTTACAGAAATCGTCTAAAATAAATGAACTCTATAAGGAATGATGAAAATTAAATAAATATTTCATTATATAATTTTTCTATAAACTAGATAAAGGTTATAATAACATTACCTTTATATATTCTATAAGGGTTTCCTTCATTATAGTTTGAACATGATGCCATAATTCTATCTCAATTGAAAAATTTATCCACATTTTGACCACAACATAACTAATGAGCATGTCATTATTGTTTTTTATCAACATGTTTTTGATCTCCTAATAATTATTTAGTTTTAGCATCAACTGCACGTTCTTCCCTAAAATTGGTAACATCATCATGTATAGAAGATATTTTCTATATGAGTATTCAAATATCTAATTTAGAATATGTTAATATAGTATAGGACATATAGTATTATGAGTAAAATCATAGTATATTAAAAAACACTTTACCCTTCTCATTGAGATCTATTTATTTTTTTTGAAGGATGAAGGGATTTTTCTTCTCTATCAAGATTCTAAACCCCTCTTTGTAGTACCCTCTAACATACAAGACATTGTCTACACTAGGACGTCCATGAATTTATTGTGATCTCCCAATAAAAATGTCATCCTAAATTGAATTTACAATAGACTCTATAGTTGTTTTAATATCTAGTAGGAAAATCAAACAATTATCATTTGTTGGATCTAAGATTTAAAATAATTTCACAACATATGGTGTCATTATGAACAGCTAGTCTTTTTCCCCTTCCATACTAAAATTCACCTTCATAAACCCCATTTAATCAACTTTCACTACACTTCTGTTGTCAACCCATTTTCAATGGAAAATCAGTACTTGAAATGTTATATAATCCAACTCATATATCTATTTGATAATACTAAAATATGACATATTCACATAAATTGGTTTTCTATCCTTATAACTAGCTATGTGCATTGCTTCCACCACAAGCATAACTCTACTATTTTTCATCGTACTACAGTCATAATTTTCTTTTATATAGAATGTATAACCATTTATTAGAAAAAAAATTAAGCTATAATATTTTAATTCGGTCTCCTATATATCCATTAAACTTATTCGATAATTGAATTTGGGTTTTTAGATATCTCCTTATAAATATAATCTTGTAAACATCCTATAGTTGTTTATTATGTGTATTTTATATCCTAACTTCAGCTGCTGGTGGATTTAAATCTCTACGAATCTATTTTTGGGCTTCAATGTATGGATCAAAATATTCACTATTATGTAAAATTTAAATGTGTTATTTCTCCTTCTCTGTGATAGTAATTATAACAACATCTCTTCTGGAAATCCCTTCACCCATAAGGCGCCCACTAGGATGAGACTTTGGGAGACCAATGTTATCAACATATGATTGTTAATTTTTACATAATTCAATATCTTCTTCAAAAATATAACATTCTGAATAAAAATCTTTTGGGTGACTTTGATTAATGACATGCCCTTTCAAAATATTTATATACCATTAAATGGGGTATATCCATATGTAATGGATAAGACCACATAGTTAAACCTCTCTAACCAAGTGAACCATTAGTTGGACCAATATATAAAAGAATGATGGTGTTAAGAACATATCAAATTCACATAATATGACTATATCCTTCTTATTCATGATTGGGAACTTCATCAGGTCTATAACTTTACTGCATATGGCTTTGAAAAAGAATAAAAGTATGGTTAATGTATATCATATATTTTTATGCATAATGAAATGTAAAGTGATGAGAATCAAATATTACATCAAAACATTACATTCATGTGATTTTATTCCCTATAACTTCAAATTATTCATTGACATTACATTATTTATATTTTGATGAATACCCCTCTGGAAATTGTACACCACTAAGGAAAATGAAATTTTTTAATTTTTCTTATCAAGATATAGTGTAAGATGCTAGAGGAAGAAAATTATTCCCTTTACACTTAACCATTGACAACTCTTCCCTTATCCCCATTTTAATCATGTCCAAAATATCCTTGATTCCATTTTTTAGGAACATTTATTAATGTGCCAATAACATTATCAAATACATTTTTTTCTACATGCATGACATCAATAAATTAAATGATGTAAAAATAAGTAAAATATAGTTATTCAAAGAAAATTGATATATTTTTTCTACCTGATTTCATAAGTTTTTTAAATGGTTTACCAAAAAAATTATCAATATATTTTACTTTATCAAATAGTTTATCACCCATTAGTTGAGACGATGTTGTAGCTTGTATGATATTCCCATCGAATGATGTTGTCCTGGATCGGTATTTATGTCTTTAATGTAAAAATTTATGATTTACTAAAAATAAATTCTTCTAGGAATGTTTCTACTGAATTGAGTGTGTGCATTATTCACAAATAGGACACCCCAACATTCCTTTAATGTATTATCTTGGAAAATTCCCATAAGTAGGAAAATCATTTATCATCTCGTACAACATGGATCTTAATATGAATTATTCACACTATGATCACCGTATATTATACCACCTATATCCCACATCAATTTTAGATCATTAATTGATTGATCCAAATAGACATCAATATCATTACCAGGTTTCTTTGGTCTAAATATAAGAATATACAACATAATGTATTTTCAATTCATGCATAACCAAGGTAGAAAATTATAATTTACCAACATGATGGACCATGTACTATGATTACTACTATATACACAAGAAGTATTTATTCTATATGTAGATAATTTAAGATGTAATTTTCTCAGATCATTTGGATACTCATAATCAATTTTATTCTACTAAGGATAATCTACTAGAAGATGTAGTTTCCCATCATTAATTCTTGTATTTTCATTCCATATCAATTCTCTTACAGTTTCCTGACATCCATATAGTATTCTAAAATGTGTAATGACAGTAAAGTACCATAAAAATTAAGAAGTACTTGATTCAACATTCTTGTATTGATCCACACCACACTTAGGGAATTTTATGATTGATTCATGGTCCTTGTGAAACATTATAAAATCATTTGTAAAAGTATATATTTTTTAGATATAATTTCCATTGATCATATCATTCATTTAGCATAAAATATTCAAAAAGGAAGTTCATTTTATTTTGTTATTGTATCATTCAGGAGACCAAGTAGTTTTATAAAGCCAGTGTTGTTCTATCTATTTCCTGATTTCAAATTATATAACTTCAATATAGCTAATAATGTTGTGTATTTATTACAACTGGTATACAATTTTCTATAAAAAACTATTTAACTTATCAAATAAATTTAGAAAATCATGAAGTCCATATTAAATTTTAATTTTAATTTCTTCCATGTGATCTCTATCACCATTTACATTTCTATTCATATCAAATGATCCATAAACCACAGTATCATCCCAGTAATTGTGCATATTAAGTTTTTCCCTATGTTTAGTCCAACAATTATAGATATAATCTATTCTAAAACAAATAAAATTGTCTTCCAACTCTTATAGATTAATTTTTCTTAAATAACAACAACATAAACGTGGACAAAGGATTTTAGAAGGGTTGTATGCATACTCTATTGAAAACTTAATGAAATTTTTAACTCCATCTTCATAATATTATATTACATGATTAGTATGCATTCATTTTCAATTAATATCCCTCTTATTAGGTTTATAAATATTCATTTTGTATAAAAAATAAATAAATAAATATAATATATTCATAATTAAAGGATAAAGTTATAGATAATTTTAATAAGGGGAACCCAACATTTGATTATTTCAAATAATTTTAGTACACTTTGAAGGAAATGGATAATTTAATTTAATAAAATAATTACTCCACTAGTGTTAAGTTTTATCCTCTAAATTTATCCAAAATAATAACTGGTACCTGGTATAGGATGACTACTACTCAAAGTAGTTCAAGAAACATAGGTGCATGTCCATTAGAGATGGGGGATGAGTCTCAAGAAAAAATGTAATAGTAACTATTTAGTAGATGAATCTAATTAGGATGAAATTTTTATCCTTAAATCTAAATGTTCTTAGTGTGGAATTTAGAGAAGCACTAGAAAACATTTCTTAGTTTGTTACCTAAATATGAAAAAAGCGGCAATAGGAGTATAATCCCAAAATAGGGCTCCTTGATTGGTGTGACCATTAGAAGGATCAGTTGGATGGTCTTACACACACATGATGAGATAGACATTGAAATTTCAATATTCAAATAAATCATTAAATTGATCCATTAAAAGGAAAAAACCTATGGTATGAGGACTAAATTTCAAAAGTGCTTATCTTCCCATGACAAAAAGGAGGTAATTCTAGGAATGTTTCTATAATATTTCTAGATGGGAGTCTGAAAAGTGGTAGGAGTTTATGTTTATTCATTTATTCACTTGGTATGTGGTGGTCCAGGTAGTGTTACATTGACATTTTGAGTGGAGCTTTAAAGGAGTGATAAAATTTAATCAACCATTTTATTTTTATCAATATTTGAATTTTTACTCATTTTTTTAACTTCAATATAGTTACCCTTAGCATTAAATTATTATGAATTTGAATCCATGATATTAATAATATTCATAGAAGTAAAAAATGACTCTCCATGTATTATCCATAACTTGAACACCCATACGACACTTGATTCCTGTTCACCACTACCCCAAGAGTGATCCTTGGTCCCCAATAACTGGTGAATAGTATTGTTGGTCTCAACTTATAGTTCATGAAGGATTTAACCATTTTTCTATAGATATATTTCATGTTTATTCTTTACATAAAATTTATAATGACTCATCAATAGGTCAAACATTACAAGAATAAAACATTAACCAAAAATTCCATATGAGGAAAGAAAATGAATGTAAACCACCCATAACTCTACAGATAAATTCAAACATAACTAAAAACATGAAACTTGAAGTATAAAGGCATTCCAGAATAGAATTAAAACCAAATTCATCCTAATAATGAGGAAAACTAAGAGTAATTAGGGAATATCCAAACAATATCATAGATAACCTCCAGTAGCTCATACTATAATTTAGGAACTAATCCCTCTTCTATAACAAAAATAAATGACTTGCTCAGGTGATCTTATGGTTACCATTATCCTTATAAACATATAAATTAGTATAAGAGAGGTTCTATGTCCATCAAGGAGTCCATGTATGGTTTGAGAAAAAAATACATAGTAAGAAACCACTAATGTTATCTCAACATAGTAGAGAAAAATGTTGTGAGAATAAAAATATCTACTAATTTACAAAGATATAGAGTAAAATAGTTTTAACAGCTAAACTTGGGGATTATTGTGGTAGTACTTGGGATGAAATTATAAAACATAAATTTAAAACAATGTTATAAGTTTATAATAGACTATCATTATTAACTTTTTAGGTTTTTTAGGTTCAATATTACACTTATTAACTCAAAAATCAATAAAAGGATTATAATCGACACTAGATATAACCACATTTTATTTAATCACCTATGTTTTAGAAGGGAAATGTGAGTAGTAACTGGAAAAAATTGTATAAAATATTTTAAGGAATAATTAAATATGTAAATGATAAAAAAATATAAATCATATCCTAATAGAAACCATTTATAGAATAAGGTTTCCATAAAAATTTCCACACGTTAACTCTTATAAAACCATTATAGTTTTCAAGTGTAATTTTTGGGTATATATATTAATTTTTTTGGTTTTTCATAGTAAATCAACTCTTCTCTCTTATTAAACTCAACTTCTAAATCACCATTTTAACACTCTTTACCATAAGTCAAGTGTAGTTTATTGAATGTTATCTTTTTCAAGTTCAAGTGGTAATAAGTTACTCTAATTATAGAATTTTTTTAAGGTTAAAAGAAGTATAATCTGGTTATATAAAAATTAACTAAGGTTATAAGTCAAATAGAAAACCTTAGATATAGGTCGTCTATAAAATATAATCACTTAGGAACATACCCAAGGTTTCCATTTCTTCCCAAGTATAAGTCAAGTGAAAGTGTGTGACGCTTTAAGAGTATGTGGTTATGTGATAAGATCTAAAATGGGTCACTAGATAGGAATTTATAGAAATAGTCTGACAAATTATGATATAGGTTTGTAGGGGATCACTAAAGTTGAATTTTTAAAGTAAGTTTCACCCCAAATAAGAAATAGAGAGTGATGATCTATATATATAATCATGTGGAACCATTGAATAAACTTAATCATTTATATATAAAAAATTGGAAAACATCCATTTATATTTTAAAAATATTATATTAGTTTTAAAAAAAATATTTTCAAAACATAGAGAGAACATGTTATACTAGTATCCTGAGAATCACATGGTGAGTTTAGAACACCTGCCAATATTAATAGATATATTTTTAAATTATAAATAATCACCAGAATCCCCTAAAACCATGTAACTGTAATTTCATAACAAAAGAAATAAAATCACAAAAACCACTATAATTGATGGTAAAAAAATACCATTGAAACTAGATCCCAAATAATAAACCCATAACTATATTTCCAATATATAAATCAAAAACACACCATGAATTATTCCATAAATCATTCATCATATTTCTAATTTATTACCCCTAGAACTGACCCAAATCAATAAATACCACAAAATCTGGAAATCCATAATTATCCCATTAAAATGAAACCTAATTCTAGAATCTATAACCATAAAACCATTATAAATACCAATAAAAAAATAAATACAAATAAATAATAATCGAACATATCCACAAATAAAACCAAAACACCCTACAGATCAAAACATTAAAAATCTAGAACATGAACCCAACTAGGGTTTGGACAATAGTGTGAAGTAGTGAGGGAGTAGAAAGAAGAACATGGATGGAGGATAAAATGGAGTGGATGGAAACCACAGAACCCATGGGAGCACTGATCAATGAAAATTTTTCACTAATTCACATAGTAAAAACCGAACAAGCAATAAATGAGTGGGTGGAGAAAAAAATAGCATACCTTGGATTCGAGGCTTGATTCGTTCGAGAGAAGGTCAAGAGGGAGCGACAACAGCATTGAACTTCCATGATAACTTGAGAGGTGTGACTTAAATCTTTTTTGTTAGGGTTATTTTAAAAAGATCAGGGATAGTTTTATCAATGCTACCAAAAAATGATAATAAAGAGGGGTTTTATCATTGCTAAATTAATAAGTTATAATAAAATACCTCTTTATCAGCTCTTTTTTAGTGCTGATAAAGATATATCTTAACCAGTACTAAAAAAGCGCTTATAAAATCCTTCCTTGTTAGTGCTAAAACATTATTGTTGATAAAGATGGATTTTCAATAAATATTTATAATTATATTTATAAATAAATATTTTTTTGAAATATATTTATAAATATTTGTATATAATTATAAATATATTTATATCATTATATATATTTATATCATTATATATATTTATATAAGTATATATTTATTTAATAAATATATATAAATATAAATATAACTATATTAAATATATTCATTATTTAAATATATTTATTACAATTTTATAATTATTTAAATATATAATTTTTTTATAATTATATAAATACTTTTAAAAAAATTATTTTTTCATTTATAATTATAAATATTATTATATCATGATATATATTTAATAAATAAATATAAATATATATAATAGTAAATATATTCATTATTTATATATATTTTTTATAATTTTATAATTATAAAAATATTTATATCATTATATATTTATATAATTATATATATATATAGTAAATAAATATAAATATAAATATAAATATAGTAAATATATTTATCATTATAATATATTTAATATAATTTTATAATTATTTAAATTTATAATTATTTATTTATAATTATATAAATACTTTTCAAAAAATATATTTATTTTTAAAAAATTATAAATATATAATTTTATAAATATAGTAAATACAAATTTATAAATATATTTATTTATAAATATTTATTTACAAATATATTTTTAACATTATTAATGAATATTTAATCTTAAATGCATAAATGTAAAAAATGAGTGAATTTGAATAATTAAAAATGAGTATATTTCTCCCCTATGGGAAAAGATTGGTCCAATAGTGAATAATATTCGGCTTCATTCCCGCTTGATCGTTGGGAGAGGCGATGTTCTATTTTAGAACCATAATTGGAGTGGGAGATTTATTGGATACCCATGTTTCCCTATCACAGATAATTCTTTTCGGGAATCTAGGTAAGTATCCTAATTTCACCACAACTGCTCTGAATAGGGAGAAACAACACCAGTTTATCCTCATCGAGATGTCTAATGATCCGGATCAGTGTGTTTTCACCCCATCACCCTCTAGAGCTTTCACAATGAAGGATTACCATTGAACCTTTAGTTTTCATGGCCCAGTCGATGCTTAGAATGAGGTCCTCTTGATCAAAAGAATTCCCACAAAATATAAGTTCCTTATCTAGAGGATTAGGAATGGGGCCCTCCCAATGGATGAGAACATCAAGTGGTGCAGCGTCAACCAGGTTTCTCGATGTGTTTGTTATAGAAGGCATGCAGATGAGATCTCGGACCACTTGTTCTTTGAAAGTGAGTGGGTGTGCGAGGTGTGGTTGTTCTTTAGTGAGTTTACGGTTATCCCCATCTCATCCATGATTGACCTTCCCTTCTTGGAGTGCTAGTTTCACAACTCAGGAAGCAACGGCTCATAAAGGATGGCTCACACCATGATTTTTCATGCTAGATGTTTGTTCTTATGGAAGGCAAGGAACAAGTGGCTTCATGAGGGGATTCCCTCATTGGGTCGTGTGATCATTACCAGGAAAAAAACCTGCTTATCAACCTAATCAGGGTGCTGGGAAATATGAGGGAGGCTCCATATCTAGGACATTTCATCACAGGCCCCCTTCTACTCCTTTTGTTGGTGGTCCTTCGTCAAGCAAATGGGTATGCTATCACCTTCCTTTGAGGGGGTTGAAACTCAACTATGATGGATCATGAATTTCAAGTGTGATTCATGGGGGCAGGGTTGTTCATCACAGCATAGGGTTGGTTCACTTTGCATTCTCTATATGGTTGGGTCAGGGAATAGTCCTCCAAGAGGAATCTTTTTCCATGAAAACTAGTCTCAACATCTGTAGGCAGAGGGGCTCGCACATCACAGAGGCAGAAACAGACTCAATGATTCTGAAAATGCACTTCATAACCTTAGGATGATTCCTTGGTCAGTGACTTATGCCATCAGAAACTATCATGGCATCCTTGGCGATGACATTAAGGTGACCCGTACAGAGCGGGAAGGAAACAAAGTCACAGACTACTTGGCCTCAGTTGACCCTCGTGGACTGGATTCTATTCTTTTTCATAATTTGGATAGCTTGAAACTGGAGGGGGTGAACATTATTAGAGGGGATGCCCTCGGCCTCCATTACTTCAGACCCCTGTAACCTCTATTGCAGCCTTACCCCATTATGCTTTTTCTTTTGAATAAAAATTTACATGATGATGATAGTAAATAATTATGTATAAATAAATATTTGAAAATGATTAAATTCCAAAAAAGTAAAAAAAAATATTAAAAATGAATAAATAATACTAACTATAAAAATATTAAAAATAAATAAATAAAATTTATTGATTAAAAACATAATATGTTACATATATTATGTTACTAAATGAGATTCTAAAGTGCATATTAAAATTTGAATAGTATGCATAAATATTTGGTGTATGTGTTTCTGTATAAGATTTCATTAATTACATAAATATTTGTGTATATAAAATTAATATTGGTGTGTGTACAAGTTTGATATATGTTAAATTTAATAATGACATTATTTAATATCAAGAGTCTATTAATGAATTAAATAATAATAAGAATGAATAAATTTTAAGAAAATAATAATTGTTATTAATTATATAAATAATTTAAAAATAATAATCATGAATATTTATTTATGTTAATGAATGCATGTTAATTATATAAAATACAACCACATTAAGAACATTAAATGTTAATGAATAAACATGTATAAATAAATATTCAAAATGGATAAAATTATAAACATATTGAACAATGAAAAATTTAAAATGAATAAATTACAAAAATATTTAAAAACAATTAAGATTATTAATGAGTAAATAATATTAAAAATGAAAAATTTTGAAAAAATATATTAAAAGGTAATAAATAGTATATATTGAATAAAAATATAAAAAATGATAAAATTTAACAATTACAAACATAATATATATTAAATATATTAATTTAATAAATATAATTCTAAAATTAATATTAAAAAATGAATGAATTATAAAAATATTATGTGTGTGTTTGTTGTATATAAAAATGCATTAATTACATATATGTATATGTAAAATCAATGTAAGAGACATTTTATATATGTTAAATTGAAAAAGAAAATGAAATTTAATTAAATGTTTATTACATGATACAATTAGTCAATATTATTAATTTATATTTTTTTAATTAAAAACCATTTTTCACTAAATATATAACTTATTTAATATATTCATAAATATTATTTATTATATAAATCATATTTTAATGAATAATATATATGTATTTATATATATATATATGAATATATTTTTATAATAAAAATATTAATTATATTAATGAATAATTATGTATAAAACCCATCAAAAATGAATGAGATGTTAATATGTTTTTAATTATTACATATTATTCATTTTCTATATATATATTTAATATATATTATTTGTTACTATTTATAATATATATATATGTGTGTGTATATATATATATATTTAATTTATTCATTTTTATAAATAGTTGTTTCATTAATAAATTTTTTAATATTTTTTTGTAATTTATTCATTTTTTGTTTTTTGTTTAATTATTACAGTTTAGACATTTTATATATCTATATTTAATATATACTCTTTATTAATAATTATAATTTATATATATTAATATATAGATATGTGTGTATATTAAATTTATTCATTTGTATTAATAATTTTTTAATTAATAATTTTTTTATATTTTTTGAATTTACTCATTTTTAAATTTTATTTGTTTAATTATTTCAATTTATTCATTTTATATATCTACATTTCATATATACTATTTATTAATATTTATAATTTATATATATATATTAAATTTATTAATAATTATTTAATTAAAAAATGTAAAATTTAAAAAAAAATCATTTTATAATTTTTATTTGTTTAACTATTTCAATTTTTTAATATTTTTAATTATATAAAAAAATTGGGGCATGAACTGGGTTGGTTAATTACTCAAATAGGTGGGTTCGGTTGTGTAGGACATGTTTCGGTGTATAACAGTGGGCCAAGACCCGAGGGAAGTGGAGAGTGGGCCAAGGCTTGTTTGGGCCCATGAATGACCCCAAATATTTGTGCAGTGTATATGGGATCAAATCCCCATGGCAGGCTTCTGATCTTGGAATGCGGTAGAATGATATATAAATAATTGGTCTCCCTTGCACTATTTCGATGTGGGACTCGCGCGTGCGATAGAGACCTTTATCATCGCTAAAAATAAAGCCTTGATAAAGGTGTATTTTATTAGTGGTTTTTAGCACTAATAAAAGATTCCTTTATTATAACTTTTTTCTAGTGCAAATAATGGTCAGTGTTTTATATTGTACATTTTGTAGTAGTGCTTGTAAAAATCCTAATGATTTTTTCTATGCATTCATTTTTTCATAAAAGAGAGGTGGGATATTAAATAGTGATTGATTGAGATCTTAATTGATCAAAGAGATTGATTTAAAAAGAAAAGGTTATAAAAATAACATCATAGATTCACCCCCTCCCCCTCTCAATGATATATCCAAACCTGGGTACTTAAAACTCATTTATATATCAACTATTTTTTTGAACTTATTATAATATAATAAATACTATATGCAGAGAAATAAACTGATAGAAATCCATTTCATGACTAAAATATATTCTTTTTCTATATGGGTAGTGGAATATTTCACTAATTTTAGCTAACTTCCACTTGAAATGGAGGATTCTCATCTATAGGAAGTCATGGTTTCCAGATCCTGTGGTTATATAAAAAAGTTCTGGCTAATAAAATTATGTAGTAAACACATAAAAATATTCAAATCAAACCCAAATACATGATTAGAAAAATGAGAATTCACCTTTAAATAATGGTTCTACTTATCCTATGGTCAAAGATCTTTTTTGTGCACTTAAAAGGTGATGTGAGGTAGTATATGACGCTAGGAAAGGGGTCAACATCAATAATAATTCCTAGAAGTTAATTTATGAATATGTTTTGGGAATGGAGGGGTTTTTTAATTTAAGATATTTTTTTGTTTATTTTGATGAAAATAGAAGAGAGATATTTGAAGAATTATTTTAAAAAATAAATATTATAGAAAATATAATATTTTGGATGACTACTTAAGTTTCTTAGGATTTATGAATTGAGAAATAAATTAATCAATGAATGATAAATTCTATATTTTGTGATTGAAAAAAAATTGTTTCATAGGTTATGTTTTATGGAAAATTTTAATTTTGAAATATTGTTTATAATTTTTTTTTCTTGTAAGGAGGATGAGAAAATTTAAAAAGGGGGAATTTAGGTTTGGGATAGTAATGTTCATCAAACTTTTGGTGAATCCTTAACTCATTTTAATAAAAAGTAGAGGATTGACTTTAGGAATAATTAATGATTTCAAAAGATAGAGTTTCCTAGAGATTTACTTAGTAACCATCATTAGTTAGGATTTATAGAAATTGTGTGTAAGACATTAATTGTTATATTATTCATTAAAATGATGAGTTTTTTTATTATGAAAGATTATTTTCCTAGAAAACCCCATAAGGGAACCATGTTTCATTGGTATGAGAATTTATTAAAAAATATAATTCCTTAAATCTCATATTTAGTGGTGAGATATTCAAGTGGGTTATGTATATCTCATGGTAATATATACTAAGTAGTGTTTTGATATATAATAACTTTCACTACCATGTACTATCACCTTTTTTCATTTAAGTAGTTGTGTTTAGATCAACATATCATTAAACAGTATATTTAATTAGAGTTCAAAATAATTTCATTAAATGTTAAAGTGTTCATTAATTAAAGAGAATATAATAAATATGTTATTTTATATTACAAGTAATTGGACATATGTTTTTTCAATGAATGTTTGAGAAAGTTTATAACACTTTGGATTCTTGTTCATTTAATGATGTGTGTGTGTTTATATAAGTAGATAAATTTATCACCCAAACATTATTTGAATGTATTGAAACTCATAGTGGTTGAGACTCACTTATCACTTACTCTCTTTCTATGTATTTACTAGAATATGATGGATATGGGATATTTTCTATTGTTATGAACCATGATTATATTAGTTATAGGATCCTTTATAAAGGAGAGAGTTCATTGGTTTCTATTAAGTGATCTTTATCAAGTACATAAAAGATGAAGGTATTGATCAATGGAAAAGGGGAACATTTTACATATTCTTTAATTATTTTAATTTATCCTAAACCTCTATTTTTGAATCTTGGTTTTTTTTCTATTTTTCCATAATTTTTAGACGTACTAAACATACTTAAAACGTTTTAGTGGTATCATATAAAATCTGATGAAGTTTTAGAGAAATGCATATTTTTTACAAAAAAAAATATATGAAAACATATCAAGGTCATGGATATCATAGGTTTTGATATATGATACTATTTTTTATATGGTTGAAATATGACATGATTATTGTTTACCATTGGATTAGCATATTTCATAGTGTTATAGGTGATACTAATGGATGTGATATGCTTTATCATGAGTTTGAGAAACATAACATTGTATTGCTCTATATTATATAGTGATTCCACATGGAGAGGTATAATTCTTTTTTTCCTATACTGAAAGGTTTGATATCAGAAAACCATACCACATGGTATAAATCATAGTCAATGATATGTGATTTTGAAAGCATGAAAATGGTAACGCACTGTATTATTGGAAGAAATATGTGATATCTTTAGTTGAAATATAAGGATTACGATATATGATAGCACACTGACAATAGCTAGTGATATGGGTTCGACCTATATCACAGGATGTGATATGATATATTTCTAGGAATGATATAGAATGAAAAAATGCTTTTTTATATTTATGAAAAGAATTATAATTTATAAATTGTTTATAAATTATAAAATAAAGGTAATATAAAATGTTTATATTAAATTAATTCCTAAATGGCCCAAAGGCATTCATTTTTTATTATTTTTAAATTCCACCTTTCAAGGGGTGAGGTGGAACCCTTAGAAATCCCTAAAGATTAAGCGACAAGTACATGACCCATAGGTATTAAGGGAATCACCCATACAAGACAACTTGGAAATTCTCCCCCCTAGAAAATGTCATGAAATCAGCACTCCACCTTTTCAAGGATAGTCGGCTAGCTTTCTTGTGTAGAGCTGCATAGGCCAGGTACCGATGGAAATTCCATACCCTCTCAATCTTCCAAATTAGATTACCTCTGCTCTGGTGAATGTGCCTACTCGGAATCCTCATCTGAAGCCTTTTTCCTTGTAATCTAACTGGTACATATGCATATTTCATGTGTCCTGAAGGCCTTGGTGTGTCTTTAAGGCCTTGAGGTGGCCCAAAGGCCTTGAAAGAGAACTATCCCGAAGGCCTTGGGTGGCCCAAAATCATTGCAAGACCTGAGGACCAAACTGGTGGCCCGAAGGCCCAGATGGATGAATAGTTTCGGTTGTTATAGTACTAAATAGTACCTACTATAGTAACTGTTATAGTACTGCTATAGTATTGCTATAATAACCTAGAAATATGTCTCCACATGGATTTGATTCCAAATCTCTTGGATGCACTTGTGAGTCCTCACCCACTAGGTTGAGGCTCATGTGCTATTAAATTAATGAAAAGTTAAAAAAAATTAAATTATGAATTTTTTGTAATTTAATTATTAATTTTTTATGAAATAAATGATATGTATAAATTGTTCATATTAATAAATTTTCTTTAAAATTACCATTAACACGGTCCCTTAAACCCCATATCATATTTGGGTGGATTTAAACTGTGTCAAAATTATTTTAAAAGATATGATATTTTTCTAAAGTGTATTAAATAGATTAAGTTAAATTAAAATTTATAATATTTAAATAATATTAATTTTTTGATTATAAAATATTAATTTTTCAAATGGACTGAAATTTTAGATATGAATAGTTCATATTTCTCAAGAATTATTAATTTTAATAAATATAAAATGCTCATATTTACCATGAAATTATAAATATGACATGTTCAAATATTTATATTTATATATATATATATATATATATTTCATATAAATTATTCTTTTAATTATAAAATTTTTTATATTAATATTTTTATTAAATGATTATATATTATATAGTTAAATTATAAAGTGTTCATAAGTCTTGTGTTAAATATATTAAATTATTATTTATTTATTTATATTCCTATTTTTTAATATTCTAAACATGTGAAATAATTTTATATGAATATTTGTATGCTTAATTTAAATTATTTAAATTTATTCTTATAAATTTCATTTCAAACATTTATGCAGTTTCATGTTAGGTTTTTAGAAATGATTAATTTAAACATTATTAGTGGTTTTTTTATAATTATAAGGTAAAGATTTTTTATGATTATTATTTCATATTAGAAATTAAAATAATTAATGAAACTTTAAATCAATCTTAATTATTTATATATCAATAGTTTATCTTTGTATAGAACTTCTCATCATCCTATGGGTTAAGGCTCTATCTCAAAAAAGTGTGGGTTAGTTATTTTTTTCAAAATATGTGCTCTTGAGTTAGATTTTGGTTTCTTATATTTTTAATTCATTACATGAAAAGAGTTTTCTGTTTCATTTTTATGTGTTACATTTGGGTATGTTATTGAATAATAATATTAAATAATGTATTATGGATACATAACAAAAATTATTAATTATGTAATTGTTATACAATAATATATTGATAATATATTACTTTAGATAAATTAGTATGAGATGTGTAAATTTAATCATTATAAACATGAATATATTTAAGGAATGGATAAGATAAAAAATTAATGGGATTCATATAAAAATAAATTATCAGACCTTCAAAAATCTATCAAGATATCAAGTATTAAATTCATTTCAAATTGAAAACATATCAAGTCCTCAATCAGTAAATATTCATGACCTGAACAATTATGTGTCCTTGGATTATCATGTGTAAGGAATAAAGGATATGAGTGGGTGACCCTAAATATTAAGTGTTTATATCTAAAAATATGTTTAGGGTTACACTTTTTTTGGAAACCCTAATGGTAATGTTACTATAGGAATATTAAAAGGATGGTTCATCATACGAATATAGATAATTTTTTGTTTAATTAACCATTCAAGATTTATATATGATATTATTTACATGGTGGTCAACCTAAATAATGAGAATAGCTAAATTTAACTCAAAATTCAGTGAAATATGAATCATAGGACACTATTAAATGTGGTTTAATAGGTCATTATTTTAGAAAAAATATATTTAATAAATTGACCAATTAAAATCTTTTGGTTTTGTAACACAAAACCATTTTTGAGATATATCCTTATAAATGATAAATTTAATATAAATAGTTTCCTAGATTAGTATTATGACTTGAGAAGTAATATATATTATAAATAGAAACATCATGAGTATAAAAAATTATATTTTATATAAATATATATCACTATATTTGTAATGAAGCAAAGATTTTCTACCTTAAAGGTAGAAAATACTATCTATATCTACCCAATTAATTGGCTCAAAAATTAGAAAACTTTAATTATATCATAAATAGAAAATTTTATTATGATTTAGGATATGATAATAATGGTTTTCCTTTCATGATTAAAAAAATTATTATATATACTTGAATAAAATATCTTATAATTAATAGTTTTCATATTCTCGACCCTAATACTCTAACTTATAAGGCATATATAATATGATCAAGAATGTTGATTCTCAAACCACTATTTTCTAGTATTTTTTAATAGAAAATATAATGAAAAAATTCTTCAAAATTTTCATGAGATATGTTTTTTAAAAATTTTTGATTATAGATTATTTGATATATTTTAGCCTTGTTTATTAATAAATATGAATAAAGTTCTTTTTGTGAAAAGGGGAATAGGATAGAGAGTTACCAATTTTAATATATATTGATCTATGTAGTCCAATGAAAACAAAATAAATAATTGGTTATAATTTTGAATCCTTGTAAGTGTTCAAGGGGTTCAATGTTATATACCAAATCCACTTGGTAAGAGTATTAAGATAATTTAATAAAATCAATGTGGGGAACACTTAAAGCCAATATTTTTTTCTAATTGTATTAGAATATGATATTATTTCATACTTTAATCAGTTTGATCTTTTAATTTCTAGGGTTATTTTGCATTTACACTAAACTATGTTCTATCTTAAACTATTATAAAATAAACCATATAAAATATGGATTGGGAAACACTTATTCATTGGTTATCCCAAATAAATGATGGGTTATTATTTGAATAATCCATTAAAAAAAGTTATTTAGATCTTGACTTTATTTTTTCTTGAGAAAAAATATTTAATTCAGGAAACCATTTTAATAAATTTGAATTTATTAAATTTTAAAATAATGAAAATGAGAATTATTTTTAGATTGAGGATGGGTCGGTTTAACGGGATATTATGAAAACTAAATTGACTCATGCTACACTAAAGATTGTATATATAAGTAGGATAGTGGGGTGTATTTTTATTTATATTATTGTAAGTGGATAATATATTTTTCATTTGAGAGATGAAATTTTATTTTTTATACAGTAAAAAACATAGTTTTATACATATTATATATGAAGATAGAATGGTAAAAGGATATATAGCATAAGTATGATACCAATAATTTTAGTGTGAGAGACACTGGATAATAATCAACAATACTATTAAATATTGATAATTGTTAAGGATGTGTTCTTTAAATAAAGAAAATCACATTATAATAGTTACATCGATGTTAAAAATAAATGATCTCAATTAGGTTTTGTGTTTTTATTATATGGAGAAATAGTAAGTCGGAAAAAACTTAAAAAAATATTATTTATATAAAAAATATAAATAAATCGCACCATTAAATGTAGTGAAGGTGTTTATTTAGATTTATAAGTTCATTATTGAACTAAGGTGTATACTTAAGGAAGGATAAAACATTATTATCACCATTAAATCCAAATACATCTTTAAAGTATCATCATGTCATAGCGGGTGATTCATATTAATGTATTATATTCATTGACAAAACCACTAGTAAGGTATACATATGAGTCATTTAAAATATAAATGTATTAATATATAGTAGGATTAGTTACTATGCATATAGTTTCATCAATGTATCCTAAAAGTAGTTTGGGGCTTATCTGAATGGTAAATTCACTCGATAATCCTGCATCAGACTCGGGGTCAAATGTAGGTGTAAGTGATTTTTATAGTACTATAGCAGTGTAGGTACTGTAACGGGGAATTTAGTGAGATACTATAGAAAGTTATTGTTCATCTAAAATGGGTTTTCAAACCATAAAATTCATCCTTCGGTCCACTAGACCTTTGGGGCATCAAATTTTGGGCCTTTAGCCTTGTATTGGAGCAGTTTCTAACCAGTGAAATATAAAATAGTTTGAGTATAGTCACCTTCAAAGTATTTATATGTAGGACGATCTTAAGAAGTGATTGGTCACTAGAATCATCTATTGAATTTCAAATCATGTATATGAAGTCATCACACACTTTAACATGGGGTAGTGAGGGAGGGATACAGGTGTGTCTTTATGGTGTGTTCTAGTAAGGGAAGATGGAAGGAAGGCGGAAGGGTTGAATATAGTTTAGGTATTCATGCCTCTGGGCCTTCAAGTCATGTTTCTGGGGATTTTGTTCTATGTACGGGTTCCATATCAACACCATTAAAAATAGGGATTATCTTGAAAGTGGAATAAAAATGGAATTTAAGAAGTTGTTTATATCCTAAAACATATTTCATACTATTATAATTCTTATAAATATACAAATATATCATGATTTTATAATTAATGATGTTAGGTCCACTAGGTCGAATACCCTGAGAGGGGAGGTGAATCAGGGTATGACAGATTAAAATCTTTTCTCATTCGGATATTGTTTCATTGTTAGAAAAAACTCAATTACCTCTTCCTCCCATAGAAGTATATGAATAGATCTGAAATCAAGAACGGGACACAAAAAAATTTACTTGGTTCACCCTCACTGGGCTACGTCCAAGGAGTATACAACAGCAATGTGTCGATGTACCAAATTCACTAAGTCTCACTACCAATAATGAGTATAATGTTTGGGCTAGATCTTTTATGTCCAGGCTCACTACCTTTACAATATTTAGGGTCTACTCACTGCATTAACATGGGTCACTCCCTATACCTCTTTCTCTAGATCACTACTAGTGGAAAGGGTCATCGTCTTCCTATTCCTACACTCACTACTCTTGGAAAAAAATCCACTCATATTTTATGGACGTGTAGGTCAAACACAGTTTATGGACATGTATATCCCTTCATTTTCATGAATTCTTGCATCCTAAACTATAGTTAGATGCTCTGTTGAAGTTCCTTTTTCACCTGTACTTGAATTCCACCTTCTCGGGTACTTCTAGGTACCAGAAATTACTTTCACAAACTGATTTGAAGCATTAACAATCTTCCATGTTCAAATCGTGAACCACCTATTCCTCCCACGTACTGTGTACTGGGTTTGGAATACGGACCGCATATTCTGCGTACAGCTGCCTCTTCCACAAACCTCCTCTATTTTTGGACTACCTCTGCCTTCGTGATCATGTACTACCACCATGTAACAATTCTGTGAACCTCCACTGCGAATAACCCTCTATCCGCGAACTGTTCTCTATTCGCAGACTACCTTTGCTTCCGCATACTGGAGCACTCCCTCCATGTACTTCTTGCGGAATTCACTCTCTCGCATACTAGAGACTCCTCCTCCACATAACAAGTCTTAATCGAACATAGCTTTCTACTTAAACCCTTCAGCGGAATTTCTTCCACGCAAACCACTTTAGACTTCACGATATTATCCCTCGCAAACTTCCTTTGGACTTTACCAAATTCCTGGAGCAAAAACATGTTCTATAATGATAATTAATCTCTAGATTAAATGGTGGGATTAGCGATTATTATATAGGCAAAGATATCTGAAAAATACACTAATCCAAGATTTACAAAATCTTTAATCCAGCCTTCAATTCTTACCAATACTTTTGTTGTCGTGAACCGCAAGCCACTCATGAACCATTTTCATAGTCCTGTCCGTGTACCATTTTTGTTCCTACGTGTTTCCTACTTCCTTCTACAAATGATCATCCATCTCGCAGACCACCATCCTTCTGCATACTATACACCCTATGCTGCAAACCCTCACAGCAAACCGTTTCTAGTTTTGCGAACAACTTTAGTGTACCACTCCCACTGCTCCCCATACCATTCCCAGAACATGGTACGTGCTCCATGCATTATGGTACGCGATTCTCATCCTTTTCTATTTTTCTTCAAATTTATTTATATCGTTCATTCCTATAAATAAATCCTTTTTTTCCAACACCAAACTCCCAATTTTGAGACCCCAAAATTTGAAAAACACTGGGAAACTGAGCCACCACAAAAACCTATCTTTAGAAAACACCAACGATACTCATTTTTGGACATCTGTATTTGTAAACAAACACAATCACACCCAAAACATTCTGATAGAACACCTTGAGGTATTTTTTCCAACAATCTCCCCCTTTGGGTTTGTTGACAACTCTTTTCAAAACAAGTCTTTGCATTTTTATATTTCGTTAAAGCTACTTCCATCTTCAACCATCATTCACTTCATGTGATTAAGATAGAGAGCAAGGATTTAGTTTACACATACTCTAATATCACATGATCCATGATCGGTATGAGAAACAAGAGTATAATGAAAATTTTATCAATGAATCACTTCATTGTTAATCACAAAGTGATGACACCATACTGATACCAAGGAACTACTTTCATCATGAACCTCAGCCATCATGATATCTAATCATTTATTGATCACTTCTAGAATCGTCAAATTTAATGAACCCCTTATCTTATAGCTCTTCCAAATAGATTCAGCTTAGCTTCAACTCCCCCTACCTTGCTGCTCCACTTAACAGCTTCTCCCCATGTCTTTTATCCCCCTAGAAGTCACACTTTCTCCCCCATTGTCAACAAACCCGAAGGGCACTTCAAGGTTCTCTGCAATAGGGTAAAGAACACACATCAGCACATTAGGGAGTGACACATCTTTCCTTGGGGAGAGGGGGACCCTTATACACACTTTTTCAAGTGCGTGAAGTTGACTGGACTCTCAAAGCTAGTTGATGCCTTTCAAATGCTTCTTTGGGTAAGGCCTTTGTAAGAATATCTGCAACTTGTTGTTCTGTAAGAACATACTCCAACTTCACAAGACCTTTCTCCACTTTCTCCTTGATAAAATGATATTTGATTTCAATGTGATTTTTCCTTGAGTGATGGACAAGATTTTTTCTCAGATTTATAGCACTTGAATTATCACAATGGATTCCGATCAGATATTTCACTTCAATTCTCATATCTTCAAGTTTCTTCTTTATCCACAATAGTTGTGTGCAAGCTTGAGTAGCCACAATATATTCTGCTTCTATGGTTGTCAATGTAATGTAATATTGTTTCTTTCTTAACCAAGAAATACACAACCCTCTAAGATAAAAGGAACCTCCAGATGTTGATTTCCTATCATCTCTTGAACCACCCCAATCTACATATGTATATTTTAATAACTCTAGATGAGATTTGTCATTATAAATTAGGCCAAAATACATTGTTCCCTTGATATACGGAAGAATTATTTTTCAGGAAATCATGTGTCTCTCCTTAGGATTTCTTTGATACCACACTTCTTGGCATGTGGCAAATACAATATTAGGACTTGTCGTTGTTAGGTAAAATAAACTTCTAATGATTTTCCTATATTCTTTGATATTAAATAGCTTTTCTTCATTATCTCATGACAATTTCAACTAATTAGAAATTGGAGTCTTCAACTCTTTGGAATTATCCATTCCAAACCTTCTTAAAACCTCCATGGCATATTTATATTGAGAAATAAAAGTGTCATTCCTTCCTTGTGTCACCTGTAATATAAATAAAAATGTCATCTCACCAATCATTAATATTTCGAACTCACTTTTCATGAATTTAGAAAAAAAATTGCATTGTGCTTCATCTGATCCACCAAAGATTACGTCATCGACATAAAATAGCACCGACATCCTTTGACCGTTTCCATTGTTGTAATACAAATTGTAATCAACTCCACCAAACTGAAAATAGGGCTTCTTTAGAAACTGATCAAGCCTTGAATACCATGCTCTTTGTGCTTGATTCAACCCATATAAATCAGTATTTAGTCGACAAACTATGTTATCATCTTCCTGAATAAAAAACCATATTTTTTCTCAATGTAGACTTCTTCCTCTAGAACTCCATTCAGAAATTTTGAGTAGACATCCATCTGGAAAACTTTAAACTTTCGTTGCATGGATATATCCAAGAATAATCTAATTGTCTCCAGCCTTGAAAAATGTGTGAATGTTTCATAGAAATCTATACCCTCTATCTGGGAGTACCCTTTTCATAAAAGTTGTGCTTTTTTCGAATCACAACACCGTCTTCATTCATTTTGTTGCGAAAGACCAATTTTTTTCCTATGACATTGCTGTCTTCTGGTCTTGAAACAATTTCACACATTTGATTCTTCTCAATTTGTTCAATATCTTCATTCATTTCCTAAACCCAATTTTCATCTCCATCTACTTCATTAAAGCATTTAGGCTCCAATTTTGATAAGTATGATGCTTGTTATAGAGACTTCATCCTTCTTCTATGAACTGGTGTTGTCTTATCACCAATTATGTTATGACTATAAATTTAAGATCTTATTTCAGGTCTCTGGGAAGACACTGATTTATTCTCATCATCTGAGTCTTCTTATGAATCAATCTCTGGAGCTAGATCGTCTCCTGATCTTCTCATCTCTTAATCTGTATCCTCCCAAGTCTGATCATGTATTTGCTGAATATTTTGTTCATTTTATAAAATAGTCACATCATGACTTTCAACTATCTTTCCAAACCACTTATTGAAGAATTTATACACTTTTTTTCTTTGAGTAGCCAATAAATATTCTTTCATCCCCACGGGATTCAAATTTCCAATGTTTCTCCTTATTAAGAATGAAAGATTTACTTCCGAATATTCAAAAGTACTTTAATGAAGGATTTTTTCCATACCATAAATCATATGGAGACTTCTCCTCTTTTGGAAAAAGTAAAGCTCTATTTTAATTGTATATTTCTGTCATCACTGATTCTTTCCAAAATTTCTTTGGAAGGTCTTTCTCAATGAGCATTGTTCTGGCCATGTTTTTGATAATCCAATTTCTTCTCTCAACTACTCCATTTTGCTATGGAGTTCTTACTACTGAAACTTGATGCCTTATCCCATGTTTTTCAAGATAATACTCCACTAGAATATTTTTAAAATTTGTTCCATTATCTGTTCAAATCATTATTATTTTTTGACCAAGCATCTTTTCACATTCCTGTCGATATCTTGTAATGAAACTGAACACTTCAAATTTTTGGGTGATTATTGAAACCCATGCCATTCTACTATAGTCATAAATGGATAGAACATTATATCTCATCCCATCAATAGCCCTTGGGAAAATTTTCCTACACACATCAATATGCACCATCTCAAGCAATCTTTTTGACTTTTTCTCCTTTTTCTTATATGTCTTTCGAAAGATATTCCCCTATTGGTAGGCATCGCACATATGAATAAGATCACGTGATAATATAGGGAGATTTTGATTTGCATCATATTTTACCAGATCTTCCAAGGAACCTTGGATTATGTTCCCAAGACGCTTATGCCATAACTTATTTTCTTCATCCTTGGACAAAAAGCACAAATCTTCTTCTCCACTCTTGAGGTTGAGATTTCCTTTCGTACGCTTTCCTTGAAACAAAACAACACCATCCTTTTCCTTGATGATATGTAATTTCTTGGAAAAACTTATGTCATGTCCTGAGTCACACAATTGACTAAAAATAAGAAAGTTTTGAATAATCCCCTCAACAACCAAGACATCTGCCTGTCTCATGTCTTTTCCTCCAAACTTATCTTTTCCTAAACCAATAATTTTCAAGACCTCATCATTACTGAATCTTACAATAACTTCTTTATCATACATGATTCCAGTTACTATAATCTTATTTCCTATCATATGGGAAGTGCATCCACTGTCAATTATCCATATCCCTGTGTGATCTGATGACTTGAACACAATTTCTGGAACCACGGCCTACTCAGCCCTTTTCTTTTTGACCCAAGCCTTTGAATTCATAACTGACATGGAATGATGATCTTTATATTCATCAGTATATGATGGGTCATCTTCAACCTACAAAGATTCAAATCAATTTTGAATTTTCATCTCACTTGAAGATACTTTTGGCTACTTCTTAGGAACAAATTATGTTTGCCTCAACACATTCCTCTACATTGTTTATGTGAAATATCTTTCCATATGCCTGAGTCCTTTACACCTTAAACAATGACCATCAAATGATGACCTATAATTTTGAGCTCTTTACAACCACCTATGTTGGTCTTGTTCCCTTTTTTACCTCTTTTCTATGGAACATACATTTTTATAGTGTCCCATATTACCACAACAATAGCATCCTATGTGAGTTACATTCCTATGTGTAAATGATGCACCACTAGTTGTTCATTGGGTTCTCTGAATCTTCTGATTCTACTTCATTCCCAAATCAATATTCAATCTTGGAATGGGTTCTTGTGGTCTAACTTCAACCATAACTAATTTTTGTTTTAGATCAAGCCCCATACTAGTCATATAATTCAGAGCGGATTTGTGCTTCTGTTCTGATAGACCACTCTTCTCAAATCTCATCTTCTTTGTTGCCCGCATGATCTTCTTTCCTATAAGCATTTCCTAATATTTAATCGTTAGTCTTATAATGACAACTTCTTCTTATAGTTTTTCGATATGCTTTATTTTATCTTTTCTAGTTTTAGTCAAACTATCAATTTCAATTTTCTATTCTTCAATTTTGAGTTTTTACTCAACCACCTTTTCAGAGATTTTTGGCATTGAAGACCTCAGATTTTCAATTTCTTGATTCAGATAAGAATTTTGTTCTTCCTGCTATTGCATAAAGAGTTTGTAATCACAAATTACTTTGTTATATTTCTCCATTTTTGCTCTCAAAATATCTACCTCTTTAAGGGAATCTTCTAATTCATCCTAAAGATCAACTCTTCCTTCAATTTCTCCTTCTTCATTTTCACTTTCTTCTCTTGTTAAATATTTTCTAGAAAATGCCACAAAATCATCTACTTTATGATATATGCAGTCCTCTAACTCTTCTACCTCAAATTCTTCTGAACTTTCATCTTTTCTTGAAAGTAGATTTTTATTTTTTAAGAACTTTCTCCTAGTAATTATCCTCCCTTTCTCATTTTATGAATAGTTCTTTTACAGAATTTCATCATTTTCTTTATTTTCATCATCAAACTTATTAGGAAACTTTTCTTCAAAATTCCCAATCTTTCTGCATCAAAATAATGTAAATGGAAGTTTACCTTTGAAACTCCTTCTTCCCCTTTGCATATTGGAGGAGAGAAATGACATGACATCATCCATATTGTCCTCCTTGGGACTATCTTCAATAGTGATATTCTTCATGGCCTTGAATGCCACTTCCTTAGGCTTCCCTTTTTCTACTGCATCCTTATCATCATTTCTTATTTGATATGCTATAAGGGTACTGTGTAGGTTATCTAGTGTCAGCTCTTTTGGGTCTTTGTCTTCCAACACTGAAACTTTTGGATTGAACCGTTGTGGAAGTTTCCTCAAGATTCATTTCACAATATTTATATCTTCAATGACTTCTCCAAGACCACACATATATTCCATAATAATATTTATCCTATCCAATAATGCATCAATAGTCTCATTTGGATTCATTATAAGATCCTCATACTTGTTCCATATAACCTGCGGCTTTTCTTCTCTGACTTTTGTGTCTCCCTCATAAATGTTTCACAATTTTTCCCATATTACATTTGATTTTACAAGACATCACCTTCATATAAATTTCATTTGATAGGGTTCCCCCTAAAGCATTGATCCATTTAGAATCAGCATCCAATTATCATCTTTTAGCTTATGATAAAGTGCCACTATTAATTTTAGTTGATATTCCATGCATAGCTGTTGTAAATACATTGATACCTACTGATAAAAAGTATTGTTGCATCTGATTCTTTCATAGTTGAAAATTATTTCCATCAAAGATCGGAATTCTTTATGATTGACCACCTCCATTTCTTCTTATTGAGAGAGAACCACTGAATTTCAACCTTTCGCTCTGATACCAATTGTTAGGTTCACTAGGTCAAATACCCTGAGAGGGGGGTGAATCGAGGTATGACAGATTAAAACATTTTCTTGTTCAGGTCTTGTTTTCTTGTTAGAAAAAACTCAATTCCCTCTTCCTCCCATAGTAGTATATGAATAGATATGAAATCAAGCATGGGATATAGTGATTTTTACTTGGTTCACCCTCACTGGGCTACGTCCAAGAAGCATAAAATGACGATGTGACGATGTACCAAATTCACTAAGGATCACTACCAATAATGAGTACAATTTTTGGGCTATATATTCTATGCCCAGACTCACTTCATTTACAATGTTTAGGTTCTGATCATTTAATTCTCAACGGTCACTCCCTATGCCTCTTTCTCTAGCTCACTGCTGGTGGAAAGGGTCACTGTCTTCCTCTTCTTATGCTCACTACTCCTGGAAAAGAATCCACTCATAGTTTATGGATGTGTAGTTCAAACATAGTTTATGGACATGTAGGTCCCTTCATTTTCATGAATTATTACATCCTCAACTATAGGTAGATGCTCTGTGGAAGTTCCTTTTTCACCTATAGATGACGTCCACATTCCTAGGTAATACTGGGTACCGAAAATTACTTTCGCAAACTGATTTGAATATTTCACATGTTTCCTTATAAAAATAAAAAACCACTTGTTCCTCCCATGTACTATGTACCTGGTTTGGTATGTCGATTGTATATTTCTCATACATCTGCCTCTTCCACAAACCTCCTCTATTCGCAGAATACTTCTGCCTTCACGATCGTGTACTGCCACCACGTACTGATTCTGTGAACCTTCGCTGCAAATCACCATCTGTCCATGAATTGTTCTTTGTTCATGGACTTCCTTCCCTTATACATACCAGAGCACTCCCTCCACGTACCGATTCTTAAGCGAAAATAGTTTTTTTCTTAAACCCTTCAGTGTAATTTCTTTGGCGTGAACCACATTAGGCTTCGCATGATTATCCCTTGTGAACTTCCTTCGGACTTCGCTGGATTCTCAGAGAAAAAAAATGTTTTCTAATGATAGTTAATCTCCATAATAAACAATGGGATTAGTGATTCTTATATAGGAAAAGATATCAAAAAAATATGTTAATCTAAGATTTACAAAATCTTCAATCCAGCCTTCACCGCTTACTAATACTTCTGCCACCACGATCCGTAATCCACCCACGAACCGTTTTCCCAGTCTGGTCGGCGTACCATTTTTTTTCCTATGTGTTTCCTGCTTCCTTATGCAAATAATCATCCGTCCCACAGACCACCATCCTTCCACATACCATACTCCCTATGCCACAAACCCTCGCAGTGAACTATTTCCAGTTTCACAGACTGCTTCGGTGTACCACTCCCACTGCTCCACGTACCATTCTTTGAACATGGTACGCAGTCCATGCATTATGGTATGCGGTTCTCATACTTTTCTAGTTTTCTTCAAACTTATTTATACCATTCATTCCTATGAATAAATATTTTCTTTTATAACACCAAACTTCTGATTTTGAGAACCCAAAATTTTGAAAACACTAGGAAATTGCGCCACCTCAAAAAAACTATCTTCGTCAAACACCAACGATACTCATTTACGGTTATCTGGATTTTCCAACAAACATAATCACACCCAAAACATTTATAGAGAACACCGTGAGGTATTTTTTCCCAAAAAATGAAAATTTCATTTTATCATCCATTCATATTTTGTAACATCTCAACCCATCACAATGGTACCATCAAGTTGAAATGATACATGGCCTCAAGTGTACTCCTTGACCACCAGAGGCTAATGAATTACACTAAAAATCTATGTTATCACTTAGGGGGAATTTAACATCTAATAAATAATCAAAATATAATATAATATAATGATCATTCATAATAAAAACTATTATCAACATCAATAATGAAACTCTAAAATAAATCCCAATAATGACCAATATGTCATACAACCAAATTATTTTTAGAACATAAATCCATTATGTGTATCATAAATAAATACATTATAAATTACCAAAATAAATGAAAAAATGAATCCCCTCTATATAAAATCCAAACCCTGCCATATATCATTATATTAAGTCTGTTTATCCAATTAAAACTGTTGGACTCCTCATGTTTTCATCATGTTTTAATGATCACAAATCCTATTAATCATGTTTAATCTATCTCAAATCATGTGTAGAGATTGTTGGTTTCTTTATGATTTAAATAAAATTTCACTAAATTCAGTTTAATTATTGTAAACTATATTTATCTTTGTTCTATAATGATTTCTTATATAAATTATTAAGTCTCATTCATTCTAGGAATATTACTGCTTAATACTGTTTAAAAATATTTGGCTAAGTCTGAGAAACTGGGATTCTGCCACCAGTTCTAGTTTTCTGGAAAAGGACCCAGACACCGTAACCCAAAAACCATAACCCAAACACCATGACCCATACACTGTGATTCATACACCGTAACCAGTTTTAGATCACATGAAGTTTGTGGCACTGGTTCCGTGCTACCATCACTAAGACATTGTTAAAATTTTGGCAAAGCACCAGACACCATGAATCTAACACCACATATGTGCTACCAGTTCCTGGTCTCAATAAAACTATGCCATCATAAATTTCTCACCTCTCAAAGAAAAATAAGAATACATCGTCTTGTGGTGACACTGTTTCCAAGTGAAATTGTTTCTAGACAAACTATGACACCTTTCTTTAATCTGTTTTGTCGTTTTCAATTTAATTTCTAACGGTCATATTTGAGTCATTTAAATGCACTAACATAATTAATATTTCTTTGTATACATGTAACCTGAAAGTAAAAGGTACGAGGTGTATAATACATGCATCCTGTCAATTCCAACATGTTCACCCGCAATTAAAAAGGAAGATAAGTCAGTTTTCAAAAAGATATATAAGGAGAGGAGCAGTAGTGAAGAGCATACGTGCAAGCATTTGAAAAGTGAACCGATACATGCAATAAGAAAAAAACTGAAGAACACATGAATCAATCTCAATTCCAAATGATGGATTATTACAGAACAGATCCAAAAGACATCTTCGCAATACCATCTTCAAGAAGAATACGGCTAGATAGCATGCACCATAGAGCTAGAAACCAGAGCACCAGACTTGAGATACTCTTTTTTTCACAATAGGACTCGATGATTGAACATGTTCCATCCTACAAGCTGAGAGCTTCAAAGAATAACAATAAAAGCACTTCTAACCTTTTCTCATCATATTTTTTCTATTGTGTACTTTTTTTAGATTTCGAGCAGTGTGTGTGTGTGTCTATATTAAAACACACACTGTCTCCTGCACTAAACTGAAGAATACAATATATCCTTCCTCTTATTTATTTTTACATCAGTTTACTCCCATGGATAAGTGTGTATGAGTTCCTTGTGTGACCTGGTAGTGTATACCCACAAAGAATAGTGGAAGAGGTCGTGTGACCTGGACAGTCCGGTGCACTGTTGTTTACCCCAATTCAGGGTGTGGATCAAGTTTATTAATATAAACTTCTTGATGGTAGGTGATCACTATGTGGAGTGGATTAGGTCTCGACTTAAGACTAAACCACTAGTTTTATCTGATGTTTTATTTAATTTAGTTTTTCTCTACTTTACTTTATATTTTAGAAAACACTAGATTTTACTTTGATAGTTAGTCTTGGATAGAATTTATAATTTTTTCCCTTATTAGAATAGCTTCAAAGGTAGTACCAATAACTCATATTGATATTATTGATAATTAATAAATATTATGAGAGGTTATTTGAACATTAAAACTTTTATAACCATGTTACCTTGATTAACTGAGCTATATTCATTTTAATTAGGGAACCTTTTTAAGAAAAATGTGTGATTGAAATTTTTAATAGATACTCAATTCACCCCCCCCCCCCCCTCTTGAGTACTCTACTCTGACCAACATTTTGTATCAGGGGAGTGTTTGATTTTTAAGGCTATATTTTTTAAATTTTTTTAACTGTGATTTTAGTTATACTTTAAAGATCTGTAAATTTTAGTTAATTATAAATTTATATCTCTTTAAAAATATTTCTTTATTATGGATAATAGACTGGAAGGTGTTGTAACAAACAGACCACCATTCTTCAATGGAACTAATTATTCCCAATGGAAAATTAAAATAAAAATTAATTTTGAAAGTATGGTCTTTGAAATTTGGTCTTCAATTATAGATGATTATAATATTCATGATATTGATAGAATTACTTGGGATGACCCAACTAAGACTTCTTACAATAATAATTGCAAATCCCTGAATGCATTATACTTATCTTTAGGAGATGAGTAATTTAATAGAATATCTACATGTAAAACTACCCATGAAATTTGGGATACCTTGTTTGTTTCACATGAAGGAACTTCTAGTGTGAAAGAAATGAGACTTAACACTTATACCATTAAATATGATAACTTTAAAATGAAGCCTGGTGAGCCTATTTCTGACATGTATCTCAGGTTCAATGAAATTTTTAACACAATGATTTATCTTGGAAGAGAATTCACTGCTAAAGAACAAATTATGAGGATTCTCAGATGCCTACCTAATAGATGGAGAGGGACCTCTATCTATATTATAGAGTCATTTGACATTAGAAAATTACATATAAAAGAACTCATTGAGAAACTAATGATGTATGAAGAGGATTTGAAAGTCAACAAGGAAGAGGAGGATGGACCCAAAATAAAATATGTGTCATTCAATACCACCACCTCTAAACACAAAGAAAAGGAGAAACTGTAAGTTTTTGTAGAAATTTCCAGTAGTGAACAATCATCACCTGACAATGATGAGGAGAAGGCTCAATTAGCCAGAAGGTTTATGAAATTTTATAAAAGGATGAAATTTTCCAGAAATCCTAACTTCAAAGGAAGATATGATCAAAAGGGAAGCTATAAGAAAGATTGGAAAAGAAATGAAAAGTCTGATGAGATAGTATGTTATGAATGTAAGTGAAAGGGATATGTAAAGGCTGATTGTCCCAAGATCAAGTATAAAAAGAAATATGAGGATAAATATAGAAAGTATAAAAATGAAATGAAAGAAACCTGGAGTGCTTCTGAGAACATTTCAAGTGACTCAGAGTCTTCACATGATGAATAGGATAACAAATCCAATATGTGTTTTATGACAAACACATCTGAGATAACACTGGAATCTCCTATACAAAATTCTTATTATTATGAAGATGAAAGTGATTCTGAAAATAGTTCTAAAGAAGAAATGTTTGAGTATTTCATTATTATTGAAGATACATGTAATGAACTGAAAGATAAATACAAGTCTTTAAAGAAATGGTATTATCTTACCTCAACTGCTTAATCTAAACTTACTGTAGAAAGAGAGAAAATGTTCAATTACTCAAAGAAAACAATAAACTAAATCTATATAATGAGCAATTGAAAAAAGACCTTGAAATTTTTACAAATAGTAAATATACCTTTGTAAAAATGCTCGGTAAATATATTTCCCCTAAATACACTACTGGTATAGGCTATCAACCTGGTAAAATAAATTTTAGAAAAACCAATTTTGTTTCTAAATCTAGAACATAAAACTTTACTCCAAGTTCTGGAAAACATTCTGCTAGTTCAAATTATGATACACTCTCTACTGTTTCAATATTTTATGGACTAAATAGATTTTATTTCTCAAATAATTTACATAATTCTTATAAGAAATATATGAGGCAGATGTGGATTCCTAAATTACTAGTTACTAATATTACTAGACCCAAACAAATATGGGTACCAAAGTCTATTTTTATTTGACAATTTTGTAGGAAAAAAATTTAAAGAGATCCTACAAAATATTATGGAACTTGGATAATGGGTATTCAAGACACATGATAGGAGACTATTCATGCTTCAAAAACTTAATAAAAATTGATGGTGGTTATGTCACCTTTGGTGACAATGCTAAAGTAAAAATCATTGTCCTTGGCCAAATCGGTAACTCTAACTCAATATTAATTTCCAAAGTACTTTTAATTGATGAATTGAAATATAATCTACTTAGTATTTAACAAATATTTGATGATATATTTCATGTTAAATTTTAAAATGATGCTTGAAATGTTTTTAATTATAAAAATTAATTAGTATTTTCTTCATTGAGAAATGAAAATTTATACTCTGTTAACTTAGATTCTTTAGTTTCTAAAAATGCTTCATGTTTAAGTGTATTTCATAAAGATTCATGGATTTGGAATATAAGACTATGAAACTACAATATTCACTCCCTTAGAAAGATAACTAGAAAAAATTTAGTCAAATATTTAACTAAACTTGAGTTTCTAAATGATAAAGTGTGTAATCATTATCAAAAGGTAAAGCAACACAAAGTTTCCTTCAAACCAAAGAAAGAAGTGTCAACTTCTTAACCTCTCAAGTTGGTTCACATGGATTTTTTTTGTACCATATAGAGTTTCTAGTTTAAATGGGAAGCACTATGTTTATGTTCTTGTAGATGACTTTTCTAGATATACTTGGACCTTCTTTTTGGCTCACAAAAGTGAATCCTACTATCATTTCACCAAATATTCTAAAATTGTAGAAAATATTAATGGACTTAGAATCAAATCCTTTATAATTGATCATGGTCGTGAGTTTGAAAATCAAGAGTTTGAATCCTTTTTCTCACAAAATGGCTATAGTCATAATTTCTTTGATCCTAGAAAACCTCGACAAAATGGACTTGTAGAAAGAAGAAATAGGACCTTGAAATAAATTTATAGAACCATGATTAGTGAATATGACTTACCTATTTATTTTTGGGCTGAAGATGTAAATATTGCATGCTATGTCATTAATAGAGTGTTGATTAGACCTATTCTTAAAAGAACTCTATATTAGTTATGGAACAATAGAAAACCCAAAGTAAGATTCTTCAAAGTCGTTGGTTGCGAAGTTTATATCCCTAATACTAAGGACAATCTTGACAAGTTTGCATCTAAGAGTGATGAAGGAATATTTCTAGGATACTCAATCTCTAGTAAATCTTATAGAGTATTTAAATAAATAAATAAATGTGTAGAAGAATATGTCCTTGTCAAGTTTGATGAGACAAACCCACATGATCCTAAGACCTCTCTAGAGAACCTGGAGGATGATATGTCAAATCTGGAAATAAATTCTAAATCCTCTAACCATCCTATAAAGGAATATGTGAAAACTTCCAGTTCTAGAAATTCTCCAGATTCAATTCAAAATGAACTCGAACCTATTGAAGAACCTAAAATAATTTTCCCCTCTTTTTATAGAGCTTTTAGAACCCTTAAGAACCATCCTTTAGATACTGTTGTTGGAGATTTAGATAAAGGAACTCAAACTAGAGCTTCTCTTAGAAATCATGTTGAACATAAAGTAATATTGTCACATCTTGAACCTAAAAACATTAATTGTGTTATCAATGATGAATTTTGGGTGATGGTTATACAAAAAGAACTTAATCAGTTTGAAAGGAACAAAGTTTGGAAACTTGTTGATAGGCCCAAAGACATTTTTACCATAGGCACTTAGTGGGTGTTTAGAAATAAAGTAGATGAATCTGGTAATATAGTTAGGAATAAGGCTAGATTATTTGCACAAGGCTTTAGTCAAGAGTAAGTAATTGACTTTAAGGAGACCTTTTCACGAGTATCTAGACTTGAGGCCATCAGAATCCTTCTTACTTATGATGCCCATTTGAATTTAAAACTATATCAAAAGGATGTAAAAAGTTCATTCTTGAATGGATATATAGCTGAGGATATTTTTGTTGAACAACCCCCTAGTTTCAAAAATCCTCACTTTCCAAATCATGTTTTCAAATTATCAAAATATTTATATGGTTTAAAATAAGATCCAAGAGCTTGGTATGATAGATTAAGTACTTTTATTATTTCCAAAGGTTTTACAAAAGGTATATATGATTCTACCATTATTATAAAAATAATTTCCAATGATGTTTTAGTAGTTCAAATTTATGTAGATGATATTATTTTTGGATCTTTGAAAAATTATTTATGTATTGAATTTTCTAAAATGATGCAAAATGAATTTGAAATGAGTTTAATGGGTAAACTAAAATTATTTCTTGGATTTTAAATATTTCAAAATAAAGATGGTATTATTTTAAATCAAATAAAATATACTAAAGACCTTCTAAAACGTTTTATCTTGGATAGCACTAAAAGTAGTGACACTCCAATGAGTACTACTTGTAAGATGGATCTTGATGAAGATGGAAAATTTGTTGATCAAACCACATACGGAGGAATGATTGGAAGCTTGCCCTACTTAAGTGTTAGCCAACATAATATTATATTTAGTGTGTTTATGTGTGCTCATTTTCAATAAAACCCTAAGTAATCTCATTTAAATTCTATTAAAAGGATTTTCAAATACCTCAAGCATACACCCAATCTAGTACTATTCTATCCTAGAGTACAATCATTTGATTTAGTTAGCTATTCTGATACTGATTTTGGTGGTTGTAAGTTAGACATAAAAAGCACCTCTAGAACATGTAACCTTTTAGGTAAGTGTCTAGTATCATGGTGTAGTAAGAAACAAAACTCTGTTGCATTATCTACAGTCGAAGCTGAATACATAGTTGTTGGTAGTTTTTGTGCACAAATTTTGTGGATGAAACAAACATTACTAGATTATATATTTAAATTCGTGTATGTACCCATAAATTGTGACAATAAAAGTGCTATTTGCATCTCAAAAAATACTATTTCACACTCTTGGACAAAACATATTGATGTAAGACATCACTTTTTGAGAGACCATTATCAAAAAAGATGATATCACTTTGGAATTCATTGGGAATGAATATCAGCTTACTGATATACTCACTAAAAAATTAAATTCTGAAAGGATAGGTTACATAATATAGGAATTAGGAATGATAAATCTCAAGTATAAAATGTAATGTTTCAAAATTTACTATCTCATAGCTTACTGTTTCACAGTTTACTATTTCATGATTTAAGGTTTCACAAGTCACTATCTTAAGATTATTGTCTAACTCTCATAGTTCTACAGGTTACTATCTTGAAGTTACTATCTTATGTTTATGGTATCATAGTTACTATCTCTCGATTACGGTCTGGCACTTACTGTCTCAAATAATATAGTTGAACTGTGTGGAGACACACCATAAAGATGACATCGTAAAAACCAATTCTGATCTCACCATGAAAACCTGTTCCAGTCTCACCATGACAACCTATTCTGGTCTCACTGTAATGACACTTTTTCATTTTATTTGTATTTTATTACCCATATCATTTTTTGTTGATTATTTTACTATATTCATCGCATGCTTTTAAATATACGACACTTGAAATCCCTAAATGATAAAAACCAAATGCATTTCACTATTTTCTTCACTTGATCTCTCTTATCCCAAAACCGAAACCTTTCTCTCTCAAACCATAAGAACTCCTTCATCTCTTTTGTCTCTCTCTCTCTCTCTTGAACCCCTCATTGAATGCCCAAAATGAATCTCCCATCTTCGTCAACTTATGAGAAGCTCATATCTAAGAAGAAAGTGAAAATATCACTGAAGGTAGCACCTGAAGGACCACTAAACCCAATCCTTGTTGATAGAATAGTAGTACCAGAAAAGGAAATCTGCCCTAAGTGTTTGTTGTTAAGTAAGTATTTAGTGTTGAAACTACTGAAAGAGCAGGGATGAATAAACTGGTTCACGAAGGAGACAAGTTCAATTTATCCAAATCTTGTTGCTCAGGTTTATCAGTTTGTTCAGTTTTCTTTCAATGCTAAAGATGGTTTTGTTGTGAGGAGATGGATTAATGGACAAAGATACAACTTTTCCTTGAGGTTATGGGTTTCCTACCTAGGGATACCTCATGAAAGAATTTTTTAGGACTACCAGAGAGGTCCTCCTCCTCCCGGTAATATTTTTTTTAGAAGAGGCCTTGGGAAGCTTGACTAGAAATAAAAAGAAAAGAAGAGATATTGCTACTGATTTGGATGGTGAATCTAGATTGATGTTTAATTTTATTTATAATCTAATTAGTCCAAGAAAAGTAGATTTCTCTACCCTTAAATATCAAGATATATTTTTTATACATCTTATAAATAATGGACACAAGATTAACCTGTGCAAGTATGGTATACTTCATATGTGTGAGTTGATTAATACAACCTCAAAGTCTACCTCCTTATTCTACTTATGGTTAATCTCTGATATGTTTTATGCTAAAGCAATGGTTGGACCAAATGAAAAATTCATCAAAGATCATGAATTCTGTATCTCAAAGGTTAAAGTCAAGAGGATGAAAATAAGTTGGAATCCGTGGAAAATTCTTTGGTGGAGGATAATGAAAGGATATATGAAAAGTTCAATATGGTTGAGAATCCTTCAAAACCTAAGAACATTTCTGATCTTGGTTTGGAACCAAATGAAATTTTTGACTATCCTACTAAAGAGGACGAATAGAAAGTTGTTGAACCTATGTAATAAATAGTTTTGGGTAAGGAACATAGTAGTCTACCTATTCTACAAAACATAGTTGAGAAGGAAGAACCTGTTACTGAAATAAGTATTGTTTTGGAAGAAGAATATGCTTCTAGAAAAGAATCTATTGTCAGTGTAAAATAAAAGGTTGTTCCTAAGAAACATCTAGAAGAAAAAATTTCTCTTGATAAAGAAGTTGTGGTTGAGGAAAATTTATAGGAACAAGCTAATCCTGAAATTATCCTTTATGTTGAGGAAAGAATGTAACAAGCCTTCCATTTGGCTAGAAAATAAATAGGTGAGAGTATTGGAGCTGACCTTTTAGAACCGGATCAAGGAACTGAATCTCTTAGTCCTTTGAGAAATTCACTTGTTGAGGGAGATCAGCACCCTAGTCTAGAAAGTGTTGAAGTTCTTAATCTTGTTGATCAAAGCATTGTGGATACCTGGTATAAGTTCCCTAGCTATATTTATGTGGATGATACACAGGAATCCTCAGTTAAAGGCATATACATGACTACTATGTTTCAATTAAAACTGGTCTCTAGTCTATAAGTGATCTCTACAAAGGAACCTGAGACTGTCTCAGTTCTTGTTCTTGAACCTTCACAAGAACCTCCTTCTTTTGTGAGTCAAAGTGATTTGAAAGCCTTTGGAGATACTTTATGTTGAAAGTGGGTTCCCTAGACCCAACTTGTTTTGTACTTTGATTGCGGCTACATGTATTCAGTTTGTTATAATACATGTTTTTATCTTTCCATAATAGTGTAGAAACTTCTGCATCCACTTTGTTTATGGAAATGTCCTTAGATTACCTATCGCACCAAAGGTTTATAGTATATCCCAGGCTATAATGAGAACCCTGAGATGCCATGATAGTAATCTTACAGTAATTTCCTATGGTGCAGTTACATCATTCTAAAAGGATACAGATGATGTGTGACCATCAGGTGTTGGGGGATCATAATCATTGAGACTTCTTCTCAACAAGTTCACACTTGATGATCTCTAGTAGTTGAGATCATGAGGAAAAAGCCACATAATAAGAACACCACATGTTTTAGGTGTCATTGGTTTTTGCTTTCTACATACATGTGTAATTCTCTTTAGACTTGAGATCATTATCAATGAATGTCATTTAATTACATACATTTGATGCAAGGTGAAAACCATGGCGACAAAGTCATGGAGAGGTAGTTTGTATCAGGTATTTCATTAATGGCATGACATTGATTGAATGATCAAAAAAGGATTTGTCGCTTCTGAGTTCAGGAAAATATATCTCGGCCTAGTAGATTAGGATGGTTGCACCTTTATTAAATCCATGGTCATGGTAGTGGAAGGTAAGACCGTCTAGACAAATCAACAAACAAAATAAAGAAAAATAAATAATGATGACACCAGTATGCATTCTGCTTTATTGAGATATCGATGACAAAGATATTATATTACACGGATCATGTTTATAGGAAGGCAGCTGTTGATTTGAATTTTCTTTATCTCTATATGGGCGTTGATGGGTTGTTAGACCCTGCTCTAGGTCGGTGGATATTATTCACTACTGTTGAGGTAAGGGCCTAGAGTGTCACACACTATAGCACCTTGAGAATCTGTCCTATCCTGGGAATAGAAATTTAGAACTTGGTGGGCCCTGCCAAAGGGTCTGAGCACTATCCAAGTTCTATGGATCACTAAAGAATAAATAAATTCATTAATTATTCAAGTTTAGAATAATTCTTTGAATTTATTTATAACATGTATTTACAAGTTATATAGTAAATACAAGTATTAATATTATTTGAATGGATTTTAATATCCTAGGTTCATTTAATATTAGCAGGAGGAATGAGTCGAGTTAAATACTCAAATTTATCACGTAATATATTTATATATTAAAAGTAAGTGATAATTATAAATAATATTTATGGCACAATTTTATGTGTCATAAATAATTATTTATAACACTTATATAGTAGATGCCTATTACATGGGGGCTAGGAATCCATACCGTGTGTTTTAAGCACTACCTATATAAATGAGAGAGAGGCTCTCCCATGGAAACTATTCAAGTGTGAAGATTGAGAGCTTATCTCCCCTCCTGGAATCTAGAGAGAGAGTCTCTCAAGCGAAGGAAGATCTTCAAGTTCATCCATCTCAGATTGAAGCTTATTCCTTTACGGTGATCATCGCTACGCTGAAGTGATTGTAGAAGATCCGCACTAGCACCCAGATCTTGACGAAAGGTGCACGAGCAGATTTATAAGGTGTGTGTGTGGATGATCTAGATGGCTTCAACGTTGGAGTCTTCGAGAAATGATCGCTGAAGTCTTGCGGCAGACTTACACACGTCAATTCTAAACAAGGTATATGTTCAGTTTAATTTTCATTCTCTATTTAAACCTTGTGAGATCCTCGGACCAAACCAAGACAAGATCACCGAAGTTGATAGGGTTATATCACTCTGGTGAAGTAGAAAATTTTAAATTCCCAGCCCACCAGCTTCCGTTGCACCGTCCCGGTACCCAACACTTTATTGGCTGGAGTTGAAAATCTTATAAACACACAACCTTCTCCTGTAACAAATCTAAGTGAAAGAGATGATTTCTTGATATTAAATAAGATCATATGGAAGATTCATCTAAAAATGATTCATGAAATACAAGAGGTTATAATTGAGAACAAGCAATTTATTGATGAGGTGAAGTCTCTCTGAGCTATGGTTGAAGATATGAAAAAACACTTTCAATTAGGACAAGCTCTTATTGTTCATTCTGTTGAGGATGTTAGTATTCAGATTCCACAGCAAGTTGCCTCTCTGATTCAAACGAACCTAAATTCATTAGCTAACAAAGTGGATGAGAGAAATAAGAATATATCCCAAGAGATGTGTGAGCTTTTTATTGGTCTCAACAAACTGACTGATGAGTACAAGGGTTGTCTACAGAAAATTATCAGTCATCTCAAGTCCCTCACTTCAGCTGTTACAGCCTCTAGTGCATCTGGACAATTATCTCAACCCTTTGACAGTGATCTTCTCAGAACTGTAGTTAAGGAGAAACTATGTTCAATTTTAAGTGTCTTTGACAAGGAGAGTCTATCTACTGTTGTCAAGAATAGTGACAGAGTACTTGATTTGGTGAGTATTCATTAAAAGATTTCAAATGATGCTCAGGAAGAAATTACTAAGAAAGTGTATTTCTACTTTAATAGGGTCTTCTATAAGCATGAAATGACCAAACATTTCAAGTATCTTATAGAGAATTTGAAAATTCCTCATGTCACTCAAGAATTCAAGACTCAAGTTCAAAAGCTGAAAGATTTCACTACTCTATTGGATAAGTTCATGGAGAACAAAGATGATTTCAAGAAGGCAATGTAGTATGGTGGTGAGATTATTACTGAATTCATTTAGTTTTTGAAGCCTTATCTTCATGTGCAGAGCACTACTATTGTAGCTCTTGTAGTTGTACCTTTGTGGCCTGGTTTACCTCCTTCCTCATTCGTTGTCTTTTCCTCTACATCAATGTATGTATCTCAGGCTATGAGCCATATCAAACCTGTTATCCTTGACCAGAACATGCCTCGGTCTTCCAAAAAACCTACTTTATCCCCTTCTATTTTTTAAGGATTGTATCTTCCTTCTCTGATAGTTGGATCACTCCCTTCTTCAACTTCTACTTCTGCTTCTGTGTCTCCTTCTAATGCTACTACCAAGGGAAAAGAAAAGAAATCTAGTGTTGAAGCAAAGTGAAACCTTTATTTTGATAGGTATATTTTAGTATTTTTGTTGCCTACTACTTGTAATGACACATATTTTTCCATCTAATGCAATGTGAATTTTTGTGGTCTATTCTATTGTTTACTTTCATTTATTTTCCTTCTTTCTTGTAGTCTTTTTTATAATCCCAAAAGGGGGAGAATATCACACTAAGGCCCTAAGGGAAGAAAATCACACTAAGAACACATATCTAATTCATATGATTTGTGATCATCAAAAAGGGGGAGATTATTGAACTCCTCATGTTTTCATAATGTTTTAATGATCACAAATCTTGTTAATCATGTTTAATCTATCTCAAATCATGTGTAGAGATGGTTGGTTTCTTTCTTCTTTAAATAAACTTCCATGAAATTTTGTATAATTATTTTAAACTATATTTAACTTTGTTCTATAATGATTTCTTATATGAATGATTAAGTCTCATTCATTCTATGAATATTACTGCTTAATATTATTCATATATAATTGGATAAGTCTGGGAAACTGTGAGTCTACCACTGGTTCTGGTTTTTTAGAAAATGACCCATACACATTGACCCACACACCGTGGCCTAGAAACCATGACCCAAACACCGTGACCCAGACACCTTAACCTAGATACCTTGACCCAGATACCATGACCCAGAAACCATGACCCAGACACCGTGATTTAGACATCGTAACCAGTTTTAGATCTCATGATGTATGTGACACTGGTTCCTTACTACCACCACTAAGACATCGTTAGAAGTTTGGAAAAGCACCATACACTGTGAATATAACACTGCATCTGTGCTACCAGTTCCTAATATCAATACAACAATTCCATCATAACTATCTCACTGCTCAAAGGAAAAGAATAAGACATCGTCTCGTGGTGACACTATTTCTAAGTGACACTGTTTCTAGATAGACGGTGACACTGTTCTTTAATCTGTTTTATCATTTTAAATTTAATTTCTAATGGTCATATTTGAGTCATTTAAATGCACTGACATAATTAATATTTCTTTGTAGACATGTCACCTGATAGTACGAGGTACGAGGTGCACAATACATGCATCCTATCGGTTCCAACGTGTACTTACTCAATTAAAAAGGAAGATAAGTCGGGCTGCAAAAAGATATATAAGGAGATGAGCAGTAGTGAAGAGAATATGTGTAAGCATTTTAAAAGTGAATTGATACATGCAATAAGGAAAAAAATGAATAACACGTGAAGCACTCTCGATTCCAAAGGTTGGACTATCGTAGAACAGAGCCAAAAAATAGCTTCTCAGTACCATCTTCAAGAAGAATATGAGCTAGACAGCATGCACCATCGAGATAGAAACCATATCACCAGACTTGTGATACTTTTTTTTCACAAGAGGACTTGATACTTACATCTAATTCATCCTAAAATTCCATAGCTACATAGAATAACACTCAGATCACTTCTAACCTTTTCTTATCATCTTTGCTTTGTTGTGTACTATTTTTAGCTTTCGAACAATGTGTGTGTGTCTGTATTAAAACACACACTGTATCCTGTACTAAACTGAAGGATACAATATATCCTTACTCTCATATCTTTTTACATATTTTTACTCCCATAGATATGTGTAGAAGATGTCCTTGTGTGACCTGGTAGTGTATACCCACAAAGAATAGTGGAATAGGTCATGTGACCTGGACAATCCTGTGAACTGTTGTTTACCCCGATCTAGGGTGTGGATCAAGTTTATTAATATAAACTAATTTGTGGAAGTTGATCACCAAGTGGAGTGGATTAGGTCTCGGCTTGATACTGAAAAACTTGTTTTATTCGATGTGTTATTTAATTTAGTTTTTCTCTACTTTACTTTATATTTCCGAAAACACTAAATTTTACTTTGATAGTTAGTCTTGGATAGAAGTGATAATTGTTTTTCCTTATTATAATAGCTTCAAAGTTAGTACCAATAACTCATATTGATATTATTAATAATTAAGAAATATTTTGAGAGGTTATTTGAACAGTCAAACTTTTATAACCGTATTACCTTGATTAACTGGGTTGTATTAATTTTTATTGGGGAACATTTTTAAGAAAACTGTGTAATATAAATTTTTAATAGATACTCAATTCACCCCCCCCCCCCTCTTGAGTACTCTATTTCGACCAAAAAAAACTATATTTGGTCATTTCCCTTTCATACATGAACATGAGTGAAGTATACAAGTCTATGAAATTTAAACTTTCGTGATATAAGAAATATATCTCAGTAGGATGATACAATAAATCCGAGACTTATATTGAATATTAACATACTTATATGTGTATTGTAAAATGTAATGCTATGAATTTAATTTTAAAAAAACTCAACACATCAAAAATTATCAAGTACTTACCAATACACCTTGACCTTGTGTTTTTTTCATTTGGTTATTGTTATTGTAAACCTAATTTCTCTATCATAAAATTCAATTCAAATACATAAAATAATCAGTATTATGGCCTAACACATTGTTGTTTCTAAAAATTTAAAAATTATTGCATAATCCATTAAAATGGTAAAAATACATGAGATTCTAAATACATGGCATATATACCCTATAGAAAAACACATGGCATTGTTAAACACATGTTGCATATCTATATTTCTAAACTCAAGGAATACCCAAAACCATGTTGTATATTGATACAGTTGAAATCACATAGTAGTTAAACTCGTGGATTATCTCATCACATCCTAACACAATGCTTATATAAACACATAGCTTAAAAACACAAGGAATTATCATATAGTTTATCAATAGGATTTACCTACAACACAACCAAACACATTTTCTTTTCAAAACAACATAAAACATATCATAATTTTATAATATCATAACAACAAAATTTCAGTATAATACACAATGAAAACTCATGTATCTAGTCATCACATATTAACCAAGAACCCCTTTAAAAATCATAAAGCATTATTTCAAAAACACACACTCACTTTCCATTTATCATCATATATTTTTAACATAGTAAGTGTTTCAAAACCCCTCTTTACTTATCCTAAAAACATATGTCATCAATCTCTTATAATTTAAATTCCATGAAATCACCTTGTGATAATTCAAAATTCATATTAAATCATTTATAAAACATATAATTAGTTTTTATCCCATATAAAATCCCATTTATATACTTTAAAAATCATTTAAATTCATAATACACCGTATAAATAAATAATTGTTCAAGAATTTCCTATGTCATAATTCATTATTTAATTCCAACACTTAAAAGAAAAAAAATAACAATGTAAATCTCATTTACACTCCTCTTTAATCCATTTTAATTCACTATACAACATTTAAAATCATAATTTTTTTATAAAAGACAAAGATAATTTAATAAAATCATCATAAATGATTTCTCTATATATAGTATAATTTTTTGTATATAAATTCATTAATTAATATTCTCTTCCATTCTATAATATTAATCCATAACTAAACTCGTTTTAGATCAAGGAATAAGCATCTAATTAATATATAAACACACATTTACAATGGAAATTCATGTAAAAATACTAAATCAAATAAAAATAGTCCATTTAATTCATTTCACTTTAATTACATTCGATTTTCAATCAAATCAATCACCTTGTTTTTAAATTAACTAATCAAATTAGAAAAATACAAAAATAGTAGTAAATTAAAATCATAAAGAGGATCAATATTACCACTCCAAAGATTATTATTAAATACAATTATCTATCACTAAAACACGCATAATAAGAATAATATTCACCTATAAAATATTCTCATTACAATAAAAAAATACATATTAGATTATCAATAAAGGATATATTTAACACTAACTCTAAATCATTATAATAAACCACATGAGATGAATCTAGTTTATATATCCTCAACTATGATACATGAAATATATCATGAATTCCCCTAAATCATAGAGGAAAAGATAACTAATACACAACCTCCATAATTCACTCAAGAGTCTATAAAGACACAATAAATTAAGGTACTATTTTTTTCTATTTTCCTAGTCTCTTGTGTACCAAACACGGTGAAACCTGAAGGAAAACGTGATCCCTCACATTGAACTCTAGAGGTCATCATCTCATATCGATATCTAATTTATTACTATATTGAGTTGTATTTATCCTCAACCTGATAATATAAACATTATAAGTAGTCTATTATACATTTTTAGGCCCAAGTAGTGATGACTCACCCACCTCCATCTCGAACAATGAAGATATACATGATCTCCCACACAAATACTTGAACAATTTCATCTAAATAAATGCTTAGAAAATCTTATTATATGTAAACTATACTAAAAATAATAATCCTCTCATGCACCATTAAAATCAAGAATACATGCACACAACATATCCTCTAAAATCTAAATAGTTCACTCAGAATTCCCATTAACCTATGAATGATACACAATATTCATATTCACCAAAGTATCTATAGACCTCTACAACCCTGAATAATATTGATAAGTGAATCACACATTCCTATAAAACATAATACTATTGAGCACCCCATTAAGTATAATAATCTTATATGTATACAGCTTTCCCAAAACATCAATTATCTATATATTTTTCATTAGTAAGAAATGATAATATTTATTAAGTCGATTAACCATTACCCAAATCATATTTCTACTCCATTTATATGGTCATGGAAGATTTATCATAAAATACCTCATTGACTTATCTTATTTATATACTAAAAATGGAAATGACTAAAATATACCCATAATATTTTAATGCTTAGAATTTATCTTGTAACAGCCTAATCTGAACCACTTGTTCTAAGTCAGAATACCACATGACCTCATGTGTGCCTCCCCATACATAAGAGGTTGTTGACTAATAGCAAGGTCCAAAAATGGATGATGTGGGGAGACTATTCCCTCAATAACAGGTAAACATTAGAGTATAATGGTAGATATAACAATATAAATTTACAAATAAAGAATAAACAATAATAAATAATAAGATTATCAACATACAAATGAAGTATCAACCTATGTAGTGACAGTATGACAAGTTAGTCACATAGACCAAAAGAAATAAATAATATCCATAATTGGTGTATCAATGTATGAAAAATTAACTAAGTAAAACAAAATCAGACATCCAAGATCAAAGTATATCCAACAAAACCCCATACCCTATGATAAACCTTCTTAACATACCATCGCGGGGCCTTTTCCTTTCATCGGATCCTTATCCATAAAATCTATATGTGCATTGAAATTCCCAAGTAGGGTTTGAGTATAGAACCTAGTAAGATAACACCAATAGTCCTTAACATAAGATTATAAGATATACTGGTATATGAAATAAAAGTAAATAGATAATAGATAAGCAACAAGTAATTACATGAGCACAATATATATACATGTCAGGTCCTTAGGGATCAGCTTTACCTACTTTGGCTCCATGGTAGAAGGAACGTCCACTGGCCAGGTCTGTTGCATCCCCTGTCAATGGGATAGTCCATGTACATGCTGACCAAAAGATTAACATGTCCCTCTTAGGAGGATAGTCCATATATCTCAACTTGTATTCTCAAGGAGAAGCATATGAAATATATATACAAGATGAAATATAAAACATCATGTCATAATAAGAAATATTCATATCCACTAAAATTCACATGATAGAAACATCAATTACAGGTCCCATAGGGCTACACAAGCCTCATGTGATCAAACATAAAACAAAGGTTCCGTGGTATAAACATACATACCAACCTATCATTCCAAGAACCCATATAAATATGAGCTAAAGATAAGGACCTCTTACCTTAAACATTACCACTTCCCAATGAAAAGGGTTTATATCTAAGTATTATTTCACCAATTTGGATCCTAGAACCATGACTAATACATCATTATTAGAATTATAGGATCAAGATTTAAGGGATTCGATACTTAAAATGTAGGACAAGATCACATTTACCCAAGAAGATATGTTGCTGGAAACGGTCTTGGTTCAAATGATGCACGAATTCCAATTCCTTGAATTTAGGTTTTGATTCCATCAATGACACATAATTATATTTTTATATCATTCCAAAACCCTTAGATCTAATTAATTAATCATCTATCTTATTATATTTTTCCATGTAGAAGATATGATAAGATAATTGATCTAGATCAAGATTGAACTTATCAAATAGGAAAAGAAAGATCAAACCGAGCTCTGGGAATCGAATGAAAGATATACAAGGAGAGGAGAGAAACCCAAATCAATATAAGAGGGATCTTAGGGTTCTGGGGGTTGAAGAAGATCCAAAATAATGAGAAATAATGAGTGGTTTCTTAATTTTATAAAAAATTGCATAAAGCTCGATGCCCTTACTAGGCCCTAAACAGAACTACCACCAACCTAGTGGCCTCCATCGATTGGATGATGGTCTCCACCAGTGAGTCAATGGGTTTTGGGTAGAAGTTCTAGTACCCATAAACCCCACCAACTAGTTAGTGGGATATTCCTTCAATCTTCAGATCCTTCAGAATCAACTGGTTGGCCAATAGAGCTGTTATATCTTTTTAAAGATACTATATTCCCACTTACCTAGTCTCTTTCTTTTTTTTTGTCCCAAACACCTATATCCATCCTCAAAAAACTTTAAAAAATATTCAAAAATATATATAAAAGATAAAAAGAGGCATACCTTAACTATATAGTATCATAATTCTCTCCTGTTGCAACTTCTTATCATCGAGAAGTTTCCCTAGAGGTTTTCTCGAACAACTCGGGCCACTTCATCTAAATTTATATCTCCTAATCCCACATCTCTACTTCAATAAACATGTCACTACTGGAAATCGAAACTTTCCCAACACTTCTATACCAACGGTTTGCTAAAATCGTTGGTATAGGTCCCCTTTCCCAACTGTTTGGCCAAACCATTGGGAAAGCCCCCTTTGAGGCCACCTTTCCCAACGGTTTTTCCAAACCATTGGGAAAATTCCACTTTGTGGCCACCTTTCCCAATGGTTTTGGCAAACCGTTGGGATAGGTATACCCTTTCCCAACGGTTTGGCCAAACCGTTGGGAAAAGGTATACCTATCCCAATGGTTTTCCAAAACTGTTGGGAAAGGTCCCCCAGATATCAACCTTCCACCCAAATTTCTTCCAGAATAAAGGCTTTATACCAACAGTAGTCAAAACAATTGGTATAGAACTATACCAACGGTTTTGACAACCGTTGGTATAGGTCCTTTGATTTTTTATCAGATCCACTTAACCAGAACATTCTATAAATCAAAATTTAAAATAATTATGATAATACATATATATATTTATGAAATTATGTTCAAAAAAGTCATGTTAGGTTAGTGGTTAGGTCGTTCAATGATAAAATGGAGCTCCTAGGATCAAATACCAGCGAATGTTTTTTTGGAAATACATATACCAATGGTTTTATGGAACCGTTGGTATAGATTTTCATATTAATTATACCAATGGTTTTAAAAACCGTTGGTATAGACCTATTCCAACGGCTTACTTGCCTACGGTTCTCCAAACCGTTGGTATAGGATATACCAACGGTTTGGAGGCCTATACCAATGGTTCCAAACTATTTGTATAGGTTAGTTTTCTAGTAGTGTGTGCTTCTATTCAACTATAATATAATGAATGATTTTTCCTCACAGTAATTTCTCACTTCAATCCACAATCTGAATAGGCCACTCCATGAAATATTCATCTCGTTCTCGCTCAAAATCCTCATATTTGATCACATGCATAATATCGGGGCCATGCCTCTAAAGATGAGACATGTGGAATACATTATACATACCAAGGTACCATAGAATAATATCCAACTAATAGTCCTCCATACTTATTCATTTAAAAACCTCAAATGGACCAATATACTATGGTTCCAATTTCCCTTATCTCCTCAAATGCCTATGCCCTAACCAAGGGGATACCTGTAAGAACACTATGTCACCCATCGTGAACTATAAGGGCCATATCCTCTAGTTATCATACAATCATTGTCTATTATGATCCATAACATGTCTCTTTTGAATCAAATTCACCCATTCCAAGGTCTCCTAGACCATACTAGGCCCAACAACTGAAGATTCACCTGCCTTATGACAACATAGTGATGAATGACATGGTCACCCATACATAGCCTCAAATGGATCCATCTAAATTAAAGATTGGAATTTTTTCTGTAGTAAAACTCTACCAAATCTAAGTTATCATTCTAAGATCCTATAAAATCTAGAACACATGCACAAAGCATATTCTCTATGGTCTGGATCATTCTCTATGAATTTCTGTCATTATAAGGATGATAAGTTATACTCAACTTCAACTGAGTCCCCATCACCATATGTAAGTCCTTACAAACCACAATGTGAACCAGGAGTCTCTGTTAGATACCATGCTCGAAGCCATTCTATGCATCTACATGATTTTCCAAACATAGAGCTTTCCTAGATCATCCACTGATTTAGTCTCTCAGATCAGTATGAAATGAGAAACCTTATTCAACTGATCCATTAAAATCCATATGGTATCTCTACCACTTGAGGTCTTAGTAAAAACCATCATGAAGTATTTGGTCATCTCATCCCACATCCACATAGCTAATGAAAGTGGCGGGAGAAACCCTCTAGGTCTTTGATGCTCGACCTTAATCCTCTGACAATCTAGATAATGGGAGACAAAGCATATAATTCATCTTTTCATATCATGCTATTGGAATTTTCATACGATATCATGATACATTTTGTTTGATCTTGGATGAACTTCCCACTTCCAAAAAATAGAGTATTTCATTATCTCTTCCCTCATGGAAGAGGGAACCATCACTCAACCATGAACCAGAATCACACCGTGTCTATCCAAGGTCCATCTTGAAATGGAACTATTTGTTTAAAACCTCTTTCACATAAAGATACACTCTAGATAAATCTCCTAAATTCACTTTACTCATTACACCAATGGGGATGTTATCACCAACGGTGCACAAGACACTACCCCTAAGACCATAAGTAGGCCCACAAACCAATATTCTAACAAAGTTATAAGCTTCCAACCCAATTCTAACATCTTCTCACCAACTTATAATATCTTACTACTAAGGGAATCTGTAATAATGTTTTTATTATTAGGATCATAATCCATCTCAAAGATAAATCTCTACAAGTATTGTACCCAATTCCTCTTATGAAGATTCAGTTCATGCTGAGAGAAAATATACCACAAACTCTTATGGTCTGTATATACAATATATCTCTATCTGAAGAGGTAGTATCACCAACACTTAAATGAGTAGACCACAACTTCCAAATATAAGTAATGGGTAGGTTATTTCTTCTCACGGGTCCATATATGATGATACTTGTAAGAAACTACATTATCAACTTGCATTGGAACAACTCCAAAGACAACATGAGATGTGTCATAATACATTATATACCCAGCTCCAGGATCAGGAAGAATCGAAATTAGAGTCAAAGTAAACCTTTTCTTGAAATCTAAGAATTCATATTCATACTAGTCTATCCATTCAAACATAACCCCATTCTTTGTAATCATGGTCATAGGTTCCACAAAGTGAGAATATTATAAAATTAACCTCCTATAATACCCATCCAAACCATGGAAACTTCAGATCTCAAACATGTTCCTCAACTATTTTCAAGACATAAATGATTCTACCTTATCTGGATCAACATATATTCCTTCTTAAGAAACTAAATTCCCAATAAAGTGCACCTCATGTATCTAAAAGTGACACTTCAATAGTTTGGTATAAATACAATATGTTCAAAGCATAATAAATATGATCTCAAAGTGTTGAGAATACAATTACAACATCTTGGAATATATCAGAATATCACAAATTAACACAATGATGAAGGAGTCCAAGTATAGGTGAAATACCATGTTCATGAGAGGCATAAACATTATCTATGCATCTGTTATTCCAAAAGGAATAATGAGATACTCATACAACCTGTATCTTCTCCTAAATGTTATCTTTGGTATGTCTTCAACTCTAAACCATAGCTGATGGTATCCAGAATATAGAAAATTCTTTTAAAACCACCAGTCTCCACTTAATTAAAAAAATAATAATTCATTAATACTTTTCAATGGGTGCCTATTTTTCATGGTGATCTAGTTCAAATTATTATAGTCTACAAAAATTCAAAGAATACCATTTTCCTTCTTAGTAGACAACACCAAAGCGCCCTAAGGTGAAATGATATATATGATGAAGCCTTTAGCTTAAGTATATTCAAGTTATACCTTGATTTATTTTAACTCATCCAGTTACGTGAAATATGGTGGAATTGATACAGGCCATTCACTAATCACGAGATTGATCTCAAACTCAAATCCCATGTCTAAAGGTAAGCCTAATAAATCCTCTAGAAATAAAAATTATTATAGGTCTATCATATAAGAAAAAGAGGAGTGATTAATCATCTAATCCACTATAAGAAACATGTTTCCCGCCAACATTGAACATAATTCTATCTTACAATGATATGGTCTCAATCTACTTACCTTGTCATCCCACTCATCGGTCAACATGAACATCTCCCCTTTAGGTGATGTAAAATTCACTCATATCTAATAACAATTGATGTGTTCATGGTATCTTTTCAACCATTCCATGCCAAGGATCACATTTAAACTTGACATCTCAAAAATTGTGAATATCTACACATGATCAAATAAATCAATCACCATTGAACACTCTTGATAGATATGAAGATGATCTTCTTTCCTTACCAGGGGTGTATCAATAGATAACAACTCAAAAGAGAACTTAACCACTAACTCCAACCCAGTAACCAATTTATTATATATGAATGAATGGGATGATCCTTTATCAAAAAAGGTGATAGAGAGATTATAAAAAATTAGAACTATACATAAATTTTTTGAGGGTCCCTCTCCACCATCATCTAGATCCTGATCAGCCACATAAACTCTATCAAGAACCAGTCCATGATTCCCCAAAGGCTCATGAGTAACCTAGTTCATTGACCCTTGTGAGGTTTGTGGCTTCTAAAAAGGCCCTCCACCAACATCACATCCTAATCTAGTAGTGTGCATCCATGAATCCTTATCACAGAAATGCTTCAAATGACTGACATCCCCACACCAATGACAAGTATTGAGATAAATAGGATATTCCCTGAGATAGTTACCCCTTCACATATAGTTATATAACTTAGCATATCCATATCTCATTGAGTAAATCGAAGAACCTCTGCTCTACTCTGATTATTGACCGCATCCATAGAATCCATCCTCTAATTTTCATTTCTTTCTAACAGAACAAGAAACTAGAATTATGCTAGATAAACCACCTATAAACACACTGGTAGATAGTTTAAGACCAATAGATCTATCTTTCTTGAAGACCTTCTCTATCATAAAATCCCTACAAACTAATATAGTAACGGTTATTAAATTAAAGTTCCTATCTTGTAATTTCATCTTTGTAAAAATCTTAATCCTGAAATTTCTTGATTTTTTCTCTTTATTCCCACCCAAAAGAGGATAAAAGATAATCAAATAAATGAAGCATATTTAATAGTTATACACTATTATAGTCCCCTACTAGAGTTCTATGAACTCCTGAGAATGGTCTGACTTTAGTGCATCAGGTATTAATTCCTCAAAAAAGGGGTATTTAAAGGTTTTCTACATCATCCATTCACATCTACTATCTGAAATCATAACATTGAACTATCATTCAGTGGAACCCTGAAGCATAAAGGTCAAAATATTTACCTTACAAACCTTTGGGGTCTTCACCAGGTATAATATCCTCTCTATAGATTATATCTAGTCATTTTCATCTTTGGGGGCCTCCAATACCCTATAATGTTGGGGGATCCTAGATTTATAAGTCTTGAATGGATTCTACCATTATTTCCCTACCCCTATAGTATTTTCATCTCTGGACTAGTATGATCTAAAAGAGTCTCATCTTGATCAATTTAATATCTTGAGTTACTAGAATATCCAAAGGGAAGTGCTCAGCAGTATAACCCTATATAACAGATGGAAAAAGATTTCAATGAGGAAATAGTTTTTGAAACTCTAGGAAAAACCTTAAATAAATCCAATAGTTGAACTAATAATAGCAATAACAAATCACAGTCAGACATGAGGGTTTATAACAAGATTCAACTTAAGAGGTTTTACCCAGAATAAATCATAACCCCCTAATCACTACATAAGACCAAATCCTATAGAATATATACATTAGAAACAGTAATATATACATATATGCAAGAATAGAATACTCATACCCAAATAAAATAATGAAATAAATAATTCACTAAATCATGTATCATGATTTCAAAAGGAATTTAATTTTTTGGTCTCTATCTAATTAAAGAAACGGGAATATGGAATGTGATCCTACATGCCTAAATATGATGCATGAATTCATACTAAATCTCATTAATTAGTATAGAAAAATCATGTGAAATACCCAAGGTGAATCAAATCAAGCTAACATCAAAAAAACATCAAAATCATAAATTCCAATTCCCATGGAAACTCAAAGGTCTGCTATACAGTTTTGGCCAAGCACTGATAGAGTTACCCTACCTGAGTCTCAACCATCTTATCTCATTTATACCCAATAAAAAATCAACGCATGGAAAAAACAAGTTAGTGAACCGAGTTCTCTAAAGGGAGGATGTGTCAGACATGGATGGTGGATATTCCTTCCTATATGGAGCCCAAGAAAGTTGAGTTAGTTCCTAAGGAACAAAAATGTATATATAGTGTTATTATGTGATGACATATTTCTTATCTATTCTATATTTAAATTTATGTAATGCAGTAGTATAATTTATGCACTTATGTTAAATAATGTTTTTGGTATTCTATTGGGTATTTTACTCACACCCTACTCAGGAATTTTAGTGAACCTATATATTTTATGACTGTGGATTAGGTAAAGGGAAAAGGCTCTATAGTGGTTTGTTAAGAAGGATTAGCACTAGGTGTAAAGAATTATTAGATGGTCTTTGATCTTGAATGTTTATTATTGTTACTCTTAGTAACTTTTTCATATATTGATCCATCACTTATGGGGATTCTTTCTTTTGTTTGGTTTGTGTGACTGGCATGTCAAACTATTACTTCATGGGTTGGTACTTTATTTCCATAATTCTACATTGATGTTTTATTATTATTTATTCTTTATTTTTTAATTTTTATTGTTATATCTACCATTATACTATGACATTTATTAGGTACCAAGGTAATAGTTTCCCATGTTGTCCTTTTTTCCCTTATTGCTAGTCAAAAACCTCTTGTGTATGGGTAGATGTGCATTAGTTCATGTAACATCATAGGTCAAACCTGGTGGTTTGGGTTGGGGTGTTATAAAATGTTATGAGAGCCAATACACATCCTAAAGTGAAAAGTCACTTCCTGGGTTTGATTTTTTGGGTCCACAAAGTGGGTGATGTGTTTTAAAGGGGGAGAGTGTGATACCCCTGGAAAATGGTGATTAAAAATTTTAAATGTTATTTCCCATGTCAATATGCTACAATTTTATTTTTGGGATCCTAACTGATTAGAAATCTATATTTAAGAATTCTTGGCCTCGAGTAGTGTCGGGATAGGTGACATCCTGGGAAGTTTCCAAATGTATGTGTGTGGGGAAAAAGCACACTGAAAGAACATGTGTTAGCCTATGGGGATAATCATTAGTATGATTAATGATCCTAATGGGTAATATATTATGGTTTCATGGGAATTTAACTGAGGCATTACAAGAGGCCCATGGGGTTAGATGTTTAGGTTCATGTCATGAGTAGGTTGGGTCATGACATATCTGGTGATATTTAAGGTATCTCGAGACAAAACTTTAAATAAATATCTTCATCCTTGGCCAAAAAAATTATCAAACAACATGATATATCTTAATCATGTTAGGATAAATTCCTAAGGTGAAATATGAAAATAAATAATATCCTATTCTCATATTTTTGATAGGACCATCAACCATCCATGTATATACAATATTGAATTAATACTCAAGGTATATTCAAGTACCAGATCCCCGCCATTTATCCTTCTATGAATGACTTATCTCTTCAAGCCCAAACTATAACTCTCTTTAATATACTCATTTAAGGATGAATTAATCGTCAAAGGTGTTAAAAACACACTACATTTTTACTCAGACACATCCATATATAACTATGATAAGTGACCCATAAGTTTTTATTTATCTTTAGATTTCTAAAAAACCTCTATTTGAAATTTCTGACTCAGTGTGTCTTCTAAAAAATTTCCCCTTATTAAAGTATACACTATCTAAAAGTAAAAAATTCTATAGATACCCCCACACATCTCATTTTCCTTAGGTTTATATCCCACTTATAAAATATATACTTTAAACCCTTTTAGGTGATGTAAACCACAAATCTCTCCCCAAATATATTGTGTCATAGCACTTTAATGCATTAACAACTATCACCAACTCAATATCATGTATCAGATAATTCCTCTCATGAGTCATGGTCTTATGATATCCATAAACCATAACTTTCTCATCCTATATTATAAAACTACCCAAATCCACTTTTATAGCATCACAATATACATTATAACTATAAGATCCTAGATTTTCAATGAATATTTTCATAAATTTTATTACCTTAAATTATATATATTGATGTTCAACGTATTTATTTTCTTTTTTTAAAATGATATAAACCTATAATTTAAATACATATTTATCACTAAATTATTTTCCTTTATTAAATTCATAATTTTATTTAAAATGTTAATCTAAGTATAAAAAAGTACCATAAATAAAAAAAAGGTAACATATAAATAAATTCATTTTTTATTTCTTTACCATAAAACATTTCATATGAAGGATAAATATATCACATAAAATTATAAATAACACAATGGGATAGTAAAAACCAGAAAATAACATGAGTATAACTTGGAAAATTTATAGTTTGTGGTCTCCTGGAAATACCACAGTAGTGAACAACACTGTGAAAATGAAACAAAAAATTAGAAATATGATAGTTATTGTGTAAGAGTAATGTAGATAATTTTGAGAGAGATAAATTGAATGAATAATAAATGAATTTATTAATATATATAGGAATTAAAAAATCCCATATAACCATTGTAAATGGGTAAAGTAACCTTTAAAAATATGACATTAAAATAGTAACATGGTGTTATAATAGTAATATGGCCATAAAGGTAACTAATGAAGTAACCTTCTAAAATTTTTTATAATAAATTAAATAAGTAAATATAAATATTATAATATCATAAAATCATTTTTCAAATTAAGTAACTTAAATCATGAATAGGTACAAATTTTAATAAGTATGTTTTAAGTTATTTAGTGAAACATTAGTTTTTATATAAAAATTTAAATATTATAATCACCTATTTTATAAATTTACTTTGAAAAAATTGACCTTTTTTTAATCTACATGTTAAAATTATCTTAGGATTATTTTTTTGTATTTTTCTAAAAAAAAGATAAATTTAATGTGAATACTAAAAAACATAGTTTTTTGTATATTATAAGTTTTATGACATAATTATAATGAAAAAATGAATCAATAATTTATAAAACATGTTTCATGAATTAAGATATAATTAATGAGTAAAATAATGTATTTAAAAGTAATAAACTTAATTTTGAAACCTATAAATTAATTTTTAAAGACTAAACTATATTTTCTTCTAATAAAAAACTATTTTGATACTTTAATTTGAATAAAATTTTTCCAAGATTATATTAAATTTTTTAGTGTATTTAAACATTAGTAGTATATATATTATTTAAAAACTATTAATAGTCATAAAAATCAAAATTATTCATAGTCTTAAGCCAAAATAATAAATTATTCAATATTTTAATCAAAGATTCCCCTCTACCTTACATATATAAACACCTCTTATCCACCCATTACTCCTCACTTTAAAAAAATTCTTCATTTAACAAATATCTTTAAAAATCCCTCCCTAAAACCTCACATCCATATTCTTGAGTGTCTGGTCTAACCGAAAGACCTTTTTCCTTAAGACTCACTCTGAAGTAGGCATCTCTAAGAGCAAGGTAAGAGTTTAAAATATTATGTATTTTCATTTCAATTATACTTTTACCCCTTCCATAAAAAATTAATCCTTAAAGTGACTTTAACATATTAAAATTATTTTACTTTAAATTTTTTATAAAAAATTAATATTTATTAATTTTCATTCTCTTTTAAACTCCCTTAAAAACATTGTTCACTTATGGTGGGTGTATACTACACAAGTAAATGATAATGTTTTATTTTCAATTATTCCTTTCATTTATATTCATAAAAATGGATTTCATATACAAATATAACATTAATAATCAATTAGTTTCATATTTATAATTGTGTAATGATAAACTAAGTGATGATAATGATATTAAAAGTAAACAATCATAGTCAATTTAAACATCTAAAACAAGCTTTTGAAGAAACACTTATTGATTTAGAAATATTTTTTAGAATATACTGAACTATTATACTTTTTTAATGACATAAACCATATAACCTAACACTTTTAGAACTTATAAAACCATTATATAAGTACCTTTGAACAATATCATTATACTGAAGTGGTTTTAGAGCTATAGACCGAATGATCAGCATAAATAACATGAAATTAATAAGTGAAAATAAATGAATGAAAATGGATAAAAATAATGAAATAAACATATAAAAATTTATAAATAAAGAAATTAATTAATATAATTTTATTATTTAGGAGGTTAGAAGATATGAAAAGTGAGTCAAGACTCAAGGTTAGGGGTTCTCTTTTAAATATCCGTTATTTTAAAGTATTTTTCTCTATTAACTATCTTATATTTTATGTCACAAATGCATGTTCTTAAATTTATACCTTGCTTTTTTCCTTTATTTTTGATATATAAATAGTCTTTTTTATTCCCTTATTGACCTATATTTCATAACATATGTTTCTCATAAGGGGTCTCTCCTGCTCTTTTTCTTTATTATGATTTTGTTATTTATCTCTCGTATCTCTCTTTATTGACTTTATCTTTATATTCTATATCAATATTATCTCCATTATATTTTTTTTAAAAATATTTCTAATATTTTTATATCATGTTTTCTAAATTATTTACATTTCTTTTTTTCTTTTCTTATCTTCCCATAATTTTATTTGAAAGATACTTTATAAAAATTTTAAAGATATTTATTTTAATCTTCCTTAAAAATTTCTATCTTCCACCTCAATATCTATTTTTCAAAGACATTATTTGTATTTTCTAATCATTAGTCATATTTAAAACCTATTTTCTTCCAAAAATATTCTTACTTTCATGTCTTTTCTTAAAAATTATTTTTTCTTTATTTATGATTATTTCAACATCATGTAAATACTAAAGAATCTTTTTTCTCAAATATTCTACAGTTTCTTATCTTATTTTAAAATATTATTCACCTATGTAAATACCCATTTAAATTACGCTAAATTAAAGTTACTTGTATTATTTTATCTTTCCTTATACCTTTTAAAAAGTTTTACTATGATGAAATAATTCCTTTATTCATTATCCAAATTCTTATGTATCCATCGTATTATAGAAATAGAATCCTTATGATCGGATTGATCCATCAATACCTTTGTATTTAATTATCCTTAACTATACATAAATACAACCTTTATATGCATACCTTTACATCATGAATACCCTGTAATTCCTTCTTCTGATTGAAGGGTGTTCACCTAGATAGTCATATCATTCTATTAAAAGGAAAAATCTATGGACTTGATCGTATAAATTTTATTTTATATGATGTGAATACTCTATAGTTAATTATTCTAATTATACGGTATTTACCTATATAATCACATTATTTCTTTGGATTCACATTTTATTTCCATAGATTAATCATGTTATGATTTTGACATATTTATGATTGTTTTATTATTCATGTGGAACTCATATGTATGAATATATCATTATATGATAGGCGGGACCATAATTATAAAACCCTCTAATGTATTTTGTAATGATTCAAATCACATGAGTTCCCTATTTTATGCATGGAAATGGTGCAGTTAGCTTTGTTTATAATGTTATGAATAGACATGATTTGGTTATATTTCTCTATTATGTTATGCGTATACATGACATGATTTGATTTTTACACTATTTTATGATGATCTTGGAAGATATACATGACATATGTTATTATTTTATATGATTATTCATAAAATACATTCATATTTTATGTTTCTAGGGTTTATGATTGTTGTCTTATGATTTAAAATCCTTAAACCATGGTATATGTTATGCTTTTAGAGTCATGATTTTTATATTTTATTTTATGATATATTATTATGTTATCATTTATCATGATCACTTCTTATAATTTCATGATCTTATTCCATTAATATTTTTTACTTCTCTCATTAATATGTATCTCACTTGTTTATGATCTGTTTATAACTCATATATGTCTCATTTATAATTTTGTACTCCTTGTTGGTTATTTGAGATCACTTCTTTCTTATACCTCTCCATTTTCCAAAGTGATAATAGGAATTAAAAACGTTTTTATTAGTTAATAAGTGTTCTTTGGTGAAGTATTTGATTAATTTATATCGTATTTTTAGGTTGATGATGTAATGTATGTCTAGTTCCCCAAGACCCTAAACTTTTGATTCTAGGATTTGGTTGTTATTTCATGTTAATGTGTATGTTTAGTACCAAATATATATGTTTGGGTTTGGGGAATCTCAATAACACTTACCCAACTCATGTAAAATAAAAATGGGTGTTAATTTCAACCTCCATTTAACCTATTAAGTGACACATCACATTTATCATTCCATATAAATTTTACACCTTTATTGGTCAAATTCATCATTTATTCTATAAAAAGGGATAAATCCTAAATAAACCAATGATAATAACCCATGATTCTAATAAAAATTAATGTCTTGAATTCATTCCTGGGTATTCTTAAAGAAATTATTTCCCTCATTTTCTTAGGATTGGTAAAAATACCAAATTCTAAAAAAAACATGCCCAGGAAATTTCACCTCTGTAATCCAGAACTGGTATTTAGATAACTTGGTATAAAATATATGAATCTGCAACATATCCAAGATATTAGACAAATATTCACCCTGATTATCATAAGATTATGAATATATCAGTATGTTATTAATAAACACCATTATGTATGATTCCATATAAGGATGAAAATTTAGATCCATAAATTCTATAAACATAGTTGAATTTTTCACCAGATCTAATGAATTAATTAAGAAATAATAATGCTTATATTGACCATAAAGTTCTATCTTAGACATGTTCTTTCCCTACACCCTAAGATAATTATTACTGATCAAAGGTCAAAAAGTAAACCCCTAAATTGGTTGAATAGATCATCAATATGAGTCTAAGGATATCAGTTATTAATTATTGCATGATTAAACTTTTAATAGTCCACACATAACCTTGAAATCCCATCTTATTTATTAGTAAAAATCAATGGATTACCCCAATGAGAAATGATTTTACTAAAAAAAATCTTTAAACTCAATATTCTCTAACTAAATTTTAAACTCCCACAACTCATATGAAGTCATATGATATAGTGGAATAGAAATAGATTTAGTATCAAGTATCTAGTCTATCATAAACTTCACCTATATCTCTAGAGGTATCCCTGAGAAATCTTTAGGAAACACATACTGAAATGATCAATTAAAATAGGAGGAATATCAATAACATCCCTATAAATAACATCAACAACTACTCTTATAATCTAATAAGATATATTTTGTAGTTACCTAAAATCAAAACTAGGTTGACTAGATTAAATATCTCATTCACCAATAAAAGTAAAAGAGGCATCATCATAAGTAAATAATATAACCCATATCTAGTAACAATTAGTGAGATCTTAAAAATACATCAGTCAATCCATTCACATGAGCACATTAAAGGTCAAAATCTTCAATGTACATAAATCTCAATTATTATTATATCCACTAATGATGATTGCACAAGAAAAACCCATGCTAGTTGACTTGATCTTAATTTTTAGTGTAGTATTTGTAGTCATCATCCAAAAATATCAACTCCATAGTCAAACCCAAATCATAAATATGATAATTGATAATAAAATAATGATATTAACACATATAAAATCACATGATAACCAAATTAGAGTTGATTATAATCATACCTATGACTATCAAAGATCCATTAATGATATTTATCATCCCTATATCAACAAAAAACAATTAAACCAAACTTGAAACACAGTCATATCCTCATGTCACCTAGATTCCTTGATCTATACTAGCCTTTCAGGATGAATCTAAGAACCTTAACCATTATCTTAAAGATACCTCCTTATTGATATCCTGATTTAAATCAAATAAATTCCCCAATTACATGCATGATATGCCTAAATTGACTTATAACCATTCCCTATACTCTATTATCCAACCCTTCAGCAAAATCACTAAATATTACTTTTCTTACCATAAGATCTACACTTATTTGAGTCATTAGGAAAAATAGATTAAGTATTTACACATGGACACACTAATAACTCTTCAAATGATATATCTCACTAAGAATATAAAGATAATAAATCCCTTCCCCATCTCCTCAATTTATCACCAACTTTATAGAAATAATCAAACTTTGTTTTCTTTCTTCTATATGATACACCAACACTCATAACTATCCATTGGATAACTCCCATATCCTTATACACTATCAAATATTTTTTTACCATCTCATTATAGTTAAGTAAACAAAAAAATATCACCAATACCCAAAGTTGTGATTATAATACACAAACCACTGAGTCTTCAATGTCTCATCACCTTCCATGGTAAGATAAATGAAAATAGAATCAGTAAATTTAAATATAAAATTAATAAGATATATATCTCTACTATTTCAAAACATTAATTTCAATCAAACACCATAATTTTCACACTAATCAATCAAAAAAATAATCATTTCCTACATATATACATAAATCATTAAATCCACTTAGATAAATCACATCACATCATTAAACACATCACATTTATTTTAATTAACAAGTTTATTATCATTAATATATTCATGGAAAAAAATAATTAGATTATTAATAGTTAAATCATTTAATTAATTTTTATTTTTAAATTAGTTCACCATAAAAGTACAAACACATGTTTTCACATGTATATCATATTCTTTTGTATCAAAATGATACATGAACACCCCAATATTCACCCTAAATCTATTTGAATCTAATAACCCCAAAAACTAAAATTTTAGAAATCACTAAGTCATAACTCATCAAAATCATCAAGTCAATAACATATTTCTTATAAAATTGGAATTATTATGTTGTTGTATTTTATGGGCATGCACGTACAGTTTCCATATTCTAGTATGATTGATTTTATAAGGAATATTTTCAACCACTAAGAGGATGGTGAATTAGTGGTCAGAGTCTAAAATGATATTTTCCCTATTTTTATTCCTTACACCACTACTTTACTAATTTTTCTCATTATTTAATGGATCACATGATGATACCAAAAAATAATAAAAAATTTAATGAATATAGGTGATAGATAAAACACACACTACATGTGAATTAAAAGGTTCACAACACTCTTTTCATCAATTGGTTACACCCTTGGTGTACAATTATTATTATCACATTGTCCACTTCACAACTTTTTTGTAAACAGTGAATGAATTGATGTATGGATCAAGCTAATATATTTGAAATCCTATAATAACTCCAAAGACAATTCTAAGGGAAATAGGTCGGTAAAAATGATTCACTTTGTATTTTGTGATACTTCCTCTATCTTCCTCATGTGTATCTAAAATGTAGACTAGGTATGAACCTATATTATTCACTTAATCCTAGACAAAATGGGAATCTTTATCATGACTTCTTCTAATAAACTACTATGTCAATTCTACTATATTGGCCTCATATATTGGGAATAGATAAGAACTTTCAATTGAGTAAACTTCTCACAACAGTATGGATGGTCCTCTTATAAATAGATTTCATATCTCTATATCTTTAATAATTAATCTGTATAGATTCATGATTCATGGATCTCCTCATATTTCCCCATGTGATTATATTCATTAAATTTTATATCATAGTTATCTATTATACTCCTTATATATCATAATTTTAATCAATTTTTCATTACTAAAAGATAGAGTATATAATTTCAGGATATTCTGGAATTATCCAAATTATGGAATGACACTAAAAATTATAGCACAATACATGAAATATTGATGTGATAGATTCCTTCATGGAATAGGATTCATTCAAAATCCAGATCAAAAAATCATTTCTAAAATATTTTTTTCAATCTCCCATAATACCCAAAAAATATGTACTTGACTTCTAATGTGCCTATGTGGATTGTGGTGTGGAGTCTATATCCACTCATGTAGACATCTCAAGTTTCTTAATGACCTAAAATCTATAGTATGAGGACTCTATAAACCCTATTTTCAAATTCTCTCCACAAATTTAGTTGAATCATGGAATATCCCAACACTATGTGGTATTTTTATAATTTCATATATGTTTCTGGTGTGTTTTGTAGTGTCCAAGTGAATTGTGGCATATAGTATTTATATTTTCATCACCAATTTTTCATGGTTATGCTTCTTTGTTCATGATGAAACCACTGGTGTTTTGGAATGGTGATCATACATAATAGTAAATTCATCTCAACCTCAACTCATACATAATATTATCTTTATATCATCCTCATTTTATTGAAGAGGTGTAGATTGTTGTAGTGCTCTTTTTAGAGTCAGTTGAAATTGTTGTTGGCCCCTAGGAGGGAAAGGATAATGGGGAACTTGTTAAGGTGTACTAGGAATAGGATTCATGGGTGTATAGCGAGGATTTCCTTGGTTTCTAAGTGGTTCTTTACCTCTTCTATATTGGTAGTACCCTTGATTATTTTTTGGTGGTTGTTGATCCGGCATCTATTGATAATACTATTTTGGTTGGTGGTATTGTCGGTTTTTTATTGTAATTAACATAATTACAATCTTGGAATTGTTTTTCATATAATCCTTCCCTACAGTATTGATATAAGTGTAGGCCAATTCACATTTCATAGGATTTAATCTCCATTAAAAGAGCATGAGGGGGAGGTGGTGTGGTAGGTAGATGAAAGGATTCTAGATTATTTGTTAGGGCCTCTACTTGTCCATATAGATGGGTGTTTTATTCAACTTGGTGGTTTCCATGTCAAGGAATTCCATGATCACTCTTCAAAAGACTGTCATTATGTGATAACTCATCTATAAGTGATCATCTTACTTCTAGTTTTTTTTAACATTAAGAAACCATTGGTGGCATCATCTACCACTATGTGAGAAGCGGGTTGGAGACCTTGATAAAAGGTCTACAGCTTAATCCACACATCAATCCCATGATATGGGAACTTACTAGTGAGTTATTTAAAATTATCCCAAGCCTCCAAGTCTAATTATCCATCTGTTTGAGAAATATTTTTATGTCATTAAAAAGTTTCCAAGTCTGTATGAGTGGAAAATATTTATCCAAAATATCATTATATAGTTCATCCCAAGTCATGATTATCTCGGGATCTTGTATTTTTAATCAATACGTGGATCTATTATCCAAGGAGAAGAGGAATACTTGTAATTTGATTGAATAAAAGGATAATACATGGTTTTCAAAGGTGTTTTAGACTTCTAGGAAGTTAAATATGTGCTCATGAGGATCTTCACTTTAAAGTTTGTTGAATTGACCCATGTTCTGGATCATACTTATGAGTCCAATTTTGATTTAAAATGTATGTGCCTGCACAGGAGGGAAAAAAATACTAGGTGTGGTTCTATTGATTGACAAAAAACTGTAATCCATAATGGTGTTCCCAGATTTTAGGGGTTTATCTCCATGAATTTTTGGTGGCACATATTGCATGTTGGGTGGGTTGAGACCTATAGGATCATTACGTTCTTCCATAGTTGAATGAAGACATTAAGAAAGGAACCTTTCGATTTAAGGCATGAAGGTAAGTTTTTCTAGGGAATCAAGGATCCTTGAAAACGTCAGTGGAACCTGAAACATGCACTAGGCTGGAAGGAAGAAGTATAAAATATCATTCAAAAGAATTAAAAAGAGTGAAAAGAGAAAGTGGGTATGGCTGAGGTAATCCCAGATTAGTATTGAAGGTTCCTATTCCTAAGCATAATCACTAATCCTTAGCAACGGTGCTAAAATTTAACACATGATTCGATCAAATTGGAATTTATTTTTATCCCAAACTACACTTTCTATAATTATTTGGTATAGTGATAGTGTAGGGATAAATCCATAGGGATGGTTTGGAAAAAAATGAAACAATACTTTGAACCTTTTGAGTAAGAGTCCTCATGAATTGGATTGGGTTTTTCATTTGATTAACACTATTGAGTTTGGTTTAAGATTCAGAAAGAAGGTAGGGATCATGGTCAATTTCAGGGTTCATGTAAAAAGGATAACCTCGGTCCTAACTTGGAATAGTCCTAAGGCTTAGGTTGTGAAAGAGTGCATAGAGTACTAGTTGATTATATTCAAACCAACTAGATTTATATAATATAAAACTACTCCTTGGTTTGGATATAGATAACAAACTAGATTAATTAATCATATCTTATATAGAAAAAAGAGTCGCAGGCTAATGGTCATAGCCTACTCTACTCTAATCAGGTTAGGTTTGTTCATTTACACATCCCATGGTCAGGGTTTCCTAAAATAATTGAATAAAAAATAATTATTTAACCTGATTAATAGCCTTAGGTTTACCAAGTTACAATTTATAGATTCATTAAGTTCATAACACCCCTACTCTAAAACCTTACCCTAAGCGGTTTAACTGCTCATGATGGTAATAATCAATATTGAAGAAACAATTGTATAAATTCTTGGAAGATTAATAAAATAGTTGAAATATGATAGTTATCAATTGAGCGTTCAAGAATCAAGTAGTTCATAATCAAAACAAGTAATAAACCAATCAAACACTTACTTGAAATAGTAAACAAGCAACAACGTATGGATAAACTGCTGTTGAATGGAAAGAAATGGTAAACGGACATCGAGATGGTAAATGAAAATGAAAGAAATGAAGAATGAATCTAGGTAATTAAATTTTACTTAGATTAAATCAAAATGGTAACAATAATTATCTAGATTTTATTTGGGATAGAAAATAAGGGATAAAAATGAGAGAGAATAAGGTAAAATTTAAAAGTTGGAATTTTATGCATTGTTGTGCGCACTCTTGAAAATAAATAGTCAGAAAATTACATGGCATGTAAATGTATCAAGTCATGTAATCTAGATCAATGGTTTTCTCCAAATATTTTGGATCTGGCATGAATCTTGTCTTGAATCTTTGGGATTCTAATATTTTACTTATCTCATGACGTGTAATGGGAACTCGTGATATGTTTCTTTTCACGACTTGAACTTTAAGCGAGAAGTGGCTATTGAATCTTACACATTGTGTATTTCATATTCACATTGTTTAATAATTTCATGACTTGTAAATTCCTCAAAACTTACTTCACAACTTTTGGCATGATTTGAATAATTTCTATACATCTTTTAAATAATTCACGGTATGTAATGTCCACTTTTGGCCAGTTTTCACAGCTTTTCCTTTAGAGTCTTGGAAACCTATTCTCTACAATAATCGACATATACCTAGTGAAATATCAAATAAACCATGAATAATCATTAATTAAATTAAACTAAAATGTATATATAATTTTATCTTATCAGGGTGACATTAATTTTAAGGATAAAAACTATAATTGATTCATAATAATTTTGATGGCTTGAAAATGTTCCCTAATGAAAATATCAATGGTTTCTTAAACTGGATCATTAATTTCTATTGAATAATATGGGTACTTGGTTAATAGATAAAATAAGTTTATATTGTGAATAATATCATTATAATACTTTCACATCTTTATAATCTAAAGGTATAAACCCTTGGATAGAAGAACCCGGTAGAACATTCACTAGATGATTCGTAGAGTAGTCAGGTTGTATGTGAAATGAGTGTTAAAATGGAAGTAATTTCAAGTCACTCAATTAAGGATATGTATTTTAAATATATGGAAAAACTTTACATAACAAAATATGAATATGAGTACTAATATATTAGTGGTGATTTTTAATCTCTTGTGGAAAGGAAACTTAAGAGAGGTAAGGGTAGATTTAAAGCTAATCTTCCCTTTTCATGTTTTCAATGTGGTAAAATTAGGAACATTGTAGTAAGGTTACCTAGAATATTTGATGATAATGGAGGTGAAGAAGAAATTATAAATAATCCATGAATGTATTTCCCCTGTAAATGAGAATTTAAATAAATAAATTCATCTAGAAATAAGTTCCAAAGGAAGGTCTTGGTGATTAAGGAAGGAGATGATGATGCATATTATTTAAAAGAAGTAGAAATAGAGTTTAAGTCAGAAGCAGAAGATTTTATGATGGATATAGTTTAAAGGGGTTAATCTTAAATGGAGGTATGTGATAATCCAAAAGGTATTTTTGGCCTCAAGGTGGAACTTGTGGGGTCCCTTAAAGAACTATATACTCAAGGAAAGAAAAATCAAAATATTATTGGTTTATTAAAAGAATATTATGAATATATAGAGTAACTCAAAGATAATATGGATAGGATATAAAAATAATTATAATATCAATCAATCAGTTAGGTGAACTCAGGATAAGTATTATATTACAAGATAAAGATTAAATAATAAGTTAAATTTATTATTGACCTTAATGACCATGTAAAGAAGTGGGAAAATAAGGTTAAATCCCTTAAAGAAGAGTTTGTTACCTTAAGAAATATATTTGAATCATAAATGAAGTTAATATATTCAAAGAAGAAGTTTCACTTTGGGAATTCCTTAGATAAATAATTATTAGGAAGGGAAAATGACGCTCAAAAGGTGTAGTGAAAATTTTCAATGAATAATGACCCAGTTTAATGGGTAAAATTGGATTCAACTACGATGTTGAGATATAAAAAGTAGTAATAGTAATATTCCAGAATAAAGGGAACAAAAAATCTTGATGATTTTGACATCAAGAATAAGGCATCAAAAGCATAGAAAAAGATAGCTTCTATAACAACCTAGAATTATATCAATGAAATCTTCATTCTTATAATTATTTCATATAGTATAAATCTCATAAAATAACTTAGAGAAAAAAATACAAACTTTATAAATGAATAATGAATGAAATAATAGGTATTTCTAGAAGTTAAGGAACCTATATCGATGAAATAGTAACTGGACCTTTAGAATAGAAATATGACCCTTATGAATAGTAAACTGACCAAATAAATAGTAACCTCGCCTATGAAATTATAAATAAAATTTTGGTATCTTATAAATAAAAATATGATATATCTATATCTTGGAATAAGTAACTAAATATTTTAAAAATGATAAAGTGTTGGTATTTTTATAAGTAATAAATATTTTATTATAATTTTATAATTAATATAATTATTTAAATTAAATTTATTTTCATAAAATAGATTCATATATTAATATTTTTGGTCTTATGATTATAGGATAATTTTATGAGACATTAGTTAATTTTTGAAAGTGTCATAAAATCGGTTATAATATTAAAATTGGTATTTTTCGAATAAATGATGATTTTAATTAAAAATTAAATTTATCATATTTAGAAAGTTATTTTCATAAAATAAAGTCCATTTTTTAATTCTACACATTTAAAAATGTTTATGGTGAATTTTTGGTATTTTTCTAAAATACTTGAATTTTTGTGAATAGAAAAATACGGTAATTTATTATGTTAATACATTATAAGTTAAATACACTATTACTTGAGTCATCACTGATGTAAGAACCATAATCTAGAAATCCCCTTAATTATTTTAATATATTTACTAATAATTATAAAACTATTCATATTCTTGAGCCAAAATAATAAATAAAGGAATAAAATATTCAAAAAAACACCCCTCACCTCCACTATAAATACCACCCCTCGCCACCTCCTCTCCTCACACCTTCCAACCTTTGAGCCTTGTAAAATTTCTTCCCAATACTATTCCCAATCCCCTACCCTGAATCCATGATCCTTTGGTATCAAAAAAATATCAAAACCAATCCTCTTAAGAAGGTTCTCAAGGAGGATAATTCAAGAGGTAAAAATCCTCTTTCTTTTCTTTTATTTTATTTTCAATTTATTTTATTTTCTTATCACTCCCTCACCTCCCATGTCCAAAGAGACATGATAACTATAGTATCAGTTATATAATTAAATTATATCATGTTAATGGAATATTCATTGTCAAAATCTTTTCTCTCACTCTTTTATTCTATAAATGAAAACATCGCTCGTGATGTGTCAATTTACCAACATCACAGAAAATGCATTCTCATTTTCCATTAACACATTCAAGGCTGGTAATAAAACCATTTTTATGGTCAAAAAATTTATAATATATATATGTATATATATATATATATATATTACAACCTATTTAATGTTATTTAATTGTTAAATACATATGGTGTTAATTAATAAAACCAAACTAGTTTCTGATGATCAAAAAACCACCAAAATAATCTAAATGATTATCACTAACGTCTTATCTAATGATTCATCCTCACACCGAAAATACAAAATAATTATATAACCATTTAATCATCTATATATACCTTAAAAATATATAACTTCAATTCTGGATATCTATTCCCATTTTACATGAACTTCCATACTCATGTACAAGTAAACTAATCCTGGAAACCAAGGAAATGAACGCTCCTGAATGATAAAATTGTATATTATAACTCATAAAAAAGACCATAAATGAACTTAATAAAATTATATTAAATAAAATACATGTATAAAAGGTTATTAATTAATTAATGTATTTAATTTTATTATCCAAGACATTAAGTTCAAGTGTAGAACACTTTCGAACATAAGGTAAGGGTTTCTTCCCGAACCTCCATTTTCATTTGGGTTACATTTTCTCCCTCTATATACTAATGTAATTATTCATTATTTTTATAAACTTATTCTAAATTCTATTTATATGCTCCAAAATCATGCATCCAGAATATTTTATCTTTTTTTATTTCTGAAATTATGCATACCATCATTATGATTCTAGTAATTGATATTCCATGTGATTATTTAACTAGCAGAATATCCATGATTATATTTCATTATCATGTGATTATTTATGAAATTATTTAATCATATTTTATTCTTACCATATTATACTCAATTTTATGTTTTAATGGAATTTATTTTTAGTTATTCACCATGCCTTATAGTGTATTTTTATTTATGATAGATTTCGTTTTATTACTTACCCTTAATGGGAATCTAAACTCACCCCCTTATTATGTTTTATTTTTCCTCAGGATTCAAATATGTATATTATGAATGACTTTTAGGGATAATCTAGGAGTTTATGGGTGTTACTAATGGATTTTATATGTTGTATCTTGTTTTAAGTTGTAATGTAGTGTTCATGTATGTAATCGATATTCCAAAACTACTAAACTAATTAGTTCTTTGGGATTCATGTCTTGTATCTATGAAAATATAATAACGTAAGGCACTAGCTCTGGGCTACTAGGTTTGGGGTCCTTACAGTTTATATCAAATGAAGTTTAGTAGAAACCTTGGAAACTAGATTTATAAAACATAGATTAGGGAACATAACCCTAATATATACTTTGAGGACAAGAATAGAAGAAAATCCTATAATTTTGGAAAGGTATATATTATGTGGGAATTATTAGAAATGCATCCCTATATAGATACTATAAGTGGATGTGGTTCTGAAACATATGTACCTAGGGGTAACAACTCTGACAAGGTGTCTCGGGCCTAACTCAAGGTAACCCGGTACATGAAAATGGGCATTACTGTGTACCTGGTTCAACACTCCTGTGGGATATGCTTAAGATAATTCACATTTTATTTAAAATGTATTATGAAGGATTTAAAAGTAAATATATCCCCAAATAAACCATATTTATGATTATGAGATTAGATATGCATAAAATATCAATTTATTTTAAGTTTTTTTCTAGTTTAATATTATGCATTATGATTCATAACCTAACTTAGTGTATACCATTATTTAGAAATGGATCGTAGTGGAAGGAATGGAAACCATATCAAATAATTTATCCCATGTAGGTATTTCCCTCCTATGAAAGATAATGATATTGGTACTGTAGTTGTGGCTGGTGTTGAGAAACTTATTACCATACTAGGAAAGATGACTCAGGTTATGAACAATAACCTTACCTATATGGATCATCTCAATCCACAACATAGAGGATAAATGTTATACCGCTTTATGCGACAACATCCTCCATCATTCAATGGGACTACAAACCCATTTGTAGCAGATCAGTGGATAAGTTCCTTAGAGAATATATTTCTCACTTTGGGAAGTAATGAGAGGGAGGAGGTTATCATGGAAGTTTATCCTATCTCATGATATTCTGATCAATTGTTGTCATTAGTTCAAAACACAAAGGAGGAGGAATAAATTTCAAATATAGAATGGAAATATTTTAAGGAAATTTTCCTAGAAAAATATTTTCCTTGTGAACAGCGAGAAGATATAGAGAGGCAATTATTTAGTCAGAATGAAAAAGAGGATGAAATGTTGCGAAGTATGAATCCCACTTTACAAGGTCAGCAATTCATTCCATGGACTACATATGTAACTCAAGGATAAATATTTATTGATTATATTATGGTTTAAAACCATTCCACTAAAGGGATATAGTCTCCAAAAAAATCTCATCATATGAAGATATAGTCTCATGTGCTAACAAGACAGAAAAATAATTCTCTAATTCTTATGAATTTAAGGGAAAACATGAGAAGAAGAGGTTGTCGGAGTAAAGAATGGATAAATTTAATAAAAAAGGAAATTTTCCAATGTGTGATACTTATGGAAGGAAAAACCCCAGTGCATGCTTAAAAGAAAAAGGGTTATATTACAAGTGCGGAGAAAAAGTCCACCAAGCCCGTGATTACAAGTAAAATAAATAATCTACAATGTTCAGTGCTACAATTATAGGTAGATGGTACACTATTCAAATGATTTTCCTAAGTTTCAAGGAAACTTTCCCTATAAAATGAAAGGGGATTAAGCCTAAGTTTATGTGCTCACAACTACGGAGTTTGAAGTTCCTAATAATGTAGTGGTAGGTACTTTAATTTTTTCCTCAAACTTATCCAATACTTTATTTAATTCTGGATCATTGTATTCTTTTATATATTCCTAATTTTTGAAGAAAATTAGACATTTCAATTTTTATTAAATAGATGAGTTGTTAATCAAAACTCCTATGGGAAGTATCATTGCAACAAATATGTGTCGGTTAGTCCCCTTTATGACACATAAACTTTCTTTAGTTGTTGAACTTGTCATCATACCTATTATTGAATTTGATATAATCCTCATTATGGACTAGAATCCAAAATATGATTCAAAAATATATTAAAATAATAATTAAATTACAATTGGTGAGGAAGATGCAGAATCCCTTATCTTTAGAGTGGAAAACTCATCATATGAGTTATATCTAGATCCACCTCCAGTAGCTCTTATAAATGAAATTATTAGGGAGGAAGAGAAAACATCATCTATGGATGAGGAAATAAATATTCAAATTGAATATATACCTATTTTGAAAAAATATATTGATGAATTTCCAAAGGATTTACATAGACATCCTCTAGAGGAGGAATTTGAGTTCTCTGTTGATTTAATTCCTGGTGCAAGACCTATATCAAATACGCCTTATAGAATGGACACGATGGAATTCGTATAGATGAAGAAGCAACTAGAGGAATTGAGTGATAAGGGATCTATTCACCCTAGAGTTTCTCCATGAGGATCCATTGTTATATTTTTCAAGAAGAAAGATGGATCCATGAGGTTGTGCAATGATTATAGAGAAATCAATGATATTAAAATAAATAACAAGTATCATCTACCTTGCATTAATGATTTATTTGATTAACTTAATAGTGATCAATATTTTTTTAAGATTCACCTTTGATCTAGATATAATCAATTGCCTGTGAAGAAGGAAGATATTCTAAGGATATCATTTTGAACTAGGTATGGACATTACGAGTTTACAGTAATTTTATTTGTACTGACTAATGTACCCTCTATTTTTATAGATCTAAAGAACAGAGCATTCAAGGAATATCTTGACAATTATTTTGAGGTATTTATTGATTATATATTTATATATTCCAAAATCTATAAGTACTATTAGAACCATTTTTAGGTTGTTTTGGAGACTCTTAGAAGAAAAGAGTTATATGGGAAGTTTAACAAGTGTGAATTCTAGCTTCAAAAAATTTCTTTTCTTTTCCATGTTGTCTCTATCGATGGAATCTCATTTGATCATGTGAATAAAAAGGAGGTTCAGGAATGTCCTACTCAAACAATAATAACTGAGGTAAGTAGTTTTATTGGTTTAGCAAGTTACTATCGGTATTTCGTTCAAAATTTTTCTTGATTAGCTAACCCATTAACCAAGATTACTTGTAAAGGGGTTAAGTTTGTATGGAAAAAATAATGTAAATAATTTTTTGAAGAGTTAAAGAGTATATTAGTTAATGGTCCTATCTTGACTCTACCATCATAAAATGGTGGATTTTTTATTTATAGTGATGCATCAAAGAAAGGAATTAGTTGTTTCCTTATTCAGAATGATAGATTTATTTTTTATGAATCAAGGTAGTTAAAAACTCATGAACAGAACTATCCAACTCATGATCTTGAGTTTGAAGCTATAATATTTTCTCTAAAAATATGGAGACACTATCTCTATGGTAAAATACGTGAGATATATACAAATCACAGGAGTTTGAAATATATCTTCTCACAAAAATAACTCAACATGAGGAAAATGTGATGGCTCAAGCTGCTCAAAGATTATGATTGTTCAATACGCTACAACCCAAGGAAGAAAAATAAGGTATCAGATGCATTGAGTATAAAGGATCATGGAATTATGAACAAAATGATTATTGAAAAGGATCTTGTGTCCATGGATATAGCAAAGATGAATGTGGGAATTATCAAGGAAGGTGAAACATAATTAATTTTTCAATTGGTTTCTCAACCATCTTTATTAAAAATGATTAAAATTTATCAACCTAATGATGATAATTTTCAAAGGGAAATTAAACGTGTGAAATATGGGAAGTTTTTAGGCTTTGTGTATGAGGATGTAATTCTGAAATTTAGGAAAAGGATTTGTGTTCCCACTATACCCAAGCTAAAGAGGGAGTTATTAGATGATTCCCATAGCTCAAATTTCTCTATACATCCTAGAATCACTGAGATGTATAGATATTTGAAGGAACATTTCTAGTTGGATAATATGAATCGAGAAATTGTTGATTATGTATCAATATGTTTAGTTTTTTAATAGGTGAAGTTTGAAAGACAACATCCTAGAGGATTCATTCAACCTCTTCCTATTACTACATGGAAATGGGATGACATTACTATAGATTTTTTCACTATATTACCAATTAATCAAAGAAAGAATGATGAAATATGGGTGATTATTGATTGACTTACCAAATTTGCACATTTCCTCACTATAAGGGGGGATTTCCCATTGGAGCACCCTGCACAACTCTATATTAAGGAAGTTGTAAGAATTCATGCAGAACCAATTTCAATTTTCTTTTATCATGATCCATGATATTTATATAAATTTAGGAAAATTCTTCAGAAATATTTCTATACTAAGATTCATTTGAGTACTGTTTATCGCCCTCAAATAGATGGGCAGTCAAAAAGGACAATCCAAACTTTAGAAGACATGTTGAGATCATGATCACTTGACTTTCAAGGTATATGGGATTATTATTTTCATTTGTTATAATTTTCATACAATAATAGTTTTCATTCAAGTATTCAAATGGAAACATATTAAACATTGTATGGAAAGAGATTTCATACACTAACTTGTTGGGATGAAATTATTGAAAGGAAGCTTGTAGGCCCAGAGCTTGTGAAGGAAATAATGAAAAATTTAAAGACTATTCAAAACCATATTAAAGTATCTTAAAGTATGAAAAAGAGATAAGAAAATAATTGAATGAAGTATTCGGAATTTCAAGTAGGAGATCATGTTTTCTTGAAAGTATCTCCATGGAAGGGTGTTAAAATATTTAGGAAGAAATAGAAACTAAGCCCCAGGTATAGTAGAACTTTTGAAATTTTAGAGAGAGTTGGAGTTGTGGATTATTGTTTGGTGATTCCATCTATCCTTTCTAAAGTACAAAATGTGTTCCGCGTCTCTTTTTTAAGGAATTACATATTGAACCCAGCGCATGTCCTCACTTTTGAAGGAATATATTTGGAATCTGATTTATCTTATTGTGAAGAGCCTATCTGGATTCTGGACACTGAAGAATAGGTGTTGAGGAATCACGTGACTTGGCTGGTAAAAGTACTTTTTAAAAAATATAAAATTAAAGAGGTGGAATAGGAACTATAGGAAGTTATGATGAAGAACTACCCAAATATTTTTATAAGGTGAAATTCTGTAAATTTCAAGGAAGAAATTTTTATAGGTGGGGATAATGTAATGATCTAGAATTATATCAATTAAATTTTTGTAACACTCAGTACTATTCATCTTATTTGGGCCTTCGGTTCACTGGTTTGGGCATATGGGTCTCATATCCTTCAGGTCATGAAAGGCCTTCAGGACATAAGGCCTTCAGGCTATATGGCATTCAAGCCACCAATGGCCTTTGGTCCATAGGGATTTTGGGCCACAAAAAAAGACCAAAGAGGAAAACCACATAGGAGTAGTCCCATACTAGTATTTAGAGAAAAAAATAGCAATCACTAGAGCAGAGATAACCGGATTGGAAAAATGAGAGGGTATGTAAACTACCATTGGGACTAGGCACCATGTAGCTCTGAATGGGGAAATGCCTGCTGATTAGCCATGTGAGGTGGGGAGCTTGGTACTTTCAAGATGCATATGCAGGGGAGGGACTGTTTCAAGTGTGTTAGGTCTTGGGCCTTTAAGGTCATGTATTGGGTTTTGTATAGGCCTTGTGCCTTGTGCCTATGGGTCATGTAAGGGTTCCCCTTTAACCATTAAAAGGGGGATTATCTAGAATAAAATAAAAATAATTCCTTGGGGCCATTCGGGATACATAATATCACTTATAGAAAATAATAAAAACTTTATAAATGAATAATGAATGAAATAAGAGGTATTTCTTGAAGTTAAGAACCTATACCGGTGAAATTGTAAATTGACCTTAAGAATAGTAATATGACTTATAAATAGTAAACCATCCAAATGAATAGTAACCAAACCTATGAAAGTATAAATAAAATTTTGGTATCTTATAAATAAAAATATGATATACCTATATCCTGGAATAAGTAAATAAATATTTTAAAAATGATAAAGTATGTGTTGGTATTTTTGTAAGTAATAAATATTTAATTAAAATTTTATAATTAATATAATCATTTAAAAGAAAATTTATTTCCATAAAATATATTCACATATTAATATTTTTTTAGTTAATATAGGATAATTTTTTGAGACCTTAGTTAATTTTTGAAAGTGTCATAAAATTAGTTGTAATATTAAAATTGGAATTTTTTTAATAAATGATATTTTTAATTAAAAATTAAATTTATCATATTTATAAAATAATCCTCATAAAATAAAAAATATTTTTTAATTCAACACATTTAAAATGTTTAGGGTGAATTTTTTGTATTTTTCTAAAATACTTGAATTTTTTATGAATAGTAAAATACAATAATTTGTGGTATAAATACATTATAAGTTAAATAAAATATTCCTTGAGTCTTCGCTGATGTATGAACCATAATCTCTTACTCCCATTAATTATTTTAATATATTTAGTGATAATTCTAAAACTATTCACAGTCTTGACAAAAAATAATAAAAAAATGAATAAAATATTCAAAAAACACCCCTATCCTCCACTATAAATACTACCCATCACCACCTCCTCTCCTCACTCCTTCCAAGCTTTTAGACTTGTAAAATTTCTATTAAATCCTATTTCTAATCCCCTCCCTTATATCTAGGATCCTTTGGTCTCAAAAAAATACCAAAACTAATCCCTTTAAGGAGGTTCTCAAGGAGGAGAATTCAAGAGGTAAAAATCCTCTTTATTTTCTTCTATCTTCTTTTCAATTTCTTTTATTTTCTTATCCTTCCATAAACACCTATTTTCAAAGAGACATGATAAATACAGTATCAATTATATACTATAATTATATCATGTTAATTTAATATCCATCATCAAACTCCTTTTTCTCTCTTTTTTATTCTATAAATGAAAACATTGCCTGTGATGTATCAATTTACCAATATCATGAACAATGCATTTTCATTTTCCATTAACTCCTTAAAGGATGGTTATAAAACCATTTTTTTAAAAAAAATTATAATATATTTATTATTTCCTATGTTATTTTTTATAATTATTATATACATGTGATGTTAATTAATAAAATAAAACTAGTTTGTGACGATCAAAAAACCACCAAAATAACCTAAATGATTATCACTAACATATTATCTAATGATTCATCCCCACATAAGAAATCAAAAAGAATTATATAACCATTTAATATTATATATTTTAATTAAAATATATTACTTTAATTATGGATATCTATTTCCATTTTACATGAACTTCTATACTCATGTACAAGTAAATCGATCATGAAAACCAAGGAAATGAACACTCCTGAACAATAAAATTGTATTTTATAACTCATCAAAAATATCATAAATTAACTTAATAAAATTATATTAAATAAAATACATGTTGAAATTTTTCTTAATTAATTAATTAATTAATTAATTTTATTATCCAGGACATTGAGGTCAAGTGCAGAACACTTTCGAACATAAGGTAAGGGTTTCTTCCCGAACCTCCATTTTAATTTGTGTTACGTTTTATACCTATATAAACCAATGTAATTATTAATTATTTTTATATAATTCTTATAAATTCTATTTATATGTTCAAAAATCATGTATCCAGACCATTTCATCTTTCAGTTATGAGATATACATATTTTACAAGGTTTCCTTCCCAATTCTTCCTGATACGCAATCCCAATTAATTAGAACATCTCAATTTCTTACCCATTTTCAAGTACCAACTATAAACTATTTTAAGACCCCATTATTTTTCTAAAATCACTAATTTTTTCATGAAAAACTATATTGGTTCATTTTTGGTTTTATACAAACAATTATGTAAAATACAAATGATTTTTCCAAAAGAACTCTTCTTTGCAAAGTAAAAAATGTCTATTTCTCTCAAAAATTCATCAATGATTTTATTAGAGTATTTCAATATATTTCAAAAAATATATTTAATTATGTGCTTTATTAAAATTGATCTCTTATTATTATCATCTACCATATTTTATTAAATGGTTTATGATCAGTTTGACTATGGATGTGTGATCTTGATACCCTTCACCATACTACTCAAAATGGTTAGTGATTATGTTTATAGATTGGGGAAAGTTATTTAAATTTCATATGTACATATTTTTTGTGTTTAACTTTATTCATATTAGGTATGAATTGAACTTATTAAGTGATGGGTGGGACCCACTATAGCCCCACTATGCATCGGTAGGTCACATGAGATGAAACATAAATGGATTTGGTCAAGGCCTTAACCATTTATTTTTATATGTTTTGGTTGAGGCCTCAATGGTATGTTTATGATGTATGAAATTATGTATTCCCTCATTATGGTACTATTAATTTATATTCCATTTTATTATTTGACTGGTATAATATACATGGTTATGTTTGATTCTTTTTTGATTATTTATAGCATTATTTAATTGGATTGTATTACTACTATATTATGCTCAAGTTTATGTTTTAATGGAATTTTTTTTAGTTATTCACTATGCCTTATAGTGTATGTTTATTTATGATAGATTCTATTGTATTACTTACCCTTACTGAGCATTTGATCTCTCCTATTTCTTATGTTTTATTTTTCCCTAGGACACAAAGATGTATATTATGAATGACTTGTAGGGATAATATAGGATTTTATGGGTGTTACCAATGGATTTGTTATGTTTTATTTCATTTCAAGTTGTAATGTATTGTTTATTTATGTAATCTAGATTCCAAAACTACTAAACTAATCGGTCCTTTGGGATTCATTTCTTGTATCTATGCCAATGTAATAAAGTAAGGCACTAGATTCGGGCTACTAGGTTCAGGGTCCTTACTGTTGGTATCAAATGAAGTTTACTAGAAACCTTGGAAACTATATTTAGAAAACATAGATTAGGGAACATAACCATGAGATAGAATTTGAGGATAAGAATGTAATAATATCCTATAATTTTGGTAAGGTAGAGATTATGTGGGTCTTCCTAGCAATACATTCTAATCTGGATACTATAAGTGGACGTGGTTCTGACATATATGTAACTAGGGATAAAAACTCCGACAAGGTGTTCTAGGCCTGAATCAGGATAACCTAGTATACAACAATGGGACTTACTCTGCAACTAGTTTGACACTACTGGGGTATATTCTTACGATAATTCACAAATTCTTTACAAACCATTATGAAGGATTTAAAAGTAAATGTGTATCCAAATAAACCATATTTATGATTATGAGATTATCTATGCATAAAATTTCAATTTATGTTAAGTGTTTTATAGTTCGATATTATGCATTATGACTCATAAGATAATTTAGTTTATTCTATTATTTAGAAATGTCACTTAGTGGAAGGAATGGAAATCATATCAATGTGTGTATCCCATGTAGTTATTTACCTCCTATGAAAGATAATTATATTGGTACTAGAGTTGCGACTGGTGCTGAGAAACTAATTACCATACTGGGACAGGTGACTCAGGTTATAAACAATAACCTTACCTATATGGAGCATTCTAATCCACAACGTGGGGTATTAATGTTATAACACTTAATGTGACAAAAGCCTCCATCATTCAATAATACTACAAACCCATTTTTAGTGGAGTAGTGGATAAGTTCCTTAGAGTAGATATTTCTTTCTTTGGGAGGTAATGAAAGTGATAAGGTTATCATAGAATTTTATCATCTCTTATGATATTCTGATCAATGGCAGTCATTGATTCAAAACACAAATTAGGAATAATATATTTAAAATATGGAATGGAAATATTTTAAGGAAAATTTCCTAGAAAAAAAAATCCTCTTGAACAACGAGCAGATATAGAGTTGTAATTCTTTAGTTTGAAAAAAAAAGAGGATGAAAACATTGTGAAGTATGAAGACAAATTTAAAAGGTTAGTAAGTCATGTCATGGACTAAATAAATAATCTAGGGAGAAATATTGATCGATTATTTGATGGTTTAAAACCATTCATCTAAAGGGAACTGGTTTCCCAAAATTTCTCATCATACAAAGATATAGTCTCATGTGCTATCAAAACAGAAAAATAATTCTCTAAGTTTTATGAATTTAAGTGTAAACAAGAGAAGAAGAGGGTGGTGGAAGAAATAATAGATAAAGGGAAGAATAAAAAATTAATTTTCCAATGTTTGATAATTATGGAAGGAAACACCCTAGTTCCTGCTTAAAAGGAAAAGGAGTCTATTACAAGTGTGGAGAAAAATACCATCAAGCCCATGATTGCAAGGGAAATAAAGAAGCTACCAATGTTCAATGCTACAATTTTAGGGATATGGGACACTATGAAAATTATTGTCCTAAGTGTCAAGTAAAGTTACCCTATAAAAGGACAAGGGAGAAAGGCTAAGCTTATACAGTCACAACTGTGGAGGTTGAAGTTCCTAATGATGTGTTGAAAAGTACTTTAATTGTTTCCTATAACTTAGCCAATGATTTATTTAATTATGTATCACCACATTATTTTATATATTCCTAATTTTCCAATAAAATTAGACATTTTACTTTTGATTTAATAAATTATTTGTTATTCAAAACTCCTAAGGGAAGTATCATTACAATAAAGATGTGTTGGTCAGTCCAATTTATGATACATAAAAGTTCTTTAGTTGTTGAACTTATCATCATACCTATGATTGAATTTTATATAATCCTCAATATGGATTGGATTTCAAAATATTATTTTAAAATCTATTGAAAAAATAAGTAAATTACAGTTGGTGAGAAAGATGTATAATCCCTTATCTTTAGAGTAGAAACCTCATCATCTTAGTTTTATTTGGTTCCACCTATAATAGCTCTTCTAAATTAAATTCTTGTGGAGGAAGATAAAACATCATCTGTAGATGAGGAAGGAAATATTCAAATTGAATATGTACCTATTGTTCCATAATCTATTGATTTATTTCTAGAGGATTTACCTAGAAATCCTCCAAATAAAGAAGTTGAGTTCTTTATTGATTTAATTCCCAGTACAAGACCTATATCAAATACTCCTTATTGAATGGAAATTATGGAATTAGTAGTGTTAAATAAAAAACTAAATGAACTTAGTGATAAGGTATTTATTCACCCCCAGTGTTTCTCTATGGGGAGCCCCTATTCTCTTTGTCTAGAAGAAAGATGGATCCATGAGTTTGTGCATTGATTATAGAGAAATCAATGTTGTTAAAATAAAGAACAAGTATCCTCAACCTCATAATGATGATTTATTTGATCAAATTCATAGAAATAAATATTTTTTTAAGATTGAACTTTGATCTAGATATCATAAATTTCATATGAGTAAGAGAGATATTACAAAGACAACATTTTAAACTAGGTATGGACATTACGAATTTACAATAATCCCATTTGTACTAACTAATTCACCCTCTATTTTTATGAATCTAATGAACAGAGTGTTCAAGGAATATCTTGATTATTTTTTGAGGTGTTTATTGATGATATATTGATATATTCCAAAATCTATGAGGGCCATGAGAACCACTTTTAGGTTGTTCTAGATACTCTTATAAGAAAAAAGTTATATGGAAAGTTTATTAAGTGTGAATTCTATCTTCAAACGGTTTCTTTTCTTGGCCATATTGTCTCTAAGGATGGAATATACAATTTATCATGTGAATAAAAAGGTGGTTCAAGAATTTCCTACACCAATGAACATAACCAAGGTATGTAGTTTTAATGGTTTAGTATGTTACTATCAGTATTTTGTTTAGAATTTTTCCTGATTAGCAAACCCATTAAGCAAGATTACTCGTAAAGGGGTTAAATTCATATGGAAAAAATAACATGAATAATTTTTTGAAGAGTTGAATAGGATATTATTGAATGTTATGCTCTTGAATATACCATCAAGAAATGGTAGATTTGTGATTTATAGTGATAAATCAAATAAATGACTCAGTTGTGTCCTTATGAAGAATGATAGAGTTATTAAATATGCATTAAGGTAGTTAAAAACTCATGAAAAAAATTATCCAACTCGTGATCTTGAGTTAGCAGTTATAATCTTTTCTCTGAAAATATGGAGACATTATCTCTATGGTGAAATATGTGAGAAATATACAGATCATAAGAGTTTGAATTATATATTCTCATAGAAAGAACTCAACATGATGCAAAGGTGATGGCTAGAGCTACTCAAGGATTATTATTGTTCAATACAATACCACCCAAAGAAGAAAAATAATGTAGTTGATTCATTTAGTAGGAAGGATCATATAGTTTTGAACAAAATGATGATTGGAAAGGATCCTGTGTATATGGATTTAGAAAATATGGATATGGGAATTATCAAGGAAGGTGAAAAATAATTACTTTTTCAATTGGTTGCTCAAAAATATTTATTGGAAAGGATTAAAAAAATTCAGACTGATGATGAGAATTTTCAAAGGAAAATTAAAGTTTTGAAAGATGGGAAGTTGGTAAACTTTGTGTATGAGGATGGGATTATGAAATTTGGTAAAAGGATTTGTGTTCCCATTATACCCAAGATAAAGAGGGAGTTATTGGATGATTATCATAGCTCTAATTTCTTTATATATTCTGGAAGCACTAATATGTATAGAGATTTGAAGGAACATTTCTGGTGGGATAATATGAAGAGAGAAATTTCTAATTATGTGATAAGATGTTAGTATTTTAATAGGTGAAGTATGAAAGAAAACATCCTAGAGGATTTATTCAACCTATTACTATTCCTATATGGAAATAGGATAACACTACTATGAATTTTATCACTATATTACCAAGGAATCCATGAAATAATGATGCAATATGGGTGATTATTGATCAACTTACCAAATATGCACATTTCCAAACTATAATGGAATATTTTCCACGGGAACGTCTTGAAAAAATCTATATTAATGAAGTTTTAATACTTCATGCAGCACATTTTTCAATTATGTTTGATCATGATTCATTTACATAGAAATTTTGGAAAAGTATTTAGAAATATTTGGATACTGAGCTTCATTTGAGTACTACTTATCACCCTCAAATTGATGGGCATTCATAAAGGAAAATCCAAACTTTAGAAGAAATTTTGAGATCACACTCACTCGACTTTCAAGGTATGTGGTATCATTATTTTCCTTTGTTATAATTTTCATAAAAAAATAGTTTTCATTCAAGTATTAAAATGTCACCATATAAAGCGTTGTATGGAAAGATATATTGCACACCAACTTGTTAGTATGAAGTTGTTGAAAGGAATCTTATAGGCCCAGAGCTTGTAAAGGAAACAATGGAAAAGGTAAAGACTATTCAAACCCATATTAAAGCATATCAAATTAGTCAAAAGTTATAGGCTGATAATTGAAGGAAGGATTTGGAATTTCAAGTGGTCTATTGTGTTTACTTGAAAGTATCTCCATGTAAGGGTGTTATAAGATTTGGGAATAAAGGGAAACTAAGCCCTAGGTACATTGGACCTTTTGAAATCTTAGAGAGATTTGTAGTTGTGGATTATCGTTTGGAGATTCCTCATAGCCTTTATAAAGTACACAATGTGTTCCACATAACTTTGTTAAGTAAGTACATGATAGACCCAATGTATTTCCTCATTTTTTAAGGAATATATTTGGAACTTGATTTATCTTACTGTGAAGAGCCTATCCGAATTCTGGACACTAAAGAACTGGTGTTGAGGAATTGGATGACTTGGTTGGTAAACGTACTTTGTAAAAAACATAAAATTCAATAGGTTATGTGAGAAAAAGAGGAATTTATGATGAATAACTACCCAAATCTTTTTATAAAGTGACATTCTGAAAATTTCGAGGAAGAAATTTTTATAGGGGGAATGTAACAACCTAGAATTCTATCAATGAAATTTCTCTTCTTATAATTATTTCATATAGTATAAATCACATAAAATCACTTAGAGGAAACAATACAAACTTAATAAATGAATAATGAATGAAATAAGAGTTATTTCTAGAAGTTAAGGAACCTATACCAATGAAATAGTAACTTGACCTTAAGAATAGTAATATGACCCTTATGAATAGTAAACTGGCCAAATAAATAGTGACCTCACCGATGAAAGTATAAATAAAATTTGGGTATCTTATAAATAAAAATATGATATATTTATATCTTGGAATAAGTAAATAAATATTTTAAAAATGATAAAGTAAGCATTAGTATTTTTATAAGTAATAAATATTTAATTAAAATTCAATAATTAATATAATTATTTAAAAGAAAATGTATTTTCATTAAATATATTCATATTTTGATATTTTTTTCTTAAGATTATAGGATAATTTTTTGAGACCTTAGTTAATTTTTGAAAGTGTCATAAAATCGATTATAATATTAAAATTGGTATTTATTGAATAAATGGTGATTTTAATTAAAAATTAAATTTCTCATTTTTAGAAAAATATTTTCATAAAATAAATTCCATTTTTAATTCAACGCACTAAAAAATGGTTAGGGTGAATTTTTTGTATTTTTTATAAAATACTTGAATTTTTGTGAATAGTAAAATACAGTAATTTATGGTATAAATACATTATAAGTTAAACACACTATTCCTTGAGGCATCACTGATGTAAGAACCATAATATCGAACCCCCCCCCACCCCCCCCCCCCCTCATTATTTTAATATATTTATTGATAATACTCAAACTATTCATAGTCTTGAGCCAATATAATAAACAAATGAAAAAAAATATGAAAAAAAACACCCCTCTCCTACACTATAAATACAACCCCTCACCACCTCCTCTCCTCACACCTTCCAAGCTTGAAGCCTTGTCAAATTTCTACCCAATAATCTTTTCAATCCCCTCCCCCACATCCAAGAGCCTTTGGTCTCAACAAAATACCAAAACCAATCCCCTTAAGGAGGTTCTCAAGGAGGAGAATTCAAGATGTAAAAATCCTATTTCTTTTATTTTATTTTCTTTTCAATTTATTTTATTTTATTATCCTTACCTCACCTCCCCTTCCCAAAGATACATGATTACTGTCACACCTGAATTTTTCAAATAATTTTATTTCTATTATTTATCTTGGTGGTGGGTGTTTTTGCTAAAGTTCGGGTGAGTCCCAGTTCAAATTTTTGAAGTTTGGAAAAGTTTGAGGGTTTTAGGCCAGTGTGAAAACATCTTCCATTGTAGAGTAAGTCATGCGGTCAGTTTTGATACCCATGCAGTCATTGCTGGAGTGAGAAGGGGCCACCGCATGGCCCGCACACAGTCGACTGAGCCATGTGGGGTGACCGTGCAGTCACCCACCTTTAAGGTCAATTAAATTAATTTGTTAAGCAGTGATGTAATGAAAATAATAAACGATGTAATGCAGATAAATATATATATATATATAATCAATGAATTTTTTATTTTTATTATTACTAAATATTTTTTGTTGTTATTATTATTGTTAAAGTTTGATTGTTATTATTATTATTATTAATGTATTATAATAAATTATTAATGTTATTAAAGATTTATTATTACCATTATTGTTTTCAAAGTTTTATTATTGTTATTAAGGTTTTATTTTAACTATTATTAATATTTTTTGATTATTATTAATATTGTTTTAATTATTATTATTAGGTTTTTCTTTTTTTAATTTGTTTTATTTCATTTTTTTTTATTTTTTTTTATTTTTTTTTGTTTTGTTTTATTTTATTTTATTTTTTTAGAAACCCTAATTATGCCCCCCATGCACTGCCACCCCCCCTCCCATCTCTCCCTCTCTCCTACCCCACAGGAACCCCTCTCTTGCAGCACCCTCCCATGCGCCTTTCGGCCTCCGAACTGCTGCCAGCCGCCTCCACCTCCTACAGGCACCCACCTTCTAGCCCGCCGCCAGCTGCTTCCCCACCCGCGTGCCCTCTGGCACCACCCTACACCCATCCAACACCCGCGTTGACCATCGTCCCCCCCATCCATGCTCCATTCAACCAATGGCACCACGACATCGTCCCCCTTCGCTGTGTCGGCCTCCCGCTGGCCCCCTTCCCTACATCTATCTCCTTCCAGTCACCTCCCCTCTGTACAGCATTGGCTGCATGACCTCTAGTCAGCAAGCCATCTGGTAATCAACAGCACAGTGCCCCCAACGCCGTCCGCCCTCCTGTCACAGTACTCTGCTCGGCCTCAGTACACCCCCAGTCACTCCTCCTCTGTCTGACAGCCTCCCCATGCATTGAAGCTCCGTCCAGACCTCATTTTGGCCATTGTGCACCCGTCAGACCTCCCTTCAGTTGTGCTCTCTCCTTTTTACTCCCTCCGGTCACTACACACCCTCCTTTAAGCACCCTATGACCTATCGTGCACCATCCATCCAGCCCCCACCAGTGCAATATGCACGTTTCCAGCCAATGTGCCTCATATCTAGCCATCATGCACCCTCCCAGTTGGGCCGCACTCTTCACCAGCATCCTCTCCAGTCGTCTTCTCTTTTGCACAATCCCATTGATCAATTGCACCCCCACATTGACCACTCCCTCCTTCGCTCACGTGATAAACGCCCACCACTTAAGATAAGCAGTTTGGGTTCACGCTGTTTCACCTGCTCTAGGGTTTCGCGTATTGGAAGGGAAAGTCTGCAATACCCTGGTTAGCAGGTTGTGTGTACTTGTGCACAAATGTGAGACATTTCACATTGTTGTGATCGAGCTGCCAATCGAGGCAGGTCCCCCACTACACTTTCTATTATATTTAGAATTTATTAATTTCTTGTTATTTCATTAATTTTAAATAAATGGTAAATAGCATTTGATAATTAGTTTTAGAATAAATGGTTGCGATGTAGTTCCTCTTTGTGCTTGATTTTTCTAAGAATGATTATTAAAGTGTGCATACTAAGTGTTGATGAAATTCCCCATTGGCCTTTGAAATTATGTGTTAGTTTTAAAATGGTGATTTGGGTATCTTAAATGGGATTCCAAGTGGATTTCGGGGTTTAAAAGTGGTTTGTGTTGTTTCTTCTAAAAATGGGTTGGTTTTGAGTGGTTTGTTAAGGCCCATTTGGCACTTTAATAAAATAAATTATTTTGAAAACTCTCTTTGGAGTGATTCTAGGGTTATCTTTTGTATATGTCAATTGTGTTGGTTATTGTGTGTGATGTTCATACATTGTGAATGGTTACTTGATTGACGTTGTTGACTCACCCCTCTTTTCATTTAATACTCTTCATGAGAACCTATCATAGTAAGTGAATTTTATATGAACGATTGCCGCACTAGTTTAGATTATACACTTGCTAGTGGCCCATAGCAGGGGATACTCTATTATTATTATTACTATGGGATTGGGCCCCTCGACTAGGCCAGGTAGAAAGATGGTCGGCCGTTAGGTCATTATGATTTCATTGATTAGGGCATGCCTTCAAGATGTGTCACACGTATAGTATGTTCGGGATTTTCCACAAGATCCTAGGTTTGACCATGTTTTCTTTAGTGCTTATTTGTATGTGGCGGATGATTGAGGTTCTTGGTTTGGTTTCTGGACCCCATGTGCCACTTTTTTTCATTTCCTTTATTTTTTATTGTGTGTTTGTATGGATTTCCTCTAGTTTAACAACTAAAATTTTGGATTTTAAATTGTTCGCATGAATGTTTTTAAAATTTAATGCATCTTTTTCCTTCAAACCTTAAAAATCCTTTTAAACTGAAAAGGGAAATGGACTATTACTTGCTTTATAAATTAATGTGTGTGTGAAAAATCATATTTTATCTAATGTAGTTCAAACTTGAAATTATTAAATTCTTCATTTAATGGTAGTGCTTTGGGAATAGTTTGTTGGTCATGCCTACTGAGTTTTAAGACTCATGCCTATAGTGTTTTCTTGTTTTTTTGTTTTTGTTATAGGTTCGACTTGAGTTTGTTATTTATGGGAGAGAGTTGGTTGTGGGTTAGAGAGTGACTCTCGAGGTCACGAGGAGTTTTAGTCATGGTCAGGTTAGTGTGTTGTTTTTGGTTGTCCTTTATTTTTCATGTCATTTATTTACTTGGCATTGTTCCGCCTTTGTCTACTGATTTATTTATTTTAATTGGGTGAAATCATTTCCACTTTCTCTCTGTTGATGCTTTGGAACTTCTCTCCAGCCTGGGAGGATCGGGAACGCCTCTCAAGACTTGCCGTGGATTGTCTTGGGTGACCAATTCAGGGTCAACCCAGGTTGGTTCATGACAAAATGGTATCAGAGAAGGTCAGCTCTTATCAGAACTTGATTTTCATATCACCCGTCATTTTTTTGGGATGTCAAGGTAGAAGGAGTAGAATTTTTGGGGATCAAGGTGTAATAACAGGAAGGACATCATGAACCCTTGCTCATTCTGAGCCTCAAGTTACCATGGGATATCCGGGTTGTTGGTGTATTTTTGGTTTCTTTGAATTGTTTTATGTCGGGAAATGAAAAGGGAGTTTGGAAAGTATCCTCTTGAGCTCACAGGGTCTGGAAATCCATGTGGATCTAGGGACATTTCCCTAGACTACTCTTTATAACAATGGCATGACTGGCATATAGCAACCAACCATATGTCTGAGTCACCCATCATCACTAGTTTCCCTTTATGGATCATTTGGGTCTTCTTTAATTCTAAAAATTGTGTTGTAAAGTTTTATTTTGGATATTGTGAAAAGTTAAATTTAAAGTGGCAATGACCATGTTTTGATTAAGTTATTTGTTTCCATATTCCATAGTGTTCTCCACCAAAAGGGTTTAATGAATGCCCAAGGTGCGGATTTGGGGGGTGTTACCTTATAAAATCCTCTAGTTGATCATCCCATATACTACATCCTTGAGTTTTGGAAATTGAAACCTCCACTCTTTTATGTCCAAGTAGGTCCTCTTGAGGTGGAGGAGTGGTTGTGTAAGATTGATAGGAACTTCTATTTTCTTGCACTACCTGAGTCATTGAAGGTGAAATTGGATACCTCTATGCTAGAAGTTCCAACCTGGAAATGGTGGAAGTTCATGTCTCAAAGAAGGCCTCAAAAATATATCACTTGGGAGTTCTTCAAGTCTTCATTCATCCAACAGTATTTCTCCAAGGTGACGAAAGTGAGTAAGAGGATAGATTTGTGTGGTCTTCAATAAGGTGTTGGATCAATGTTGGAATTATTTCATCGTTTCTTGGAACTAGCTCTGTATGAACCAGGGTATATTGGAAATGATCCCTTGAAAGCTCATCATTTTGAGCTCGGTCTTTGTCCTGAGCTATAGTTGAAAGTGGCAGAGCTCAACCTAACCACCTTCTCAGATGTTGTGGGGCAAGATTTTCTTGCTGAAGCTGAGTTAGCAGGAGGGCCTGAGGTGGATAATCCTCCCCCGTCCTTGGGAATCATTGTAGAGTATAGCAATAGGAAGAATGGGAAGCGACCTGATGTTGGTGGCTCTAATAGAGGAATCAAGAGGCCTTAAGACCTTCAGTCATCTTCTTCATAGTGCAATGTTGTGATCTGTCACCAGTGTGGTAAGTAGGGTCATAAGAGTCTGACGTGCTTGAGTGTTTCGAAGCCCTTCCACACCTTTGGATGCTTGGGTCACTTGTATAGATTCTTTTGAGGTGCTTCCAAGAAGAGCGGTGAACCTAGACCTGGCTCGTTGAAGGTCACCTTAACCCTTTAATAGGAGTAGGACAATATTTGGGATCATTTTGGGGTTTTCTCTTTATAGTGTTCCCTAAATGTAGTGGTCTTCTCTTGTAGCGTTCAGTGGTGTTTCTTTTCATTCAGTTGTAAGAATGGTTATTGTTGAACCTATTTGAAACCTTTATTTTTTTGGATTTGTGTTTGGTAAAATTATTTTTTGTGTGTTATGTTTGGGAATTTTTGAAGCCTGACTATGATGCAAGAGATTCTTCAATCATCAGTGCTCCAGCCATAGGTTTCGGAGTGAAGCTGGTGCGTAGTCAGGAGAATCCTAGCGGTATAAAAGAGAATTGGTTTAATCTTTGTCCTTAGTGTGGCATGTTTTGTGTTCTTCCAAGGGTGATATGTTGTTAACATAGAAATAGTGGTAGTTTTTATTCTCTATCATTTCTTCCCTTCCCTTCTCCCCCCTCCCTGTGGTGGGGGTTTCGATCTGTGTGGGAAGTTTTCAAGTTCGGTTAATCTCATCAGTTCTTATGGTGGGGAGATCCATAGTAGGTCTCACAGAGTTAAACCTAAATTAATTTAGTATTAGACTGATCGTTATGGTGGGGAGTCTGTTCGGTCCTCCCCATTTCAGTATCATAGTTTCTTTTTGGGTATCGTTTTTGGCGATGGGTGGTCTCGTGCAGAACCTATGACAACCCTGATCTTTTATTACACAATTAAACATAATTTATTGAATAAAATCTTCACTAGATACAACATGGAAGATCGATAGGTCTAGTGTCTTTGGGTCTTAGGAACATTACATAAAAACTTAAAATAGTAAATACAACATATTTATTGAAAACTTCCATTATATGACCACTACATTCCCTCGTACTTATCATTGCATGGAATAACCTGAGGACATGCATAAGAAAAGGGTGATCTATAAAGCCCAGTAAGTGAATAATCATGGAATAACATGAGGAATACAATACATGTTAGACAATAGGCATATCAATAGATCATAAGATAAGCATAAACATAAAGGCATGATAAATAATGATAATCATAACATGGAAATGTGGCAACAACACTTAACATGGAATTAGCATGAGCCAAGGATCATTGCACATGGAGCATGAGTAAATCCTCATTGAACATAAATCATGAGTAAAACCTCATTGCACTTGAATTATAATGATTCAACGCCCATTTCACATGATGTATCATGATACTATACTTTACCCAATGCATTGGAGCACTATAAGGGCACACCCTTCTTAAACATTTCATTTCATGCATAAGTGTGCCACATGGATCATATAACATGGATTCATAAAACATCATCATTTATTCCATGATAAAGGAATGTGGAATTCATACATGAAACTTTATAATCAATAAGTAAATGTGTATAAAGGTTAATACCCTTGATATGGAAATGGGAATGGTATTCACTACACAATGATATTGACTTGGAAAATCGGTGCAATTTCGGCAGCGTAACGATGTGACGTAAGAATTCATAAAAATGTTTGATGAGAGAGAAAGGGGTGCCTCATAATATTTACATGAAATCTATAGTAATGGGTTCATATAGATAAATTTACCAACAATTTTAATGGAATTTTAGATTCATGATACAAAATAATTGCTTGAATGTAAATGAGGAGAGAGAAATACCTTTCAGAATTTTGGCATAGTAACGGGTGTACATGGGTGGAATTTAATGAGAGATAAAGGGGTATACCATCATTAAAACATAAATAGGGATGTATGGGTTAGGTTTGAAACCATACCTTATAATTTATAATTGAAATTAAAAAGGCATATCAACTTAAATAAAATTGGACAAAAATGAGAAAGGAAGAAATCCCTTACTTAGAAGTGTGCTTCCAAAGGCTTGAGAGATGCTTGAGAGAGGCTTATTGGGAGCTTGGGGAACCTTGGGAGGATTTTAGGGAGAGTAGTTCAAAGGTTTGATAAACTCCAAAAGCTTTGAGTGAGGATAAATTGGGAGCTTGGGTGGGTTTATATAGGAAAGGTGAGGGAATTCTTTATTATTTAGGGTTGGGACACCTCACATTAAATTAATTCAAACCACAAACCAGCACATGGTTTTTGCCCATGGTTTTTTCCAAAGGGGAGTGGAAACCAATATTTTATAAGGCCAAATTCCAAACTTATTAAAATAATGGGTTTTCTTATGTGGAGGTGAGTCACACTCCCAAGGAAAATAATTTAAAAAGACAAGATGTTTAATAAGCCTTGAAGGGTCCATTAATGATTTGTAAAATAAGTCAAATAAATGAAAAATCACATTATTTTAATGGTAAAACATATATTGGCCAAACATAAGTCTTATAGTATTTTATTACATCACTATTGGGTCATTATGATGTCATAAAACACGTTATATATTTAAAAGGTATTTAATTTTTACCCAAAAAATTGCCTGTCTCGGAAAATTATGAAAAATTAACCATTGGATAATTTTGACATCCTGATTCTAGAAATAATATTCATTTTATCTAAATAATTTTCTAAATATGTTAATTTTTACTTTTAAAATAAAAACCGACATTTATCGAAAATTCATGGGTTTTGACAAAAATGGCTTTCAAACCTTAATAAAAATTACAATTGCATTCATAAAATTATACGATGATTTATATTTAATAAAATGAAATTTAATAATAATAATAATAATTTATTAAAATATTATTTAATTCAAAAATCCATTAATTCATCAAAATATATTTCCTTGTTGAACATTAACTAAAAATACTATTTGCGCTTTAAAAACCATCTACAAGGTAACAATAATAAAATGAAAGTATATTCATTATTATATATAGAAATAAAGTGCATAACCATAGTTATAAGGTATTGTAACATAACCCCTTACAACACCTGCATAAGATCGAAGGGTAAGGTGTGCGATGGTGATCGACTCTTGTGGTGGCTCGGATAACATTGTTCGGGTGGTAATATCTATCAACTTCCACTTCTCTCGTAGGCGGTCCTGCTCGAGCTTTACCTATTGAAGCTCGGCTTGGGCTTGGTCAAGATAAAATCCCAATGACGCCACCACTTTTCCGATTTCTGACAAATGGGCTTTGTATGGGGAACGTCTACTGGATGAGGCCATCACTTCCTTTGTCTGGGTAAATTGGATTCGTTAAAGCCCTACATTTATACTAATCATATGATCACTATTCAATGACTATATTAGCAACAGTCACAATTCTTAACATAAAACTAAAGAAGTTTAAATTTTATATAAACATTTTACATAAATATACATTTAATTATATCAAGAGGGATTTCCATTAATGAATGTTTGGGTCATTAGAATCTTCCCCCCTTAAGAAATTTCACCCTCGAAATTTCCTTTTCCCCCACTAAAACAAATGTGGGTAACTCTACTTTATCATTTCCTCTGATTCCCACATTTCTTCTTCAAACTTTTGGTTTCGCCACAACACATTGATGAGGGGAATTTTCTTATTTTGTAGAACTTTTTCTCTATGATCTAAGATCTTCACTGGTTGCTCCTCATAAGAAAGATCGTCCTCTAACTATACCACCTCTGAAGAGAGCACATGTGAAGGGTCTGGTATATACTTCATTAAGAGAGATACATGAAAGACATCATGTACCTTGGCCATGGTAGGTGGATGTGCTAGTCGATAGGCCACATCCCTGACACGATTAAGAATCTCTAAGGGGCCGATGTACCTTGGACTTAACTACCCTTTCTTTCCAAACCTCATAACCTTCTTCCATAGAGATATGCGTAGAAATACCATGTATCCAACTTTAAACTCAAGGTCTAGTCGATGGTTATATGCATAACTCTTCTTTCAACTTTGGGATGCCTTGATATGATGCTGAATGGTTTTCACCTTCTCCACCATTTCTTCGACCATTTCTAGTCCAAGAAGCTTACGCTCACTGGCCTCATCCCAACATGCTGGTGTTATACACCTTTTCCCATAAAGGGATTCATATGGTGCCATTTGGATGCTCAATTGGAAACTGTTATTATAAGAGAACTCAACCAGAGGAAGATGTTGATCCCATCCTCCTTTAAAGTCCATTGAGCATTCTCTCAATATGTCCTCAAGTGTTTGGATAGTCCGCTCGGATTTTCCATAATTTTGAGGATGATAGGTCATACTAAAGTTCAGTTTAGTATTCAGAGCATGTTGAAGACTCTTCCAAAACTTAGAGGTGAATCTTGGATCTCGATTAGACACAATAGATAGTTGTACTCCATGCAGTCTTACCACTTCCCTGATATATATCTGTGCCAGTTGATCCAATGAGAAATCCTCCTGAATAGAAATGAAGTGTGCAGACTTTGTAAGATGATCCACAACAACCCATATTGCATTGATGGCTTTGTATGTCTTCGGAAGTCCGGTGACAAAGTCCATGGTGATGTTATCCCATTTCCATTCTGGTATGGGCAATGGTTGCATCATCCCCTTAGACTTATGCCTCTCTGCCTTCACTTACTGACACACCAGGAACTTTGATGTATATTCAACAATATCCTTCTTCATATTATTCCACCAATAATTCTCTCAGAGATCTCGATACATCTTTGTGTTTCCTGGGTGAATAGAGAAATTTGAACTATGTGCATCATCCAAAATTTCCTTCTTCAGCTCCAGACATGATGGAACACATAGTCTTTTCCCAAATCTCACAATTCCTTCTTCATTAACATTAAACTTCTAGGATTTCCCTTTTCTGATAGCTTCCACTTTTTCCTGAATTCCCACATCATCCTTTTGAGCATCCTTTAACCTTTCTAAAAGTGATAGGTGAGAAATCATTTGTAAAATGATTGATGATGTTCCCTTATTTATGATTCTCATTTCCATCCTCATCAAATCTAAGAATATTGGATCCTTTTCGATTCTCATCAATGATGGAATTTCTAGGTCCTTTATACTTATAGAATCTGCCACCTTGTTCACTTTCCCAGGGTGGTAATGGATTGAGCAGTTGTAGTCTTTTATCAGCTCTAACCATCTTCATTAGCACATATTCAACTCTTTTTGTGTGAATATATACTTGAGTCTTTTTTGGTCCGTATATATTTCACACTTCTCCCCAAAGAGATAATGCCGCCAAATTTTCAAAGTTAAGATCACTACATTTAGCTCAAGGTCATGTGTTGGATAGTTCTGTTCATGAACTTTCAATTGCCTTGAAGCATAGGCAATGAATTTTTCATTTTTAATCAACACACATCCCAATCCCTTCTTCGAAGCATCACTGAATACCACGAAAAGTTCTCCACTTGTGGGTAAAGTGAGCACAGGCGCAGTGATAAGACTTCTTTCCAACTCCTTTAAGCTTTCTTCGCATTCATCACTCCAATCAAACATTACTCCCTTCCGAGTTAGCTTGGTAAGAGGGTTGGACAATTGTGATAAATTTATCACAAATCGTCTATAATATCCAGCTAACCCCAAGAAGCTATGGATATCTGTTACCGATGTTGGCCTCGATCATCCCTCAATTGCATCTGTTTTGGAGGGATCCATATATACCTCATTGCTTGTGATGATATGGTCTAAGAATGATACCTCCTTTAACCAGAACTCACACTTGTTGTACTTGGCATAGAGCTTATCCTTCTACAAGGTCTCTAGTACAGTTCTTAGATGCTCCTCATGATCCTCATTGGTTTTGGAGTATATCAAAATATTATCTATAAATACTACCACAAATTTGTCGAGGTAATCTATAAAGACTCTATTCATCAATTCCATGAAGATTTCTAGAGTATTATTGAGTCCTAATGGCATTACTATGAATTCATAGTGCCCGTATCTTGTACGAAAAGCAGTCTTGGGGATATCTTCCTTCTTCACCCTTACTTGAAAATATCTCGACCACAAATCCACCTTGGAGAAGTATTGTGCTCCACGAAGCTGATAGAACAAGTCATCAATTCGTAGAAGAGGATACTTGTTCTTTATCATGATTTTGTTGAGCTCATGGTAATCGATGCAAAGGTGCATTGATCCATCCTTCTTCTTTACGAAGAGGACTAGTGCACCCCATGGTGAATCACTTAGGCGTATAAACCCTTTATCCAGATTCTCTTGTAGTTGTTTCTTCGTCTCTTCAAGATCCACAACAGCCATTCTATACAGAGTTTTGGATATTGGCAATGCCCCCGATATAAGTTCAATTGAGAATTCAACATCTCTTCTGGGAGGAAGACTAGGAAATTCCTTAGGAAACACTTTAGAAAATTCCCTCACAATAGGCATGTCTTCAAGGATAGTTGCTTCCTTGGACTCAACCATCTGAGCCAGATACGCGTTCTCATAGGGAAGTAATATCCACACTTGAGATGATAGAGATAAAGAAGATTCATCTTCCTCTTTGCACTTGTAAATAATCGGGGGTCGATTCTCCACATGGAGAGTGATTTCCCTCTCATGGCAATTTATATTGGATCTATATAAGGAAAGTCCGTCCATGCCAAGAATTGCATCAAATTTCACCAGAGGGAGTATGACAAGGTTCACTGGGAAGTTCAATCCACAGATTATGACATGGGAGGAGTTATATTCATGGGATGTAATAATCTCTCCATTTCTCGTACTCACCGACATCTTCACTTCCATGATTTGTGGTGGTGATGGTATTGTTCTACTAAACTTTTGAGATATAAAAGAATGCATAGAACCTGAATCAAAAAGTATTTTCGCTATTCTTGAATGAATAACTAGCGTACCTATCACCACTTCATTATCAGGGTTCACTTCAGCACTAGTTATGGAAAAAGCTCACCCTTGCTGCCTTGGAGGTTGTTGGTTGCCTCCGAAAACCCTTGGCTTAGGGAACTGATTTTCACGATGCCTTAGTTATTTGAAGTTGTAGCAATAAACCACACGTTGAGGTTCGAACAGATTGTTCCTCTCCTCTATCGCAGCAACGGGTCTTTCTTGCCGATAGTTAACAGCCAGGTTCCCTTCTCTTCCACACCTAAAGCATTTTCTTGTACCCTTTAGGAAATTTCTGGGGTGCTTCTTTCCGCACCTTTGGCAAGTGGGGTGCTGGATCTTCTTAGAACCATTGGATTTATCCATCGGACCACCAGCATTGAATTCCACCCTATGCTTCTTATCCCATGATTACCCTAAGATTATACGATCTCTATTTCGACCTTGAGGGCACATCGGAAAATTTCCTCATAGTTGTTGAAGTCACGGATTTCCAGTGCTTTCCATAATCTAGGTTTCAGACCACCAAAGAAGTGGTCAACCTTTCATTTGGGGGTAACGACAAAGCTGGAAGTGTATTGTGCAAGATGTGTGAAGTTTTCCTCGTACTCTCCAACAGATTCATTGTCTTTTTTCTTGAGGGCAAGGAATTCCCTTTCCATCTTAAGTTGGAGGGTGCACGGAAAATATTTATCAAAAAACATCTTCCAGAAATCATTTCATTCCAACACCTTGATCTCCTCCTCAGGCTTCGTATTTTTTATCAACATCCACCATTGATCAGCTTCACCCTCCATACGATAAGTAGCCAGGAGAACCTTCTCTTGTTCAGAACATTGAAGGATGAAGAAGATCTTTTCAATAGAGTTGATCCATTGTTCAGCGATTGAGGGATTATATGATCCATTAAAAGTATGAGGCCTTTCTCTCATGAAGCTCTCGATAGCAACTTGTTCTTTCTTAGGGGGGGTTGAACGTTCCTCTTTACCCATGTTTCTATTAAAATCTTGAGTTATCTAAGAGAGAAGCATGAAAAAGTACGTGATTCCTGCTCCCATTGGATTGGGCATATCATTAGTACAATCATCACATTGATCTTCACATCGGTTGTTAGCCTGAGTCCTCCTATTACCAGCCATTGGCTAGAATAAAAGGAAAGTTAGGGGTAACACATAAAGGGTAATAGAAGGAAAAAACTAATGACTTATAAATAAATTTTATTTCATTAACATATGAATCTATTGGCTTCATTCTATGTTATCCATGATCTAATTTCTAACATATATTCTTAGGGAATTTTTTTGTCCCTTAATAATGGTTTATACTAAGCTTGTGAATTTACCAAAGCAATTCCTCTGGGAGTGTCATAACCAAGAGTGCATCAAGGCCAATTTTTATGCACTAGTTCCCATTCGAGTCTAGCTCAAAATGGTGTTTTTCAGGTTTTACCCCTAGGATACATCTGTGCCAGAGCCGCCTCTACCTGCTCGTATCCAAACAGGGATGTATTTTCTTGATAAAACGCTTACTCAATACCCAACAAAACATAGGGATGTTTTTATTATACTTATTCTTGTCTCTAAGGATTTACTAGGGTTTTCTAATCCTAATCCCAAAAATAACAAAACCTGTCCTCTGATACCAACTATGACAACCCTGTTTTTTATTTCAAACTTAAACTCGATTTATTCCATAAAACCTTCCCCTGATACAACATGGAAGATTGAGATTTCTAGTGTCTTTGGGGATTAGGAACATTAAAAAACAACTTAAAACATGAAATACAACATCTTTATTAAAAACTTCCTTTACATGACCACTACATTCCCTCATACTTATCATTGCATGGGATAACCTGAGGACATGCATAAGAAAAGGGTGAGCTATAAAGCCCAGTAAGGGAATAATAATGGAATAACATGAGGAATGTTGAGTCGATAAGGTTTTCCTTATGACTTTTCCATTCCTTCTTGTTTTGAAAATCACAAACACCTTATCTTTAAGGAAAATTGATTTTATAAGGAAAATTGCATTTATAAGGAAAATTGCTTTTATAAGGAAAATCACTTTTGTAAGAAAAATTATCCTTATCATATTTTCATCCATATTTTTCTTAAGTATAAAATTCGGATTCATTTCTATTTTCTCGGAATTGTTTGAAACTTTGATATGAAGTATTCTGTTTTAGGATCCGAATTCTGGATAAGAATTGTAATAAAGTTTCACTCCGAAATCCAGATGAAGAACTATAAAGTTTCATTCTAAACTCCGGATACGAACTCTAATTAATTTCTACACCAGATTCAGGATACGAATCCTTATGTAGTTCGACAACAAATTATCATTACGAATTCTGATAAAGAATTCTCATTACGAATTCTGATGACGAATTCTCATTCTGAATTCTCATTCCGAATTCACCTATTAAACAGAATCTGATCATCTTTGTTTTATAAACTTCGAATTTATTTAGACTCCGAAAATTATTTTTGGTTGGACTCCGAACTTTTATCTTGCTTACGTTGTTATAATCTATCTACTCTTTAATATTGTTTTCTCACTCCGAACATTCACTCCGAATCTTCACTCCGAACTTTTGATTTAGATTTTAAATGGTGTTGTACATTATGTTACACTTGTTTTGTTATAAAAAATGTCATCTATTCTGTTATAAAACTAACCGTTGGCTAAGTGACACATGTACAGGTCCCTCTGATTTTTAAGGAAAATATGACTGTTGGGAAGGAGGCCGACCTTACCTATAAATAGGAGCTCATTTGAAAGAGCTCAAGTGAGACAATGAAGTTGATCAAACTAGAGACCACATGCTGCTAAGGTGATTTCTAGAGGGAGAAAGCTTTGCATGCCCTGTGCGTACTGAACCGCTCGTTCATTTTTTGCTTCGTGCGACTCTGAATGTTGGTGATTACATTCGAGGACTTCCGGGGATACGAAGACAGAGGTGCTGACTACCTTGAAGTTCGAGGTCTTCCTTGCTGAGGAAGACAGAGGTTGCCAACTACCTTGAAGTTGAGGGCTTGCAGGGATAGCAAGACAGAGACACTCCGATCTTCATATCGAGGGCTTACCCTAGTGTGGGTAAGACATACTTTCTTGAAAGTATAAATCAAGGGACCTTTATCCAAGGTTGTTGGATACCCTTCTCTTTGGGTTAAAAGACTTATATCTTGTTACTTGTAGTTTTACTACTTGTTTATTTTCGCTGCATTTTGTATTATAAGGAAAGTATAATTTCTTATACTTCCTTACTTATACTCTGTTTCATTTAGATTCTATACGCTTTAAGGTAGAATCTCATATTGTAATCTTTTTTTAAGTTTCAATTTCCAGAACCATATTTCCGGAACCTACTTTCGGAATCTCTTTCCAAGATTTCATTTGGTATTAGAGGTGTTGTGAATTTACTTAAGTTTAACTTTGTTAAACTTAGCCATTTCCTTTACTTAAGGAAAACACGGTTATTCATAACTAACTTTAAAGGTTCCAAAGGAATTTTTAAAGTATACAATTCACCCCCCCCCCCCCTTGTATATTGAGCATCTACATCATTATTTTGATCCTACAATTGGTATCAGAGTAGTTTTCTGAAATTCTTGTACTCACGAATAAGTTTTTCTTGCTCATTTTATCATTCCGAACTTTCCCTTTCCGAACTTTCTCATTCCGAACTTTGTGATTCCAAACTTTTTCTACTAACAAGTTTGTGTATCGAAGGTTATTTTAAGTATGGCAGGAGTCAATGTTTGTTCAATTGATAATCTAAATCCTAAAAGACCACCAATATTTGATGGTAATGATTATGAGTACTGGAGAGATCAAATGAAGACTTTTGTTATCAATACTGGAGTAGACAACTTTGTTATGCTTACTGGTGATTATAAAATTCCTGACAAGGAAGTTAGAACTTTTACTAACCAGGAAAAGCAATAGTATCAACTCAATTATAAGGTATGCAATACTTTACTGTGTTCAATGACCAGAAATATATATAGCCAAATTTCTTCTTGTGAAGCAGCTAATTGTATCTGGAAGAAGTTATAAGTTACACACTTTGGAACTTCTAAAGTGATTGAAACTAGGAGAGCTATGCTTAGAGCTGAATATCATGGCTTCAATTTTCCTTATGGTGAACCAATATGTAAAGTTCAACAGAGATTCATGACTATAGTCAATAGTTTACAGTCTATGGGAGAGAAAGGTTTAGATGATGAAGCTCTTGTGGACAAAATAATTGATATTATTCCCAATGAGTGGGAATTCAAAATAACTGCTATAGATGAGAATAGGAAGGTCACTCAAATTTCTCTTGATGAGTTATTTGGAACTCTTCTACAACATGAAACCAGAATGAAGAGAGATGCTGATAACATCAAGAAGAATGGAAATGGTACTATTGCTTTTACCACAACATCAAATCAGATGAAAGCTAAGACTCCTGAGAGAGTAACCAGATCTAAGTCTAAGAAAGTTATTTTCCAATCTGAATCTAGTGAGAGTGAAGTCTCTGAAAATGAGTTAGAAAATATTGCTTGAAGGATGAACAAGATAGCTGGGCAGAGAAATTTCCAATCTAAGTATAAGAAAAAGGACAGGAAAGATAGAAAATATGGAGAAGTTACTTGTTATGAATGCAAGAGAGATGGACATATTAGACCAGATTGCCCTTTGCTCAAAAAGAAAGAAAGAAAAGAAAGGAATTCAGATAGGAACAGAAAGAAATATTATAAAGAGAAAGCTAAGAAAGTTCTGAAATCTAATGACACCTGGAGTGCCAGTGGTGGTGACTCTTCAGATGAATCTTCTGATTACGAATCTTCAGGACAGAAGAATCTTGGTCTTATAGCCAGATTACCTATTGATAATAATTGTTTTATGGCTAAGGTAAAAAATGTTGAATCGTTGACCAATGTATCTTTAAACTCTAATGATAGTAATTATTATAATTCTTCTGATGAAGAATCCTCTTCTGATGAGGAAAATACTTTACCTACTTATGAAGAAGTCTCTAGGTTTGCTGAACTTCTTGAGATTGAGAATTCTAAACTCAATAAAAAACTTGATAAGGAAAACTCTAGAAATTATATTCTTACAAAAGATATATCAGATCTTTCTAAAGATATTGATAGGAAAAATTCTGATTTTTAAAGTATTTCAAAAAATCTTGAGGAAGTAAGTTCTGAGAAGAACAAACTTTCTAAAGAATTAAAAAAAGTAATTTCTAAGAAAAATGTTTTCGAGCCTAGATCTAGTTCTAAAACTAATGATGTTGAGGAAAAAAACTTGGTTATAAAACTCAAGTCTGAAATTTTTTCATTAAAGAATTGTTTATCAAACTTTACCCATGGTAAGGAAAATTTTGATAAAATGTATTCCCAAATACGACCTTTAATAAATAAATCCAGATTTGGTTATATCCATGCAAAACCAATTTTCAGTAACAATTATTTTGTTCCTCAAAGTGCCCCATTTTGTACCAAGTGTCAATGTGGTGGTCACTGGGCAAATAATTTTCCCTTAAACAAAACCCAATCCTTAGGATTTCACAAAGCTTACTTTTCTAAGAAGATGTGGGTTTCTAAAATTTTATTATCTGGTAATCTCAGATCCAAACAAGTTTGGATACCGAAAGTCTAATTTTCTTCTTGGTTTCAGTAAAATAAAGAGAGTACCAGCAACAATACATGGTACATGGATAGTGGATGTTCCCGGCACATGACTGGTAACAAAAGCTATTTTGAAAAGATTATCAAAACGAAAGGAGGGAAGGTAACTTTCAGAGATAATGCTAAGGGAGAGATTGTTGGTATTGGTAATATTGTTCTTCTTGGTAAAACCATGATTTCAAATGTTCTTTTTGTTAAGGGTCTTAAGCACAACCTCATTAGCATAAGTCAGTTATGTGATGAAGTTTACCTTGTGAATTTTAGGAATGATAAGTGCTTAGTTCACAATTCCAAGGAATAATTTATTCTCTCAGCCAATAGACAAGAGAATGTTTACACATTGAACTTAGAAGACCTTATAAGCCAAGATTTACCTTGCCTAAGTGCAATGGAAGATCATTCCTGGTTATGGCATAGAAGACTAGGTCACTGTAATCTTAGGAACCTATGTAAACTCTCTAAGAAGAAACTAGTTAAGGATCTACTGGAGCTTAGATTTGATTCTTCTAAAGTTTTTGATCCTTGTCAATATGGAAAGAAACATAAATCTAGTTTTAAATCAATCGGTGAAGTCTCAAAAACTGATGCATTACAGTTCGTGCACATGGATCTTTTTGGTCCAACACAAACTGGAAGTATTGGAGGCAAATACTATATGTTTTTTCTAGTTGATGATTACACTAGATTTACTTGGGTCTATTTTCTAGCAAATAAGTCTGAAGCTTTTTCCTATTTCAAAAGTTTTAGAGCTCAAGTTAAAAATGAGAAAAACCTTCCATTGAAAACTATTCATAGTGATCATGGAGGAGAATTTCAAAATTATGATTTTGAAACTTTTTGTAGTATAAAAGGTATTAATCACAATTTTTTAGCACCTAGAACTCCTCAACAAAATGGTGTAGTCGAGAGAAGTAATAGAATTATTCAAGAGATAACTAGAACCATGTTGAGTGAATATTTTATTGCTAGACATTTCTGGGCTGAAGTTGTAAGTACTACTTGTTATACTATAAATTGAGTTTTGATTAGACCTTTTCTTAATAAAACTCCTTATGAGTTATGGAATGGTAGAAAACCAAGACTATCCTACTTCAAGATTTTTGGTTTCAAAGTATTCATTTTGAATACTAAAGATAACCTACATAAATTCGCACCAAAATTTGATGAAGGGATTTTCTTAGGATATTCCACAACCTCTAAGTCTTATAGAGTTTTTAATAAAAATACTTGTACTGTTGAAGAAACAGTACATGTAAAATTTGATGAGTCAGATCCTTTTGTTTTTAAACCATCCCAGCCTACATCCTCGGATGTGTTTTCAAAAACTGATTATCAACCTTTGATAGAAGAATCATCTGATAAGGATAATGTTCAAGAAGATATTCCTGAAACATTTACCCCAGAAGACTTTCTACCCTATGTTGATGAATAGGTTTTACAAAACCCAAATCAGGTGTTTCTTAAGAATCATCCCATTGATAGTATCATTGGTGATGTAAATCAACCTGTAAGGACTAGAAGTTCCTTAATAAATGAAGTATAACATCTAGCATTTCTTTCCCAATTAGAACCCAAAAGCATTGATGAAGCTTTAGGTGATGATGATTGGATCAAAGCCATGCAAGATGAACTAAATGAATTCGAAAGGAATAAAGTCTGGACCTTGGTTGAAAGACCTAATGAAACTTCTGTTATCGAAGTAAAATGGGTTTTCAGAAATAAATTTGATGAAAATGGAGTCATAGTAAAAAATAAATCTAGACTTGTTGCTAAAAGCTATAATCAGCAAGAGGGAATAGACTATGAAGAAACCTATGCTCCAGTAGCCAGACTTGAATCTATCTGTATTCTACTTGCCTTTGCAGCATTCTTTAATTTTAAACTTTTTCAAATGGATATGAAATGTGATTTTCATAACGGTTTTGTTCAAGAGGAAGTTTTTGTTGAACAACCTCCTGGCTTTGAAGATACAAAATATCCTGATCATGTTTTTAGACTTACCAAAGCTTTGTATGGTCTTAAAAAAGCCCCACGAGCATGGTATGATAGACTCACTGGATTTTTGCTTCAAAATAACTATGTTAAGGGAAATGAAGATCCAACTATTTTTATAAATAAAGATAAGAAAAATGTTTTGATTGTTCAAATTTATGTTGATGACATCATATTTGGTTCAACTCAGCAATCTTTAACTGACTCCTTTGCAAGTCTAATGAAATCTGAGTTTGAAATGAGTATGATGGGTGAGTTAACTTTTTTCTTGGTTTTCAAATTTCTCAAAAACCCGAAGGAACCTACATGTATCAACATAATTATATTAAAGATCTTCTTAAAAAGTATGGTTATGACAACACTAAGAGTATAAGTACTCCCATTGGTACCTCAAATTCTTTAGATCTTGATGAAGTTGGGAAACCAGTAGATCAAACATCTTTTAGAGGTATGATAGGAAGTTTACTTTACTTAACAGCTAGTCGACCAGACTTAATGTTTTCAGTATTCTTATGTACAAGATATCAATCCAATCCTAAGGAATCTCACTTAAAGGCAGTAAAATTAATTTTTCGCTACCTTAAGGGAACCATGGATCTAGGATTATTTTATACTTCTGGAAATTATTTTGTTCCAAAAATCTTTTCTGATGCTGACTTTGGTGGATGTAGAATGGATAGAAAGAGTACATCCGGGACTTGTCATTTCTTAGGAGATTCATTAGTTTCTTGGTCCTACAAGAAGCAACATTCTGTAGCACTTTCCACTGCTGAAGCTGAATATGTAGCAGCTGGAAGTTGTTGTGCTCAAGTGTTATGGATGCAACACACACTCACAGACTATGGCTTGAGTTTTACTAAAACTCAAATTTTGTGTGACAACACAAGTGTCATTGCCCTTAGTAAGAACCCTGCACATCACTCTCATGCAAAACACATAGATATTAGGCATCACTTTCTTAGGGATCACACACTTAGAGGAGATATTATTCTTCAGTTTATCGGAACACAAGATCAACTTGCTGATATTTTCACAAAATCTTTGCCTTCTGATAGATTTGAATACATTAAACAGAAGTTAGGAATGATAACTATAAGGTAATCCTCCTTACAAAACTTTCTGTTGAAAAAGTCTCCTTACAGCAATAAACTCCTTTTCATAGGGGGAGTACATCTGATTGTTAGAATAACAAAATTTTTCAAAATTTGTTTTCAAACTTTTCGGAACTAAAATTCCGGAATGGAATTTCCAGAACTAAAATTTTCCAGAATGGATATTTTCATATAGAAAACTTCTAAAATGGAAATTTTCGTATTAAAAACTTCCGAAATGGAAAATTTCATACTGGTATTTTAATAACGGAATTTTCATACCGAATCTGTCATAATGAGTTTTTTTTCGTTTTCAAATTTTGGAATGAAATTTTCATACTGAGTTTTCCTTACTGAGTTTGTTTTTTGTACTGAGTTTTTCGTACAAAGTTTATTTTTTTGTAGTAAAGTTTTTTTGTAGTTTTCTTAGGAATGTTACCAATTACGAATAATCTTCCTAAACCAATCTGAAAGGTATGATTTCCTTACTTAAGTTTTCGTAGTCATACTATTCTTGCTGGAATTTTCTTATATTTTGTTTTCGGATTATAGTTTTCTTAATTCTTTATTTTAATAAAAACCTCAAAATATCGGATTCAAGTTTTCTTGAGAATTGGTTTTCGACCGTCAGATCTGATCTCAGCTTATCACAACTGTTCGATCGACCATGGAAGATGAACCGTTTTTTCTCGTTGCCTATATAAAGGGGACCCCAAATAGTTGTCCCACATCGGTTTTCAAGATCCTGCATCCTGAAGCTCTGCCTCTTCGTTTTAAAGCTGTTCCAAACTTCAGTTTTCTCAGTTCCGAACTTCTCAGAGATCTTCATATCCGAATGTCTATGGAAGCAGCGTCTCAAGACATGTCTTCCTCTAAGCCGATTTCGAAGTGGCTAGTATACAGAGAAAGGTTGTCCCATCCTGATTTCTTCAACAAGTATGACTCTCTTATTTCCAAGAATATTAAGCTTAATGGTTGGGAAGATGTTGCAGTGTCAAAACCTGGGAATCAAGATGAAGTGTATTCAAATTTGCTTATAGATTTCTATGAAACAGTCTCCTTTCTTAAGGAAGATGGAAGGGAGAAGTTGTCTTTTAAGACTTATGGTAAGACTTATAAACTTTCATATGCCAAGGCAGCTAGCTTGGTAGGGATGAATAATGAAGGTGAAGCTGAATTCATATCTCATGTGTTGCCGGATTCTAAGGGTAGCTTCGATAAGGAAAAATAATTAGAAACTCCCAGACTGGCAGACGACAAGGCTCCGAAGATTGCTAGTTTATCTACAAATTTCCGAAATCTAGAATTATGGGTGCAATGTCTTATCATACCGAGGAAGGGTGAAAAAGATAGATTAAAGAAGAGTGAGATCTACATACTAGATTTTTTGATAAATCTGAGGAAGTTTAACCTGATGAAGCACATTCTCATTACTCTTGAGAATGTTAAGAAAGGAAATTTGAGAGCTTAGATTATAATGTATCCAGCAATCCTCTCAAAGTTGATTGTTCGTTGCCTTGAGTCTTTCAAGAAGGCGTGCAAGTATAATCCAAGAGTTTGCAATATTATGTTGGTGAGTGATGTTACACTCAAAAGAATGCATGTAGCTTTTGAAAAGAAGACTGGTTAGCTTATTGATTTACCTGCTCAAGAAGAAACACTTCTGAAAGTTGCTGATCCGGAATCCTCTAAGCTAGTAAGGAAGAGAAAGTTTAAATAAGTGGAAGTAGAAACAGAGAATCCCAAGTCTAAGTAAGTTCATTCCGTACCTCCAAAACCAAATAAGAAGAAAGCTTAACCAGATGAGGTTGTTGCTAAATGGAGGGAGATCAAAGAGAAGAGAGTGCAAGGGGAGCTTCAGTTTGGCTTGGATCTTGCGGAGGCTAAGGCCTTGAAGGAAAGAACTGCGGATGAGCTAGAAAAACAAGCAAAAGAAAAGAAGCTCAAGAAGAAGATGTCTGAGGCTGAGGTAGCTCAGGCTTTGTTGAAGTTCAATGAGATGGTTTCTACAAACATTCCTGTTCCGAGATCTTTTTCTTTGTAATCTCTACCTGAGACTCCAGGAAGAGACTTTGTTGCTCCGGAAGAGGTAGTAGCTAAACCTATTGAGCAAGGTGATCAAGTTGAGAAAGAATAAGAATAATAAGCCGTTGCTGAAGGAAGTGGTGAAACCGGAGATGTGTTTAAGCAAGTAGATGATTATAAGGGGAGACCTTCGGAACATTTATCGCTCCGAACTTCAGAAGCTGGATCTTCGAAGCTAGTCACTCCAGCAATGGAAGAAGATAAAGGAGAAGAAGAAGTATCTTATCATGCAGAGGAAGAACAACTTCTACAAGATATTTCTCAAATGGAGAATGTAAAGGCTAGTGCTCAGGAATTTGCTAATGAGAAAGACAATGTTGTTCAAGTTTCTGATAGTGAAAAGAGAACTCCGGAACAGGATTCCATTCCAAAAAAAGACAAGGGAAAGAAAATTGTTGCTGATACCCCGAGATCAGTAGTTGTAAAGAGAAGGGAAGTGGGTAGTTCTTCTAAGAATAAGGTTGAGCATTTTGAAGAAGAAAATTCTCCAATCAAAGTATCGGATTCGGAGTCATCTTCATTGGGGCATGACTTTGTTGTTCAGTCTTTAAAGAAGTTGGTAGGTTCTATTCCAACTTTCTCAAGTATTGATTCAAGATGCCAGATGCTCCAACATACTTTGAATCAGAAAACAGACTTTGTATCTATGGTTATGGACAAGTGTGTTGAGATTGAAACTTAGTTCAAAACTTTTTTTGTTGGATACGAATCCCATAGAAGATCTTGCAAGAGGATGACAAATTGGTCGAGGAAAACTGTAGAAGAGATGAGACTCTTTGATGAATTCCAAGACAATGTGAAGGATGCCTTTGAGACAGAAGACAGGAAGATAAATGAGCTTACTTCATCCTTTGAAGAAAAGCTGATAGATGAAAAGAACTTCCGGATTCAAGAAGTCAGAGATCTGAATGGGAAGCTAAATTCTGTTTCTCAAAACTGGAAATTTGAAAGGGATCATCGGATTGAGTTTGAAGAGAAATTGAAGGCTCGGGAAGAAAATATTAAAGCTCAGGAAGAAAAGCTTCAAGCCCAGGAAGAAAAGATTGAAGCTCAAAGTGCAAGAATAGTGGTCTTAGAGAAGCAAGCCGAAGAATACCATAAAGACTTGAAGAAAATAAAGACTATTCTTAAGGGTCTCATAGCGAAGGAAAAAAGATCCAAAATAGACAGATCTGATCTTTTTTTGTATCTAATTTTCTTTGTTTCTGAGATTTCAAACTTAATGAAAATTGTGCTTGTCGTTTCTTTTGTTTTTTCTACTAATGTTTCAGGTACTTTGTTATATTTTCCATTCCCTCGAATTCTTTTTGAAAATCAAAAAGGGGGATAAGGAAAAGATCCTTAAGAAAAAAGAACTCTAATAAGAGTTTATTTAAGGGGGAGTTTCTCATTAAATAAGACTCTCTTATTCGTAATGAAAATTCATTCCGGAAATCTATAATACGATCCTTAGAGTTTCAAAGCCTAAGGGGGAGTTAGTCGTATTCATCAATATCCTTAAAGAAAAGGGAGATAAGCCTTAATGTTTTTCTTTCTTCTTAGAATTTCTTTTTCGTAAGGATGTTCATGCTTTCCAAAAAGGGGGAGATTGTTGAGTCAATAAGGTTTTTCTTATGACTTTTCCATTCCTTCTTGTTTTGAAAATCACAAACACCTTATCTTTAAGGAAAATTTCTTTTATAAGTAAAATTGCTTTTATAAGGAAAATTGATTTTATAAGGAAAATCGATTTTGTAAGAAAAATTATCCTTATCATATTTTCATCCATATTTTTCTTAAGTATAAAATTCAGATTCATTTCTATTTTCTCGGAATTGTTTGAAACTTTGATATGAAGTATTCTGTTTTAGGATCCAAATTCTAGATAAGAACTGTAATAAAGTTTCACTCTGAAATCCAGATGAAGAACTGTAAAGTTTCATTCTAAACTCTGGATACGAACTCTAATTAAGTTCTACACCAGATTCAGGATACGAATCCTTATGTAGTTCGACAACGAATTCTCATTACGAATTCTGATAAAGAATTCTCATTACGAATTCTGATGATGAATTCTCATTTCGAATTCACCTATTAAACAGAATCTTATCATCTTTGTTTTATACACTCCGAATTTATTTAGACTCCGAAAATTATTTTTGGTTGGACTCCGAACTTTCATCTTGCTTACGTTGTTATAATCTATCTACTCTTTAATATATTTTTCTCACTCCGAACATTCACTCTGAATCTTCACTCCAAACTTTTGAGTTAGATTTTAAACGGTTTTGTACATTCTGTTACACTTATTTTGTTATAAAACGATGTCGTCTATTCTGTTATAAAACTAATCGTTGGCTAAGTGAAACGTGTACAGGTCCCTCCGATTTTTAAGGAAAATATGACCTTTGGGAAGGAGGCCGACCTTACCTATAAATAGGAGCTCATTTGAAAGAGCTCAAGTGAGACAATGAAGTTGATCAAACTAGAGACCACACGCTGCTAAGGTGATTTCTAGAGAGAGAAATCTTTTCATGCCTTGTGCGTACTGAACCGCTCGTTCAGTTTTTGCTTCGTGCGACTCCAAATGTTGGTGATTACATTCGAGGACTTCCGGGGATAGGAAGACAGAGGTGCCGACTACCTTGAAGTTCGAGGGCTTCCTTGCTGAGGAAGACAGAGGTTGCCAACTACCTTGAAGTTGAGGGCTTGCAGGGATAGCAAGACAGAGACCTTTATCCAAGGTTGTTGGATACCCTTCTCTTTGGGTTAAAAGACTTATATCTTGTTACTTGTAGTTTTACTACTTATTTATTTCTGTTGCATTTTGTATTATAAGGAAAGTATAACTTTCTTATACTTCCTTAATTATACTCTGTTTCATTTAGATTATATATGCTTTAAGGTAGAATCTCATATTGTAATCTTTTGTTAAGTTTCAATTTCCAGAACCATATTTCCGGAACCTACTTTCGGAATCTCTTTCCAAGCTTTCATTTGGTATTAGAGGTGTTTTGAATTTACTTAAGCTTAACTTTGTTAAACTTAGCCCTTTCCTTTACTTAAGGAAAACACGGTTATTCATAACTAACTTTAAAGGTTCCAAAGGAATTTTTAAAGTATACAATTCACCCCCCCCCCCCTCTTGTATATTGAGCATCTACATCATTATTTCGATCCTACAAGGAATAAAATACATGTTAGACGATAGGAATATCAATAGATCACAAGAGAATAATAAACATAAAGTCATGATAAACCTTGATAATCATAACATGTAAATGTGGCAACCACACTTAACATGGAATTAGCATGAGCCAAGGCTCATTGCACATAGAGCATGAGTAAATCCTCATTGCACATGAAGCACGAGTAAAAACTCATTGCACTTGAATTATCATGAGTCAACACCCATTGCACATGATGTATCATGATACTATACTTTACCCAATGCATTGGAGCGCTATAAGGGCACACCCTTCTTGAACATTTCATTTCATGCATAAGTGTGTCACATTAATCATATAACATGGATTCATAAAACATCATCATTTATTCCACGATAAAGTAATTTGGAATTAATATATGAAACTTCATAATCAATAAGTAAATGTGCATAAAGTTGAATACCCTTGATAGGTAAATGGCCATTGTATTCACTACACAATGATATTGGCTTGGAAAATCGGTGCAATTTCAGCAGCGTAACGACGTGACGTAAGAATTCATAAAAATGGTTGATGAGAGAGAAAGGAGTGTCTCATAATATTTACATGAAATGGAAATTAAGGGGGTAATATAGATACATGTCCAAAAAAATTGAAATAGAATTTTAGATTTATGATACAAAAGAATTGCTTGAATGTAAATGAATTGAGAGAAATTATGAAAGGAATTTCGGTATAGTAACGGGTGTACATGGGAGGAATTTAATGAGAGAGAAATGGGTCTCCCATAATTCAAACATAAATAGGGAAGTATGGGGGAGGTTAGAAACCATACCCCAACATTTATAATTGAAATTAAAAAGGCATAGCAATTTAAATAAAATTGGACAAAAATGAGAAAGGAAGAAATCCCTTACTTGGAAGTGTGCTTCCAAAGGATTGAGAGAGGCTTGAGAGAGGATTCTTGGGAGATTAGGGAACCTTGGGAGGATTCTAGGGAGAGTATTTCAGAGTTTGGACTAACTCAAAAGGCTTTAAGTGAGGATAAAGTGGGTGATTGGGTGGGTTTATATAGGAAAGGTGAGGGAATTCTTTATTATTTAGGGTTGGGACTCCTCACATTAAATTAATTTAAACCACAAACCATACCAAGGTTTTTGCCAATGTTTTTTGCCAAAGGGGAGTGTAAAACAATATTTTATAATTCTAAAGTCCTAAATTCTTAAAATAATGGGGTTGCTTATGTGAAGGTGAGTCACACTCCCAAGGAAAACAATTTAAAAATACAAGATGTTTAATAAGCCTTGAAGGGTCCATTAATGCTTTGTAAAATAAATCAAATAAACCCAAAATCACATTATTTTAATGGTAAAACATATATTGGCCTAACATAAGGCTTATAGTATTTTATTACATCATTATTGGGTCATTATGATGTCATAAAACACATTATATATTTAAATCGTATTTAATTTTTACCCAAAAATTTGATTGTCTCAGAAAATTATGAAAAAAAACTATTGGATAATTTTGACATCCTGATTCCAAAAATAATATTAATTTTATCTAAATAATTTTATAAATATGTTAATTTTCACTTTTAAAATAAAAACCGACATTTATCGAAAATTCATGGGTTTTGAAAAAAATGGCTTTCAAACCTTAATAAAAATTACATTTTCATTTATAAAATTATACGATCATTTATATTTAATAAAAATTAATTTAATAATAATAATAATATTTTATTAAAATATTATTTAATTCAAAAATCCATTAATTCATCAAAATAGATTTCCTTGTTGAACATTAACTAAAAATACTATTTGTGCTTTAAAAACCATCTACAAGGTAACAATAATAAAATCAAAGTATATTCACTATTATATACAAAAATAAAGTCCATAACCATAGTGATAAGGTCTTGTTACATAACCCCTTATAACACCCGCATAAGACCGAAGGGTAAGGTGTGTGATGGTGACTGACTCTTGGGGTGGCTCGGATAACATTACTCGAGTGGTAATCTCTATCAACTTCCACTTCTCTCATAGGCGGTCCCACTCGAGCTTAACCTGTTGAAGCTCGGCTTGGGATTGGTTAAGAGAAAAGCCCAATGACTCCACCTCTTTTCCAAGTTCCGACAAATGGGTTTCTTATGGGTCATGCCTACTAGATGAGGTCATCGCTTCCTTTGTCTGAGTAAATTGGATTCGTTAAATCCCTATATTTATACTAATCATGTGATCACAGTTCGACGGCTATATTAGCAATGGTAATAATACTTAACATAAAACCAAATAATTTGACATTTTATATAAACATTTTACATAAAGATACATTTAATTAGATCAAGAGGGATTTCCATTAATGAATGTTTGGGTCGTTATAGAACCACCCAATTTTAAGTTCTTCCTCTTGAGTAAACGTTGGAATTGAATTACACCCAACAGTTCTATTGGACTAAGATTATGGGAATAAGTGCTGAAGGTGGTTTAAGTTCATTAATTCCTTTGTTTAAATGTATGGTTTGGGTTCTGTTTGGTAGTGGTAAAGGTGATCGTGTTTTATGGATGAGTTGTGTGTCATGGGATTTCAGTGTCTGTTTGGATCGATCAACTGGAGGCACTTAAATATTTGGAGGTGGGTGACACTTAAGAAGTTTTATCTTTGGCTCTAGACTTTGTTGTGGATTTTTGGGGTGGAAATAATTATGGTGGGGAGATTTTTTACACCCTACTTTTTCAAATAATTTTTTTTCTATTATTTATCTTGGCATCAAGTGTTTTTGCTGAAGTTTGGGTGAGTCCCGGTTAAAATTTTTAAATTTTGGAAAAGTTTGTGGTTTTTAGGCTGGTGTGTGAACATCATGATCTATAGCGGAAGTCGTGCAGTCAGTTTGGATACTCGTGTGTCCCTGTTAGAGTGAGAAGGGGCCACCACACGACTCGCGCACGGTTGACTGAGCCATACGGGGCAACCGCGCAGTCATCCACTTTTAAGGTTAATTAAATTAATTGGTTAAGCGGTGATGTAATGAAACTAATAAACGAGATAATGTGGATAAATATATATATTATCAATGAATGTTTTATTTTTATTATTACTAAAGATTTTTTGTTATTATTATAATTATTAAAGTTTTATTATTATTATTATTATTATTAAATGTTGATTATTATTATTATTATTAAAGTTTGATTATTATTACTATTATTAAAGTTTGATTATTATTATTATTATTGTTATTATTATTATTAATGTCTTAAAATAAATTATTATTTTTATTAAAGATTTATTATTTCCATTATTGTTGTCAAATTTTTATTATTATTATCAAGGTTTTATTTTTACTATTATTAATATTGTTTTAATTATTATTAATATTGTTTTAATTATTATTATTAGGTTTTTCTTTTTTTTTAATTTGTTTTATTTCTTTTTTAATTTTTTATTTTTTTTATGGAAACCCTAATTCTACCCCCATGCACCGCCACCCCCCTTCCCATCTCTCCCTCTCTCCTACCCCATAGGAACCCCTCCCTTGTAGCGCCCTCCCGCACACCCTCCGGCCTCCAACCTGTAGCCAGCTACCTTGGCCTCCTACCAGCACCCGTCGTCCAGCCTGCCGTCGGCCCCCAAGATTCTTCCCCATCCATGTGCCCTTCGTTGCCACCCTGCACCCATCTGACACCCACATCAGCCGTTGTCCCCCCTTCCCTGCTTTGTTCGGCCAGCAGCACCGCGATATCATCCCCCTTCGCTGTAGTGGCCTCCCTCCGACCCCCTACCCTAAAATGGTCTCCCACCGATCACCTCCCCTCTAACCAGTGCCGGTTTTGAGACCTCTAGGCAGCACGTCGTCTGGCCAGCATTATTGTAGCACCCCCAGCATCGTCTTCCCTCTCGTCGCTACACCCCCCTCAGCCGCAGCACACCCCCAGCCGCGCCTCCCCTATCTGGCAGCCTCCCCGTGCGCAGTAGCTCTGGCCGAACCTCCTTCTATCCATCGTGCACCTGTCAGACCTCCCTATGTCCACGCACTCTCCTTTTGGCACCCTTCGGTCAGCGTGCACCCTCCTGTCGGCACCCTCTAACCCTCCGCACGCCGTCCGGCCATCCCCTGCCAGTGCAACGTGCACGCTTTCGGCCAACGTGCCTCATGTCTGACCGTCACATGCCCTCCCAGTTTGGCCACACTCTTCACCAGAATCCTATCCAGACGTCTTCTCTTTCTCAAGATCCCATTGATCGAGCGAACCCCCAAATTGACCCCTGCCTCCTTCTCTCACGTGATAAACACCCTCTAACGAAGGCGAGTAGTTTGGGTTCACGTCATTTTTCCTACTCTAGGGTTTAGCGTGTTGGTAGGGAAATTTCACGATACCATGGTCAGCAGGTTGTGTGTACTTGTGCACAAGTGTGAGACATGTCACGTGGTTGTGATCGAGATGTAAATCAAGGTAGGTCCCCCACTACACTTTCCATTATATTTAGAATTTATTAATTTCTTGTTATTTCATTAATTTTAAATAAATGGTAAATAATATTATATAATTAGTTTTAGAATAAATGGTTATGGTATATTTTCCTCTTTGAACTTGATTTTTTTGAGAATATTTATTAAAGTGTGCATACTTAGTGTTACTGAAATTACCCATTGGCCTTTGTAATTATGTCTTAGTTTTAAAATGGTGATTTGGATTTCTTAAATGGGCTTCCAAGTGGAATTCGGGTTTTAAAATTGGCGCTTGTTGTTTCTTATGAAAATGGGTTGGTGTTGAGAGGTTGGTTAAGGATTGTTTGGAACTTTAATAAAATAAATTATATTGAAAACTCTCTTTTGAGTGATTCAGGGGTGATATTGTTGCGTACTTTGATTGTGTGGGTTGTTGTTTGTGATGTTCGTGCATCGTGAGTGGTTACTTGATTGACGTTGTTGACTCACCCTATAACGACTCATACTTTACATACATTGTCATTGCTTCAAAATTTAAGCACACTTATTAAAACATATAAAAAACCATGAAAGGACTGTATAGGTATAGTGTCTTTAGAAACTGGGAAACATAAACAACTAGTTCATAAAGCATCTACATTGTCTCGCATTTATTTCATCATATCTAGAGTCCATTTTGGCATATACTACTTAATAACCTTCTTCCTGACCTAGGGAAAGAAAACATACAAAAGGGTGAGATCAAATGCTCAGTAATGGTAAACAAAAGAAATATCAATCACATCATATTCATAAGAACATAACATTTTGGAGATCTTAACCTGCAAAAGAAATCATAATTTCATAACATGGGATAAACCATAGTAGTGAAATGTAATCCCAATAATCATAACTTAAAACATGAGACTTTTTTTCATACACACATAATCATAGAGAATAATTTCTTAGTAGTCAAGACTCATTACCAAGACTATCTTAGCGGACAAAGTCCATTTTTGAACCGAGTTCACTCCTCGTTTCAGTCCTGTTTCACTGAACCGGATTAACCTGTCGTTCCATCCATGTCTATCTCATGAGATATAAATATTTACCCAATGAATTGGAGGTAGATATAGGTCCCACCCATCTCATAATGAAACCATTCTTATTTGTTCCACAAAATCATAAATCATACATCATAGCATAACCCATGTAATAAAAATGGGATTCTTAAACATCATGTCATCATAACATAAATCATATAAGATAAAAGGACTTCATAAAAATAATTCCATAATAACATAATCAAATCAGTGTAAAAATAGGGATAGAAACAGAACCCTATTTTATCTTAGATGGAAAATAATTTTGACAAAACACTTGAACACCATTCTTGAGGAAAATATCCTTTCTACTTCAAAAACCATTTTTCCTTTCTTAACATGTCATACAATTTTAAACTAAAACAATTTGATTAAAAATAAACTTTAAAACTTTTAAAGTAAGATTCATGTAAATAATGTTTGAAAAATCCATTCATGTCGTATAAGTAAAAGAAAAACATTATTCTCATACTTTGGCCAGAAAAGTCAAAAAGTACCTCGTATGAAAAATGACAAAATATTCCTTTCATATCTTTTACTAAAAACTCAACGAAGGGTAAAATTGGATTTAAAAAATTGTAGGAGGATATAAATAATATTAAATATTGAGAAAAAATGGATGTGGATGATAAATATTCCCCAGTAAATTCTGAATTATAAACAATCTCGGATAAAAATTGAGATTTGCGTGATTTTCCCATACCTTAGGTATGGTTTGCTTCGTAAGTGTCTGAACCTCCTGTATAATGATTTAAATAATGTCATTGACTTATTACAGATTCATAATTATTTTTATGATATCATATCTGGTCATATTATTAGCTTCTTATTAGTAATATTTCATTTCTACTTGTTATTTGGGTGTTTATTACTTGTTGTTCTTATGTGTGTTTTGTCGAATAAATTCTTATTATTCTTTTTAGGTTATAGATTCCTCATTTAAATAATGGTATTAGAGTAATATATATCATATTTATTCATTCAATTCATTTATATAATCATTATTCAATGAATATCATGTAGAACGAGTCGCATCACATCGTGGAGACGGTATTCCATACGTACGCACGAGCGATGATATCGTTCCCATGATCGTGGAATTGTATTGGAGTGTATGTATACTATTTCAGAATCAATATCACTTTAAAATAATCATATATAGTTATTATCTACACCATTATACCCATCCAATTAAGGTGGTGGTGGAAAATAGATTACACCATGGCATGGAGACGGTATTCCGTACGTACGCACGCGCGGTGATTTCATTTTCCGTAGGATGGATAGAAGGTGAAATTGGGTTGTTTCATATTTATAATAACATATAAGTATATGATTGATACTTATGTTATTACTTCATAATGAAACAACTAAAAAAGAATAAGTAGAAGAAGAAATAAATTTGAAAGAATCGGTAATGGAAATTACCTCTTCTTTGAAGCACCTCTTCTTAACCTCCTCTTAGGGAACTAAAGATGGTCTTTGAAGAAGACCAGTACCTCTAGGATATTTCTAGGGAAGTGGAGAAGAGAAATTTTCAGGGTTTGGCCTAGCTTGAAGGCTCAAAGTGGTGTGAGGAGGAGAGGTAGGAGGTGCCCTTTTATAAGGGAGGAGAGGGGCACCTTTGGAAAAACTAAAAATATTATTTTATTATAGTCATATTCAGTTTTTAATAGCTCAAATTGATTTATTTAGAATCTAAGGTGGGGATGGGTCGAAATCCTCTCATCTAATATAATTTAGACAAGTTTAGGTTTCTATTTTAACCTTATCATTTAGATTTAACTTTAAGTTAAATAATTTTACTTTTACCGTGTCTTCTTGTTTTCTTACACTATATGGTTAATAAACTTACTATAACAAGCCAAACGAACCCCAAGTTGTTTATAATTAATATATATAACCTTATCTAAGTCATTTGGTAGAACCTTATATTTTTAAGAATAAAATAACAATTAATAATATAATATTTGTTTTAAAAACAATTTTATGTCAATTTTGACATTACTTGGTACTTGATTTTTTTGAAAATCATAACAGAATGATTAGTTCAAAAAAGGTTAATTAAATAAATAATAATATTTCATATTAACCTATAAAATTATTTTAATTCATAAAAAATTTCAAATTACATTTATTTGAGTATTTATAACATCAATTATGTTAATATTTCATTAATAAGATAATTATTGCATCATCATTATGTCATAAATAAATTAAATTATTTAATTTCTAAAAATTATAAATAAAATACGATTATACAGGAAATCTTTTTATATTTATAATGAATATTTATAGTCGAATTTATCTTATGTATAACCCTATACTAAAAATATTTTAGTTATTAAACTTTGATTTTAACTATTTTAACTATTCTTTAAATAAAATAATATTAAATGTCCTAATCTAATCCAAGTGGGCCTAAATGGTCATATTTTATTCCTGAGGTTGTTTTTGGTCGAATTACACTTATCCAATAGAATTAGGACATGTGTTAGGGTAATAATAATATCTTTTTTACCCTTAATTACCCTATTTACTTTTAACCGTGGTAAAAAAAAGTAAAAAGTTACTATTCACCAAAAAATATTTTCATCTCATTGAACCACATTTTAGTCCTTGATATTAACCGTGTCTCTCAGATTTTTGAAATTCTACTCACAGAAGCGGTAAAATTAAGTTTTATGTGAATTTGCAAATTCTCCTAGGAGGTGGGTAAAAGACGGTGAAAAGTTCAATAAAATCTTTATATATATAAAATTATTATAAAATGACTCCAATGAATTAATTTGAACTTATATAGGTATTATGTATCAATTTTGACCTAAAATAAATTTAAATAAAATAAATAATTATTTAAATAAAAAGTCGGTTTTTAAATAGTAACCCAGTGTTTTCACTATTCATCAAAAATTGAAAGTTTTCAGAAAAATACTAAAATTTTCCCCTAGGATAATTTCGATATTCCGAATCCAAAAATGAAGTCCATTTTGAAAGATAAAATTTATAAAATTTCAAAAATTGAGTATTACTATTCATAACGACTAGCTTTAATAATATTTTAAAAACATATCGTTGTTTAGTGAAACTCGGTATTGCGTACAGCGCAAGCTATCGAGGAAGGTCGTGATTGCGTGTAAAGAAATCCAAGATGGTGTTGTGTGTATTGAAAGATTCCTTTGATGATTTATATAACATAAAAACAAAAAAAAATCTCGGGTGTTACATTCTACCCCCCTTAAAATGAATTTTGCCCTCGAAATTCATCACTTTGTAAAAAACAGATGAGGATACCTCTCCCTCATCATATCCTCAAGCTCCCATGTAGCTTCTTCTAATTTGTGGTTCCTCCATAAAAATTTAACCAAAGAGTGGTCTTGTTCCATAGGAATTTTTCGCTATGATCCAGAATCTCTATCGGTTGTTTTTCATAAGAAAGATCTTGCTCCAGCGGTACAAATTCTGAGCTGAGTACATGTGAAGGATCGGGTATGTACTTTATCAGGAGAGATACATGGAACACATCATGAACTTGAGATAGATTCAGTGGAATCTCCAATCGGTAAGCTACCTTCCCAACATGATCCAATATTTTGAAAGGATCGATATACCTAGGGCTCAGCTTTCCCTTCTTTCCAAATCTCATTAATCTCTTCCAAGGAGATATTCGTAAGAACACTTTATCACGCACTTCAAACTCTAAGTCTTTTCTTCAGTTGTCGGCATAACTTTTTTGTCGACTCTGAGTTTCTCTTATGTGTTGTTGAATAGATCTGACATTTTCTTCCATCTCATCAACAAGATCAGGTCCTAATAGCTTTCTTTCCCCAACTTCATCCCAGCAAGTTGGAGTCTTGCATTTCTTTCCATAGAGAGCTTCATAAGGATCCATCTGAATACTGGAGTGAAAGCTATTATTATAAGAAAATTCCACCAAAGGTAGGTGTTGATCCCAACCACCTTTGATATCCATAGAGCAAGCTCTCAACATATCTTCTAGAGTTTGAATTTTCCTCTCAGACTGACCGTCTGTCTGAGGATGATAAGCAGTGATGAAACTCAACTTTGTATCCATAGTATGCTGAAGACTTTTCCAGAACTTTGAGGTAAACCTCAGATCCCGATCAGATATAATGGAAATTGGTACTCCATGCAATCTTACCACTTCCTTTACATATATCCTAGAAAGCTGATTCAGAGAGAAATCCTCTCTAATAGCAATAAAGTGTGCAGACTTTGTAAGACAATCAACTATGACCCAAATAGCATTATTGACTTTGGATGTTTTAGGAAGTCCAGTGACAAAGTCCATAGTGATGTTTTCCCATTTCCATTCGGTTATGGGTAATGGTTGTAACATCCCCTTAGAATTCTATCTCTCAGCTCTAACTTGCTGACAAACCAAGCATCGAGAGACATATTCAGCAACATCTCTTTTCATGCCATCCCACCAGAAGTAATCTTTTAGGTCCCTATACATCTTCGTGCTTCCAGGATGAATAGAGAATGAAGAACTATGAGCCTCATCCAACAGCTCCTTTAATTCTGGGATGGGAGGAACACAAACCCAATTCATGAACCTTATTATCCCATAACAAACAAGGTTGAATTCGGGAACATTTCTCACCTTCTTTTGTAACTCTACATCTTCTTTCTATGCCTCTTTAATCTTCACATGTATAGATGGTTGAACATTCATTTGATAAAGATAAGATTTTTCTCCTTCCATTATAATTCCAAGATCCATCCTTTGTAAATCCATAAATATTTGATCTTTTGTGATCCTCATCATGGATAAGCTAGCATGGTCTTGTCGACTTAATGCATCTTCCACATTGTTTGCTTTCCCTGGGTGGTAATGAATTGAGCAGTCGTAATCCTTAATCAACTCTAACCATCTTCTCTAGTGCATATTCAGGTCCTTTTGTGTGAAAATATACTTTAAACTTTTATGATTAGTATAAATATCACACCTTTCAGCATAAAGATAATGCCTCTAAATATTTAATGCAAAGATTACCATAGCTAACTCCAAATCATGAGTTGGTTAATTTTTCTCATGGATTTTCAACTGTCGTGAGGCATAAGCTATCACCAAATCATTTTGCATAAGAACACACCCTAACCCTTTCTTGGATGCATCATTGTAGATCACATGCCTTTCTCCACTACAAGGAAGTGTGAGTACAGGTTCACTGGATAAACTTCTTTTTAACTCCTTGAAATTCTCTTCACATTCCTCCATCCACACGAACTTAACTCCTTTTCGAGTCAACCAGGTGAGTGGATTAGATAATCGTGAATAATCTTTCACAAAACGTCGATAATATCCAGCCAAGCCAAGAAAACTTTGGATCTCAGTTACTGTTTTTGGTCTCGACCATCTTTCAATAACCTCTGTTTTTGCTGGATCCACAGATATCCCCTCTTTTGAGATTATGTGACCCAAGAATGCAACTTTTTGAAGCCAAAATTCACACTTGGTAAATTTGGCATAAAGCTTCTCCTTTCTCAGGGTCTTTAGTACAATTCTCAAGTGATCTTCATGTTCTTCCTTTCTCTTTGAATAGACAATAATATCTTCTATAAAGACTACCACAAACTGATCAAGATAGTCTCTAAAGACTCTATTCATTAGATCCATGAAGATAGCAGGGGTATTAGTAAGACCAAATGGAATCACTATAAATTCATAGTGTCCATACCTTGTACGGAAAGTCTTCTTTGGTATATCCTCCCTTTTAACCCTTAATTGATGATACCCTGAACGAAGATCAATCTTGGAAAATTATTGAGCTCCGTGTGGTTGGTCAAATAAGTCATCAATGCGTGGGAGAGGATATTTTTTCTTGATAGTGATCTTGTTAAGTTCTCGATAATCAATGCAGAGTCTCATTGATCCATCTTTCTTCTTAACAAAAAGAACAGGTGCTCCCCAAGGTGACGCACTAGGGCGTATGAATCCCTTATCAAGATTCTCTTGGAGTTGCTTCTTCAATTCCTGCAACTTAATTGGGGTCATTCTATAAGGTGTCTTTGAAATAGGCAAAGCACCCGGTACGGGGTCTATTGAAAACTCAACTTCATGATTTGGTGGAAGACCCAGAAATTCCTCCGGAAATACATCATCAAACTCTCGTACAATGGTAATATTCTTAATAGTGAGTTTCACTCTAACCATTTGAGATAAATAACCTTCATTTAGTGGAATCAAGACCCATAAGATGGAAGAAATTTCCACTAGAAGGTTATGTTCATCCTTGCATCGATAGACGATCATAGATTGATCTGGAATATGAAATGTGACTTCCCTTCTTTGGAAATTGATATGAGATCCATATAAAGAAATCAAATCCATGCCAATAATCACATAAAATTCCACTATAGGAAGGATCACAAGATTTGCAGGAAGCACTTTCCCACAAAATTCAATTGGAAAAGAATTATAAACTTTTGATGTGACTGTTGTTCCATTAGGAGTTGTCACAGCTAACTCAACATCTAATTGTTGAGGTAATCTGGTGATACCCTTAGAAAATTCTTTAGAAATAAAAGAGTGGGTGGATCCAAAATCAAATAAAACATTTTCTACTTTAGAGTGGATGGTAAGTGTACCTTTCACCACTTCATTATCATACTCCACATCGTTGATAGAAATTTCATGTTACTTTCCTTTGTCTTTAGCCTTAAGAGTTTTTTGATGTCGAACATCATCAACAACCCTTGGATTAGGGCATTCATTAGCATAATGCCCCATTTCCTTGCACTTGTAACATTGAAGTGTAGGAGGTGCACTTTGTGTAGCCTTTTCTTTCTTCACATCACTAGACATCTTCTTCCCATCATTGTGGCATTCAAATGCATGATGAACTTTCTTTCCACATTTGAAACATTTACTTGTCCCTTTAAGACAACTCCCTCCATGTTTCTTTCCACACTTTGAGCATAAGGGAAAACTCATCTTCTTTTCAGTGTGCTCTTTAGATTTTCATTTGAATTCCATTTTTCTCTTCTTATCAAACCCATATGACTGATGGGTTACTCCAATCTCCATCTCAACCTTGAGAACACATCGAACAATTTCCTCGTAGCTATTGAAGTCCCTTAGGGATAACTCCCTTCGAAGACTTGGTTTTAAGCCACTAAAGAATCGATCAATCTTACTCTCTGGTTGGATAATAATCCTAGAAGCGTACCTTGCAAGTCTTGTAAAATTTTCTTCGTAGGTACCAACTGATTCATCATCCTTTTGCTTCAGTTCAAGAAACTCCTTCTCCATCTTTGTTCGAAGAATATGAGGGAAGTACTTATTGAAAAATAAGTTCTTGAACTTGTCCCATTCCATGGACTCAATTTCATCTCTTTTCCTCATATTCTTGATAAGATTCAACCATTGATCAGCATCACCTTCCAAATGATACACTGATAAGATGAATTTGTCATGTTCAGAACATTGAAGAACTGAAAATATCTTTTTAGTAGTACTGATCCACTGTTCAGCAACTAATGGATCAGTAGACCCGATGAATGAAGGTGGACACTACCTCATGAAGGATTCAACAGAATGTTGCTCCTTCCTTTGCTCGTTTGGAAGTCCTACATGATTCATATCTTGAGAAATTTGTGTGATCATGGCTACAATATTTTTCATTTCAGCTCCCATAATGTTTGGTTTCGCAAGGGTACAATCATTGCATTTCCCGTCGCATTCCGCATTAACACGGTTCATTCGGGTTCCAGCCATTGACTAAAACCAAGAAGAATAGTGTGAGAAACACTAATTATAATAGGAAAACCACATAATCAAGAATAAAATTTTACACTTAAGTTCTTATCTTAGGTTATTCATGTCCATTTCTAAAACACTAATATTGTGTTCTATGCTTAGATATATCCTTAGGTTTCTTACTAAGGCTTTCGCATTCCAGTTTCCAAAGGTTGACTATAACTTTCCTCTGATACCAACTATAACGACCCATACTTTACATACATTGTTAGTGCTTCAAAATTGAAGCACACTTATTACAACATATAACAAAACCATGAAAGGACTGTATAGGTATAGTGTCTTTAGAAACTGGGAAACATAAACAACTGGTTCATAAAGCATCTACATTGTCTCCCATTTATTTCATCATATCTAGAATCCCTTTTGGCATATCCTACTTAATAACCTCCTTCCTGACCTGGGGAAAGAAAACATACAAAAGTGTGATCTCAAATTCTCAGTAAGGGTAAAAAAAAGAAATATCAATCACATCATATTCATAAGAACATAACATTTTGTAAATCTTAACCTGCAAAAGAAATCATAATTTCATAACATGGGATAAATCATATTAGTGAAATGTAATCCCAATAATCATAACATAAAACATGAAAATTTGTGGCATACACACGTAATCATAGATAATCATTTCTTAGTAGTCAAGACTCATTTCCAAGACTATCTTAGCGGACAAAGTCCATTTCTGAACCGAGTTCACTCCTCGTTTCAGTCCTGTTTCTCTGAACCGGATTAACCAGCCATTCCAGCCATGTCTATATCATGAGATATAAATCTTTACCCAATTCATTGGAGGGAGATATAGGTCCCACACATCTTATAATGAAACCATTCTTATGTGTGCCACAAAATCATAAATCATACATAATAGCATAACCCATGTAATAAAAATGGGATTCTTAAACAACATGCCATCATAACATAAATCATATAAGATAAAAGGACTTCATAAAAATAATTCCATCATAACATAATCAAATAAATGTAAAAATAGGGATATAAATAGAACCCTATTTTATCTTATATGGAAAATAATTTTGATAAAACACTTGAATACCATTCTTGAGGAAAATATCCTTTCTACTTCAAAAACATTTTTCCTTTCTTAACATGTCATACAATTTTAAACTAAAAGAAATTGATTAAAAATAAACTTGAAAAATTGTAAAGGAAGCTTCATGGAAATAATTTTTGAAAAATCCATTCATGTCGTATAAGTTAAAGAAAAACATTCTTCTCGTACTTTGTCCGGAAAAGTCAAAAAGTACCTCGTATGAAAAATGAAAAAAGATTCCTTTCATATATTTTACTAAAAACTCACCGAAGGGTAAAATTGGATTTAAAAAATTGTAGGAGGATATAAATAATATTACATATTGAGGAAACATATATGTGGATGATAAATATTCCCCAGTAAATTCTGAAGTATAAACAATCTCATATAAAAATTGAGATTTGCGAGATTTTCCCTTACCTTAGGTCTGATTTGCTTCGTAAGTGTCTGAAGCTCCTGTATAATGATTTAAATAATGTCATTGACTTATTCCATAATCATAATTATTGTTATTATATCATATATGGTCATATTATTAGCTTCTTATTAGTAATATTTCATTGCTACTTGTTATTCGGGTGTTTATTACTTTTTGTTCTTATGCGTGTTTTGTCGAATAAATTCTTATTCTTTTTTTAGGTTATAGATGACTCATTAACCGAATGGTATTAGTGTAATATATATCATATTTATTCATTCAATTAATTTATATAATCATTATTCAAAGAAGATCATGTAGAACGAGTCGCATCACATCGTGGAGACGGTATTCCGTGCGTACGCACGATCGATGATATCGTTCCCATGATCGTGGAATTGTATTAGAGTGTATGTATACTATTTCAGAATCAATATCACTTTACAATAATCATATATAGTTATTCTCTACACCATTATACCCATCCAATTAAGGTGGTGGTAGAAAATAGATTACACCACGGCGTGGAGACGGTATTCCGTACGTACGCACGCGCGGTGATTTCATTTTCCGTAGGATGGATAGAAGGTAAAATAGGTTTGTTTCATATTTATAATAGCATATCAGTATATGAGTGATACTGATGTTATTACTTCATAATGAAACAACTAAATAAGAATAATTAGAAGAATAAATAAAGTTGAAAGAATCGGTAATGGACATTACCTCTTCTTTGAAGCGCCTCTTCTTAACCCCCTCTTAGGGCACTAAAGATGGTCTTTGAAGAAGACCGGGACATCTAGGATGTTTCTAGGGAAGTGGAGAAGAGAAATTTTCAGGGGTTGGCCAATCTTTAAGGCTCAAAGTGGTGTGAGGAGGAGAGGGAGGAGGTGGTCTTTTATAAGGGAGGAGAGGGGCACCTTTGGAAAAACTAAAAATATTATTTTATTATAAAGTCATATTCGGATTTTAATAGATCCAAATTGATTTATTTATAAGCTAAGGTGGGGATGGGTCTAAATCCTCTCATAAAATATAATTTAGACAAGTTTAGTTTTCTATTTTAACCTTATCATTTAGATTTAACTTTAAGTTAAATAATTTTACTTTTACCGTGTCTTCTTGTTTTCTTACACTATATGGTTAATAAACTTACTATAACAAGCCAAACGAACCCCAAGTTGTTTATTATTAATATATATAACCTTATCTAGGTCATTTGACTGAGCCTTATATTTTTAAGAATAAAATAACAATTAATAATATAATATTTGTTTTAAAAACAATTTTATGTCAATTTTGACACTATTTGGTACTAGATTTTTTTGAAAATCATAATAGCATGATTAGTTCGAAAAAAGTTAATTAAATAAATACTAGTATGTCATATTGACCTAGAAAATTATTGTAATTCATAAAAAGTCTCAAATTACATTTATTTGAGTATTTATAACATCAATTATGTTAATATTTCATTAAAGAGATAATTACTACATCATCATTGTGTCATAAATAAATTAAATTATTTAATGTCTAAAAATTATAAATAAAATACAATTATGTATTAAATCTTTTTATATTTCTAATGAATATTTATAGTTGAATTTATCTTATGTATAACCCTATATTAAAAATATTTTAGTTATTAAGCTTTGATTTTAACTATTTTAACTATTCTTTAAATAAAATAATATTAAATGTCCTAATCTAATCCAAGTGGGCCTAAATGGTCATATTTTATTCCTAAGGTTGTTTTTGGTCGAATTAAACTTATCCAATAGAATTAGGACATGTGTTAGGTTAATAATAATATCATTTTTACCCTTAATTACCCTATTTACTTTTAACCGTGGTAAAAAAAAGTAAAAAGTTACTATTCACCAAAAAATATTTTCATCTCATTGAACCGAATTTTAGTCCTTGATATTAACTGTTTCTCTCGGATTTTCGAAATTCCACTCACAGAAGCGGTAAAATTAAGTTTTATGTGAATTTGCAAATTCTCCTAGGTGGTGGGTAAAAGACAGTGAAAAGTTCAATAAAATTTTTATATATCTAAAATTATTATAAAATGACTCCAATGAATTACTTTGAACTTATATAGGTATTATGTATCAATTTTGACCTAAAATAAATTTAAATAAAAAGTCGGTTTTTAAATAGTAACCCAGTGTTTTCACTATTCATCAAAAATTGAAAGTTTTCAGAAAAATACCAAAATTTCACCCTAGGATAATTTCGATATTCCGAATCCAAAAATGAAGTCCATTTTGAAAGTTAAAATTTATAAAATTTTAAAAAGTGGGTATTACTATTCATAACGGCTAGTTTTAATAATATTTTAATAGCATATCGTTGTTTAGTGAAACTCGGTATTGCGTACAACGCAAGCTATTGAGGAAGGTTGCGATTATATGTAAAGCAAGTCAAGCTAGTGTTTTGTGTAGTGAAATATTCCTTTTATTATTTATATAATAAAAAAACAAAAAAAAAATCTCGGGTGTTACATTCTACCCCCTTAAAATGAATTTCGCCCTCGAAATTCGTCACTTTGTAAGAAACAGATGACGATACCTCTCCCTCATCATATCCTCAAGCTCCCATGTAGCTTCTTTTAATTGGTGGTTCCTCCATAAAACTTTCACCAAGCGAGTGGTCTTGTTCCATAGGACTTTTTTACTACGATCCAGAATCTCTATCGGCTGTTCTTCATAAGAAAGATCTTGCTCCAGCGGTACAACTTCTGAGCTGAGTACATGTGAAGGATCGGGTATGTACTTTCTCGGGAGAGATACATGGAACACATCATGAACTTGAGAGAGATTCGGTGGAAGCACCAATCGGTAAGCTACCTTCCCAACACGATCCAGTATTTCGAAAGGACTGATATACCTAGGGCTCAGCTTTCCCTTCTTTCCAAATCTCATTACTCTATTCCAAGGAGATATTCGTAAGAACACTTTATCACCCACTTCAAACTCTAGGTCTTTTCTTCGGTTGTGGGCATAACTTTTTTGTTGACTCTGAGATGCTCTTATGTGTTTTTGAATAGATCTGACATTTTCTGCCATCTCATAAACAAGATCATGTCCTAATATCTTTCTTTCCCCAACTTCATCCCAGCAAGTTGGAGTCCTGCATTTCTTTCCATAGAGAGCTTCATAAGGAGCCATCTGAATACTGGAGTGAAAGCTATTATTATAAGAAAATTCCACCAAAGGTAGGTGTTGATCCCAACCACCTTTGAAATTCATAGATCAAGCTCTCAACATATCTTCTAGAATTTGAATTGTCCTCTCAGACTAACCGTCTATCTGAGGATGATAAGCAGTGCTGAAACTCAACTCTGTCTCCAGAGTATGCTGAAGACTTTTCCAGAACTCTAAGGTAAACCTCAGATCTCGATCAGATATAATGGAAAGTGGTACTCCATGCAATCTTACCACTTCCTTTACATATATCCTGGTAAGCTGATCCAGAGAGAAATCCTCTCTAATAGCAATAAAGTGTGCAGACTTTGTAAGACGATCAACTATGACCCAGATAACATTATTGCCTTTAGATGTTTTAGGAAGTCCAGTGAAAAAGTCCATAGTGATGTTTTCCCATTTCCATTAGGGTATGGATAATGGTTGTAACATCCCCTTAGACTTCTATCTCTTAGCTTTAACTTGATGACAAACCAAGCATCGAGAGACATATTCAGCAACATCTCTTTTCATGTCATCCCATCAGAAGTGCTCTTTTTGGTCCCTATACATCTTCGTGATTCTAGGATGAATATAGAATGGAGAACTATGAGCCTCATCCAGCAGCTCCTTCTTTAATTCTGGGATGGGAGGAACACAAACCCAATTCCTTAAACTTATTATCCCATAACAAACAAGGTTGAATTCGGGAACATTTATCACCTTCTTTTGTAACTCTACATCTTCTTTCTATGAATCTTTAATATTCACATGTATAGATGGTTGAACATTCATTTGAGAAAGATAAGATTTTTCCCCTTCCATTATAATTCCAAGATCCATCCTTTGTAAATCCATAAATATTTGATCTTTTGTGATCCTCATCATGGATAAGCTTGCATGGTCTTGTCGACTTAATGCGTCTGCCACTTTGTTTGCTTTCCCTGGGTGGTAATGAATTGAGCAGTCGTAATCCTTAATCAACTCCAACCATCTTCTTTGGCGCATATTCAGCTCCTTTTGTGTGAAAATATACTTTAAAACTTTATGATCAGTATAAATATCACACCTTTCACCATAAAGATAGTGCCTCCAAATCTTTAATTCAAAGATTACCGTAGCTAACTCCAAATCATGAGTTGGGTAATTTTTCTCATGGATTTTCAACTGTCATGAGGCATAAGCTATCACCATATCATTTTGCATAAGAACACACCCTAGCCCCTTCTTGGATTCATCATTGTAGATCACAAACCTTTATCCACTACAAGGAAGTGTGAGTACAGGTGCACTGGATAACCTTCTTTTCAACTCCTTGAAATTCTCTTCACATTCCTCCATCCACACAAACTTAACTCCTTTTTTATTCAACCTGGTGATTGGATTAGATAATCGTGAAAAATCTTTCACAAAACGTCAATAATATCCAGTCAAACCAAGAAAACTTCGGATCTCAGTTACTATTTTTGGTCTCGACCATCTTTCAATAACATCTGTTTTTACTGGATCCACAGATATCCCCTCTTTTGAGATTATGTGACCCAAAAATGAAACTTTTTGAAGCCAAAATTCACACTTGGTAAATTTGGCATAAAGCTTCTCCTTTCTCAGGGTCTTCAATACAATTCTCAAGTGATCTTCATGTTCTTCCTTCCTCTTTGAATAGATAAGAATATCATCTATAAATACTACCAAAAACTGATCAAGATAGTACCTAAAGACTCTATTCATCAGATCCATGAAGATAGAAGGGGTATTAGTAAGACCAAATGGCATCACTATAAATTCATAGTGTCCATACCATGTAGGGAAAGCCGTCTTTGGTATATCCTCCCTTTTGACCCTTAATTGATGATACCCTGAATGAAGATCAATCTTGGAAAAGTATTGATCTCCGCATAGTTGGTCAAATAAGTCATCAATGTGTGGGAGAGGATATTTTTTCTTGATAGTGATCTTGTTAAGTTCTCGATAATCAATGCAGAGTCTCATTGATTCATATTTCTTCTTAACAAATAGAACAGGTGCTCCCCAAGGTGACGCACTAGGGCGTATGAACCCCTTATCAAGATTCTCTTGGATTTGCTTCTTCAATTCATGCAACTCAATTGGGGCCATTCTATAAGGTGTATTTGAAATAGGCAAAGCACCCGGTATGAGTTCTATTGAAAACTAAACTTCACGATTTAGTGGAAGACCCCAAAATTCCTCCAGAAATACATCATAAAACTCTCGTACAATGGGAATATTATTAATCGTGAGTTTCTCTCTAACCATTTGAGATAAATAACCTTCATTTAGTGGAATCAAGACCCATAAGATGGAAGAAATTTCCACTGGAAGGTTATGTTCATCCTTGCATCAATAGATGATCATAGATTGATCTGGAATATGAAATGTGACTTCCCTTCTTTGGAAATTGATATGAGATCCATATAAATAAAGCCAATCCATGCCAAGAATCACATCAAATTCCACTATAGGAAGGATCACAAGATTTGCAGGAAGAACTTTCCCACAAACTTCAATCGGAAAATAATTATAAACTTTTGATGTGACTGTTGTGCCATTAGGATTTGTCACAGCTAACTCAACATCTAATTGTTGAGGTAATACGGTGATACCCTTAGAAAATTCTTCAGAAATAAAAGAGTGGGTGGATCCAAAATCAAATAAAACAATTACTACTTTAGAGTGGATGGTAAGTGTACCTTTCACCACTTCATTATCATACTCCACATCGCTGATAGAAATTGCATGTGACTTTCCTCTGTCTTTAGCCTTAAGAGTTTGTTGATGTTGATCATCATCAACAACCCTTGGATTAGGTTATTGATTAGCATGATGCCCCATTTCCTTGCACTTGTAACATTGAAGTGTAGGAGGTGCACTCTGTGTAGCCTTTTCTTTATTCGCATCACTAGACATCTTCTTCCCATCATTGTGGCATTTAAATTCCTCATGACCTTCCTTTCCACATTTGAAACATTTACTTGTCCCTTTAAGACAAATCCCTCCATGTTTCTTTCCACACTTTGAGCATAATGGAAAACTCATCTTATTTTCAGTGTGCTCTTTATATTTTCCTTTGAATTCCATTTTCCTCTTCTTATCAAACCCATATGACTGATGGGTTACTCCAATCTCCATATCAACCTTGAGAGCACATCAAACAATTTCCTCATAGCCATTGAAGTCCCTTATGGCTAAATCCCTTTGAAGACTTGGTTTTAATCCACTAAAGAATTGATCAATCTTACTCTCTGGTTGGATAATAATCCCAGAAGCTTACCTTGCAAGTCTTGTAAAATTTGCTTCGTACGTAGCAACCGATTCATCATCCTTTTGCTTCAGTTCAAGAAACTCCTTCTCCATATTTGTTCGAAGAATACGAGGGAAGTACTTATTGAAAAATAAGTTCTTGAACTTGTCCCATTCCATGGACTCAATTTCATCTCTTTGCCTCATATTCTTGATAAGATTACACTATTGATCAGCATCGCCTTACAAATGATACACTACAAAGATGACTTTTTCATGTTCAGAACATTGAAGAACTGAAAATATCTTTTCAGAAGTACTGATCCATTTTTCAGAAACTAATGGATCAGTAGACCTGCTGAATGAAGGTGGATGCTGCCTCATAAAGGATTCAACAGAATGTTTCTCCTTCCTTTGCTCTTTGGAAGTCCTGCATGATTCATAGATTGAGAAAGTTGTGTGAGCATGTCTACAAGATTTTGCATTCCAGCTCCCATAACGTTTGGTTGCTCAGGGGGACAATCAGTGCATTGCCCGTCGCATTCCGTGTTAACATGGTTTCTTTGGGTTCCAGCCACTGACTAAAACCAAGAAGAATAGTGTGAGCAACACTAATTATAATAGGAAAACCACATAATCAAGAATAAAACTTTAAACTTAGGGTCTTATCTTAGGTTATTCATGTCCATTTCTAAAACACTAAGATTGTGTTTTATGCTTAGATATATCCTTAGGGTTCTTACTAAGGCTTTAACATCCTAGTTTCCAAAGGTTGACTATACCTTTCCTCTGATACCAACTATAATCACCCATACTTTACATACATTTTTATTGCTTCAAAATTGAAGCACACTTATTACAACATATAACAAAACCATGAAAGGACGGTATAGGTATAATGTCTTTAGAAACTGGGAAACATAAACAACTGGTTTATAAAGCATCTACATTGTCTCTCATTTATTTCAACATATCTAGAATCCCTTTTGGCATATCCTACTTAATAACCTTCTTCCTGACCTAGGGAAAGAAAACATACAAAAGGGTGAGCTCAAATGCTCAGTAAGGGTAAAAAAAGAAATATCAATCACATCATATTCATAAGAACATAACATTTTGGAAATCTTAACCTGCAAAAGAAATCGTAATTTCATAACATGGGATAAATAATAGTAGTGAAATGTAATCCCAATAATCATAACTTAAAACATGAAACTTTGTGTCATACACACCTAATCATAGAGAATCATTTCTTAGTAGTTAATACTCATTTCCAAGACTATCTAAGCCGACAAAGTCCGTTTTTGAACTGAGTTCACTCCTCGTTTCAGTCCTGTTTCACTGAACCGGATTAACCTGTCGTTCCAGCCATGTCTATATCATGAGATATAAATCTTTACCCAATGAATTGGAGGGATATATAGGTCTCACACATCTCATAATGAAACCATTATTATGTGTGCCACAAAATCATAAATCATACATCATAGCATAACCCATGTAATATAAATGGGATTCTTAAACATCATTCCATCATAACTTAAATCATATAAGATAAAAGGACTTTATAAAAATAATTACATCATAAAATAATCAAATAAATGTAAAAATAAGGATAGAAACAGAACCCTATTTTATCTTAGATGGAAAATAATTTTGATGAAACACTTGAACACTATTCTTGAGGAAAATATCATTTCTACTTCAAAAACATTTTGCCTTTATTAACATGTAATACAATTTTAAACTAAAAGAAGTTGATTAAAAATAAACTTGAAAACTTGTAAAGGAACCTTCATGGAAATAATGTTTTAAAAATCCATTCATGCCTTATAAGTTAAAGAAAAACATTCTTCTCATACTTTGGCTGGAAAAGTCAAAAAGTACCTCGTACGAAAGACGACAAAAGATTCCTTTTATATCTTTTACTAAAAACTCACCGAAGGGTAAAATTGGATTTAAAAAATTGTAGGAGGATATAAATAATATTAAATATTGAGGAAACATGGATGTGTATGATAAATATTCCCCACTAAATTATGAATTATAAACAATCTCAGATAAAAATTGAGATTTGCGAGATTTTCCCTTACCTTAGGTCCGATTTACTTCATAAGTGTCCGAACCTCCTATATAATGATTTAAATAATGTCATTGACTTATTCCAGAATCATACTTATTGTTATGATATCATATATGGTAATATTATTAGCTTCTTATTAGTAATATTTCATTGTTACTTGTTATTCGGGTGTTTATTACTTTTTGTTCTTATACGTGTTTTGTTGAATAAATTCTTATTCTTCTTTTTAGGTTATAGATGCCTCATTTCCAGAATGTTATTAGTGTAATATATATCATATTTAATCATTTAATTCATTTATATAATCATTATTCAATGAATATCATGTAGAATGAGTCGCATCACATCGTGGAGACGGTATTCCGTACGTACGCACAAGCGATGATATCATTCCCATGATCGTGGAATTGTATTGGAGTGTATTTATACTATTTCAGAATCAATATCACTTTAAGATAATCATATATAGTTATTCTCTACACCATTATACCCATCCAATTATGGTGGTGGTGGAAAATTGATCATACCACGGCGTGGAGATGGTATTTCGTACGTACGCACGCACGGTGATTTCATTTTCCGTAGGATGGATAGAAGGTGAAATAGGGTTGTTTCATATTTATAATAACATATCATTATATGAGTGATACTGATGTTATTAATTCATAATTAAACAACTAAATAAGAACAAGTAGAAAAAGAAATAAAGTTGAAAGAATCGGTAATGGACATTACCTCTTCTTTGAAGCGCCTCTTCTTAACCTCCTCTTAGGGCACTAAAGATGGTCTTTGAAGAAGACCAGGACCTCTAGGATGTTTCTAGGGAAGTGGATAAGAGAAATTGGCAGGGTTTGGCCAATCTTGAAGGCTCAAAGTGGTGTGAGGGGGAGAGGGAGGAGGTGCCCTTTTATAAGGGAGGAGAGGGGCACCTTTGGAAAAACTAAAAATATTATTTTATTATAAAGTCATATTCGGTTTTTAATAGCTCCAAATTGATTTATTTTGAAGCTAAGGTGGGTATGGGTCGAAATCCTCTCATAAAATAGAATTTAGACAAGTTTAGGTTTCTATTTTAATCTTATCATTTAGATTTAACTTTAAGTTAAATAATTTTACTTTTACCGTGTCTTCTTGTTTTCTTACACTATATGGTTAATAAACTTACTATAACAAGCCAAACAAACCTCAAGTTGTTTATTATTAATATATATAACCTTATATAAGTCATTTGGCCGAACCTTATATTTTTAAGAATAAAATAACAATTAATAATATAATATTTGTTTTAAAAACTATTTTATGTCAATTTTGACACTATTTGGTACTTGATTTTTGTGAAAATCATAATAGCCTGATTAGTTCGAAAAAAGTTAATTAAATCAATACTAATATGTCCTATTAACCTATAAAATTAGTTTAATTCAAAAAAAGTCTCAAATTACATTTATTTGAGTATTTATAACATCAATTATGTTAATATTTCATTAATAAGATAATTATTGCATCATCATTGTGTCATAAATAAATTAAATTATTTAATGTCTAAAAATTATAAATAAAATACCATTATGTGGAAAATATTTTTAGATTTATAATGAATATTTATAGTCGAATTTATCATATGTATAACCCTATATTAAAAATGTTTTAGTTATTAAACTTTGATTTTAACTATTTTAACTATTCTTTAAATAAAATAATATTAAATGTCCTAATCTAATCCAAGTGGGCCTAAATTGTCATATTTTATTCCTAAGGTTGTTTTTGGTCGAATTACACTTCTCCAATAGAATTAGGACATGTGTTAGGGTAATAATAATATCATTTTTACCCTTAATTACCCTATTTACTTTTAACCGTGGTAAAAAAAAGTTAAAAGTTACTATTCACCAAAAATTATTTTCTTTTCATTGAACCACATTTTAGTCTTTGATATTAACCGTGTCTCTCAGATTTTCGAAATTTCACTCACAGAAGTGGTAAAATTAAGTTTTATGTGAATTTGCAAATTCTCCTAGGAGGTGCGTAAAAGACGGTGAAAAGTTTAATAAAATTTTTATATATCTAAAATTATTATAAAATGACTCCAATGAATTACTTTGAACTTATATAGGTATTATGTATCAATTTTGACCTAAAATAAATTTAAATAAAATAAATAATTATTTAAATAAAAATTCGGTTTTTAAATAGTAACCCAGTGTTTTCACTATTCATCAAAAATTGAAACTTTTCAAAAAAATACCAAAATTTCACCCTAGGATAATTTCGATATTCTGAATCTAAAAATGAAGTCCATTTTGAAAGATAAAATTTATGAAATTTCAAAAAGTGGGTATTACTATTCATAACGGCTAGTTTTAATAATATTTTAATAGCATATCATGGTTTAGTGAAACTCGGTATTGCGTACAACGCAAGCTATCGAGGAAGGTCGCGATTACATGTAAACCAAGACAAGCTAGTGTTTTGTGTATTGAAAGGTTCCTTTGATGATTTATATAACATAAAAACAAAAAAAATCTTGGGTGTTACACACCCCTCTTTTCATTTAGTACTCAGCATGGGAACCTAGCATAGTAAGTGAATTTTTTATGAATGACTGCTGAATTAGTTTAGAGTATGCATTGTCTAGTGTCCCATAGCAGGGGATACTTTGTTATTATTATTTCTATGGGATTGGGCCCTTCGACCAGGCTAAGTAGGGCGATGGTCGTGCATTAGGGCATTATGATGTGATTAAGTAGGGAATTCCTTCAGGATGAGTCACATGTATAGTATTTTTTAGATTTTTCACGAGCTCCTAGGTTCGACCCATGTTTTCTTTAGTGCTTATTTGTATGTGGCGGGCGATTGATGTAATGAACCAAACTTTTACTAATGAAAATTCCACTTTATCTAGTTAAATGTATTATTATAAATGGTTATATAAAACATATGCACTTATTTGGTTTTATGTTTTTGGATTTTAAAATACCGTTAATAATTGTTACTATTTCTAATATAGTCTTTGAATAGTGATCACATGATTAGTATAAATATAGGTCTTTAATAAATCCAATTTACTCAGAAAAAGGAAGCGATGACCTCATCCAGTAGAATCAATCTATATGAAGCCCATTTTTTAGAGCTCGGAAAGGAGGTGGCATCACTGGGCTTCTCTCTTGACCAAGCCCAAGTTGAGCTTCAACACATTAATATTGAATGGAACCACCTACGGGAGAAGTGGAAGTTGATAGAGATTACCACCTGATTGATGTTATCTGAGCCACCCCAAGAGTCTTTCACCATCACAAACCTTACCCTTAGGTCATATGTAGGTGTTATAAGAGGTTATGTAACAAGACCCTAGCACTATAATTATGTGCATTATTTTTGTATAGAATAAATAATATACATTCATTTTATTATTGTTACTTTGTAAATAGTTTTTAATGCACAAATAGTATTTCTAATTAATATTCAATTAAGAAATATACTTTTATGAATTAATGTATTTTTAAATTACATAATATTTTAATAAAATATTATTACTAAATTAATTTTTATTAAATATAAATGATCGTATAATTTTTATGAATACAATTGTAGTTTTTATTAAGGTTTGAAAGCTGTTTTTGTCAAAACCCATGAATTTTTTATAAATGTTGGTTTTTATTTTAAAAGTAAAAATTCACATATTTATAAAATTATTTAGATAAAATGAATATTATTTTTGGAATCAGGACATCAAAATTATCCAACGGTGTATTTTCTATAATTTTCTGAGATAGTCAAATTTTTGGGTAAAAATTAAATACTATTTAAATATATAGTGTTTTATGACATCATAATGACCCAATAGTGATGTAATAAAATACAATAAATATTATGTTTGGACAATATATGTTTTAACTTTAAAATAATGTGATTTTATTTTTGTTTTATTTATTTTACAAAGCCTTAGTGGACCCTCCAAGACTTATAAAACATTTTAACATTTTAAAATGATTTCCTTGAGAGTGCGACTCGCGTCCACATAAAAAAGCCTAATATTTTAATAATTTAGTCCATTGACCTTATAAAATAAATTTTTTTCACTCCACTTTAGAAAAAACCATGGGCAAAAACCATTGTATGGTTTGTCGTTTTGATTATTTTAATGTGTGGTGTCCAAAACCTAAATAATAAATAATTCTCTCTCTTTTCCTATATAAACTCACTCAATCTACCATTCCTCTTCAATCAAACCATTTGGATCTTGACAAAATCCTGACCTAATCTCTCTATAATCCTCCCAAGGCACACCAAGCTTCCAATAATTCCCTCTCAAGCCTCTCTCAAGCCTTTGGGATCACACTTCCAAGTAAGGGATTTCTTCCTTTCTCCTTTTTGTCCAAATTTCTTTATGTTGTTATGCCCTATTATTTTTAGTTAAAAATGTTGGGGAATGATTTCTCACCTAACCTATACTTACCTTACTATGTTTTAATGATTAGATACCCCTTTATCTCTCATTAATTCCTCCCATGTACACCTGTTACTATGCTGAAATTCCCTAAGGGATTTCTCTCTCCTCATTTACATTCAAGCAATTCTTTTACATTATGCATCTATACTCCATTAAATATGTTTAGAAATGTATCTTTATGATCCCCCTTACTATAAATTTCATTTACATATGATTATATACCTCTTTCTCTCTCATCAACCATTTTTATGAATTCTTATGTCACGCCATTATGCTGCCCAATTTGCACCGCGATTTTCCAAGCCAAAGTCATTGTGTAGTGAATACCATACCCATTTCTCTATAAATGGTATTCACCTTTATGTACATTTACTTATATATTATATATTTTAATTTATGTATTCCAAATTCCTTTATTGTGTAATAAATGATGATGTTGAATGATTCCATGTTGTATGACCCATGTGGCACACTTATGCATGAAATGAAATGATTAAGAAGGGTGTGCCCTGATAGCACTCCAATGCATTGGTTAAAGATTAGTATCATGATAAGTCAAGTGAAATTAGGGTTTACTCATTCTAATTCAAGTTCAATTAGGTTTTACTCATGCTCCATGTGCAATGATCCTTGTTTCGTTGTAATATCATGTTAAATGTTGTTGCCACATTTCCATGTTATGATAATCATGTTATATCACGCCTTTATGTTAATGTTTCTCTTGTGATCTATTGAAATGACTATTACCTAACATGTACTATATTATTCATGTTATGTCATGTTTAATCCCTTATTGGGCTTTATAGCTCACCCTTTTCTTATGCATGTCCTCAGGTTATCCCATGAAATGCTAAGTACGAAGGAATGTTGTGGTCATGTAAAAGAATTTTTCAATAAAGATGTTAGGTTTTATGTTCTAAGTTGTTATATAATGTTCCTAATTTCCCAAGAAACTAAACCTCTCAATCCTCAGAGTTGTCTTAAGTTCAATTTTATGTAATAAATCATGTTTAAGTGTGTAATAAAGAGCAGGGTTGTTATAGTTAGTATCAGAAGATAGGTTTAGTTACTTTTGGGATTAAGATTAGAAAACCCTAGTGAAAGCCTTAGGGATAAGACTAAGTATAATAAAAACATCCTTAAATTTTGGTTAGTATTGAGTAAGTGGTTTATCAAGAAAATACATCTATGTCTGGATATGAGCAGGTAGAGTCGGCTCTGGCATAGATGTATCTAGGGGTAAAACCCAAAAACATAGCTTTGAGCTAGACTCGAACGGGAACTGGTGTAGGAAAATGGTCTTTACTACACTCTTGGTTATGAAACTCCCGGGGAATATGCTTAAGTAAATTTATAATATTATCATGAACCATTATTAATGTAATTAAAAAAAATTCCCCTAAGAATATATGTTGGAAAGTAGATCATGGATAACATCGATTAATTAAGGAAATAAATGTAATTTATAATTTATCCCTTTTTTCATTAGATTCCCCTTTATGTGTTACCTCTTAATTTCCTTTTATTCCAACCAATGGCTGGTAATAGTAGGACCTAGGCTAACAAACGATGTGAAGATCAATGTGATGATTGTTCTAATGAGATGCCTAGTCCAATAGGAGTGGGAATTGTAAACTTTTTCATGATACTCTCTCGGTTAACTCAAGTTTTGAATAGAAACATGGGTCAAGTGGAACATTCAACCCCCCCCCCAAGAAAGAACAAGCCTCAATCGAGAACTTCATAAGACAAAGGCCTTCTACTTTTAATGGATCATCTGATCCCTAAATTGCTGAACAATGGATCAAATCTATTGAGAATATCTTCTCCATCCTTCAATATTCTGAACAATAGAAGGTACTTCTGGATTCTTATCATATGGAGGGTGAAGCTGATAAATGGTGGACATTGATCAAAAATATGAATCCTGGGGAGGATATCGAGTTGTTGTAATGGAAGGATTTCCAAAAAATGTTTTCTAATAAATATTTTCCTCACACCCTCTGACTTAAGATGGAAAGGGACTTCCTTAACCTCAATAAAAAATACAACTAATCCATTGAAGCATATGAGGAAAAATTCACAAGTCTTGCACGATATGCCTCTGGCTTTGTCGTTACCTCCGAATGCAAGGTTGACCACTTATTTGGTGGGATAAAACCTAGACTACAAAAATCCCTAGTGATCTATGACTTTGAGATCTATGAGGAAATTTTCCAATGTTCCCTCAAAGTCGAAATGGAGATCATTGAATATTAGCGGTATCATAGGGATAATAATCATAAGATGTAATTTAATTCTAGCGGTCCGATGGATAAATCCAATAGTGCTAAGAAATTCTAGCACCCAACTTGCCAAAGGTGTGGAAAGAAGCACCCTAGAAATTGCTTGAAGGGGGAAAGGAAATGCTTTAGGTGTGGAAGATAAGGGTACCTGACTATTAAATATCGACAAGAAAAACCAGCTGCTGTGATAGGGGAGAGGAATGCTCCATTTGACCCTCAACACATTTTTCATAACTTCAACTACAAAGAACCAGGGCACTTTGCAAACCAGTGCCCTAAGAAAAGGGTTTTTAGAGGAAACCAACAACCTCCAAGTCAGCAAGGGTGATATTTTTATATCACTACCACTGAAGTAAACCCTAACAAATAAGTGGTGAAATTTACACCAGTTATTCATTCAAGAATAGCGAACGTACTTTTTTATTCTGGTTCTATGAATTATTTTATATCTCAAAAGTTTAGTAGAACAATCCCAACACCACCACAAATCATGGAATTAAAGATGTTAGTGAGAATAAAAAATGGGGCAATCATTGAATCCCATGAATATAACTCCTCCCCTATCACAATTTGTGGTTTTAACTTCCTAGTGAACCTCATCATACTTCCTTTGGTGGAATTTGATGCAATTCTTAGCATGGATTGTCTTTCCCTATATATATCCAACATAAATTTCCGTAAGAGGGAAATCAGTATCCATATGGTGAATCGACCCCCGATTCTGTATAAGTGCAAGGAGGAGGATGAATATTCCTTACAACCATAATCTTAAGCATGTATATTATTGCCCTATGAGAACGCTTATCTTGCTCAGATTATTGAGTCTAAGGAATAAACCGTCCTTAAAGACATGCCTATTGTGAGGGAATTCACTGAAGTGTTTCCCAAGGAATTTCATGGTCTTCCTCCTAGAAGATATGTTGAATTCTCAATTGATCTTATACCTAGGGCATTTATAATATCCAAGAATCCATATAAAATGGTTGTTGTCAAGCTTGAGGAGCTAAAGAAAAAACTATAGTAGAATCTGGATAAAGGGTTTATACACCCAAGTGATTCACCATGGGGTGCTCTAGTCCTCTTCTACAAGAATAAGGATGGGTCAATGATCCTTTTCATTGATTGTCGTGAGATCGACAAAATCATGATAAAGAACAAGTATCCTCTGTCCCAAATTTATGACATGTTCAATTATCTATGTGGAACACAATACTTCTCCAAGGTGGATTTGTGGTTGGGATATTACCAAGTAAGGGTGAATAAGGAGGATATCCCCAAGACTGCTTTTCGTACAAGGTACGGGCACTATGAATTCATAGTAATGCCTTTCAAACTCACTAATGCTCCAGCAATCTTCATGGACTTGATGAATATAGTCTTTAGAAATTATCTCGATAAATTTTTGGTAGTATTTATTGATGATGTTATAATATACTCCAAAACCAAGAAGGATCATGAGGAGCATCTAAGAACTGTACTAGAGACCTTGAGAAAGGATAATCTCTATAAAAAGTAAATAAAATGTGAGTTATGGTTAAATGAAGTATCATTCTTGGGACATATCATAAAAAGAAATAGGATATCTATGGACCCCTCCAAGATAGCTACAATAGAGGGATGGTCGAGGTCAACATCGGTGATGGATATTCGTACCTTCCTAGGGTTAGCTAGATATTATCATTGATTTGTGAGAAATTTCTCATGATTTCCAAACCCTCTTAACAAGCTAACTAGGAAGGGAGTCAAGTTTTCATAGAGTGATGAATGTGAATAGGTCTTCAAGGATTTGAAAATGATTCTTATCACTGTATCTGTGCTCACACTACCCACAAGTGGAGAACGTTTTGTGGTATTTAGTGATGCTTTGAAGAAGGGAATGGGTTGGGTGTTGATGAAAAATGAAAAATTAATTGCCTATGCTTCAGGGAAATTGAAATTTCATGAGAAAAACTATCCAACACATGATTTGGAGTTGGGTGCAGTAATCTTCGCTTTGAAAATTTTTCAATATTACCTCTTTGAAAAGAAGTGTGAAATATACACGAATCACAAAAGCCTCAAGTATATATTCACACAGAAAGATTTGAACATGCACCAATGAAGATGGTTAGAGTTGATCAAAGACTATGAGTTATCAATCCATTACCACCCTGGGAAAGTGAACAAGGAGGCGGATGCTCTAAGTAGAAATATCTAATGATTCTATCATTTATGAGAATTGAAAAGGATCCAATATTCTTAGATTTTATGAAGATGTACATGGGAATTATAAAGAAGGGAAAATCATCAAACCTTTCACAAATGATTGTTCAATCATATCTTTTTTAAATTTTAAAGGATGCTCAAAAGTATGATGTGGGAACTTAGAATAAAGTGGAAACTATAAAAAAGGGAAATCCTCAGAGTTCAATGTTAATGAATACGGAATTGTGATATTTGGGTCACGACTATGTGTTCCATAAAATCCAGAGTTAAAGAAAAAACTTTTGGATGATACACATAGTTAGAATTTCTTTATTCACCCAGGAAACACAAAGATGTATCGAGATCTATGAAAGCATTATTGGTGGGATAACATGAAGAAGGATATCGCTAAGTATACATCAGTGTCTGGTATGTCAGCAGGTGAAGACTGAGAGGCAGAAGTCTAAGGGGATGATGCAACCATTAATTATACCAACATGGAAATGGGAGAACATCACCATGGACTTTGTCACTAGACTTCTGAAGACATCCAAAGGAAACAATGCTATCTGGGTTTTTGTGGATCATCTTACAAAGACTGCACACTTCATTGCAATTCGAGGGGATTTCTCATTGGATCAACTGGCACGGATATATATCAGAGAAGTGGTAAGGCTGCGTGGAGTTCCACTATCTATTATATACTATTGATATCCAAGATTTACCTCTAAGTTCTATAATAGTCTTCAACATGCTCTTAATACCGATCTGAACTTCAATACATCTTATCATCCTCAAACTGAATTCCAATCTGAGCGGACTATCCAAACACTTGAGGATATGTTGAGAGCATGCTTAATGGACTTCAAAGGAGGATGAGATCAACATATTCCTATGGTTATGTAATAATACCCTATCACTATGATTATGTGTATTATTTTTGTATATAATAAATAATATACATTCATTTTATTATTGTTAATTTGTAAATATTTTTTAAAGCACAAATAATATTTTTAGTTAATATTAAATTAAGAAATATATTTTGATGAATTAATGAATTTTTAAATTAAATAATATTTTAATAAAATATTATTACTAAATTAATTTTTATTAAATATAAATTATCATATAATTTTTATGAGTATAATTGTAATTTTTATTAAGGTTTGAAAGCTGTTTTTGTCAAAACCCGTTAATTTTCGTTAAATGTCAGTTTTTATTTTAAAAGTAAAAATTCATATATTTATAAAATTATTTAGATAAAATGAATATTATTTTTGGAATCAGAAAATCTAAATTATCCAATGGTAAATTTTTCATAATTTTATGAGATAGTCAAATTTTTGGGTAAAAATTAAATACCATTTAAATATATAATCCGTTTTATGAAATCATAATGAAAAAATAGTGATGTAATAAAATAAAATAAATGGTATTTTCATCCAATATATGTTTTACCTTTAAAATAATTTTATTTTGGGTTTTTTAGTTTATTTTACAAAGCCTTAGTGGACCCTCCAAGACTTATAAAATATTTTAATATTTTAAAATGATTTCCTTGAGAGTGTGACTCACCTCCACATAAGAAATCCTAATATTTTAATAATTTCGTCCATTGTAATTATAAAATAATTTTTTCCACTCCAATTTGGAAAACCCGTGGGATGTTTTGTGGTTTTGATTAGTTTAATGTTTGGTTTCCAAAACCTAAATAATAAATAATTCCCTCTCATTTCCTATATAAACCCGCTCAATCTCTCATTCCTCTTCACTCAAACCAATTTTATCTCTACCAAACCCTTAATTACTCTATATAGAATCCTCCTAAGTCACCCAAATCTCCCAATAAGCCCCTCTTAAGCCTTTCCCAAGCCTTTGGGATCACACTTCCAAGTAAGGGATTTCTTCCTTTCTCATTTTTGTCAAAATTTCTTTATGTTGTTATGCCCTTTTATTTTCAATTAAAAATGTTGGGGTATTATTTCTCACTTCCCCTATACTTACCTCCTTATTTTTTAATTATGTTAGACTCATTTATCTCTCATTAATGCCACCCATATACACTTGTTACCATACCAAAATTCCGTAAGGGATTTCTCTCTCCTCATTTATATTCAAGAAATTCTTTTACATTATGCATATAAATTCCATTACATATGTTGGAACATGTATATATATGACCCCCAATACTGTCCATTTAATTTAAATATTATGAGATACATTTTTCTCTCTCATAAACCATTTTTATTAATTCTTATGTCACGCCGTTATGCTGCCCAATTTGCATTGCAATTTTCCAAGCCAAAGTTATTATGTAGAGAATACCATGTCCATTTCTCTATCAAGGTTATTCACCTTTATGCACATTTACTTATCAATTATATATTTTCATGTATTTCTTCCACATTCCTTTATCATGGATTAAATTATGATGTTGAATTATTCCATGTTTTATGATCCATGTGGCACACTTATGCATGAAATGAAATGATTAAGAAGGGTGTGCCCTGATAGCGCTCCAATGTATTGGGTAAAGATTAGTATCATGATACATCAAGTGAAATGAGGGTTTACTCATTATAATTCAAGTGTAATTATGGTTTACTCATGCTCCATGTGAAATGATCCTTGGCTCATGATAATATCATGTTAAATGTTATTGCCACATTTCCATGTTATGATAATCATGTTATTTCATGCCTTTATGTTCATGTTTCTCTTGTGATCTATTGATATTCCTATTTCCTAAAATGTACTATATTCTTCATGTTATTCCTTGTTTACTCTCTTACTAGGCTTTATAGGTCACCCTTTTCTTAAGCATGTCCTCAGGTTATCCCATGCAATGCTAAGTACGAAATAATGTTGTGGTCATATAAAAGAGGTTTTCAATAAAGATGTTGGGTTTTATGTTCTAAGTTGTTCTGTAATGTTCCTAATTTATTTAGACACTAGACCTCTTGATCCTTAGAGTTGTATTAAATTAAATTTTATGTAATAAATCATGTTTAAGTGTGTAATAAATAATGGGTTTTTTATAATTGAGGTGCTTAGTTTGGTTTTTGTCCCCCGTGTGCCACTTTTTTTCATTGCCCTTATTGTGTGTTGTTTGTGCGTATAGTTACCCTCTAGTTTAACAACTAAAATTTGGATTTTAAATTGTTCATGGAAATTTTTTTAAAATGAAATGTATATTTTTCCTTCAAACCCTTAACATACTTTTAAACTGAAAAGGGAAATGGACTGTTACTTGCTTTATAAATGAAAGTGTGTGTGAAAACTCATATTTTATATAATGTAGTTCAAACCTGAAATTAGTAAATTATTCATTTAATGGTAGTGCTTTGGGAATAGTTTTTTGGGAATTCCTACTGAGTTTTAATACTCATGACTATAGTTTTTTATTGTTTTTTAGTTTCTATTGAAATTTCGACTCGATCTTGTTCATCATGGGAAAGAGTTGGTTGTGGGTTGGAGAGTGACTCCCGGGGTCACAAAGAGTTTTGGTTGTGGTAAGGTTAGTGTGTTGTTGTTGGTTGTTCTTTCTTTTTTGTATCGTTTATTTACTTTTCATTGTCCCACATTTTTCTGCTGCTTTATTTATTTTTCATTGGGTTAAATTGTTCCCAGTTGTTCTCTGTTGATGCTCTGGCGCTTGTCGCCAGCCCAGGAGGATCGGGAACACCTCTCTGGCCTTATCACGGATCAGCTTGGGTGACCGGTTCAGGGTCAACTTGGGTTGGTTCATGATAATAACTCCAGTATCATTTATATAATATAATTATATTGTGTTAATGTAAGATCCATCATCAAAATCCTTTCTCTCTCTCTTTTATTCTATAAATGAAAACATCGCTCATGATGTGTCAATTTAGTGACATCATGGACAATGCATTTTCATTTTCCATTAACGCATTCAAGGCTAGTCATAAAACCATTTTTATGGTTAAACCAAATTTTAATATATTTATTATATCCAATTTAATGTTCTAGAATTATTATATACACATGATGTTGATTAATAAAAAAACTAGTTTGTGATAATCGAAAAATCGCTAAAATAATCTAAACGATTATCACTAACATCTTATCTAATGATTCATCCTCACGTAAAAAAATAAAAAATACTTATATCGATATTTAATATTCTATATTTTCATTAAAAATATATAACGTCAATTCTAGAAATCTATTCCCATTTTACATGAACATCCATACTCATGTACGAGTAAACCGATCATGAAAACCAAGGAAACGAACGCTTATGAACGATAAAAATATATCTTATAAATCATAAAAAAGACTATAAATAAACTTAATAAAATTATATTAAATAAAATAAATGTAGAAAAGGTTATAAATTAATTAATTAATGGATTTAATTTTATTATCCAGGACATTAAGGTTAAGTGCAGAACACTTTCGGACATAAGGTAAGGGTTTCTTCCCAAACCTCTATTTTCATTTGGGTTATGTTTTCTCCCTCTATACACCAATTTAATTATTTATTTTTTATATATAATTCTTATAAATTCTGTTTATAAGTTACAAACTCATGTATCTAGACCATTTCATCTTTCTTTTATGGGAAATACGTGTTTTACAAGGTTCTCTTCCCAATTCTTCCTGATACACAAGCCCGATTAAATGGAACATCTCAATTTCTTACCCATTTTCAAGTACCATCCATAATCTATTATAATAAACCATTATTTTTATAAAATAACTAATTTTTTTATGAAAAACTATATTTTTTCATTTTTGGTTTTGTATAAATAATTTTGAAAAATATAAAGGATTTTTTTAAAAGAACTCTTCTTTGAAAAGTAAAAAAGGGGTATTTCTCTCAAGAATTCATCGATGATTTTATTAGAGTATTTCCATATATTTCAACACCTATGTTAAATTATATAATTTATTTAGAGTTAACTCTTATGATTATCATATACCATATTTTATTAAATGGTTTATGATCATTTTTTACTGTGGCTGTACGATCTTGATACCATTGACCATACTACTCAGAATGGTTAGTGATTATATTTATAGATTGGGGAAAGTTATTTAAATTTCATATATATATGTTGTTTATATTTAACCCCATTCATATGAGGTATGTATTGGACTTAGTAAGTGATGGGTGTGACCCTCTATATCCCCTCAGTGCACTGATAGGTCTCATGAGATGAAACAAAAATGGATTTGGCTGAGTCCTTAACCATTTATTTTTCAGATATCTTGGTTGAGGCCTCGATGGTATGTTTTTGATGTCCAGAATTATGAATTCCCTCATTATGATACTAGTAATTGATATTCTATGTGATTATTCAACCAATATAATATCCATAGTTATGTTTCTTTCTCATGTGATTATTTATGGTATTATTTAATCATCTTTTATTCCTGCCATATTATACTCAAGTTTATGTTTTAATGGAATGTTTTTTTAGTTATTCACTATGACTTATAGTGTATATTTATTTATGATAGATTCTGTTGTATTAATTACCCTTACTGATCATCTGATATCACCCCTTTCTTATGTTTTATTTTTCTCCAGGATGCGAAGATGTATATTATGAATGACTTATAGGGATAATATAGGATTTTATTGGATTTCCCAATGGAGTTACTATGTTGAAATTCATTTAAAGTTATAATTTAGTGTTCATGTATGTAATCTAAATTCCAAAACTACTAAACTGATTGGTCCTTTGGGATTCATGTCTTGTATCTATACCAATTTAATTAAGGCAATAGCTCTAGGATACTAGGGTCGGGGTCCTTATAGCTTCAAACAAAGGAAAGTATAGGGTTGGAAATAATTCTCAATATTCAAGGGTTAATGAATAGACAATGAGATACTCGAAGGATAAAGACTTGTGGAGGAATGAAAGTGAGAATATATTTCCCTTAATGAAGTGTCGATTTTGTGGCTATATAGGCCACACCATATCCTACTATGAAGAGGCAGGGAGCTATTTTAATAAATAAAAACCTAGAAGTTGATAAAGAATAATGAGACCATATTATTCATCGCTTATAATAAATTTTTTATATGGATGTTTTTTTACTATTTTAATTTTGGGAATAAATTAGTAGATTGTATACAAAGATGAAATGGTGTTTATCACTATAAAAGTCAAAGGAAAGTGAATGGAAAACTATCTAACAATATTTAATTGAAAAATAGATACACTATGTTATAAGAAGAAGATGAGTATGATTATATTGTCTATTCTGAAGAGAAATAGGAGAGGCACCTTATGTTGGGGATGAAACTATGAAAATTTGATCTGCAATTTTGATGAAACCATTGGAAACTCCACATGTCAATCCACTAGAATATTTCACATAGGAGACACTGTGTAGTAGAAAACTAAACTCTAGAAGTTAACTTCCCTGGGATTGAGTGTATCAAATGTAGGAAGTCAAGGAACATTATCCACTTCACAAATTAATTTTTGAACACACCATAAAAATCAAAAATATGTAAATTATTCTAAATACATTCAATAAAAGTACATGAAATTGAAAGATGTGAAGTAGGATAGAAAACCATGTTTAGCATGCTTCATATGATGTTACCTATGTGCATATGGGAAACGTACTTTTTATTTCTTTTATTATAACTAAAATATACAGGTGATTATAAATAGATTACAAAATACAAGTAATCCTCACCAACTTCACATATCTCTACATAAATCTTAGAATGAACAAAACACTTACACCAAAGGTCCCCTATACTTATATATTGAGTTTCATATAGTTAATCTATCATAACTACTCCCCTAAAATCATGGATCACTAAACATAACTTACTAAGCATGGGAACCATTATGAGATCAATAGCACCCCTTCATTCGCCAATGCAAAGGGTCACTCCACGGACAATGCCACTCACCGGTTGAGGTGTGGAATTCACGGATTTCATGTGATTATTTGTCTTGTCCATAACTAGCCCAAGTCTTCTCGCCTCATCTTCAGCCACAAAGTTGTGTGTGGCTCCCGTGTCGAGCATCGCATAGGTGGACTTCCCATTCAAATCCACCCTTTCATGCATCAACCCATCCTTAGGTGGTTCCTTAGGTGGGTTCTTCACCTCCAACGCATTGAATAGCCTTAAAGTTCCCATTTTCCACTCTGTGTGAGTGGAGTCTCCTTCTTCGAGTAGTCATAGATGAATCTCCGATAATAATTCCACTATATAACCATCTATAGATTTGAACTTTCTATGGTCCCACTGCCATTTTAGAAGTATTTATATTGCATTATACACCTCACATTCATCCCATCATATGATGAATAAAATTACAATGAATGTAATTCCAATGGTTGAACATCTAGTAAAATAAAATAAATTTCACCTCCCAATAATATCCCAGTTAAAGTTTGTTTTAGGTAGTCTCAAAAATACTCCATGACTTAGCATGCAGTGGTAGTCTCCATCTTCTTATTCCATTCACCCAAGTCCTACTAAGCCTCGATATTTACATAGGATTTCTTGAACTACTATCTTAGTGAATATATCTATTAGATTTTGGATTCATATTATATTTCTTAGCTATAGCTCATTACCATCCAATAAATTTCTAATGAAATAATACTTTAGGTTGATGTACTTTGTTTGAAAATAAAACACTAAATTTTTAGCCATATGGATTACACTTTAGTTGTAAGAGAAAATAATCCCTCCATCCTAAATTCTTCTAAGATCCTTCAGTAATTTCTTCAACCATATCATTTCTTTTCAAACTTCCATTGCAGTTATATAATTATCTTTCATTGATCTTAGAGTAACAATCTATTGTAACTTTAATAACTAGATGATAGTTGTTCCTCCAAAAGTAAACAAAAAAACAATTTTACTTTTCCTTCTATCTATATCCTCTGTAAATTATAAGTCCAAAAATCCTTGTAATAGATAATTGATTCCAAAGTACAAGGTTGTATATTTAATTCCTTTTAAATACTGAATTATCCACTTCATATCCTCCCAATTCACTTTCCTTGTATTTTTCATGTACCAACTCACAACCCCCACTACATGGGAAATGACTATCCGAGTGAAAACCATTACATACATAAAACTTCTAACCATTGATGAATATATTATTTTCCTCATGTATTGATTCTAATCTTATATTTTTAGTGCTTATGACTTGGATAATTTGATGTGAGTATCAAGAGGGGTAGAGACTGGATTACTTCTGGTTATCCCAAATATTTAAATAATCTTTTGGATAAATAACACTTCATCTTATGGATTTTATGAGAATTTGGTCTAGATATAAATATTCCATCCCTATAAAAGATTTATATGATGAATTTATTATCTTATCATTGATTCCACTGATATAAATGATCTTCATTTCACCTGTTTAAACATTATTCTAAAATAAATGAATTGAATTTGTGATTTCATTATTGATGAACTTGTTTTATCCTTTATAGGATTTTCTTAAACTTAAAAACCAAAACCATGTTCCCTTATACCAGTAAACCTATTGGTTGTTTCATATAGAATTCCTCTTCAAAATCACCATAAATTAAAGTAATTTTTGCATCCATTTTCAAGGTATACATATTCTGAAGATACCATGATCAGAACTATTAAGATAGTTTCATGATTAACTATTATTGAGAATATTTTTGAGAAATTTACTCCTTATTTATATTGAAACCCCTTCACCACCAGTCATTCCTTACACCATTTCTTCCCATCAACCTCTTCCTTAATATGATAAACCCGCTTATTCTCAAGTAATCTTTTACCCTTTGAAATTTTATCCATCTCCCAAGTTCTGTTGAAATTTAATGAATCCATATCTTAATTAATGGATGACTCCCACTATTTTGAGTCACTAAGAGAAGTTATTTTCTATGAATTTTTAGGTTATCATGTACCTGTTAAGATTAGAAAGTTCATACCAACCCCAAATATCATAATTGATCTCCTAATTTTGGTTGATCTCCTTAACTGAATCGATTACTCTACAATTCATGGCTCATATCTTCCTACTATTACTTGAATTTATAAATAATATACTTCTATTTTATCCACTTAAGCATCAAATTCCCTTGAACTTTTTGGTAGATATTATTCTAACATTCCTTTTGGTCTTTCAGTTCTCTCAGCACTCACATTTGAGTTATCTAGAAGTTGTGAACTTCTAGTTACCTTACTCTAATCAACTTGGACTTCAACAGTTGATTTTTCTTCAACTTATTTCATGTAAAAGTTTTGATCCATCTATAGAACCCTTTCATTGAAGAAAATATCATTACACCTAATGATTTGTTTTCTTCCATCATCCCATCAAGGACATCCAAAACTTTTATCTCCATAACTAATGAAAAACACATTTTTTTTAATTTAATTTAAGTTTATCTCTATCCTTATAATTTACATGTATATATTTTAGACTATCAAAGACTCTAAATATTGAAATTTTTCTCATTTTACATACTATAATTCTTCTAGAAATTCCTACCTGATTATTGTTGCAGGACTTCTGTTGGTGACATAAGCCACTATGTTGAGTGGCTCTACCCAAATCACCTTAATTGTTCCCAAGTGTAACCTCATACTTCTAGTTTTCTCCATTAGATTCTTGTTCATTATTTAATCCATCCTATTCTGCTATGGAGTTCTAGGAACCATGTTCTTGTGAATTATTCTCATTTCTTAGTAGAATTTCTGGAAGTAATATCACATGTACTCACCATTTTTTTCCATCCAGATGCAGTTCAACTTCCAACCACACTCCCTTTCTACTAATGCCTTACATAGAATAAATGCATAAAATATATCAGACTAATTATTCAATAAGTAAATACATACTATACTTATATAATCATTAATTAAAGTAATAAATTAAATGGAACCAACATAGGATTTAATAGGGGTAGGTCCCCAAATATCTGAGTGTACAAGATCCAACTTTTGGTTCCTTTCCTATAGACCATTGAAGTTGAAAGACACTCTTCTTTTCTTTACCAGCACACAAATTTAACACTTTTCAACTTCCATGTGATCAATATTTAGTATGAACTTAGACTTTATAACTTTAAAGTTTTTATCACTAAGTTTAATAAACTTATAGATCAAAAAATATAAATCATGGGAAGTTATAATTTCATAAATTGCATCCCTATATGAATTTCCAATAATGTAAAGAGTCCCCTCTTTAACACCTCATGAAACCACCATGGATTCCTAAGTAACTATCCATAACCAATTTTCAAATATATATCCAAAACCATCTTTATCAAGTTTTCCAATGAAAATAATATTTTTACATAGACCATGGATGTGGAGAACTTTCAATAGTTTCAAGAATCATTAATTCTTTATTCATATGTTGACTTATAATTTTCAAAAAACTTACAAGTCTTCTCCATATGCTAAATGAACTTTCCCAAAATTCACATATACAAAATTTAATATGAATCTTTGATCACAAATTAAATGATAGAAATATTTGGAGTCGATCACCCAAGATTCTACCAAATTATAAACACTAAGAAAATAATTTTTTATAATCTTTAATTTTGTTAATGAAATGTGAACTACCAATCGTTGATTCCTTTTTGGTGTTATCTTTTTGGTTCTTTCAATCATTCTTGGTGTTTCCTTTATTATCACACCACTAGAAGATTAAACTAGGACCAATCAACTTTCATTAACTCTATTCAAAAAAAAATATTATAATGTCTTCTTCCGATATACTTGCTTCTAATGAGGTGATCATAATCATATTTTCGAATTGAGGTAATTTCCAAATTGTTCTTGGACTTCCCTCCACTGAAGTTATTTATTGAGTATAAAATTCTTAATATCATCAAACATCAAATTATTTTTTCTGGAAGAGTTACTTACCAAAATACTATCACATCCCAGCTCTTCAAATGTGAAGATAAAATAATTAATTCCCATACATCAATAGTAAATGTAACCTTTACTGATTAGATCTACCCATAGATCATGTTAAAATCACTCACATGATCTTATGCTAGTCTTCCTTATAACAAAATTAAGTCAAAAAACCATCATAACATGAAATAAAATTTAAGGTTTATAGGTTTTTCATACATATCTATCAATACCTTTATAAAATATATTGTAGTATTCTTCTCTAAAATATTGAAATAAATATTTCATACCAGAGACATTATTACTAGATGTAGTGCCTTTCTATCCAAGTGCCCCCATTCTTCTTTCTCCATTATCACTGGCTTCACTCTAGAAAATGGAACTTCCAATTCCTCTTGAATAATATAATCTTCAATCTAAATTCTCTAGAATCCAAAATCCATTCCATAAAATTTATTGATCTGGATTTTCCCTTCATCTAATGGAATTCCTAAGCTATTGTTGATGAGTTAACATTGAATTTTGTACCTTACTCCGAGACAGCTTATTGGGAATGAAACTATGAAACCTTGATCTAGGATTTTGATGAAACCATCTACAACTACGCACATCAATCCAACGTAAGATCGCATGCTGGAGACACTACATAGTTGAAAAACTAATCTCAGTAAGTTCATTTCACCATGAATGAGTGTATTGAAAGTAGGAATTCAAGGAATCCTATGCACTAGATAAATATTTACTTTTCACACAACAACAAACTCAAAAACATAAAAAGTACTAAAAATATATTCACTGGTAGTACATGCAACGGAAAGACAAAAATATAAAATAACATCAATTTTAACATGTTTCATATGATGTGTACTATGTTTACAGAGGATATATAATTTTGTTTTAATTTATTACATATGGAAGATACAAGTGATTATAAACAGATTAAAAAATAAAATTAATCCTCGCTAACATTATAGATCTCTATATAAATCTCATAATGAATCACACACTTTCACTAAAGGTCCCATGCACTTATATACTAAGTTTCTTCTGGTAAACTTTGAATACTTGCTCCCCTAAAATCATGGATCACTAAACAAGACTGCCTAAGATTGATTAACAATCTGATGACCCTTCAACATTGTAATACTTTTGAATATCCAGTACACTACCGTACATCTATCGATAGATGTGAACTTATGATTAGCTTGTTGTTATTGGAGGAGTCATGCTACCATTTTATGTACCTCACATTCACTCCATCATCTATTGAAATAAATTCTGATGAACGTAATACAAATGGATGAACTTTAAATGAACTAAAATAAGCTTCACCTCCTAACACACTTTACCTCAACTCAACTGATCATTTATTGGAAAGAATAGAAGAAGTGAGAGAAAAATAATCTAGCTGAAATTATGATCAAATAAATAAATAGTAGTAGTTCATAGAACTTTGATAACGGGTATTCATCCTATATGACTAGAAATATGAACCTATAGAAAAATGTGAATGGGTGGGTTGATGGAATGGTGCATTTCAATAATGATGGATCTTTAAATATCAAAGTAAGTGGAAATACCCAATTAGTAGGTGAGGAGATAAAGAAGATTAAAGGGGTCTATGTGGAAGGATTGTGAAAAAAAACTTTTGAGTGTGAGTCAACTCTGTAACTCTGTACTTGTAGCTACATTTAACCAAAAGGGGTTCTTAATCAAAGAAAAGGCGAGAAACTCTATCATGAAAGTTTGGATGACAAATGGTAATTTTTACTAGGTGTATGGTAATTAAAATACATATATCCTAATGGTAGAATAGGATAACATCTTATGGAATTGGAGGCTAATCCATATTCACCAACATAACATGGAGAAATTATCTAAGATGAAAGTTGTAGTAGATATTCCTAATCTTAATAGAGTTCATGAAAATACCTATGATGCATATATATAGGGAAAATGGTCTAAAATCTATATTGAAAAAAGAATAAAATGGGATCCCACTCATTGTTCAGGTTCAAACTGTTGTTTTTAGTCCTATGAATTTACCTAACACACATGGAGAAAATAATTTCATATTTTTTATTGATTATTATAGTAGAATGGAATGTGTTGTATTTATGTAGAGAAAGAAATAAGTTATGGAGTGCATAAAGAGGTATTAGAGGAGAGTCAAAAATAATACTAAACGCACAATCAAAATATTATGATCTGAAAATATAACAAAATACATAGCTATTGAAGTGGAAAACTACCTCAAGAAATATGACATTAATATTGAGGTATATTCAATAAGAACTCCAAAATAGAATATATTTTTTAAACAATGAAATTAGATAGTGCACAATATAAACTAGACATTTCTCATTTAGAGTGGTGTCTCTTGCCACTATTAGAAGTTGGTAGTACAATTTTCATTGTATACTTAAAATTGGCTTGTGTTGAGCCCAGAGGAGTAGTGGACACACTATGAAATGTGGCATGGAAATAAACCCTCTATGAAATATTTTTCAGTTTTTGAAAGTTGGGGATACATCCTAAAAAATAGGGAAATCAAGGAAAGAATGTAGATGTAGTAGATGAAATGGTGTTTTTAGGTTAATTGACCAAGATCAAGTCCAAAAAATGCTACATCAAAAGGATGAATAAAATTGTAGAGAGTGATGATTTAAAAGTCATTGAGGTGAAATATGTAAAGAATTATCAATTCTCAAACTTTGAATAACTATTTAAAGAATAGTATGATGATGGAAAAAATTCTGAGGTTATTCAAAATTACCCAAATGATAAATATTTTAAGGCTAAATCGGAAGAGGAATCCATTGCTGAATAAAGTCAGTCTACACCTCAAATGAGAAAGAAGATTTTCGAATTTGATCCATCAAATATTATTAGAAACAAAATTATGCCAACACTGACATGAAGGATAAGGAATATAGATCATACTTCTCTATTTTCAATGGTGAAACCAATCTCATTTTAAGAAGTATAAAAAAAATATGAATCATGGGTTAGATCCATGAATTATGAGTTGGATCAAATCAACAAGAATCAAACTTGAGAACTTGTGAAGAAGCCTGTACATCACAATATGAACAGAAAAAAAAGTGGGTCTTCAAGAATAAATTCAATTAGAATATAAATGTGATATAAAATAAGTCATTTGTGTTATGTAAATGATATGCACATATTGAAGGTGTCTATGTTTAAGAAACCTTTTCACTAGTGGATCGAATTGAGTATATTAAGATATTCTTAGTGATGTTGATTCAAAGAGGATTCAAGATTTATAATATAGATGTAAAAATAATATTCTTGAATGGTTTACACAAATATATGTTTATAATGAATATAAAGTGAGATTATTAATTTTAATTGATGAAACCAAAGTGTGAAGTTTAAATAAGGTTGTGTATGGTCCAAAATAGGCACCATGATCATTATATGCATGACTAGATTCATACATAAAGAGGATGTAATTATTAAGGGGTAGTGTTGATCACAACATTTATAAAAATATATCTAAGGAATAATTGTAAATGCTTCTAATTTATGTGAATTATATCATATTTAGTGGAAGTAATACAAAATATGTGGAGGGGTTTACTAATATCATGAGGTCGGAATTTGAAATTTCAATTATTGGTGAACTCATACAATTTTTGGGTTTTTAACTTGTTTAAAAATAAAAATACACCTTTATATATTAGGCTAAGTATGTGATAGAAATACTAAATAAGTTTTATATGCATGATTCCAACCCAATTTCAACTCTGATTGTGGTTGGAACCAAGCTTGGGAAGCACACGGATGAGAAATCTATAGATCCTACTCTATACAGGGGATAATTAGAGACTTAATATATTTGACTACAACATGGAAACATATTCTATTTGAAACATGTTTGGAAGCCTGTTTCAAAAGAAATTCAAAGGATAATCATTTCATATTAGTTAAATGGATCATGAGGTATATCTGAGGTACTCACAATTTTGACTTATTCTTTGATTCAATAAAGGATCATGAACCATCAAGATTTTCTGATACTGACTGGTCCAGTGTTTTGGTGGCCTGAAATTCTAAAATTAGTGGTTTATTCTTTATTTTAATTAAATATGTGGGTTGGTTGAGTAAGAATTGGGAAATCACTTTACTAGGTATGATATAATTAGAATATATTTTAGTTACCAAGGTATGAAATCAGATTATATGGATAAAAAATATTTAGAGGATACTAGTGAAGAAGTGAAATAGTCAATGGTTTTATAATAATAGTGTGATTGATCTCACAAAAAAAATTCCATACAACACTCTCATACCAAACATATTGAAATATTATATCACTTTATCAAAGAAAAGGTGGAGAAAGGTGTGATCAAAATGAATCATGTTGGAACTAATGAGCAAGTTTAAAACATCATGACTAATCCATTATCCACTATATAATTTTTGAAGCATTCATTTAACCCTATGTTCCACCACCTCCCTCGGCTTGAAGATGTTCATATAGTTCCCCTATCCCCATTTGAATATAATGCTTTATATAGTTTTATTTTTGTTTAGAAGGTTCTTTCTCTTTAGGTTTATTATCATAGGGGTATAATGATATGATGTTAATGAAATTAAATATAAAATAGTGAATAATAACTATATTTTTTAAAATTAGATTCGGTTCTAATATTCTCTCATCAAGGAGGAGTACATGGTATGAAAGTTAAGGGAGATACAATATATAGGGAATGGAATTTTAATGATCTTGAAGATAAGGGGAGTCCTGGAATGATGTTTGTCATAAGTCATGGGATACTCTCTTGAACTCTTTTTTTCTACATCAAGAAATAATCTTAGACTTAGAGTGATGGATGAGATATTATATTTCTATTTTCAATAAGTAAAATGTATGTGTGCATAATTGAATTTCAATTTGGATTGATAATAAATCCAAAGGGAGGAATTTTAGAACCAATGTGATCCAAGATAGATATTTATGTTGTGTTTGTTTTTAATCTGGTTATAGTGTAGAAGGTTATGGTGGTTGAGTCTTATGCACAAAACTAGTGTTGGAAATAAAGTTTTACGGAATTAAATGATTCTAAAAGTTCTTACAACTTTGAAGAAAATGAAAAAAGTTTAGAAAAATTTTATAATTCTAGAAGTTAGTTAGAGGAAACTCAAAGTTTTTTGGTGTGTAAATTAATGATTTTTGTGCTACTTAGGAAAGTTAGTTTCATGCTAGTCAAGTGTCCCACTAGTTGGATAATTTTATGTTAGTCGATCATCATGCTTGTCGGGTAGTTTCACGCTATTCAGGAAGGTTTATGCTAGTCAGGTGTTATAGAAGTTGAGCTATATTAATGTAGTGCCCCAAAAACTAAAAGTGTGAATTTTTGAGTGAAGGTTTGATTTTTCTTATAAATATTGATTGATACCTTCATTAGTAAGGAGAAAAATATTTGGATAAGGGATAAACTCTTATTATTCATGTAAGGATTTTGTGAACATACTTAAGAAATAATATATGTGTGGAGGAAGTGACGTAAATATAGTTATGTAAACAGGTTATGAGTGAATTAATTTGCATGAAGATGAGTTTAAAAAATAGGGGATGAGGGAAGGGGTTATGCAAATAATAGTTTTGTGAATAGGGGTTGGGTGAACAAGTTTCATGGAGAATAGTTCTTTGAACAGAGGCTAATAAAAGAAAACTGAGCAAGGAAAGTCTACATACATACTTAAGTGAATAAAATTGAGTGGACCCTACCTAATAGAAAGTATCTAAGTAAAACATTTCTCAGTATACATACCTAATAAAAGATCAAGGATGAGCTGTGTGAAAGGTGGAGGATGGGAGAAGGTTTTTATGAGGTGAATGGTATATATGAAAGAACTTATGTACTTATTACTGGAGGTTATTATTGAGATTGATAATTTAATTGGAGCATTATAATTCTGAAAATAAAAATGAAAAACATACTACACATTATTGATGATATAAAAGCGACCTTCAAATTGATAAACTAAGAATACATCTATCAAAAGTAATGATAAGAGGAATATTTATAAGAAGTGATCTATGGGAGGTAGTGTGTTATTCCTTGAACATCATTATGAAGGAAATGAACTTGGAATAGAGTGGTCATGTGTGAAAAAATGTATCCATCAAACTAGTGAATCTTAGTGAATTCTAGTACCCCAACACATTATTATTTGCATTCTCCATTGACTATCCCTTAGTGGTGAACCAAGAAAAAATTTTGTCTATTTTTTTAATTTTTACATTTTTGTTTATAATGGATGTTAATTTAATGGCAACAAGTTTAATGAGTTCCTACCAACATAGTAATAAGATCCTAAATAACACCATAAAAATTTCACAGCTTGATCCACCCCCCCCTCAAGGTGTCTTGGGTTGCAACATAGCATAATCAATTTCATGACCAAACATATAGACATTTCTCATAATTACAAACTCATGTAATAACTAGTAAATTTCTCAAACACATGTCTCGCCAAACACATGGAATATATTTCTTATAATTGAACTAATGGCATAGAAAAACACATTTTTATAGTTGAACTCACACCATAGACAAACCCATGGCTCATATTGGTATAATAGATATCATGGAATAACCAAACTCATGGATCATCTTGTTACAACTTAACACAAGTCTTATACAAATGCATAGCTTAATAAAATCACATGCAAACACACTTTTTATCCAAATACATGGATCTATCACATGGGATATCCAAGGATTTCCCTATAACATAACCAAAAACATGGTAATTGAATAAAACTATAAAACATATCACAATGTTATAATAAAAAAATAATGATTTTTATTATAATACATAATGTAAACTCATGCATTTAATCATCACATATTAGTCAATAACCATTTTAAAGTTCATAAAGCATTGTTCTACAAAAACATACTCACTTTCCCTTGTTCACTGTATAATTTTTGTCACATTACACATTCCAAAACACCTATATATTTACTCTAAAAAACAATTCATGAATCTCATATAATTTAAACACCATGAAATCATACCACATTAATTCACAGTTCATATTAAATCATTTCCAATACATACTAATAGTTTTTCTCCTATATAAATTTCCATTTATATGATTTAACAAATCATTTCTATTCAAAACACTCCATTATATATCAATGGTAGTTAAATAACACCCCATATCACAATTCACTATTTAATTACAACATTTAAAATAAAAAATCTCCATATAAATTTCATTTACAAGCATCTTTAATTAATTTTAATTCACTATACACTATTTAAAATCATAAATGGTTTCATAACATAAAAATATCATTAAATAAAATAATCATCAATATTTTTCATCATATATAGCTTAATTTTTTGTATTTAAATTCATCAATTAATATTTTTTTCATTCTAGAATATTAATCAACTATTAAACTAATTTTATCTCAAAGCATAAGCATTGAATTAACATATAAACAAATATTCACAGTAACAATCCATATGAAAAATTATCAATTAAATAACATTAATCTATCTCATCCATTTCTTTTTGAATCATATTCCACTTTCATGCTAACCAGTCCCCATAAAGTTAAATGCACTCATCACATTAGCAAAATTCACGAATAACAATCAATTAAATTCATTGTGAGGATCAAGATAACCTACCTAGTTATCCATCATGAATATGTAAAATAATTAAAAGTCAATACCTTCCTAAATCACTAAAAATCAAATATTCTCTAAAACTTTATAAGTCCAATGCACTCAATAGATCATGATTCTGAAAATAATCAAAGAAGTTGTCATTGAAATAATATGGGAGGATTGGATAGAATTTATAGAATATAACACTTAAATTACTATTCATATGGACCCTAAATATAATTAAAATTATCAAATTATGAAGTGAAAATGAAAATAATACCCCCATTAAAATAGTATTGGGTTGCCTCATCGAGACCTCAATAGATCTTCACTAGATTCCTAGTGTTGTACTGAAGCCCCAATGGCTACCGTAGAACTTCTAGTGGTAATCTAGAGGCAACAGTCCCTTTATTTGAATTACACACATCTATCATGGGGTGTGGAAAAACAATTTTTTTATATTCCCTAAGTGTACTCTAGTGATTAACCCTGGGAAGTCTCCCGAAGAGGAGTGCACACAAAATAGTTTGTCGCTTTTAATTAGAGGGAAAATGGACTGGTTTTTGAATTGATTGGTTTTGAAATAAACAAAATAAATATAATCAATTAAGAAAATGATTAAAAATAAATTGGAAATTCACTTGATTTAAAACTATGATATGAGAAGGGTGATTGGGTTAGGGTAGATTTTCCAATTACAATGCTATCCTTATTCTATTTAATTAAATACTCTTATAAAAAGTTATTTGAAGTGAGATTCTGTGATATTTTTCTCTCACTCCTTTAGTCAAATGGTGATGGATAAAGAAGACCTTAACAAGATCTCAGTTTGGTCTGCTCTCCTTCCATTGCAAGAGAGTTTCAATGAATATCTTCAATTGACTTGGTTAATACCCTATTGGGTCTTGTTTATCCTAAATAATCAAGAACATTCACTACCCATTTTACACGTACTGATGATCATTGAGTACTTCACCACTAATCCCTTTTCTATTCCATCATATATAAACCAAAAATTAGTGGAGGGAGATAATGATCATTGACCAAAGAAAAACCAATAACAGAATTAAAAACCAAATACGATCGCACTAGATAATAAAAACCACTATATGAAACGAAAAACAAAGTTGCATAAGATATAAATAGAATTTATTCAATTATTTCCAAGAACTAGAGCATTACAAAATAGAAAACCAACCCTTCCCCAATCACTCAAATTTTTTACCCCACCATGGTGAGGGTAATAGAGATGAATGGGGAAGAAGAAGGCGTTAAAAACTAATTAGAAGAAAATAGATAAATAAAAATAGTGAAATTTTCGACCTCCCTCAATGGATATCTTCTCCTTGGTTCCTCGGATGGAATGTGATATATTGGAATAATTTAGGGAGGATCACTCCTTTTATAGGAAAGAATTTTCCTTCAAAATTTGATGCATTGATTCCCCTATAAATGATAGATTAAAACATTTAATCCTCCATGAAAGTTGTTTTCAAATATCTTCAACATATTCCCTACAAATTTTAGAGTATTTTTCCTTGTGTAGAGAGAGTTATGTTTGTTTTACTCTGAGAATTTATTCTTCCCAGGTAGACTCTCCACATTTCAAATATCTATATTTTAATGAATTAATGACCATGAAAATGGACGATTCACATGTGAGAGCCTTCATGAAAGTTGTTCCAAAGCGTCTTTATCAACCACCCATAGAATATCAGAGTATTTGGGCCCTCCGGTCATGATATAAAGGCCAAAAACCAAAAAAAAATCAGATCTGTAAACTGTTTTCAAGGCCCAATTAGTGAGCTTGTTTTCAGCTTCCATATGGTGGATTCGGATTTTAGTTCAGAAGGATGAAATAAAGACCAGGATGTATGGAATCCTAAAAATAAATAATTTCAATATTTGGATCACTATAGAAATTTTATATATGAAATAAAAAATAATTTAAAACTATAAAAATCCAAAATAGCCCATTTTTACTATTAAGCTCAAAATACCACTAAAATCATAAAATGTGGCAATTTACCTTAAAATAAAACTTTGGTGGGATTTAAAATATTTAAATTTAATATAAAATTATTGAAAATATTAGCTCTATAAATTCCCCCACACTTAGTACTTACAATCCTGTACAAGTAAGCATTAAAATCAAATCAAAGAAAATTTAAAACACATACCCACGCAATCTATCAATTCCACACCATGAAACGAAAAGATATCATTCCTCATAAAAAATTATTTCAAGTTATAGATTTAGATAATTTAATATATTTCCACTTCATTTCTCATCTCATGCACACAAAACACCTACCTCACATGAATTTTCTCTCATCTCACAAATGTGAATTTTTAACAAGGATTTTATCATCTAAACTCATGAAAGGGTTACCATAGGCTTGATAAATTCCTACATCTCCACCCGATTTGAGTAAAGGACATGTGTTTATCATTATTAATTTTCATGTTTATTTTGTGTATTCTAGTTGGTAGGGTTTAAATGTTAAAAATTCTAATTCCAAATAAGGAGGGCTTGGCTCTTTTTGAAGAAAAATTGCAAGATTCTAATTTTCACTCAAGTATGGTCTCCTTATCTTCCACTTTGTATAAAATCAGCTCCATAATCATGAAAAATCAAGGAAATTTCACTCGATTTAGTATTTCACCACCAAAAATTTCAATCTTCTCAAACATAATTTTTCTTGAAAGCTCCAGATAGGCACAACTTCTTTTATCATGAAAGATCCAGAAAAGCACAGATTTTAATAGAATGAATTATTCAGTAGAAATATAATCTCTTCAACATTTAATTTTTCTCCCAAAGTATCACCAAATGAGGTATCACACCACAATATAGCTTCCTCCACACTTAATTTCAACTAGATCATACAATTTCACTTCAAGAGCAGGTTGGATAGGGAAAATTAGCTTGTAATGTGGCTAACCTAATAGGTTGTTCATGGATTATAAGGGATACAAGGATTAAAAGTACAAGGTAGTCCATAATGAAAATTATTTTCTTAAAAATGGGGCTTTAAAACAAAATAAATTTCTCAATAATTTAAAACACAAGTACCTAAAACCCTCAAGTTTTGACAGGAATAAATTGAATTCTGGTTAAATAAATCATGGTCTAGTTCTCTCAAGAAGTGAGGTGAATGTAAATAATATTAAAATAATGGTTTATAAGACTCACAAGAAAGTGATTTCAAAAATAAAGATAGCGATATGTAGCATTGGATTCAAAAATCAGAGTACTTTTCATAAAATTCTCAAATATTTTAACTTAAAACAAAGATATTTTCAGCATTCATTTAATTTTGGTTTCATGTAATAGATTTTTTTACTCATTAACATGGGTTTCAAAATGGAAATAATAATCATTTTAGCTCAAAAATTTTGAAAACACACTAAAATAAACACACAAAAAATCTAAAAAAATGCAACATTTTTTTTTAGAAAAACTAAAAAACAAACAGCAAATGAAAATCCTAAACTACAAAGGTTCCCTCCCCCACACTTAAATGATGTAGTGTCCTCAATGAATTAAAATTGATTTAACATGTAATTATATTTGAAAATGAATCATAGCAAGCAATAAAATGTAAATTATAGGTACGAACTAATGGATTTTATTGATAAATAGGTTAGAGGAGTGTGATCTCCTCCATTGGATATGATAGAAGGGTCCCTAGGAATTTATTCAGCCTAAGCCCATTAACAATGAATGGATCATACTCTCCATCCTTCACAATATGCACAGCACCAAAATGATATACATGAGTAACTAAAATGGACCTTCCCATCTGTAATGAAGTTTACCTGGCATCAACTTGAGTCTTGACTTGAATAACAGCACTTTGTCCCGAGGATATAATTCTTTTGGTTGGATTATCTTTTCATGGGACACTATTTTTCTCTCTTTTTGAATCCTGTAATTTTCAAAAGATTCCCTTATAATTTCCTCCAACTCCTAAAACTACAATATTCTCTCTTTCCTAGCACTTTCAACATCTAAATTCATCTTCCTCACAACCCAATATATCTTATGCTCCAATTCTACAGGAAGGTGAAAAATTTTCCCATAAATAAACCTATATGTACTCATTCATATTGGGTTTTTGTAGGCTTTACTGTAAACCCATAATGTATCCTCCAACTTTTGTCTCCAATCCTTCCTATTTGGTTTAACATTCTTTTCAAAAATTCCTTTTATTTCCCTGTTAGACACTTCAGCTTGACTATTAGTCTATGGATGATAGGGAGTTGATGTTTTATGATTAACCCCATACTTTTTTAGTAAATCCTCCATTATCATGTTGAAAAAGTGAGCCCCTTGATCACTAAAGATGGTTTTGGGCACTCCAAACCTACAAAATATGTTAGCCCTAAAAAAATCACAAACAACTGTAGCATTATCAGTCCTAGTGGATTTTTCCTCCACCCATTTTGAAATATAATCAACTAAAAGAAAGATATAATAATTTACAAATGAAATTAGTAAAGTTCCTATAAAATATATTCCCCAGACTTCAAAAATATCACAAAAATTTAGTGGCTTTTGAGTCATTTCTTGTCTCTTTTAAATATTTCCTAAAAACTAACATTTTTCACACCTTTTCCAAAATTCATGAGCATATTTAAAAAGGGTGGGACAATAAATTTAAGATTCTAAAACCTTACTTATCATCCTTTGAGGTCCAAAGTTCCCTCCACAAGAAAATATGTGATAAAACTCATAGATATATTTAACTTCACTTTCAGGTAAACATCTTCTTATTACTTGATCATTGAAAATCTTTCAAAGAAATGGATCTTCCCAAATGTAATATCTGGATTCAGATTTTAGTTTTAGAATTTACTGGAAATTTAAATGATATGGGACCTGAGATGTTACCAGATAATTGACCATGTTATCATACCAAGTCACTTATCCTTCAATCAAGTACAACTTCTCTCCTATAATAAGATTATTCAATGGGTATTTGTCTAGAATTTTAGCTTTATTAGTGTTGGCTAGTCTACTTAAGTGGTCGTCCAATTGGTTCTCAACTCCCTTATTGTCTTTGATTTCCATGTTAAACTCCTAAAACAGTATAATCCATCCCACTATCCTTGTTTTAGTATCAAACTTCTTCATCAAGTACCTAAGAGCTGCATGATCAGAAAACACAGTCATTTTAGTTCTAAGAATATATGATATAAATATTTCTAAAGAAAAGACAACTGTTAAAAACTCTTTTTCTATGGTAATGTAATTGGATTAGGTTTCATCTAAGGTTATCAAGGCATATGAAATGACTTGTGTCCTTCCATCAATTCACTGATAAAGGACTGCTCCAACTGCTTGGTTGGATGCATCACAAAGTAGTTCAAATGGTTCTTCCCAATTTGGTGGATGCATCATGGGTGATGTAATAAAAATCCTCTTCAACTCATCAAAGGATTTACTGCATGGACCATTGAAATAAAAATCATTATCTTTTAAAAGTAACCTAGAAATTGGGAGATAAATCTTACTGAAATCCTTGATAAACCTATTATATAATCCTGCATGTTCTAAAAATGATCTAACATGTTTTACACAATTTAGTTAAGGTAATGAATTTATCACTTCAATTTTTTCTTTATCCACTTCAATTCATTTTTTTGAAATGACATGACCAAGGAAAATTAATCTTTCAACTATGAAATGACACTTTTCAAAATTCAAAACAATATTCTTTTCAATGCATGTTTTCAAAAAAAAATCATATTTTTCAAACAATAATCAAAAGAATCTCCAAAAACTATGAAATCATCTAAAAAACTTCCAAGAAATTTTCAATGTTATCATAAAATATACTTACCATGAACCTATGAAATGTACCTAGAGAATTAAATAATCCAAATTTCATCATTTTATAATAAAAATTTTCAAAGGTATATGTAATGGTCGTCTTCTCTTGATCCTCGAGAGAAATGGGTACCCAAAAGTAACCTGAAAATCCATCTAAAAAGAAATAATGAGATATACCTGTTGATATTTATAACATATGGTTAATGAATGGGATGGGGAAATGGTTTTTCTAAGTGACATGATTTAACTTCCTAATATTAATGCACACTCTCCAGTTATTCATAATTTTTATCTAGATTAATTCATTCTTTTCATTCATCACAGTGGTTAGGCCAGTTTTCTTTGGAACTATATGAATTGGGCAAATAGACTGTGAATCTAAAATGGGATAGATGATCCTATCCTCCAAGAGCTTCTCAATATCCTTTTCACGACCTCCATCAAGGTGTGATTCATCCTCCTTTGGGGCTATCTAACAGGTTTGGAATCTCCCTCAAGATGAATTCTATGTGATCATATTTTGGGTTTATTCCATGGATATCATCTAATATCAACCCTATTGCTTGTACATTATTTCTCAAAATATCAGTCAATTATTCTTCTTGTGTTTTAGATATATTATTATAAATTATCACAAGTAATTTATGCCCCTCCATGAGGTACACATATTTCAAATATGTAGGGAGTGGATTTAATTCCAAATATGGGGGATTTTCAAGGGATGAGATTAAATTAAGTTTCCCTGTTTCCAATGGATGGACTACCACACATAATAAATCATATCATCTTCTTCATAATTTAAAAAATCATTAAAGAAATCATATTTTACCTCTTATTTCCATATAAAATCAGAATCTATAGTGTCTTGGGAATTCACATCTTCAGTGATATTTTCAATGGAAAATTTTTCTCCGGAGTCTAAGAATTCATAGAACATACCTGATTATTCAATTAGATCAGTACTAAATTCATCAGAGAGTGAAAATAGTGAGTGATCATATAAAGGATGTTTCATGGCTTTAAAAATATTTAATTGGATAGTGATATCACTAAACTCCATGGTGAGTGTCCCTTCATAGACATTAATGATGGTTTTAACTATCTTTAAGAATATTCTCCCCAAAATTATGGGTGAGTGTGACGGGATCATGTATTCTTCCATATTCATCACATATAAGTCAGCTAGGAATAAGATATATTTGACTTTTATAAGGACATCTTCTAGAACACCTATAGGAAAAACTGTGGATATGTTTGCAAGCTAGACCACCACTCTTGTGGGCTTTAAGTATCCCATCTGCAAAGAAGTGTATACTTAGTGAGTCAATAAATTAATTGAAGCACCTAGATCACATAAATCATTAGAAAAATTTAAAGATCCAATGGTGCATGGAATGGAAAACATCCATGGATCTTGATGTAACGACCCGGACCCGGCCAGCCACCCGAACAGTGCCGAATAGGTCGGGTGTTACTACCTTAGGCGCACCTCCCCTGAACGCTAAAGGATGCCAACTAGCAGCGAGGGTCCGAATAGGTATAGTGGGGAGGCTATACCCTCTCAGAGGAATTAAAGGTGCTGGTCCAAGTAATAAACTAAAATATGCAGTGGAAATAAATGACTCAGCAGACTCGAACCAAACCCACAGAGCAGAAGCACATTCAATAACAATAAATAGTGGAAGAAATATAGAAACAACAGCAGTGGGGAGTAAACAAAACATCATTCCAGGAATCAACTGCAATAACTGCCAAAACAACCAAGCATGCATCCAAGAAAGTCATACAAATCAATACATATATAATGGCGCCAATGGCTAACCAGTAGTAGCTACAATATAAAGTAAACATGCTGATGCAAGAAAAAGAATACTGAACAAGTAACTCCAGTACAGCATGACCTCAAGGTCCATGCCAGTCTCCATGTCAACAGCACTAAAGTCCAGCTCCTGAGGTTGACCCTCTACTTGCACGCAATTTCATAAAGTCTACACGCGTCCCGAAGGGCCCGTGTAGGGTGTGAGACAAGTATCAGTAGGATACCACCCAGAGGTGCGTACCTAATATAAGTGTTTTAGGAAGACATGCTTATGCAGGAAAATAGTAACAGTGCAATTCCCAAAAGTAAACAAATACTTCACTGGTGCTCAGCAGCCACCAAGAAGTGTCACCTGCTTCGGCCAACGCCGGAAAGTCTGATCTGCAGCCCAGCACCTCGTGCCACCTGACACCATGTGTCTCAAGTTCCAATGTCCCGAAGGCATTCCCAATGGTCGTAACCCAGCTCGAAAACTCAACCTGCCCATAGCACAACATCCGGAGGAACAGCGATACCTGTCCTCAAAAGATAACTGGAGGGATAGCGATGTCTGCCCTCAAATCACGGCGAGCCTCTGCCCCCAACCTGACCGCCTCAAATCTGTCTCCCGAAGGCTCCTCACCTTCCACGTGGCTTCCTATGGCAAGCACCCCCAAACCAAATATACCTAACCGCATCTACCAGGGGTCTCTACCCAGCGAGTGGTTGTACCACCTCATCTCGGAGTCTATCTATGTGTACACTACTCAAAAGTACCCGGTGAGTGGTAATCACCTCAGTATGTCCCAAGCCACAACACCTCTGACACCTCGTGTCCCTGCAAACCTGTTTCTCAAGTCAGATAGCCTCGCCATCCAAGTAACCCTGGCCAAATCCCAACCTAACAGTCCAACTGCCTCAACCGACGTCCATGACACCCAATCCCGTGGTAGCAACCACCCAAAGTATCCCGAGCCAAAGCCCCAACCTGTGATCTCCATCACTCAATAATATATCCAGGCCACGCCCAACACAACAAGCAGTTCAACACAGGCAATATCACACATTGCATATTCATACTTGGAAGCATCACTTTAAAATAGGAAATTACAAAACAGTCAAATTGCACTAACCTGTGCTATCCCATACCAGCACCTAACTCATCCATGATTTAACAATTAAACTAAACAGTTTAACTCGAGACATTCAATAAGCAGTATAACACAGCAGTTTAAACAATGGTCCAATTCACACGCATTTCGGCACCCCCGGCCAAATTTCCCCAAACGAGCAACGACCTCTAACCCGGTCTCGCTCGATCGCAACAGGGTTAGGGAATACCCAGAGGCATTCCACAATGCAGATAATTAAATAAAAACAAATAAATAGGGTCCTGCTCAACAACCGACGTCGCGCCCGAAGGTCGCAACCCCAAATTGTCTAAGAAAACATGAAAGAAGGTATGAACCACCTACCTCATACTCATACGATGACACTCCTTTGATTTCAGCCTCTGAATTGGACTGAATCGCGGTAGATCTGCATTTCCGTCAAATCCAACAATTCCGTTCGGATGGAATCTGTGGAGAAACAGGTGGGGAATCAAGGATGAAGAAGGGTGTGTGGGGTTAGGCTTTCCGATGCGGTCCCGCTGCCACTGACGGATCGAAGAATGGAGGTCGTACGGAGATTCTGGAAGGGTTTGAGTTTTTCAGGAGTTCTCAGATGAACTGTTCATCCAAAGGAAAAGAAGAAGGGAAATCTGGGAATGAGGCGCGACGATGCCTAGATCGGTCAAATAAATAAAAGTACACAGCATGTATTTGCAATGTAAATGCCGTGTATATGTGTTCTCGTACTCCGACTTAAGCAGATTCCGGCACACGGCCTGGACCGTGTACACGGTCAACACACAGCCAGGGTCTCGGCTGATACACGGTCAAGGGTACACGGCGTGTCAAGGAAGGCTACACGCCGTTTAGATGGAAATTTACACCCGGGCACCACACGACATGTACCTGGCCTCGTACGGATAATGGATACACGGCGTGTGTATAAATACACATCGTGTAGTAGGAAAGTTCTACACGGTCTTCACACGGCATGTACTCGGTGAGCACACAGCCGGTCACTCGGGTAACTCATACATGGCGTGTACTTAAAGTACACGGCGTGTGGTCTGGAAATTTCCAGAAACTGGCCAGATTTTCCAGACTTCTCAAAAACCAGTCAAAAGTTTAAACAGGGCCGGGTTTTGACCTGTTTCTAAAAACTTGGGTTCTTACAAACTCCCCACCTTAATGTAGCTCGTCCCCGAGCTACCAAACGAAACCAGGAAATGGCACCGAACACGCCCATCCCGGTTAAACAACCCAGACTACCCCGGTCTCAAGGTTCTGGCTAAATTCCTAAAAAGGGATCCCCACCTTAGGAATCGCCTACTCGGTCTCAACCCAAACAAAGCTCAAGGCAAACAAATAAAAAAACAAGGCCCAACGACCTATTTCCCGGACCCATGGTCCTCCCATGACGCATCGTCACCCCTGCACCTCCTCGGTGCTCACATGTCGCTTCTGACACCCAACGTAACTCTCACCGCATTGGTGTCCGCCTCTCTAAGGTCCTTCATCTAATAGATGCTCAATTCAAACCTGGTTCCATGCACCTCAAGTAACCCACATCCACGATGCCCTGATGCCAACGGCACCTCAAGTAACCTGCATCATTGATGCTCCTGATGCCACGCATCTCAAATATATAAATAAAACATAAAATGCATCTGATATGATGCCAATCCCACTAACTAGCATCTAGTCAGTCCACAAGTATCATGTGCAGCCTGTGCACTCAACCAGACATGCCTCAAGAGTCCATGCCAAAAGAAAGTAAAGGAACTCACGGCCACACCCACGGTGTACCTGCCACCATCGTCATCTCTCCAGCCTGCTCAATCCCTGGCAGCTCCACAGCGTGCACCTGGCCTGAAGCCTGACTGCCTAATGCCTGACCTCCCTGCGGTGCTGCTCCAGTCATCGGCCACTGGCCCCTTAGCTGAATCTCTCTATCCCAGTCACGTCCTCCACATGCATATGAACCTCGGCTACCCTCTCCTTGTACCAAACCTGAACCATCTCCTGATGCCACAGTCTTTCCTGGTCCCTACCTACTGACTGTCAGAGAAGGCTGCCTGCAAAACCTCTCCATATGCCCAACCTGTCCACATGCCCGGCACTCCTTCGGGGGCCTATCGCACTGAGACTGAACATGTCCCAGCTATCTGCACTGAAAGAAAACCACCACTGAACTGCCACAAGGTGGTCAAGCTGAGTCATTGGCCTGGCCACCCTACTGGAACTCTCGTCTCCCTTGCTTCCTGTTGTCCGAACCATCACCTGAAGCTGTCACCCTACCAAAACGAGATTTTTCTCTCTCGTTGTCCTCGGCTATGAGCGCCTGGTTCACCGCCTCGGAGAAGGAACCCAGCCTGAAGATGTTTACCAGAACCCAAATGGCGTGTCGTAAGCTGTCCTCGAAGCACCTCACCCTAGCTGCATCATCGCTCACCATGCCAGGTGTAAAACGGGACAACTCTGTGAAAGTAGCTGCATAGTCCATGACAGACATATCTCCCTGCTGAAGACTCAAGAACTCCCGAGCTCTCTTTGCCCTCAGCGTCTCCGGATAAAAGTGCTCGAAGAACCTGTCCTCGAAGTCCTTCCATGCCAGTCCCTCATGCCTACGAGCATGTACCTGCACATCCCACCAATGTTTCGCCAGTCCTCTCAGCATGTACGTCGCCAGTTTGACCCTCCGCCCTGGAGGAATCTCGAGCTGCTTGAAGATCATGTGCATACTCTCTATCCAGTTCTCTACCGCCTGTGGACCACCCTCACCCTAAAAAAGTGGCGGGTGATAGGACTGGAACTCCCGTGTCAGATACACCATAGAAGGCTCTGTACCCTGCATGCCTCTGTCAATCCCCTACAAGATGTGTACTAGTCTAGCTCAGAGCTGCTCGTCAAGCCATGGTCCGAACACTGCCAAATTCGGCTGCTGCCCTGCCTGCACTGGATCCTGAACCTGATCCTGTCCCTGAGCATGTACCTGCGGCTCATGCTCTGCCTGCACTGGATTCTGAACCTGATCCTGCGGTACCATATCCTCTCCTGCCTGTCTCTCCATTGTGTCATGAAGAAGTAACCCGCTGAATATCATAAATGGTCAGACAGCCCACATAAATCTATATAACAATATATTCTACGTAGATAAGGAAATCAGTAAAAGGTAGTGCATAACAACTACCCTTACTCCCCCTCACCGCAACCCATGCTCCATGGCATCCCAACCTCATGGCCTCATTACCTGCCCTCAATAGAGCCAAGTATCATTAGTACCTCAGGCCATGCCCGCCCTGACAACCAACGTTGCCTCAATCCCGACGACCGAGTCGCCCAATCCTGACAGTTACACTGTCTCAACCATAGTACATGTCTGCTCTCATATGATCCAGACCCAAATATCCTGCAACATGCAATTCTACAAAAATACAAAGCATGACATATACATTGCCATAAACAAGCAATTCTATCAGGAGTTTTACCTATCCACATTTTAGAGCATACATAGCATGGAAATTGATTTTATTCACATGGTATTATCACTTCACAAAGCATACGTGCAGTTATGAAATTGAAATACCCTAAAATGTTCCTATCAAAAGCCAAGCAAGCAACCCTTGCCATACGGGCCAAGGTTTACATATCATAGTCAATAACATCGCACAATAAGTGAGACACCGAGGTGGAAATCATATCAACTGTAATCTGAGCAAAAAAGCAAACAGCAATTCCCACCCCCGACAACTCAATCCATCCCTCGTACATGGGGCTGCAGGCACCCAAGCACAAGTTCAAAAATCCAGTTCCAACAACAACCTACCTCCAGTCTACCATATCCCAAATAGTAAAACCAAAAGAAAAATGAAAAGAGAAGTCTCAACTCATTAGTATCCAGCAAAGCAATGCTACTAAATCCTTGTCATGAAACCTCCTCTGATACCACTTTGTAACGACCTGGACCCGGCCAGCCACCCGAACAGTGCCGAACGGGTCGGGTGTTACTACCTTAGGTGCACCTCCCCTGAACGCCAAAGGCTTCCGACTAGCAGCGAGGGTCTGAATAGGTATAGTGGGGAGGCTATACCCTCTCAGAGGAATTAAAGGTGCTGGTCCAAGTAATAAATTAAAATATGCAGCGGAAATAAATGACTCAGCAGACTCGAACCATACCCACAGAGCAGAAGAACATTCAATAACAATAAACAGTGGAAGCAATATAGAAACAACAGCAGTGGAGAGTAAACAAAACATCATGCTAGGAATCAACTGCAATAACTGCCAAAACAACCAAACATGCATCCAAGCAAGTCATACAAATCAATACATATATAATGGCGCCAATGGCTAACTAGTAGTAGCTACAATATAAAGTAAACAAGATGATACAAGAAAAAGAATACTGAACAAGTAACTTCAGTATGGCATGACCTCAAGGTCCATGCTAGTCTCCACGTCAACAACACTAAAGTCCAGCTCCTGAGGCTGACCCTCTACCTGAACGCAATTTCATAAAGTCTACACGCGTCCCGAAGGGCCCGTGTAGGGTGTGAGACAAGTCTCAGTAGGATACCACCCAGAGGTGCGTACCTAATATAAGTGTTTTAGGAAGACATGCTTATATAGGAAAATAGTAACAGTGCAATGCCCAAAAGTAAACAAAGACTTCACTGGTGCTCAGCAGCCACCAGGAAGTGTCACCTGCTTCGGCCAACGCCAGAAAGTCTGATCTGCAGCCCGGCACCTCGTGCCACCTGACACCATGTGTCTCAAGTTCCGACGTCCCGAAGACACGCCCAACCATCGTAACCCAGCTCGAAAGCTCAACCTGCCCATAGCACAACATCTGGAGGAACAGCGATACCTTTCCTCAAAAGATAACCAGAGGGACAGCGATGTCTGCCCTCAAATCACGGCGAGCCTCTGCCCCCAACCTGACCACCTCAAAGTTTTCTCCCGAAGGCTCCTCACCTTCCGCGTGGCTTCCTATAGCAAGCACCCCCAAACCAAATATACCTAACCGCATCTACCGGGGGTCTCTACCGAGCGGGTGGTCGTACCACCGCATCTTGGAGTCTATCTATGTGCACACTACTCAAAAGTGCCCGTTGAGCGGTAATCACCTCATTATGTCCCAAGCCACAACACCTCTGACACCCCGTGTCCCTGCAAACCTGTCTCTCAAGTCAGATAACCTCGCCATCCAAGTAACCCGGTCCAAAGCCCAACCTGACAGTCCAACTACCTCAACCGACGTCCATGGCACCCAATCCTGTGGTAGAAACCACCCAAAGTATCCTGAGCCAAAGCTCCAACCTGTGATCCCCATCACTCAACAATATATTCGGGCCAGGCCCAACACAACAAGCAGTTCAACATAGGCAATATCACACATTGCATATTCATACTTGGAAGCATCACTTTAAAATAGGAAATTACTAAACAGTCAAATTGCACTAACCTGTGCTATCCCATACCAGCACCTAACTCATCTACGATTTAATAATTAAACTAAACAGTTTAACTCAAGGAATTCAATAAGCAGTATAACACAGTAGTTTAAACAATGGTCCAATTCACACGCATTTCAGCACCCCCGGCCGAATTTCCCCAAACGAGAAACGACCTCTAACCCGGTCTCACTCAATCGCAATAGGGTTAGGGAATACCCAGAGGCATTCCACAATGCAGATAATTAAATAAAAACAAATAAACAGGGTCACGCTCAACACCCAACGTCGCGCCCAAAGTTCGCAACCCCAAATTGTCTACGAAAACATGAAAGAAGGTATGCACCACCTACCTCGTACTCGTACGATGACACTCCTTTGATTTCAGCCTCTGAATCGAACTGAATCTCAGTAGACCTGCGTTTCCATCAAATCTGGCAATTCCATTCGGATGGAATATGTAGAGAAACAGGTGAGGAATCAAGGACGAATAAGGGTGTGTGGGGTTATCCTTTCTGATGCAATCCTGCTGCCACTGACAGATCGAAGAACGGAGGTCGTACGGAGATTCTGGAAGGGTTTGAGTTTTTCAGGAGTTCTCGGATGAATTGTTCATCCAAAGGAAAAGAAGAAGGGAAATCTGAGAATGAGGCGCGATGATGCCTCGATCGGTCAAATAAAAAAAATTACATGGTGTGTATTTGCAAAGTACATGCCATGTATATGTGTTCCCGTACTCTGAATTAAGCAGAATCCGGCACACGGCCTGGACTGTGTACACGGTCAACACACGGCCAGGGTCTCGGCCGCTACACGGGCAAGGGTACACAGTGTGTCAAGGAAGGTTGCACGCCGTGTAGATGTAAATTTACACCTGGGAACCACACGACATGTACCTGGCCTCGCATGGATAAGGGATACACGACGTGTGTATAAAGACACGCCGTGTAGTAGGACAGTTCTACACGGTCTTCACACGGCATGTACTCGGCGAGCACACGGCCGGTCACTCGGGTAACTCATACACGGCATGTACTTAAAGTACATGGCGTGTAGTCTGGAAATTTCCAGAAACTGCCCAGATTTTCCATACTTCTCAAAAACCTGTCAAAAGTTTAAACAGGGCCGGGTTTTGACCCGTTTCTAAAAACTCGGGTTCTTACACTTGAAATTTGGATGAAAAATGTGGTGTGATAAGGGCTGAGACAATTCTCCCCAAGTTTTTCCTCTCATTCCCATGAAGTCTTCTCTTTTTTCTGCAAAGATATTTCAAAAAAATCATAACTTAGAATTTTTTTAACCGCTTTAAGTAGGGGGATATTAATTTCCACTTTCTGAAAGGTGTCCAGAATTTATTTTTAAAGAATTTCCTCTTGTAATTTCTTTGATTCAATCATCCTTGATGGAAATGGTGGTGGTAAGTCTTTCTTATCCCTTTGTTGCCTTTGTATTTGGGTTTATTATCTCTTCTTCCTCAGCTTGTACTTATCCTCATCCTCTTTCTTTTCTTCTTCTTGGTGGATCTTCATAGAATTTTCAACTACAGTCTCCCTTAGAATAAGTTGTCTTGTTTCAGGTTCAAGGGTGGATGGTTCCATGATTTCTTTTCCACTTCTTGTTGTTATTATGTTGACATTATCTTTTGGGTTTGGTATTTTCTATGAAGTGATATTTCCTTGATTATTTATCATAATTTACATAAAAATTATAAATTTATTAGTTAACTTATTAATCTTATCTTTCAACCCAGCTACTTTGGTTCGTAGTTTCTACGCTTTAGTAGATGGTGCACTTGTGGAAGGTTTATCATAAGTATTTTATTAGAAAGGTGGTGACTGAAGTTATTATTGTTGATGAAAGGGTTGTTTATATGAATTTTGGAATGGAGGGGGGTTTTGGTATTACTACTGAAAAAGAAGTATGTCCTATGTCTGTTGGAATCCATATCCCAGTTAGTTCTAGGGTCGATGTAGCTGATTTGGCTAGAATTTCCCTTACTGATATGTAGTAGCACAACTTTTGGTTCCCTTCACTTCTGGACACAGGTCAGTGTAATGATAGTTAGAAGAGCATAAACCACATACCTAATTCGGTCCCTGTTGTTCCTTCACTTGGTTCACAACTATTTTTTGAACTAACCTAGTGAGTTCATCCATTTCTCTTATAATTAAATATGTTGAATCTGATATTCTCACCTCATGGATTCCCCTTATTCTCAACCCTATTGTTCCAAATTTTTGTGAGTTTTGAGAAATATTATCAATTAGTACTCTGACATCTATATGTGACTTTTCAATCAAAGATCCCCTAGATGAGTAATCTAGAAGATTTAGATCATTATATAGAATTCCTTTGTAAAAGAACACAAGGAATTGATGTTCCACCATTTCTTGATGTGTTCATCTAGAATATAGCTTCTTGAAACATTCCCAGTACTTGTAGAGGGTTTCTCCAGTTTATTTTCGTAAGATGTAAATATCCTTTTTGATGGTAATGCTCTAAGATGTGGGAAATAATATATGCATGAAACATATTTTCAGGTCTTCCAAATCACTGATCTCCCCTGGTTTCATATTTTACAACCATTCTTTATCCACTCCTTCAAGTGATAAGGGGAATTCCCTCCACTAAAATTGGTCTTCGGGAGATCCTCTTGGCCTGAAGCTTGAGCAGACAAAGTTAAATTCTTGGATATGCCAATTTAGATATTCTCCTACAATACCACGAAACTTTGGAAGCATGGGAATCATATTGACATGTAATTCAAAATCATTTGGTGTAATGGGTGTAATGATTTGTTTATTTTTAATGGAAAATTGAGGTGCACATAGATCACGTAGGGTTGGGTTGGGATTGTCGTCCATGATTTCAAGTTCAGAGTAAACACTAAGAGTTTCACTTGAATATGAGATATTTATTTTCTCAAATTTTCCTGATAGGTTTATTTTTTCTTAGTTGGGTTAATTTTATTTCAATTTATTGATCAAATTCAATTAATGGTTCTTTTGAGTTACGGGTCATTCAATTTTTAAATTTTTTTTATGCTGCACTGCCTCCCCGACAATGGTACCAAGTTTGACGCACGCTTGTCATGGGGCATGGAAAAACAATTTTTTTAGATTCTCTAAGTGTATTCTAGTGATTAACCCTAAGAATTATCCTGAATAGGAGTGAAAAAAAAATATTTTTCACTTTTAATTAGAGGGAAAATTGGGGTGGTTTTTGAATTGATTGGTTTTGAAAGAAATGAAATAAATTCATCAATTAAGAAAACAATTGAGAATAAATTGTAAATTCACTTGATTTAAAACTATGAATGAGAACGGTGATTAGGTCAAGGTTAGTTTTCCAATTTCAATTCTATACTTATTATATTTAATTCAATCCTCTTTTTAAAATTTTTTTGAAGTGATATTTTGCGATCGTTTCCTCTCACTCCTTTAGTCAAATGGTGATGGTGAGATAAGAGATTACAAAGATCTTAGTTTGGTCTACTCTAATTTAATGTCTAAGAGAGTTACAAGGAATATCCTCAATTAACTTTGGAAATAACCAATCAGGTCGTATTTATCCTAAAAAACAAGAACGTGCACTACCCCTTTTACACGTACTGACAATATTTGAGTACTTCACCACTAATCCCTGGTCTATTCCATCATATATAAACCATAAATTAGTGGAGGGTGATAATGATCATTTACCAATGAAAAAATTAATAATGGAATAAAAAACCAAATACAATCACACTTGATAATAAAAACTAATTTATGAAATTGAAAACAACATTACATAAGAGAGAAATAGAATTTATTCAATTATGTCCAAGAAATCAAGCATTACAAAATATAAAACCAACCCTTCCCCAATCACTCAAATGTTTCCCTCACCATGGTAAGGGTAATAAAGATTAATGGGGAAGAAGAAGGCATTAAAAACTAATAAGAAGAAAATATATAAATGAAAATAGTGAAATTTTTTTCCTCCCTTGATGGAGATCTCCTCCTTGGTGCCCCGGATAGAATGGGATAGATTGGAATGATTTGGGAAGGAGGAGCTCTCCTCCTTTTATAGGCCAGGATATTACTTTTAAATTTGACGCATTTCATACCCAATAAATGATCAATTCACACATTTTATCCTTAATAAAAGTTTTTCATAAATATCTTGACCATTTATCCTCCAAATTTCATAATATTTGGCAATGCTTAGGGAGAGTTATGTTTGTTTTACTCTGAGAATTTATTCTGCCTGGGAAGACTCTCCACATTTTAAATATCTAGATTATCATGCATTAATGACCATTCAAAAGGACGATTCACACATGAGGGACTTAATGAAAGTTGTTCCAAAATTTCTTTAAATTATACACACTTAATATCATAGTATTTGGGCCCTCCAATAACTATATATGGTCCCAAAATCAAAAAAAACTTCAGATATGTAAGTAGTTTTCAAATCTCAAATAGTGATCTTGTTTTGAGCTTCCATATTGTGGATTCACCTTTTGGTATAAAAGGATGAAATTAATCCTAGGATGTATGTAATCCTAAGAAGAAATCATTTCACAATTTTCATCAGTATAGAAAATTTTATATCCGAAATACAAAAATAATTTAGAACTATAAAAATCCTAAATGGGGCATTTTTACAATTAAGCTCAAAATATCACTAAAATCATAAAATTTGATAATTTATCTTAAAATAACACTTTTTGGGATTTAAAACATTTAAATTTAATATAAAATTATTTTAAATATTTTTTCTATCACCGAACCACCGAACTCTGAGTGGTAACCACTAAAGTTCTGATAGCCTCTTGATATGAACTCCAAGTTCAAATAGTTTAATAAAACTCCAAATTCTTATCTATTTTCCATTTAAATTCAAAATTTAATTAAAACACATTTAAATAAAATTAAATTAAATAGAAAATAAATCTTAAACTCACCTAAGAAATCCATAGTTGTTACATGTGTATTGAATTTATAACTTTATATTTGAATGATAAATAACCCATCAGAGGTAAATCTTTAAGTAATCCATAATCAATGATTATTATGGAAATTCATGGTTTATAACAATATTTCAAGACTAATGTGGGTAAGGGTTCATATAGAGATATATAGTTTTTTCATTAGACACAAGTGTGGATTTTTTTATAGTCCAACTCACTCGAGTATACCATATAAAATGTCATATATAATTTCATTTGTATACTTTGGGTGTATATGTCATAGTATTCCCCATTACCTAAGGTTGACAAGTAAAACTTCATGTAAACCTTCATAATTTGATATTTTTATTACATTAGTATAGATATTAATTTAATTTGAGGATGGTTGCATATGTTTTTTATCATACAATAGGTTTTTCTTATCCTATATGGTGTATGTACTTATATATAATGTCTAGTACATTTAATCCCTTGATTGAGTAAAGTTGAGAAATTGTATGACTGAGGTGACCCAATCCAAAAATTCCTTTATTCAACATAATTTCTAGAATTAAAACATTACATTATATAATAAACTCAAAATCATGATAATTGAGAGTTTTAGTGTATTTGGATACTATCTATATAAGAAACTTATTTTACGATGCTTGTGAAATTTCCCCATAATTTTATCATACTAGATATTTTTCTAAACATATCCCAAGTTAAACTCATCCACATTCCCTAGGAAATGGAAACATAAGAAAGGGGTGATCTAAAACCCCCATTAAGGGATAAATAAACATATCAACAAGTTACCCAGGGTGAGGTTAGAAAAATATGAGAAAACATAAGTAGAAGATAAATATTATATTAAAAGAACATGGAACCATAAAAATAGTTCATATGTCATGATGGGAGAATAAGTAATAACATATGATAAAACATATAACATGGCATAAAGACTATAAAACATGATACTTAAATTATGATCCATGGATCATAGTATATTTTCATATCAAAGGAGTGTGGCACCAAAATAAACAAAGAAATAAAAAAAATGGATCAGGCATCACCGCTTGTTTCCCATTGTGGATCAGGTATCAAAACCTATTCCCTATATAGGATCAAGAATCAAAACATTTTTCCCATAGTGTATCATGAATCACAACTTATTTCCTGATATGTGAATCTTTATCCAATTCATTAAAGTTCTATATAGGTCCCACCTATTACTTAAAGATTAACTATACACATGTGTGCCACATGAAAACATCAAATCATCAAATGATTAAAACTTGGGAATAATAATGGGTTTCACATTACATTTCAAAATATATAAAAAAATAAAAAAAAACATATCAATTGATACTAAATTCAATCACCCAAGAAAAGAAACTTCAAAAAATCACTTAGAGGGTGATTTATAAAACATAACATCATGGAAAATGGATCCCTTTTGAGAAAAAGAGGAAAACAGAAGCCAAATCATAAAATGGAGTAAAAAATATTATCTTTAAAAGTAAATTAAAAAAATAACATGAATTAATAGATATTTATATTTTAAAATAATAAAGGATAATATTGGTAAATTAAAAGATGGACTTGAAAGAAATATCTATTTAAGAGAAACCAACACCTAAGAGGATAGGAATTAAAACATATTATGATTTTATGGAAAATAAAATCATTCATGGAATGGAATTTAAATTAATAACTCATTTTACCCTAAGAGATAAAAGTGGAAATCATATATAAAAAATGATATCATTGAATATAGGAAACATTAAAGGTTGAAGTTCAAAAGAAACTGCATAACTCAAAAAAAGATATTTTAGTTACAAAAGTCTTTTAAATTTAGTCTTGATTCCAAAGGAATTGATTCAGCCTCCTATATAATAAATATAAACATATTAATTACCTATTTAAGAACCATATTCATATAAATTTCCATTTAAACTGTTAATTTGTAATAATTTTCTTCATGTATTAGATTTTTATAAATGAGTGTTGATCATTTGTACTAATTTTGTAATAACAATGTCAAACTTTCTTCTTTTCCCAAATTTTATCATTAAAAAACTATTAATGGTTCTAGAATGGATTTTATATAATGTCTTACAATTTTATAATTCCATTACATGGGAGTTTTTTTCATTTTTTAAAGATAATTCAGTGATGAACTAGTTTCGAGTTATTTATTGGTATTGATGGATTACCTTATAAAAATCACTAATTAATTTGTTTTTGAAGTGCACTGTGTTGCATTTGTTGTCAATGAGGTATGTTGTTGTCAAGGAATGAATGGATTGATGTCAAGGAGTTTCAATATGTTAATGACAAAGGATGTGATGGTGATGGTGATGAATGGAGAATGGCCACGGTACTTAGAGGCATGTCACTTAGGAGATTCACTAAGTGACATAGGAGATGATGGTTGAAACATTCTCTATAGATATCAGACGATTGTAGAGCTGTTATTAATGTTCCAATACTTGTATCAAGGTGATACTAAGTGACAACACTTGAAGAATGAATAATGATGGAGCATCATTACATCAGACGATTGATGAGCTGATCTTTAAGTTCAAAGAACTTGTATCAACTGGATACAAAGTCACAACAATATTAGAAGACTATGCATTGTATTGACAATGCATGAGGAGATGAAGATGATCCATCCACAACTACTGAGTGGATGAAGTGGTTTAATGAAGTACATGCACTATCACTTAGTGCATGTGAATTAGAAGATGATCCAACTTGATCTCTGATTGGATCATTGAAAAATTTTGATGAATTATTTGATTTAGGAGCATCGGTTAAAGGAAGACCCTTCAGGAATTCCATTATTAAATGTTGATTATATGTTGAAGAAGAATGGAGGAATTATAATGAAAAAGAAAGGAATTATTTTGAAGAAGAAGAATAATGGAGAAGAGGAAGAATGGCTTGGCATTTGGCATTTGAACTTGGTCACTTTGTTTTTAAACAAAGTACTTGTTCTATACTTTAGCAAAAAGAAGCCACCAAGGGCCAGCCTTAAGGGTTTAACCCAAGGCACATGTGGGACTACGTCACCACGCCCAAGGGGATCCCATGGGGCCAGCCCGAGAGAGGTCGGGGCCGTGTATAAGCCCCTGAGGCCACGCGGTGATGAATTCCGCGCAGCGTGAGCACGAGGAACGCGCCCGTGTGTGCATAGTGGGCGCCAGTGGCGCGCCCGCAGGGAGTAGAGGTGGGCGCAAGAGCGCGCCCGCTAAGAGAACACGGTGCGGGGCGGCACCGTGGAGGGGGAAGTTCAACTGAGCGGCTGTCGGGAGCGCATCTCTGATAAACCACGGAAAATCCGCAGTTCGTTTCGATGTGGGACGCGGGATTTTTCCGCGGAGTGAATCCTGGCCGCTCGATCAATCGCGTGCCAGATCTCGACCGCACGATCGATCCCACGCGAGATCTTCTGATCGCGGTCGTCCGATGTCTTTCATTCGCCCGATCCAACGGCCCGCAAGTTATCCTCTACCTCGAGCTCGGCCGAGGCACCTCCCGCGACGCCGCCTGAACCAGGCGCCCTCCGAAGATGAATTTCGAGTTCCCGGCCACCGTTGTTCGAGCTGAAGGATCCATTGGGTTCGTCTCTACGTAACGAACATGATCATGAAAGAAAATGGGCATGCATGCAAAGTTTGGAAGATTTCGAAGAATTCCAAGGCAAATGAAGTTGTCAAGGCTTCATGTGTTCGTGTTTTCCATGGTTTGGATTTTAATAAAGCCATGCATGTGTTCTAAGTCGCATGCACATGAAGAAGATAAAAAATAAAGAACCCGCGTTGAAACAGAGAAGAAATCAAGATTTGAGAAAAATCTTGAAAACCCGAAAACTTCGGGAGATCAAGTCATATCTTTGTGGATGAACTGCACCTCCTCTAACTATATAAGGAGAGCCCGAGGCATAGAATTTGCTTGCTGATCCTTTGCTAAAAAACTTGGAAGACCCGTGAGTGCCTTTGTGCCTCGCGAAGTAGAAGCCCCGCGCACACTTGCGCGGCTGAAGTCCCGGTGCCACCCGAGGCCCGAAGGTCCCCTGCGTGCATCACTTGCACGACAGGAAGAGCTCTCCCTGCCCACATACTTGCGCGGCAGGAGAAGCTTGCGCACCCAAGGTGCTCTTGCACTCTTTAGGATTGCACGACCTGAGGCCGCATCACTTGCGCACCCCGCGGTTGGTTGAGCCTTGCACGACTGCCTTGCACCCGAGGCCTTGCACGGCTCTTGTGCCTTGTTCACCTGCGCGACAATGGAGTAGAGGAGAGGCCGCACCAAGCACTTGCGCGCCTTCATATTGGAAGTGTGTGTGCAAAGAAGAGGAGGAAGGCCGAGCCTTGTGTGCAAAGAAGATAAAGGCCTAGCCTTGTGCAAACAAAGAAGACCATACCTCATATTGTGTGTGTGCAAGAAGAAAAGGAACAAGAAGAGGCCGAAGCCTTTGTATGTGAAAAGTGAACAAGAAGGCCGAGGCCATACCTTGTGTGTGTGCCAAATTGAAGAACACACTTTGTGCGTGAATTTTAAGAAGAGGTCATATCCCTTATGTGGGAAAAGTGAAATTGGGTGTGTGCTAAGAAAGTGAACCTACGGGTTAAGTGTGTGCAAGAAAAGGAGGAAGGTCGTAGGCATTTTTGTGTGCAAAAAGACAAATAGGCCAAACCTTTTTGTGTGTTCAAAATGAAGTGTACACACTAAGAAGAAGAAGTGGAAGACTCTCACACTAAATTACAACACACTTTTAAGTGTGTAGACAAAAAGAACAAAGAGTGTGAAGGAGGAATTTGGTGTGTGTGCTTAAGGATTTATTACCCTATGTGGGTTTATTGCACCAAGAAGAAAGAAAGGGGAGTGCATGCTTACATGCATGCACGTGCGCACGTGAACAAAGCTAAATCAGGTTGTGTGCACTTGAGTTGTCCAAGACCAAGAGTTCTTGAAGAGAATTGAGAGGCCATGCAGTCAGTGCATGAGGAAGCAGAGATGCCAAGCACTCAGTGCATGAAGTTGATGTCAAGTGAGACTGGACCAGACTGAAGTTAAAGATATCAGTTGTCTGAGTATTTAGTAGTTGGAGAGAGAAGCCAGGTCATCCTGAGAAGAAGGAGATAAATCCTGAGCAAGAAGAGAAGACATGATCAACTCAAGTGATCAGAGGTACAGAGCAAGGCCAGCAGTCTTTATCCCAGGCTGCTGAAGATACTTGAGGAGATGAAGAAGAAGAAGAGCTACTCGTGTGACTCGAGGAGCCAGGAGAAGCCCCCTGTGAGACTCAGGGTGGAAGAAGTCTTCAGTGGGATTCTGGAGCAGGTCAGTGGGACTCTGGTAACACTGTGGGACGCAGTATAAAGACCCTCCTGTGGGACTTAGGAGAGATACAGTGGGACTCTGTATCGACCATTGTAATACTAACTGATTATAATGGAAGAAACCATGTTGGGGCGTATAACCAACATGGCAAGGACGTATGCCTTTGGTGCTGAACCTTGTAAATCCTTGTGTCTTGTGCCTTTACATTTACTGCATCACTCGAGGAAAGGCTGAGAGATACAAGAAGAGTGGATCGAGGCCTTAACAAGCCATAGAGGTTTAATTGATAAAGAATCAATTAGTAAAAAGTTTTAAAGGATCACTGATTCACCCCATCCCCCTCTCAGTGATCACACTGATCTGGGCACTTCAATTGGTATCAGAGCCAGGTTACCTCTAAAAGATCCAAGGGAGTATTTATGAAGTGCATATTTGAGGAAATGAGCGACCATCCTCAAATGGAGATATCTGCCAAGACTCGGAAAAATAGAAAGAAGAAATAGGCCAAGAAGATGAAGAAATCTTGTCCTAGCTGTGATGAAGTTGGAATAATGAATGATCTTCAAAATGCAATCGAATATCTTCAGAAGACAGTCCCCAAGGAAGTGGCAATGTGTATAGCTATAGGAATCCTTGATCTTCAAGAAGAAAAATCACAGTTAGAAGAAGAAGCCAATGCAATGGAAGATCAATTGGCAAAAAGGGTTGGCATAACCAACACTCTCAGAAATCTGGTGAAGGCTAAAGATGAAATAGTATCGCTTTGCAATGAAAGATATGAAGACACTACTGAAGAATTGCAAAGAAGCCTTTCTGAGAAAGAATTATTTAAGACTGTGGTCAAAGATGTTTTCCATGCACTGGAAAAGAGGCACAAAGTTTCAATGAATGTCATAGATGCTCAACTTAAAGACAAAGTAAACAGGGTGAAGGAGCTTGAAAATTCATTACAAGAAATGATGAAGGTCCATGAAGACCAGTTAGAACAGCTGAAAGAAAATTGGGAAGGAAGGCTAAGAACTATTGAGGATGATAAGAACTCCCTTAACATGAAATTATTAGAACTAGAGGTGATATTGAAAAATCTGCAATCACCCAAAGCTGAATCCTCCCAGTCAGCTGAAAGTAGAAATGTTGCTACACAAGTGTGCTTTGAGAAGGATAATTCTAAAAGAAATACATCCTCTAATGAAAGGGCAACATCTTCTAAAAAGAAGGTACCATCCATACCATCTTGTACTCATGCTTCTAAAAGTGTTTCCAAAAAAAGTGCAGGATGTAAGAATAACACTGATCAAGTATGGATGAAGAAGATGAAGAAAGAGAGCTCTCCTGAAACAACACAGCAATTCAAGAGAAATTCCCAACAGTAAGAAGGACTCAAGAGGTCAAGATTTGTGGGTCAGTGTTGGTGTTGTAACAAGTATGGGCACTGTGCAAAGGATTGTTGGTACAATCCACTGAATGTCAAATCACAAAGCAAGCCCATGCCAAGGGGGAGAAAGCCAGAGGAAAATAGGCAACATCCACAGGTCCAGAGACATCTGTTTACTGCAAATAGATTTGGATTACTTGACAACATCTGGGATGATTTCAAAAGTGGTCAAAAAGATACATGTCCATCTCCAACTGTATCCAGAGCTAAAAAGAAGAGAAGATCACTGAACCTGGCTAAAATGGAATCCTTGGGAAGCAAGAAGAAAGTTGAAGATGCTCCCAAGAAGGTTTTGAAAAAGGAAAAGAAGTCCTTGGAGTATAAATCCAAGAAGGGTGATGCATCCAGAAGGACCACCAAGAAAACATGCTTCTACTGTGGAAAGAAAGGACACACCATGGATCTTTGTGAACAAGCCATGGAATTGAATAGAAGCAGACTGGACTCAAAAATACAATCAATCCATAAGAAGCAGAAGGGATTGATTGAAAACAAGTTGCCTAAGAAAGGTAGCTTGAAAGCATCAAAATAACCATGTGGAACTTCCAGAACTGAGGCCACACTTCCAAGTGACTTACTTGTCATATGGCCAAATTAGTTGAAACTTTCCAGAGAACTACAAAAAGCTGAAGATAAAGTTCTGGAAATTGCTAAGGAAAAAGGGAAGAAGAAGATTTCACATGAAGATCATGTTCTGTGTGTGAGGTGCAATCAATCTGGACATACTAGTGATAAATGCATGATATTCATTCCAGCTCAGAAGGGATTCTTCAAAATAATGAAGATTGCACCAGGAGACTCTAGTGTTCAGAAGGCACCTAGAAATAGAGGATCCGCACACAAAGAAGTTGAAGAGGTGTTTATATCCACACCATCACAAACATCATTAAAGATCAAATGTGAAAGTGTGAAGAATGGTGAAAATGGGACATCTCGGTTGAGAGAATCTTCTCAACCTTGTTGTTCACATTGATGAACCAAGTAGGCTCCATCTTATTCCCTAATCACTTGTATTTACATGTGCTAACATTTCAGGGAATTGAAGATGATGATCATTCTCATCTGGAGAGTGGTTTGGACAGAATGGAGTGCACCCCTTGAGGGGGAGCCAATCTATAGAAGATGGGATTCTGAGATTTAATACTATCTTAAGAAAAGTGAAGGTATTCCAATCATACTTTCATCCCTTGTTTCTTAATTGTATTCATCATGAAAATTAAGGGGGTGTATTGATTGATGACAAATGGTTGAAAGGGGGAGCTTTATCTTTGCACTGAACTTTCTAATGAGTTTTGTGGAGTATGTGCAGGATTTAGCAATTCATTGATATATCTGAAAATTTTCAAACCCCTGAAGCATGATCTCACATGTACAGTGAATGATGGAAAACATTTATTTCCTTGGTTACATCACTCTTGTTTTCTACACCGGGTTTGCCCAAGTAGACTTAGAGTTGATTTACTAAAGGCTCTTTCCTAAAGAGAACATGTGACATCATCCCTCTCTTAGTAGTTGTGAAGAAAATGCTTTTCAAAGGGAGGAAGTGATTTTTGAACCACACCACATCTTTTCATTTGATTGCCAATAAGGGGGAGAAATATTGGCACACATATTGACCCATTCATATGTGCTCTAGTGTATTGCCAACAAATACAAAGGGGGAGATTGAAGTGCACTGTGTTGCATTTGTTGTCAATGAGGTATGTTGTTGTCAAGGAATGAATGGATTGATTTCAAGGAGTTTCAATATGTTAATGACAAAGGATGTGATGGTGATGGTGATGAATGGAGAATGTCCATGGTACTTAGAGGCATGTCACTTAGGAGATTCACTAAGTGACATAGGAGATGATGGTTGAAACATTCTCTATAGATATCAGACGATTGTAGAGCTATTCTTAATGTTCCAATACTTGTATCAAGGTGATACTAAGTGACAAAACTTGAAGAATGAATGATGATGGAGCATCATTACATCAGACGATTGATGAGCAGATCTTTAAGTTCAAATAACTTGTATCAACTGGATACAAAGTCATAACAATATTAGAAGACTATGCATTGTATTGACAATGCATGAGGAGATGAAGATGATCCATCCACAACTACTGAGTGGATGAAGTGGTTTAATGAAGTCCATGCACTATCACTTAGTGCATGTGAATTAGAAGATGATCCAACTTGATCTCTGATTGGATCATTGAATAATTTTGATGAATTATTTGATTCAGGAGCATCGGTTGAAGGAAGACCCTTCGGGAATTCCATTCTTAAATGTTGATTATATGTTGAAGAATAATGGAGGAATTCTAATGAAAAAGAAAGGAATTATTTTGAAGAAGAAGAAGAATGGAGAAGAGGAAGAATGGCTTGGCATTTGGCATTTGAACTTGGTCACTTTGTTTTTAAACAAAGTACTTGTTCTATACTTTAGCAAAAAGAAGCCACCAAGGGCCAGCCTTAAGGGTTCAACCCAAGGCACATGTGGGACTACGTCACCACGCCCAAGGGGATCCCATGGGGCTAGCCCGAGAGAGGCCGGGGCCATGTATAAGCCCCTGAGGCCACACGGTGATCAAGTCCGCGCAGCATGAGCGCGAGGAGCGTTCCCGTGTGTGCATAGTGGGCACCAGTGGCGCGCCCGCAGGGAGCAGAGGTGGGCGCAAGAGCGCACCCGCTAAGAGAACACGGTGCGGGGCGGCACCGTGGAGGGGGAAGTTCAACTGAGCGACTGTCGGGAGCGCATCTTTTATAAACCACGGAAAATCCACGGTTCGTTTTGATGTGGGACGCGGGATTTTTCCACGGAGTGAATCCTGGCCGCTCGATCGATCGCGCACCAGATCTCGACCGCACGATCGATCCCGCGTGAGATCTTCTGATCGCGGTCGTCTGATGTCTTTCATTCGCCCGATCCAACGGCCCTCAAGTTATCCTCTACCTCGAGCTCGGCCGAGGCACCTCCCGTGACGCCGCCTGAACCAGGCGCCCTCCGAAGATGAATTTCGAGTTCCCGGCCACCATTGTTCGAGCTGAAGGATCCATTGGGTTCGTCTCTATGTAACGAACATGATCATGAAAGAAAATGGGCATGCATGCAAAGTTTGGAAGATTTCGAAGAATGCCGAGGCAAACGAAGTTGCCGAGGCTTCATGTGTTCGTGTTTTGCATGGTTTGGATTTTAATAAATCCATGCATGTGTTCTAAGTCGCATGCACATGAATAAGATAAAAAATAAATAACCCGCGTTGAAACAGAGAAGAAATCAAGATTTGAGAAAAATCTTGAAAACCCGAAAACTTCGGGAGATCAAGTCATATCTTTGTGGATGAACTGCACCTCCTCTGCCTATATAAGGAGAGCCCGAGGCACAGAATTTGCTTGCTGATCCTTTGCTAAAAAACTTGGAAGACTCGTGAGTGCCTTTGTGCCTCGCGAAGTAGAAGCCCCGCGCACACTTGCGCGGCTGAAGTCCCGGTGCCACCCGAGGCCCGAAGGTCCCCTGCACGCATCACTTGCACGACAGGAAGAGATATCCCTGCCCGCATACTTGCGCGGCAGGAGAAGCTTGTGCACCCAAGGTGCTCTTGCACTCTTGAGGATTGCACGACTCGAGGCCGCATCACTTGCACACCCCGCGGTTGGTTGAGCCTTGCACGGCTGCCTTGCACCCGAGGCCTTGCACGGCTCTTGTGCCTTGTTCACCTGCGCGACAATGGAGTAGAGGAGAGGCTGCACCAAGCACTTGCGCGCCTTCATATTGGCAGTGTGTGTGCAAAGAAGAGGAGGAAGGTCGAGCCTTGTGTGCAAAGAAGATAAAGGCCTAGCCTTGTTCAAACAAAGAAGACCATACCTCATATTGTGTGTGTGCAAGAAGCAAAGGAATAAGAAGAGGCTGAAGCCTTTGTATGTGCAAAGTGAACAAGAAGGCCGAGGCCATACCTTGTGTGTGTGCCAAATTGAAGAACACACTTTGTGTGTGCATTTGAAGAAGTGGTCGTAGCCCTTATGTGGGAAAAGTGAAAGTGGGTGTGTGCTAAGAAAGTGAACCTACGGGTTAAGTGTGTGCAAGAAAAGGAGGAAGGCCGTAGGCATTTTTGTGTGCAAAAAGACAAATAGGCCGAACCTTTGTGTGTGTTCAAAATGAAGTGTACACACTAAGAAGAATAAGTAGAAGACTCTCACACTAAAGTACAACACACTTTTAAGTGTGTAGACAAAAAGAACAAAGAGTGTGAAGGAGGAAGTTGGTGTGTGTGCTTAAGGAGTTATTACCCTATGTGGGTTTATTGCACCAAGAAGAAAGAAAGGGGAGTGCATGCTTACATGCATGCACGTGCGCACGTGAACAAAGCTAAATCAGGTTGTGTGCACTTGAGTTGTCCAAGACCAAGAGTTCTTGAAGAGAATTGAGAGGCCATGCAGTCAGTGCATGAGGAAGCAGAGATGCCAAGCACTCAGTGCATGAAGTTGATGTCAAGTGAGACTGGACCAGACTGAATTTAAAGATATCAGTTGTCTGAGTATTCAGTAGTTAGAGAGAGAAGCCAGGTCATCCTGAGAAGAAGGAGATAAATCCTGAGCAAGACGAGAAGACCTGATCAACTCAAGTGATCAGAGGTACAGAGCAAGGCCAGCAGTCTTTATCCTAGGCTGTTGAAGATACTTGAAGAGATGAAGAAGAAGAAGATCTACTCGTGTGACTCGAGGAGTCAGGAGAAGCCCCCTGTGAGACTCAGGGTGGAAGAAGTCTTCAGTGGGATTCTAGAGCAGGCCAGTGGGACTCTGGTAACATTGTGGGACGCAGTATAAAGACCCTCCTGTGGGACTCAGGAGAGATATAGTGGGACTCTGTATTGACCATTGTAATACTAACAGATTATAATGGAAGAAACCATGTTGGGGCGTATAACCAACATGGCAAGGACGTAGGCCTTTGGTGCCGAACCTTGTAAATCCTTGTGTCTTGTGCCTTTACATTTACTGCATCACTCGAGGAAAGGCTGAGAGATACAAGAAGAGTGGATCGAGGCCTTAACAAGCCATAGAGGTTTAATTGATAAAGAATCAATTAGTAAAAAGTTTTAAAGGATCACTGATTCACCCCATCCCCCTCTCAGTGATCACACTGATCTGGGAACTTTAGTTTTTTAATAAATATATATAATACTAATTTATATCATATATAATCATCAATTTTAAACTAAAACCAACTATGAAGGTGGTTGATAAAAAATAGAGTGTATCATTTCATGGAGTCGGTAGTTCGCACGTACGCATGAATGATGATTTTATTTTTCAAGAAATAGGGGAAAGGATGAGTATGGTTATTTATTTTAGACTCTTATAATTTCATGTATATCATAATAATTTATTAAATTACCCTTTTATACTATACATGTTTTTAATTAATTAAAATAAAATACGTTTATTCATGGAGGTGGTGGTCCACACACACGCACAATTCACATTTTTTTGTTTTTCTTAAATAGAAAGGGGTGGGGTGGTTAATTATTTTACCATAATTATAATAACATATAAGTATAATATTTATATTATTGTTATAATTTTAATATGGTGTGATGAAATTTTAGTAAGAATGAGTGTACATAAGGAAATAGAAAAGAGAAAAGAGCAGTTAGAAATTTATACCTCACTTCTTGGATTATCTCCTTTGAAAATGAGGATAAACCTTTGAGGGTGGTATTTTTAGAAGACTCAAACCTCTTTAATGTGGATAGGAGTGTTGATCAAAGTTTTGGATTTTTTTTTTTGAACTTATGGGTGTTTCTTTTGTGGGTAATTGAGGAGAGGAGATACCCTTTTATAAGTGATAAGGGATGATATTTTTGCAAATACCCATAACTTTTTAATAATGGAAAGTCACTCTCAAGTAAATTGGATCCAAAATTGTAAAATAATGGAGAGGATAAGTGATGATGTCGATAAAGGCTACAACTATACATTCTCACACATTTTTTAAACAATTTTTAGGTTATTTACTCTTATATTTTTACTTTTACCATTTTATTTTTTACTATAGTAACTAGTTTTTACCTAAGCAATTTATCCTTTATGATTAAAAAATAAAATGGTCCTTATTTTATGCCTTAATGGACCTAAGGCCTTCTTTTTTATTGATTTTTGATAACCCCCCTTTCAACAGATGAGGGGGAACCCTTACAAGGAATGTAGGCTTAAGATATTACATGGCCTGTAAGCTTAAGAGACATTACATGACACGAAGGTCTTAAGGAACTCAACTAGACTATAACTACAAGGAACTGCCCCTCCCTAAAATCTACATCATGTTGGTAGCCCTCCAACTTCGCATGGTCATCTATCTAATATTCATGTGCAATCATAGTCTAGTCCCGATGGCGTTTCCATACCCTCTCGTTCTTCCAAATCTGTTGGTTCTGCTCTGGTGAGTGTGCCTACTCTGAATCCTCTTTTGGGGCTGCTCCTTTTTGTAGAGTCTGTCTGGGGAAACTACACTGATCATGTGGCCCAAAGTCCTTGAGGTGGCCCGAAGTCCTTAAAGGTGGCCCGAAGGCCTTACTCACTCGAAGGCCTGGGTGGGCCGAAGGCCTTAAGGACTCCATGCTCAAACCGGTGGCCCATGGTGAATACTTCCAACTGCTACAGTAACTTCTCCAGTAACTGCTTCGGTTCCATCTATAGTCCCTGCTACAGTAATTGCATAGTACTATTACAATAACTACTACAGTACTACAATAGTACCCCAGAATTATTCCTATGCCTATTTTTGAACTTGGGTCTTGTGGATGCACTTAGATATACCTCACCAACTGGGATGAGGCTCATGTTCTCCTTATTTTATAATTTAGACCTAATAATTCAAAATTTTAAATCAATTTAATTTCATTAAATTTATAAAATTGATAAAAAAAATAAAATAGTAAGTATATAATGTATTAAAAACAATTTATTGAGAAAATATTACTTAATTTTTAAAACATTAAATATAGTTTTGTAAAATAGAATCAATATTATTTAATTTATAATATAACTTAAAATGGATATTTTTTCTAGAAAATTGTTTCATAAATTTATAAATCATGCTTATAAAATAATAATTCCATAAAATTCATAGTATTTTTAAAAATAGTATATTATAACCTAAAAGTCGTTTTTTTAGAAAAATATAAAAAACTTACCTTAATATAATATTTCCACTATAAATCCAAAAATGAAGTTATTCTTTTCAAATTAACATCCTAAAATTTATAATTTTTATTTTTAATTAAAAACATAAAATATAGAAAGAAACATTTTTTATAAGTAAACGATTTTTGGTATATTAACTATTATTATTCTTGTTTCCTATGTATTACTAATTAAATTAGTGTTAATAATTTATTCATAAAAAATATATTATACTTTAAAAAAAGTAAATTTTAGAAGAAAAAAATATTTTATTAGTTGCTTAGTTGCACTAATTGAGTCGATATTTAAAGTGAACTTTATTTTTTTTCTTATATATATATTTTTTTTTATATTTTTTTATATTTCATAATTCTATTACCACTATTTATACCTTCCAATTCTATAGCTACTTATAATGGTCTACATTTTTTTGGTTTTTTGTGATGTGTGTAGAGAAAGTTACTGAACATATTGTTTATTTTTAAGGAGTATTTTACTAAAACATGGGTCATTATATTATACCCTCCTTAAACATAATTTTATCCTAAAAAATTTATTACATGAAAGAAAACAAGTGAGGGTAATTTTCTCTCATCACATCCTCATGTTACCATGTAGCCTCCTCAAACTTATGATTTCACCTCAGAACATTGACTAGATGGGTGGTCTTGTTTCTTGAAACCTTGTCTCTTTGATCCAATATTTCCATAGGTTGTTCCCATATAAAAGGTCATATTCCAGTTGTATAGATTATAATCTCAATACATGTGATAGATCTAGTATTTACTTTATCAAAAGCAATATGAGGATCACATTGGGAACTTGAGAGAGGTGTGGAGGGAGTGCTAAGCGATAATCTACGACCCCAACACGATCAAGGATCTTGAGGGGACCAATGTATTTAGAGATCAGCTTATATTTATTCCCAAATCTCATAACCCACTTCCATTGGGATATCTGAAGGAATTAATTTTCTCCAAATTCAAACTCTAGATCTCATTGATGATTATCTGCATGACTATTTTCTAAAATTTGGTCTATTTTCATATTCTACTAAATAGTTTGAACTTTCTCCATAATTTCTTGGACATGGTTAGGAACTATCATCTTCCTCTCTCCAACTTTACCCCAGCATGTTGGATTCCTATATCTCTTCCCATAAAGAACCACATATGGTTTTATATGAATGCTATAATGGAAACTGTTGTTATATGATAACTATACCAGGGGAGGTTTTGATCCCAACATCCTTAGAAATCCATCAAATAAGATCTCAGAATATTCTATAGAGTTTGAATGTTCCTTTTAGAATGACCATCCATTTTAGGATGATCGTCAATGTTTAAACTCATATTTTTATCCAATTCATTCTAAATAATTATCTATAATCTCAAGATAAACCTCAAATATTGATCAGATTCAATGGATAGTGTTACCCTATACAGCCTTACCACTTCCCTTACATATATCTTGGAAATTTGGTCAAGTGATAAATCTTCTTTGATGGAAATAAAATGTGCTAACTTTGTAAGGTGATCAATTACAACCCAAATAGAATTATGACCTTTAGAAATTTCAAGGATTCCTACAAAAATAAATCCATGGTGATGTTTTCCCATTTCCATACCAGTATGGTTAATGGTTGCAACATACCCTTAGAATTTTTTCATTATATGTTAACTTACTAGTATACCAAGCATCGAGATATGTATTCTAAAATTTCTCACTTCATGTTATCCCACAAAAATTTTTGTTTTAGGTCTCTATATATCTTTGTACTTAATAGATAAGGATGAGTTATGTGCATTATCCAAATGTTCCTTTTTCAATTTCAATTTTTATGGGTCACATATCTTGGTTCCAACCCTTATAATTCCATCTTTATCAAAGTTGAAATCTGAAATATTCACTACATTGTTTTTGTATCTCTGTATCATATTTCTAGGATTTTATGATCTTTACTAGAATGGATGGTTGATCATTCATTTGGTAAAGATAGGATTTATCACTTTCCCTTATGAATTCAAGAATAATCATTTCCAAATCCATGAGTACTGGGTATTTTTCAATCCTAATCATGGATAGGTTAGCATGATCTTTTCTACTCGGATCATTAGCTACCTTATTTTCCTTCTTGGGGTGGTAATGTATTGAGTACTCATAATCTTTAATCAATTTCATCCATCTATTTTGGTGCATATTCAACTCCTTCTATTTAAATAAATATTTCAATCTCTTGTAATCAGTATATATATTATACTTTTCTCTATGGAGATAATATCACCAAATATTTAATATAAATATCATTTCCTCTATCTCAAAATAATGTATTGGGTAATTTTTCTAATTATTCTTTTATTGACGTGAGACATAAGGAATTACCTTATCATTTTTCATGAGGATTCAATCCAAACACTTTTTCAAAGCATTATTGTATATTATAAATACTCCCTCGTTATAGGGTAATGTAAGTGCAAGAGTGGTGACCAACCTCATTTTTAGTTCCTTGAAACTTTGTTCACATTCATCTATCTAAAGGAACTTTACTCCATTAATTTTTAACTTGTTTAGTGGATTTGATATCCATGAGAAATTTCTCAAAACATTTTGATAATACCCTACTAACCCACTAAAATTACAGATCTCAGTTACAGTGGTTGGTCTGGGCCATTTCTTGATAACTTCCATATTTTATGGATATATTTATATTCCCTTTTTATGATTACATGACTTAATAATGATATATTCTACATTCAAAATTCACACTTGCTAAATTTGGCATACATTTTCTCTTTTCTCAAGGTTTTTAATACAATCTGAAAATGATATTCATGTTTTTCCTTTCTCTTTGAGTATATAAGAATATAATATATAAATATAACCACAAATTTATCAAGAGTATTTAAAGAATCTATTCATTAAATTCATGAAGATATAAAAAACATTAGTCAATCTGAATGGAATCACTATAAATTCATAGTGTCTATATATTATTTAGAAAGTTATTTTTGAAATATCCTCCATTTTGGCCCTTAACTAATTATATTTAGACTGAAGGTCAATATTTGAGAAGTATTGAGCTCTTATATATTGATTTAATAGGTCATCAATATGAGATAAAAGATATTTATTCTTAATTGTGATCTTGTCAAGATCATGATAGTCAATGAAAAGGTGCAGTGATGCATCTTTCTTCTTAACAAAGACAATTAGTTCTTCCCATGATGAAGCACTATGCTGGATAAAACCCTTGTCCAAATTCTCCTTTATTTTCTTCTTTAATTCCACTAATTTTATATAATCCATCCTATACTAACTCTTTGATATAGGCATAGATCCAGATATAAGTTCAATTGAGAACTAAACCACATGCTCTGGGGGAAGACCATACAGTTCATCTAGGAATACATCAGTATATTCTTATACAATGGTAATTTCATTAATGCTGACTTCTTCTATAATCATTTAATCTATAAATCCATCAATTTTGGGAATCATAACCCATATTATAAAATTTTATTCCAAGGGTAGATCATTATTATGTTGATACTTGGTAATGGGATAATCTAGATGAAATGAGATCTCTTTCTCTCTATATTGGATATGGGATCTATGAAATGATAATCAATCCATACCCAATATTATGTAAAAATAAACCAATGGTAGAATAATTAGATATTTTGGAAGTATCTTTCCATAAATTTTTATTATAGAGTATTTATATATCTTAGATTTGATCATCATTCTATCAGGTATTTTCATAGATAGTTCTATATCCAATACTTGAGGTGATTATTAAATATTCCTAGAAAACTTTTGTGATATAAAAGAATATAAAGAACCAGAATCAAATAAGTAACTCATAGATCTAGAATGGATAATAAGTATACCTCATATCACTTCATTATCATGATCCACCTCAGCGATAGTGATTGTGTATGACCTTACTTGCTCCCTATTTTTGGGAGGTTACTAGGTCCTATTATATTCATTGTCATTGGGGTTAGGGTATTGATTTGTATAATTCTCAAACTCCTTTCATTTTAAACATTAAAGAGTTGGTGGAGAATTATAATGGACCTTATTCTATTATAATGTCCTTTTGTATCCTTTCGGTATTTGAAAACTTAATGGACCACTCTACCACTTTTAAAACATCTTCTTGACCCTCTTAGGTAATTTCTTGTTTGTTTCTTCCCACATTCTTAGCATAAATAGAGTTAAATATTCTTTCCTTTCTAAGATTTTTCATTTTAGTTCCCCTAAAACTCCGTATTTTGTTTCTTATCTATGGAGTAATGAGAGTATCTAGCTTCTATATCTGCCTTAAGTGAAAATCATACAATATCTTCGTAGCTGCCAAAGTATCTTATAGCTAGATCCCATCAAAGACTTTGTTTAATTCCACTAAATAATCATTTGATCTTACTGTCAAGATCTATAATGAATTTATAAGCATACCCCACCAGTCTTGTAAAGTTTGAATCATAAGTTCCAATGGATCCATCATCAATTTATTTAAAATCCAAGAATTGCCTCTCTATCTTCATGCAAAGAGTTCAAGAAAAATACTTTGTGAAAAACACTTTCTTGAAATTTTCTTAGAATGTAAAGTATACTTACTCTTTCTTCATTGTATTCTTAATCAGAGCCCACTATTGGTCTACCTAGCCTTCTGAACTATAGATATCCATAACAACCATCTCATATTTTGATCATTAGAGAATAGAAAATATATTTTCCATCACATTTATCCACTTCTTAATAATAATTTGATTAAAATGTCCATTGAAGGAGGGTGAACATTTCTACATGTAATACTCAATATAAATTTTCTCCCACCATGGTGTGTTTGGAAGATCAATGTGATTTGTGTTATTATTCATAGCTTGTGAGTGTTGGGTGATAATTACTTTGAGGTTTTTCACTCCATGCCTTATTCCATTGGGTTTTTCATTGGTGTATACATCACATTGTCCCTCACAACCATTTTTAATTTGGTTCCTTTTGTTACCATCCATATCTAAAACCAAAATAGGTTAACATGAGTGGTGAACATTTAACATCATATAGGGATTATTATAATCAATAACATAAAATGGATTTGACCTTAAAACCTTTTACCATTTTACATCATCACGTTATCAGGTAATCCATTTAGTTAAACCTATATCAATCATTGGGTACTTTAGTTGGGTTATCTTATACTTATCATCTTAATCCATGAAAGTAACTAGGAAATCAATCCTACATAGTGGTTTGTAAATAAAATATTGTCAACCAAATCAGATACCCTAGGAGTGTAAACCTATGTGTGTAGTTAGGCCTATATTTTATACACTATGTGATCATTTCACCACAAAATCAAAGATCCAAGCTTGTCCAGGACTTTTTTTCATTGAACAATTTGTTCTTCCATCAGATCTGCTCAAAAAATAGATCAAATCGTTGTTCTTCATCATGTACTGAAGAACAAAAATTTGAGAATCCACCATTTTCCGAATTTATCTAACTCTATTATCGCACCTCTTTCATGTAATTTTGATCCTAGGTCTGTGATATCATATCATTGTGCCAAGAAATGGGTGTGCAGTGATCGATTGATCAGGATAAGTCGAGTCACAGGCCAAATAAAGAATCCGTGCGATGAATGATGAATAGGGGAGAAAATCACAAGAACAAAATTGAGGAATGAACCTTGATTTATGTTTGTGTTGATATCTATCCATCGTCTTTAGAAGCAAAAATCAAAATAAATAAATCATAAAGATAATTCTCCCAATAATCCCCGTAATCATACCCATCCTGCAAGATGATCGAACTGTGAATCAATCTATTCATTGATTGGTCTGTGTTTATCATAGAAATCAATAACGAGGAATAAAAAATAAAAACACACACCCTACCTTGATTTGGTTTGATTTTGAATGAAGAATGGTGTGTTTTCATTGTCATTGGAAAGATTCATTGAATCTAAGGTGTGTTGATCTTCGATTTGCAATTCCATCATTGATCGCTTGAGAGAATTCTTGAAACTCTCTCCAATGGTCTTTCGATATCTCTGTGGTTATGTATCTAACCCTATAAATTTCCCATAATAGTATTTTTAAATACTAAATAGTCTATGCGTCAAAAAAAATTATTTTATTATTTTATTCATTCTATGCCAGTGATGACTTTTCCATAAATGACTTGCACCCACTAATTTTAAGTCGTACCTATGGTAAACCTCATGTTCTGAACTCAAATGTGCCCTAGGATTTATGATTTGGGTACTCTTTTAGGATTTATTCCACTTTTTCAATAAAACTATGTGTGTATTTTATTTAATATATTTAATATATTTCAAACATTTATTCTAGGCACACTGGGACTCAGAATCTCACTTTTTCTTAGTTCCTAGTCTTGAAAAAAATACATATAATATCTAAAAATAATATACATAAAATTTGAGACATTACATTCTCCCCGCATTGGGGTTTTACATCCCCTAAAATCCAAAACAAGGGCTACTCAAAAAGATGTGGGTATTGGGTACGAATCTGAGCTTCCCGCTCCCATGTGGAATCCTGAAGATTACCATGTTTCCACTAGACATGCACTAAAGGAATCTATCACCCATAAATAATCCTCTCATGTCGATCCTTGATCTCCACCGGGTACTCATCAAAAGTTTCTCCATACTCAATGTCCAACTCTCCCCATTCGATAACGTGTGATGGTTCATGCACATACCTCATCATCTACAACATGTGGAAGACATTGTGTACCCTTTCTAACCGTGGGTGTATATCTAAGTGATACCCCACCTCTCTAATTCTACACAGTATCTGGAAAGGACCAATGAATCTTGGAGATATCTTGTCGCCCTGACCAAATCTCTATAATCCACAACGAGGTGAAACTCATAGGAACACATGGTCTCCTTCATCGAACTCTAAATGCCTCCATCACTAGTTAGCATAATACTTATTATGAATCTATGAAGTATAAGGGCATGGCCTTAAATATTACATAATCTAGTAAATTCTTTTATAATTCACTTCCTTACATTCCTAAAGAACTTTTCAGTTTAGAGTTTTAGAAAATTAGGACATAATTCATACATATCAACCCACAAGCATACAAAGTGGGTACTACTAAAATAGTATCCATATCTTCCATTATACAAAATTTTTTAATAAAAATATGAAATTTTTTCATGAAAAGTCTTCACAACATTCATCTTGGATTCTCCTTTTCTATTAACTATCCTTAAACCTTGTGAAATACATTTTAAAACTTGGGATGAGCACAAAATCATCAGTAAGGAACATAAAAATAAGTATAGAAAAAATTATTCTATGAATAATTATAAACATATGAAATAAGTTTCACAAATACATACTTCTCACCCAATAAGTATCATATAGTTACTTTTTGAAAACATGAGATTTCCATAAAACATAGAAAACATAAATAATACCATAAAGTTAACTTGGGGAATTACTTAATTAAGATTATAACCCTCATGGATATCATATGATTTGTAACCCTCATGGATACCTTACAATATAACCCTCACTGCTACCTTGCAATGTAACCCTTGCGACTACCTTATAGTGTAACCATTACAGTTACACTTGGAGTAACCATACGGTCGACCTCCAATATAATCATACCCAATGCATTGTATGGAGATATTGGTCCCACCCTTCATCATAAAAATTCCCATGAACCAGAACATAATCATAAAACAAGAATACTAAAAATCATTCCTTTTGAATTTTGTAAAAATAGGAATTTGGAAGATGATTTTTTAAATAAAAGTCTCATAAAAATATCATATAATTGAAGTGAGAATTGATAAAAAGAATGTGATATGTGTATAAACTATAAATACACATAATAAAACGTAATATAATAAAAATTAATTTCACAAATAATCTTAGTACTACAGAATCAATGAAGTAGAAGGTTAATCCAAAGAATGTAAATTAGGTTAAGAATTCCCTTATTTCGGGTTCTTCTTACTTAAAACATGTTAAAACATTATGTATAATGGTTTAAAGAGTGTTATTAATATATTAAAGAAATATATTAATATTTATAATTACTTATATGTTATTCTTGTAATATATTTACACCCATTTATTAATAATATTTTGTTATTTTCATTGTTTCGAGTGCATTTATTTCATGGTTTTCATGGTTGGTTCATTATGGATTTTCTTATTGAATGGAAGAAAAACTATAGAAGTGGAAATAAAAGGTGTTAATATGTTTCCAAAATTTTAAATTATACCATATATCATTTTTTTCTGACATGAGGATGAATCATTAGATAAAATATTAATGAAATTGATTTAATTTATTTTGGCAGTTTTTACAATCATCGTGAAATTATATCATTTTATTTAATATCATGTTTATATGTTGGTTCCAGAACATTAAATAAATCATAATATGTATAATAAAATATTATTTAACCATAATAATGGTTTTATAACCATACTTGAAGGCTCAAATGAAAAATGAAAGTGTGTCGTCCATGATAGTGGTAAATTGACACATCACGGATGATGTTCTCATTTTTAGAATAAAAGAAAGATGAGGAGTTTGATGATGAATTTTTCCATAAAAATGATAAAATTAAATTATATATAAGATGATATATTTTTCATACCACTTGGATAAGTGTAGGTGAAGATAGTATAAGAAAATAAAAGGAATTGAAAAGAAAATTGAAGAGAATTTTACCTCTTGAATTCTCCTCCTTAAGAACCTCCTTAGGCCCTTGGTTTTGGCCTTTTGGTGAGACCAGAAAGTCTTGGAAATCCGAAATAGGTTTGGGAAAGTAATTGGGTAGAAATTAAACAATATATGAGGCTTTGAGGTGTGAGGAGAAGATCTGGTGAGGGGTGGTATTCATAGTGGAGGAGAGGGGTGTTTTCTCATTATTATATCCATTTGTTTATTATTTTGGATCAAGACTATGAATAGTTTGAGAATTATCACTAAATATATTAAAATAATGAATTATTGTTCAATATTTTTGTCTTAAATAATCCTTACATCATCTATGACTCAATAATTCATGTATTTAGCTTATATTGTAAATTATCATATTTCACTATTCACTAAAAATTCAAGTATTTTAGAAAAATACCAAAAATTCAACCTAACCATTTTTTGATGTGTAGAATTCAAAAATGAATTGAAAATAATTTTATAAATATGAGAAATTTAATTTTTAATTAAAATCATCATTTATTTAAAAAATACTGATTTTAAAATTATAACTGATTTTGTGACACTTTGAAAAATTAATTAAGGTACCATAAAATTATCTTATAATCATAAGACAAAAAAATATTTATTTATGAATCTATTTTATGATAATATATTTTATTGTAAATAATAATATTAATTATAAAATTGTAATTAAATATTTATGACTTACAAAAATACCAACACTTAATTTATCATTTCCAAAACATTTATTTACTTATTCCGTGATATAAATATGTCATGATTACACTTATAAGATGAATAAAAATTTATTTATTCTCTCATAGGTGAGGTTACTATTCTATTATTATAGATTCGTTAATTATAAATACCACTTATTTCATTATACATTTATAATGAATTTAACTATTTAATTCCAAAATGAAAAAAAATTATTATATAAGTACATGGGTCATTAAATTATCCCCACCTTCTGAAAATTGTGTCCTCATAATTTTTATTTACTTATTAAACAATTTAGGGTACCTTTTCCTCATAGAATTTTAAAATTCCCATGTTGCTTCTTCAACCATGTGGTTTCTCCACAAAACCTTAACCCGATGAATTACCTTATTCCGTAATACTTTCTCTCTACGATCAAGAATCTAAATAGGTTTATCTTCATAAGAAAGGTTCTCTTCCATCTGAACTACTTATGGGATCAAAACATGAGATGAATCTGGAATATACTTTTTGAACATCAAAACATGAAAAACATTATGTACCTGAGATAAACCCAGAGAAAAAGATACTCAGTAGGTGAATGGTCCAACTTTCTCCAGGATTTCATAAGGTTCAATGAACCATGGAATTAGATTTCATTTCTTACCAAAATGTATAACAATTTTCCATGGTGAGATTCTAAGAAAAACATGATCATCTACCTTGAAAGAAAAGTCTTTCCTCCTACTATCTGCATAACTTTTTTGCCTTCTCTGAGCTATCCTCGTGTGTTGTTGGATCATATTCACTTTATCAGCCACTTCCAATACTAATTTTGGTCCAATCAACTTATTTTCCCTGACTTCATCCCAAAAAGATGGATTTCGACACCGCTTTCCATATAATTCCTAAAAATGCACCATCTATATACTGGAATAAAAGTTGTTATTATAAGAAAACTCAACTAAATAATATATTGATCCCAACTTCCCTGGTAGTCCACTGAACAAGATCCAAGAATATCCTCCAATGTCTAATTTGTTTTCTCAGTCTATCCATCAGATTGAGGATGAAAAGTAGTGGTGAAATTTAATTTTGTGCCCAACGACTTATGAAGTCCTTTCCAAAAGTTAGAAGTGAACCTAATATCATAGTCAGATATGATGGAAAGAGGAACTCCATGTAATCTAAAAATATCTTTGATGTATAGTTGAAAGGCTAATCCAAAGACATATAATAGGAATGAAATGTGCATATTTAGTCATTCGGTCAATAATAACCCAAATCACATTGTTACCTCGATAATTATTTAGTATTCCCACCATGAAGTCCATGGATATATTTTCCCATTTCCACTCTGGCACTGGAAAAGGCTAAAACATCCCCTTTGGTAATTTTCAGTATGATTTAACCTTTTTAAAAGTCAAACATTTCCTGGTAAAATATTCAATATCTATTTTCATTCCATCCCACCAGTAATACTCCTGAAGGTCTCTGTACATCTTTGTGCTGCTAGTATGAACTAAAAATGGAGAACTATAAGGTTCACTTAACAACTCTTTCTTCAACTATGAATCACAAGGCACACATAATCTCTTCCCAAATATCAAAATACAATCTTTATGAACATTAAATTTTGGAAACTTACCCTTTTTCACCAATTATACCTTTTTCTATAACTCGTCATCTTCCTTCTGTGCTTTATTAATTCTATCTAACAGAGAAAACTACACTAAAACCTGAAACAAAATAGAGGAATTTCCTGCACCAACAACTTCCAAGACAAAATTCATCAAATTATTAATCAAGGTGTCTTGTTCCAAACATAACATGGTTAATGATGCATGATTTTTTTCAACTCAAGTCATCCTCCACTTTGTTTGATTTTACAGGATGGTAATTAATTGTGTAATCGTAATCCTTTATCAGTTCAAGCCATCTTCTATGTCTCATGTTTAATTCTTTCTGAGTGAATATATACTTTACGCTTTTATGGTCAGTATATATTTCACACTTAGTTCTATATAAATGATGCCTCCAAATTTTCAAAACAAAAACCATAGCTTCTACTTCAAACTCATTTGTGGGATAATTTAACTTATGAGGTTTCAGTTATCTTGAAGCATAAGTAATTACCTGATCATTCTATATCAGAACACAATCAATTCCATTCAATGAAGCATCACTATAGATGAAAAATTCACCATTTTTGGAAGGTATGTCCAAAACTAGATCATTCACCAATCTCTTCTTTAGTTCCTGAAAATAAACATCATAATATTCTATCCAAATAAATTTAACCCCTTTTTATGTTAACTTAGTTAGCAGGCTAGATAACCGTGCAAATTTTTTAACAAACTGTTGATAATAACTTTCTAATCCAAGAAAACTATGATTCGTTGTAACATTTGTAGGTCTTGTCCATTCATCAGCCACTTTTTTGTGGGATCAACTGATATTCCATCCTTATTTACAATGTTCCCAAGAAAAGAAATACTTTCTAACCAAAAATAACACTTGCTAAATTTTCTATATAACTTCTTTTCTTTGATAGTTTGGAATAAAATCCTTAAATGTTTTTCATGATTCTAAAAACTTTTTGAAAAGACCAAAATATAATCAATAAAAACAATAAAAAACTTATCCAAATATTCATGGAATATTCTATTCATAAGATTCATGAATATAGTAGGGGCATTTTTCAAACCAAAGGGCATAAAAACAAACTCATAATGCCCATATCTAGTATGAAAATCTATTTTCAGGATGTTATCCTTCTTCACCTTAATCTAATAGTACCCAAATCTTAATTCAATTTTGGAAAAATACTGAGCTCCCTAGAGCTAATCAAACAAGTCATCGATATGAAGAAAAGGATATGTATTCTTAACAGTAATGTTATTCATAGATCTATAATCAATTCAAAGTCTTATGAAACCATATGTATTTTTAATTAACAAAATAGGAGTGCCCAGTAGTGAAGTGATAGGATGAATGAAGCATTTATCAAGAAAATCTTACAACTGATTTTTCAATTCAAGAAGTTCCACTTGATCCATTAGATAAGGGGGTTTTGAAATTGGATTAGAATCAAGAACCAAGTCAATAGTAAATTCAACTTCCTGATCAGGTATAACACCAGGAAACTTGTCAGGAAAAACATCCAGGTATTCATTTACCACTAGAAAATCATTAATATGAACAGATCACTTATTTTTAACAATATGAGAAAGATAACTTTCATTTCCATCTTTTAACATTTTCTCATCTTCCTGATATGTTATCAATTATATGGTTTTATTCTTGTATACCAACTAAAAATTTTCTGAAAAACAACTTATTTAGCTCTACAATCAATCTTAGCATGATAAACAAAAAAGAAAATCCATACCCATAATAATATCAAAATATACTAAGGGAAAAACAAATAATTTTACAGGTAATGTATTACCACATACAACAACAGGAAGATTCCTATAATGCCTTTTTGTTGTAATATTTCCCCCTGGTGTTTTAACTATAAGTTCTAGTCTCATTTCTTGAGGTGAAATTTCCAATTTATCAAAAAAATCTTAGAAATAAAGGAATGTGTAGACCCCGTATCAAACAAGACATTAGAAAAATCTGAGTAAACAAAAAAAGTACCTGATACCACTTCATTGGATGGTCTAACATCTGCTGGCGTATTAGAAAAGGATCTCACTACACCTTTCTACTTATAATTTGATTTTTTTTCCATCATTTGGATCTTTCTTTGGGAAGTTATTTTCATAATGACTCATCTAATCACATTTAAAACACTTTATAGTTTTCTTCTCAGAATTAATCTTAAGATCATTTTCATTATAATCTTGGGTCATATGTCCAAACTTACCATATCAAAAACACTTCCTAGTTTTCTTAAGGCATTCTCCAGGGTGCTTTTTACCAAAATTTTCACAAACTAGAAACTGGACTTTCTTACCTTCATATTTCTTTGATTGATTCTTACCCATTGTCTGTCATCTGGACCTTTTCTTCTGATTGTTTTCAAAGTGTACGTGATCATCAGAAAACTCCATTTCTACCCTCTCAACACATCATACAAGTTTCTCATAAATTTTGAATTCACATATGTCCAATTCCCTTCGATATCTTGGCTTTAATCCTGAGTAAAAATAATTGATTTTTCTATCAAGATCCTAAATAAGATTTGGAGTGTACCTTTCCAATCATGTGAAGTTTTATTCATACACGGCCACTGAATCCTCCTCCTTTTTTTCAATTCAAGAAATTTCTTTTCCATCCAAATTCAAACCACCTTAGGAAAAAAATCAAGGAAAATATTTTCAAATTCATCCCATTCCAAGGCATCAATATCCTCATTATCCCTAATATTCTTGACCATTGGCCACCACTGGTCAACTTCACCTTCAAAATAATAAATGGAAATACCAATATTTTGATTATCTGAACACCCCATAACATAAAATATCTTTTCAAGTTCTTTAATCCATCCTTTATCCACCATTGGGTCAGAAGATCCACTAAAAGTAGGAGGGTGTTTCCTTAAAAAATGTCCCACTATCATCATGTTCCTTTATGGTAGTTCTAATTTTTCTCTTGCATGGATTCCATTATCATTTATAGCCAGCATCAACATATCCATTATTATAATAAACTATTCAGTTCTAATTCCCACCATTCCAAGTTGTGGATTTGGAAAGATATTAGCCTCTCGGTTCTTTCCAAGTTCAGATTCCCTATTTCTTCTGTGGAAAATAATTCTGAACAGACATATCTTAGATGAATCAACATGATAATCTTCAAATGCTATATCATTTCAATATAAACATAAGGTAAAAATCATTTATGGTATTCTATTAACATCATCCTAACCCCTAAAGTTTTCTAAACCATTCTTTGATACTAACTATAAGGACCCAACCTTAAATATTACATAATCTAGTAAATTCCTTTAGAATTCACTTCCTTATATTCCCAAAGATCTTTTCAGTTTAGAGTTTTAGAAAAATAGGACATAATTCATACATATTAACCCAAAAGTATGCAAAGTGGGTACTACTAAAATAGTATCCATTTCTTCCATAATAAAAAAAATTAATAAAAACATGATAATTTTTCATGAAAATTCTTCACAACATTCATCTTGGCTTCTCCTTTTCTTTTATCCATCCTTAAAACCCTGTTAAAAACATTTTAAAACTTAGAATGAGCACAAAAATCTCAGTGAGGGACATAAAAATAAGGAAAGAAATTTTTAGTCCATGAATACTTATAAACATATGAAATCATTTTCACAAAGACATACTTCTCACCCAATAAGTATCATATAGTTACTTTTTGAAAACATGAGATTTCCATAAAACATAGAAAACATAAATAATACCATGAAGGTATATTATGGAATTTATTAATTAATATTTTAACCCTCATGGATACCAAATGATTTTTAACCCTCATGGATACCTTACAACATAACCCCTATGGCTACCTTACAATGTAACCCTCATGGGTACCTTATGGTGTAACCATCGTAGTTACACTTGGAGTAACCATACAGTCGACCTCCAACATAATCATACTCAATGAATTGAAGGGAGATATAAGTAACACCCTTAATCATAAATAATTCCCAAAAATTATAACCTAATCATAAAACAAGAATACTAAAAATCATTCCTTTTGAATTTAATAAAAATACGAATTTAAAATATGATTTTTTAAAGAAAATTCTCTTACAAATATCATATAATTTAAGTGAGGATTGATAAAAAGAATTAAATATGTGTATGCACTATAAATCTGCATAATAAAACATAATATAATAAAAATTCATTTCATAAATAATCTCAGTACCACATAATCAATGGAGTAGAAGGTTAACCCAAAGAATGGAAATTGGGTTAATAATTCTCTTACCTCGGGTTCTTATTACTTCAAACATGTTCAAACCTTCTGTATAATGTTTTAAAGAGTGTTATTAATATATTATAGAACCATATTCATATTTATAATTAATTATATGATATTATTATAACATCTTTCCACCCATTTATTAATAATATTTTGTTATTTTCATTGTTTCAGGTGTATTTATTTCATGGTTTCCATGGTTAGTTCATTATGGATTTTCTTATCGAATGGAAGAAAAACTCTAGATGGTGGTAAATCAACACATCATAGACAATGTTCTCATTTTTAGAATAAAAGGGAGAGGAGAAGAATTTTGATGATGAATTTTTCCATCAACATGATAAAATTCTAGTATATATAAGATACTAAAGTTTTCATGATGCTTGTATAAGGGGAGGTGAAGAGAGTATAAGAAAATAAAAGGAATTGAAAATAAAATGAAAGAAAATGAAAGAGGATTGTTCCTATTGAATTCCCCTCCTTGAGGACCTCCTTTAGGCCCTCAGTTTTGGAATTTTGGTGAGACCAATAGGTATTGAACATAGGAAAGAGGCTTGGGAAGGGAATTGGGTAGAAATTAAATAATTTACAAGGCTTTGAGTTTTGTGAGGGATAGTATTTATAGTGGAGGAGATGGGTGTTTTCTCATTATTATATTCATTAGTTTATTATTTTGGCTCAATACTATGAATAGTTTGAGCATTATAACTAAATATATTAAAATAATGAAGGAGGGTTTGAGATTTTTTGGATTACATCATCCTAACATCATATATGACTCAATAATTCATGTATTTAGCTTATAACATAAATTACTATATTTTACTATTCACCAAAAATTTAAATATTTTAGAAAATTCCCAAAAATTCACCCTAACCATTTTTCTAGGATTAGAATTAAAAAATGAACTCCATTTTTTGAAAATAATTTTCTAAATATGATAAATTTAATTTTTAATTAAAATCATCATTTATTCAAAAAATACCAGTTTTAAAATTATAACTGATATTATGAAACTTTGAAAAATTAATTAAGATCTCATAAAATTATCTTATAATCATAAGAAAACAAAATATTTATTTATGAATCTATTTTATGAAAATATATTTTCTTTTAAATCAATATATTAATCCCTTCCACAAACGTGTTGGGGGTGAAATGTTATGCTCAAACGCAATTGAGTCCCAAATGCCTCCTGTAATCCCTTCCACAACTGATATGTGAAGTGGGCATCATGTTTAGAAATTATCATTGATGTAACTCCATGGAGTCGGATTATCTCTTAAACTTAGAGGTGTCCCAAGCTCTCTACTGAACTCTTCTCTCATATAGTTAGGAAGTGGTATGACTTGGTGAGTCAGTCTACGATCACCCAGATGGCATCATGTCCTCTGGATGTACGTGGTAAGCCCATCAGTAATTTCATAGATATCTCATCCCATTTCCATTCTGGAAGCTTAAGGGGTTGAGCTAAACCGGCTGGAACTTGGTGCTCAGCCTTCACTTGCTGACAAGTGAGGCATCAAAAGACAAACTATGCAACTCCCTTCTTTATCCCTGGCCACTAAAACTAATGTTGGAGGTCCTGGTACATAATTTCCACACTTGGATGTACCTTCAAAGTAGACGTATGAAACTCTATCAGAACCTCCTCCCGCAATGTCATCGGTACCATCGTGTGTCCTCTAAAAAGAACTGTGTGATCCCCACCTTTAGAATATCCATCAGGATCATGGTCTGTGGATATCTAGGCATGTAGAGTCTCATATTCAGTGTCCCCAAGTTGTGCCTCCTTGAATCGCTCCAAGAGCAGAGGGGTAACAACCATCGACTCAAGGTAGGCTAATTCATCCCCATCCATAAAGGATAACTTTAGTGAGGCCAACTACTCTGACACCTCATTCATCAACTATGAACAAGATCTCCTGCTAAGAATATCTACTACCACATTCCCCTTCTGAGGAGTATAGACAATTCCGAAGTCATAGTCCTAGAGGAACTCTAGTCATTGCCTCTGCCTCAAGTTGAGATCCTTCTAAAATAAGATATACTTGAGACTCTTGTGATCGGAGTAGATGATAAATCATTTTCCCATCAGGTAGTGTCACTACATCTTCAAAGTGAAGACTACCATTGTCAGCTCAATAGTGTGGGTCATGTGGTTCTGCTCGTGTAGTCTTAAATGGAGTGAACCATAGGCAATCACCACCTACCTCTATATCAGAACACAACCAAGCACGGTTCCGGATGCATCGCAGAACACTATGCACTCGACACCCTCCTTAGGAAATTTTAATATTGGAGCACTTTTCAAACTCTGCATCAACTGTTGAAAAGCCTGTTGGAACTTTTTTGTCCACATGAAAGGATTCCCCTTTCAAGTCAAAGATTTTTTGGGTTTTGATATCCTAGAGAAATCATATATGAATCTCCTGTAATAGCCCTCTAACCCAAGGAAGTCTCACACCTCTGTCACACTCTTAGGTGGCTCCCAAGCTATCACTGCCTCGACCTTGGCTGGGTCCACTGCCACTCCATCCGCTGAAATAACATGTCCCAGAAATGGACCACTTGTATACAGAACTAACACTTAGAGATATTTCTGTAAACCTGGTTCTCTCAGAATATATCCAAAACTATCCTTATCACATTCTCCTACTCGGACGTTGAGTACACAAGGATATCATCGATGAAGACTACCACAAACCGGTCTAATAAATGCTAAATGATCTGATCATGAGTCCCATGAACATTTTTGGGGCGTTTTTCATGAAAAAGGGCATCACCAAGTACTCATAGTGACCATAGAGACATATGAATGTCATCTTCAGTATATCCTCATCTCGTACTCGCAAATGGTGATAGTCTGATCTAAGGTAAATATTTGAGAACCATCGTGCCCCTCTCAAATGATCAAAGAGGTCATTAATCCTTGGTAGTGGATACTTATTATTCATGGTCACCTGGTTTAAGCACCGGTATTCCACACACAACCTCAAACTCCCATATACCTTCTTGGTGAAAAAATTGGGGTTTCCCAAGGTGAAACACTGGGTCGAACAAATCCCTTCCTCTACAAGTCCTCCAACTATACACTCAACTCACAAAGCTCTGCGGGATCCATCCGATATGCTGGCACAGATATCGGCATCATTTTGGGGTGTAGATAAATCCATAAGTCTATCTCTCAGTGGGAAGGTAAACCTAGTACATCTTCGGGAAAGACATCCTTGTAATCTTCCACCACTGTAGGAAACTGGGGACTCATAACATCCATTGCACCAAGGGTCAGGCTAGCCAACTGATGAGTAATCAACTACACCCTCTTATTCATGAGTCCATCCTGCACTTCCTAGGTTTCCTTTTTACCGGAAAAGGATATCCTAGTTCCATCACTACTGACACACCACACCATTCACCTAAAACAATCAATCTAGTAATGAATTGTAGATAGTCAATCCATATCAAGAATGGAGTCGTAAGGACTCGATGCTGCTGCCAAGAGATTCCAATAGAAACTCTCACCTCTAAGAGTCGATTCACATTATCGTTACAAGTGTGTGATCATTGAGTCTTCCCCGGTAGGAGTCTCCAAGTGTAAGGGTTGATCCAAAGGTTCAACCAAAATCTCTAAGTCTCGCACAAGGTATGTGGAAAGAAAGGAATGACTAGCACCTGTGTCTATTGGTACTATAGCTAATGTAGAAAAGACGCATATCATACCTCAAATCATTCTTGGAGCCTATGGGTCGTAAACTTTGACCACCTTCAGTTGTCCCCTCCCCTGTCCTCCAGCTCCCTGAGCCTGGCGTGGACCACCTGGGGGTGGTGGTGGTAACATGTCAAAGCATTGACCACCTCTCGCTGCTCTCCCAGCTCCTATGCCACATATACCACCCTGCAGACCTTCCTATTACTGTTGTTGTCTCTGCCTCAGTGGCCTATCCATGGTCTCTCTGTCAGTTGTATGGTGGGTTGGACAATCTCGAGTGAGATGTCCCCTTCCATCAAACGAGTAGCACCGCCTCTCTCTGGGCTGATTGGACCCACCCTGTGAGCCTTGAACTACAGATCCTCTATCCTGAGACCTCCTCCTAAAATGTCTCGCATGTCCAGGTCCCTGAGATTGTCAACGGATCCCTGTTTCCAAGGTCTCTTCTCCTTGTCCACTACTGACAACCACCAGTTGTATCTACTCAGTCAAGAAACTCTCAACCGCCAAATCTTTCTCCAGCACACCAGCATAGTTAGGAATGCATAGAGGGATAACACCAGATTGAATGTATCTATGAAAACCTTGATCAAAGGTTAGATCCCTAAAGAAATAATCTCGAACCATATCCATAGAGTACTTGGAGAGGTTGGTAAACCTCGATGAATACTCAGCTACTGTCACGCTGCCCTGTAGGAGTTATAGAAGCTCCTGGATACATACAGCTCTCAACATAGCTGGTGAGAACTTCTATCTAAAAAGATGATAAAACTCTATCTATGAAAGATTTGCCTCATTGTAAGTCTGGGTAACTAAACTCCACCATCGTCTTGCTGATCCATGAAAAAGGCTCGCTAACGGAACCACCATATGATCTTCCAGTGTCCTGACTAAATGGAAAACTCAAGTCACCTCCTCAAGTCAGTCCTCAGCTGCCTATGGGTTGGGCTCACCTCAGAACTTAAGGGTTCTATGTCTCTGAAACTTGTGAAGTGTGCTCATCCTGCACACCTCATCCACTAGTAGTGGGTACCATGTGTTTCTCTACAGGTAGTGGTATGGCTGGTGCACCACCTAGAGGTAATACCTCATGAATTGGTCCCTGTATCAATGCCTCATCACTGAGGGGATCATCCTTGTGATCATCATGTTGAATCCTAGCTGGTATACATCGCGGAGGCATCTTGAAACAAACAAGATGTATCACGGTCAATGAGTATATCTAGATAGTTGACTCAAGGGCATGGAAACCACAAATCATTCCTATATGATGCATGTACCATTTTTTCCCTACAACTAGTGTTCTCATGTACCGAGTCAAAAAAGCAGGTGATCAGAGTCCTGGTGTATGGATACATTGGTCGTTGTACCAACACCGGAGTCCCTAGCCTAAAATCCAAACTCAAAACACTTAACACCATTGCCTCAAACCAATCTCATAGACTCTCGGTCCTAAAGTAGAACTGACCCCTCTAATACCACTCTATCACGACCCATCCCAATGGGTCCCGAGACGCAACTCCCCAATCCCACCTCCAATAGGGCAGGGGCTTCCAACTAGAGTCGAGTAGGCATATTACTAACATGGGAGGCCTTAGCCTAAGTACCTATACACACACACATCTTCAAGCCCATACAAATGATGAAATGTAAGAAAACTGAGCAACCATGCATGCATATATATATATATATATATATATATCATAACCAGAGTACAATAAGAAGTAAAAGAAAGTAAATAGGGCCAAATACAAGCTCACCAAAAAGAGTTTGATACACAAGTCCAACCTGAAGGTAAAGGGACTATTGTATGAAAGTTGTAGGAACACACCTTGATCTGTCTAGTATCACTAAGCACCGTATGGTCCTGGTCTGCCTAAGACTCTATCAAAAGGTCGGCCGTTTACACAGGACACGACATGTGTGGGAAAAGCCTGTGCAGGGGTGAGTGTAACAATACTCAGTAGGACACCCCAAAACCAAAAAACATATAACAAAGTAAATGCAGTCAGCTCTACACAAGTATATATCTATAACACATATGACAATAATATCCAGATCTGCTCAAAAAAGATACACAGTCTAGAGGTAAGTCACAACCATAGTTTACCAGCCTAGGATTATAGCTTGAATATTCCACAAAGCACTCATCTGGGAGAACACACTCTTGAGTCTAATAGCACTAATGATGTTCATCTGATAGGTACTACTCATCGGGTCTCGACATGAGAAAGAACACGATAAATTCTGAAGAGATACGATACATAGATGAGGATCACTACCAAGTCCATGGGGTGATACCAACAACTTAATCTAGATTAACCCGCTAAGTAGAGGATCGATGCCTGTGTAGTGTTGTTCACGACGATACCAAGAACTCCGCCTAGGGTACGAAGATAAATAGAGGATCTCACTCTGGGCCTCTTAGAGGGATTCCAATGACTCTATCTGGGAATTCATGCTGAAGGGATTGTAGTCCTTGGAGTAGTAAATGATTCCATACTAACATCCAGGGAAAGGATAAGGGAACGAACTCTAACGAAACTTGTCCAAGATATGGATGATAGGAGATCCAATCCATATATATAAAAGAGTACACGGTGTGTACTAGGGGTTACATGTCGTGTCCCTTGACCCTGAGTCCTACCTGTGTAAACGGACCATGTCATCAAACTATGTTTGTGTAGTGGAGTGCATTCTATATAGGCAACCAATGTACTCCACCCTATGTTTGTGTATCTTCCAAAATACACGCCGAGTTCACCCAAGAGGGACTATATACCGTGTGATGTTTAACTCCCTCTGGAAACCCTAGCCACCACTCAAGGGGCCCACACTGTGTGTAGATTTGGGTTACACATCGTGTATTGTGGGATTTTCTAGAATCTCATATCTACTTCGCGTACAATCCAGTGCCTTTAACCTTCGATCCAATGATCACTTTTTCATGAAATCAAAGATCCAAGATCATCCAATCCTTTTCATCATCAAAAAATGTGTTCTGCCATCAGAACTTCTCAGAAAACTGATCAAATCATCGTTCTTTACCATGCGTTGAAGAACACAAATTTAGGAATCCATCATCATCTGAATTGATCCTTCTCCATCATCGCACCTCTGTAATGTCATGTCAATCCTAGATCTATGATGTCGGATCGTTATGCCAAGAAACGGGTGTGCAACAATCAATTGATCGGGATAAGTCAAGTCGCGGGCCAAACGAAGAATACCCATGACGAACGATGAACGGGGGAGAAAAGCACAAGAACAAAATTGAGGAATGAACCTCAGTTGATGTTTGTGTCGATATCAATATGTCACTGTTAGAAACAATAATCGAAATAAATCAATCACAAAGATAATTCTCCCAATAATCCTTGCAATCATACCCATCCTGCAAGATGATCAAACCATGGATCAATCTGTTCGTTGATTGGTCTGTGTTCATTATAAAAATCAAGAACAGGGAATAAACAAATCAAAATTAATGCCATACCTAGATTTGGTTTGATCATTGATGAAGAATGATGTGTTGTCATCATCGTTGTCAGGATCTATCGAATATGAGGTGTGTCGTTCTTCGATTCGTAATTCCATCACCAATCGCTTGAGAGAATTCTCGAAGCTCTCTCCAACAGTATTCTGATGTCTCCAGAGTTATGCGGCTAACCCTGTAAATTCCCCATAATGGTCTTTGTAAAGATCAAACAATCGTTGCATCAAACAAATGAAATAAAATAATTTTATTTAATTATTTTATTCATTTCTACGTCTGCGATGACTTTTCCACAAACAAATCGCACCGACTAATGTTAAGTCGCGGTTAGGGTAAACCTCGCATTCTGAGCTCAATGATGCCCTCAGATTTTTGATTTAGGAACTCATTTAGAATTTATTCCACTTTTTCAAGAAAAATGTGCACGTGTGCTATTTAATATATTTAATATATTTCAAACATTTATTCTAGACACACCGGGCCTTAGAATCGAACGTCGTCTCAGCGCGTGGTCTCAAAAGTAATCCATATAATATCTAAAAATAATATATAGAAAATCCGAGACATTACAACCGATGAAAAATTTAATCCCTCCACTAAAAGGAAAAAAAAATTCACTGAGACTTCGAGCCCGTCTGTACACCCTGACATTACAAACTTTCCACCATAACACTTCTCCCCCCCAATAACTCCCAGTGATTTTCTAACCGCATCACCCAACCTATGTTTATTGTCATACTAATTCCAAACCGCCATTTTCCATTCCCAAACACCCTATTCTCTTCCAAAATGGAATTCCAAACATAAGATACAAAGTCACTTGAACCCGAGCCAATGCTTATCTTATCATTGAACACTGAGACGACGCTCCACGGTTTGCATATATCCCGTGACAACTTTATATCTTCATCCAATTGATTATTTGGACCATGGTGCTCCCCACCATAAGATTTAGCCCACAAAGCCTATTCTAAACCTCAAAGCCACCCACCGTTGGAATTTTCCTACCAAAGCCTACTCTCAATGGTCCACTGACCCACTTAGCACAATTCTTAACACGGTGTACCTCAACAAGCATGAGAGTTCCAGCCAATGCTGGTACCCACTCTCATTTCCCACCTCTGAAGCCAAAACAAGCATTCCACCACCATCCAAGCACAAACTGAACACACTGAATCTTCCTTAAAAATCCCTACCCAATTCCCAAACAAGTTCTGTTGCAAACCCACAGATGTTCCTGAAGTGACTATGAACCCATCGCATCAAACTTCACATAAAATTCCAAGGTGAACCTCCTTCGGTCAACCAACCACAAAAGGATCAGTTCCCACCACTGTGTTATCTCGCTTATCAATCTCAATGCCAAGCTCTGAAGGAATCCCGAAACCACCCAAGAATGCACATCATAGTCTAACCCCGACTCCAGATGTTACTCTTGATTTAAAACCTCGGATGACCAGAACTCAAGAATGCTTGGCTTCCACCATCGACGTGCCTTTAAACCACTAAAGTGTAACACCTTGATTACCAAAGGCATCACACAAACATCTAGGCACACTGAGGTCCAACCAAATCTCTAATGTGGTTTCAGAGTCAAACATCATCCACTAACACCACTTATCATGCTCTCACATAAGCAATGGTGTTCCACCTCACTAAGACACATTTGGATCAAGCCACTCCATCCCAAACTCGAATCAACTACTCGAACTCAACCATCATTTCACGGTGGTCACCCTCAAGTATTCCTTGAGAAATCCATACCATATCAAAAGCATGTGTGCACCAGCATCTGATGTTGTCACGACCATCCAATGAACGACCTCACAAAACAATAACCCTTTCTCACATGAGGGTCACACGCCCCCGACTGACATGATTCTCTACACCATAGGAGTATCATTGTCATCGTTTACTGGATCAACACCCTGATTTCACAGCTAACAACTTGTCTTTCACTGAACAAAATGGTCGGATATGTCAAAACATACTCACACCCAAGCGCCATTGCAATCATCGATCACTAACCACTCCCGGTTCACGAAACCTTTCTCGACACTCACTGAATTCCATCCAAGATGAGGGTCACACCCTCCACAGAATATGGTGTCTCCCCACTATATTTATTCTATTATACTACTTCTCAAGCACTGACCCCAATGGGTTCTGCCACTAGCACACGCGTGTCACTCCTTCCAAGCCACGCCCATCGTACTTTCACTACCTAAATAGGATTAATCTCTCAAATCGATCACGTTGCAACACTTTGATCCAAACCAACACAACCCCTGTCAACTGAGGTTCTTGTCTCCTATTTTCAACCAAACATAGGGAATCTATGCCCACTACATCTTTCAAGGTCGTCGGACATTGGCTTGCGCATGATCTCTCGCTGACATCAAACTTGGTAGGCATCGTGCTTTCCAGAATGCATTGCCTTAATCTCTCAAATTAAAACAGGTGTATACTCCTACACCTCCCAATCACATAGCCTAGATCACACTTCTATGAGTTGTGTCGCATCCACGCAAGGAAAACCTAAGCCACTGACCCATCTCTCACACAGGCCATCCCTATTAAATCGGGAGTATCCTCAGTACTCCTCTTAAAAATCGGGCAAGTCACTTATGCCAAGGTCCAACACATGACTGCCTGCCAACTGGAATCGCTCCAAAACTACAATTTTCTAACCCTACTCATGCCAAGATACAGAAATCACAACTCAACCTAGCAGGGTTAGACACCCAACAGCTCCTTCCCCATACCCCTAACTTTGATACCAAGCACCAGCTCCCCAGGTGCCTTTATATTTAACCATACAAGGCATTGTTTTACTAATTCCGCACAACCAGTGCATCCCATGTGCATCATTCTAGGCCCCAAGAAACCACTTTCATTTCATCTAAAGAACGGGTGTTCACCCTAGAACTATCTGATCTCACTGAGACCCAAGGGTAGCATGTTCCATTATGACCGCTTCACAAAACCTGACTTGTCATCCTATGAGTCGAGCATCATCGATCTTGGGCTCACACACCCATTGAGCAGCAGACCATGCCCTCAACATTTCATGTCAATTTAACCAAAGGCATCTTAGATGCTTTCCTACAACAGACCTGACACCCTACATGTATCAAGGCCAAGCTCACAACCACCTGTCGTCTCGAGCATTGTTTCCAAGAACCCAAAGCATTTACATATGTCGCTGCCACTTTCCAAAATTGCAACCATCGGCATAAGGTTCGGGCATTTGAATGATCCTACCCTTTGAAACTGAACTAGACATGGGGCACTAGCACTCGGGATGCTCAACTGCAACTACACCAAAACTAAGCAGCACCAAACATGTAATGGTCACATAAACTGAAACACCCACCCTACCTCACATCACTAAGGCTTCTCAAAATAGGGCTAACCCCTATCATGGGTTATCCATAAGGTCACAAGGCATCGAATTGCTAAACCTGAACTGTCCCCAATGGTCTCTAGGTCCAACCACCTAACCCCTAAACCAAACCTCCCAAAGGTCACCACACACAGGATAACATTAGTCCCCATCTCAAGATCACATGGCATCTAGAATGCCAAACACCCAAATTAGGGTTCTTACAATCAGGCTCTGTCTCTAGCCCCACTTCCCAAACTAGGGTTGTTGCCTCATACACCATGCCACACTGCCCCCACAGGGTCTATCTCAATGCATAACATAGAAGCCTCATAACTTGGGCACTCCCAGCATCCCCAACTACCCATATTAGGGTCAAGCATAACACATAAGGCCTCTAAGTCACCTCGTTCACTTAAGGTTCAACACTTGCAAGTTTACATTATTAAGTCTTTACCATTTTACAAGATTCACACAAAAAAGGTTGGTTAAATAGATTGTCATTCACATGCTATAAGGAATACAGTTTATTGGTTTCTTACTGGAATTTTAATTAACCCAACAATCAATTTCTATAAAACTCACATTTCCAAGGAATTCCATTACCGCAAGCTATAAAGTTCACATTTTCCATCGGGTTCATTATCCTTCAAAAGTAAGATTTTACACATTCCCAAGGCTTGATTAAATAAGGTTTCATTCACATGTTATGAGGGAATACGCCTTATAGGATGCTCACTGGCACCTTATTTAATCATGACTATCATTAATCCATTTATATCTGTCTATGTGTCGGGAGATCATCCCGGGAATTTGTCAAGTAAGATTCTACCATAGTCATATATGGAAAACACCATATACGACGGTGCATACATTTTAAATACCAACCCCCTTATTACCAGTAATATATAGACCACGGGAAAACATAAATCAAATTGATATGACCAGGTAAAAATAAACACAGGATAACATAAATCACAAGCCAATACCAATCACAAGCCGCATGCAATCGACATCTAATACCCATGTCTAGCATGATGCATGTCGTGTGGATCCCAATATGCCTGAAATGATGTATGAACACAACCACACCCTCTTGCCATATCGATCCAAGAGTCAAAATCCCATAAATCATCACATCATGAATCAAGTGCCTCACACAGGGTGCAAATGAAATACAACTATAACCAGCGAAATCCACAAACAACAAGTCTCATCCCTGGAAACTTGGGTTCCCTCATGCGTAGGCTGATCACTCCCAAGAATAAACTCATTACCAAGCTCTGACACAATCCTAGTCTCCTGTCCCACTATAGCGGGTCTTTGATCATCTGGTCCTTTATCACTTAGCGATCCATTATCACTGCTCAAGTATTGTTGGGCCCATATTGTTAAATATCTATATCTGGACTCATGAGGCTCTTGGGCCACATTAATGCGAGTACGTTCATGGTTGCTTGTGATTGAGTTCATTGTACTAGTTTTGAGTTTTAGAGATGACACCCCTTGTACATGAATCCATGCATACACGTTAATTAATAATCATTTCGTTAAGATTGATCTAAACCAACTCATTATGGATATGATTATGCATACCAACTATTAATCAACTTATTATAAACACAAGCCAGCCAATTCGAAACGTGACAATATCCCACTCCCCACCCCACACATGCACTTGCAAGAAGGGGGAATCCAAATTGTTTCATTATATTCACTGTATTGAATGTACATATGTACACCAACGGATACATATAAAATAAAAAAAGAAAGAAAAAACAAGGGTAAAAAACAGAAGACGGAGGGTGGGAACACTAACCAAACCCATTCTGCAGCAGCACCAAGTTCAACTTTATCAGGAACCGTTCTAACATCATCATACCTCTCTTAACCTAATCCATTATCCGAAACGGTTTCACCACTTTCTCCGGATCCAGATCCTGATCATCCAATTGAACGCCAATTGTCGACTCATCATCGTTGTCAACCACAGCCGTCTGATTGTCCAGAAAAATATAATCCCCTCCGAGTTCTTTGTCACAGACATCCAACCTAACATAATCAGCAAAGCTTCCATCTTTCAAGAAAATGTCATCGCCATCATCATACCCATTCATAGTACACTGTCTTTCAGACATCCCGCTTTTAGGCTCTGGAACAACACCAAAATACCGACAATTGGCATTTGTTCCTTCAGCCCGCTTCCTTTTCCTCCCTCGGCTCTTTTTCTTGGGGTGGTGAAGCTTGCATTTCGAACCTTGACAGGATCCCGTGGCCTCATAATCTGGGCAAACATAGCTGTGTTTCTTCCGGCACTGCATATGCACAGAGAGACAAGAGAAGGAAGGGAACGATATCAACACTTATTTCAACCACATTGAATCAATTTACCATAGCCAAAGTGCAAGTCTGTCACAGAAAACGTTTTCTAGAACCAAACACAGCCCAAGTGTCATAAACATTGCAAACAGCAGTATAAAATCATATAGCAGGCAGCAGCATTAAATTGGGACACAAGGATTGATAACAGGAAAACAGATTCTTATGTAAAATTCTAATATGATAACTGGAACCAAACGAAAGTTAGCACATCCCACTACCTCATTCCCATCGGCACAATATCCCTTGAGAAAACCCTCGCAAATAGGAGCACTTGGGTTGACATTAACATGTCTGTAAGGACATTTTTCATTGGTGCACAGTCCTGCAAGTAAAACATGTCAGAATTTTCAATAGCTGTGTTTACAAGAACCACACACACACACACACAAAACCTACCCTGCACAAAATAAGAACAATCCTGCATTCTTTCTGGAATGATCTGGAATCCAACATCGCAGTCAATGTCAGGAACAAAAAAACATGAAAAACAACAAATTACCCACTACTGTCATTACAGCCCAAGTACAAGTGTTTTCAAATTACTCATTAAGAGTGTCTCTGCCACTTGTTTAAGTGTTTCTTTAAAAATTTAAGTGTAATGCTTTTTAAGAAATGAAACAAACACCAATTTAGTCTTTCTTAGGAGAACACATCAAGTCTACCTGATGGGTTAGTCTGCAGTAGAGATTGGAACATAAACCTCTGAGGAACTTCGTGCACACAACAATTTTAGAGGGATCATGTATATACTGACATTTCCCACCATCCTTGTTGCAATGGCCAAATCTTGTGTAGAATTGACAATACTTTTGTCTTTTCGCTGAGCGCAATCTAGCAGTACGCAAACTCCAGCGAACTTTCTCACTGGCCAGGATGCGGGTTCGTTTCTTTGGATCTCTAATAAGCTGGTTACCATTTCCAATTTGAATGTATCTGCATATAGATGGAATGCAATCACGGCTGACCTTTTAATTCTAGAGAGATTGATATAAATTCAGTGCTCAGCATTAAATAGCGAGAGATAACATACTCATCATTGCCAACAAGTAATCTTCTCGGAACATAAGATTTCTTGAGATTGTTACCGGGTTGAATTGTTGTGGAAAATGATTTCTCATCTACACAAAACAAAATAGGTCAGACATGTTTCCTCCACCTATAAAAAAAATATCAGCAAATCATAAATGTAAATGAATGTACTTCTAATTCTAACAAAATTAACCGCCCCAAAAAAATACTTCATCATTTAATACGAACATAAAAAATATTAATATTAGCGACAGAAAAGGCGTACATCCCTTTTATGGTTAACATGACAAATATGGTCATGTACTCAGTCAATCCATACTGCCAAGCTTCACAGATTGCCAATTGTGTAGCACTATTGCTGTTAAGAATCGTTGGAGGTAGAGAGAAGTAAAGAGAGATTTCTATTGAAAAACCGTACTCAGACAGCAGTGGTAGCAGCGTACAAACCAGGAGAAAACAAAGAAGAAGAAACTGGAGAAGAAGCTCTCCGGAAAGACTCCCAGAAGCCAAGGCCTAGGCATCCCACGACAACCAAACTGAAGCCGGAATAATATCCTAGATACCCCCCACCAACTGCCCCATCTCCATATTTAATACTCTCTATCCAACCAACAGCCCCAACAACCATGTACCGGAAAGTACAAAACTACCCTCACTTAATATCCCCTACCCATCACAGCACAGCACACACGGACGGCCCCTCATTTCCTATCATTCTCGCCTGCTTGAAAAAACACCCTGAGCCTCGTCCTCAAGCTGTAGCACATCTGCCTTTGTCGGCATAGGTATGCAGTGCACATGCGATGGGGATATTCAAATCTGCCAAGTCCGCACCACCCTCCTCCCTCAGGTGGACGACTTGCCGCCGCGCAATCTGCTCTATAACGCTGCCTTTCAGCCAACTTTCCATCTTCTCAGAAAGTGTGTGAGCCTCGATCATGCACTCAGCATCCTTCATCTTCTGCAACATCCAGCAATCAACTAACATTTTGTTTGCAGTCACAGCATTCCTGGCGCTTCTCGGTTCTCTCGGCGTAATGCTGGAAGACTTGTGCAGGACCACCATCAAAAGGACCCTGCGCGCTTGTGCAGGAGCAGGCAACCTACCAGTAGCCAAATGGACCCAGAGCATCTGCACAGGAATAAGCCAGACCCACTCGTCTAAGCTTCCCCTGCATTTCTTCCGTATGTCAAAGTGATTGATGTTGCCAGTACGAGCCATAACACTACTGAATATGGTATTGCAAGCATAATACGAAGCCATGCAAGAGAATACACCATCGGTGCCACAAACCTTCATTGCGATTTCACATGCTGGAACAACCTTGTTGATACAATCATATTTAGATCTGTCAATAAGCCACATATCCATTTCATAACCTGTATAAGCTTTGTACTGAATTGCAGGATAGGTGAGCCCATTTCCATTTAGATCTGTGCTATAACTGAAACCAGTCCCAGTTGGTTGGTCAGCATAGAGGATGTGCCAAGCCTTGACACTGATTTCCTGCACCCACTGTCTGAGAAGCTTCTGCAGCCGAAGACCTTCATTTACTGCTTTGCAGGGAAATCCCAAGCCTTCATTAACTCCTTCTATACTGAAGTTGAGAGAGCTGCCTTGGTTCAGGGCTAGATTTTGAGGATATAGACGAGCACCAACAGAAATCTCCTCCATAGATTTAGTAATTGGAATACGATGATACTCCTTTCGGTGTGGTGGCTCTCGATCCACCGTGCCTTTCTTTCGGTCCCCAGCTTCAGCAGCTTCAACTGGCCACTATTTGTTGCCCTCTTTTGCAATCTTTTGAATTGCTCCCTCAAACAAACAAGAATTCAGACCACTAATTACCGCTGGTGGTCGTACCGGAATGGAATCAAGCCGCTGCTCCTCAACATCCCTATCCCGTCCGAACTGGAAAACATACACGCCATCTGCCGACCGTTTCTGCAGTCTGTGCATTGGTACCGGCACAGACTGGAGCAGCTCATGTGGTGACTGAGCAGGACTAGAAGCTTCGGGTGCCTCTGCGGCTCAAGGACACAGACCAGAAGTTGTCTGTTGTCTTGAAAAAATAGTGGAAGCCGACATATGTTCCTGCTGAACCGTCTGGCAGTCGAACGCTTGTCCCCGCCACTCTTGTTCAACGAGCGGATCGCTCGCTCTCGTTTCCACAGCAGACCAAAGTGTAGAAGGAAGGAAAAGTAGTTGGCGATCAGAAGACTTAGCTAGAACTGGTGGTTGTACCTGCACGGACTGCAGAACCAGCATCTCTTGTTGCGGTCGGACAGGACTGAAAGCGTCCCGCTCTTTCCATCACTGTATCTGTGTTTGTGCTTGCACAGACAGCCATAACACACGTGGCTGCCGTAGGCACTCTTCTGGCGGAGCTGGACTTGTATCGTTCTGTTCTTTGTCATGTCCACTCCATCCGAACCGGAAATCTTTCAAGCTGATTTCACAACTTTCCAAACTTGTCACCTTGTTCTCCACTAGCTTCAATTGCACCGGTGGGACCTCCGGAGACAGTGGTTTCAAAGTGATAGGAGGTCATCGTTGAGCTGACAGCTCAGAAAGTTCCCTCACAGGTGCCGACAGTCTGCTGCAATAGGTTTTGCACCACAAGCTGCTGCTTCCGCATAGAAACATCTTGCATGGGGACATCTGGCATGAAATTCGGAAATTCAGGAACAACTGGTGGAACACTCAGTTGTGTGTCCTCCGCAGCCAGCGTTTTCGAAGAATGAGAAAGGAGGTGACAATCGAAAGACGTGACAAGAACCTGAGTACGTGCCTGCTTGGACTGCTGCATAAACTCCTCCAAAGTTTGTAACTCATGTCGCCTATGCTTGTTCTCTACTGGCCGAAGCACAACTGAACCAAACTCCACTACTTCCGGAATTCGTAGACAAGATAAGTTCCGCGTCTGATTCTTCAACAGCACCAAATGGGAGGTACCAGAAGAAGGTGCTGGATTGGTGTAGCCCGATCCGGTTGGGCCGAATGCCTATGGCCCGCAATTGTCGCGGGTCGAGCTCCGCGGTGAGCTCGTTGGGGGTTGCAGGGGGCAATGCGCCCCTGCTCCGGGGGTCTGGGGGTCGAAGGCCCCCGGCCCAATTTTTTCGGGCATTGTAGCATCTCTGACACTGTAGCAATATGGACTTCGGAGTCAACTTTACTATAGGCTTTTGGACTTCCACCCGACAGCCACTGTATCACTTTTGACTAAGGTGGTCGTCTTTCACTGTAGCGACGCGGACTTCCTGTGCGGTTGGTGGAACAGTGATCGTCTTCCTCTCCATTGGTAGCCCATTTCGGGTTAGGATTTCTTACTGAAAAAACTCTGTAATTGTGCTCCCGATTATAGTGATTATTCTGCCTCTCCGTGGACGTAGGGATTATTCCCAAACCACGTAAATTTGTGTGTTCCATGTGTTTTCATTTCGTCTGCATTTTCTTTCCGTATCTCGTTTCTGTCGTTGCGACTCCCGACGATTCCGCAACAGAAGGATGACGTTCCAAAAACTCAATCGTCATGTGTGTACGTTCCTGTTTGGATCGCAGCAACTCTCACTGCTCCTACTCGAACTCTTCAAGCCGAAACTTCAGCAGAAAACATTTCCATTACCCTTTTATTGCGATACATCTAAATTCATTCCAGGTTCATACGTTTCAGCTCCCCGAACTCCTCGCGGCTCCACTTGATGTCGAACAAAACATCTGGCGAAACATCAGCTCGTGTTGCCGCTTCATGAACTCCTCATGTTCCCTCACAGAGGCATCAATTTCTGCCGCAAGTGCTTGCAACATCTTCCTGTCAAAATGCACCAACGATTCTTGTTCTACAATGATCCTTACTCTATAATTTTCTCTCGATGAAAGCACAAGTTGTTAAGAATCGTTGGAGCTAGAGAGAAGTAAAGATAGATTTCTATTGAAAACCTGTATTCTGACAGCAGCAGCAGCGTACAAACCAGGAGAAAACAAAGAGGAAACTGGAGAAGAAGCTCCCTGGGAAGACTCCCCGAAGCCAAGGCCTAGGCCTCCCAAGACAGCTGAAGCCAGAATAATATACCCCCACCAACTGCCCATCCCCATATTTATTACTCCCTATCCAGTCCCAACAGCCCCAACAACCACGTAACAGAAAGTACAAAACTACCATCACTTAATATCCCTCACAGAGGCATCAATTTCTGCCGCAAGTGCTTGCAACATCTTCCTGTCAAAATGCACCAACGATTCTTGTTCTACAATGATCCTTATTCTATAATTTTCTCTCGATGAAAGCACAAGTTGTTAAGAATCGTTGGAGCTAGAGAGAAGTAAAGATAGATTTCTATTGAAAACCTGTATTCCGACAGCAGCAGCAGCGTACAAACCAGGAGAAAACAAAGAGGAAACTGGAGAAGAAGCTCCCTGGGAAGACTCCCCGAAGCCAAGGCCTAGGCCTCCCAAGACAGCTGAAGCCAGAATAATATACCCCCACCAACTGCCCATCCCCATATTTATTACTCCCTATCCAGTCCCAACAGCCCCAACAACCACGTAACAGAAAGTACAAAACTACCATCACTTAATATCCCCTACCCATCGCAGCACAGCACAGCACACACGGACAGCCCCCATTTCCTATCAATTGCACACACTGACTTAAGCAACAACTATCACCACCAATAACACACACAACAAATATATATAACTTCTTAACTATCTATTTATTCCATAAAAAGATTAATTTAATGCCCATATCACCAAAACAAATAATCGAAGAAAAACAATAAATAGATATTCATTTTTAACAACATTGTCAAATTTTTTGCAAGAACCCCATCATAGATGTTTGATTTTGCTACTGTTTGATGGGAGGAAAAGAAAATGAGACTGAGACTTAGATTTCAAAGGGAAAAGGGCGTTCATTGGAACAGATCTGAGGCAACAAGAAACAAGCAGGGTTTGTTACATAAAGTACACATTAAGGAAACCAGAAATCCCTATCCACATCCAAGTGCTGGTGAAAACGATTAATAGATAGAAACATGCAGGACTGGCATCATAACGCATGGATCAAGTGAAAAAAGAAGTAGCCGGGAAATCATTTCAAGCACCTTGTGCTTCATTCTAGAAAAAAATCCTAGAAATTGCAACTGAGTCTTCATCCGAATTCAAAAACTATGATTATACCATATCAAAGATATACGCACATTAAGAAATTAATTTCAGCTTTAATCCATAGATTAATTTGGAACTGTTTAACCCATTTGTGAGGAGACCTTTCAAAAGGTCTTCCAACATAACAGAAAAACAAATTCTGTTCTTTCTCTCTGAATATCATAGAATAAGTACAAATTATTTTATTGTAGTTTGATATTTCATCTTCTGTTGCCACTTAAGTTCCTAGGGAAAAAACAGTGTGTGCGAGTCAGGGAGAGGGCGAGGGCGAGGGCGAGGGAGAAAATAATTTTTCTCTTATTTTTATTTCCTTCTTTTTCTATCAATTACTCTCTTTTTCTTTTTAAAAAAGAAGGAAAACAATAGCCAAAAAAAATATTCAGAAAAAGACAATAACCCAAAAAAATAATCTTATTTGTTTATTGTATTTTTTTTATAATTTAAAAAGGTTTTATTAAAGTTCCCAAATGCAAAGATGTCATGTTACTCTTGGAATTTTACTTTCAAACAGTGCTTGACTCTCATAGTATAAGTTTCTCAAATAAAGCCAAGGCCAAGGTAGGATCCTGATCATAATGTTTGGATCTTTGTTTGAAAAAGGATCATTAATCGGTAATTGCTGTTGAGTTTGTACTCAACACCCTGCTACTCTTTTCCCAAATGCAAAGATGTCATGTTACTCTTGGAATTTTACTTTCAAACAGTGCTTCACTCTCATAGTATAAGTTTCTCAAATAAAGCCAAGTCCAAGGTAGGATCCTGATCATAATGTTTGGATCTTTGTTTGAAAAAGGATCATTAATCGGTAATTGCTGTTGAGTTTGTACTCAACACCCTGCTACTCTTTTGCCTCTTATTTTTCTTTAGTGTGCCCAATTACCAGGATTTCATTATTTTCATATGCTAAGCTTACCCAAGTGCATTATTATTATGCGATAAAAACTTAATTATGCTGCATGCCTTTTAATCCAGGCACTGCAAAAACGGCAACAAAAACACGAGGTGACAAGTTGAGAGCACCATAGAGTTGAGAAACACATGAAACAAAACTATGTTTTCCCCAAAAAAATTTAGGCACGTTTTATTATTCATTACTTCATTTGAATATGAGCTTTTTGATGATTTGGTATACGTTTGTTATTTTGAGACCCACTATCGACACATTGAGAGGACATGCTGTAGAAGGTATAAACATTACCGATGTTAACGCTGCTATATTATTTTCACTAAAAAATAGATTTTTACACTGCTTTTTTCACTATTTACATTGAACATAAACAATTTGGAAAATAGGTATTTTGTCAAGTCAGTGCTTTTTTATTCTTTTTTTCTTCGAGAAAAAGATGCCTGAACAAAGATTCGCATAAAGACGCCCATTTATTTATTTATTTATCTACATGAATGACATATCTTATCCATATCATCATTTTTACAGATTTGGCATCTCAATATATCATAATGTACCCATATTTACATGTAGATGATAAACCTAACATGCAATGCATTTTGAAAAGAGAGACATGATAAAACCTAAGTAAACAATAGAACCTGCAATCCTTCGAAGGGTTCTTCCTGAAGAATCCATTTTATAGCGGTCTAGGCCAATCCGAAAAGTACGCTCTCCTGTTAGATTGTTAACAATCATTTCCGATGATCATCAAATCCACATATAGCATGAGAAAAATCAGATTAAATAAATAAACATTATTTGCTGCAAGACATATTATCTTAAAAGGTGTTCTAAGCCAATGGCCAACATAAATGGAGTTCTCTATTATAGACAGGCTTACGAGAGGAACGGTTTCTATCTGCCCTTGAAGTAACACAGTTAGTATCATCTGGTCGCCTTTTACTCCTTGCTACTTCAGCAACTGCTTTTGTAGCTTCCTATGTAAAAATTTCAGTTAATGAAGCGGAAAAGTCACTGAGTTGTTCTAGGTTGAAAGATGCCATTAATTATTAGAGGAAGCGGAATCCTACAAATTATTGATGGCCCAACTAACCTCATTGGCCTTTTTTGAGCGCTTTTCAATGGATTTTGACCATTTTAAATTAGATCCACCGATACTCAAAATTTTTGACTTCCAAAGAGAAAAGCCGTGTAAAGACCGAGTGTATACAGCACCTCTCTTCCTTGGTGGCAGCAGCTTCCTGCTGGAAGAAGCAAAAGAAAAAACATATATAGGAAAACTACTTAGATCAGATACAATATCAGCAATTAACAAGAACATGGGCAGGAAACTGGACCCAATCATAGACGAGGAACAATTATTAGCAGAATCGTGCAGGGAGCCTCGCAATCGTGTGGCTCTTTTAGATGGAAACAGTTGTGTTGGGAAAGCAGCCTTTTTCAACAGTCGTGCGCCGACTGGTTTTGACACCAACAAGAGCTTTGAAGGTTTATTGTTCTTTACAGCTGCAAACAAAAGAACACATTATGCAAATCCTTTACATGCAAAACATGCATGCATACAATGAAATGGACAGAATATTGTAGACCTAGCACAAATCAAGTAATGAAATTAAATAATTTCAAAAAAATGAAAACAGAACATACAAAAAATCTAGAAAATAAGAAAGTGAATCTCAACGGTTTCTAATAAAAATAAAGGACTTAGCATCAAAAAAAACATTTTTAACATTTTATTTTTGTTGGTCTGGTTGTATACAAGGGATATTTTCCACTTGAGAACAAGTAATGCTGTAAATCAAGACAATAAATTCTTGATTGTTTGGTGAGAGATGGTGGAATTTAAGGATACGAAAAAAGAGATCTGTCCTTGTTATTTGTATAATGAAACCTTGTTTATGATGATTGTTAAACCCAGTTTATTGTATTTTTGGGTAAAGAGTGTTTCTCAGTCCCACATCGAATTATTTCGACTTGTAAATCTTTTCCTCTATCTATAAAAGAATGTCTCCACTTCTCTTTTGACCTAAGGGGAATTCACCATTCTACATGATATCAGAGGGTGACTCCCGATAACTTTTTTCCCCCTCCCATACGTTGTGCCCCGCCCTCCAGTGTGGTTCCTTCCCAGCTACCTCCCGGCAGAACCCTCCTTGCAGCCTCCCGGCCCCACCTCCCGCTGCGGATTCCCGCCCCCACCTCCCTGTGTGGATTCTTGGCCCCGCCTCCCACCTGTGCAAAAGCGCCGCACTCCCCTCCCGCGAGGCTTCCCCCCTTGCACCCTAGCCTGATCGCGCGCCTCCTTCGGCAGCCCCATCTCTTGAGGCCTGCCTCACACGCGACTGCCCTCCACGGCTCCCTACCTGTGCGCAACGACACCAAGCAACCCCCTCCCTGCGCGCGATGACACCAGGCGACCCCCTCCCTGCGTGCGGCGGCACCCGACAGCCCCACCTCCACGCCAGCCCACCCACGCTGGTGCTGCCCATCCATCAACGACTTGATTCACCGGTTGCTCCTTGCGCAACAGCACCGCCCTCCTCCTGTCGCCAGCGCCTCCTGCGGTTGCTCCGCGCCCCTCTTCATCGGCACCATCTTTTCCCGACGCACCATCTTTTCCCGGCGCGCCATCAACCGGCCCGCCTCAGCGGATTTCCCAGCACACTAATGACCGGCCCCGCCTGTGCGCAGTCCCGACGTCAGGTCGATCGGCCCCGCCTGTGCAGATTCACAACTCTCCGATGGCAGACTCTTCCGTCCTTCCTCGCCTGATCACCGCCTCCACTCGCCTTGTCGATGAGCAGCTTGATTCAACAAATTTTTCTATCTGGCGGAAGACAGTCCTGATGTCTCTCACCGGCATAGACCTCGACTCACACCTAGATGCTTCTCCGCCACCATTGTCAGATCCGAAACATAGGGTTTGGAAGCTTGCTGACAGCAAAATCTTCGTTTTGCTTGTCAATTCTATGGATCGCTCGGTAAAGGATGTGACTCGGACGACAAATACGGTTAAGGAACTCTGGGACTCCTTAAACCTCATGTATTCCGAAACAAACAATTTGGCTCGTGTATCAGACGGTCTTCACCGCTTGTCCATTATCCGCCAACAACACCATCCTTTTCTGGCATACTTCATCAAGTGGAAAGCACTTTGTGATGAATTACTTGAGTTGTGGCTCATTCCTCAAACACTTTAGGCAGCTTTGGCCCAACGGGACCAATTATGTCTCTTCACCCTTCTCTATGACCTTGATCCCGAATATGTGACAACAACCATAGAGATGTTCGTCAGCCCCTCCTCGCTTGAGATTCCGTTGTTTTATCATCACCTTGGAAAGGTTCATTGGGTTCTTCCCCCATCCACTCACAGTATCGATCCTACTGCCCTTTTGGGTCGTGGCAATGGACATTCTTCAGTGGACGTGGTCGTGGTGAGAGTCGTCCTCGTCCTTTATGCCAGCATTGTGGCAAGCTAGGTCATCTTATCGAGCGATGATGGGTTCTTCATGGACGTCCGTCTCAGCCACATTGGCAGGGTCAGACTGTGGTCAACGATGCTTCCCCGTCAGCTTCTGATCTTCCTCCCACTCTGGACCTCTCCATGGATGAGCTCCAGCTTATTCAGGCTCGTTGGGCCGCTTCGCTACCTGGTTCTTCTTCGGCATCTATTACCCATACTGGTGGCCCAAATGCTTGTGTCACGCATCGTCCACCTGCTTGGATGCTTGACTCAGGCGCATCCGATCATTTCATAGGTGATGTAGGTATGTTATCGACTTACCGTCCGTATACTGGCCACACAGCCATCACTGTTGTTGATGGATCCACTATCCCTATTGCAGAATTTGGCATCTGCTCCTTGAATTCACGTATTCGTTTGTTGTCTGTAACACATGTTCCTCGAATTCCTTTTAATCATCTCTCTATCAGTAAGTTCACAAAGGACTTCGACTGTATTGTTATTTTTACATCTTCTGATGTGTTTCAGGAGCGGACGACGAATCGAAAACTTGGTAAAGGTCAGCTTCGTGACGGGGTGTACATGTTCAATGATCCGACATCCGTAGTTTGCAAGACACTCTCCGCTCGTGCGTTGGATCTTCATTCCCGGTTGGGACATCCACCTACCTCCACCCTTCATTAGCTTTTTCCTGAGATTAGTCCGCATATTTCTTTTCATTGCGAGTCATGTAAATTTGCGAAACACCATCGCATATCATATATTCCTCGGTTGATAACACGGGCCTCCAAACCCTTTGATTTAGTTCATTCAGATGTATGGAGTCCCTGTACAGTCCCAGGTCAATTAGGGTACCGATATTATGTATCATTTATTGATGATTTCTCGCGTATGACATGGTTTTACCTTCTTCGTTAGCGGTATGAGGTGTTTACTACTTTTCAGACCTTTTATCATGAAATTCACACTCAGTTCTCCACCTCCATTAAATGTCTCCGCTCGGACAATGGACGGGTATATTTATCAACTTCCTTTCAACAATCTCTCAAAGATAAATACATCATTCATCAGAAATCCTATCCTGATACACCTCAGCATAATGGAGTGGTCGAGCGTAAACATTGTCATATTTTGGAGACGCTATAGTTATTAATGACGCGCACCATGGCGCGCCATCGCGCCATGGCGCATCTGGAAAAGCGCACAGTGGCGCGCACTATGGTGCGCAATGGCGCTCAGTGGTGCGTGTCGCGCCACTGCACCAAACTGTGCGTTTTTTTTTTTTTTTTTGCAATTTTTTAGCCTGTGTTTGCCGACTCATATCCTGATCCCGATTAAAAACACCTCAAACGTACCTCGCGCGCGACCTCCCCTACTATGCAGCCCTAACTTCTCCCTGCGACAGCCGTGACCCAGCCCCTGCTGGACCAAGTCCAGCCGTGCGAGTCATCTCCCTCGACACCTGCTTCCCGACCGACCACGACCCCGCCCTTCTCGTCCCCTCCTCGTCTAGGGCAGACGCACGAACACAGCTAACCCCAAGTCCTCACCAAACCCAAGTACCGTTTTTTTTATTTATTTTTATTTATGTTTTCTGTTTTTTTTCCCAGTTAATGGTGTCCGCCCCACAGTTGGAGGGAGGGCACTTCCCTTCTTTTTTTTTGATGCTACGTTTTTTTATTTTTTTGTTTATTGTTTTTTTTTAGATATATTGTTTAAGATATTTAATTGTTTGTTTCAAATATTTCAAGAATTGTGATTTATTTCAAAATGTCTAAAGCAAGGCAACAAGACTCTGCTTGGCAATATTGCAAGTTAGCAGATCCTTAAGATAAAAATTCAGTAACATGCAAATTTTGTAAAAAAGTAACGAAGGGAGGTATTTCACGAGCCAAACAACATTTGGCCGATGGATATAGAAACACAACTGCATGCCAAAATTGTTCGCCACATGTGAGAGAGGAGATAAAAAAAATTGATGAAGATAGAAGGGCTTTGAAGGGAAAAAGGAATATAGTCGAGACCGGGATGTATGCAATTGATGATGATTTTATAGAAGAAGAGGTGCAAGGTTTAGAACATACAATATTTGATGGTGGAAAGAAAAGGAAAGCTATTTCAAGCAATAGTCGTGTGCCACAAGGATCAGGTTCTCAAAAAGAAAGCAATAATGATCCTGTATCCAAGGCAAAGGGAGTTATAAATGCATTTTTCACTCCAAGTCCAGAAGAAGTTGTACAACAAAGAAAATTGTCTAATGTTAGACAAACAACCGTCATGGATGCATACAAGAAGGAGAAAAGAGATCATGATTGCAAATTGTTTGCAAGGTGGATGTATTATGCTAGAATTCCTTTCAATGCTGTCAATTATGATAGTTTTTCGGCATTTGTCGAGGCAGTTGGACAATGTGGACCTTGTATGAAACCTCCAAGCTTCCATGAGGAGTGGGCAAGAAAAGGAATTGGAACATACAAATTTATTGAAAGGAATTTAGGGAGGAGTGGGCAAGAAAAGGATGCTCAGTCATGGCAGATGGTTGGACAGATCGAAGGGGGAGAACGTTGATAAATTTCTTGGTTAATAGCCCAAAGGGATCGGTATTTATTGAATCAGTTGATGTTTCTTCTTATGTAAAGAGCGGGACAAAGATGTTTGAGTTGTTGGATAAATTTGTCAAGAAGGTTGGACCGTCCAATGTGATACAAGTTGTCACAGACAGCGCTTCAAATAATGTTTTTGCTGGTAAATATCATTGTTCTCAATACTTCTGTTGATATTTTCTTGAACTTTTATTTTTTTTCAATGATCTTTATTACTCACTAATATGAATATTTTTTATTTTCTATTTTTTAATAGGAAGATTATTGGAGGCAACTAACTCTAATTCGTATTGGACCTCGTGCGCCGCTCATTGCATTGACCTGATCTTAGAAGATATATGGAAAAAATTTATGCTTGTTAAAACTTTGAAGAAGGTGGTGACAATTAGTGGATTCATTTATAACCATGTCGGTGTGTTGAATTTGATGCGACAATTCACCAAAAAAAAAGGAGTTCCTTAGACCTAGAAAGACTAGATTTGTCACTACCATGATCACTCTTTCTAGCGTGTATACCCAACAAGCTAATTTGAGGAAGATGTTCATTTATGATGAATGGAATCAAAGTAAATGGGCAAAAAAGCGAAAAGAGAAAGATGTTGTTTTGATTGTGCAAAGTGCCTCTTTTTGGAACAATGTCAATTATTCTCTCAAAGTGGGTGCTCCACTTGTTGAAGTGCTTTGTTTGGTTGATGGGGAAAGAAAGCCTCCGATGAGATACATATATGAAACCATGGATCGAGCAAAAGAATCAATTGCAAAGGCCTTCAACAATAGAGAAGAAAAATATAGAGATTTTCAAAATAATTGATCGAAGATGGGAAGTTCAACTTCATCGGCCTTTGCATGCTGCAGGATACTTTTTGAATCCAGAGTTCTTCTATGATCATCCTGACATTGATGTTGATGAAGAGATAAATATGGGTTTGATTAAATGCATTCAAAGCTTGACACCTAATATAGTGATGGTTGATAAGATTGCTGAAGACTTGACAAAATATAGAGAGGCATTGGGCACTCTCGGCACTGATTTGGCAATAAGAAATAGGAAATTGAGGGCACCTGCTGATTGATAGGCAACTAATGGTGCATCGGCTTCACACTTGGGACATTTTGCGATAAAAGTGTTTAGTCTTACATGCAGTGCTTCAGGTTGTGAAAGAAATTGGAATGTTTTTGAAAATCTTCACACAAAAAGGAGAAACAGGCTTGCTCAAGCAAAATTGAATGACTTGGTTTTTATCAAGTATAATAGAGTCTTGATGCGTAGATTCAATGAACGAGACTCCATTGACCCTAGCTCTTTGAAGGAAATTGATGACCGCAATGATTGGTTGCTTGGTGGCATGAACGAGGAGCGTGATGCAACTGATGACTTTGTTTTTGATGATGATGATTTGACTTGGGGTGATGTGGGTTTGGCTTCCAGTGCAGAAGAATTGGCCCATACTACTAGAGCATTGAGTTCTCACACTGAGTGTTTACAAGAGAAATCTCTGGATACTATTCAAGAACAAGAAGAAGAGGCGCAAGAGGAAGAGATTGAGAATGAAAGAAGTGAAAAAGATGATGTTCAAGAGATGCCTTGTGGTGGGGAAGAATCATCTTGTGATGATGAAGTCTTTCCTGCTAATTCTGAGAATGATAATGAGAGAACCCCACTCCTTAAATGTTGTATGTTTGAATCTTTATTTGCATTTCATATTTTGTGTCATTGTTGACTTCATTTGTTTTTTTGATGGATGAAATATGAATTATTGATACAAATCTTTTATATTTATGTAATTGTTGTATAATTTATTATTTGTTATTGTTGATATATGTATGCATCTCTTCTATGTGCCGCAAGTTAATATTGTCACGCACCGTGCGCCGCGTCGTGCGCTTTTGCGTCGGGGGCCCTTGTCGTCGTTGTGCGCCGCGCGCCGTAAATAACTATGGGAGACGCTCGTGCCCTCTTATTCTACATGCAAGTGCCTCTACTTTTTTGGGGGATGTCATCCTTACTGCTACATACCTCATAAATCGTCTTCCTTCTTCTATCCTTCAGGGGGGAGACTCCTTTTCGGGCTCTGTTGTCCTCTATCCCTCCACACCCACTTTCACTTCGTGTGTTGGGGTGTCTGTGTTATGTCCGTGACACTCATCCCAACCTCTCAAAGTTTTCTCTCAAATCCCTTCGTTGCGTCTTCCTCGGATATTCCCGCACTCAGCGCGGATACCGATGTTTTTCTCCAGATTTACAGCGTTATATCATCTCTGCTGATGTATCTTTTGTAGAGAGCTCGTCTTTCTCTCCTCCCTCTTCCCATCCAGACACCACTATCGATGATTGTCTTTCTCTCATCATTCACCCACCTCTGCCTCAAGTGTCTCACTTTGTTGATCACCGGTTTGGCACTGTTTACTCTCATTGCCCATCGAATGTGTCCCCTGTCCAGGCCAAGGACACCATCTCCTCAGCTTCGTTCGACACTCATGCTCCGGCAACAGACGATTTGCCCATTACATTGCAAAAATGTACTCGTTTTTGCCAGAATATTCCTCTTTACACATCCTCATACAGAGGTCTTTCTGCTCTAGAGACGATATTTATTCCTCGCACGATTGGCGACACCAAATCTCACCCTGGGTGGCTTCAAGCAATGCGGGGTGAATTGCAGGCTATGTACGACAATCATACTTGGGATCTAGTCCCCCTTCCAGCAGGTAAACAGGTGGTCGACAGCAGATGGATTTATACGGTCCGTCTCAATGCAGATGACACTCTTCATCACCTTAAAGCCAGACTTGTGACAAAAGGCTTTACTCAGACATATGGTGTCGATTATTTTGATACTTTTTCTCCGGTTGCGAAGATGGTGTCTGTCAGATTATCCATCTCTCTTGTCGCTCATCATCATTGACCTCTTCATCAACTTGATATCAAAAATGTATTTCTACATGGTTTTCTTGAAGAAGAGGTATATCTGCAACAACCTACCAGCTTCCGTGCCTCAAGAGTCGATTCTCATGTCGGTCAACTCCGTCGCTCTCTATATGGACTCAAGTAGTCTCCCCATGCATGGTTTGGAAGATTTTGCACCGTCGTCACTACATTTGACCTATCTCAAAGTATGAAGGACCACACTGTCTTCTACCGCACGACGTCCTCCGGCTGTATCCTGCTGGTTGTCTATGTTGATGATATCATCATAACTGGGAGCGACTCAAATGGAATCGTTCATCTAAAGGTGCATCTTCAACAACAATTTCAAACCAAAGATCTGAGTCCTCTGACATACTTTCTTGGTATTGAGGTCTCTCGTTCTCTGGACATCATCTTTCTTTGTCAACGGAAATATGTTTTGGATATCTTGCAGGATGCTGGTCTGACTCAGGCAACTGTCGTTGACACTCCTCTTGAGCCCGGGGAATGGTCTCTTTATGATAGCACAGAACCATATTCGCACCCAGAGATGTACCATCGTCTTGTGAGAAAACTCAATTATCTCACCATGACTCGTCCAAACATTGTCTGCGTTATTAGCAAGGTTAGTCAATTCATAGAACATCCAACAAAATCTCAGTGGGATGTTGTCCTTTGCATTGCCAAATACATTAAGAAAGACTCTGTATGTGGTCTTCGGTATTCACATCACGATCATTTGAATATTGAAGCCTTCTGTGATGCTGACTATGATGGTTGCTTAGCTACCCAAAAATCAACGTCTGACTTTGCCATTTTTCTGGTAGGGAACTTAATCTGATGGCGCAGCAAGAAACAGACTATCGTCTCCCGGTCCAGTGCTGAATCAGAATAATGTGCGATGGCCATGGTCACTGCTGATATTTTGTGGTTTCGTCATCTTCTCCACGAGATTGGTTTTTCACCACAGTCATCGGCTCATATTTGGTGTGATAATCAGGCAGGCACGAAGATTGTTTCCAATCTCTTCTTTCATGAACACACGAAGCATATCAAGGTGGACTGTCACTTTCTTCATCATCGCATCGAGCATCACCATGTTAGTTTCAGCTACATTCCGACGGCTGATCGGTTTGTCGCTATCTTCACCAAAGGCCTCCCGAGAGCTCGACTTGACTATCTGTACCAAGTTGGGCATCAACCGCATCAGCGACCCAGCTTGAGGGGGAGTGTGTATAGCCTTTGTTGGTGTCTTCTTTCTTTTTTTGTGGGACTCTTTTCCAAGCTATCATGTACTAGCTTGAGGGGGAGTGTTAAACCTAGTTTATTATATTTCTGCGTAAAGGGTGTTTCTCAGTCCCACATCAGATTATTCCGAGTTGTAAATTTTTTACTCTATCTATAAAAGAATGTCGCTGCCTCTCCTTAAGGTAAGGGGAATTCACCATTCTACATGATGATCAATAATATTCTTAATTTAGAAGGATACCGACTTCAGATGCAAATTTGGTGATTGTCACCTTTTATTAAGAAGTGAACAACATAAATCATTTTTATTTAGATATGCCTTCCAAATACTAATGTTTGCACATTTATCATATGGGGCATTTGGAGACAACAATAAAAGTTTAAAAAATATTCTTAAATAGCAACGATCCACCCTGCATTTATCATATGGGGCATTTGGAGACAACAATAAAAGTTTAAAAAATATTCTTAAATAGAAACGATCCACCCTGCCCCTCAATGCATGATACTGGGGGGGGGGGGTTATCATAAGCTAAATGAAGTATTACAACAAGGAATGATGTGCATACATACAAACACTCATTAAAACAATATAAATTGATATCCAGTTTCCAATTATGCAGCATAAATACCATACAATGATATCCAGTTTCCAATTATGCAGCATAAATACCATACAATGATATCTGATTTCCAAACATGCAGCATAAATACCATACCGAAGTGTAGACAAAGACAAACCGCATCACATGATAAATAAGCCAGATAAAAAGTAATTTCATACTTACATTCCAATCGCTTCCTGCTAAAACTCTTGCGGGGAACAATGAGGCCCCTTTGCTCCTCTGAAATTGAACTTTCACCGGGGACTAAAGTTGCCGGCCCATTCTGATTTTTTAATGATGTTCTAATCAGCTGATTTCTTTTCCTCTTGTAATAATCATTCGCTGAGGCAGGAATCTTGTCTACATCATGAACAGATGTATCGCTGGAATTTGATGCTGCAACCAACTGATTTGGTTTGCCCTTTACATACATTATATTTTTCGTACTGCAAGATGTCATCTTTACTTCATTTACCGCACCATCATCTTTGGAATTACAGCTCGAATTAATATGATTTACAGAAATTAAAGGAGTTAAAGGATCCTTTGAAGACGCTGATGCATCCTTAGTTTCAGCAACTTTTGAAATATGTGACAAATTTTCAGAGCATTCTTCCAAAAGAGGGCTTTCCTGTGGAGAAGAAATGCCTTCCCCTGAAGTGGTTGGATTGCAGTTTGATGGCTTGGAACTGTGCTGCGTAGAGCATGTCACAGGCCTCTCTAAAGAAGCACTCAGTTCAGCTGTTGAGCAATTCGGTGGGCCCGTCATATCAACCCTATCACCGGTAACTTCACTTGTCCTCATCTCATTCAGGCTTGGAGTGCTCAACAAGTGGGCGGAGGAACTCAAACCACAAATGTTTTTAGTAAATGAAGCAGACTTTCTTAATAGACTGTTACCCTTGCGGACATAAGAAGTACCTCTGGAAACTCCAGATGGGTTGGCCGTTCGATGCCAAGTATGTGGTCTTCTAGTACTATTTGAAGAGACTGAAGTCTTTGAACTGTTAAAAGCATGTGGACTACAACTCAGATGGCCTCTAGGAAGCTGTCTATTCTGCCTATGTGGTACTCCACCCTTAACTTTCAGCTCTCGTGCAAGTTCTTTCAGATCCTTTGAAAGCAATTCCACACTCTCAGGGGGGCTTAAGTGATCATCTTTTGTTGAATGAAAGAATGAAGCATTGGGTTTATGTGAGAGAGACTTAGAGACAGGCGCCATCATATAATTATTTGGTTCAGCCTTGTCAACAAATTCGGCTTCATTCCCACAATTATCATTGAAAGAAATTTCACCCCATGGCTGACTGGAATTCAAAACAAGTCTGTCAGCATCAGAAGACAAGTTCTTTGAAGAGTCTGTATTGCATAATGCATTAGGTGACAATACAATAAGTCTACTATCATATTTAGTATTTGACGCCTCGTTGCCATGAGGACATAAATCAACTAAATTACACACGTGAGATGAACCATCCTTCTCTGGACTGTCACAACCTGCAACTGTGCCAGGTGGTAAGTCTGAAATCTGAAGTTCCAAAGTACTGGAATACTCATTTTCCTTATCCACACCCATAATATCATTTTGATGCTCAATCTTGTCAGTCGCCCGCAGAGCATTTTCTTTCTGCTCAGTCATCAATCCAGAAGAAAAAACAGAGTGCGAACATAAAAATTGTGACTTTGAAACTGAACACATATCAGGGCGCAGGCCTTTCAATTTTGAGCATTCATTACCAAATGCATCACCCTGAGAAACAATGGGCATGGAAGATGATTCCTCAAAACAATTCCCCATACCCATAGAAGAAGGCAGCACACAAGGGGTAGCTGGTACACCAGATTCATCTCCAGGTTGTGTTACACAGCCATCCATGTTAGAGGCCACTCTTCTACCAATTTGAAGGGCATGTACACTTTCACATCCTCCAAAGCTATCATGCGATGACGCACCTGTGAAGGCTTCTCTTTTGATTGTACACTTCATTGACGATTCATTGAAATCGTCAACATCATCTCTAACTGTGGCAGTTGACCCATTAAAACCTTCGATAGAACTGATTCCTTGCAAAATGGCATCCACACCAATGCAAGGTGCCAACCCAATGCCAAAACTCTCAAAACCAGAAACGGTGCTGCCCTCTTTAAGAAGACTGCTATCCTTTCTAGAACAAGAAGCTCCACCCATTCCAAGTGAAGAATTAACCGATTTTTCAAGTCCCGCATTGGACATCACTTTATTTGAACTGGGCATGCCAGACTGCAAGCCACTCACTTTTGTTTTCATACTACTCTCAGGTGCATGCTTCTTATCAGAGCCTAAACAAAGACTATTCTTCAAAAAAACCTTTAACTTCGTAGAGCCATGATGTTTGGAATCATTACCAGGTGATGAATTAACCTTATCCGAAAATGGAAGCTTGCCAATATCAGCAGCAGCAGCAGGGAAACATTCAGTGGGTTCCTGCTGTACACGATAATGATTATTATTGAAACCAAATGAAGCCCCTGTAGAATGGTTGGATGAATTTGGAAAACCCAAACAATCGCTTGTTTTTTTGGAAGGAACAGTTCCATCATCCATTGATGATTTGATTTGATTTGATTTAAGCTGCTTGCCATCTGCAGTACAAATTATAGAAACACAAGCTGTATCCATATTTTTATTTGAACAACAGTCTAAACTCTTATTATTGTTATCCATCACACCTGAACTATATGAATCCACAGAATCCTTGTGAATTGAAATTTTATTGGAACTAGAGACAGGAATGTCAACATTGCCTTCCACTGATAACAAGGCCTCCGAAAATCTTGTTAAATTTGTATTCCCAGGTTGCATGATCAAGTCATTCCAGCCAAAAAATGTGCTAGTTTCTACAGATTTGATTTTGGAACTATCACGGCTATCTTTAGGATCAGTAGAGACATCAATGGACAAACCTGAAAAACCATTAGGCTCATCAGTGTTGGATTTTTTAAAATTTGATGAGCCCAAAAGACAATTTGAGATGGGCTGTCTCTCGCCATTATGTAGACATGACTGCCCAGGATCAACAACAGTGTCACTTTCATCTGAAAATATATACTGTGCAGTTGCACATTCTTTGCTTGTATCTTCATTTAGAGATGACTGTGAAAGAGCTTCACTCTTCATGATTGTGCCATCTGAAGTAGTTTTCTCCTTTAAATGTTTTAAATCTGTAAAAAATCCAGATGCTGCTGATGGACTACAAAAGGAATCAGTTGTGTTTGAAGATTCATTAAACTTCTTTGTTTCTCTGATGCCAGAAGGACATAAAGTAGCAATCCCAACTTCCAACTTCTTCTTATATTCAACTAAAGGCGTTCTATCACATTCAATAAGGCTGTCAGCCCTATCTGATATTGAATGCTCCTCAGATGCTTCCACCATACTCTTTGAGAGCGGAGCAATGGTTTCACTAGAACGCAGTGGTAAATCAGTGTCAAAGATGGTTTTTTTACCATAAATTTCAACTCTATCATCTGAGAGCTTCGACTCCTTGTTAGGACTAGATGTACCATGTGCAATGAGAGTAAAACCATCAGATGAGTTCACAGGACTGGAATTGTTCTTGGTTAGCTGCAAAGATGAAGAGATCGTTTTGGGTTCTGTGGCTTTTCTAAGCTTTCTGGTCCTTCGTGGCAAATTTCTATCACAGATGTCAGCAGGGTCCGAAGGAACTGCAACTGCTTTGCCAACTAATGAATTTGATCGGAAAGATACATCAAGCTCCACTGGGCTTCCTTCTCTCGTTGCTTCCAGTTTATGATCTGAGTGCACAACAGGCTCCTCGCCTCTACAGGGAATGGGTAGGGAGCCATCAAAAGGCAATACAGACAGATCAGTTCTATCCCTAGGAGCAGGATTTTGAAGCCTCAGCAGGGCACTCTTTTTCTGTGGCTTCTTCCAAGGAGTGTGTAGAAATTCTCCATTGCCCTCCCCCCTATTACCAGGTTTTCCTGAACCTAAGGCAAGGGATGCATGTTCACCACCATCTATCCTAAATCCAACACCCATATGATTTTCATTGATTCCTGCCGATTCAAAGTCTGGCCTACGACCCCGCCTACACTTATCACTCAACCCATCTCCCCTAAACGACTCGCCAGAAACTGAACCAGCTGGAGGCCCATAATTGCCCAAGTTCTCGTATTTCCTCGACAAGGAATCAGGACTTAAATGGTCATGTCGAAGATTTCTTGAGGTTCTACGAGAATTTGAAACGAATTGCTCATTGTCACAATAACCATCGCAATCAAACCTGTCATTACAATCCCTCGAAAAAACAAACGGGGGTGAACCCCTAGAGAGGCCCCACGAGTCGGGCCTTGGATTCTCAAATTCATGATTGGCGCGGCGGACCTCACCTCTGGGGAGAGTTCGATCGCCGATGGGGCCGCGGCTGGTATTCAGGAAAGTAAACTGGGTATGGTGGGGGTTAGGGGGAAGCGGGGGTGGGGGGAGGGGATGGCGGCGGTAGGACAGCTGTGAAGGCAGAGGCGGGGGCACCATAGGCGGCGGGACCTGAATCGTGGACGGGGGGAAGCGGGGCCGGTAAGGGGCGCAGAAACTGGCCTCGCCGGCCAGCGTAGCAAATCGAGGGTGAGGTGGAGGCAACGGCGGGGCCGGGGGCGGAGGATACTGGGGTATGTACCTGGGATGGTGGCGGTCGGGGTAGGGCTGGAAGGGATTGCGGTAATCCATGATCCGAATCTCCTCCGGCCTCCTTGGATTCCGATTAATCGCCGACGGCAATTCTCAGGCAGCTCTGCTGGAACTGGTGTCTGGTGAATGAGATGAGACCTCCGGGGCTTCGAAACCGGGGAGGTAGGGATTTGCAAAAGGCAAATTGTTTTCGCAACACCGACGAAATCAAAATTATTATTATTATTTATTTATTTGTTTGTTTGTTTATTTAATATAATACAGTTCAATTCATTACAATTCACCATTCCCAGCGTAACTCTTCCTCTATATAAACATTTATTTTATTAAAATACAGTGATCAACGTACAAATACACGTATTATTCAGGATTGTTTTACCAACTTTTATTAACATTTGCACTTCTCTTCTATTTGACATTACTTATTGATACATAACATTCATTTTATTGAATTTTTTAGGTATATTAATATAACTCAAACATATGCCTCCTTTTCTCTAATTTTGAATAATTCCTTTTATATATATTAGTGTAAATCAAACATATGCCTCCTTTTCTATTTGGTGAGGGGACTCTACCCAGTTGCATTTAAGCCCTATTTAAAGAGGCGGCGAACGCGCACGCAAAATCAAAGCGAACGTGCAACAGAAATAAAATAAAATATTTCCCTCCAAACAAACGTGGATGCACGGTGACCAAAAAAAATGTGCAGAAAATAAATGTTGACACCGGAAATTTTTACATGGAAAACTCAAAAAGAAAAAAAACCACGAGACGTAGTTCAGAAAAAGGGATCCACTAAAACGAACAAGTACGCGGTAGAGACTTCACAAAAATGAAAGGGATCTCAAAAATATAATTCTTTGATGCAGAGGAAAAATGGTCATCGATGAAAGACGGTCACCAAATTGGTTCTGCTCTTGGTGTTGTGGGTGTGCTTCAAACCCTTGTTTGCTGCCTCCTTTTATAGGGAAAAATCTCCACGTCAAAAACGTGTCTCCGTGTGAATTAATTCACGCGGTCTTGACCCGTGTTAAAAACACCTTATTGAATAGAGAAACCATGTGAAGAATCATAACTCCACAAAAACGCTTCTTTGACCCGCGAGTGCGTCAATTGAGGAGGCGCCCAACAACCCCCCCCCCCCCCCCCCGCTGACTCGAGTGAGAATCACCGTCAACCCTGCAATCAGTCGGCATGTCTCAAATTTTCCTTTGGGTAAACTCTTGGTCAATACATCTGACCCGTTGTCATCAGTGTGGATCTTCTCAAACTCTAACTGTCTCGAATCAAAGACGTGGCAGATCCAATGACACCGAACATCGATATGTTTTGACCTGTTATGAAAAGTGAATTTCTTTCCCGAACAAATAGCACTCTGACTATTATAAAATAAAACATACATGTCCTGATTTAAATTGAGCTCCTGAATAAAAGTTTTCATTCACAACATTTTTTTGCACGCCTATGTAGGTGCAATAAACTCTGACTATGTTGTAGATAAAGCAACACATCTCTCCAATCTAGACTGTCAAGACACAGCTTCCCCTGCAAAAGTGATCAAGTAGCCTAAAGTAGACTTTCTCGAATCGATATCTCTTGTCATATCTGAATTTGTAAAGCCACAAAGCATAAGTCGCCCCTTGCCGAAACACAATCTCAGATCGGAAGTACCGCGAAGATAACAAAATATATACTTCATTGTTGTCTAATGCTCTCTACTTGGATTAGATAGAAAACGAATGATCGCACCAAATGCATGAGTTATATCAGGTCTAGTACATATCATTGCATACATCAAATAGTTAACGATTGATGAATAAGGTATGGGTTGCATCTCCTCTCTCTCTTCATCAGTAGAAGGTGACTGACTAGTACTGAGCTTAAAATGTAAAGCAAGAGTATTAACCACTTTCGCTCTATCCATATAAAATATCTGAAGAACCTTCTCAGTGTATCTCTCCAGAGATAACCACAATTTCTTGGCCTTCCTATCACGAGAGATCAACATGCCAAGAATCTGTCGTGTTGGCCCCAAGTCTTTCATCATAAAAGACTGACAAAGATCATTCTTCAATCTGTCAATTTTAGAAGCATCACGACCAACAATGGGCATATCATCAACATAAAGCGACAGTATAATAAAATCATCATCAGTAAATCTCTAAACAAAAACACAATGATCAGAAGATATCTTCCTAAAACCCTGATGAAAAATGATAGATTCAAACTTCTTATATCACTGTCTTGGAGCATGCTTCAAACCATACAAACTCTTCTTTAACCTGCAGACATGATTACCTGTTTCAACAAAACCCTATGACTGCTCCATATAAATCTTATCCTCTAAATCTCCATGGAGGAAAGTTGCCTTCACATCCATCTGCTCAATCTGCAGATCCAAACTAGCGGTCAAATCAAGAATAGCCTAAATGGAAGACATTTTGACAACATGTGAGAAAATCTCATCAAAATCAATATATTTCTTCTGATGAAAGCCTTTGACAACCAACCTTGCCTCATATCATGGAATATAATTGGATTCTTCATTTTTAATTCGATAAATCTACCAATTTTACAAAGCTCTCTTACTTGTCGATAACTTCACCAATTCAAAAGTACGGTTGTCGTGCAATGATGTCATCTTGTTATCCATTATCGCAACCCATCTGTCATTCTATTCACTTTCAACCACTTCATCAAAAGAGTCTTGTTCTCCCCCTTCAGCGAGGAACACACACTCATCAGGTGAATACTGAGTAGAAATGGTACGATATCGAGATGACCTCCGGAGTGGAACTACAGGTTCATTAATAACCCCTGGAACCAGATCATCAAAAACAAAAGGTGCATCTGAAATATCAACTCTAACATGTTCACCCTGAGCATCATTCTATAAATCAACGTGATCATCAGAATCAACAATATGAGGTAAATGTGAATCAGAATCTGACTCAAGACTGACAGAGCCATCAGAAGTTATAGAAGTAGATTTTTCTCCCTTATCAATGTTTACAGTAGTCTGATCCTCCTTAACACTACATCACAACTTCTGACAAGTTTCTTCAAAGCAGGATCATAGAACCTATACCCAAACCCATCGTGTTCATAGCCAATAAAAATACACTGGCATGTCTTACCATCCATCTTGGATCTCTCATCTATAGGCACATGAATAAAAGTCTTGCAACTAAAAACACACAAGTGATCCTACCTGATCTCTTTTCCATACCAAAACTTATCAGGAGTGTCTGTCTGCAAATCAACCGTATGTGATAAATTGATAATATAAGTAGTAGTAAGTAAAGCCTCACCCAAAAAATGTCCAGGAAACTTTTCTTCCAAAATTTAATAATGAACTCTTTCCAACAAAGTCATGTTCATCCGCTCAATTACACCATTCAGCTAAGGTGTCTTGGGAGGGGTCTTCAGATGCCGAATACCTTCCTGCCTGCAACACTGATCAAACGGGCCACGATACTCTCCCCCATTGTCAGTGCGAATACATTTTAATTTCTTGCCCAATTCCCTCTCAGCAGAAACATGAAATTTCTTTAAAACACCGAGCACCTGACTTTTAGCATTCAAAACATAAACCTAAACCTTACGTGGGTAGCCATCAATAAATGTCACAAAATAAAGATCGTCACTAAAGATCTTATATTTCAAAGGACTGCAAACGTCAGAATGTACTAATTCAAGTACCTGCGACTTCTTGTGTGAAGGATGACTACTGAAACTCACTATGCTTTGTTTTCCAGACATACAATGATCACACGTGTCCAATTTGACACTCTTCAAATCTAAAAGAATATTTCTCTTGGGCAAATAACCAAGCCCTTTCCCACTAATGTGATTGAGCCTCTTATGCCATAACTTGGATGAAATACTGTACTCAACAACGCAAGCAGTATCACAAGAAATATAAACTCTAGTCCAGTACAAACCTGACTGCTTCTTCCCTCAAGCCACAATCAAAGATCCCTTGGAAATCTTCCATTGACAATTACCAAAAATACTGATAAACCCTTTATCATCAAGAACATTGGTAGAAATAAGATTCAAACAAACCTCAAGCGCATGTCGAACATTCTTCAAAATCAGCTTCTTCCTATGCTGGTCTCCAAATAAATAGTCATGATACCTATAACATTGGTATGTCCATCATTATCCACCTTCAAAATCCCAAAATTACCTAGGCTATAAGATGTAAAGAACTCCTTCTTTGATGTCATGTGAAAACATGCACCACTGTCAAAAATCCAGCAAGAATCATCTGAAGCAATGTTAATGAAGTCATAAACAATAACAAGATCACCCCTTGTAGCGGAGGAGATACAATCATCTCCATAATCATTTTTATTATATATATTTTCCTTCATTCTATTTTCTCTTTTCAACTGATAATAGAACTTCTTAACATGCCCTTTCTTACCATAATGATGACATTCAAAATCTCTCTGCTTCGACCTGGATTTGCTTCTACCTTTAATCTTACCTTGACTGTTATGTCCTTATTCCTAGATTCTCCCCCTATTCTCTCTAACTAAAATATCTGAAGAATATTTCTCCTGAGTTCATCTCTGGACCTCTTCATTCAAAATAACTGACTTAAAAAAACTGAATGTCACAACACCATTAGGAGTAGAACCAATTAGAGTAACACGTAAATTCTCCCAAAAACCAGCTAAAGTGTTAAGAAACAAAAGAGCTAAAACCTCATATTAAAAATTGATACCCATGCTAGAAAACTGATCAAAGCATCCTTGATATTCACTCAAATAGTCAGAAATAGACACACCTTCTCTATACCTCAAGTTCATCGTCTGTTTGAGGAGAAACAATTTATTATTTCTTATCTTGAAAGTATAGGTAGTCTTGAGGTTCTCCCACAAAGTTCTGGCCTGAGAGGTGTTGATAATGTGGTTCATCATGTTTTCTTCGACCGATTGGTGAATGAAACTACAAACCATCTCATGCTCGAATGCCCATTCTTCATCTGAAATCCTTTCTAGCTTCTAGGTACTAAACACTGGAAGCTACATTAGCTTGACAACAAGCAAATCCTTCATTTTTAGTCTCAATATATGGTAGTTGCTACCATTCAACAAAATCATCCAGATGTAATTGGCTTCCATAATAAATATGAAATAAAAAAACCAAACCCTTTAATACCAAATGTTGGGAAAGATGGAAAGCGACGAATGGGCAAACAATAACAAAGCGTACGCGCAATAGAAAATGAAATCTTTCCCTCTAAACAAAAGCAGATGCCAAGCTAAAAATAAATACGAGTGAGCAAAATATAAAAGTTTGACATCAAATATTTTACATAGAAAACAAAAAAAGGAAAAAAATACAAGACCTAGTCTAGAAAGATGGATCCACTAAAATGAAGTACACTGTAGAGACTCCCCAAAAATGGAAGGGATCTCAAAAGTATAATTCTCTGATGTAAAGGAAAAATGATCGTCGATGAAAGGTGATCACCAAATTGGATATGCTCTTGGTCTTGTGGATGTGCTTCAAACCCTTGTCTGCTGCCTCCTTTTATAGGAAAAAATATCCACGTAAAAAATGTGTCTCCGTGTGAATTAATTCACACGGTCTTGGCCCATGTTAAAAACACCTAATTAAATGGAGAAACCACTTGAAGAATCATAACTCTACAAAAATGTTTCTTTGAACCGCAGGTGAGCCAATTGAGGAGGCACCCAACAATTTGGTGCATGGGAAAGGGAATAGTAAAGAGAAAGTTTGGTATGGTGGAATGGAACCAACAATTTCTTTAAACAAGCGAATGGTGATTCATACAAAAAACTAGGGGAAGTTGATCGATGGGAAGGGAAACTAAACTTTTGAACCAAAATGACCTTGCCAGGAATATGAAAATCCAAACATGTCCCCCGTCACACATATTCTCCCTCTCATTGTTGTTGCACATATCTCTATCACTCCCACCTTATCACCCCCACTTTCACACTTTTCGCCACTACACATTCTGCTTATTAGCAACATTTTTCGAACAATATACACAAACTCACACAAACACCTAGAACTTGAAGGACAAAGAAAGAACATAAGAGCATTTTTGTGCAGTAAAAAATTGTCCTGCATTTTATGGTGGTCTTTTTTAACATCCTGAGTTTTTAAAAGGATACACTATGTTTGATAGCGTATATGATACGCTACATCGAGCTTAAACAAACAACTAAATATTATTATTTAATATGGTAGTTATCACATAGTCATTAGAATGGCAGGAATGAACAAGATTAACTGAATTATGAAAATATGGTTTACACATGTATATATAATTAATTCTCTAGTGACCAATTAATTATAAATTAAAATATATCCCTTTTTTAAAATAAAAGGAAATGTTTTTATAAAAAACTATTTAAATGTGCATAAGTGTGTTTTATATCAATAAATAATAAAATCACTTTTGTTGGATTATATTAATTATATATATATATATATATATAATATTCAATATAATATTTAACATTCATCTTATGTGTTTTCAATACATGATATAAGAACAAATCCAATTTTAAATATAAAAGAAGTATTTTTTCTAAAAAACAGTTTTACTACCTTTTGATGACACACTTGTTTTAAATATAGTTTTTGAAATTTTCATAAATTATATTTGAAAAAATAAACTTCTTTTAAATAAGAGTATCATAATTTATTTTTTTTGAATTTTTGATATTTTTCTGATAAGATTTATTTTTTTGATAAATAGTGAAAAAATATTGTATTTTAATTTAAAACTATTTTTTCGTCTGATTTATTTATATTGTTAGATTATATTTTAGACTAGTTTTAAAGTATATTTAGGTCAATATTTTATCAATTAATCCAATTAAGGTCATTGGAATCAATTTTACACTAAATTTGGATATAAAAACATTTCAATCTTTTGAACGTTTTTACTTTAAAAACTTGTTTTCTCGATCAGTCAAAAGGATTAATTTTAAATTAATTTTAGCCAATTATTTGTTTTAAATTTTGAAAAATGGATTCCATATTTGGAATAATAATGTCAAAATTTAGTAAATAGGTCTATTTTATTTGTGAAAAAAATATTAATAGTAACATTGGTAATTTTTATTACCACGGTTAAGGTTAAATAATACAATTAAGGATAAAAATAATATTATAAATATTATAAAGTTACCATAACACTTGTCATAATTTTATTGTATGATTATTTTTCATCACTAATCATTACATGATCAGTTATGTGATCATTTATGGTCATTTGGATGAAAATATAACCTTTATAATATTATATTCAAAGAAAAAGTCAATTTTGTAGCACTTTTGTTTTTAACAAGTGAAATATTTTTAATGTGGGGTTATATATGAGATATTTTTGACTATAAATAGTATTTTTAAAGATAAAATGTTTATATTTATCATTATAACTTATTTATAATTTTTATTGATAAAATAATTACCTTAAACGGTGACACAATAATGTTGCGGTAATTGTTTAATTAATGAAAATATCAAAGAAATGTTATTAAAAATATTAAAATAAATACAATTTGATATAATTAATGCCATACACAAATTTTATAAATGAATTATACATGTTAGTGATTAGTTAAAAGAGTTGGTTCAATGATATCATGTTTTATGTTATTTTTAAAAAGCCAAGTAACAAATAATGTCAAAATTGATATTAATGATATTTGAAAATAAATAATATTTTATTAAATGATATAAAATTTATAAAAATATAAAATTCAGTAAAATTATTGGGATAAGTCTCAAAATATCATAAATGACTCATTTATTGATTGTTTGACATTTTATAATAATTATATTAACCCTTAAAGTGTAAATTACATGATGTCATGGTAAGAATTAAAAAGGTTAAATAAGGGTTAAAACAAAAAAAAGGATTAAGAAATAATCAAAACTTGTATAATTTTCATTGGATGGATGTATTTAGAACCATAATCATCCTATATTCAAAATAAATCAATTTTTATCCATTTGGAATGTAAAATTAATTTTTATTAATTTAATAATTTGAATAATTCCAAGAGTGCCCCTCTCCTCTCATATAAAAGGGAACTCATTCTTATCTTTTCTTCAGACATAAAAACCTATTTGGTTCAGCCAATATTTGCCCAAATATCTTCCTATAATCCCTCACCACATTCTAAAGCTCTTAGTTTAGGCAGAACAATCATCGTAGAGGTGTTAAAGTGTTAATCAAAGTAGATTGTCCAAAGAAAAGGAAAGTAATGGACATACGTGACGAATCAGACTCAAAGTAAGGGAATTCATCACAATATGCTTTCAATGAGAAATATTTTGATTTTATACAACCACCTTATTTTATGAGGTGTATATAAAACCCCATTTTACATATAATATCATTAATTTATTTATTATTATGTTATTTAATTCTTTGTTAAATATTATTCTTTCATGGGGCTTATGATTTAAATGTTCAAAGTGATATGAGACACTTTGAGTGTTTAAATATTTAATTTCAAAATATTTCCTCCATGTAAATATTATTAATAATATTTTTAATTATATAAAATTATTATAAAGGACATTTTAGGTCTATTTTGAATTTCATTCCAAGGTTTTCAAAAAAGAATATTTTTATGTGTTTATATGGAACATTTTGAAAAAAAATAACAAAAGGAATGTTCTATTCTTAACATACACGACAAAAATGAATTTTCCACCACCATGGCCATTGTTTTATTATCATCTTCCTTTTCAAGATTTCATGTTTCCTTAAATGAAAAACCATCTTTATCTTTTTAGGTATTTTGGTATTGAAAATGGGGTTTTCAATAAAAAGGGTGTTTTGGTATTGAAAATGGGGTCTTGAAAGAAAATTGTATTTTTATCTGAAAGTGTTTTTCATATGGGATTAAAAGAGTTTTTAAAAGGTTCTTATGATGAAAGTTCTTTATTAATGATATAGTACTTGAAAATTATAGGAACCAGGTGAGCTCGATATAGTTTATACATGGGGTGGCTCAGATAACATCGGGTAAGCCCATTATAACTTAACATGGGGTGACCCAGATAGCATTGGGAAAGCCTGTCATAGCTTAACATGGGGTGTCCCATATAACATCAGAAAAGCCCATTATATCTTAACATTGGGTGACCCAGATAACACCGGGTAAGACCATAATAGCTTAATTGGAAGTTGGCCATATGGTTATTCCAATTGAAAGGGTTTTGAAAGGGTTTCATGTATATGATGCTCTAAGTCACCTAAATGAGTTTTAATTACATTCTATGAGTTTTAATGATTTTCTTTGAGAAAAATGTGTGTTTTATTTTTATGTGAAAATATTTTATTTCATATTCTCAAAGCATTTTGAAGATAAAAGTAAACGCTATATGAGTTTTCATATTTTTATTGAACTAATGGTTTCCTTTATTTTTATATCCCTTATAGAGCTTTTATGCTCACCCCATGTTTTTAAAATGTCTTTCACAGGGTTTAAGGTGGGATAGATACAAGGATGTGATCAAGGGGAAGATTGTGAAGATTTTTTATAAAGAGAAATCATGTTTTATTTTAAAAAAATTTATATTGTGGAAAAATGGATACTAAGTATAAGTGTCCACTTGTAATGCATAGGTTTACTTTATAAAAGTTTTTCCTAATTCTCTAAAACTCCAAACTGAAAAGATCCTCTAATGTGAATTCTAGTTAAAAAACATTAGAATATGTAATGTTTAAGGCTGATTCCTTATAGTTGGCATCAAAGGAATGGTTTAGACAACTTTAGGGGTTAGGAATTTTGGTTAAATATAGGATAAGGTTCTATTTATATTATTTTATTTAAATCCTTATTCTATAAATTTTTTCAGATCGAGTAATGTCAGTTACAAATGGAAGGAGGAGGATCTCAAACAACATCGCTATCTCTTCCTAATGAATTTCTTGTAATAATTATTTCAAAGTCATGTCCTGATGATTTTGAAACTTTTTCTAACATACAACTCTCTTGTAGACAATTGTATGAAATATCAAACACCTCTTCCATACCTCGATATAGCTTTGGTTCATGGGTTATTTTTAATCAAATCATATTTTCCCAATATTCTCATATTTTAAAAAAAGGTAAATATTATCAAGTAATTTTTAGATATTTTACCTTATCATAATATTTTTAAGCATATTATGATTTTGAAAAAGCTGCCGAAAAAGGATAACCTTGCACAATATGTTTATATTCGGTCTTAACTTATAGTCTTTAACCACATGCTTATGGTATATTAAAAGGACCTTTGATTGAAAGTTTTAAAATAAACTCAGTCCGAATATTTTAAAAAAATCAAGTTTTATCTGGTGTTTTGAAATTATATGTCATGAAAAATTATTTTCCAAAAATATTTCCCTTCCAACACGCATAAAATCCAAGTTGTACAAGGTGTATTTGGACAAAGTAATTAAGCGACTTTGAAGAAACTCTAAAGCATTGTTGCAATACATGGACCTTATATCTACATGAACAAAATAACGATGAAACTAGGTGGACACCATGATAAAGGTACAACATTCTTTCTTCATGGAATAGTTTTATTAAATCACAGAGAGATGAAATGAAAAATGTCAAGATATAAAAGAATTCATGAATTAATAATTTGAGGTAATTATGTGTTGAGGTATAGATGATAGGTATAAGATAACCATTTAAGTTATTACATTCTATTAAAGGATGAAACTCTACTTATTAAGTAAGTGTATTTCCTGATTTTATTAATCCAAGTAATAAAATAATTCCTCAACTTTATGAAAATAATCTTGAAACAAAACTTTATCTTTTTACTTTTTTTACTAAGTAATCAATGACCTTTTAACCCATAACATATTTATGGTGTTGTGATTATTAAATTTCTCATGATAATGTTCTCTACCACTCTCCATCAGAACTTGATAATTAGTTTTCTCTTCCATGTCCAATTTTTCCTACATGGAACACTAGTATGTGTTATCTCAAGTGACCTTCATACTTCCCTTTCTTTATTTCAAAAGTTAAAGTTTTATTAACCCTTTTTCCAATGTGGGATTTCAGTAAAGGTATTTTGAAAAGTCAAACCCCTAGTTTTCGATCCCGAGTTCAAATTGTGAGGATGAAATTTATTAAATTGGGAGAGAATGTAACATCCTGAGTTTTTAAAAGGAAACACAATATTCGATAGCATACATGATACGCCACATCGAGCTTAAACGAATAACTAAATATTATTATTTAATATGGTAGTTATCACATAACCGTTAGAATGATGGGAATTAATAAGATTAACTGAATTATGAAAACATGGTTTACACATGTATATATAATTAATTATTTAGTGGACAATTAATTATAAATTAAAATAAAATCATTTTTAAAATAAAAGGAAATGTATTTCTGAAAAACTATTTAAATGTGCACAAGTCTATTTTATACCAATAAATAATAAAATAACTATTATTGGATTATATTAATGAAATATATATATATATATATAAGATCAAATCTAATATTTAACATTCATATTATGTGTTTTTAAGACATGATATAAGAACAAATCCAATTTTAAATATAAAAGAAGTATTAAAAAAAAACAGTTTTACCGGCTTTTGATGACACACTTGTTTTAAATCTAGTTTTTTTCACTTTTATAAATTATATTTGACAAAATAAACTTCTTATTTGAAATCGTATTATCAAAATTTACTTAGGTTTATTTTTTTGGTATATTTCTGATAAGATTTATTTTTAATGAATAGTGAAAAAATATTATATTTTAATTGAAAACTTCTTTTTCATTTGATTTATTTATATTTTTAGATTATATTTTATCCTAGTTTTAAAGTATAGTTAGATTAATATTTTATCATTTAATCCAATTAAGTTAATTTTAATCAATTTCACATTGAATTTGGATATAAAAACATTTCAATCTTTTCAATGTTTTTACTTTAAAAACATGTTTTCTCAATCTGTCAACATGATTAATTTTAAATAAATTTTATCCAATTATGTTTTTTTTAATTTTGAAAAATATATTACATATTTTTAATCATAATCTCTAAATTTAGTAAATAGGTCTCTTTAATTTTTGGACAAAATATGAATAGTAACATTGGTAATTTTTATTACCACAGTTAAGGGTAAATCAGATAATTAAGGGTAAAAATAATATTATAAATGTTATAAAATTACCTTAACACTTGTCCTAATTTTATTATATGATTTTTTTCATCCCTAACCATTTAAATATCGGTTATGTGATCATTTATGGCAATTTATATGGGAATATAACCTTTATAATATTATATTCAAAGAAAAGTCAATTTTGTCACGCTTTTGTTTTTAACAAGTGAAATATTTTTAATATGGGGTTATATAGGGGATATATTAAACTATAAATATTATTTTGAAATATAAAGTGTTTATATTTATCATGATAATTTATTTATAATTTTTAGTGATAAAATAATTACCTTAAACGGTGACATAATGATGATGCAATAATTGTTTAATTAATAGAAATATCAAATAAATGTTATTAAAAATATTAAAATAAATATAATTAGATATAATTAATGTCAAAAATGAATTTAATAGACGACTTTGATATGTTAGAGATGATTTAAAAGAGTTTTTTTGAAGATATAATGTTGTTATGATATTTTTAAAATGTCAAGTAATAAATAGTGTCAAAATTGGCATTAATGATATTTTAAAATAAAAATATTTTATTAAATGATATAAAATTCATAAAAATATAAAATTTGGTAAAATTATTGGAATAAGTCTAAAAATTTCATAAATGACTCATTTATTGGTTTTTTTCCATTTTATAGTAATTATATTGACCCTCAAAGTGTAAATTACATGAGGTTATGGTAAGAATTAAAAAGGTTAAATAAGGGTTAAAACAAAAAGATAAGGATTAATAAATAATAAAAATTAGTCTAATTTTAATTGTATGAATTGATTTCGACCCATAATCATCCTGTATTTTTAAAAAAATAGTTTGGAGCCATTTTTAATATAAAATTAATTTATATTAATTTAATAATTTGTAGAATTCCAAGAGTGCCCCTCCCCTCTCCTATAAAAGGGCACCCATTATTCTCCTTTATTTACACCTAAAAACCTATTTGGTTCAGCCAATATCTTCCCAAATACCTTCCTATAATCCCTCCTCATATTATAGAGATCTTATTTTAGGACAACACTCACCTTAGAGGTACTAAGGTGTTAATCAAAAGAGATTGTTTGAAGAAAAGAAAAGTAAATGATATATGAGATAAATCAAACTCAAGGTAAGAGACTTCATCTCAATCTCTTTTAATTGAGGTATATTTTGATATTATACACCACATTATTTTATTAGGTGTATATACACCCCCTTAGACATATCATATCATTAATTTATTTATTATCATATTATTTAATTTTTTGTTAAATGTTATTATTTAATGGGGCTTATGATTTAAATGTTCATAGTGGCATGAGACACTTTGAGTGTTTAAAAATTTAATTTCAAAATATTTTATCCTTGTAAATATTCTTAATATTATTTTTAATTATATAAAATTATTAAAAATTAAATTTTATTTCTATTTTGAGTTTCATTCCAAGGTTCTCAAAAATTAATCTTTTAACATGTTTATATGGAACGTTTAAAAAAAACAAAATAAATGTTCTATTCTTAATGTACACGATGACAATGAATTTTCTTCCATTGTGGCCATTGTTTTATTGTCATATTATTTTTCAATATTTCATATTTCCTTAAATTAAAAACCATCTTTATCTTTTGGGTATTTTGGTATTGAAAATGGGTTTTCAATGAAAAGGGTGTTTTGGTATTGAAAATGGGTTCTTGAAAGAAAAGGGTATCTTGACATGAAAGTGTTTCTCATATGGTATTAAAAGAGTTTTTCAAAGGGTTTTATGATGAAAGTGTTTTATTAATTATATGTTAATTGAGAATTATAGGAAACGAGTGAGCCCGATACAGCTTATACATGGGGTGACCCAGATAGTGCTGGGTAAGCCCGTTATAGCTTAAAATGGGGCAACCTAGATAGCGTCAGGAAAACTTGTTATATCTTAACATGAGGTAACCCAGATAGCACTAGGAAATCCCATTATATCTTAACATGGGTCGACCTAGATAACACCTGGTAAGCACATAATAGCTTAATTGGAAGTCATCCATATGGTTATTCTAATTGAAAGGGTTTTATGTATATGATGCTCTAAGTCACCTAAAAGAGTTTTAATTGTATGATATGGATTTTAATGATTTTTTTAGAAAAATTTGTGTTTTATTTTCATGTTAAAATGCTTTATTTCATATTATTAAAGAAATTTGAAGATAAAGGTAAGTATTATATGACTTTTCATGTTTTTACTGAACTAATGGTTTCCTTTCTTTTTATATCCCTTAATGAGATTTTTTGCTCACCCCAAGTTTTTAAAATGTCTTTCACAAGGTTTAAGGGGGAATAGATAAAAGGATGAGATCAAGGGGATAATTATGAATATTTTTCATAAATATAAATCATGTTTTATTTTAAAGAGTTTTATATTGTGGAAAAATGGATACTGGGTATAAGTGACCACTTGTAATGAATAGGTTTATTTTGTAAGGGTTTGTACTAATTATCTAAAAATCTTAATTGAAAAGATCCTCTAATGTGAATTCTAGTTCAAAAACACTATAATATGTAATGTTTAAGTTTGGGTCCTTATATCTTTCATTGATTTGTATACGAAAAAACATATCTCATTCAAACCACATTTTTTGATTTTAGCATGTTTATTGATTTCCAAATGAAACTTGTAATGGCCCGGACCTCTCTGGTCCATTCTTTTATTGAAATATGGTGTTTGACGTGTTTTGGGAGGTTAAGGTGACTCATTTAAAGAGTTTTCCAAATTTCTAGTTTTCCAATGGTAGATCATTTCACCAGTGAGTCAAGAGTAGTGAGTCAAAATTGTGAGTTAGAAATGGTGACTCATGACAGTAGCTCACCGAACGATGACTCATGATGGTAGCTCACCGAATGGTGTCTCACCAAACGGTAACACGCCAAATGGTAGCTCACCGAATGGTCACTTGTCTAATGGTGATTCATCCAATGGTGACTCATCCAACAATGAGTCATCTAATTATGACTTGTACAATGGTGAGTCATCCAATGGTGACCCGTCTAATGGTGAGTTATGAACAATATTTCTAGTTTCCTGCAATTTTCCCCTTTGACGTTATCTTTGACATAAAACGCATTAAAATACTTGTTTTAATGGATTTAAGTGATATTAAAATCCCATAACTCCCATCTAAATTTTCCTAAGGGTTTGGGTGCCTTTACTCAGTCAAAAGGCATAATCTTGACCAGATCCGCCTTTAATGGAAAATCTAAACCATATCTAAACCGCAACTCCATTTATATTTTCAAAAGGTCTGAGATACCTTCCGCCCTTATTCTTACTTCTTGTTTTCCTTGGTATGATATGACCAGAGTTCTTCCTCTCATAGGAGTCATGTGATCGAACTATAATCCTTGGATTGTGTTCCCCTTGGAGTTTTCCTACTGCATGCACACCCCCTATTTTGGTGCAACTGGGAAGTGTAGACCTATATTTGATATAAGGTATGTTCTACCTTTGTCCTTATGGTTTACTCAATATTTTCCCTCTCTTTTATCCTTTCCATGTTATGGAATGTGATCTCTATGTTTCTAATGTAGCTTTCTCGGTTGTTGGTTGGTGTGGTGGTGTCGTGACATCCTCGAATGGATGTAGTCTTTGAGGGAGAGGTGATCATGATCCGTTGTGTGGTTCGTTCTTGATTGAATAATGTTGAAGACCTTTTGAGGTAGGGGATTAGTTTATTCTCTATTTACCTATGTTCAATCATAGAGCTATCATGATTTAACCCATTGGATCGCAATGAAATTGACATAATAAATATTTGAACCAGATTAATTAATTGGCATCGATCGCATAACAATTTTGTTTTTTTATATAATGATAACAGTTTGCCTCTTGATTTTCTAGATAGTGTGATATCTATTCTTGCAATGTTTATCATGTTGTTCTTGATTTAAATTGGTAAAGAATGTAAATCCAGAATTAATTTTCAATTAATTAGATAACTATTTAAAGAGGCATGTTAATGAATCTGGTTGTTGTTGTAATTTGATGATAATAAAATTGATGCATATATGCATGTTTAATTGAATTGGTTGATGAACCTGAAGCTTTTTTATACTTTTTGATAAAAGTATTAAAGGCATGTTAAATTAATTTGTGATAGCTTGAGAAGCTTGTTTCTTAGGTTGCCCATAGTTGTAACCTATGATAATGAACCAGTTAATTCAAGATGGAATAAGAACAAGATTTATGAATAAAATATAATTCCTTTATAGTGCATGAGTTTCTCGTTTGTTGTAAAGTCCAAGTGACTTGTGCTTTGGAGCTTTGAGAGCTCATTGTGTGTGAAGGTTGGATGCCTTGTTTAGGGCTAAGAGCCCAGTTGCTATATTTGTTTCCTACTACTTGTGATGTGATGTGAGCATGGGATAGCTGCACCTGTAGGGATTTTGTGGTATATGGGGTGGGGATTCCTGGTCGTTGAGGTAGAAGTTGACACCTACAGTGGCGAGATGCATCGGTTTATGCATGTGGGTGTTGGGGAGGACACCAAAGATGTTGGAATGGGTTAAAGATGGGCTTAACTGTTGGTATGAAAGTTGGATTCTTGTTGAATATGTTGTTTTTTTATCTTATTTACTATCCCCACTAATTTAGGAAGATGGTTTTTATTACTATCCTTCCAAAATAGGCGAATACATTGATCGCATAGTGATTCACTATTCAATTCTACCCTTACACCGCTATTTTAAACTGGTTTTGTAATGAATATTCAAAATATAATAATAAATTTCACTTTATGTTTGATTAAATGAATTAATTTTTATCACTGTTTAATAGGGAAATTTTACTTGTTTTGGTATTTACATTGTAGGAGGAGGTGATTTGGAGATCCCATGATGGAATTCAAGTAAAATGGGCCAAACTGCGCGAGAGCCCAAGCATTCATGTGGACATTAATATGTACTATGGATAACATGTGCATCCATTTGGGCTAAAAATGGGCGTATTAATGAAAAAAAACGTGGGATACATTTCTCTATAAGATAATAGAGCCCAATTCATCCATTTGGAGGCCCAACATAGGCCCACAATGTGAAGAAATTCTGGACGGGCCAGATTGGACCACCATTTTGTATTTGGGCCATAACTTGGGACTAAGAGATCTAATTGTGATGATTCTACCTCACTTAGATAGATAAATCAAATTAGCACCTCTCCATGGAATTTCATGATAACTGAACACGTTTTGGTCAGTCAACCATCCAGATAAAGAAGGATTAAAAAGTATGTCTTAAATAGTGACCTAGTCCCTTAGGCACTTGACTTATTTTGTGGAAAGTGTGATATTTTTGTCTATAAAATCACTCCTCTACCTCATTATATCAGGTTTCATGACCAGGGGTGAAGCTTATTTGAAATTTATAGCTTTCTTAATCCATTTTAGTTCTCTTCTCCCTCTTGTAATTCTAAGCCTCTTAGTGATCAATTTGGGGGGTGTTCCTTATTGTAATCCCGAGCTCCATGCTTGTAATTTTTGTAAGGTAATTGATTTACAGGTTTTTTGTTGATTGTTCTTAATTTATACCTTCTAAATTTTTGTTTATTCTGGTATGATCAAATACAAATCAAAAGAACAAGAATCCACATGCTTCCATGCATAACCCGGATCTTGTGATGATTTGAGTGCGGTTGCCTCTTTTCTCACCCCTCCCTTTCATGAGTGTGAAAATGAATTGTGTCGGTTGATAAAATCCAGGATCTTAAACCTATGAATATGCATGTTCCTTTCTTGTGTAATATTTTTATCATTGACACAAATCTGGTCATCTCATCACGTTGTTGATGCGATGCCTTAATTGAGTTCTGTTTTTACATCGATTCATGTTTGTTGATTTTGAGCGGTCGCCGATAATCAATATTGTTGATATATCAAATCCTAAGTGGTAACCTAGTAAAAAATCACATACCATTACTATTTTCAGTATGTATAAAATCAAGGACTCAATTATCCTTCCCTTTCCCTTGAGAGCGATGACGGATTGAGCATCAAGGGACACTTACCCTGGGTTAATCACAATTTCTCCAACCGGTTTCTATCAGTAGTAATATACTTTCAATTTCTGTTTTTAAAGAAACAAAACCCAAGTTTTATAAAACCCAATTCCCTTTTTAGTTTCCTAATAAAAACCTCCTTTTAGAATTAATGATCTAAGGCTCCGTCGAGAGACAACCTAGGGTTGCTGCTATACTGCAGAAATTCTAGTTAAAAATAAACAACTAATTTGACGTGCTCGACAATGCGGTAAAGTTTTGGCACCATTTCCGGGGAGATAAGATAATTTTATTCTTCTTTATTTCCTTTTATTTATTTATTTTACTTCTTAATTAGTACTCCTTTCAATACCCCACCCCCATTTGATTGTTTTTGTTTTTGTTTTTGTTTTCTATTTTTGGTTGTTTTTGTGTGTTCTTCCTCTTTATCTTTATCTATTCTTATTTTTATCCATATTTCTCTCTATAATTATGTATAATAACATTATATTCTACTTTAACCCTTTTTAAGTGATTTTATCCATATTAAATAAAAAAAAAACCTCACAACTTATTTTCACGACCCGGTCAGAAAAAGAAAAACTGCTTGAATTTGACCTTGAAATTGAAAAGACACTTCACACAAAAATTAAGGAATCCAGAGAAGGTCAATAAAGTAACACTAAGGAATCCCTTGTACAACCTCAAGTGGTTATAAACCAATCAAAAATTTAACCCAATAAAACCCAAGAAAACATGGCTGCAAATAATCAAACCTTAAAAGAACTGACCACCCTGGATGTGGAGTACCAACCTACGTATATCCAATATCCCGAGTAAGCATCCAACATTGAACTGAGATTAGGCCTCATCCAACTTCTTCCTAAATTCCATGGTCTTACTAGCGAGGACCCTCATAAACACCTTAAGGATTTTCACATAGTGTGCTCCACCATAAAACCCCAAAATGTTTCCGAGGACTTAATTAAGTTTAGGGCCTTCCCTTTCTCCCTTGATGGTGTATCCAAAGATTGGATATACTATTTTCCTACCATAATTGGGGGCTGGAATGACCTAAAAAGACTCTTTTTATAGAAGTTCTTCCCTGCCTCCTGAACTGCATCAATTATAAAAGAAATCTATGGAATTAGGCAATCACAAGGAGAGACCCTTCATGAATACTCGGAGAGATTCAAAAGACTTTGCTCAAGCTGCCCCTACCACTAGATTAGTGAACAACTATTAATATAATACTTCTATGAGGGACTTATCCCCATGGATCATGGAATTATTGATGTTTCAACTGGTGGTTCCCTAGTTGATAAAACTCCTTCTGTTGCTCATGACTTAATAGCCAACATGGCTCAAAATGCACAACAATTTGGTACACGAGCTATTGCACCAACCCGAAGAGTTCATGAGGTAAGTCATTCATATCTAGAAAAAAAGGTAGATAACAAGATTTATGAGATGCATACCCTTATAAGGAAATTATATCAAGCATAAGGTAACTCATAATCTCCTCATGTTCCATTACATTGTGGTATTTGTTCCAACAATACTCATTTTTCTGACTAGTTCCCACAACTTCAAGAGTCACCTGAGTCTTGTGCAGCTGTGTTCCCCGGGTGTCCATTGCAACAAGAACCTCCCTTCAAGCAAGAAAAATTCAGGCCAAATCCAAATCTCGGGTGTCAAGCACAACCCCAGTACCAACAAGGAGGAAACTCAAGCTACCCCATACAAAATTGGTACAGCAAGGCCAAGGCATGAAACCTTCTTATCCTTAAACTTCTCAAAACAATCATCCTCCCCCTACCAAATATGAACCAAGACTTGAGGATATGGTGAAGAAAATGGCAACCCAGAACCTACAATTCCAACAAACCACACAATTAGCTATTCAGGACCTGAAAACTCAAGTGAAGAAATTAGAAAATACCATCAGTGAGATTAAGATTCAAGGCTACAGACAACTACTATCCCAACCCATTTCCAATCTGAAGGACAAAGGTAATGTATGTGAAGTTACAATTCATAGTGTTAAATAATTTTCTCCTTATACTGATTCTACACAACATGAATGTCCCTCTCTTGAAAACACTCTTTCTCCACCCATTAAAGATTCTAATGAAGAAAATAAAAATAAAAAGGGTAATCAAATTATTATTGATGATTCAAATGAACAATCAATTCCTCTTCCTTTCCCCTAAAGACTCTCTAAATCTAATAAGAATTTTGATAATGATATTTATAAAGAAATAATGGATACATTCAAAAAGGTTCAAGTTAGCATTTCTTTATTGGATGTAGTTAAACAAATCCCTAGATATGACAAATTTCTTAAAGATCTTTGCACCTATAGAAGGAGGCTAAGGGGGAATGAGAGAGTCAACTTGGGAAGGAATGTCTCGACCTTGATTCAACCAGCAATTCCAACCAAATGAAAGGATCTAGGCACATTCACAATACCATGTATGATAGTAGAGACCTTATTTTATGATGCTATGATAGATTTAGGTGCTTCTATTAATGTAATTCATCACTCTGTGTATACTTCTCTATAGGTTGGAGAGATTAAAATAATAGGAATTTTTGTACAACTTTCCAACTGAAGTACTATGCATCCAACATGAGTGATTGAGGATGTCCTTGTAAGAGTGAAGAATCTAATATTTCCAGCTGATTTCTACATTCTTGAGATATAAGATACCCAAACCCAAGGACATTCCCCTCTCATAATTGGGAGGAAATTCCTTAAAATAGAAAATACGTTCATTAATTTTCACAAGAGTATGCTTTACATGGAGTTCAGTGGAGAAAAGTTAAGTTTTAACATCATTGAAGCTATGAAACACCCTATTGAAGAGCACTCCACTCTTCTTGTCTATTCGATGGAAGTGCTCTCAAATGACACAGACACACACACACTTCTCTCCTCAAACCATACTCTAATTCATTTTCCTCTTCTTTACCCTTGGATGATTTGAGTTTTGATTCATGTTTTGAGTGTTGTGTGGGTTTTGAAAAATGTAAATTTTGTGCTTTGATTAATGAGTGTGTTCATTCTAAGGTACCCATGACCGTCAATGATTATGCAAATCTCATTTCCATAGATTATCTTTCCTTAGAGAATAAACATGAGTAGATAGACAGTTTAATGGACCTCACTCCCCCTAAACCCCATCCCTCAATCCAAAAACCACCGGTGTTGGAACTTAAACAACTTCCTTCTAATTTAAAATATACATATCTTGAGGGTATTGACCAATTTCCCGTCATTATTTCCAATAACCTCTCTCTACAGTAGGAATCAAAACTGCTCAACATTTTTAGAGAGTGTAAAAAGGCAATAGGATGGACATTGGCTGATATTCTTAGGATTATCCCATCTATTTGTATGCACCATATACTTTTGGATGATAGGGCTAATCCCGTAAGACAATCTCAATGTCGGTTGAATCCCACTCTCCTTGAAGTGGTAAAATTGGAAGTTAGTAAATTACTTACTGTTGGGATCATTTATCCTATATATGATAGTAAATGGGTTAGTCCAGTACAAATTGAGCCTAAAAAATAGTAATAGCAGTTGTGTCAAATGAAATGAATGAATTGGTTCCAACACATGTGCAAAACAATTGGCAAGTCTGTATTGACTACCACCAACTGAATCAAGCCACGCGGAAGGACCACTTTCCTTTACCTTTCATTGACCAAATGTTAAAAATATTGGAGGGTAAGTCCCATTATTGTTTCCTTGATGGATATTCAGGTTATTTTTAAATCCATATAGCTTCCGAGGATCAAGAAAATACAACATTTACCTATCCATTTGGTACATTTGCATACAAAAGAATGCCTTTTGGTCTATGTAATGCTCTTGGTACTTTTCAATGATGTATGTTGAGTATTTTTTCTGAGTACCTTGAGAGTTTTATGGAAGTCTTTATGGATTATTTCATGGTATATGGTTCTTCTTTTGATGGTTGTTTAGAACACCTAGGTTCTGTCCTCCACCGCTTAATTGAAAAAGATCTTGTTTTAAATTATGAGAAATGTCATTTCATGGTTGAGCGGGGGATAGTTCTTGAGAATTTCACTTAAAATAAGGCAATTCAAGTTGATAAATCTAAAATTGAATTAATTTCATCCCTTCCATATACAAAATTTGTTCGTGAGGTGCGATCTTTCTTGGGTCATGCTGGTTTTTATCCCCGATTCATTAAAGACTTTAGTAAGATCGCACTTACATTGTCTCAGTTATTACATTTTTTTTTGATTTTGTGTTTGATAAAAATTGCGAGGATTCATTAAATTCAATAAAAAGGATTCTCGCATCACCTCCCATCATCCAACCACCAAGGTGAGATCTCTCCTTTCGAACTTATGTGTGATGCCTCAAACTTTACAGTTGGGGTAGTTTTATCACAAAGGGTTGAGAAGGCTCCTCATGTCATTACGTATGACTTACTTACCCTTGACCCTACCTAGGTAAACTACACAAACACTGAAAAATAACTCCTTTACATTGTGTTTTCCTTGGAAAAATTTTGTTCATATCTTCTTGGGTCAAAAGTGATTGTGTTTTTTTGACCATACTGCCCTTCGATTTCTTTTAAATAAACCTGAAGCTAAGCCTCACCTCATACGGTGGATGATACTCCTCCAAGAGTTTGACCTTGAGATTAGAGATAAGAGGGGGGTGGAAAATGTTGTATTTGACCACATTAGTATGATTTCTCCACCATTGGACCACCATGTTGACTCATCCCTCCTCATTGGAGAATTATTTCCTCATTATAACCTTTGTGATGTTGTGGACCTTACCCCCTAATATGCAGACATTGTGAATTTTATAGAAACATCTAGGGTCCCCACTAATTTCATAACTTCCCAATCCTAAAGAATTAAACATGATTATCAGTGGTACATTTGGGATGATCCATATTTGTGGAGAATTTTTGGTGACCAAGTAGTTCGTCGGTGTGTCCCTGACCATGAGTTCACCTCTGTTTTGACCTTTTGCCACACTTTGGCCAGTGGGGGCCACTTTGGTTCTCAACGTACATCACATAAGGTCCTTGACTCAGGAATTTATTGGCCAACATTGTATAGGTATGACCATCAATTTTACAAGCCATGTAGTCGTTGTCAATTTACAGGAAATATCTTCAAGAGGAATGAAATGCCCCAACAACCCATGTTATTCTATGAAATTTTTTATGCATGGGGAATTGACTTCATGGGAAATTTTCCAAATTCATTTGGATTTTTGTACATCTTATTGTCTATGGAATATGTCTCTAAATGGGTGGAATAAAATTCTACTAGGATCAATGACTCTATATTTGTTGTTGATTTTGTGAGGTCCCAAATTTTTAGTCAGTTTGGTTTGCCGAGATTCATCATTGGTGATCAGGGTTCACATTTTTGCAATTGAAACATGAAAAATTTAATTCATAAGTATGGGTTTGATCATAAAGTATCCACTGGATATCACCCCCAAACTAATGGATAAGTAGAAATCTCAAATCAGGAAGTTAAGAGAATCTTGGAAAAAACAGTACAACCCAACATGAAAGATTGGAGTTTTCACTTGGATGATGAACTTTGGATGCACTGTGTAGCTTTTAAAACTCCAATAGGAATGTCACCATACAGAATTGTGTTTGTAAAGGCTTTTCACCTCCTTTTGGAGGTAGAACACTGTGTATATTGGGCTGTTAAACAATGTAATATAAACCTTTCGGATGCAGGCGAGCATAGCAAACTACAGATTCAGGAGTTGGAAGAAATTAGACGTGATGCATATGAGAACTCCTAGATCTATAAAGAGAAGACAAAGGCTATCCATGATATAATTATTCATTAGTGGAAGTTCCATATTGGTGATAAGGTCCCCATGTACAATTCCAGGCTAAAGCTCCACCCAAGTCAGCTTCGTTCCTGATGGCTCAGTCTTTATACTGTTACTAATGTTTACCCTTTTGGTGTAATAAAGATTTTGCATGATCAAAGTGTAAAAAGTATTACCGTCAATGGGAAGAGATTTAAACACTTCTATGAGGATTTTTCAAAGATTCTAGTGGAGAAAATCCACCTTCTAGAAGCAATATACTAGTGAAATACACCAGGTTTTATCATTCCTTCTCACATTTTCAATTATTACAGTGAATAAACTGTACATTCTAGGTGTGTGTGTGTGTGTGTGGGGGGGGGGGGTGGATACATTCCTGGGTTCATTAGTATTTTCATCTTATTTCTTCTCTTTTTCGCCTTCTTTATGGTGTTTTTACTCCCCCCTTATGGTCACCAAATCATGGAACTTACTGAAAATGCATGTTGAAATTTTTGATTCCATGTTGATTTAAGACTTTATGAAAACCTATCTTTGTTATGGAATGAATGTTTGTATGAATTTAACATTAGGGAGTTATTTTTAGTGAATTGGTTTTTTGTCAATGATATAAATGATTGTATCTCTGTGAAACATTTGAGATGATTGATGCCCCTTGTGTGAGTAGTTTTCGGGAAAACAGTGTCACTAATATCTCGAAATTTTTTTGCACCAAACCAAAAAGTGTGAATATTTATTACTTAATAGAAGGTAAATATAAGTTAGGTTAATATTTTTTATCTTAAAATTATATTTACATAAATTCATTCCTTATCTGATCTGTTTCATTACTGTACCAGATTGACCTATGTATGTATACCTGATATCCGACTGTTTCACACCCTTAAAAAAACAAAAAATAAAAAAATAAAAAAGGGTTGTGTCTTTGGAAGGTCAAAAAAAACTCCTAATTAACCTTTGATCTTGTTATAACTATTAAAATTAGTGTCGTGAGGAGATCAAATAAGGGTTTAGAGATGAGTGTGAGATTTTTTCAAAATGAAACTTCTAAAAAAACAAAAATAATAAATGAGGGGAGTGATAAAATGTGAAACACATGGGAATATCTAGGTCAGGAGCTTATGGTTTAACTTCTGGTAATGGTTAAGTTATTGGTTCTTGAAATATGATTGCAAAGGATGTAGGGAAGGTTCGGTGGACAAAACCATTTAAGCTAAAAAATGTTAAGATAACCTATATTTATTGGATAGAAAGTGGAAAGAATAACATGGAATGGTTTTCACACACACACATGGAGAGTAAGTGGCATGGTTTAATTTTTAATTCCTTGCTCAATTTGGTATCATTAATCTCTTTTAATTTCATTGTGATATGATTTATGAGACATATTTTTCCATTTTCACTAGGAAGAACTCCTTGGTGTGGTTTGTGCATTGATCACATTACTTTAATGAATTAAAATTTCCTAAAATGTTAAATATTCATGATTTTTAGAATATATACATGCATCATTTTTTTTGGATATTTGTCTTTTCCCATAAGTGAAAATGTTTAGGTGTGGGGGTGTGATCACATATCGATTCACTATTCAATTCCACCCTTACACCGCTGTTTTAAACTAGTTTTGTAATGAATATTAAAAATATAATAATAAATTTCACTTTATGTTTGATTCAATGAATTAATGTTTATCACTGTTTAATAGGGCAATTTTACTTGTTTTGGTGTTTACATTGTAGGAGGAGGTGATTTAGAGATCCCGTGATGGAATTCAAGAAAAATGGGCCAAACTGTTCAAGAGCCCAAGCATGCGTGTGGACATTAATATGTACTGTGGATAATTAGTGCTTCCAATTGGGCTAAAAATGGGTTTATTAATGAAAAAAATATTGTATACATTTCTCTAGAATATCATGAAGCCCAATTCATCCATTTGGAGTCCCAACATAGTCCCACAATGTGAAAAAATTCTAGGTTGGCCAGATTGGACCACCCTTCTGTATTTGGGCCATAACTTGAGCCTCAGAGATACAATTGGGATGATTATACCTCCCTTGGATATCTAACTAAAAGTCTCAACTCTCCACCTAATTTCATGACAATTTAACGCGTTTTGGCCAGTCAACCATCCAAATAAAGAAGGATTAAAAAGTATGTCCTGAATAGTGACCTAGTCCCTTAGGCACTTAACTTCTTTTGTGGAAAATGTGATGTTTTTGTACATAAAATAACTCCTATCCCTAATTATATAAGGTTTCACGAATAGGGGTGAAGGTTAGTCAAACTTTAGAGCTCTCTTCATCCATTTTAGTTATCTTCTCCCCCATGTACTTCTAAGCCTCTTAGGGATCAATTTGGGGGGTGTTCCTTGTTGTAATCCCGAGCTCCATGCTTGTAATTTTTGTAAGGTAATTGTTTTCCAGGTTTGTTGTCAATTGTTTTCATTTATAACTTCTATTTTTTTATTCTGGAATGATAAAATACAAATCAAAGGAACAAGAATCCACATGCTTCCATGCATAACCCGAATCTTGTGATGATTTGAGTGCGGTTGCCTATTTTCTCATCCCCTCCCTTTTATGAGTGTGCAAATGGATTACATCGGTTGATAAAATCCAGGAGCTTGAACCTATGAATATTCATTTTCTTGTCTTATGGTATATTTTTTTATCATTGACACAAATCTGATCATCTCATCACGTTGTTGATGTGATGCCTTGATTGAGTTTCATTTTTACATCGATTCATGTTTGTTGATTTTGAGCGGTCCCCAATAATAAATATCATTGATCGATAAAATACTAGGTGGTAACCTAGTAAGAACTCACACACCATTAATGGTTTCAGTATGTACAAAATCAAGGAATCAATGATCCTTATCTTTCCCTTGAGAGCGATGACGAATTGAGCATCAATGGACACTTACCTGGGTTGATCACAATTTCTCCAACTGGTTTCTCTCAGTAGTAATATACTTTCAATTTCTATTTTTAAAGAAAAAAACCCATGTTTTATAAAACCACATTCCCCTTTAGTTTCTTAATCAGAACCTTCTTTTAGAATTAATGATCTAAGGCTCCATCTAGAGACGACCTAGGGTTTCTTTTATACTGTAGAAATTCTAGTTAAAAATAAACAACTAATTTGACACGCTCGACAATGCAATAAGACATGAAGGGTATGCCACATGCTCTCCGTGTTTAGATTCTTGAGGATGGATGGGTCTAAACTCCTACTATAGGTGGAAAAAACTTGACGGGTAGCTCATCTACTCACCGTGTTGAGCCCCTTATGATTGGTAGCTTAGAATTTTTTCCTAGAATACCTAGAAATATGGAAATATGGAAATATGGTAATATAGAAAGTGGTAATTTTTTTTAATAAATGAATAATTTTTTAACCCATGGGTTTGGATCTTGTTGGGATGCAATGTTGAGGTTGTGATTCTGAGAAGCTGTGGACTCAGTTTGGTTATGCCTGGAGGGCATGGATCTTTGTTGAAATGCTAATGTAATAGAATGTAGAAAATGATAATGGTTAATTAATGGTTAAATAATTAATTAACATAGATTAAAATTTATGAAAATGGACAAAGTAACTTAATGAAGCTCTTTAAAATGGTTGCGTGCTTATAGGATATCTAGTCTTAGTAGTGGAAGCCGGGAGTCCGAGAGACGTGCGCTGCAGTTGAGTCTGAGACTAGGTTATTCCCCTAGTGTAGTTGTGAGCTATATCATATCTTGTAATTTATGTGTTTCTATATGATACTCCACCCTATCAGTTAGGGAAACTGACACCCCAGGGATTCTAATTCCTATTGGGTATTTTCCCCAACATCTCGGTGGGAGGATGGATGACCAACGACCCCCTTTGACCCCACACTCTTCTCTTGGTAGTTACTTATGCCGGTATGCATAGTGGTTAGTTTTCCCCATATATGTGTGTAGAGGGTTGTAATGGATTGTGATTATTTCACACACACATATTCCAAATATAGTTTCCTATGGACTACTATAGGTGTAACGTGTATAGGTTGTGATGGTTTGAGGATCCCTACTCTGTGTATAGGTTGTAATGACTTGAGGTATAATACCTGATGTATGATACATGCTATGAGAGCTATGGTGGATTCTGAAAACAACTTGGTTACTTTTGGATGTGTGGATGTGGTGGTTGTGTTTCATGATGTTCATGTTGTGGTGCTTACCCCATGTGTCTTCAGGCTAGCCTTTTTGGAGAGAAATGCTCAGGACGTGCGATGTTAGGGAAAAGTGGAAAACTAGTGGGGAAGTGGTAGAGAGTTAAACTTTACATTCTTTATTATATTATATACTATTGTATGCAATACTTGGTGAGAGTATCCATGGTGAGGATGAGAACTTAGTACACATGCTTGGATGAAGAGTTAGTTCCACTTCTTTATCACTGTTCTTTAGCATGATTTCTTTACTTTTGCACGAGAGGCTACAGGAAGGATCCTACTAAGTATACTATTATACTCACCCTATATTTATATAAACTATTTTTCAGGTTATTTGGAGTAGTTTGGATATCAGGATGGTTACTACAAGTTTTCGGGTTTTGCAGGAGCTATTTGGGATTTGTGGTCACTACCGTTTTAATTTCTTTTGGTACATGTAGTTTTCCCTTTCAGTTGTAGTAGTTATTGCATGAAATTACATGCATGTACTTGAGTTTCTTTTATACTGTAGTTTGAACAGGAGTTAGTTGGTGTCTATCTTATCTCTATCTTCCACATGCGTTTTCTTAGAGGGTAATGTCTCCCATCTGTGTGTTTATTATACCTTCAGTGCTAGTTTCCAACCCAGGTCCTACTGGAGGTAGGACTCGGGTGTTAATATCCCTATTCTCCCATTTTCAGCCTAGGAGGGGTACACTTTGTGGGGAGGGGTTCATGAAAGAGTGGTATCAGAGTTCAGGTTGAGGGATATGTTGGATTTGGAGTTAGGCACATGTGAGGTTTCATGGGTTGGTAGGGAAACAATGTTAGCTAAGTTTAGAAAGAACTATAAACATGGGACCCAGTTGATACATGGATATTTAGGCCCCCCCTGTGATCTGATGCATGAAACTTTAAGCTTACAATGGCTACTAAAAAAAGTGATATTGGTTACAAGGTATAGATACAGGAAAGGATCATGCATCATTCTTCTTTATCTTGTGTTTGAATGGGTTTACCTTGGGATATGTTAACCTAAAATGAATAAAATAAAATGATTAATTAATGTTAAAGTCTTTAATATTTTAGTTTTAGGAGCTCTAACTATTTTTCCCTTTGCAGGTATGGTTTTAGGTCGACATCCTTTTCAGGTTCACACAGAAGATGTCTCGCAGGTTGTGCCAACAGATCGCCATAGAGTAGAGGTTGACGATGAAAACACTTGGAGGAGGACACTCTATGAATTTTAGTACCAGGGTTTATAGAAGTATAAGGGATCCATTTTAGATACAGTCACAGAAGACTGGTTGGAAGATGTTGAGATAGCTTTCAGTTCTATCCATGCTCATAAGGATAACTGGGTATCGTTGGTTGTGATGATGCTATATGGGGCAGTGAGGTAGTGGTGTTTCTTGTTCCTCATGGATCGCGAGGAGTCAGTAGTCTCATGGGAGAAGTTCTGAGACTAGTTGAGGGATGAGTTTCTTTTCTTTGACCGTGAAGGTGGCTAGTCGCCAGGAGCTGGTTACCCTTCGGCAGAGAAGCTCTAGTGTGTGAGAGTTCAGGATCCATTTCAGGAACCTTCTACAATATACTTCAGACTAGTTTCTAGATGAGGAGGCTGGGTTGAGGCATTTTGAGGAGGCTTTTCATCTAGAGATCCAGTGCCAGGTCACCTCATTTATGCTGATGACATATCTCGAGGTGCTGGAGAGGGAAGAGGTCATCGAGAGGAAGTTATACAGAACTGGATCATCATAAGAGGGGAGTCGTTGAGATTCCTCACAAAAAATATCTATGGTATGAGGTTCTTGGTTTTTAGGGAAGAAGAGTTTTTTATTAGCTGGGGGTAGTTCCCAACTCTCAGTATCTCATTTATCTAGGGGTGATAGCTCTTAGGACTATGCCAAGGGATCAAAATCTTGTTTTTCTTGTGGATTATGAGGTCATTAGTAAATAGAGTGCCTAAACTTTCTGAGTAGTCAGCATGTGACATGTGTTCAATTCCAGGTTCCTCTGTTGAGGTAGTTCCAGCCAAGGTAGAAGCAGCCGGTTGCACCGGCTTTGGATTAACAGAGAGAATATGGGAAAGATAGAGGATAGCCCAGAGATTCTCCCCATCCCCAGAGAGCATATAACGACCATGTATGTGGTCATTAGTAGGGTCAGAGAGGCTATGGAGCATGTCATGGTTAGCTTCATGCATTAGCATTGCCAGCGCTAGGTGATCCATATGTCATTCGAGGTACCCTTTGTTTGTTTTCTACTTAGGTTCATACCTTGTTTGATTTAGTATAGACACACTCCTTCATATCACCTGCCATTTTCCATGCCTTGGGACTTAAGGTAGAGAGGCTTTTAGTGCCCTTGGCGTTGACCACACTTGTTAGAGGCCGAGCTGACTTGTTTGAAGTATGTAGAGACTATGAGCTAGTGATAGGGAAACACCACTCTTGGGGATATTTCCTATGTTTATGAATAAAACCATATGATTTCATCCTTGACATGGATTGGTTGTAGTCGGTGCAGGCTATCATGGATTGATTCTAGAGGCATGTGGTGTTCTTTGATGCTGATGAAGATCCAACAATGTTTTTTGGTGAGCGAGACCCTCAGATGGGTTAGAGGCATGTTTAGTCCTTATCATCCTCGATGGATGAGATGATGTTGAGTTCATTAGAGGCACAATAGTCATATTTTTCTAGTGTTTTGGAAGAGTACCCTGATGTCTTTACAAAGTAGGTTGTATCAATACCCCCTCAATGAGAGATTGAGTTTGGGATCAAGCTACAGCTAGGCATGTCTCCTATCTTAATATCTCCGTATAGGATGAAACCTTCTAATCTATGAGATATTTGTATATATTTTGATGGTATTTTGTAGTGCAATTTTGTTCTTCCAAGTGTGTCACCATGGGGTGAACCTGTTTTTTTCATGAAGAAGGATGGTGGAAGTTTGCAGTTGTGTATGGATTATCGTTGCTTAAACCGAGTGACAGTGAAGAAACACTATCCTCTTCCACATATTGATGATTTATTTGATCAATTGAAGGGTGAAAGTTGGTTCTTGAAGATCGATTTGTGGTCAGGATATCATCAGCTGTGTGTAAAGGATGATGATATCTTGAAGACCATTTTATGTTGTCATCATAGGCATTACGAGTTCGTTGTGATGCTGTTCGGTGTGAAGAATGCTCCATCTATGTTCATAGGGTTGATGAACACTGTGTTCTGTGAGTTCCTAGATAAGTTCGTGGTGCTTTTCATCAAAAAAATCCTTATGTACTCCGTGTTTGAGGAGGAGTATGAAGGACATCTACGTGTTGTTTTGGGAGTTTTTCACCATGAGAATCTATTTGGGAAGTTCTCAAAGTGTGAGTTTTGGGCTCAATAAGTTCATTTATTAGGGCATGTTGTATCCTAGCAGGGAGTAGCTGTGGGTCCATTGAAGATAGAAGTAGTTGTGTATTGGGCATCCCCTAAGACAATGGAAAAAGTGAAAAGTTTCCTTAGTCTTTTAGGATATTACAAGAGGTTCATAGTCAATTTCTCTTAGTTTACGACTCCACTAACAATGTTAACCAGAAAGGATTAGGGATTAGTGTGTACTGACCAGTGTTAGGTAGATTTAGCGTATCTTAAGGAGAAGTTGGTCGGTGCTCTGGTTCTTTGTCTGCCAGCATAAGGATTTCAGTTTGAGGTAATTTGTGATGCTTCACATCTAGGTTTAGGTTATGTTCTGATGCATCAAATATTTTTCATTTCTTATAGGTCTAGATAGTTTCATCCCCATGAACGTAACTATTACACCTACAATCTCAAGTTGTTTGCAGTGGTGTTTTCATGGAATTTTTAGAGACATTAGCTCATCAATGAGTGTTTTGTAGTCTTTACCGATCATAAGAGCCTGAGGTATGTTTTCTCCCAGTGTGACTTGAACTTGTGACAACATCGGTGGATGGAATTATTACAGGACCACGACTTATATATTTCATATACACAAGGGGAATGTTGTGGCTGATGCATTGAGAAGGAAGCCACATAGCGATGCAGTGCATGAATCAGGTGATTCTTAGAGAGTGATGGAAGAACATTCAACATTAAATCTGGATATGGGAGAAGTTGGGGGGTAGAGGTTGTCTTTTTCAGATGAAAGTGTAGTCATATCTGGTGTAGTAGGTAGAAGATTCTCAGTTGGGGGATTTTGAGGTGGAGGTCTGGAGAGGCCAAGTTGTTTATGGTGATCCCCCTAATGGTTGGTATGAGGATGAACAACACCAAGTATTGTTTCATGGAAGTATTTTTGTTCCTTTGGAAATTTGTGATATGGTTCTTAGAGAGTTCCATAGTTTTCCCTTAGAAGTACATCCTAATGTGACAAAGATTTACCAAGCTTTGAGAGGTCAGTTTTGGTGTCCTGGGTTGAAGTGTGTAGTTGCAGAGTTTGTGTCTCGATGTTTGGTCTGCCAGAAGGTGAAGGCTGAGCACTGCGTTCCTGGTGGTTTTATCCAACAATTATATGTTCCTCAGTTTAAGTGGGAGGACACATCGATGTAATTTGTTATCGGTTTACCTCAAGCTCAAGGATGATATGATACTATATGTGTAGTAGTGTATTGTTTGAAGAAATCATGCCACATTATAGCGATCAAGGATTCAAGCTCAGTAGAGGTTCTATCGAGTCATTATCTTGAGGAGGTGGTGAGACTCCACAGAGTTTCAAGGACGATCATTTTTTATTGAGATCTTCATTTTCCTCTAGGATGTGGAGAGGTCTCTAGCATGATTTTGATTCTCAGTTATGCCTTATTGCTGCTTTTCATCAGTAGACAGATGGTCAGACAGAGTGGACTATCCAGACTCTTGAAGACATGTTACACTCTTGTATCCTGGATTTTAGAGGTTCGTGGATAAGGAACCTTCCCTTGGTAGAGTTCACTTACAACAATAGTTTCCACTCCACCATCGGTATGGTGACATTTTAATCCTTGTATGTCCAAAATTTTCATTCTTCGTTATGTTGGACTGGGGTCGGAGAGTTAGAAACTCTCAGGATGGAACTGGTATAAAATATGATAGAGATCGTTTAGGTGATTCATGTGCAGATGAAGGCAATACAAGATCATCAGAAGTCCTATGCTAATCATAGGAGGATACCTCTGTTGTTTGACATTGGGGATCTCATATTTTTTATGGTGAATCCCCATCGTGGGCAGTGAAGATTTAGTTTTGGGAGTAATATTTCTCCCTGGTTTGTTGGGCCTTTCGAGGTGTTGGCTCATATTGGATCTTTGGCATATCGGGTAGTACTTCCCCTACATATGATCTAGAAACATGATGTTTTTAATGTGTCGCAACCCCATTGTTATCTTCATGATGACTCTCACATCATCGATTGGGGAGAGATCGATGTTGACAATGATACAACCTTCGAGGAGAGGCCTTTAGAGATCTGGTACTGCAAGGAGAAGGTGTTTTGTGGACATGATATCCCCTTAGTTCATGTCTTTTGGTGGAGGAGTGTACCTAGGAATATGAGTTGCAGATACATGCTTAGTACCCTGAGCTGTTCGATGTTTATCTATTCTCTTATAATGATGTTTGTTTGGTGGTTGTAGACCCCTTTCTATTTTTGAGACGACTTTCTCTTGTTTTTTATTGTGTATTTCTCTATTTTGATAGGTATCTCCTTTGGGATATTTTTTAGGATCAGGTTGTGGTTTTCTTGTTGGTTTTCATTATTCCTTGATGAAGCAGTTGAGCTCCTATAATGGCAAGAGCTTTGAGAGGTATCTCAAAGGGTAGTTGTTCAGACCCCTTTTTTTGTTTCCTCTCTGGGTTGGTTTTGGATTCTCAAGGGTGAGACTAGTTTGAGAGGTATATGATGTAATGTATCAGACCTCTCCGGTCCATTTCTTTGTTTAAATCTGGTGTTTGAGGTGTTTTTTGAGGTCAAGGTGACTCATTTCAAGAGTTTTCCAAATTTCCAGTTTTCCAACGGTAGCTCATTTCACCAGTGAGTCAGGAGTGGTGAGTTGTAATTGCAAGTTAACAACTATGACTCACAATGGTGACTCACGATGGTAACTCACCGAATGGTGACTAATGATAGTAGCTCACCGAACGGTGACTCAAGAACAGTGGCTCGCTGAATGGTAGCTCACTGAACGATGACTCACCAAATGGTAGCTCACCGAACAGTCACTCTTCTAATGGTGAGTCATCCAATGGTGACTCATCTAATGGTGATTTATCCAATGGTGATTCATCCAATGGTGACTCATCCAATGGTGACTCATCCAATGATAAGTTATCCAATGGAGACTCATCCAACAGTGAGTCACAAACAATGTTTCCAGTTTCCTACATTTTCGCCTGTTTGACATTAAATGAATTCAAATACTTTTTAATGGATTTAAGTATGATTAAAAGACCATAACTCCTATCTAAATTTTCCTAAGGTTTTGGGTGCCTTTACTCGGTCAAAAAGTGTATTCTTGATTAGATCATCCTTTAATGGAAACTCTAAACTGTATCTAAACCGCTACTCTAATTAGATTTTGAAAAGGGAGAAGATAACTTATGACCTTGTTCTTACTTCCTGTTTTCTTTAGTACAGGACGCCCATAGTTCTTCCTACCATAGAATTTGTGAAATCTAACTACAATCCTTGGATCGTGTTCCCCTTGAAGTTTTCCTTCTACATGTTCACCCCCTATTTTGGTGCAACCCTGAAGTGTAGATCCGTATTCGATATAAGGTATGTTCTACCTTCGTCCTTCTGGGTTCCTCATTATGTTTCCTCCCATTTCTCCTTTCCATGTGATTTCATGTGATATTCGTGTTTCTAATAGAGCTTTCTTGATTTTTGGTTGGTACAGTGGTGTCACGACGTCCTTGGGTGGATGCAGTCATTGCTGGAGAGGTGATCGTGATCCGTTGCGTGGTTTGTTCTTGAGAAAATAATGTTGAATATCTTTTGAGGTAAGGGATTCATTGCTTCTCTATTTACTTACGTACAATCATAGATCTATCATGATTTAGCCCATTGGATTGCAATGAAATTGACATAATAAATATTTGAACCAGATTAACGAATTGGCATCGATCGCATAATGATTTTGTTGCTTTATACCATGATAACGGGTTACCTCTTGATTTTATAGATAGTGTGATATATATTCTTTCCTTGTTTATCATTTTGTTTTTGATGGAAATTGGTAAAGAACGTAAATCCAAAATTAATTGTTAATTAACTGGATAACTGTTAAAATAGGCATGTTAATGAATCCAGTTTCTATTGTAATTTGATGATAATCAAATTGATGTATATATTCATGTTTAACTGAATTGGTTAATGAACCTAAATCATGTTTATGATTGTTGATAAAAGTATTAAAGGCATGTTAAATTAATTTGTGATAGCTTGAGAAGCTAGTTTCTTAGGTTTCTCGTAGTTGGAACCTGTAATAAGGAATCAGTTAATTCAAGATGGAATAAGAACCAGTTGTTGAATAAAATATAATTCTTTTGTAGGTTCTGAGTTTCCCACTTGTTGTAAATTCCAAGTTCCTTATTCTTTGGAGTCGTGAGATCTCATTGTGTGTGAAGGCTGAATGCCTTGTTTAGGTCCAAGAGCCCAGTTACTATGTTTGTTTCCTACTGCCTGTGATGTGATGTGAGCTTAGGATGGATAATCCTAGAGGGATGTTATGGTGTATGGGGAAGGGAGGCCCAAATGTTGAGGCAACATTTGAAAACTAGAGTGGAGAGATGCATTAGTTTATGAATGTGGGTATCAGGTAGGACACCAGAGATGATGGAACAGGTTGAAGCTGGGCTTACCCATTGATATGAAAGTTGGATGCTTATTTAATCTGTTGTTTTTTTATCTACTTTACTATCCCCATTACTTGAGGAATCTAGTTTTTCTTATTATCCTTCCAAAATAGGTGAAGACATGTGGGGTATGCCACATACTTTCTGTGTTTATCTTCTTGATGATGGATGGGTCTACGCTCCTGCTATAGGTAGAAAAGACTCAATGGGTAGATCATATACTCACCATGTTGAGCCCCTTGTGGTTGGTAGCTTAGAATGTTTTCCTAAAATACCTAGAAATATGGAAATATGGAAAGTGGTAATTTTTTTAATAAATGAACAATTGTTTAACCCATGGGGTTGGAGCTTGCTGGGATGCAATGCTGAGGTTGCAATTATGAGAAGCTGTGGAATTGGTTTGGTTATGCCTGGAGGGCATGGATATTTGTTGAAATGCTAATGTAATTGAATTTAGAAAATTAAGATGTATAATTAATGGTTAAAGAATTAATTAACATAAATTAAAATTGATGAAAAGGGATAAAGTAACTTAATGAAGATATTTAAAATTTTTGTGTGCTTATAGGATATCTAGTCTTAGTAGTGGAAGTCGGGAGTCCAAGAGATGTGAGCTACAGTTGAGTCTAATACTAGGTTATACCCATAGTGTGGTTGTGAGATATATTATATCTAGTACCTTTTATTTTTCTATACACTACTCCACCCTGTCGGTTAGGGAAACTGACACCCTGACGATTCTGATCCCTGGGGGGGGGGGTGTTTTCCCCAACATCTCGGTGGGAGGATGGATGACTGACTATCCCCTTTGACCCCACACTCTTCTCTTGGTAGTTACTTATACTAGTATGTATGACAGTTAGTTTTCCCCATATATGTGTGTAGAGGGCTGTAATGGATTTTGTTTATTTCACACACATATATTCTAGATATAGTTTCCTATAGACTACTATGGCTGTAACGTGTATAGGTTGTGATGGCTTGAGGATCTTTACTCAATGTATGAGCTGTAATGGATTGAGGTATAATACCCGATGTATGATACATGCTATGCAAGCTGTGGTGGATCCCAAAAACTACCTAGTTACTTTTGGCTATGTAGACATGGTGGTTGGGTTGCATGAGGTGCATATTGTGGTGCTTCACCCAAGTGTATTTGGGCTTGCATTTTTGGAGAGAGATTCTCAGGATGTACAATGTTGGGGCAAAGCAAAAAACTAGTGGGTAATTGGTAGCAAGGTACCCTTGGAATTCTTTATTATATTATATACTCTTATATGTGATAATTGGTGAGAGTAGACATGGTGAGGATGAGAAATTAGTATACATATTTAGGTGATGAGTTATCTTCACTTGTTATTCAACATGATTTAACACGATTTATTTACTTTTTCACAAGAGGTGCTGGAGAGGATCCTACCGAGTATATTGTTATAATCACCCTATGTTTATATAAACTGTTTTTTAGGTCAGTTGTAGTAGGTTTGGAGATCAGGATAGTTACTACTAGCTTGCAGGTTTTGCAGGAGTTGTTCGAGCTTCGTGGCAGCTGTCGTTTTACTTTCTTTTGGTACTTGCAGTTTTCCCTTTCAGTTGTATTAGTTCTTTCATGACATTACATACATGTATTTGTATTTCTTTTATACTATAGTCTGAATAGAAGTTGGTTGGTTTCTATCTTATATCTCCCTTTTTCATGTATTATCTTAGAGGGTAATGCCTCCCATATATGTGTTTATTATACCCTCAGTGCTAGTCGCCAACCCGAGGCCTACTGGAGGTAGGAATCGACTGTCACTATCCCTCTTTTTCCATTACCAGCCCAGGAGGGGTACACTTTATGGGGTGGGGGTCATTAAAAAACTAATCTCTTGTTAGTTTGTTAGTTGAATTTAGAATGTTTATATATTCATTATATTTACCTGCTTGTGTTTTACTACTTTTTTTATTGTTCTCATGTTGTACCACCCTTTCATAGTGTTGGTTTTATATCTACACGAGTCCCTATTTCCTTGGATTTACCTTTATGTGAGGCTTATGTTACCTTGAGGTATCTATGGTTTACCTTTTACATAATGTTTTTGGTGACTTTTATATATAATGTGTTTTGTTTTGGTTACCCTTATATGAGGCCCTTAAGTATCCTTATATATCCCATGTGTCAAGGGGATCACCCTTATGATATATAACCCTTACATTGTAGGACCCTTACATAGTGGTCATTGACCCTCATGCAAAGGGTGCCTGACCTTTACATAAGGAGTTTGGCCAGATTTCTTTTACAAAGTGGTCATATGACCTCAACGCAGCTGCTCTGGCCAACCCTGATGTAGTGGTTAGATGACCTTTAAATAGCAGTTGAGTGACCTTGACGCAGAAACTTTTATGGTTTTACATTTACATAGGATTTCCCATCTATTTTCGCTAGTTTTTTCAACCTATTATGATTCATTTATTTTTAGTTATTCACTTCATATGTTTCGATTGAGTCATTGTAACAACATCATTTATTAGGGTCTATATATACCCTAGAAATCTTGGATTGGGGATGATTTGAATATGTTTTTGAGAGTGATGATATTTGTTATTCTAGAGAAAGATTTTGTGCAAGAGGAGGTCAATCAGGTTTGAGGCATTTTCCACCACTAGACTAATCATTTCCCTTGCTAATAAAGATTGGATATTTCCTTGACATAGATTTTTAGTGGAGATTTGTAGTTACTAACCATGAGGTGCCCCATGCTCATCTATTTTCGACACTTATGGAGAAACCCAAAGATTCGGCTTTTGATGGTAAATGAATCCATATGGACATAAGATTTTCTTCTTATTATTTATTTTGGGTTTCATTATTGTAACATTTTATTATGAATGTATCATCTATATTTTCTCTTGTATTTATTGTATGTTTGTTTTGAGCATTAATAAAAGGTAGGAATATGGTGGTGTTCTCATCAAAGAGTAGAACCAAAGTGGTCCAAACCATGTTAAATCTTTATGTTCATTGTTCCTTACTTTTATTCACCACTCATCTTGATTCCCATATTCTCGTCATTTTCTTCTCCTTTATTTATCAAACTCTTTACATACTGGAGGCATGTAATCATTATGCGGTCTCAGGGTTTATAAGGGTGTATCTATGTAGTCATACCCTACCAATTGGAATCAAAACTTCACACATATGATAATGGAATATAGTAAATATGACATTGATAAATTCAATGGAAATGGTAATTTTAATTTGTGGAGACTCAAGATGAGAGCACTGCTAGTATATCAAGGGCTACAAGATACATTGTATGGCCCTAAGAAACCGCATGTAAGTCGATCCACTGATGGACAAACTATGACCAATTACTATGATGTATCTCTTATCATTTTAATGAAAGATCATAGTTCTTCGACACTATCCTTAGCTACTAAGGTTCCACGAGAGGTCACCTATGAAACCTATTATGATGGAATTTGGTCTAAGTTAGAAAAACTATATATGAAAACTTCATTTATAGGTCATTTCATAAAAAACATAAATTTTACACATTCAAGTTGCATCATGGAACTTCCATTTAGGAATATCTTGAAGATTTTAATAAAATTATATTAGTCTTATCCAATATTAATGTTAATGTAGATGATTTGGACTAAACCATTATCCTTTAAACCCCCTTAGATAGTTTATATGAGCATATTATAGATTTTATGATGTATGACATAAACTACTTGACCTTATAGAAAGTCAAATATTCCCTTATTTCTCATGAGTTGTATTGGAAGGCTAAGGCCAAGTACAAAGATGAGGGTTTGAGTGTTAAAGGTTGTTTTGAGTTTCAGGGGAAGAATAAAGGTAAGAGTAAAAAGGGTGATACATGAAGGGTTTTGTTAGAGATTGATAATAATTATCAGAACACACATAAGTGATTTAAATCCTTGTTTGAGTATCTCCCATGTAAGATAAAATGAAAATGTGTATAAAAACTAAAATGAAGATATAATATAATTGATTCACCTTAAACCAAAGAGCATATGCAACCTTTATTATTACCTGATATTCTTGATAAAGATCACTAAGAGTAGAAAAAAATATCCCCTCTTCGAGGTGTATCTATAGGCTGACTGAATCACATGCCTTATATGTAGGATTATTCTTTCTCCCATGATGTTCTAGCATCCAGGTATGCAAAGGAAGAAGAAAAGAGAGCTATGGATATTTTTGAGTTTTGTACAAGCACAATGGAAGTACACCCTCAACACTAACATCACATGGTAGCGTTTATACAAGTCACAAGGAAGCTCCTTAGGAATTCACATTTACTCATGAAATCATAACATATGAGTAAATTACATGGTCAGTTCATGTATCATATAAATTAATTCAAGTCCTCCCAAATGTTTAATCAAATGAAATTATATATTAAATTATAGTCATGTGAATTATCAAACTACCCAAAGAATAACTGTTATCTTAGGTAGTATAAATTATATACCCGTAATGCATGAAAATCATAATTTTCATGCAAAATGATACACCTTATATTCATGGATTTAGGGCACATCTCCTTCAATATCCCACGTTAACTAAATCCTTATAGACTTTGATCCATTTCACCTTATATTGTATCATATATAATAACTCATAAAATCACATCCAAAACACTTTTGGAAAACTATTATTTACTTCAACCGGTATCACATCATATGAAATAACTTGTGAATACCTATTTAAAACATGTTTTGATTAATTATAATACACTTTTATAGTGGCTTTATAAGTCAAACTCAATCCCCATTCATCCAACCACAAAGTGTTACCCCATGAGCCTTTATAGTGTTGACAACAAATATGAATCTCCAGATCCATTTTTGTAAGTGAAGAGTGTCCTCTATAAAATCATCAATGCTACTAAATATATAAAGGGATTGGGTATGATATCCATCAAACACATATATCTCTATACTTGTGTCCACTAGTCTACATCATATGAAAACATTCATTACCATATTTTCCCTCTGTCCAAGACATCAAGTAAACTTGGGACATTGAACACGTCAATACCATATATCCATATAATTTGTTCTCAGTTATTAGAATGTAGACCAATCTGATCAATGAATACATCACATGTCATTCATCCTTATATATAAGCACATCACCTGTCCCGTATCCAGATAGATATACAATATCTAGGTGTGACCCACACACTCCCACAAACTATCTCAACAAAGGGCCTAAATGTCATACTCATCATATGAGAGGAAAAATCCCATCTTGGTTAAGCTCCAACTGACGACATGATCAACAACATATCCAAACACCCCCGTATGAGCTAATTCAATATGTTAACTTACATAAGTAGGGTATCAAAGTATGGAAGTTCTCATTCTAGGTATCTCATCAACCTATAGAATTGGGGACTCAAATATGATTCATGAACCCATAGTATACCAAAAACATTTGCATGAAACTCCATGTGGTATAATTAGTAGGTCATCCAACACACATAGAGAATCTTATTCTTTTTTGATTCATAAGTATATTCTATCTCTCTATAAAAGAATCCTAATCATGGTAACCTTAACATTTTTCCACGATCTTTAACACTCTATAATGAAAATTAGTTAGGGATAAACTCAAAGTTCTAATTTGAGAGGTCTATTATCATTACTCTTCATGAAATGTATATCTATATATATATTTATGTAGTCAATGTGAAAGAATGATAAAGTGTAGGTTTCATCTAATATGATACATTTTAATATTCTTAAACACTTAATATTTAACAAAACCAACATAATCGCCAGTTTATCATATCATATATGATAAATTGCCTGACCAGTCTTATATATACTACACTTTTTGGGTTTTCTTAACACATTACATTATATGTAATCTTTTTCACATCTCCACATCATCATCCGATAAAACCCTCACACTAAACTCTTTAGTGAGAAACATCTATGAAGTAATCTAGTTTGAATAATGGTGAGACTTAGGAATCATATTCCTAATTTTTCAACTACCTAAACATATTTATAACTTTTAACTTCAAAACATCAAATGTCATAATTACAACTTCTTTTGTCTACTTAGAACTCTTTCTAAGTTCATCATCATCATCCTTTTAACCTCATTCCATAAAACCTTTTTCCTTTTAAATAATATATCTCCTTGAATTATTGTTTACTATCCCTCCTAAACTCTTTTAGGATAAATTGAAAACCACTTTTCTATGGTAACTAATGTAACACTTTACATTTCTATTTACCATCATACCATAAACTCTTTTAGGATATCAAGTGTAATTCACTTTTCATTTTTGACTAGTAAAATCCTTCAAAATAGTGTCTTTCACTTTTAATGATAACTAAATGTAACTATTTACATTTTTATTTATCATCACATATCTTAAACTCTTTTAGGATATTAAGTAAAAAACACTTTAATCTTAGATTGGTATAATCCTTTAAGAAATAGCGATATTATTTTTCTTAATGATAATTAAATATAACAGTTTACATTTTTATCCATAATCACATATCCTAAAAATTTTAGGATATTAAGTGGAAATCACTTTAAGTTTTGAATAATCCTTTATTTGTTAAATTAAAACTTCTATAAGTCCAAACATACTCCCACTAGCTTCTTAGACACAATATACTTTTCATAATATCTTGCTAAGATTCAACACAAACTACTTTGTGTTTAGGAAATAAAACTTATTTACTTTTATTAGGAACATTTAATAGATAAAATATTGTTTCTATGTCATATATGGTATTCTATGTGTTTTAAGTATTTTTAATTTGAGAATAAAACTTTGTTAAAATATACCGCTGATAAGTGGAGGGAACACATTCCCTTCTATTTTAACAAACAACTGGATAATTTTTTTTATCCAAGATAAACAATTTTATCCATATCTTCTTTGTTGAACATGTTATAGAACCTAATGAATCATAAACCATGTGTATACAATTACTCATATAATATTATTCATAATAACTCTTTTTTATCAGACATTTTATCCTATTGCATAAGATAAATGAGATGAAGATATACATATTTTACTTAGATTCATTTGATCTTGATAAAATCTTTGACATTCAAATCCTCAATGTAGTAACTGTTTACTTCATCTCATGAATATAAACTATAAGTTCAATCAATTATCCATTTTATTTTAAAATCCTTTATATATATTTTTTAAATATATATTTGGTATCAAATTCTTTTCAAAATAAAAGAATTAATTTCTATAAATACCTGGCACGGACATTTCATGGAGTTTCATAATTTTATTCAGGTATATCTTGGATAATCTAATCACACTGAATAAATATTATTCCTTCTTGACAACCCCAAGTTTCAATGGCCTTTATTGGTGCATCAAACTAACCTGGGCTGACTCATCACTCGAGATAAAAGGACACAGGTCCCAAAGAACATTCTCGATCACCATAGGCTGACAACAAGCACCGGGGCATAATGAGTAACCTCTTGGGAATGGTTTCATACATGATAAACCAACATGACCCATCCATGGAATGGTACGACCACACCAGCATAATAAAATTCAATCAAAATAATTATACATACAGTTTGAGTAAACCAGAAATGACCAAAGGTAGATACCATAAGCAACATCACATATATACTATGTTATACAAGAGACATAAACATGGTATCTCAAGTCAAAAGCTAAAAAACTTAAAACAGGGAAAGAGACTAAACATGGTAAATAAATACATCCCAAAATGTATAAAAACTCCAAAACAACCTTTCATGAGCTAACATAATGAGACCACATCTCCTCCAACAAAAGAACAGACGATGGTAACCAAGAAGATCCACCTATATGCACAGTGACCTTTCCTTTACCTGTGTCTTGCAAAACAAAGTCTACATATACTCAAAGGAATACGTAGGGTGTGAGACACAAATCCTAATAGGATACCACCATGAACCTATTTAAGGATTTTAAACCATATAAACTAATAAACTTGTTTGAAAACTCATTTTACAAAACTATTTTACTTTGAAGACATTTCACTTTAAATTAAGCCTTTGGAATCTCTTTGGTTTTCTTTCAAACAAAAAAAGTTTTCCAAAAACATTTATTGATATAAATAAAATAAAGAGATAAATTCCACACAAATTAAACATGATCAACCTACCCAAATAAGGAATAAAAAAGGTAAAATCATAAACATCATCATCATATAACTAAATAAATGTAAATGGGAATAACACATGATATCAAATCAAAAAAGGCACTAACATAATGCATAAAATCATGAAAATAAACCCGACATGAATAATGTGAACTAAGGGATCTAACCAAAAGGGTTTAACATGATAATGTCTAAAATATAGTTTACTATCTAGCTAAACAAATTGGAAGCTCTCATGATCTTCCCTAGGTCTAACTCCCAAGATCTCTCTTGGTATCTTGGTCAAACAAGTGGAAGCTCTTTAAGTATCCCTCCCAAAGTCTATATCGACCCCTTGGAAAAAAATTAGAAACTCTCTTGGCCTTCCTCTAAAAGTCTCCCATAGTCCCTTGTATAACACACTCTTACACCCCTGGTATCCCATGTGCTACTCAATGCCAAAAATATCCACATCATAAGTGACATATGCTAAAAGCTATTCCACAAGACATTTTAATAAAAAAACATACCCATTTCAATAAAAACACCTTTATCAAGGTATTTTTTTTCTAAAACATATTTATAAATCCATTTAAAACCATAAAACTACTTTGATCCATTTTATCAAACACTTGAAGTTCTCTTAATCCAACTCCCTTTGGTTAAATATTAAATTTCCAAATAAAACCATGGATCACATAAAACATAGAATAAAAATCAATCAAAAATAATTTTAAAAAGAAATTTTATAACCATAAACCAAATTTGATTAATAATTCAAAGACAATTCATGGAAAATGTTCTCAAATAGAAACACCTACCTTAGGAATGGTTCCAAACTTGTCGCCTTCAACTACAACCACCTGATTTAGGAAAAAGATGACCCTACACACCTAATCCATAATAAATCAAATAAAAAACCCCATTAAAACCCTTATATTCATCCAACCAATCATCTAGGGTTTTTACACTCCCATGGAAATGGAAGACAAAGTGAAATAAGGGTAAAGGATGAGGAAATCTTAAGTAATAAGGATTACCTCAATCTAAAATGCCTTGGATGCAATGAGAATCCACCAAAATCAAGAAGGAGGAGCTCCAAATATTGGGTAATGGGATGAACATATAATATGAGGGAAATGGGAGAGGAGAACTTAAAATACCATAAGGTTAATTTTATAAAACCCCTAAAAAATTAATGTGCTAGACAACTTGAACAGTTTGGTTGCACAGTTAGAAAAATCGTATGCCAACTGTGTGGGTGATCATTTTCTCCCCAAAACCAAGCTACACAGTTACCCCTAGGCCTTTCATAGTTTAAAAAACCATTCAAAGGCACATTTCCCCCCAAATAGACACCCTCATATGGTTACCCGCACAGTCAGGTAAAATGTACACCAACCAAGCACCAGGGTCTGTTTCCCCTAAAAACTAAGTTTTTGACCACTAAAAACCAGAACCCCATAAAAATAAAAGATAAATAAATACTAAAAAATAAACATACTAGTGACCCAACGAGTTTAATAATTCTTCATACTATGTCACTTTATACCCCTAGAAAGTCCTCAGGCATCCTTCGAAGAAAAAAGGTGAGACCACTATTCCTTCACCAAATATTACCACTCCCATGTCTCATGGATATAAAAACCATGATACAAAATCACATAGTCTAATGAAATATACTTACCACCAAGCACCTTGTTATCATAATCCAAGATACAAAGAAGACACTCCACAATGGTGGCATTGGGATCAATCTCAAAATCTTCCCACTCTAACACATGAGATGAGTTTGGATGGTATCTATTTAATTGGGAAACATGAAATACATCATGGATTCAGGTTAGAAATGGTGGAAAATACAACTAGTAGACTACCTTACCAATATGTTCCACAACATGAAATAGACTGAGAAAATACGACACTATCTTTCCCTGCTTTCCCAAGCGATGGTGTCCTAGTTGAATGGATACCCAAAGAGACACCTGATCGCCGACCTAAAACTCTAATGGAAGATGATGTTGATCGGCATATGACTTATGGTTACTCTGAGTTATCACTAACCTTTTTTGAATCATCCGTAATGTCTATATCATCTCCCATATGAGGCTCATTCCTAATAAAGAACACCCACCCACCTCCGTCCATCACATAAGGGACTAGAATTATCACCTATAAAAATCCTCAAATGGGTCCATCCTGATTGAGGCATGATAACTGTTATTGTATGAAAACCCAACCAATAATAGGTGACTTTCCCAAAAACCAATGAAGTCAAGAACACATACCCATAACATATCCTCGAGAATCTGGATGGTCTTCTTAGATTGACCATCCGTCTGCAGGTGATATGCAATGATCAACCTCAGATTGGTTCCTATAGACTCCAAGAGTCTATTCCAAAACTAAGGGGTAAAATAGGCATCCCAACCAGAAATTTTTATCAAGGTCACTCCATGAATCCTAACAACCTATCGAACATGCAGGTGCCCAAGGTCCTCCACCTTTTTCGACCCACTAATAGAAATAAAATGGGATGATTTCATCAAATGATCATAATCACCCATATGTAATCTTTACCACTTGAAGTATGATATAGACCAATAATGAAATACATTAATATATCATCCCACTTCCACACCAGGATGAGGAGAGGCTACAATAACCTAACTAGTATCTAGTTCTCTACTTTAATTCTATGCTAGGTCAAATGTCTACAAATAAACTTTTCAATTGAACACCTTATCCCAAGCCACCAATATCAATCTCTCAAGGTATAAAACATTATGATTTCCCCAGGGTTCATGAACCAAGTAGAATGATGCGCTTCATGAATCACCTCCTACCTCAAGACCAAAGGAACCACTAAATTCTTCCTAAAAAGGATAGAATGATCCGAAGATCGAGACCAATCACTTGAGGTATCCCCACTATTTAGAATAATTTTAATCAGTAAAACTCAAGGTCGAATACCTACTCACTCATAACCCGATAAATAAGAGAGGGTGTGATCTACACACTGGCCAGGAATACCCACTCTCTAACCTCCTACACCTTGATAATTAGATAAAAAATAGACCCGTTAGACCCCAATCATCCATTGATTATTAGACAACCTGAACTAAAAAATTTCTACTCAATGTATCAGTGACTACATTCCTCTTCCTGGGTGTATAATCAATCTCAAAATCAAAAGTAGGTAGATATTCTACCCAGTGTCTCTGTCTGAGGTTTAAGTCCCTTTGGGTAAAAATATACTTTAGGATTTTTCTGATCTGAGTAGATCTTAAAACACTCCCCTAAGAGGTAATGTCACCACATCTTCAGTGCATGCATCATGACTGATAACTCTAGGTTGTGTATGGGATAATTTAGCTCATATGGGCATAGATTCTGCAAGACATAGACCACAACATGGTCATCCTACACCATCACACACCCCAATCCCACACTATAGGCATAAAAATACATGGTATAAGTTTTCCCAGGATCAGGAAGAATCAATACAAGAACAAATGTAAAATGGACCTACAATTGATCAAAAGAATTTTGGAACTTTTCATCCCATTAAAACTTCACCCCTTTCCTAGTCAAAGCTAGAAAGGGAGAAGCTAGCCTATAGAAGTCCCAAAAAAACATCTATAATACCTTGAAAAGCTCAAAAAGATTCAATTCTCAAACATATTATTGGGTAGCTCCCAAGACACGACTACTCAAACTTTATTGGGATCTACTAAAATTTATCTTTCAGTTATCACATGAACTAAAAACTTTACTTCTTGGATCCAAAACCGACATTTGAACAACTTTACATATTGACAATTCTCCCTTGAAACCCAAAAAACAACCTATAAATGATCATTATAATCCCCCCTATCTTTGAATACACTAATATGTCATCAACAAACACAACTTTGAAGGATTCCAAAAAGTGGTGGAAGATCCGGTTCATCAATGACACAAATACCACATGAGAATTGGTAATCCCAAATGGCATAACAAATACTCAAAATGTATGTACCAGATTTGAAAGGTGGTCTTCGAGACATCCTATCCCCATACCCGCAACTGGTGGTACCCGAATCTCAAGATGATCTTTGAAAACCAACAAGCTCCTATAAGCTGATTAAAGATATAATCAATTCTGAGAAATGAGTATTTATTCTTTATGATCACTTGATTAAGCTTACAATATTCTATGGAAATTTAGAGGATCCCATTAACCTTATTTTCAAATAGAACTAGTGATACCCATGGTGACATGTTGGGATGGATAAATCCCTTTCCCTCGATATCCTCTAGCTAAAATTTTATCTCTTTTAGCTTGGTCAGAGCCGATAAGATGGTAAGGAAATGCGACTTGACCCGATGAGTAAATTAATGGTAAAATTAACCTCTCACTAGGGATGAAACCCAAAAAAATCACATGGAAAAAAATCTAGGTAAATGTGTATAATTACTATAAGGAAACTCTCTGAACTCTATTCCATGAAATCAAAGAATAACCTAGACAACCGACATGAAATCAAAACCATCTCTAAATCAACTAGTCCTTCCCTCTCTGATTGCAGATCCTACTCACCCTGGAAGACGTGAGTGCTCCCATAAGGAGTAAGAAACTAGAACCTATGATGATAAGAGTTAATCTATGCCTTGAAGTTGATTAACCAATCTATGTTGATGATAAGGTTGATAGAATCTAGGTCCAATATGAGGAAGTCCAATACAACTTCCACATCAATAACCAAAATGTGACACTATGGGCATTGAAACCTTGCTCCTTCTTCCTACCCAACGAAGTAACCAAATCCATAACCAAAGGAATCAACTCTAATCATATACCCAAAACATCAAGTAAATTTAGAAAGATAAAATAATGGGATTAACCCATGTCAAAAAGAATGGATGTCATGAAAGAGGTAATAAACATCATACCTCTCATAGTGGATTGCCTGAAATCTGAGTCCTCTAGTATAACATTTACTATATAGAGAAATCCTAACTCAGGTCTATCCTTAAACTTCTTCACCTAGTGAGAACACACTTTACTTTGAGAGGGAGATACTCTACCATTGGAACTATCAGACTTCACCTAATAATCCTTAGATATCATGGATCCAACACCAATCCCTTACACAAAATCCTAACAAAAATATTGAAGGTTACCCAAATTACCACACTATTGGAACGTCCTCGGGGCCTCTAGGAAACTAGGATTGGTATGAAAATCCTTTATACACTAATAACATACTAATAGATTATTTATTGTATAATATAATGGCATTGTACCCAATTATTTCTAGGCACTCTTGCAACTACCCCAACGAGACTCTTCCTACTTTCAATTCTAATCAGATGAAGATATTTGGATACCACCCATTGAAGGAAAACCACTAAAACCTATTTTTATGGACATATATACCTCTAGATACCTTTTCAACCATCTATGAATAGGTTAGTAAGTAGAGAATAATAAATATAGATCTAATCTCAGGCTTCAAGTCCATCTAAAAACATAGATCCTTAAGATAATTGTTCATGAGGATTTTAGGAGGGACATGAACCATCTTGGTGAACTGAGTAGTGTACTATAACACCAAACAATCCCCTTTATCCAATGTCACAAACTCAAAATCCTTCAATACCCTCAAGGTCTTTAGGTATAACTTCTTATTAAAATTCACTTTGAAAGAGGTCTATGTGATATCTTCATGTCGCCTTGCTAACACCATTGATTCCCACCACTTTCTACCCAGTCCTTATAGTATATAGGCATTGAATTCAACTTTTGAGGTCTCAGGGGTATTTAGAAACTCAAATATACACTCAATATGATACAACTACTACTCAGTATCATTGTCTCTCTTATCACCACAAAAAATGGTAGATTTTTTCTAGTAAACTCTTGGGCATAGTCCACCATCCATGTTTGATCCCACCCACCCATCTAGCCTAAGGATTGGATTGTACGGATCACTGAATCCACAAGATCCAAATCAACATGAGGGTTTTACTATGGGATATTCTCTATTATTCCCTATCTAATCCTAGATAAGGTCCTTCTAGGAGGCATTGTCTTCAAGGTATAAAACACAATCTCAACAAATACTCAATTAAACATTAAAAACATAAATTTCACCCAAAGAAACCCTTATAATAGGTCTCAATAAGAAACATTAGAATTAATAACAACTTAAAATGAAATATGAGTGAAAATATAAAAATTTAGATCATTTACCACTGCATAAGTTTTAGAATAATGGTTAGGAAAACCATGCACCAACCTTTCAGGTGTCACTTGAAGCTGACAGACAAGGCCACATGGGTTGCACATGGTAACTAATAACCATGTTTCAAAATTGTGCGCCTACTACAGATTTCATCGTTACACTCTGAAGCATAAAAAAACCCATGGTCTCACCCCATGATTCATAAAAAATAGGGAAATATCTTATCTCATTAAATCAACCCATAACCATCCTCAAAATGAAAACACAATCCCAAAAAACTCATGGAAACTCAAGGTTCCACATGAAGAATAGCTGGCCAGCCACTCCTACTCTACTACCACTTGAGTCCCGATGGTCCCAGCTCTAGTATACTACTAATCTCGAAAAAGAACCGAATTTGATACCATTTTCTAGTGAACCAAACTAGGTTGACTCGTCACCTGATCTGACGGGACACATGACCCGAAGCACATTCTCGATCACCATAGACTAGAGACAAGCACTAGGGAATAATGAATAACCTCTTAGGAATGGTTTCACCCATGGTAAACTGAAATGACCCATCCATGGAATGTGATGACCACACTGCCATAATCAAAGTGAACAGAACAATTAGACATACAATAAGAGTAAAGATGTAATGAGCAAAGGAATATACCATAAAAAACATCACATATATAAAATTTCATACAAGAGACATAAACATGATATCTAAAGTGAAAATATCAAAACACTAAAATAGGAAAAGAGACCAAACATGGTCAATACATACATCCCAAAAGGTACAAAAACTCCAAAACATCCCCTCATGATCTAACCTAGTGAGACCATATCTCTTAAAAAAATCACAAATGGCGGTAATCAAGAATATCCACCTATATGCATAGTTCCCCTACCTTTACAAATGTCCTATAAAATAAATTCTACATACACCCAAAGGAATATATAAGGTGCTATGAAAAAATCCCAATAGGATATCACCTTGAATCCATTTAAGGCTTTTAAACTATTAAAACCAATAAACTAATTTGAAAACTCATTTTACAAAACTATTTTACTTTGAAGACATTTTTATTTAAATAAATAATTTGGAATCCCTTTGGTTTTCTTTAAAATAGATTTTTTTTCTAAAACCATTTATTGTTATGGATAAAATAAATAAATAAATACCACACATCTTAAATACAAACAACCTACACAAACAAGGCATAACAAAGGTAAAATCATAAACATCATCATCATATAACCAAATAAATTTAAATGGACATAACAAATGATATAACATCAAACAAGGCACTACCATAATGCATAAAATCATGTAAATAAACCTATAATGAGTAATGAACACTAATAGATCAAACCATAAGGGTCTAATGTGAGGTTATCTAAAATATACTTTTCTAGCTATCTAAACAAAGTGGAAGCTCTCATGGTCTTCCCTGGGCCCAACTCCCAAGATCTCTCTCAGTCTCTTGGTAAAACAAGTGGAATATCTCTTGGTATTCCTCCCAAAGACTCTCTAGGTCCCCTACACAACAAGTGAAATATCTCTAGATCTTCCTCATAAATTATATCATAGTCCCTTGGACAATACACACTCAAACCCCAAGTATCCCATGTGCTACTCAATTCCAAACATATACACATCACAAGTTCCATATGCCAAAAGCTAGTCCACATGACATTTAAATAAAAAAGCATTCAAATTTTGATAAAAAAACCTTTCTCAAGGTATTTTTTTTTTCTAAAAATGATTTATAAATCCATTTTAAACCATAAAACTACTTTGAGTCATTTTATCAAACACTTGAAGTGTCTTTAAGCAATCTCTCTTTGGAAAACCCACTTTAAATATTCAATTATCAAAGAAAACCATGGATCACATAAAAAATAGAATAAATAAAAATAAAAAATCATTTAAAAGGAAATTTGATAAGTATAAACCAATGGTGATTAATAATTAAAAGGTAATCCATGAAAAACACCATCAAATATAAACACCTACCTCAGGAATGGTTCAAAACTCCCCGCATTTGATGAAAACCACCTGATATAGGAATACGAAGGCCTCACACACCTAAATAATAATAAATCAAAACAAAACCCCAATTTAAACCCTTATATTTTTCGAACCCATTATCCATGGTTTCCACACTCCCATGAAAATTGAAGAAAAGGTGAATGAAGGGGGAAAGGATAAATAAATTTTAAGGAATAAGGCTTACCTCAAGCCAAAATACCTTAGATCCAAGGATAATATACCAAAATCAAGGAGGATATCCTCATATTGGGGAAGGGAATTACTTCTTAATGATAGAGAAAAGGGAGAGGATAACTTAAAACCCCATAAGGGAAATTTGGTAAAAATAAAAAAAAAGTGTTGGAAAACTTGCATGATTTGTCTGCATGGTTATAAAACCCATGAACTAACCATGAGGGTACTCATATTCTCTATAAAACCAAGCCGCATGGTTACCCATAGGACTTTAATGGTTTGAAAAAACACTATCAAACCATGCATAAGCATACTATATCCTAAATAGTCTCCCTCGTATGGTTAGCTGCATGGTTAGGCAAACAATACGCCAACCATGCACCAGTGTATATTTCCCCCAAAAGACATATTTTTGAGCCCCAACACTTGGGAAAATACAAAAAAATAAGTAAAGACTCAAAATTAGACATACTAGTGACCTAATAATCATCACAATTGTTTTCTTAAAGAAACATTGTTGAACTTTTCAACCGACTTTTCTTCTTCTTCAAGTTTGAACTTTTACTTACTTGTACTATATATACAGTAATTTAGAACCTAGAAATAATATTAATAATTCATATATATCCCCAAAACATTGAAAATAGTACGTAAAAATTCTTTTAATTCAATCATTTTTTAGAACATTTCCATAGATGACAACATGATAAATTCCCTAACCAGAACAATCCATTTTTTTGTTTCCCCATAAAGTATGTTATAGAATTAAACAAATCATAAAACATGTGTAATAAAAAGAACCATATCATTTAATTTAAATAACTATTATTTTTTATAATATTCTCAAGCACTAAATGAGATAAAAATACATATCCAATGATAAGTTTATCCGAGTTTGGATTATCCAAGTTATCAATGCAAAAACTCCTTGTATCTATTGCTTGAAAGCATACTTCAAGATTCAATTTTTTTCATCTTATGTACTATTTTTATATTCAAAAAACTTTTTAAAACATATGGTTGATATCATATATCAATCAAAATAATATAATTTATTTATATAATTAATAAATTTTTAAGGAAAACTTTAGTCACATTGAGTTATTAACATATTAAATCATATTGAATATTATTTGGAATACCTAATCACATTGAGTATATGAGTGAATACCAAGAACCATTTTTTCATTATGAATATAATGAATTTAAATCCCTAAATTAATCACTCTACTTCTATAAGAATATATATTCACTTGTTTAAGAATTTCAGTACTTGGTTACTTATGAGGGAAATGTTCTAATATATAGAATTTTATTTGGGAACTTTTATTAAATCACCAGTATTAATTAATAACTTTTATTAATTTACCAATTTTAGGAGTATATTAAATTAAACTTATCATTTTTAATGATTAATATCAATGATTAGTTTGACGATGATGATGTTATTCATCTAAAATAGAAGATTTTATTAGATGAATATCATGTATCATAACCATTCAATAAATAATTTTATTAAATGGACTCCCACTAAAATGATGAACCCTTTTTAAAACACATCATATCCATTAGTGGGTTGAGATCCATAGTTCAACATGACTTACATCTTTCATCACATAAATAACCCATATCTATATCTGGTAGATTTTTTTCCCAATCATATCATATATGACTCTTGGATAGTTGAGAAACAAACTATTTTTGAAATCCATCATATGGATATACTCAACTCTATTCCTCTTGTATCATAATTGTTAGGGATTCCCAACTAGTGTAACCCAATGAAAATTCTAAGAACAATCCAACAAAGGATAATCAAAGAATAATCATTCTAAGATCAACAATACTATCAAGATAATCCAAATTCACTTATAACTTTCTTACCTTACACAATATAATCCCGGGGTACTCTTGATGAGATCGACAATACCTGGTTGAATGATCGAGGTATTGATAAGTGCTACTTTGAAAGTAATCTCAAACTTAGTATTTTAAGGGTATTTTAATCTCACCATCTTATCCCATTCTATTTTATGTATTCATGCTTTTAGTAATTTATTTTAAAATCTTATTCCCTCTATCGAACCAATATGTTCAAACTATATTGATGTGTAACTCTTTACATAACCTATAGGTTTGTGTTACTCACTCAAAAATAAAATTCAAGTATATTCATACATATTTGAATACATCATATGTATAAGGTAAATGAACAATTCTTGTAAAGGCATAAAGTTATATGAGATTGAAAATCTCCACATGAGTAATCTTAGAGTGAAAGATAGCCAACCCCATTCACCAGCCTAGGCAAGGTATAAGCCTCCAAGTAAGCAGGTAGTCCAACCCCAAGTCCATCTACACAAAGATACTTTACTCAAGAGATAATTCAATTCATCATAACTCTAAACCCTAATATGTATAAACTATACCCAAAAAATAAATTCAAGTTCACAACTTTAATTACAAATGGAGGTCAAGGTATATGGAAAACTTAATTCATTATCAAACCTAGCATGAAATACAAGGTTATAGATTTTAAGCAGTTTAACCTTTTAAACAAAATTATAAAACATTAATCATATAAAAATTTTATAACTATGAATAAAATAGGGAATACGATTTAAATAAATGAAAAATTCAAATATTTAAATATGAGATAAAAATTTATGAATAATTCATAAATAAAAACTAATTATAAACACTTTTATAATATCATATTTAATCATTATGGACATTCTATAATCTTGAATATAAATCCTTTATATTCTTTTCAATATGAAATCTTTCATATTCTTCATTATATAGCATTTTAATTTTAATTATGTGATATTATATGAATTATAAACCTTTTTATAATCCAATTTATATTATGAAAACATTTAAAAAAAATATAAATATCATATACTTAATATTATTTAAACTATGATCATATCATCCATCAAAACACTTTTTATGGGGATTAAATAATATCCAAATAAATTCCATTTAATCTAAACAATTCAAATTAATTATTAACAATTCATAATTTAAATATAAACATTTTACATTTTGTCCTGATTTTATAATTTATAACCCTTTATAAATTATCACTTATAATTTCTAAATAAACACTTTTATTTCTAGATCATAATTCATAAAATATAATTTGTTTAAAAGGTATTTCAAATATTAACATTTAATATTTGAGAATAAAATGATTCAAAAATATTTAAATAATTATAAACATTTTATAATTAATTAATCTATAAACCTTTTATAAAGTAAAATATCCCAAAATACCTTTTATAATGATTTATAAAAATTTACAAACCATTAAAAAAATTAATAATTTAAAAAACATTTTTTAAAAACTTTTATATTTACCCTTATGCAGAATCAATATTTTTTATAAGGGAATACTCCCTCTAATCATAAATAGACATGATATGTAAGGGTAGATATGCATAAACTTTACATAGAAGACATTGCATAAGGGTTCAATAGGTATTACCTTTATGTGGACTCTTCATGTAAATTTAAATATTGATTTACTTTTATATAAACATGTAAATCCTTCACTGTATCAAGGTAGCTCATTATAACCTTTATTCAATCTATTAAAATATGACATTACCTTTGTGTGAACTTTTTCATGTAAAGTTAAGTCCTTTTTTACCTTCACATACCAATATTTTACATAAGGTTAAGCTACAAGTTACCTTTATATAACCCCTTTTGAAAAAACAACCACCTTTACATGTAAGGGAAAGCATTATCATACCCTTACGTACCACCTTTGCGCAAACCATTTACATAAGGGTTACAATCCAAACTACTATTAAATTAACCCTTCACATAAAGGTAATCCTTGGAATTCATTGATTGCATAAGGGTAATCAAGGGTGACCTTTACGCAAGTAGTGCACTTCATAAATGTAAACTAAAAAAAAAAAATTTCCAGAAGCAAAAATAGTGTGCTATTTTCATTTCTTCTTCATTTTAATACATGATTTCATATAACTTAATAATATGTTCATTCATATTTTAAAATGGTCTTATAAGGAGTAAATTTTATATATTTGTATATTTTAAATCCATTAAAAATGTATGATTTATCTGCTTTTGTATGTTGATGACATGTTGCTTATAAGAAATAATATGAAATTAATCACCAATGTTAACATGAAATTGAATTTATCTTTTTAAATGAAATATTTGGACCATGATAAATAGATTTTGGGTATATAAATAATTAGGGATATAAAACATAGGTTTCCTTTCATATATCAACATGCTTATATCCTTAAAGTTATTAAGAGATATTTAATTTGATGCATTGAAACTTGTTAGTGTTCCCTTTACTTAGAATTTTAAATTGTCATTGTATAAATATATTACCACTACTACTGATGTTAAATATATGAGTATAATTCATTATGATAATTTTGTGGGTAACATTATGTATGCTATGATTTGTACTATGCCTGTTGTAGCCATCTCTGTGTGTAATTTGAGTAGGTTCATGGGAAATCTAGGTAAGCCAAATTGTCATGATATTAAATGGTTATTGATGTATATTTATTTTACTTATTAATTTTCAATATGTTATGGTAGTAATTTATGCTATGAATACTTAGTGACTGGTTATGTTGATTATGATTATGCTGGAAATATTGATACAAAGAAGTTACTTTTTGGCTTTGTTTTCACTATATATGGGGAACCTATCTCTTAGAAATATAATATGTAATAATTTTTGGAACTCTCAATCACTTAGTTTGAGTACATTACATTGAAAAAGGCTATCAAATAATCCATTTGGATTAAGGTTTTTATTTTTGAACTTAGTTTATGTAATTATTTTATCACAGTTCACTGTGATTAAAAAATATTCCTTACATCTCTAAAAAAACATAATATATCATAGTAGATCAAAGTATATAGATATTAGGTTGCATTTTATTTGTGAGGTTATTGAAAGTTTAATAGTTTGTGTTAAAAAGATACACACAGGTGAAAACCCAAACAATAGTTTGACTAAGGCTATGATTTTTTCTAAATTTAGGCACTATTCAGATATTCTAAACATGGTTCCACTTTAATAACATTAAGTTCAAGGACATAACCTTTATTTTATTTTATTTTATTTTGTAAATAGTGGAGATTTTTTTATTTTAGCATGCTTATTGATTTCCAAATGAAACCAATTTCTTATTAGTTTTCTGGTTTAATTTAGTATGTTTAGATCTTCATTATATTTCTCTTTTTATGTTTTACTATTTTTTTATTTTGTTAATATTGTTTTACCCTTACGTAGTGTTAGTTTTACCCCTACATGAGTCCCTATTTCTCTGTATTTACCTTTACATAAGGTCCATGTTACTTGTAGGTATCTCTATTTTAACTTTTACATAATGTCTTTGTTGATTTTTATGCAACATATGCTTTGTTTTTGAACCTTTACATAATGTCTCTAAGGAACCTTACATAGACAATTTTCTGAGGGGATCACCCTTAATTTGTATGGACCTTACATTGAAGGACCCTTACATTGTGACCATTAACCCTCATATAGATGGTGGATAACCTTTATGTAGGGTGTTTTTCTAGATAACATTTACACAATGGTCTTCTAACCATGATGAAACTACTCCAACTAAACTAGATAAAGTGATAAAATAAACTTTACATTAAGGTCAAGTGACCTTGATGCATGCGCTTTTGTAGTTTTACCTTTACACAAGGGTTTTCTTATATTTTCCCTATTTTTTGGGCTTTTAGGGCTCATTTATTTATATCCATTCAACACATATGTTTCAGTTGATCCATTTAAATAACTTCATTTCTTAGGGTTTATATCTTCTCTAGCTATCTCATATCAGGGATGATTCGAAGGTACTTTTGAGAGGAACAATCTATGCTATTCCAGAGAGAGTGATCTTGTGACAGAGGAGGTAGAAAAAATATAAGGTATTGTCCATTTCCAGACTCACCATTTCCCTCACTAATGAATATTGTATCTTTCCCTAACATTTAATTTTATTGTAAATTTACAACTACTAATCATGATCCCCCCCACTCACTTTTCATCAATACTATTGGAGAAAACTTAATATTCTGCTTCTTATAGCTAGTTGGTAAATCCAGATTAGTGTAAGATTTTATTTTTTACTATTTCTTTAGGGTTTCATTATTGAAATTTTTTCTTTTAGATCAATAATCTTATGTTTCTCTCATATTTTTTGTATTTTGATTTTGAGCATTAATAAAAGGTAGGAATAAGGTGATGTTCTTGCCATGGAGTATGACTAAAGTGGTCTAATCTATGTAACATATTGACACCCTTTGTTTCTTACTTTCTTTTATCACTCATCTTGATTACCATTTTCTCATCATCTATTTATACTTCATTTCTTAAACTCTTTATGGATTGGAGGTTTGTAATCATTATGTGGTCTTGGGGTTTATAAGGGTGTATTAGTGTGGTCATCCCCTAATAACATTGAAAGAGAAAATAAAGGGGCACACAAATTGGATAAATAAAAAAACATAATGGACATGAAAAATTTATTCAACAATATTATCACCCCCTAATTTTTTTTCTTGTTCTTTGAATCTCAAAGATGTAAATCTTTGTGTACAATTCCTTAAACTTGGTGTGCCTGAGTGACTTTGTGAGAATTCCCATGAGATGCTAATTAGTGATAGTGTTCTCAAGGATGATCTTTCCTCCATCAATGCACTCATAGATGAAATGGGATTAGGTATTTATGTGCTTGATCTAGCCATGGAAGAAATGGTTCTTACTTAAGGTAATGGTGGAATTATTATCTGACTTGTGGATTGGTGCACTGATATTTGAATAGGAAAATTTTCCTAATAGATGATCCCAATAGATTACTTGTCATGCTATGGTTGACATGGAAATGAACTCTAATTCACATGAAGATAACACCACCACATTTTTCTTTAATGATTACCTGGTGATAGGATGATTTCTGAGGAATAATAATACTATAGTGGCACTGTTGTGGTCTTTAAGGTCACCGACCATATCACTATCACTGATACCTAGTAGGAACGGCCGAATTTCCACCTTCTTTGGGTAGAGGACACCATAGTTTCATGTCCCAATTATTTAACAAAATAGGCATTTTATTATGTCCAATTGATCTCAATGTGGTTTCTTTATGACATGTCTTACATATACCACCATGTAGTCAATGTCTAGCTACATGTGAACTTGGTTGTGGAGGTTTCTGATGAAGCTTTGATACTGAGTGGTATCGACCAACGGGTAGGTTCTTGACTTGATCAGCTTCAGGTGGGCCTCTATAGACACTTAATAGGTCGTGAAATTCCCCATGAAACTATTCTATAATAACTTACATGTGTAGGTGGATTGGAATAGGGAAATGTTATTTGTCCCTTATCTCACTTTGATGTCAAGGTATTAGGAGACCAATACCAAACTGCTCATCCAAAGTAGCTTCTTCAACTCATCCTTGAACATGATGATATAAGTGATTTTTTTGTTAGTGATAATCAAGTATTTGGAGTAAAACCCAATGATTAGATGAGAATAACCATTTACATGAGTTTACATAAAGTTCTCAAAGCCTCTCTTATGAAATCCTAGAATCAGAAGGCTGGAGTTGAGCTTGGAATCCATGCTATAGGTGTTTGGAAGAGGTCACATAGTTCATTTTAGAGTCAGATCACCTTATGTTCATGGTTTTCAATGATGAAGCTAGATGGATGCTCATTTTATACTTCCTCTTGGAGTTTTTCATTGAGGAATTCTGATTTCACATCCATGTGATGGACCTCCTGACCACATTTGTTATTGACTACATAAAAACTAATTAATTATTTCCTTATTTAAAGATAATAAGATAGTGTATATGGTGTCAAACCATAGATAATGTGAATTTAAACAACTAGACCAATAAAAATAACTCAAAACACATAAGAAAACAAGCAGTAAAAAAGAAGACACACAGACAATAGCAGTATCAAAACAAACATGCAATAGGAGTGATGAATAAGAGATGAACTTGTTTAGGAAAAGAGATATGATAATAATAATGGTAGGTAACTTAATTTACCACTTTAATAAATGTTCCTTCATTCATGTGAAAAATGAGTTCTCTGGAACTGAGAATTAAGGAGGTTAACCAGCCTAATCAACATGTTAATCCATGGCTGATGAAAACTCTCTAGTTTATCCACTATAGAATTAATTACTCATAAAATTGTTTAAATTAGTTTTCAAAAGGAACAATTTCTTCAATTAATTTTATTATTTCACTCTTGAAAATAATCTCTTATGAGATATTGAAAATTTTAAAGCAGTTCTTGAATGAATTAAATTGAGATCAATTTTCATTAATTTTTGAATAAAAAGAAAATGCGAATTTCTTCGAGAATTATTTGAGGAAAGAAATCCAGGAATAAAATTTTATTCATAAAGAATTAAAAGTCTAACAAGTCAATATTATTACCCTATGAAATTTTATCCAGAATCCATGTTCAAATTTTCAATTTCAAAACAATTCATAATAGTAGAAACATAAAGCAAAGAGAAAGAAGAAGTGAAATATTCTATGTCAAGGATCTCTTCCTCAAGATAAAGCCACTGTTCTACTACCTGGTTATCATCTCACAACTCTTGATCCCATATTTGAATATGTGAATAAAAAATATGATGGATCCATATTTTTTTTCTTTGTGTCTGCCCTCTTATTTTTTAATATGTGCACTAAATTAATTTTTCTAGGGTCACTTGATAGTCATCACTGACAACATTTTTTCCCTTTGCCTTCTATTACTGCTCAATTACTTAAAAAACCCCTATAAAAAACTCTACCACATGCTCTAAAAATTAATGTACCAATAGACTTTAATAAACCTACATGATGTCACCATCTCTCCATTGGCCTCTATTATTCAAACAGAAATGAAAACATCAAGCTCTTCAAAGCTTTATTCCATCTTGGTAGCTCATGTCATAATTTTTGGCTATGATAATAATGAATTAAAGGTGATAAAGACTAGTGGATTAGGTTCATGATTTAGAATTGTCCTATACTCTTCGTATAAGATCTACATCAGTGGAAAATAGTGGAAAAACTCACCTTCTTCAACATAATTAAGGACGAGCATGGGTTGACTTCCATTTGGGCATTAAACTAAGAAAGTTGTATGCATCAATTTCAAAATTTGAAGATGTAGTTTTAGAGAGAAATTAATTCCCCAGTATCTTTGATTTCCAAAAGGGTTTTATCCACCCCCACTTTTATGGTGTAGGGTTCTTATCGGAAGTTTCCCTTGAGGATTTCACCAAGATTTTGGGAAAATTGAACACTAATTTTTGACTTCCCCACAACATTGATGTTAGAAAAAATATCTGGAGAGTTTCTTGGATTGAAGAATAACTAATTTTAATAAGCATTATTATCATAAATTATTTATAGATCAAAATCAGTGTGAATTTCACCAGTTTGATCTCACCGTTTCGGTCAAAGAACACCTTGGTTCGTCTGAAAAAAGACAACTTTTGGTAGTGGACACCAATTCAGATTTCAAAAATTTGAAACCCAACTATTATACTAATCACATTTTTAGTTTTTTTATAATTTTTTTTGTTTTGTTTTATATAATATATATATATATATATATAACAAAACATTTTACTATATATATATATTTTAAAGAACTTTAAAATCATTTAGTAAAATATATATTTGATTTATAAAAATTCCAATTCCCAAAGCCCCTTTTATAAGGGAGGATATTTGGGAATTATGCCCACATTTACAATGTGGTATTCCCAAAAAATGTACACCTCAGCAATCCAAATAAAAAATGTTTTACCGATCAAAACATTTTATTATATTATTATTATTTATGAATTAAATTAATAACAATCCCCCACTTTTATTCATAAATATTAACTCTCCAGATCACAAGTGAATCATTATACATAATAAAGGTATATTTCAATTTAAACCTTTAATTATTATTAATATCTCAAAGTATTATCAAATTTACAAGTTTTTGAAACATTAAACTTGTTAATATTAAAGATAAACCAGAGATATCATACATACAATGATTTTTCCATCCAATATTTCATTTTGTAACACTTTTATGGACATGTTATTATATAATTTTCATGAATTCTCTAAGGAGTAAACTCATTAACTCATATAAGAAGTAGAACCACTTCTAAGTTCACGTTGGAAAAATATTACAATGTTCTACCACTATTAGAACACATAAACCATTGAGTATTAATATTTTTTTAAAATTTTATAACTCAACCTCTAGTCATAATAGATGATATTGACACCAAATGGTTTGGGGTTATAATTTTTAATATCAACAATCATCTTCGTAACTTGTTTTTACCCATTAAACACTTTGATTAGGATCTAAATAAAGTGAGTGTTGGGTTTCCATTATAGAAATAATTTATTCTATGGGTTTTAATTCCATCTATTTATTAGTTTCACGAATGATCTATCTCGACAGCGATTTTTTAAATAGATCCACAAGGTTTTTACATGATATCACATAGAAAATTGTTATGGCACCATCTTGTAACAATTGTCTCACATAATCATGTCTCAAACTTATATGTCCATCCTTTCTATTGTATATGAAACTATATACCATTGATAAAGTTTCTTAACTATCACAACTAAATGATATAAGAGCCATTAGGCTAGGCCACACTATAATATCTAATAATATATTCCTAATCCATTCATCTTCCTTTCCACATACTGCTAAGATGATAAACTCTAAATCCATGGTCGAATGTGAAATGCATGTTTTTTTCTTTCTCACCAAAGAAACAAAACAACCTCCATGAGTAAACAACCATCCAGATGTGGATTGGTTATCACCAATACCAGTAATCCAAATTTTATCAGTGTATCCTTCTAATACATCCAGATAATAATTATAATATAAACTTAAATATTTGGTCTTTCTTAAGTATAAAAAAATTATAGTTATACACATCTAATGATATAGAACAGAATTACTAGTATATCTACTCATTTTACATACAAAAAAACAATATCAGGTTTAGTGCAATGCATTGCATACATTAAAGAACCAATTGCACTAGCATACTCAAGTCGTGATACAACTCTACCCATATTTATAAATATTTTAACACTAGAATCAAATATAGTATTGTTATCCTTGAAAACAATATGATCAAATTTATTCAAAATTTTTTCTATGTAATTAGACTAACTTAAAAGAATAACCCCCATTATGTTTTCTAACTTTGATACCTAGAATAGTATCAACTATTCCAAGATCCTTTATTTTAAACACAGAAGATAAGCAATTCTTTTTCTTAATTACACCAATCATATTGGTTCCAAAAGTTAATATATCATCCACATATAGACATAATAAATTTATATTCTTTTGTAAACTTTGAATAAACACATTTATCCACATTATTATGATTAAATCTAGTAGATAAAATAATAGACTCAAATTTCTCATGCCATTACTTTGAAGATTTTTTAAGGCCATAAATAGATTTAACTAGTTTATATACTTTCTTTTCATTACCCTATAAAACAAACCCTTATAGTTGTTCCATGTACATATCTTCATTTAAGCCTCTATTTAAAAAAGAAGTTTTAACATCTATTTTTATGGTCATATAAATGATTAATTTAATCTAAAGTAAATAAAATTATTATTGAAGTAATCCATGCTATAAGAGAATAAGTATCAAAATAATAAATTCATTCTTTTTGTAGGAAACCTTTACCAACCAATCTATCTTTAAAATCTTGAATGTTACCATTAGAATAATATTTTTTTTTCTCTAAAAACCCATTTACAACCAATATGTTTTGAACCAATTGGTAAATCCATAATGATCTAAGTATCATTCCCCATAATGGAATCTATTTCATCATTAATTGCTTATTTCCTGAAAGAAACATCTATAGAAGTCATAACTTCTATACATGTCTTTATGTCATTTTCTATAGTCAATACTGCATGATAATTATTCAGAAGATGATTATTTTGATCTCCCTTAACAAGAAAAACTATGCAATCAAGAGAAATAAAATCTGGATGTAGATGTTTCACCTTCATAATTATTGTACTCCGTTTAGGTTCAACTTGAGAATCATCATTATTCTCTATTTTTTTATTTGAACTAGATATATCACATGAGATAGGGGTACGAGGAATAAATTTCTCCATGTCACCTTTATAAAACTTATTTTCAAAAAAAATCTACATCCCTTGATTCAATAATTATATTAGCTCCCAAATCCATAATTTTATATGCTTTGCTATTTTCTGGATATCCAATAAAAACACCTTTAATTTCTCTAGGAACAATTTTAGTTCTTTTAGGATTAGGAACTCTATAGTAAGATAAACATCCACACACTTTAAAATAAGAAAGATTAGTTCTTCTACCTATCCAAATTTCATAAGGGGATAACTTAGTTTTCATAGTGGAAATCCTATTATGAATATTACATGAAGATAATAAAGTTTTTCCCTATAAATTTAATGGTAACTTAGATTTATTAATCATGAAATTTACCATTTATTCTAAAGTATGATTTTTCCTTTTAGTTAATCCATTTTTTGAGGTTTGTAAGGAGCAGTATTTTGATGAATTATACCATTTTATTAATAGAACTCATTAAACTCATTCATAAAGTATTCACCAACTCTATTTGAGAATAATAATTTAATATTTTTTGTTTATTTTTTTTCCAACTTTTTCTTTATACTTATTAAACATATTAAAGGATTCATCCTGTTCTAAGAATATATATATATGTATTTCATTAATCAACAAAAGTAATAAATATTTTTTCCTCCACGAGTTAATAAACCATTTAAATCACAAATACCTGAATATACTAATTCTAATATATCAGAATTTATTTCAACAGTATGAAAAGGATTCTTAAATATTTTATATTCTACACATGTTTCACATTTAATAAATTCATTTCCAAAGTTAATTAAGTTTAACTTCTTCATTACTTTTAATGAATTATAATTAACATGTGCTAAATGATCATGCCATAAATTAGAGGACTTAATCAATTAAGCATAACATTCAATCATATTATTAATGGATAGTTGATACATGCCATCATTTGAGTACCCTTTCCCCATAAAAATTCCTCCCTTACTCAAGATAACCTTATCAAATTTGAATGAAACCTAAAATCCCTTCTTACACAAAAGATCAACAAAAACTAAATTATTTAGAATTTTGAGTACATAAAACACATTAAGATGAGTCAAATTATTCCCAGAAGTAAATTCTATCTCCACAATTCCTTTTACACTTACATTTATGCATTCATTATTTCCAAATTGTACATCCTTAATGATAGTACAATCATCAAATGTTTTGAAAATTGAACAATCCTTTCACACATGCACCGTTGCTTTGGAATCAAGCCACCATCCCATATTCATTGAATTCATATTGACTTCAGATATCATTTAAACTAGATTCCCTTCATTCAATATATTTGCAGTGAGTTTCTCTAATTTATTTTGATATCAACATTCCCTTGAAAATGCCCTGGTTTTCCATAGAAAAAGAATTATTTTTCTTCTTGTAAGCATTTCCTTTCTTCTTAAATTGTTGAATTTTATTTTTGAAGAGTAAGGAAGAGTTTGGTTATACCTTTACCTCAATGATATTAATCTTGGTATCAAATTGAAAATCCATACCCATGTCTATCAATATGGATTCTTCTTCAATGCGAAGAATATTTTTCAATTGTTACAAGGAAATATCATTACTCTTTTTAACAAGTTATTTACCAAAATATTTCCACATAGGTGGAAATTTAGAAATAATTTCACTATCTTGAAAAGTTTTTGGTATATTAATCTAAAGGGAAAACTATTTATTTTGTATAAATTTTAGCTCATAAACTTTCTCTAACACCAAATTTTTATCAACCATATTGAAGTTTAGATACTTTTCAATAATAAATTTATTGGTACCTTTTTCCTTGGATTTTTAATTGAATTAGAGTGCATCCCATATCTCTCGAGCAGTCTTCATTTGACATAAATAGTTATAAAGTTGATTTGAGAATGTGTTTAGAATATTTACTTGATAGAAAAATTGATTATATTAATGTTTCTTCCTCATTGACTGAATGTTCTCGAGTTGAGTCACATCAATGGGAGTGCCATTGAGATTTGGAGTATCCTTGTCGGGAATGGGAGGAAGATTGAGTTTTAGAATGTAAAAAATCTTCAACACCATAAGAAGAAACTTTATATTGTCTTTCCATTAGGAGATGTTGTTTCCATCGAAATGGTCAAGTTTGACCATGTATTGGTTCATCACTTTGAGAGATTTGGAATCCATATTCAAGGTTTTGCCTTGGGTTTAAACCTTTTTGATTGTTATAAAATAGGTAGGTAGATGGAAAAGACAGATTGAATCTCGATGTGTGAATTTAATTCACTATCCAAAATGGTTTGATCCACCCCCACTTTAATGGTGTAGGGTTCCTGATGAAAGTTTCCCTCAAGGATTTCACCAAGATTTGGGGAAAATCAAACACTAATTTTTGACTACCCCACAACACTGATGTTAGGAAAAATATCTGGATAAATTCTTAGAATGAAGAATAATTAATTCTAATAAGCGTTCTCATCATCTCTTATTTATAGATCAAAATCGGTGTGAATCATAAAAGATTAGTCTCACCATTTTTGGTAAATAACACCTTGGTTCGACTAAAATGAGAAAAATTTTGGTGGTGAAAGTTGTTCGAATTTTGAAAATTCAAAACCCAACTATTATGAATAATCACATTATTAGTCATTTTTATAAAATATTTTATTTATTTTTTATTTATTTTTTGTTTTTTCTATTTTATAAATTTATAATATATATATATATATAACATTTTACTAAATATATATTTTTAAATAACTTTAAAATCATTTAGGAAAATATATTTTTTTAGGAAAATTCCAATTCCTAAATTCCCTTTTATAAGGGAGGATCTTTGAGAATTCTACCCACATTTACAATGTGGGATTACCAAAAAATTTCCACCTAATGAATCCAAATAAAAAACGTTTGACCAATAAAAACATTTTATTCTCTTATTATTATTTATGAATAAAATTAATAACAAGTTGCATAGTCCATGTTCCACTCAACTCAACATCTGAACAAATCACATATATCAGTCACCTTCTTTGTCAAGAGATGCCACCTCATCGAACTCTGTGTATTCCAAATATGACCGAGTCCAACTAAAATCTTGGATTTATCTTCAACCTTGGTTTTTAGGGAAAATTAGAAATCCCAAAAGCTAAATTTATGATATATTTGGACTCAGATGTAGTGGTGGATCGCAAAACTAGAAACTCTCAGTTCTTATTGCTTTGATCACGAAAATGTCACATACTCTTATTCATCTTCATCATCAAGATTGACTTAGAGATATATCATAATTTCCTTTCCCTCTAGTTTTTTTAGTAACATAATTATAAAACTTAACATCATATTGATCTTCCTCAGTAATGGATTCAAGATCCTTTGGGCTTTGGTGTTCTTCAATCGATGGGAACAAGTCATTCTCCCTCTTGGTTTGGCTGCGTGATGTTGATCAGATCTTTTTTAGGGTTAGGTTTTCAAAAAAAATAGAACATGGCATTTTATCATCAAATGAACCCTGAAGTATAAGCTTTGAAAAATACTAGTGGTGATATCTCCCTTTAAAAAATCAACTTTGATTGGGAATTCCAATCGAGGCCCCAATAAAACTCCATCAATGCCTTAATTGAACTCGGGTTTCACTCGTCAAATTAAACAGAAGATAAAATCTCGGGATCAAAATATTCAAAAGCCATGAATCAGCCTCTATTGTTCTCAATTGATAAATAATATTCCTTGCATTATTTTCATGGCTCGCATAATATAATTATCTTATACGGGTTGAATTTATCTAGAGAATTCTAACATGCACCCAGTGAATTTTTTTATTATGTGGACCCATAAAATAAAAATATCTTATGGGGTTTACTAATAATTTTTCTAAGCGGTATTAATTAATTTATCTTATGGGATCAAAATTTATCTTATAAAGAAGGTTGTAACAAGTTCTTTTACCAAAAATCCAATTGACCATCTTAAGTAGATGTGGAGGACTTATCTTACATAGACACTGTTAATTATTTTATGTGGATATAGTTCCAAATAATAAAAACTAAGAAAAAGAGGATTAAAAAAATAACAAAAAAATATGTTTATGTTGTAGATAAAAATAGAAAAGATTTAAAAAACAATAAATTAATCTAAAACAATAATAATTTAAAATTTAACAAAATCAATAAGAATAATTAATAAAAATAATTAATCATAAGGAATAAATTATGAAACTTAAAATCAATATTTCAAAACAAATTTGAAAATGAATTAATAAAATAAACAAGGCTCGACATAAATGAATTATTCACACATTAAATTAAACATTTTTTTAGACAAATTTTAATAATTTACAAATTAATAAAAAATAAATGTCAAAAAAATATTTAACCACTTAAATACACTTAATCATAAAATATAAATTTTAAATACAAAAAGAAATGTGAAAAAATATGTGAATAAAATGTGACATCACTTCCCATCCTTCTTGCACCGCCACCGCAATGATGATCTGTACCGATTCCATGTGTGTAACATGGATAGAGATCTCCTCAAAGTCAATCCCTCACATTTGGTTATAGACCTATGTAATGAGCCTCATATTTTTCTTTTTTCCATAGTGCTATTCTCATCATGATTTACCTTAAAAACCCAGTTGATCCCAATTGGATAATGGTCAATGGGAGTTTGACAAGATCCCATGTTCTATTGTCCTTAATAAACTTCATCTCCCCAAGAATCACATTGTGCCGACATTTGTGCCATTCTGCTTCACCAAAGGAGATTCATTCATTAGTCATAGTGAATTATAGCTTTCTAGAGCCGATCTCATGCAACAAACACTACAAAAAGCTGTAATTTAGTGACGTTTCCGAAGAACATTTCTAATTTAGAGATGTTTCCTAAAAACATCGCTAAAAATATATATATTTATATATATCATTTCCCCACATCAATGTAAATATATATTTAGATATATATATATATATATTAATATATATAAACATAGACAGATATATATAAACATATATATAAACATATATATAAAAATATATATATTTAGTTATATATATAAACACACACACAAACATATAAATGTATATATAAAAACACACATATATTTTAAATTTAGTCATGTTTTTAAGAAAACATGGATATTTTAGTGACATTTTTACCAGTGTTTTAAAACATGGATATATATATATATAATTATAATTATATATATGTATATATGAACATATATATTTATACACACACAAACACACACATATGCACATATATAAACACACACACACACATAAACACACACACACACATATATATAAACACATATGTAAAATATAAACACACATATATATAAAATATAAACACATATATATTAATACAAACATATGATATATATAAAATATAAATATATAATATATATAAAATATATATTTGATATATATAAACATAAACACATAAAATAACAATCACATATATAAACACATATAATACATATATATTAATATAAACATATGATATATATAAAATATAAATATATAATATATATAAAATATAAATATATATATATATATATATATATAAAATATAATCATATATATAAACATAAAATATAAAATATATATATAATATAAAATCTAAACATATAGATATATAAACACATATATCTAAAATATAAACATATATATATAATATAAAATATAAACATATATGTAAAATATAAACATATATTTTTTTAAAATACTAACACACACACACACATATAAACATATATAAACACAAACACATATATTTACATATATATATATATATATATTAATATATATGAATATAGACACAAAAATAAACATATATACAGGAGAGGTTTGGGGGTTGTTGTGTGGGAGGAAGGTGTACGGGAGAGGCCTGAGGGTTGGGAGGGGACATGGGAGAGGCCTTGTTATGTGGGAGGATAGTGGGGGGTGATCTAAATCATTTTATTCTTATTATAAAAAAATATTTTTTTAAAAAAATTACCAACTTTTTTTATAAGTGTTAGTAATTTATTATATATTTTTTATTTCAAAAAAAATTCAAAAAAATACCAACATTTTTTAGAAATGTTGGTAAATGAGGTTTCATTTACCAACATTTCTAAAAAATACCAGTAAATGAGGTGTCATGTCATGACCCATCCCCCAGGGCCCGCATCGTGACTACCCCAAGCCCACTTTCCATAGGCCATGGGCTGACGACTAGCACCAAAGGCCAAATTCCCTAAAAGTAGAAAGGTGTTTCCTTTATAAAATGTAAACACACACAACCAGAGTGCAAGAAGAAGCAAACACTAAGTAAAAACTGTATAAAAAAGTAGTGCTGAAAAGTAAAGGGGCTGGAAATACAAGCCCAACTGTAAAGTACAAGGAAAAGACAAAATAGGTAAAACTAAAAGACAAATAGCTGTAAGGTGTCTAGAAGCTCCTAGATCGTCCACCACGGATCATACTTGAAGGGTAGGTACATATAGCCTCCTCAGTGCTCCACATCCGTCCGTCTCCTCCGGGCACCGACTCGTCGTGAGGTCCACCTCCAGGTACCGTCTAGTCCTGGCGCTCTTGGCCGCCGTCAGCGCTGTCCGTCGTCTGCATCCAACACAACGAGGTGCGGGCATAGCCCGTGCAGGGGTGAGTATAATGATACTCAGTAGGGACCCCGAGACCCTCAAGGTCTCACAAATCCAAAAAGGATAAACCACAAAGTATGATTTCAATGGATAACCATTACTTAGGTATATTCCCATACATATACCTAAGTTATCAAGTAACCCATCTCAATCATGAGGAAAACACAAAGGTCATTGACTCGGCTCAAACTAGGATTTTTCATTATCAAAACCACGACTGCTGGAGAACTCCTCCTCTGTCGAGTACAGTGGCCCTGTCGTGATTCCGAGGCACTACTCACTAACCTTAGACTGCTGAGGTACTCCTCCTATCCAGTACCGTGGGTCTGTTGCTAAACCGGGCACTCTGTCCGCTGTGGGTCTGCCGCTAAACTAGGCGCTCCCCCTAATAGCCATCAGAGGTACTCCTCCTGTTGAGTACCGCGGGTCTGCTGCCAAACCAGGCGCTCCGTCCGCCGTGGGTCTTCCGCCAAACCGGGCGCTCTGTCTACTGGTCTAGTCAAATCACTTCAAGTCGAATCGGTCAAGCAGTCGTCAGGTCTACAGCTACCAGGTCTCCGCACTCCGTATGCTCGTCTCTAGGAGGATCTGTTCCACGAGCTACTGGTTGATACTCCAAGTGTCACAAAGTCTCAGGTTGAAGTATCTCAAAGGACCTCCATGTCATAGGGGTCTCAACTAAAAAGACAACGTGTCAATCGGACGCCCGATCTGTGAGTTATTAGCATTTTAGTCCCAGGGGCCCGGTTGAATTCGTGTACGAACCAACTGGACCGTGACTCAACTATACCCCTAACTCCAGTGGAGTGTACTCAAAGGGACGACTATGCTCCAAGAATACTGGCGCCACTGATGGTTCGTCAAATGGACATCCGGTGCTAAAGATATGGCCCAAGAAGGTAAAGGGTCAGTAATGGGCCCGGGTTCAGTCTGACCCGGTCAAACCGACTCAGCCCAACCCAGTTTGGGCCAACCCAGTTTGGGTCGACTCGGTCAGACTCGCTGGGTCCGACCCAACCCATTGGGTGGGTGAGCCCATTAAGTTTTGACCCGGTCCGCTGGGCCCGACCCAGGGGACCGAGAGGGTGGTTTGACCAGATAGTCGCCACGTAGGCGTCTCGGTAACTTGGCCCAGGAGACCGGGCTGGTTTGGCCAGCGACATCGTAGGGGACGCCGCGGGTCGACTCAGGAGGTCGGTGGTCGGGAGGCCAACGGGCAGGCCGCGCGGGGCGCGACCGACCGGCTGGGCACCAGCAGACTCCGGGTGCACCGGGTAGGCCGTGGCAGGAGCTGGGTAGGCGAGCAGTGTGCCGGCAGGGGGCGCGGGGCGCGGGGTGCCACCGGTGCACCGGCAGGGGCGCGAGGGTGCGGGTAGCGCACCGGGGTGCCGCGGGGGCGGCGCAGTTCACGGAGGCTGCGGGTAGCGCGGCCTTTGTTCGCCGCCTTCTTCGTCGTCGCCGCGTGTACCGCCTTCGTCGTCACCAAACAAGAACAAACAAGGGGAGTGTCGGACCGTGTTCGTGCGGCCTGAACCCTCCTCGTTATGGTGAAAGAAAATGGATATTCTCATACCATAACTTGATTGACTAAGAATGAGGGTTTATTATCATAATTAAAATAACACAAAAATCCCCTACCTTTTTAATTAACTGGTGATCGTTCATTGATTTCGTGGTAGGTTGGTCGTCGATCCGTGGTAGACGATCATGTCCCACATTGAAGGGGTCTGAGGAAGATGGTCAGAGAAGAAGATCGTCTTCGGCATTTTTCACATTCTTCGCGTTCTTCGTTGGGAGGGGCGTAATCCTCCAAGTGTTGGGTGACACGTCTCTTTGCCAGCATTTCGCTGCTTGATGAAGCCGTCCCAAAACCTTCCCCCAAGCTTCCTTTATATAGGAGAGGGAGAGTTTGTCTAAAATCACATTGGCACTTAATTCAAATGGTAGAATTAATTAACCCGGTTCCACCAAATTAATTGCACAAGGGGTGTCACAATTAATTTGGAGGATGTCAAGAGGCTCCCCTTAATTAATTCACACGTGTTGGCGCAATTAATTAAGGGAGAGGCCACAAATTCAAAGAGGAGGTTTTGGCCATTAAAAGGGGTCGTGGTGGCTCCATTAATAAAGGGAGTTGAGAGGTTATGGTCTCCTCCCATTAATAGGGGTCGGGTGGCCTCATGTTGTCCCCACCACATTTAACCTCAAATGGGAGATTGGGTTCGGGTGGGCCCCACCACCATAACCTCTCATGGGAGGTTAGGGTGTGGCGGTCCCACCACCAACTCCAAGTGGAGGTTCCTACTACCCACACTCACATGGGGACTGGAATAAAATAAAGTGTGGCTACACTTTATTTTATCTTTTTTTTTAAAAAAAATCCAAAAACTAACTTTTATTTCCAACCATCTGCCATCGAGGTGAAGGTCTTATTAAGAAAATATCAGTGCTGCGAGTTCAATGGTGCCCTCAGATTTCAATTCCGAGCAACGGTTCAAAATTTATAAAACACTGTTGGCACGTTTACTGAACGTACCCAAAAAAAGTTCGGAAAATTATTATCAGCCACCCTCAACTCGCGCCGGTCAAGGTTAGGCTCTGCCTAGGTGAAACACACCCCAACAAACCCAACGATACTCTTGGATTTTCAATCCGAGTTACCGTTTAGAAGTTACAAATTTTACAATAAAATAATTGTCACTTAATTATTTTATTTGTGGCCAAAAACTAGCTTTCTCTGGTGGCCCTCACCGACCCAAGTTAGTATCTGTTAAAAGAAATCCTACCCTCACGAGTTCAGCAGTGGTCTCAGTTTTTTAATCTGAGTTACCGTTTGTGAGTTATAAGCATTTGAAAAATAAAATAACTTTATTTAATTATTTTATTTATGGTTATGCCATTTTTGGGATTTTTTCACAGGAGGCCTGTGTCGACTAAACTTAAGTCACGCCTAGGGTAAACCCGCCATCCTAAGCACAATAGTGGCCTCAAATTTTTGATCCGAGTAACCATTTAAGAGTTATTCCCTTTTTTCAGGAAAATTGCTTACGCACATTAATTTAATCTTAACAAAACTTCAAAAATTGATTCCGGGCACACCGGGCCTCAAAATCAAGCGCCATCAGAAACTACGGACTTGTAAAATTCCATGAATTTAAGAAAAGAAAAATTTCCATGGAATTTATGGGTCTTTAAATGTCACTAAATAGTGACATTTATAAACTTCACTAAATTCCCTATGTTTATAAATGTTGCTAAATTAGCGACACCTCATTTACTGACATTTTCTAGAAATGTTAGTAAATGAAATAGTGACATTTTAAAACATTGGTAATGAAAAAAAACATCGTTAATTATCATTTTTTTGTAGTGACAAAACCAAGTGGCATTTCTAGCCTGATGATATTATTGATAGTGTGGATCTAAAGTGGGTTATCATCATGATTGATGTAGAGTGCTTCTACCAAGATAGATAACGGTGAGGAAAATTCTTTTGTAGATGATGGTGCGAGTATCACCTCATCCATGCCTGGTGTTACTTTGTCTGCATTGTGTTTGCTAGTGGGTGTGTGTGATGATCCTTGGTATCTAAAAATGTTTCTAGTCTCTAACGTCCCTATAAAATACACCATAGAATACTTGATGGTGAATGGATATTCACTACTCAACAAACCTTGTTCGTCATGGAAACTCCAATCCCACTAAACAACCTTATCAAAGATGACATCACACATTAGGTGCACACACTTACCAACAAGGATATACATGTGGTATGCCTAGACCTAAAATCGCACCTGATAAAGATCATCAACGTACTTCAATTATCCATCTTCTTCAGGTGAGGATTCATATTCTTAACATGTGCAATGTAGCTGAAGGTGAAAAGAAAGTGCATTATTGGCTGATTACCATGCCATGCCTCATATGATGCCACCCAATCAAGGATTTGTGTCATCACATGGTTAATGATGAAAATGAAAGTGGAGACGACCTCACCCTAAATCATCATGGGGGACCCTTTTCCTTCACCATGCTTTGATCCATGGTGAGTAGAATCTCAATTGAAAGAGAAATTTGGGAGAACATGGAGGGGACAAAACACAAGTAATTATTAATATAATTTTACCAAGGAACTTGATCACTAAGGATGGTGAGCTGGTTGACCAGTCTAGTGGGCCGTATCACAAAGTCATCTATTGAATTTTCTTTGTAGAAAGAAACACCTTCATACTCCTTACAGAGCTTATGTGAATATTAATCAATATTTATTTGCATGGTTTTGATTTTCTCCCAAGCCTCCTTGGTAATTTCCTTGATGGTGAGTATGGAGATAATCTTTGGCAAGATAACATGCAAGATGGCCTTCAACACTATCCCGTCTTCTTGAATTTCAGCATCGTCAGTATCACCGACCACTACTACAAAACATGCTTTTATCAGTGCTAGAAATGACTATTATTAACACTAAAAATGTTAATATTTTTAGATCCTTTAAAATCCCATTGCTTTTAACAGTTCTAAAAAACACTAATAAAGGGGGTCTTTATCAGCATGTTTTTAGTGTTGATTAAAGGTGACTTTATCAGTGATGATAAAGGATTTAAAAATATTTTTAAATAATTTTAATCGATAAATAGGAAGTGAAACCAATCTAGGGACCCCCACCATGTTCCTTAGATGTCTATAACCCACCAAAAAGGGCCACCTTACACCTGGAAATTCTTATTTAATTTTAGAGAGTTAAGATTCAAACCATTGCCATTATCTTATCAAGAAATTCATTTACCACTCCCCTAAATGACTTTTTGGTTATATAATAATATATATATATATATATATATATTTATATTATTCTATATTTAGATTATTATATATTTATATTTATTTAGATATATTAATATAAATATACTTAAATACATTTTATAATGATATATTTATATATTTATATATTCATATATGTATGTATATATATTTTAATATATATTTATTGAAAAATATGTGTGTGTGTGTTTGTATGTGTGTTCATGAGTGTATGTGTGCATGTCTATATATATATATATTTGTATTCTTGTGTCTACATATATGTATATATGTATATATATTTTGCAATAAAATGTATATATATATGCATATATGTGTGTGTGTGTGTGTCTATATATATGTATATATATATATATATTTTAATATGTATTTGTTGAAAAATGTATATACATACATAAATATATATAAACATTATATATATATATTTGTATATTTTTATATATATATTCATACATTTTTGTAAGGTAAATAAAATCGATTTTTTTATTTTAAATAAAGCAGATAATAAATGTTTATTTTTATATGGTTTAAATATTTAAAAATACATTTTATATGAAAATATGTTTAAATATATATTTATATAATTAATTTTTATATGTAAATATACACAATATGTAAATATATATTTATATATTTTTTTGATAAACAACAATATAATATGAAAAATGGTAAAATTTCAACACTATAATATCAATATGAATGTAATATTAGGGAATAAATTTAGTCTCTACTAAAAAAAGACAATAAGATCATCTTAAATGAAGCTAAAATTTAATCGAATGCTAGGATATACCATCTAATAATTCAGTTTTGGAGACCTTCAAAGCCTTTTTTGACTAAGAAAAAATAGGGTACATGGGTAAAACCTATACTAAACATCATATATATTTTTTCAAGTTTCGTTTTGACAGCTCATGGAGCCCAAAAAGACACATGAATCAAAAGTTATGATAGTTTAAAGTTCGAGTTTTGTTTTCAACTTATCTTAAGATGTTAATTAATTTATCAATTTTTTATACCCTTAAATTTTTATTAAATGTCTATTAATCACTACTAATTATTAAATTTTTGATTAATATTATTTTTTAAATTATTTTATAAACAAAGTTTCACTAAATCTATTACACATCAAGTGTAAATGAATATTTAGTGTTATATAAATCATATTTAAGGAAATATATTATATCTATACCAATATAAATATATTTATATACCATAATATGACATTTATTAGTATATAAAGTGTTTTTTTATGAATTATAAAATTTATCAGCATTAAAAAAAGTGATTTATAAATGATAAAGGTCACCTATATGAGTGCTGATAAAAGTACCCCTTTTATCTGCATTTTTTAGCTTTGATAAAGACTAGTGCTTAATAATGAGTACTCTGTAGTAGCAGGAATATAAAAGTTCATGTTCTTGGAGCACAACCTTCACCATAAAGTCTTATTCACTATAGTTTTTATTTATGTGGATTTAACACACTGTTGATCCTCTGACCTCCTTCAACACCTGATGTACCGCTAAAGGGCCACCACTACCCTCAACATGGGTTCTAGGATGCAGAAATGATAACCATGAGCATCAGGGTGATGAGGGATCTGACCACAACATCATGGATCAAAAAAACCTCACTATGATACCAAATATTAGAAATACTATCCATATAACACACATAAAATCAAATGGATTCCTAGAACTTTAAGGATAAAGTAAGAACCCATGAGCGATTTTGAGTAGAAAAAAATTAGGCTATATTTTATGGTAGTCATTCATTAATTTATATACACAAAAAATGGAGTAATCAAACCACATAGAAGGTTAAAATAAAGGGGCATACATATTAGTCAAACTTTATTGAAGACATGATAAATAAAAAACACAACTGACCTATAAATTTTATTCAATAATATCGCCATTGCTGCTCTAACCATCCTTATGCTCCAACTCCTGACGTGGTTCCCTGAACTGCCATCACTGCTATCACACCTTCCACCACCAGGTTTACATTTCCAACCATTGTGCAAACTTATCTTACCACTATCACTAATTTGTAGAAAGCTATTGTGGGTAGTGGTATATTTTTCATTTTTTCTTATATTTTACATTATTTGTTAAATAATGGTTTACCTTTGATTTTTAGTTTATACAAAACAATCAAATTAAACCCAATTTTATTTTTATTTTCTATTCCCTATACATTTTTCTTTCCATTTTAAAGGATTATGTATATAAAATAAGGATTTAATCACATTTTTTGATTATGTGGATGAATTATCATGTATTATGGCAGCTATTTGTGAGCATGCATGGAAATTCATAACATGTGTTGTTAGTATCGACATTAGGGTGGATCTTCTGAGGACATGGAATGTAAGCATGCATTTGGAATTATTGAAACCAAGAGGATGTGTGTTGTATTTTTTTGACAATAACCATTAAGGAATCTGACAAAAGATGTTGGATTTGGTAGAGTAATGTGAGAGACTCTGAAGGTGTGCAACCCTGGAAATCTAGTGGTTAAGGTATGTGAATGATGATCCAAAATTGTTTGGTGAATATGTATGGAGTAATTAATAAGGTTTCGGTATTCTATGGAAACTCTGGTAAATTAATTCTTAGGAGGAGTCTAAGTTCTAGAAATCATATAGGAAGTTCTCCCATAAGTTCAATTTCGAGGAGGATGATGACACCCCAAAAATTATAATAACTTCAAGTTATGATATATTATTTTGCATGAAAAATTTAATGAAAATGAAGCAAGTTACAATTAAAATATGGCTGTTTTAACATAGACATTGAATAAGTTAGTATAAATAGAAGTAACAATATTACGAAATCAACAAAAAAATAGAAGTAATGACATTAAGTAGTAGAAATCTTCCTTACGAGGATAATTTTTCTAATCTTGGAAGGGAGGAAGCTTCACTAGGTTTCCCCCTAGACCAATCCCAATATAAACTCCAATAAGTGTGGCTTAAGAAGAATCATTTATGGAAGAAATTCAAGCTCATGGAAATCACTATAAGATTCATGCTAGCTAACCACCACCTACGACAAACACCATTGCTTATATTATCCTTAAGTCCTATATAGAAATATTGAGGGGTTATTTAAGTAGAAGTTAGGATGATATAAACATGTAATTATAAATGAAATAAATTATTTATATATCACACACATTTTTTATACATTTTTCATTTCTAATTTTAAATAAAAAGAAATATAATTTTTAATATTAATGCATTGATAAAATTCAATTAGTAATAAAATCATTTTCATGCTTAAAAATATATTTTAATAAAAATTGGATTTTTATGCACTATGTGTTTATTTTAATAAAATTAAATATTTTATGGTTAAATAACAATTTTAATAAAATATTTTTTTGATATGAAAAATATATCAACACACATTTAATTAGTAATTGATAGGAAATAATAATAAGAACAATTAATATTTACCTAAACCCTAGAAGGCTTTATATTTTTATTAATTTTTGATAACCCCATTTTAAAGGTTGAGAGGTAACCTTTATATAGTCTGTATACCCAGAGGCACTAATCCTTAATACATGGACATTTTAGGCCCAATGACCAAACACCCAATAGTAATCCCCAATCAGTTGATAAATTTTTTTATTCCAAAGTGACCGAACTACAAATAAATCAACAAGAAATACCAATGCATGAATTCATGGGTCTAGTACAGATGGAAAAGCCATACCCTCTCATTCATCCAAATCTGATTGCACTGAAGGTGGGTAGCTTCCTGCTCTGACCTCATCTGGGACTGCAGTTGGGTATCTGACCCCTCATGTATTTTTTGATCCCAAATTATATCAAGGATAAGGCTCCTTATACCCTTACTCGCATGCTGTACACCTCCACCACCACCAAGACTCATCATCACTGAGTAGATCCACCACCTTCAGACCGCCAAGCATTCCCCCTAATCTATCGAGATCCCCCCTCATCGACCATCGTTCATCAAAGACGTCAGGAGAAAGCCATTGTAACTAAGAAGCCTCCATGACACCCTCCTCATGTTCCATCAAATCTTATCTATGCCGACCATACTCTATCCATCGCAGGTGAAGCCCCTGACCCCGTCGTCAAAGACACACCCTCCACACGCACCGCTGATGCGCTGATGCACTGATGTCCTGTCTTAGTTTCCACCCACACTATCCATTTCTGGTGAATCCCTACCAAACATACACCATTTAAGATACATCACATTGAAATCATAGTCCTAGACGCCTTATCCTAGCACGACCAGTCAGTGGACTGAAGTCCCCACATAAATTTCAGCATACCCAAGAACAATTAATATTTAAAAAGTCATTTTTCTATAAAACTATTTTTTTCTATATATATATATATTATGTTTTAATTTTAAAAAAATATCTCATATTAATAAATTGAATTATATTAAATGGATTCAAAATTCATATTCATCATGTTGAAATAATGTAAGAAGTTTCATCTTATATTTTTAGTAAAAAATATATTTCTATAAAAATGATTAATCAAGGTTAAAGGGTAAAAATGAGGTAACTACCATGGATATAATTTTACTAAATAAACATGAAACTTTTAAATTCTAGAAGAAATTTATTAGGTATTAATTTCAAACCCATGTGTCTCACCAAAATTTATTCCCCTAACTTACCTAACTCCCATGTGATTTCATCTTTACCCCTCACTTAACTTTAGTTTTAAAAGAAATATCCCTCTTTTTCACCCATAAAAGGAGATCAATTCCACTCACTCCAATAAACACTAATCCTTAAAATTAGTATTGAAAAATTACTAATTTTATCTCTCCCATATCCCTCTTACATTTTTGGAAGCCCTTGGTTACATGAAAGTGTCCCAATTCCTCTATTTCTAAAAAGCATTTAAAGAGAAGACTCAAGTTGTCAATGTGATTATCGCACACTCTCTAACCTTTTATTATTTATATTTATCATGAAAAACTATTCTAATAATAATAATAAAATTAAATAAGTATCATTAGTGTACTTAAATGTTATTATATTAATGTAATAACCATTTTCTACCTTCCTCCAATCCATTCAAAAAATAAAATCGCTTCTCATGTTATGTGTGAACTATTACCTCCATGAACGATGTATTTTATTTTTCATATGGTTATAAGAATGTATTAAATGAATAAAAATTATATTAATGACATTATTATGATTATATAATGATAAATTATCCGCATATTAATATCTAACCCATTATTAATATACTAATTTTGTTCATTAAAAATTACCAAAACGAGATCTTCACTGATTTCATCTTCATAAAGCATAACTAAAACTCCCATGGAATGAAATTAGAAATTTATAAATTATTATGGAAAATATATTCCAATACCTTAAATAATATATATATTATGAACCTAGTATAAAATTATGGCTAACAACACCAACATTATAAAATGTGTGCGAAGCAATCAAAATCACTAACATCTGATGATGAAAATAAACAATAACTAACTAATAAATATATAATAAATTATTATAATTGAATATTATAAAAATTAATAGATATTAATAATGGTTTGAAATAAGTTATTAAGATTATTTTTTTTATTATATAGGATGTTAAAGTTCTTTCATGGAGTCGAGAGTAAAGGTAAGAGTTTTTGTTGACTTAACCTCATTTTCATCAAGTCACAACTTTTATCCCTTGACTATGAGCTTATAATATTTTCCATTTATTTATTTAATATGGTACCTTTTCTTTTTTTCTATAGGTAATTCTCATTCTTACAACAAAAATATTCTTCCTTTATGGATTCCCTTCATAAAAAGTTGACATTGATAAAAATAATTCTTATCCTCCTTAATGGGGCTTCCCTCCATATCCACATCCTTTATTTGCATGAATGCTTTCCTTTATTACTTTCAAAAAAAAATATTATCTCAAATTACCATATTATTTCTCTTTACCTATTTTAAAAAGGAATTTTTATTATTCTTTTTATCATGTGGGTTTCAATAAAGGTATTTTAAAATATTTAAAAGGATTTTCCTTTCATGTTCACATATTTTATCTTCCACTATAAATTTATTGAATTAATATTTATTTCATTTAAAGGCTACATTTTTAGGATTTATTTATAAATAATGGTTGAAAAAGTCTTCATATTACTTTCTTGAGGATGAATTTTTAAAGTGAATCATAATTTCATATTTTTATGATAATGTTAAAAATGTTTTATGAAATATTTTTTTATGATTTTGATTACATTTTCATATTTATCTCTAAAAGATCTATATGATATGAAGTAATTCTTCATGAATCCCTATATAAATTATCTTTTGAAATAATACTTGGGTGATTGAACTTTTGGTATCAATCGATTCAACTCTTGAGGTTATTTTATGTGATAACATTTGGAAATTTTACAAAACCCATTATATTTCCATGGGATTTTCATGATATGATATATGATTGATTTCATATGATACACATATGTATGGATATTTATGGTTGAGGTCCTAAATATACCACAAATTCATTAGTTAAAATTATATATCTCATGAACTAAAAATGGGTCGTGAGTTATGATGCTCGAACCACTAATGGGTTGCATGAAGGGATTCCTGAACCACCGTATAACAGGTCATATGATTGTGATACTATAACCACTATGTAATGTTTTCCTATGACTATGTTTGTTATACAGTTCCTTTTTGTGCTAAATTTCCATGATATTCCACATTTTTATTCTCATGATTATGATCTATAGCTGATGTTCATTGTCTCACGTTTTCACACTCTTTTTTCATGGTATATGTTTATTCATTTAAGATTACATGTCCTTTTATCTTGGATTTTGGACAATAATTATTTTTCCATGTTATTTTTAATATGATATTTCACCAAACTCATGTTTTCTCATATTATCAAGATCAAACCCCTTTATTACTTGTTGATAAGTTTACCCTTACCAAGAATTCGAGCTCACCCCTTCTTTTGTTTCCCATTTCCTCAAGAAATTATATGCAATATTATGTATACAAGGAAGTATTTCATAGATATGTTGTGAGAAATGTTGAAGAAATTATATGAAATAATATTTTTTTGTAGTTATAAGTCCTAGTGGATAGTGAAAACACACCTGGGTGGGTGAATTAGGTGTTTTCCAATTTTATTAAATTCTAATTTGTTCTTTAATCCTTAACTATAACACCCCGTTACCTTATTTATAGTACTTATTATCTCTCTTTTTGGTTCACTTTTTGTTTGGGTGGGTTTTGGGCCTTTCAAGGATGGAGAGAGTTTGTTGGGAAAATGACCTAATATTCAGGGATGTATGTTTGTTTGAATCATAGAGTCTAAATATTATAATAACCAAGTTTTTGTTTGAGGTACATACCCTTTATTTTAACCTGTTAAATTTTCCCTATGTTTTAAGGAAGGGTTTGGGAGAATCTAGGGATTATTTGGAGCCCATAACTCTAGTTTTCAAAGAAATAAAAGAGTCACATAGTTAGTGCATGGTTAGTGCTAACTGTGCACCTCAAACCATGCATATCTATAATGATTCCACATAGTTTGTCTAAACTGTGAAAGGGGAGCTTGGGTTGTGTGGGACTATGATAGAGGGTGCACACGGGCTCCACCCAGTTTGTCTAACCATGCATTGCTGGTCGTGTGGGGTGTGCCCCTTGAACCATGGGGTGCGCATGGTTGGAACATGGTTTGGACAACCATGCAGCCAAACCATGCACCCTTTAAAGTTTGGGTGAAATGACCATTTTTACCTCCTCTACTTTAATATTTAAAACCACTCTTATTTCTTCTCCAATTCACAACAACCCTCACCCTTGGGATCTCTTTCTCATGCCTAAATCTAAGACTTGGGGGAAATATTCTTCATCTGACCTTTGAATCAAGATCCTTATATTTCATTGGATCACCACTGGTAATCTCTTAATTCCTTTATCTCCTTTCATCATTCATATTACTATCAATTAATTTACTTTGGTGTGAGTTCATATGCCCTATTTTCAGTGTGTTTATCTGTTCTTCAATTTTCTTCCAATCTAGACCAAACCAAAGGCTGATACTGGATGAGTATTCCTATACAAGAATAAGGTAGGTGGTCTATGACATATCCCTCAAAGTCTCACCATTTATAATTTTTTTTCATTGTGTTCATGTTAGTTTCACCGGGCGCTACTCTTTAAATTCATATGCCTTAAATTCAATTGTATAAATTTCCATATGAGGACCTAAAAAGACCATTTGATATTATTGGAGGTTGAGACCTCAATATTAACCACACCAGGTAGGGGTTGTATCATTTTATGCCTTTAGTGACCTATATTGTGATTACCCATGACACCATTCAGGTTCACTTGACTTGACCTTTGAAAAGGTAAGTGTTCCAACTTAATAGATAAATGTTTACAACATTAAATGGAAAGTATATATATATAGATATCACTTGGCCTTGATCAAATGTAATTGAATTGGAAATTGGTTTCATTTCCTATTGAACTTGTCATTTGTAATGAAAAGTGTTGGAATGAACCTATATAAATTATGAAAGGCATGGTTATTACATGGCCTATGATGCCTATTTAATATGGAACTTTTTCATATTTATAGGAATGGAAAGAATTTATCCCACCTTGGATTCATAAGTAAATGCTTCAAGAACTTAGAATATGCCATTATTATTCATTAAGATAGTTTCTAAGGGAGATACCCACCTTGGAACTTGTTCCTTGTATCATTACATGAATTCCTTGACAGTGTATCGACGATTCACTCAGCAATTTTTATAGATATTAGAATTTATTAGATGCACTCCTTGGATTCAGTGTGATGTCTTAGAATATGTGATTCCTTGGATTATTATCCTTGGGATTCAGTCATACTTATCCTAGGATTTACCTTGAACTTGATCCATGGATTCGCTAATAGATACTTCCAGTGGAATGCCTTGGGTATACCACTTGGATTACACTTAGCCCTTATTTCTAGGATGCATGGTTGTTTAATATGAGAAAGCCTAAACTTATAAGGTCAAGTATGCCTTGAATCCTCTTAGATCCTTTCTAGTATTATCATCATTATTTCCCATAGTCGCTTATATTATAATCACTAGTACCTTGACTAAATGATTAAATGAACATGTGATAAGAGACATACAACATAGGTTGAAGTAGGTATGGTTGTCCAGGTGTCCCATGAGGAACCTGAGATTGACTTGGGTTATATTTATTTCCCATTTTACTTTGATATACCTTCACACTATTATAGTTTATATTTATAGGCAAGATTTGTGTATAAATCGTTGGTGGTGGAAGACTAAGTTTATCTCAAACCCAATATGGGCCACTAATGGTACTCAGTAAGATTATGTGATTTTAGGTGTGGAAAAGGGGAAGTGTCTAGTTTTGAATATATGACTTATTATATTAGGATGGGAGCTTGGTAGCAAATGATTGGTCTAGTGCTCAATATGCTTAGATAGATTTTGGTCTTTTTGATTCTTTTGTATCTACTAGTTTCCATGTATGATTGTTCTTTTTGTAGATACATGACATCATTATTATATATGGTATTGTTTTAGTTTGTGAGTTAATTATTTACGTATTATATGTTTATGATTTTTATGATATATTTTCTATTATTATTTCTTATTTTGGTTATTTATATATTATTTACCACCATGTTACACTCTAATAATGAGGGTATAGTCTCCCCACCATACCACCTTAGACCCTCACTACTATCCAGTGACCTCTAGAATATAGGGAGGAAGTCTTGAGTCCATGTGGCCAATCATTTCAGATACCATTACTGGGTAATCTAGGAAGGGACATCACAAAGTGGTATCAGAGTCTTTCTTTTCTTTACCTTACTATTTTGGGATGGTAGAAAGGAGACTAGGATGTGTCGGAATTTGGTAATGAGCCTATGCCTGGGAGTAGATAATCCTTGTATGGAAGAAAAGATGAATTACCTGGGATGGGATATGATGTTTTGGTTATGCTTGTTATAGTTTCTTTGATTCCACTATTGGGTGATGCACATGACAGGTGATGTTATTATAATTATGATATTGGATTATATTTTATCCTTGGATTGATATGGCAAGGAATCATTTATTATACATCATTTTAGGCACCTTATAGGATTAAAATGTCATGCATTATGCCATTCCATATAGGGTACATTTCCTGATTTCATGATATTCATTGTATGTGATTGGATTGATATAGCTGTAATGCAACTTAATGTTTATACAGTAAAAAGGTGATTGAATAATTGGTTATTAAAGTGTCTACATTAACCTAAATGGAGTTTTCCCATATAGTTTGATGATTCCACCTTAATTAATAATTATCACATGTTTTAGTTATGTAACTGAGCTCACATATACTGAAACATTTGTTTATTTTGAATATATGAATGTCATTTTTAATTTAAAGAGTGTATATACCTCTATAAATTGGGAATGACGATTTATCTAGTTAAATCATCTTATATTACCTGTTACATTCTCTTACCAAATGTAAAGGTTTGTATACAGTTATGTGAAATACCAATTTAAATTTATAAATCATGTACTTGTATAAATTGGGAATGTTACTTCAATTAAATATCCTATTATGTAAATACAAGACTTCTAAAATCTTTAATTTAAATGTGGTTTCCATTAAATAGTGATTCCAATTTCAATTTAAATGGAATTTTCTTATATAAATTTCAATTGAAACACTGTATACTATAAAATTGATATAAAATAGAGAACTTTACCCAAACACGAACTTAGTAGTGGGTAGTAGGTAGTATTTATAGTGTTTTATCCTAGTCTTATACGATGACCAGACTTAGATTCACGAGCAGACAGAGGGGTTTAGTTCTCATATAGAAAGGCTTGTAACTATCCTATTCCTGTATTTATGATCTTAAATGTTATAAAATTATATCTAAACTGTGTTCTTATCATTTATATATCTATTCCACCATAATTTCCTTGAGTTGTGTACCAAGAGGGTGGTGACGACCATGCTCCAAAGGTGGTGGACCCTGAGCCACCATTGTTACCTTCAGTAGCACCACTTGAAACACCTCCTTATATGCATAATGTGGGAAATTATTCCTAGTTTCAAGAGGGATTAATACATCTTATTCAGACTATACATGGAGCTCTATGACCTGCCTCTTCTATGGAAGATTTTTTCATGTCAGTTTCAACATCAACATTTTCCCATGTTTTAGGGGGACGATAGTACTCATAAAGTGGAGTCATGGATGAATGCCTTGCTATCAATTTTCAAGAACCTTGAGACACCTATTGATAGTAGAGTGAATCTTTCCACTAACATTCTTCATTATTCCATGAAAAAATGGTGGGTTGTTTTGAATTAGGCTGCCCAGCAATGGGGTATGACTTCTAGGAATTTACAATCTAGATTCCATGAATTATTCTTCCCAAAGATGCTGAGAGCTAATAGGGATAGAGAGTTCATGAACTTGGAGCAGGGTACCATGTTCTTCATGGATTACTCAACTTTATTTACAAATCTTAAATGTTTTGCACTGACCATAACTATAGATGATATGTCTAGGGTAATATTCTTTGAGGATGGGACTGGGTACACCATTAGATCTTAGGTAAATTTATTTAGGCTAACTACCATATTAGAGATTATAAATTAAGAATTTATAACTAAACAAAAACTAAGGGAAGATAACAGTATATGGTACATTGGATTATTACCAAGATAGAGTAGTAGTTCCTATAGTGGCCAAAAATGTCATCATGAGAGTTCTCAGAAGGGTAGTAGCATCCAAAGTGTCCGTACTTGCAGTTTAGTATTATTCCATAAGTTCATGTGGAAAAGACACTTGAATCCTCAATGTGATAGGAACCCAGTCAAGTATAGAGCTTGAAGTCAAATGGGACATCTTTAGAGGTTCTGTCGGACCTTCCCATCTATTATTAGTGGGAGAGGATTAGCACTAGCTCCACCTTTCGGAGCAAGATCAGTAGATCATTGTCAGGCAGAGAGATGGGGAAAAGTCATCTAATTAGACTGAGGAGGAGGTCATGGCCATGGTATCTAGACTTCTATTTTTCAGTGTTAGTAGAGCAGACTTTCTCAGGGTAGTCTAGATGTAGATTAGGGCCATGGATCAGGCCATTTTCATGTAGTATAACTGATTCCCAAGGAGCAGATCATAGGGCCGCCTATAGTATGAGGTACTATTATAGTAGCCTTTACTATTGTATTTTTTTATTTGATACAAGTTCCTCACACTCATTTATTTCTATATCGATCATGGAAAGTCTTGTCCTTGAAATTTAGTAATACCGTGGCATGATGACACTTGATACTTCATTGGGAATTCAGTCAGAGCCAGTGTAAGGAATTCCCCCTTGATGTAGGTAGTTATTATTTCTTATGGGACCTCTTTGTACTTGAGATAATGGGCTTTTATTTCATTCTTGAGATGGGTTGGTTGGTCCCTTATCACACTTAAGTGGAATACTATTTCCATATGGTATCATTTACATCATGATAGGGTGATAGTTATGTTTACAAGGGTGAATGGGATTTCCAGGAAACTAGATTTGGACCAGAGAATCATGGGTTGAGTGGAGTTACAACCTAGACAGATAGCCTTGATATAGAGGATTAGGGGATACACCAGGATGATTTTACTCCTCTAGTAGATCATTTTAGGGATGTCTTCCCTGATTATTTTTCCAATTTACCTCCTGAGAGAGAGGTGGAGTTATCTATCGATCTATTTTCAGGAGTATCATCGGTATCCATTCCTCCTTACAAGATAGATATCATTGAGTTGAAGGAGATTAAGAGGCATCTAGAGGAATTATAATCTAAGGGTTTTATTTGACCTAGTACCTCAACTTGGAGTTCACCCATGCTTTTTTATAGGAAGGTGGATGGGACCCTTAGGCTATGTGTGGATTACTGACGGTTGAACTAGATTATGGTTAAGAATTTGTATCCATTGCCTCACATAAATGATCTTTTAGACCAAATTAAAGGATCTATAGTATTATTAAAGAATGATGTGAGGTCAGCCTATCATCGAGTATGTGTTATACCTTTATACATACCTCATATAAATTTTCATAAATGGCATGGTATTTATAATTATTTGGTTATGTCTTTCAGTCTTATGAATGCGCCCACAATTTTCAATGCCTTGATGAATCAGGTTTTCCACATATACCTGGATTCATTTGTAGTGGTGTTCATGGATGAAATCTTAGTGTACCCAAAGACTTGACATGATCATAAAAAACACCTTGATATCATTTTTAACACACTGAGATATCACTAGTTGTAAAGACCCGTAAAATTCAAGGGAAATTTTTTCTTAATTTTCTTTGGAATTTTACAAGAGCGCGGTTTCTGACGGAACCTGATTCCGAGGCCCGGTGTGCCCGGAATCAATTTCTGAAGTTTGGCTCGGGTACGTTCAGTGAACGAACGAGCGGGAAATTCTAACTTTTGATCCGGTGCTCGGATTTGAAATCCGAGGACACCGATGAACTCGCAGCACCGATATTCGCTTAAGGAGACCTTTTCCGAAGTTGCGTTTATTGCGGGACGAAAGTTAGTTTTTGGGAGAATTATAAAAAGTTAAATAAAAATGTGGAACACTTTTTATTTTTCTTACATGTTGGTTAACTCCTCTCAAAGGAAGTTAAAGGTGGGACCCACATCCACTTAACCTCCCTTGGGAGGATTAAGTGTGGTGGGGCCCACACGAAACCCAACTTTCCATCTCCTCTCAAAACTCCCTTAACTCCCCTTTTAAATAAAATTGACAACTTAGCTTATTAATTGGGTTGAGTTGTTTAAACTTTTTCAAACCTTTGAAATTCAAAAAGGTTTGGTTGAGTAAATAAAATAAGCTCTTAGCTTATTTTATTTGGTTAGAATTCTCTAGCCTCTTGAGAGTTTTGAAGCCTTCTTCTTCTTATTCTTCTTCTTCAAGCTTGACGAAGAACGCGAAGAACCTTCGAACTCCGACGAAGAACACCGCTCCTCTCTTCTTCGTAGCCGTTGTTTCCGAAGACCGACGACGTCTTCCGTGTCAACGAAAGGGAACGCCGCTTCCTCCTCGGACTTCCTTCGTCGGCTTATGAAGATTCGCCAACGATGTACCTCTTCGGACGTACCTCTTCGTCATCGGATTTGACGAACGATTACCGCGACGCCCGACCTCCGCGACGTTGTCTTCCGCAGGTCGTTGACGATCTTCGAACTTGAACCCAAGGTAGGGTTTGTTGTGGTTTAATTCTTTACTCTCGTTCTTGGTTCTAGAATGATAAACTTGTGATTAAATATTTAAGAGTTATCATCTAACGAGAGGGGGGTCGGACCGCACAAACACGGCCGAATTCCCCCTCCTTTGTTCTTGGTTATTTATATAATCTTGTGGATGAACGCGAAGGCGTGGTGCCATCGCACCACGCGGGAATCTCCGGGCTTATTTACGTGATGTCGTCGCGTCGCGCCGTGGATGGATTATCATGAACGCGACGCCGTCGCGCCGCGTCGAAGGAAACCGAAGGCGCCGCGGCCGGAGCGGGGCCGCGGCGGAGGGGCGCGGTGCCGTCGCACCGCGCCGGATGACGAACACCGCGGCCGGTTCTGGGCCGCGGTGGGACGAGAGGACCGGCGGCTCGTCGGGCCGCCGGCGTCGGAAACAGGGAAGGGGACCGGCTTTGCCGGTCCCGTTGAAGAAAAACCGGCCGGCCAGGTGGGCCGACCGGAAGGTCAAAGACCGGGGGAATTTAATTCCCCCGGTCAACCCAAATGCCCCCCCATTTATGAGGGGGGGCGGTTTCTTTGAGGGGGACAGGCGGCCCCCCGGTTCTCCTCAAGCAGGCCCCCACGAAGGGGGCTGGTTCTCCAAAAAGGCACGGCTTAAGCCGCGCCGCCAGCTGGAAGCGGGGGCCATGCCCCCCGCGCATGGCACCCAGCGGCGCCAGGCCGCGCCGCCGCCGGCCGGGCCGCGCCGGTCCGCGCCGCCGCTCTGGACCGCCGCCGGCCGGGCCGACCAGGGGGGGGGGGGGGGGTCGGGCCGGGTCGGCCCGGACCCGGACCCCCTATTTTCAAATTGACTTCAGTCTTTTGCTCATAACTTGAGCTACGGATCTCCGATTGACGAACCGTCTGCGGCAACGCAATCCTTGGATCGAGACGGTCGTTTCGGTATATTACACTCAGGGTTTAGGAATACTTTGAGTTCGGCCGGGTTGGTTCGTTCACAAAACCAACCGGGCCCTCGGAGCGGAAACGCTCATATCTTGAGCTACGGACGTCCGATTGACGTGCCGTCAGCTTTGTTGTGTTCCTATTAGTGAGACGAATATTTTGGTATACTCCGCCCGAGGTTTGGACGCAGGTGGAGTACGGTCGGGCTGGTTTTGCCTTAAAAACCAACCGGGCCCCTGGGACGAAAAAGCCAATAACTCTCAGACCGGGCGTCCGATCGACGCGCCGTCTGTTGCGTTGAGTTCCTGTTGGTGATACGGAACTTTTGGATACATCAACTCTGGAATTTGTGACAGTTGATATATCAGCCTCTCGGCTCGTGGAGCGGACCCTCCTGAACGAGCTTGCTGTGTGCGGGAACCCTAGTGCTGGCTGCGACTGTTACTGTGACTACTACTGCTACTGCTACTGCTACTGTGACTGCGACGACGACAGTACAGAGATCCTGTGTGGATTCGACGACGACGACTACATCACTCAGCGATCCTACGTAGATCAGTGCTACAGGTCCTGTGTGGGCCCGATCCTGTGTGGGTCTTACGGGGGTTAGTTACCTATCGATCCTTCGTGGGTCCGACGACTTAGATGGATCAGAGATCATCTTTATCGTCCTTTGAAGAAGTATACCTGTGTGAGCTGAATCCTGTTGCTATCCTGTTTGGATTGTATTGTGCTATCCTGTGTGGATTTCGTTTTGCTTTCCTGTGTGGAATACGTATACTTTCCTGTGTGGACTGAGTTGTACTTGGGCTCGGAGGTTGGAGCATATTGTAATTGATGACTTAGGCATATGTATGGGAATATACCTAAGCAGTGTCGGTTGTTACTTCGTGATTGTACCTTTCTTTGTGATTTATCCTTTGTGGATTTTGAGAGACCTTCAGGGGTCTCGGGGTCCCTACTGAGTAGCTTATACTCACCCCTGCACGGGCTATGCCCGCACTACGTTGTGTTGGTTGTAGATGATGGACAACGTTGATCTTGGCTGAGGCTTGCAGAGCAAGACGGTACCTGGAGGTGGACCACTAGGCGGGACGTGTTCGGAGCGGACGACGGGACCCGTGGAGTAGTGGAGCTATCTGTACCCATCCTTCAGGTGGGATCTCCAGTGGACAGCTCGGTGTAGCGGCTTTTACTTACATTTGCTGTTTTCCCTTTCGAGTTGTACTTTACTTTCAGTTTGGGTTTGTATACTGGCCCATTTACTTTTCCGCACTTTCAGTTGTACTCTGTTTTTACTTAGTGTTTACTTTCCGCTTGCTTACTCGTTGGTGTTTGTTTACTTTACAAAGGCAATGCCTTCCCTTTTTACCGGGATTTACGCCTTGGTGCTAGTCGCCAGCCCCTGGCCTATGGAAGGCGGGCTTGGGGTAGTCACGGCATGGACCCCGAGGGAGAGTCGTGACAAATTGGTATCAGAGGAGTTCGGTTCTACCGCGAACTCTGATCTTTTCTATGTGAAGCAATAATGTTTAGCATATTGAGTGTGGTTCTCAGTCCAGGGAGTCCAGTGTTGGTGCGGCGGCCGACGTATCCGTACACCAGGACCCTGACTTCTGATTTCCGACTTAATGCACGAAAACATTGATTGCGTGTGTGTTTCAAAGTTTTCTTTGTGATTACTTATATCAGCTCACCGGGTATACTGTTCTGACCGTGGCGCACCTGTTTCCTTTTCAGGATGGCCCCACGACGGCAGCCAGCTAGGGTTCCGAGAGTCGAGTGTGACGACAGCCCACCGAGCGACGAGGCTTCGGTGCAGGGCCCTTTGTCAGTAGTGGCACCGGCGGTAGCTCTACCCGTCGAGCCACCGATTCTTCCAGCACCAGCCGCTGACGATGCGCGTCGCCTCAGCGCACTGCATGAGTTTCAGCGCCAGCGACCACCCAGGTTTCGCGGGGAGACAGATCCCCAGGCAGCCGAGGACTGGCTGGAGGCAGTGGTATGTGTGTTTAGGCTAGTGAGGACACCAGCAGACCTCATGGTGATCCTCGCTGCGAGCCTACTACACGCAGCAGCAGGACGATGGTGGAGCTTGATGCTCCAGGTGCACAATGAGGCATCTCTTCTATGGACGGACTTTGAGAGCCTCTTCCGCTCGGAGTTCATCCCAGCCACCCTTCGTGCGGTGCGTATCCAGGAGCTTCTTCAGCTGCGGCAGGGCAGCATGACGGTCGCTCAGTACTCGGCGAGATTTACCGATCTCTCGCGCTACTCGACCGACATGGTACGGGACCCATTCTTCCGGGCTCGGACCTTCGAGCAGGGTTTGAGACACGAGATCAGGGCATCACTGATCTCCCTCAGCATACCGACTCAGACAGGAGTACTGGAGAGGGCCCTTCTGATCGAGAGCTTCCTTGCTGAGTCTACACCAGCACCGAGACCCACCGCAGGGCGGCACGTGGCAGAGTCATCTGCAGCAGGCAGTCGACGGATGACTCAGGGGTTCAGACAGACCAGACCTTCGGGCAGACGACCTCAGGACACTGGCTCAGCAGTGCGGGGCACACAGCGAGGAGCTAGTTTTTCGAGAGGCAGACAGTGCTACTCGTGCGGCGGGCAGGGCCACATGGCTCGTGATTGCCTGACCCGCCGTGCCGAGGAGCAATAGTCGGTTGAGGGACCACCGAGGCAGAGGCAGAGGGTCGACCGTGGCGGTCCGCAGGGAGGAGGCGGACGAGGTAGAGGAGCTGGCCGAGCAGCAGGTGGTGGGCGACGCTTTGAGGCTCTGCCACCACCACCACCAAGAGGTCCACCCCGACCACAGGGAGCTGGCGGGCAGAGACAGGCACAGCTCCAGGCAGCAGAGGCCTACGACCACGGCGCACCCGAGATGATTCGAGGTACTATCTGTGTCTATTCCACCCTTTCTACAGTTCTTATAGACACAGGAGCGAGTCACTCTTTCATAGCCGCTGCCCTCGTTCGGAGCTCGGAGATTCCGACAGAGCCGTTGGCTCGATCCTTACGGATAGAGACTCCTACGGGAGCAGACTCGACGATTACGCACTGGTTCCGGAAGTGTGAGCTCACTCTAGGAGGCGAGAGCTTCGGCTGGGATCTTCTTGTAGCAGCGTCGAGGCCTTACGACGTCATCTTGGGCATGGATTGGCTATCTACGGTCCATGCGCAGATTGACTGTTTTAGGCGCAAGGTGCGATGTGTAAGCACCGACGGGAGCAGGTTCACCTTCACCGGCGAGAAGGGAGCCTTAGCAGCACAGGATGGACTTCCGCGGAGGAGAGGACAACCCATCACTCATCAGATGGCTAGCCTCATCCTTGGAGCAGTTGACGTGCGGAGTCCTGGTTTTCCTGCAGTGGTGGATCAGTTTGCGGACGTTTTTCCCGACGACGTTCCAGGGCTACCTCCTCGCAGAGAGGTAGACTTTTATATTGACTTGTACCCCGGGACAGCCCCGATATCCACTCCAGCATATCGGATGGCCCCCGCCGAGCTTCGAGAGCTACGGGTACAGTTGGAGGACTTGCAGGGCAAGGGGTTCATCCGACCCAGTGTTTCACCCTGGGCTTCCCCGATATTGTTTGCCAAGAAGGCGGACGGGAGCCTGCAGCTTTGTGTTGACTATCGTCGCCTGAACCAGGTGACAGTGAGGAACAAGTATCCGCTACCGATAATTGATGACCTCTTTGATCAGCTCAAGGGAGCACGGTGGTTCTCGAAGATAGACCTCAGGTCAGGCTATCATCAGCTCAGAGTCAAAGACGAGGATGTGCAGAAGACGGCCTTCAGATGTCGGTATGGCCACTATGAGTTCTTGGTTATGCCTTTCGGCGTAACCAATGCTCCAGCAGTGTTCATGGCCCTCATGAACAGGATATTTCAGCCATACCTTGATCGGTTTGTCGTGGTCTTCATCGACGACATACTGATTTACTCTATGACTGAGGAGGAGAACGCCTATCACTTGTGATTTGTACTAGACACACTCCGAGAGCACCAGATTTATGGTAAGCTCTCGAAGTTCCAGTTCTGGATACGTGAGGTGCACTTCTTGGGACACGTTATCTCTGAGGCAGGAGTTGCAGTGGATCCTGCGAAGATCGAGGCTGTGTTAGCATGGGAGCCACCCAGGAGCGTGACTGAGGTTCGAAGTTTCTTGGGACTAGCTGGATACTATCGGAGATTCGTTCCGGACTTCTCTAGAGTTGCGTCACCACTCACAGCTTTGACGAAGAAGGGGAAACCCTTCGTGTGGTCAGACAGATGTCAGCAGAGCTTCCAGGAGCTGAGACAGAGATTGACCAGTGCACCTATCTTGAGGTTGCCTGAGGAGGGAGTAGGGTACGTAGTCTACTGCGATGCATCAGGGACCGGACTAGGATGTGTTCTGATGCAGGATCGGGCAGTGATCGCCTATGGATCACGTCAGTTGAGGCCGCATGAGCAGAACTACGCTACCCATGACCTGGAGTTAGCAGCAGTGGTCTTCGATCTGAAGACATGGCGACACTATCTGATGGGAGAGCGCTTTACAGTCTTTTCAGATCATCAGAGTCTCAGGTATATCTTCTCGCAGAAGGACCTGAACCTGAGACAGCGGTGATGGCTCGAGTTCCTCCAGGACTATGACTTTGAGATAGTCTATACTCCTGGGAAGGGGAACGTAGTAGCTGATGCCCTCAGCAGGAGGACGGGCATTCAGCTACTCGAGGAGGCGACGGAGCAGCTAGCCTCTTTGCAGATATCCTTCGTGGATAGAGATGGATCAGCCTTCCTCCAGTCTCTCACAGTCACCCCTCCTCTACTACAGTAGGTCAGAGAGGCACAGCGTGAGGACGCTGACTGTGAGACACGGCGTGCACAGATATCCTCGGGACAGGCACCTGATGGTTTCTCCCTTGGAGCAGAGCACGACATCCTTTTCAGAGGATGTACCATGGTACCAGTCGCTTTGCGAGAGGAGGTTCTGAGAGAGTTTCACACTTCTCCTTTGGAGGTACATCCTGGAGTGGCGAAGATGTACCAGGATATCAGACGACAGCACTGGTGGCCGGGCATGAAGAAGGCTGTAGCAGAGTTCGTTTCTCGATGCCTCACCTGCCAGCAGGTGAAGGCAGAGCATCAGGTACCAGCAGGCTTGGTACAGCCCTTGTAGGTTCCGGAGTGGAAGTGGGACGGCATATCTATGGACTTCATGACTGGAATTCCACGCACTTCCAGAGGTCACGACTCCATCTGGGTGATTGTTGACCGACTCACCAAGTCGGCACACTTCTTACCCATCAGAGAGCAGGGCTCAGTGGAGAGCTTGGGACGTCTCTATGTTCAGGAGATTGTGCGGCTCCACGGCGTGCCATCATCTATCGTCTCCGATCGAGATGCTCGCTTTACTTCCCGGCTTTGGAAGGGGTTATTGGAGGCGTTCGGGACGCAGCTACGTCTGAGCACAGCCTTTCACCCTCAGACGGATGGTCAGACGGAGAGGACCATTCAGACTCTCGAGGACATGCTCCGCGCATGTGTCCTCGACTTTGGTTGTAGCTGGGAGGACCACCTACCCTTGGTGGAGTTTGCGTACAACAATAGTTACCACTCCACCATCGGGATGGCACCGTACGAGGCGTTGTACGACCGACCTTGTAGATCTCCTTTGTGCTGGACAGACCCTGGGGATTCAGCACTTGTGGGACCGGAGATGGTTCAGGCCACGACAGAGAAGGTCCAGGTCATTCAGGAGCAGATAAGGATAGCTCAGAGCCGGAAAAAGTCTTACGCTGACAGGAGGCGGAGGCCACTAGAGTTCGAGGATGGTGACCACGTCTTCTTGCGGGTCTCACCTTGACGTGGTATTCGTAGATTTGGCCTAAGAGGCAAGTTATCTCCGCGTTTCATCGGACCCTTCCAGGTCCTTAGAAGGATTGGTGAGGTGGCTTATCGCCTGGCTCTACCACCTCAGTTGCACCGGGTGCACGACGTCTTCCACGTATCCCAGCTGAGGAGATACGTGCACGACCCAACGCACATCATTGACCATGGGGAGCTTGACGTTGACGATGGGGCGACTTTTACGGAGGTCCCGGTGGAGATAGAGGATCGACAGGAGCGGGTCCTACGTGGGCGATCGATTCCTCTTGTGCGCATCAGATGGCAGCACGGGAACCTCCAGGAGAGCACATGGGAGCGGGAGGCTCAGATGCGTGCTCAGTACCCTCATTTGTTTCCCTAGTTTTTGATGTATCTTTACGGGGACGTAAATCCCTGAGGTGGGAGTAATGTAAAGACCCGTAAAATTCAAGGGAAATTTTTTCTTAATTTTCTTTGGAATTTTACAAGAGCGCGGTTTCTGACGGCACCTGATTCCGAGGCCCGGTGTGCCCGGAATCAATTTCTGAAGTTTGGCTCGGGTACGTTCAGTGAACGAACGAGCGGGAAATTCTAACTTTTGATCCGGTGCTCGGATTTGAAATCCGAGGACACCGATGAACTCGCAGCACCGATATTCGCTTAAGGAGACCTTTTCCGAAGTTGCGTTTATTGCGGGACGAAAGTTAGTTTTTGGGAGAATTATAAAAAGTTAAATAAAAATGTGGAACACTTTTTATTTTTCTTACATGTTGGTTAACTCCTCTCAAAGGAAGTTAAAGGTGGGACCCACATCCACTTAACCTCCCTTGGGAGGATTAAGTGTGGTGGGGCCCACACGAAACCCAACTTTCCATCTCCTCTCAAAACTCCCTTAACTCCCCTTTTAAATAAAATTGACAACTTAGCTTATTAATTGGGTTGAGTTGTTTAAACTTTTTCAAACCTTTGAAATTCAAAAAGGTTTGGTTGAGTAAATAAAATAAGCTCTTAGATTATTTTATTTGGTTAGAATTCTCTAGCCTCTTGAGAGTTTTGAAGCCTTCTTCTTCTTCTTCTTCTTCTTCAAGCTTGACGAAGAACGCGAAGAACCTTCGAACTCCGACGAAGAACGCCGCTCCTCTCTTCTTCGTAGCCGTTGTTTCCGAAGATCGACGACATCTTTCGTGTCAACGAAAGGGAATGCCGCTTCCTCCTCGGACTTCCTTAGTCGGATTACGAAGATTCGCCAACGACGTACCTCTTCGAACGTACCTCTTCGTCATCGGATTTGACGAACGATTACCGCGACGCCCGACCTCCGCGACGTTGTCTTCCGCGGGTCGTTGACGATCTTCGAACTTGAACCCAAGGTAGGGTTTGTTGTGGTTTAATTATTTACTCTCGTTCTTGGTTCTAGAATGATAAACTTATGATTAAATATTTAAGAGTTATCATCTAACGAGAGGGGGGTCGGACCGCACAAACACGGCCGAATTCCCCCTCCTTTGTTCTTGGTTATTTATATAATCTTGTGGATGAACGAGAAGGCGTGGTGCCGTCGCACCACGCGGGAATCGCCGAGCTTATTTATGCGACGCCGTCGCGTCGCGCCGTGGATGGATTATCATGAACGCGACGCCGTCGCGCCGCGTCGAAGGAAACCGAAGGCGCTGCGGCCGGAGCGGGGCCGCGGCGGAGGGGAGCGGTGCCGTCGCACCGCGCCGGACGACGAACACCGCGGCCAGTTCCGGGCCGCGGCGGGACGAGAGGACAGGCGGCTCGCCGGGCCGCCGACGTCGGAAACCGGGAAGGGGACCGGCTTTGCCGGTCCCGTTGAAGAAAAACCGACCGGCCAGGTGGGCCGGCCGGAAGGTCAAAGACCGGGGGAATTTAATTCCCCCGGTCAACCCAAATGCCCCCCCATTTATGAGGGGGGGGGGTTTCTTTGACGGGGACAGGCGGCCCCCCGGTTCTCCTCAAGCAGGCCCCCACGAAGGGGGCCGGTTCTCCAAAAAGGCGCGGCTTAAGCCGCACCGCCAGCTGGAAGCGGGGGCCATGCCCCCCGCGCGTGGCACCCAGCGGCGCCAGGCCGCGCCGCCGCCGGCCAGGCTGCTGCCAGCCGGGCCGCGCCGGACCGCCGCCGGCCGGGCTGGGTCGGACCCGGGTCGACCCGGTTCGGGCCGACCCAGGGGAGGGGGGGGGGGGGTCGGGCCGGGTCGGCCCGGACCCGGACCCCCCGTTTTCGAATTGACTTCGGGATTTTGCTCATAACATGAGCTACGGATCTCCGATTGACGAACCATCTGCGGCAACGCGATCCTTGGATCAAGACGGTCGTTTCGGTATATTACACTCAGGTTTTCGGAATACTTTGAGTTCGGCCGGGTTGGTTCGTTCACAGAACCAACCGGGCCCTCGGAGCGGAAACACTCATATCTTGAGCTACGGACGTCCGATTGACGTGCCGTCATCTTTGTTGTGTTCTTATTAGTGAGACAGATCTTTTGGCATACTCCGCCCGAGGTTTGGACGCAAGTGGATTACGGTCGGGCTGGTTTTGCCTTAAAAACCAACCGGGCCCCTGGGACGAAAAAGCCAATAACTCTCAGATCGGGCGTTCGATCGACGCGCCGTCTGTTGCGTTGAGTTCCTGTTGGAGATACGGAACTTTTGGATACATCAACTCTGGACTTTGTGACAGTTGATGTATCAGCCTCTCGGCTCGTGGAGCGGACCCTCCTGAATGAGCTTGCTGTGTGCGGGAACCCTAGTGCTGGCTGCGACTGTTACTGTGACTACTACTGCTACTGCTACTATGACTGCGACGACGACAGTACAAAGATCCTGTGTGGATTCGATGACGACGACTACAACACTCAGCGATCCTACGTAGATCAGTGCTATAGGTCCTGTATGGGCCCGATCCTGTGTGGGTCCGATCCTGTGTGGGTCTTTGCGCTCAGCGGTCCTGTGTGAACCAGCGCCTACAGGTCCTGTGTGGGCCCGATCCTATGTGGGTCTTACGGGGGTTAGTTACCTATCGATCCTTCGTGGGTCCGACGACTTAGATAGATCAGAGATCATCTTTATCGTCCTTTGAAGAAGTATACCTGTGTGAGCTGAATCCTGTTGCTATCCTGTGTGGATTGTGTTGTGCTATCCTGTGTGGATTTCGTTTTGCTTTCCTGTGTGGAATACGTATACTTTCCTGTGTGGACTGAGTTGTACTTGGGCTCGGAGGTTGGAGCGTATTGTAATTGATGACTTAGGCATATGTATGGGCATATAACTAAGCAGTGTCGGTTGTTACTTCGTGATTGTACCTTTCTTTGTGATTTATCCTTTGTGGATTTTGAGAGACCTTCAGGGGTCTCGGGGTCCCTACTGAGTTGCTTATACTCACCCCTGCACGGGCTATGCCCGCACTACGTTGTGTTGGTTGCAGACGACGGACAGCGTTGATCTTGGCTGAGGCTTACAGAGCAGGACGGTACCTGGAGGTGGACCACTAGGCGGGACGTGTTCGGAGCGGACGACGGGACCCGTGGAGCAGTGGAGCTATCTGTACCCATCCTTCAGGTGGGATCTCCAGTGGACAGCTCGGTGTAGCGGCTTTTACTTACAGTTGTTGTTTTCCCTTTCGAGTTGTACTTTACTTTCAGTTTGGGTTTGTATACTGGCCCATTTACTTTTCCGCACTTTTAGTTGTACTTTGTTTTTACTTAGTGTTTACTTTCCGCTTGCTTACTCTGTGGTGTTTGTTTACTTTACAAAGGCAATGCCTTCCCTTTTTACCGGGATTTACGCCTTGGTGCTAGTCGCCAGCCCCTGGCCTATGGAAGGCGGGCTTGGGGTAGTCACGGCATGGACCCCGAGGGCGAGTCGTGACACATGTTGTATTCCAAACTCACCAAATAACACTTCTGGATCGACAAGGTTCACTTATTAGGTTATAATATATCAGAATTAGGAGTATACATTGACCTAAAGAAGGAAAGGGATGTAGTTTCTTGATAGCATTCAAATAATGTGTATGATATATAGAGTTTCTTAGGTATGGATGGATATTATAGGCATTTTATATAGTATTTGTTCCATCTTGAAACATTTATTACAGGCTTAACCAAGAAGTAAGTCAAGTTTATCTAGCCTAAAGCATGTGAGAAATATTTTTAAGAGTTGAAGGGAAGAATTACATCAGCCCCAATTTTATTCTACCCAATCCTAGTAGAGGCTATATAGTGTTTTTTGATGCCTTAGGTATCAATCTAGGTGTAGTAATGATGTAGGAAGATCGAGTTATTGTGTATGGGTCTCGACAGTTGAGGACTCATGAGAATATCTACCCGACGCATGATCTCGAGCTAGAAGCTGTTGTCCATGCCTTACATTACCGAAGACAATAATTTATGGGAGAGTGCTTTGTGGTGTACATAAACCATGACATCCTCAAATATATCTTTATGTAGTGTGAATTAAACCTTAGATAGTGGATATGGGTCAAATAAATTTAGTCCTTTAATTTTGAGCTTTCCTATATATATAGAAAGGGAAATGAAGTTGCCTATACTCTGAGCCGAAAGACTCAGATGCAAGATGTTCAGGAAGCCAATGATAAATGGAGGTTGATGGATCTTATTTATGACATGAATCTGGAGGTTTAGAAAATTTGCAAGTTGAATTTTCTTACAGCCTTGGAGATAGCCTCAACACTACTATATATAGTGAAGAGGAGGTAGTTCTCTAATCCTAAAGGCTTGGTCTTGAGGGAGATTATTTTAGGTACAGACCCACTGCTAGATTGGTTAGTTGATAGAGATGACATCCTACTTATTCATGGGAATATCTGGGTGCCTAATGATTTGTGAGAGGAGCTGATCTGAGAATCCCATGCTTCACAATGGGCAGTTTACCCAAGGATTTACAAAATGGATCGCAACATGCACCACCAGTATTGGTGGTATGGGATGAAATGTTAGATTTAAGGTTTTATCACTAGGTGTTACACCTATTAGCAGGTGAAGACATAGAAACAGTGAACTGCTAGCTTATTATAATCGTTATCAGTCCCGATATATAAATGAGATGATGTCATGATGGATTTTGTGATTGGTTTACTGAGGTCGCCTCGAGTTAGTGACATAGTTTGGGCGGTTATGGATAGACTGGAGAAGGTATCCCACTTACTTCATATCTGAGATACCTTCTCAATGGATGATCTAGGGAGACTCTATGTCCATGATATTATAAGACTACACAGGGTCCCTCATACTATCATTTCTTATAGGGATTCTCATTTCATGTCGAGGTATTGGTAGGGGTTGTAGAAAGAACCTGGTATATAGGTACTTCTGAGTATATATTACCACCTCCTGACTGATGACCAGTCAGATCAGAAAATATAGGTTTTAGAGGACATGATTCGAGCATTTTTCCTTAATTTCAGAGGTTCTTGGGAGAAAAATATACCTCTTTTCAAGTTTTCCTACAATAACATCTATCAGGTGACCATACAGATGGCTTATTATAAGGAATTATATGGTTGGTCATGCCAATCACCTCTGTGCTGGCTAGAGGTAGGGGAGGCAACACTACTAGGACCTTGTGTCATTTAGAAGGCTTTAGAGCAGGTGTAACTTATCAGGAAGTGCGTGGATACTACTTAGTCTAGACATAAATCTTATGTCGATCATCATTGATGGAATCTAGAGTTCGAGGTCAGAGATCATGCTTTCTTATATGTTTCCCCTAGACTAGGGCATAGGGAGATGCAAAGGTAAGGGAAGCTGAATCCTAGGTTCATTAGACCTTTAAGAGTTGGGTCGATATAATATCATATAAATCTTCCTTATAGGTACCGATCCATGGATGACATCTTCCATATATCACAACATCACTTATATTATGTCAACCTGTCACATAATTTTGATCCCGAGGATGTTGAGTTGGAGGCTGTTTCTTCTTTTGAGGAGTATCCTATTCGTATCATCGATCAGAGCATGAAGTCTCTCCAAGGTAGGTCTGTACCTCTAGTATATGTTCTTTGGAATCATGAACGTGTATAGGAAAAGAATTAGGAGAGAGAGGATGAAGTATATGCTCAGTGTCCAAAGTTGTTCTAAAAATAATTTTTACCACCCTTGGAAGGGAAACTCATGGATGAGTTTCTTTAAGGGGGGAAGACTGTAAGAACTGAGTTTTTTATTTGAGGTATGTAACCTTTATTTTTTGGTTTAAACCCATGATTTTATCCTTATAATTGTTCCCTATGGTTTAAGGAAGGGTTTAAAAGTTTCAAAGATTTTTTAGAGCCCAAAGATCCAATTTTTAGAGAAATAATAGAGGTTTAGGGTTAGCGCATGGTTAGTGCCAACAATGAACCTTAAATAGTGTGGCCCTATAAGGGTGATACATAGTTTGTATAAACCATGCAATGAGATCTTGAGCTATGTGGGGCTGTGACAAAGTGTGTGCGTGGGTTGCACACGATTTTTCTAACTATGCTCTACTGGTTGTGCAGGGTGTGCCCCCTATAAAGTGGGGTGCACATGGTTAGCACATGGTTTGGACAATCATGTGAAAAAACTATGCTCCCTTTAAATTTTTGGTGAAATTACCATATTTCCATCCTTCAATTTAATATCTCACCCCCTTCTTTCTCCTCCCATGCAAAAAATACCTCACCCTTGGGATCTCCTTCTCACACCTAAAGCTAGGCCTTGGGAGATCTTCTTCATCCGACCTTCAAATCAAGACCCTTCTATCTAATTGGATAAATTATGGTAAGATCTTCATTAATTTAGCTCCTTTATTCATTCATCTTTCTATTGAAAAAGTTATTTTAATGTGAGATCATATCCTTTATTTTAAGGGTGTTTATATTATTCCATTTTCTTATGATCTTGACCAAACTGAAGGACGATATTGGATGAGTATTCCTCTATAAACATGAGGTAGGTGGTCTATGACTTATCCCTAAAGGTCTCACTATTTATAATTTTTTTTCATTGTGTGCACACCGGTTTCATTGGGTGTTTCTCCTTAAATTCATATGCCTTAAATTCAATCATCTAAATTTTCAACTAAGTCCCTATAGATACCATTTGGTATTTTTAGAGTTTGAGACCTCAATGTTAACCACCCTAGGTAGGGTGTGTCTCATTTTATTCCTTTAGTGACCTATATTGTGATTACCTAAGACACTGTTTCGATGTCCTTAAGCTAACCTTTGAAAAGGTAATTTCCCTAACTTAATAAATGAATATTTAAAACATTAAATGGAAAGTATATATATATATATAGATATCACTTGGCCTTGATCAAAAGTAATTGAATTGGAAATTGGTTTCATATCCTCTTGAACTTATCATTTATGATTAAATATGTTAGAATGGGACTAAGTAAATTATGAAAGGAATGGTTATTACATGGACTATAATGAACGATTAATTTATATATGAAATGAGTATACAATGCTTATTGCATATGGACCTTTTTCATCTTTATAAGAATGGTTAAAATTGAGCCTACCTTTTATTCTTGAGATAATTCCTTGAGCACTTAGAGGATTCTATTCCAATTCATTGAGATAGTTTACAAGGGAGATAATCACCTTGGAACATGGTCCTTATCTCATTGCGTGAATTACTTAGCATTGTACCGATGACTCACTTGACACTTTTTTTTCAGATATTAGAGTGCCTTAGATTCAGTATGATGTATTAGGACATGCAACACCTTGGATCATTATACTTGGTATCTAGTAATGCTTAGCCTGGGATTTACCTTGGACTTGATCCATGGACTCAATTAGAGATAATACTAGTGGAATGCCTTGGGTATACCCCTTGGATTACACTTAGCCCTTATTTCTAGGATGCATGGTTGTATACTGTGAGCTAGACTGACCTTATAAGGTCAAGGATGACTTGATTCCTCTTAGATAATTTCTAGTAATACCATAATTATTTCCCATGGTCACTTGTATTATATTCGCCAATCCCTTGACTAAATTATTAAATGAACATGTGCTCAGAGACATCCAACATAGGATGAAGTAGGTATGGTCAGCCAGGTGTCCCATAAGGAACCAAAGTTCAAACTGGGTTATATTTATTTACTATTTTACATTGATATACCTACACTCTATTATTATTTATATTCATAGGCTGGATTTGTATAGACACTGTTGGTTGTGTCCCACTGAGTTTATCTCACACCCTATCCGGGCTGCCGATGGTACTTGCGTAGATTATGTGATTACAAATGCAGATAAGGGGAAACATCTAGTTTTGTATCATGAATTCTTGTATTATGATGGGATCTTAGTAAAAGATAACTAAACTGGTGCTCAGGATGCTTGGATAGTTTTTGGTATTTTTGAATCTTTTATATCTACCTGCTTCCTTATATACTTGTTCTTTTTTAGAGACATGAAATCATTATTGTATATGGTACTATTTTAGTTTATGAGTTGATTATTTATGGCTTAGATAATTATGATTATTCCACAATATTTTCCATTATTATTTATTCTTTTTTTATTTATATATTATTTACCAATGTGTTCCACTTTGATTATGAAGGTATAGTCTCCCCACCATACCACCTTAGACCCTCGCTGCTAGTCAACAACCTTTGACATATGGGGATAAACGGGCCATGTGTCCAACTAGTTCAGCTACCATTAATGGACGATCTGGGTCAATATGTCATTTATATAAATGCGTTAAAGGATTTGGAGGGATTTGGGATGTTGCTGGGAGTTTTCTATAGGGTTATATATTTGGTAATTCCTACATGAGACATTTACATCGTAAATTTATAGATTATAGTATAAGTTCAACACAGAGAACAAGTTGTGAAAATGGATTATAGAACAAGAATATTATAATATACAAAATCTTTTTTATGGTGTAAATTAATTTTACACCATAATAATCACTTTTACATCGTAAAATCATCGGTAGAGATTTTAACCTGAGGTGACATTTTTTTAGGTATACATATTTTATGGGGGTTTTATGCCATAAAACCCTAGTTTACAACATAAAATATTCATACTAATAGGTTTTTATCCATATAATATAAAAATGATTTTTCAATTAGCATGAAGCCTCCTCTCTCAAACCCTAAGTGCTCTCCTGGACAATTTTGGGTATTTTATCTCCTTTCAAATTGCATTATTTGGTGCTTGATATTCGTGGTAGTTACCCTGCATCTCTCTGAGTAAGATACCTTTCTACTTATTCATTTCCATTAGTTATGGAAGTTCCATTGTGTTGCGTTTTTGGATTAGTTGATCTTATGGTGTTGTTTTATTGATCCTTTCTAGATCTACCATGTGATCTTCTTTTGAGGGATGATATTTTTTTTGGTTCTAGTGTGGAAGGTGCATGTTCTCTGAGGTATGTTGTGATCTACCCTCTCCAACATCTATTTTTTTGTGTAATGTGATTCTAATATGTGGTAATCAATCCTGGGGTCTCCGTTTTTTTGTATTTTCATTCTTTTTGGTGGTTGTGGATCCTGTCTCTTTTGGTGTTTGACCTGAGTTTGATATAGGCGGTTCTGTCTCTAGACTATGTTGGATAAACCTTTAATTCTCTGGTTTTACAAATTGTTTTATAAATAAACTGGCATGTTTTTTTGATTTTCGTGTGTGGAAATGGGTTTTTGAGAAAAGGTGGGTTTCCCCTTGTTTTGGGTAAAGAAAAGGTATTTTGAAAGCATTGTGAAATTCATTTATGAAATGGTTTTCAAATAATGGGGTTGATGAAATTATTTGGAAAATGTAACAAATGTTAAGCCTTGGGTATTTAGGTGGATGGTATAGTAATGAGCCTCATCCGTTGATACCATTGGGGGGTTCACTCATGGGGTGTTCCTATGATCCCTATGTCAAGTGTCTTAGGGACTTGTTAGACCTGTTGGGGGGGGGGGTTCACTTTATAGTGTGTTCCTCTAATATCTAGATTCAATGCATATGTCTAGGGATGTGATTTATGTGATTATCTATGTTTGGGTATGATCATTCTAGTTATCCTGACTTGTAGTGATCCTTAACGTGATTTTACCCATGCTTTTGGTTTGTACTATTTTGACTTTGATTATCTACTTTGATATATGTGTTATGATTTGAAATTGTTTTACCTATATTATTTAGAACTATGGAAAAGGGGAAATGTTTTACCATGATTTTGATATAAAAACTATTTAACTGATTATCATGCCTTGTTTTCTTTAAAGTTGAGAATATTAGGATTGTTGTACAGAGAATTGTTATAGAACACCTTGGTGGGATCCTACTGATCCAGTTTAGCTCACACCCTGCACACCCCTTTAGAAGTGTGTAGAACTGGTTATGTCTTTTGATGTAGGGAAATTCAAGGCATCATAATGAGGTAGAAAGGTCCTTTCATATACATTTGGTTAGCTGGTGGTGAGAAGGTGGGATTTTTCCCATGATATCACATGGAGTAGTCAGTTTTTGTTTGATTTTACCTTTGCTTTCAGACTTGTTCTTTGGGTTGTTATGACTACTTGATTTGTATAGTTTCTTTTGTATTCTTTTAGTTATGGAATATATTTTCCTATTTCCACTTCTATTATTTCTCTCTTTTTTGTGTATATATATTCCAGGTTGTCTACTTCAGGTTGGGAGAAATCATTCCCTTTGACTTTTTTGATGCCCGGGTGCTAGCCTCCAGCCCATGGGGATTGGAAACACCCTTTAGGTATGCAGAAGATTAGGTCGGGTTCCATTCTTGAGGGTAACCTGGGATGGTTTGTTATAGTTTGGTATCAGAGCATGGTTATGATCGGTCTTGGGAATTTTGTATAAGAACGATAAGATGTTTTGAAAATTGGGAGGTAGGTTGTAGTGAGTTTTTGGAAAGCTCTTGCTATGATGAGACTCAAGTTACCATGGGATATTGGGATATGTATCTCTTTTATTGAGTTCTTGATCTTAATTTTAGTTTTTGATTATAGTTTTTTGGTTTGAACTGATATTTTCCTATTGTATGATCATTTCTTCTATTTTTGGCATGTAATGATATGCCTCTGATACATTTTCCATGGGTTCTATAAGAGGGTGTAGTGGATGATCCTCAAGGGAAAATACATATAGATAAAAATTTTATATAGGACATTTCTTGATAAATTTTTTCCATGGATCAAAATGTACCATAAGTCCATAATGCAGTTTTTGAGGTACAACTAGAAGTTATGGGAGAAATGGATTGATATCAGAAGTTCTTATGTGAGAAACCATCATCCTTTAAGGGTACGAATGGGCCCCAATAGGTGGACTAATCAGAAATTATTAATCATATCCAAGACTTACTAGTTACACCTAATAATATTAAGGAGAAGTGTGAAACATTCATATTTTAGGGTCCTATCAAGTGATGATGGGATTCCATAGTATAGGGATATTAACACTTGGGCTTAGACTAGAAGGGTTTCAAGACCCTCTTCTTAAATCAGTTCTATCTAGAGTCTTTGATGATGGGAAAGTATATAAAGTTTATCTATTTGTAGTACATAGAGTGATCAATGTCAGTGTACACCAATAAATTTTTAGATATGGTTCATTTTTCTTTAGAGTAAGTGAAGAATGATCAGTTGAAAGCTCAGAAGTTCCTACTAAGTTTGCGACTAGATATCAGGTCACAAGTATTCATGCATAAGCTTTATACCTATTCATAGATATTAGATAGGGATATTATGGAATAAATGGATATGAAAAATAATATTAGCTATTATTCCCCTTCTCTTACAGCCAGTAGTAGATTCAATAGCACATAAAGAAAGAAAATGAAGTATTATCTAAGGGGAAGTGAGATGGTTATTAGTAGCAGGCCTCCTCTACACCATTAGTTACAATTGATAGTGTGCCTATAAATTTCTATCAGTGTGGAAAGGTTGGGAATACCCTAATTTATTTCTCTTCACTTGTGGAGATATGAAATGGTTGTGGATACTATGACCATTTAAAGAGGTATTGTTAGGATATGTGTACGCATCTTTATGGTCAAGGATCTTCATCCCCAAAGACCATTGTGGTGCATTTATATGCTTCAAATTTTATAGGGATCCATCCACATGCCTCAGGAATGAAGCACCTTCACACAGTGGATGAGTTTCCAATGGAGGTTGACACAGGTACAATGATAGTGAGAGGTAACATCTTTATTTCATCTTCTATAGCGACTACTTTATTTGATACCGATGCCTCCCACTTGTTTATTTTTTCCTATTTTTTGATATGTTGAAACTTACAAATAAGCTCATGTCCTTTGTTATGAAGTTAGTGACACCTCTTGGGAAGAGGAAAGAGTAGGTGTTTTAGTTTCATTCTTGTACACTATAAATAGCTGATGCAGAGTTAGTCTATGATTTTTTCATTATCAACATGAATCTGTTTGATGTCATCATATGAATGGATTAGATTATTTCACATCATGTTGTAGTTGATTTTTATCATCGGCATGTCTCGTTATTGGATGTCGATGGGAACTCTCGAGTGTTTTAGGGAGAGTGGGATCAAAGGTCTAGTCATGTAGGACCTTTACTCCTAGAGATTAGGAGTTTGTTATCTTCTATTATAGTTGAGCCTGATTTTTTTACTATTAGTGATCTTCCCTTATTTTTTAGGTATTTTCCTGATGTATTCCCAGATGAATTCTCTAATATTACTCTATATAGGGAGGTGTAGTTCACAATTGATCTGGTTATGGGTACACATATGGTCTCGATACCCACTTATCGTATGGTACCAATGGATCTAAAATATATCAATAATTAGTTGTATGATTTGATGACAAAAGGTTTCATTCAACCTAGTGTTTTACCATGGGCATCCCCAGTTCTCTTTTCCAAGAAGGATGATGGTTTACTTTGATTATGCATGGAATATTCAAAGTTGAACCATGTGATGGTTAAGAATAAGTATAATTTTACTCCCATGGATGATTTTGTTTAATATTTAATGGGGTTAAAAGTGGTTTTTGAAGATCAATATTTGATCGAGTTATCATCAACTTAGGGTTTGGGAGTCCGATATTCCAAAGATAGATTTTAGGATCAGGTATGTCCATTATGAATATCTTGCGATTCCTTTTGGTTTTAATAAATCTTATGAAATTTTTATGTATTTTATGAAACAAATATTCCATCGGTATCTTGACACATTTTTGGTAGTGTTTGGGGATGATATTTTGATTTATTCGAGATCTGAGCATGATCACGGGCACCATCTGAGTTTGGTTTAGGAAATAATAAAGAGTCACCATTTGTATGTAAATATTTCAAAATAAATTTTATGGATCCAAGAATTGAAATTATTAGGGAACTTTATTTATACAAATGGCCTATCAGTTGATCCTAACAAGGTGAAGGCTATCTTTTCATGAGAGGATCCATGAAATGTCATTGAGATTTAGAGATTCCATAGTCTTGTTTTATACTATCAATGGTTTGTAAATGATTTATCAAAATTTTCATCACCTTTGAATTATCTTACTAGGAAAGGGTTTAAATTCACATGAGATTCAAAATTTTAGTCTTCATTCGATAAACTAAAATTAATTATGACATCGGATCCTATTTTCATATTACATGAGCCCGGTAAGGGGTATGTGGTACACTGTGGTTCTTCTGGCACTGTTCTAGGTTGTATGATTATGAAGGGTTATCATGTTGTGGCCTATGGATATCATCATATTTTTACACATGATAAGAATTACCCCACTCATGATTTGGAGCTTTCCACAATTATGCATGTGCTTAAATGTTGGTGACATTATATCTTTGGGGAGAGGTTCACAGTTTTTTCTAACCATAAGATTTTGAGCTATATGTTTTCTAAAAAAGATTTGAATCTCATACATAGATTGTGGGTGTAATAAATTTATATTATTGAATTTGATATTGCCTACACCTTAGGGAAGTGGAATTTCACTGCAGATTCTCTTAGCAGGAAAGTTCCATCGTAAGCTATTTTGGAATCGAAGGCAGATTTGAACCATATAAGACTCTTCACTCAATTGCACATGGATTATTAGGAGGATGTTTTAGGTATGGGTTTGACTAGTTTTAAATTATCATTGTCTCTCCTTGACTATATTATGTAGGGTTAGTAGTATTATGATTATTTTATAAGATTTTGAGAAACCCTTTATGGTGGGGAGACCTTTTCTGGTTGATATATACCTTCAGATGGTATTCTCCACTTTGGGGATTGGTCTATCATCCAAAAATATGTGATGATATAAATTTTGTTTGACTAAAATATTTATTTATGGGACATTCATCTAGGAACCATGAATATGCATTATGACATGTGATGATGATTCTGGTTTCCAGGTATGAAGCGTGATATTATAGGTTATGTGTCCCGCTGTTACACTTACCAACATATAAAGGAAGAGCATCTGAAAGATTCTGGTTTTCTCCAGCCTCCTCTTGTGATATTTTAGAAATTGGAAAAGGTTTCCATGGATTTTTTTTTGGATTAACATGGAATCCCCTAGAAAATAATGCTATCTCCATTTCATTCTGATCAAGGACACCACTAAAGTTGAGGATCTTGGTAAGATGCATGTGCAAAAAATTGTGAGGTTACATGGGTCCCCTATTACATTGTTTTGGGTTGGGATCCTAGGTTTACCTCATAGTAATAGAAGAGTCTCTTGGAGGTGATGGGGACTCAGGCCAGGCTGAGTACAACCTACCATCCAAAGATAGATGACTAAACAAAGTGTGCTATTTAGATCTTGGAGGATATGTTCTATGCCTAGCTCTTGGATTTTTGTGGATCATGGGATAACCATATTGTATTGGTTGATTTTTCTTATAAAAAAAGTTATTAGTATTTTATTATAATAGATCTCTTTGAGGTTTTTATGGTCGCTTGTGTAGGTTACCTTTTTATTGGGAAGAGGAAGGTGGATCCTCTCTCGTGGGACCGAGTATTTTTCTGGAGATATTGGTGAGGATTTAGGATACACATTGATGTTTGGTTATAGATCATAGTTAGAAGAAATCATATGCGGATCATCAATATCATCCTTTAGAGTTTTCCATTGGTGATTGGATTTTCTTGAAGGTTTCTCCTCATTTGGGTCACCATCAACTTTGAAAATAGGGAAACTTGGATATGAGATATGTTGGAACATTTGAGGTCACTGAGAAGTTTGAGAAGGTTTCTTAAAGGTTTGAATTACTAGCTTAGTTGATAGGTATTCATGATATTTTTCATATATATCATCTCAGGAAGTACCATCTTGACCCATCTCATGTTCTGAGTTGAGAAGAGATTGAGTTTGAGCCAGACATTTCCATTATAGAGAAGCTAGTGGAAATGTATGGCTCTAACTCAATATCATATCAGATTATCATGAGATTTGGGAGCATGAAACATTAGTGAGGGTTCAATGACCTCACCTATTTCTAGAGCACCCTTCTTCCTCATGACTTCCCAATGATGGAAATTCTTATGGTGGGGAGATTGTAACACCTTGTTACCTTATTTTAGGTACTTATTGTCTCTATTTTTGTTTCCATTTTTATTTGAGTTCATTTTAGGACTTTTTAGGATGGGGTGTGTTTGTTGAGAAAATGACCTAAAGCTCAGGGATGTATGTTTTTTTTAATTAATAGAGTATGGGTATAAATGTGACGAAGGCTTTAGAGTGTGTCAGGATGTTGTTGAGAGTTTTCTATAGGGGTTTGTATTTGGTAATACATATAGGTGAAATTTATGCCGTAAATTTATAGATTACAGTATAAGTTTAGTACTGGGCACAATCCTTGAAAATAGTTTATGACATAAGAATATTTCAAGAAACAAAATCTTTTTTTATGTCATAAATTCCTTTTATTCCACAAGACTCTCTTTTACACCATAAAGTCATTGACCAGGATTATAACCTGAGGTGACACATTTTTTTATGTATATGTTTCATGGGGGTTTTACACCATAAAACACCTTTTAGATCATAAACCCTTCATCCCAATAGTTTTTTATCCACTGGATGTAAAAATCCTTTTTCAATTGTCATATAACCACCTCTGTTGAACCCTAGATGCTCTCCCATGTGATTTTGGGCAACCCCACTCCTTCCAGATCGCATCATTCAATACTTGATCTTTATGGTTGTTACATTGTGTCTCTTTAGTTAAGTGACCATTCTATTTCTTCATTTACATTGTTCATGATAGATTCATTTCACTTCATTTTTATATTTTTTTTTGTGATATTCTTCTTGATCCTTTCTATAGCTATTGTGTGATCTTCTTCTAGGGGCTAGTCCTTTGTTGGTTGCAGTGTAGATGGTTTGTGTTCTCTAAGGTATGATGAGATCTTCCCTATCTTAAATTTTTTTATTGTGGAATGTGATTATAAGATTTGGTAATTAATCCTTGAGTATATGTTTATTGTCTCTGCATTCCTTCCAATGGTTTTGGATCCTATCGCTTTTGGTGTGCAACCCGATTTTGAGGTATGTGGTTACGTCTCTAGACTATGTTGGATAAAACTTGAATGATATAGTTTTAAAAATTGTTTTATAAATGAATTTGACCATTTTTTTTATTTTTGTGTGTAGAATTGGGTTTTTAAGAAAAGGTGGATTTCCCATTGTTTTGGTAAAATAAATGGTATTTTAAAATAATTGTTAAATGGATTTATGAAATGGTTTTCAAATCATGGTTTTGATGAAATGATTTGGAAAATTTAGCACATGGGAAGCCTTGGGTACTTAGGTGGAAGGTGAAGTAATAGGTCTCATCTGTTGATACCATTAGGGGGTTCACTCATGGGGTGTTCCTCTTCTCCCCATGCCAAGTTTCCTAGGGACTTGTTAGACCTATTGTGTGGGGGGGGGGTCAATTTTTCGGTTGTTCCTATGCTCTCTAGATTCGATGCATATGTCTAGGGGCATGATGCACATGATTTTCTATTTTTTGTTATAAGTGTTCTAGATAGACTAACCCATAGTGATCCTTGGTGTAATTTTACCTGTGATTTTGTTTTGTACTATTTTGGATTTGATTACCTGCTTTGATATATGTGATATTCTTTAAAATTGTTTTATCTAGATTATTTTGAACTGTAGATAATGGGAAATTTTTTCCCTTGATTTTGATATAAAACTGTTTAATTAATTATCATGCATTGTTTTATTTAAAGTTGAGCATGTTCAGATTATTGTACAAAGACTTGTTATGGAATACCTATGAGGGATCCTACTGATCCTGTTTATCTCACACCCTTCACACCCTTTCAGTAGTGTGTAGACCTAGTGATGTATTTTGATATAGAGAAAGATAAGACACCGTAGTGAGGTAGAAAGGTTCTATCTACTAATGGTGATATGGTGGGAATTTTTCTATGCTATCACTTAGAGTAGTCAGTTTTTTCAGAGTTTTCCTTTTCCTTTGGAATTGTCCTTTGGGTTGTTTTGACTGCTTGAGTTGTATCATTTCTTCTGTCTTATTTTAGTTATAGAATATATTTTCCTATTCTCCCTTCCATAGTTTCTATCTCTATTATGTATATATATTCCATGTTATCTACTTTAGGATGGGATAAATCCTTCTCTATGGTTGTTTTTCAATGCCCAGGTGCTATTTGATAGCCTGTGGGGATCAGGAATGCCCTTTGGGTATGTGACAGATCAGGTCAGGTGTTAGGTTTGTGGGTAACCTGAGTCAATTCATTACATTAACAACTTATTTAAACATAAACCTCTGATGTTAGTTAAGACTGTAACATCTCCACATTATTTTCATATACCAACTTATTCTTGTTTCATTTCCTTATTATTTTTCCTGATACCTAATTTTCATTGGTTGTTTTTAGTTTTGATATAGGGGTTGGAGGTGTGTATCAAGGAGTTTGGGTGGTGTGGAAATGAACCTGCAATTAATGAAGTTTCATGTGGTCCACCAGCTTTCCAGCGAGGGCCACTGGATATCCAATGGGCATGGAAGTGGCTAAAACATTTCTTTTATAGAAACTAGCTAGATAGTGGGCCTCCACTAGTCAACGAGTTGGCAAAATAGTGGCTACTGCATTTCTATAGTAGCCACCAGCCAGTGGAAGGACCTACACCATCCAGCTGATGCCGCCATTCTAGGATGGGAAAGTAAGGTTGTTAGAATATTTTCACACAACAGAAACCTCTATATAACTTATTAATCCTCCTCCCTTGATCATAATTTGATCCATTTGAACCTAGAGACTCTCTTGGGACATATTCAACTCTCCCAACTCAATTCCTTAGTGGATCGAAGTTCCAATCAAATCCATAGTCCTTTCTTGGTAAGTTTATCACCATTTTGGTCTTGGATACCCTTACTATTTGTATATCTATTATCTCTCTCTATGGATAGACAAGGTCAATGATAGTATATTTTTGTAATAAAGTTTCTAATGGTATTACTTTTAGACACATTGTGTAATTGAAGGTTATTATATGAATCTCAAATTCTCTTGGTGCCTTTTTTGGGAATTGTGGTGGTAAGTGATTTCTTTTAATTTCTCTATCATAGAAAGTGATAATTTAGATATTTTTGATTGGTAATGATTGGTTTAGGATCTTTCCTAAATTCCAAGGATCCTTGGGTTGTCTTATCTTATGTTTCTATGAAATTTTTGATATTCCAAGTGTTTCAAGGTAAGTGGTTTCATGATTTGAATTTTTATTATGAAACATGCTTGATTTATATTGAAAATTGGTTTCTAAAATGCTTAGAAAACATGATTTATAGATTTTTATTGAAAATGGGTTTTAAAAGGTTTTTAAAGGAATGGGAAATGTTTTTATAGAATGTGATGGTTTTGGAAACATTTAGGAAAATGGATTTCTCCCTTGGTGTTGTTCATGAAAACGTTTTTAAATCATAATTTATATGGTTCAAAGATGAAATTACCTTTGCATTATTTTGATATATTAAACCTGATTGTGATCAACAATGAGATTGGGATACATCCTCATAGATGAACTCTTTCCCCCTAGGTCTGTTCTTCTAGGGTAATGCGTGCACCAAGTTTTCTAAGTTGAGTCAAGGAGCCACTCTTGGGAGTGAACACTTTCCTATTAGACCCATTATTCTAGGGTAATGTGCACACCAAGGGTCCTACCAATCACATATAATTATACAAGGATTATCACTAACCTAGAACTGATATTAACCCCATGGAATTTTTTTCCTATTTTTATCTTTGAAATGTATGTTTGGAATGTTTATAGAATTACTTTGAAAATTAGGTTGTTAGTATGATTTATAAACTATGAAAAGGGGTGAATTTCCATGTTTTATATTGAATTGTGTAAAATTTCACCTAATACATTATCTCTTTTTTACTTGATAATTATGGGTTTATTTTATAAATTATTCTTATGAAACACTTGGTGGGATCCTACTGGTCTTGTTTTTTTCACACCATGAATACACCTTTGGGTGTATGTGGATATTATTTGGTCTGATATAGGTAAAGGAAAGCTACTACAAAGTGGATGTGGGTTTACTTATTAGAAGGGTTTGGGACTCTGGAGGTGACTATATATCATATGGATTTAGATTTTTTTTTCTTCTTTGGCACTTAAGTTTGGTTTTGGGGTTTTGAAACCTATTTTTATTACTTTTATGTCTCCTCCACTATTGAATTGTATTGGTATACCGATATTTCCTTTACCCATGTTATCATTTTTATGTTATTTTTTAGTGAAACTATTCCCAAAGGTAGTTGTTGGATTCCCAATCGCTTATTGTTAGCCTCTGGGGATCAGGAACGCCCTTTTATAAATTTCTAGACCAATTTAGGTTCTAGATAGTTGGGTAATATGGTATGGTTAATGAAAAATAATATTGGATATTTTTTTTGTTTAACCTATAATACACCTATATGTGATGCAGATAAATAAATAAATGACACATGTTTTTTATAAGATTAGACCCCTCCTAGAAATCATACTCCGTTCCATGCTTGGGATGTCCAAGTCACAATTTTTATTCTAAAATATTTTTATCAATACAAGTGGAGTTGTGAGTTGTTTTTATCCTAAAACACTCACACCATATTACATAGGTGCGTGTTTACCATATTACATAGGGAAATAAATTTTTCATCCCATAACACCACTTCAAGCTAGTATCACACTTTTTTTCTCTTTTATCTCCTTCTCCACTTGAAGTAAATTAACATAATTGTCTAGATGTGTCACTAAAACCACACACTATAATCTAATTACTTAAACTAAGAATTTAAACTACCTTAATATCTTTAAACATCGCTCATGTAACTCAACCTCTATTTTATTCATAGCTTCCCAGTTCTTTTTAGAATCTATTTGTTGGACACTCTCTACTCAATAATAAAAGAACTAAACTGACATTGAATATTAATAATATCCTCCTTAAAGTTGGAATTACTTAGTCTTTTCTTCATCTCTTCTCCCTTGACTGTATCTGTTAACCTGTATAAGTTGGAACACTCAACTTCTTTATCTTCTTCTTCCTATTATTCTTTAAAACCTAGTTGGTAGTCTCTCTTAATAACTAGTTTGGTGTCTATTTCTATTCTTACTTGCTGAAATATATAGTATATTATCCTTATTCTTCCATGAGATATAAATTTATCTCTACACACTCACATTTCCTAATCACTTAGTATAGGATAAACTCAATTAATGATATCTTTCTCTTCCTCTATGAACACAACTGTAAAAGTAGATTTTCTCCCTTTTTATGGGGTCTTATCATTTTTCTATAAAAGGAAACATGCCATAGTTTTATGTAAGACAAATTAAAAATACATATGTGGTAAGATCATCCCAAAAAATTTCCATGGATCACTTTCAACTCAAATGATATTACTATAATATCCTTATTTAATATTCCTTCTCATTTTTGAATCTCGACCAAATAATTATTCAAATATTTCTTTCAAAAACCTCTACGTTTTTATTCCTTCTCAAATTATTCCATAAAAATAACATTTAAATCATTATTTATATTCTATATAATTCATATTCTTAGTATTAGTTCTCCTATTAAAACAATACAACTATTGAAAACAATCCCTCTATATAGTGTTTTGGGGATGATTGTGTTTGTTGAGAAGGTTAGAAATTGTTGACAAAGGCTATTTGTAAAAGGATCATGTGGAAAAAAAATGTTCCAAAGGATCATGAAGAATAAAAAAATTCCCAAAGTATCATGTGGAAGTGTGTAAGTCTTAAAGGATCATGAAAATTGCATAATTCCCAAAGGACCATGTAAAGTGCACAAGTCCTAAATGTAACACCCCATGATTTTGTGAAATATATTTTTAAAATAAATTTAATAAATTTGATATTTTGCGTTACATGCAACCATAATTTTATATTTCATTACACACAACACTAATTTTATCTTGTGTTATATGTAACACTGAGTGTATCTTTCATTACATGCAACATCGAGCTTAAACGAAACATGACATACTATTAAAATATTGTTATTTAATATGATAATTATCACTTAGCCATTGGAATGAAGGGTATGAATAATATTAAATAAATTATGAAAATATATATTATACACATTTATATAAAATGAATATTTTTGTGACTAATTAAATATAAATAAAAATAAAAACTATTTGAAAATAATGGAAATCTTTTTCTAAAAAACTATTTTTACGCACAGAAACATGTTTTACCTCAAAAAATTAAAAAAAAATAGTTTTGGTGAAATATTTTAATGAAATTTATATATTATATATTCAATAATGTTTTTAAAATTCATCTTATGTGTTTTATAAACAATATATAAGAATTAATCCATTTTTCTCTTAAAAACTATATTTCTCTAAAAAACCGTTTTGTCACCCTTTTCAAACTTATTTTAAAATTAAATTTTGAATATTTTAGTAATTTTTTTTTAAAAAATAATCTTCATTTTTGAAATCATTATGTCAAAATTATCATGGGTTTATTTTTTTATTTTTTTTGAAAAGATAAACTTTTCAGTGAATAGTGAAAAATACTAGTTTTTATTAAAAAATTGTTTGTTCATTCAAATCATTTACAAGATAAATTTTATTTTAATATAGACATAAAAATAAAATTAGTTAAATTATATATATTTAAATAAAATTTATTTCATTTTAATATATTTCACATTGAATTTTTATATAAAAACGTTTTATACTTTTGAAAATTTTCTCTTTGGAAAACCGCTTTTTCATCGCATATACGAGATTAATTTTAAATAAAAAATTTCCAATTATCTAGATGGAATTTGAAAAAATGGATTCCATATTTTTTATTAGTAAAATTTATATTTTATAATATTTTTAAATTAAATTTTTACCATTATAAATAGTAAAAGTAGAAAAAATTAATTACCATAGTTAAGGTGAAAATGAGTTTATGGGGGGTTAAACTAAAAATATAATAGGTAAAATGATCTAGAAAATTTTATAGAACCCATTTTGTGGAAATATTTCAACCTTATCACCTGTAAATATCATTAATTACAAATTTTGGATCCTTTTTTCATGTAAAAAATGTGGGTACACCTTTTTCTTTTCAAAAATTACAAGTGTGCCACTCACATCACTTATAAAAGGACACCCCCTATCCTCCGTTATTCACACTTAAAAAAACCTTTAGTTTATAAAATAACTGAAAAATGTCTTTATTAAATCCCTCACCACATACTAGAGTCCTTTTTTTTATAATAAATTCAATCTAGGAAGGATTTATGTTAAACCTAAAGAGGTTTTCCAAAGAAGAGGTAAAGTTTTTAACTATGCATTTTTGTTTTACTTATTCTTATAACTAATTAAAATATTTTACAAATATAATAAAATAATAAAAAAATATCTAATATATAATTAAATTTTATTATGTTAATTTAATAACCTATACCCATCTCCAATTCTATCAAATGGGATATGAAATCATCATTCATGTGTACGACAAACTGCTACCTCGCGAACATATGTTATTTTTTTTCCATCACCACCTCTCAAAACTAGATATAATGATGGATTTAATGTTTATATAAGATATTTATGATATTATTATGACTATTTAATTATAATAAAACATATAAATTCTTACATCCCAACCCATTGGAAAATAATAACGTCTCTTGTGTCTACGACGAACTACCGCCTCACGAACCGACGTAACATGTTTTTCATTTTTGTTTTACTTGGATGGTAATAAGGATATATTAAATAAATAAATATGATATTTTTATCATAATTATATCTATTTATTAATTATATTACATATACCTTCTTAATTTCCATTCCATGGGGGATATAATAACATCGAATGTGTGTATGACAGATTACCGCCTCACAAAGAAAAGCGAATTGTTTTTCACTAAATATTTGTATGGAAGGTAATAAGGATAAATTTAATTAATTTATGTGATATATATGAAATAAAAATTATTCTATAAATATAATATATTATTTACATTTCTTTCATTTCATTCATTGATAAAATGGAAACAATGTTCATGCGTACGTACGACCTGACGTCTCCATGAATGGTGTATTTCATTTTCTATCTAAATTTTTTATGGATTAATATAAATAAATATATAATAAATATATATGATATTTATATCATGGTTATAATTCTAGATATTATGGAACCATTATTAAAGTAATAGGACCAAAAATACCAAATCAAAACATACACGAAAAACAAAGCAGTTATTACCCAAAATGTGACTTTAACATGAAATTTCTAATAAAAGAGTAATAAAAGGTCATAAGTAAATAATATATGGTATTATATATATAATTATGTTTCTATAATATATTTATAATAAAATTATATTTACTATACAGGAGGTTTGAACATGTATGAAGGAATTTGAGACTTAAGGTAAGGGACTTCCATGTCACTTTTTACTTCTCTGAGACACATGCCATATTCACCACATATTTATTTTATGTGGTGTATATATTGAACATGAATTTATTTTATGACTATTCTCATAAAAATTATTGGTATTTAAATATCCATTTTTATATCTCTCTTTCATTGGGTTTACGGTTCAAAATTTACCAAAGCGTTAAGGGATTTTTGTTTCAATAGGATTTTTGAGACCTATATTATGTTATGGACCTATATTCTTTTATAAGGTGTATATACAGGCCCTTTGAAATGTAATATAATGAATTTATTTATTCTACTAATATTATAAATTTTATTTAATGTTATTATTTCATGTGGCTTATGATTCAAAGTTACCAAAGTGGTAAGGATTTTATGTTACAATATCATCGTTTGCCGGGATTATTTATGATTATGCTTAAAATGATGAAATATTATGATAAATGTGTCAAGAAACTCATTTATTTTATTCTTCTATGGTTATTTATTCATAATAAATGTTATCCTTTAATTTTCCTCTCTTAAATTATTAAATAGTCCAAAATATTTTTTTAATAAAAATCATATTTATTTCTCTCTTCGATCGAAAACCATTTTCTTTCATATCAATGTATTCTAAAAATGTTTTAAAAAATGTTTTAACATCATATAAAGGATTTATTAAATAGTTTTCTACCCATGTTTTACTTTTTAAAAAATGTTTTTATAGGAATCTTCATGTCATTTTCTAAACAATGTTCATTTGGATTTTACCAAAAATGTAAAATATATTTTTTTAAAGTGTACGACATGAATGGTGATTTATTACATCATGAAAACTAATTATTTTAATGATTCCTTTGTAAGTTTCAAAATTTATTTTAAAAAAAGGATTTTGGAAATTTTTTATGTTTTAAAAAGTTTTTTTCAATGTGGAAAGTCTATTTTCCTCAAAAATATTCCAAGTGATATTTCAAAATAATATCCCATATAAGATAAAATAATTTGATGTTACTTATGCATTACCAGGGATATTATCCAAGAATAACATTCTTATTCTTTCTCTATATGGTTTATTTTTATGATAAATAGATGTTTATGAAACCCATTTCTTTTCCATGGGTTATACTATGATGAAATGTTTTATGAAACCCATTTCTTTTCATAGGTTTTGATATGATGAATGATTTATGAAGCACATTTATTTTTTTGGGTTATGATACGATAAATGTGTTATGAAGCCCATTTATTTTCATGGGTTTGATATGCTGAATGTTTTATAATATTGTGGCACACTTATGTTTGTTTTTCATTATATGAAGTAATTTATGTTATAACCAAGCATAGTGGTTATGTTATGATCAAGGAAAGTGGTTACATTATAACCAAAGATGGAAGGGACCTATATACCCTCCAATAAATTGGGTAAATATTGATATATCATGAGATAAATGGACTAAAATGGGGAGTGAACCTAGTTCAGTAAGGGATTATATCAACTATGATAGTCTTGGGAGTGAACCTTGGCTACTACGATGGTTTGTGGAGAAAACCCATTACACTATGATAGTTTTGGAAATTATCCTTGACTACTAAGGAAATGATTTTCTATGATTTTTTGTATGCCCAAAATCTAAGTCTTATACCAATGTTATTCTCTCATGATTCATGTTCTTTGATCCTATTATGATTCATGACTTATGAACTACCAAGATTTATTCTATGAATCACATTATGATCTATGATATGTAGGGTATGGTTTTAAAATGTTATTATCTTATTCTCATACCCATATGATCAAACTATATTGATATATCCCTTGTTTACCCTTACCAAGCATTTGAGATCACCCTTTTTTATGTTTCCTTTCCCCTGGTTATAAATAAAGGTTTTAAGTAGGGTATGTTTATAAAAAGTACTAAATGGGAATATATTTTTTAGAAATATTTAATATCTTTCAATAAATAATAATATTGTGTACCTATTCACCCGTTTGGGCCTTTGGGCCACCAGTTTGGTCCTTGGGTCATTCATGGCCTTTGGCCCCCTAAGGCCTTCAGTCTAGTAAATATTTTGGGCCACCTCAAGGCCTTTGGGCCACCTCAAGGCCTTTTTACCACCTCAAGGTCTTCGAACCTCACGAATTGCAGATGTACTAGACTGAATTACAAGGAACAGTGCCCTAGATGAGAATTCAGAGTATGCACATTCACTAGGGCAGAGCTAATAAGACTTAGAGTAATGAGAGGGTATGGGTTTTCCATCAGTACCAGGCCTGTGAATCCTTACATTGTAAATCTATCCATATATAAATGTGAAGGTAGAGTGATGATCACGATGCAGATGATGGGGAGGGGCAATTTCAAGTAGTCATTGTCCATGTTAAATTTCTTTAAGACCTTTGGGTCTTGTAATGTCACAAAGCTTACGGGCCATGTGTAGGTTCCCCTTAAACCCTTAAAAGAGGTATTATCAAAAATTAATAAAAAATGAAGGCCTTTGGTCCATTCAATCTTAGGCGTGTGTTTATGTAATGTAATGAATATTCATCTAAAAGATATAATATCTATGTATGGTAAGTTTGGGTCTCTATAGATGGTATCATAAGAAAGGTTTAGTTAACCTTTGAAAAATAGGATGAGAAAACTTTAGTGAGATCCCTTGGGATATTTCTATAGATATTTATAGGGATATGTCTAAGGATAATTCTAAGGATGAGTCAAAGTATAGGAAAATGTCCTATAATTTTGTTAAAGCATAGAGTGAGTGGTTTTAAAGAAATTAAATACCTATTTGGATACTATAAGTGGATATATCTCTAGCACAGAGGTACCTAGGGGTAATAAATTCAAAAAGGATGCATTGAGATGAATTCGATTGTCACCAGTTGCATGAAAATTTGCCTTATTGCACACCTAGGTTGACACTCTTGGGGGATATGATTTGGAAATTCACAAACTCTTTATGAACCATCATGAAGGATTTAAATAATGACTATGAATAACCTAGTTTAAGCCTAAGGTATCATAAATTGAAAAAAAAGTTTTCCTAATTTAGATATCCTGTTTTTGATTTTTCATGATTATGTGGTTTCCCACTATTAATATTGTTACTCACACTATGATTTTTGGTTTCATTCTATGGTGGTAACCAGAAGGAACTGAGTTAATGTTGAATATGATAGACAATGTCTTAATGAGAAACCAATTGGGGTGATGACTGGAGTGAAGGATATTGTGATTATTCCTAATCATTTATCATGATATATTATTAACAACTTTCACCTAAACCAACTATAAGACTCACCAAATAAGAGAAGGAAATAGTTTTCTGAGAGATCGAGTGGTGGATACTATGGAGGAAAGAAGACTCAGTTTACTATATGTTGGGAATGTGGGAAGAAAAAATATAGAGAATGTATCAAAGGGATAAAATATGTTTTGAGTGTGGAAAATAAAGACACAAAGCAATTAATTACTGAGTAAAAATGACAAGTTTGGTTAATGAAATGGATGAGAATAATGATTTTCCTAAGGAATCATAAATGTTTGAATGTTATAAATGTGGAAAGTATGAGTATTATGAAAACCAATTTCCTAGGGGGAAAGATCGCGAAGAGAATCAGTGAGGTGGTATGAGTAATAGTTATACTACTGATAATGAAGAGACCAAAAATGACATATGAAAGGTATGGGCTATTATAACAGTATTTTTTATTTTAAATGTGAGAAGCATGATTAAATTAAGGTTGATGAATATTAAGACATGATTTATATTTCATATTATATTAAAGAGATATTAATGAATAAGATGATGAATCCTAGTTAATAGTTTAAGAATGAAGTATAATGATTGAAATGTTTATGTATTGGAATTCAAGAATTATTAAATATATAAGGAATTTTCTATATATTTTTTTCATTAAGGATGTGAAAGAATATTTTAAATGGTACTAATAACCTAGAAAAGTGATTTAATGGAAATGTGACATTTTATAAAAAACACATGTTTAAGAGAAGATTACCCTTAATATGTTCATGATGTTGAGATAATGATGTTGGTATAAAGATATGATGGATATGAATAAAGTAAATTGGATAGTATTAATGACCTTGGAACTTATTAATGATTTTTTTAAAATGTGTTTTATGTTATTATTAATGGAGTTTACAACATTATTGGATATGTTGAATATATTCAATAATTTATGGTTTTATTCAAGGAATGAGGAAGTATGTATATTTTCATTAAGGTTTTATGGTAATTATGGTATTTAACATGTTTTAAGAAAATATATGATTAAATTATTCACATATTTAGCATGTGACCATTAAGAGATACTTAATGATATTTTGGGGATTAATGTTAAGTTGATTTTGGGAAATTTAGTGACCATATTTATAAATTTTGAATTTTGGAAGGGTCATATGGTTAACCATTTATGGAATGGTTTAAGTTTAACTTTAGATGAGGTTTTAGATATTAATTTATCATTTCACCATATAATGATTTATACATATTGTATAACCTATGCTAACAATTTTGTTTTTGATAATAACTAGAGATAGAAGGAATTCCATATCGTTCTTTTATGGATCTTATAATCTGATTATTTATTAAGACACGAATAATTCATCTCTTTGAGTAAGATATAAAGTGTAAATTGATCAATTCATAACCAAAGGATGAGATTGTGATTATTAATAAAATTAAATCAAGTATATCTTCTCATGAAAATTCACTAACTTTAGGAATAGAGATAGTGAAATAAAATGTTATCCTATTACCATCATTTCTAATGATATAAATGACCTTTTTCACACCTATTTGGTTTATGATTTTGTTGTTGTTAATTTTCACACGATCATTCACTTTCTTATGATCTGTCACTCTCCATCATTATTTGGACATTACACTTTTCTTCCATGTACAAATCTTTACTTCCCACCTATGTTATCCTATTTGGAAACCTAGTATGTGCTATTATAGATGACCTTTACACATAACTTTATCTATTATCAATGGGAAGTTTTATAAACAATTTTTACAATGCGGGTTTATCAAAATGGTATCTTCAAATGTTAAACCCTTATATACTGAGCATAAGTTCAAATTACAAGGGTGTAAGTTATTTAAGGGGGTAGAATGTAACACCCCAATATTTTTTGAAATATATATTTTAAAATAAATTTAATATTTTAGATATTTTTCATTATAAAAAAAACTAAGTTTATCTTGTGTTACACACAACATTGAGTTTAGCTTACGTTATATGCAACATTGAGTGTAGCTTTCATTACACACAATACTGAGTTTAAACGAATCATGACATACTATTAAAATATTATTATTTAATATGATAGTTATCAACTATACATTAGAATAGTGGGTATGAACATGATTAACTAAATTATTAAAATATATGGTCTACACATGTATATAAAATTAAATCTTTTGTGACTAAGTAATTAGACAGGAAAATAAAAACTATTTGAAAATAAAGGAAATATTTTTATAAAAACTTATTTTTATGCACAAAAACACAATAAATTAGTCAAATCACTTTTTTTGAATGATTTTAATTAAATTTATGTATTATATATTCAATAAAATGTTTAAAATCCATCTTATTTGTTTTCTAGACAATAGATAAGAATTAATCATTTTTTAGCTTAAAATCTGTATTTTTCTAAAAAGCTGTTTTGTCACCTTTTGTATACTTATTTTAAAATTAATTGTTGAAACTATTAGAAAATTTATTTGAAAAAACAAACTTAATTTTTTTTAAAATTTCAATGTAAAAATTATAATGGGGTGAATTTTTGAGAATTTTCTAAAAAGATAAAATTTTCAATGAATAGTTAAAAATACTTGTTTTTATCAAAAAACTAATTTTTCATTCAAATAATTTACAAGATAAATTTTATTTTAATATGGTTTTAAAAATAAAATTATTAATATATATATATATATATATATATATATTAATCCAATTTATCTCATTGGAATCAGTTTCACATTTAATTTTCATATAATTTTTTTTTAAAATTTTGAAACTTTTCTCTCGGGAAAAATACTTCTTCGTCGCATATATGAGATTAATTTTAAATTAAAATTTTCTAATTATGTGAATATTATTTATAAAAATTTATTAAATGTTTAGAATTATCATAATTTATATTTTCTAATGAGTTAAACTTAATTTTTCTTACAGTTATTAATAGTAAAAGGTGTAAAAATTAATTACCGCAGTTAAGGTGAAAATGGGTTTACCTGGGGTTAAACTAAAAAGATAAGGGTTAAAATGACCTATAATGTCACACAACGACCCCATATGCTTCTTTTTATTTTATTTTATTCTTTTCTTAGTCCTGCATCAGTTGGAAGAATTTTAGTTTGAGTTTCGGTTTGAAATTTTTGAAGCTTAATATTTTTGTTGGGTCCTGGTCTGGTGCGCGGGCACCGCACCGTTAGCAGTGACCGTGCGTTTGGCCCAGGTTACCATGTCTTTGTCGGATGCTTAAAAAATATATATAAATATATATATTTGTTGATAATATTATAATTTTTAGCATTATATTGTTATGATAATAATGATAATTAATATTTTTTTTATTTTCATTTTTATCTTATATTATTTTTGATTTTATTTCTTTATTTCTTCTTTTTATTTTTTTCTCTTCCCTTCTTTTCCTAACCCTAGCCGCCGCCCCATCTACCCCTCTCTTCTCTCCCGTGTGCCCCGCCTCCTCATTCTGCCTCCCCTCCTCCCAGCCGCGCTGGCCTCCGCCACACGCTGCAGCCCGCCGCGCCGCCACCCAGCCTCCCGTCACCGCCCCGCGCCCCCCTTGCTGGCCTCCCGTCGCCGCCCGCTTGCGACCCGCGCTGAGCCCCCCCTCCCGTTCTCCTTCCCCACGCCGCACCTCCCGACAACCCCACTTCTGACCCTCCGTGCTGGTTCCACCTTTTCCCGCTCACAGACCGAAGAGCGCCGTCCCACTCGCCGCGTGCCAGATCCGCGCCAGTTTCTCGGTCGCCCTCTCCAGCGAGCCCTGTCGCCGGCCAGTGACCTCCAGCCCCCTCCTGCGACCTCCGGCCGAGATCCGGCAAGCCCCGACTCCAGCCAGTAGCCCTCCAGCCTTCGTTCTGACCTCTGGCGACCCACTGCTCTGGCGCTAACCCCTCGCCGAGTGTGCGAAGTCTTCCTCAGGTCTTGATTATGCGTATTCCGAATACCACTGCCAAATGTGAGGTGGTTCGGATCGTGTCGGACCGTCCAATGTTATTCGCAGGGTGGGCTTAGTCTTTCTCATCATCGCCATTGAAGGTGGGAGGTTTATTATCGTGTGCACATTTGTTTTAGTATCTCAATTGCATTTATGATTCCCTGATAATGTTTTGTTCTACGTTGGTACTCGCCACATTTGTTTCATTGTTCACCGCTAAAGGCGAGTTGGTTGGGGTTGTTCTGGTTTTCTTGCCACTGTGTCGAGGTGAGGTTTGCGCTGCTTCTTCATTTGAAATATTTTAAACCAATGTTTTCGTGTTTTTGAGTCCCTGGTGATGTCTCTGTGCTGCGTTGGTACTCACTGCAGTCTTCAGATTGCAGGTATTTGTGCTCAAGCGCGAAGCGGGTCACGTCGTCATGTTTGGACTGCAAGTTGAGGTAGGTTTCCCCACTGCACTTACCGTTAAGTTTAGAAATTATTAATTTCTTTTTATTTATTTAATATTTGGTAAAGTAGAAATAATACTTAATAATTATTTTTAGAATAATTATTTGCTGTAAATGAAACTATTTATTCTTGTGCATTGAACATAAATTATTTTTCTTGACGAACTGTCGCATCATGGTGAAAATGCCATTTGGATTTTTAAAATTAATTTATGAATTTTCAATCATGGTTTTGATTTGATGTGAAATGTTTCTTTTTGTTGAAAAATGAAGTTTTATTAAATAGTGTTTTGACATGTGAATGAATGTGTTGGTTTCACTTTGAGAAACACTTAAAGGCTGGTTGGCACTTTTAAGATGGTTTTGAAATGATTTTAATAAATATACCTTGGGATGGGTACATCTAAAGGCCCAGTTGGTATTTTGAAATAATTTTTTTGTGAAAGGTTGATGTGTGAAATTTATCCAAGGCTCGTTTGGAAGTTTAATCTAATTTTTGGTAAAACCCTTCTTGGGTTGGGTCCCGTGCCTATTGTTGATCTATGTGACTGGGAGGGTCCTCGGTATGGGACCTCCCTAGTGAAATGAGTGTCGATGGAAAGGGACTACCCTTGAGGTGGACTGGGTGTTGCCAGTTTGTGTGGTGTGTTTGGATTATATATATATGTATATATATATTCATTACTTGTGTTTAAATTGTATGGAACACCCTCCTTAGAACTATACATGGGAACCTAGCATAGTAAGTAAATCTTCTGAGAAAAATTGTTGCACTAGTTTAGATTACGCACTGGATAGTGGACCCATAGCAGGGGAATACTGAGTTATTACTGCTAATGGGATTGAGCCCCTCGGTTAGGCCATGTAGGGCTATGCCGAGCATTAGGGTGTTATGACGTTATCGAGTTAGGGCATGCCTTCAGGATGAGTCGCATGTATAGTACGTTTTGGATTGTTCACGAGCTCCTAGGTTTGACCCATGTTTCCTTCAGTGCTTACTTGTTTGTGGTAGATAATCAAGGTTCCTAGTTCAGTTGATGACCCTCGTGTGTTGCTTTTCCATTTCCCTCATTGTGTGTTGTGTGTGTTTTTCCACTTGGATAAACAAATTAATTTTGGATTTTAAATTGGATGAGAAAAATGTTTTAAAAATGTAATGTACTTTTCCCTTTTAACATTAAAACTTGTTTTTTTTAATATTTGAACAAGGGAAATGGATTTTTACTTACTTTAGAAATGAAAAGTGTACGTGAAACCCATATTTTAGGTAATGTAGTTCAAACCTGAAATTAATATATTATTTATTTAATGCTAGTGCTTTGGGAATAGATTTATCAGGCTAGCCTACTGAGTTTTAATACTCACGCCTATAGTGTTTTCTTGTTTTTAGTTCTACTGCAGGTTCCAGCTTTAGTTGTTCGCCTTGAGCGACGTTGGTTGTGGTTTTGGAGGGTGACCCGAGGGGTCACGTGGAGTTTTGGTCGTGGTCAGGTTAGTAGCGTTGTTGGTTGTTCTTTCTTTATTTGCCTTTGTTATTTTTATTTCCACTACTTAGTTTATTTTCTTTTGGGCCAAATCATTTTCACTTGTTTACTTTTGATGCCCGACACTAGTTTCCGTCCTGGGGGGATCGAGAACGCCCCTCGGGACTTGTCGCGGACCGGCTTGGGTGTTCCGTTCAGGGTCGACCCGGGCTAGTTCGTGACAAAATGGTATCAGAGGGGGGTTGTTATTTGGGGTGTCTGATAGTTGGAGATTAGGACTGTTGGAACTCGAGAGGTAAGTGCGGTAAGAGAATCGCAAACTCTTTCTCGCATTGATTCTTGAGTTGCCAGGGGTAGTCTGGGATTTGAGTCTTCTGATTTTGTTTTGGATTGAGGAATGACAATGGAGGCGAGCTAATGTCACGTTGTGGCCTCAAATGGAGTAGTGACCCATGTGGAGTTTGAGTGCTCGGTTTAAGTTCATCCTAGTTGTTGTTTCTTACCTGGGAATGGCTCACTACCATGTCGCCAGGTTAAGTGTGACAGCTAGTTCCTCATTTCAGTGCTTCGTTGTAGATTGTGTTTTGTTTGGCTCAGGTTGGTGTAAGTGTGCTTTTGAAAATGAAAGTGTATTTTGAAATAAAATCATTTATCTAAAATGGTTTTAAATTGGTAAAGTGGTTTTTTTAAATTGAAGGATCTTTGGTTTGAAAGTTAGTGTTTAGTTGGAATTGGTAAAGGGTGGCTTGGTGTGACCCTTGGTATTTGTTATGAAGGATCACATGTGTGTGGGTATGTATGAAAAGTGCGTGAGGCACTTGTTTATGGATGATGTGGATGTACACACATGTGATGATTCATGGGATTCCATGGGTGAGTTTTTGAAATATAAATGAATTTGAAATTGGTTTTCTGTGACAAATGGATTTTTGGCCTGTGAAAAGTGGCTTTTGTTTTTGAAAAATGGCCTTGGGATAAAGCAGTTTTGAAGTTTTAATTGAAAATGGTAATTTTGAAAAAGAGGATTTTGGTTGTATTTATATTTGTTTGACTTTCAGGCCAATTGTCTCGGCATGGGGTGTTCTATTCAATTATGTTTTGGCTTGATTCCGGTTTTGGTTTTATTCCCTATGCATTTTTCAGAATATGCCACCCATAAATGTCCTCAAAACTTGTTAATGGGTTGTGCCCAATTTTGGTTTTTATCGAGTGTTTCTCGGCTTTCGAGGCATTTGGGGTTCGTTAGGGGCAGTGAAGTGGGTTGAGGGAAGTAGAGCATGTCTTCGGGTGGTTGGGAACTCCCGAGTTTGTAAAAGTTCATATTGTCTTGGGTTTAGTGAATGGTCCAGCTTTGGACCAATGGGGGTGGATGTCTCATCATACTTGGAGTTGGGATGATGTGGGAGGTGTTTAAGTATGTCTTCATCCAATGGATCATAGCTGAGGAGGTGAAGGTGAAAAGAGGTGTGATCCTGTCTGTAGTTAACAAGGCCAATGGTTGGCGAAGGACTGTGTTGGTCACTTTAAGGAGTGGACATCTAAAGTGAAAGTACTTAGAAAATCCAGCACCTTTCTTCATTCGTAACGGTTCCCCATTTCATGAGCGGGGTGTACGAGAGGAACCTACCTCTGAAGAAATCCCTTTTTTCGGTGTTGACTTCTGGTTCGTCATACTACATTCTAATGTGACATCAGTGTTGTCGGTTCGAGAATCCTAATCCATATTGTCTCATTCCTCCTAAGTCCTTCTATTGTGTGACTATTCGGGTCATTGGGAATGGTTCCGTAATAAGTGTCATTCGAATAAGGAGTCCTGATCAGTGAGGCATAAGATGCTTCTGCCATCAGAGCCCCAACCTCAGGTCTCGGGGTAAAGCTCACGCACAGTTAGGGCATCAGAGGCATGTGAGACCTTTGTTTAGTTCTTTATCTTTTGTCTTAGAATAGAGACATTCAGGTTTTCCTTGTCCTTGTTTTCCCGCTGTTTTAAGTTCATTTTTACGGTAATAGTGTGATGAACTTATTCTTTTGTGATCATAGTAGTTGAGTTCTTCTGAGTGTGGCCTCTAGAATTGTTTGTTTTTCTTAAAATCATATTTGGCCTTGTGAGGTTAGTCCTAACTTCATTAGTGATCATTTTGAGATGTGAGTCTTGGGGGTTTTTGTCTTATGCCGAGAGTTCTGAGATTTAATGGAAGCGCTATCTCGCTCGTACTAAGGGAGTTGGATGTGTTGGGAGTTTTAAATCGGTTTGGGGAATTCTTAGTTCCAGTAGTGTTGTTATAGGGAGTTCATTGTCTTGGTGCCCCGATATGTTGGGTGGCCTTGTAGTGGTGTTCCGTTTAAGTCTCAGTGGTCCCGCTCAACTTAGGTGGAGAAGTCGGTAGGTTCATGTTGGGGGTTACCTGGTTCCTAGTTGTGGATAGGGTGTCATTTGGATAATGTAGAGATGTTAAGATGGTTTTTGGGACCCGGGTTTGCCGGGTTTCTCTGTAGTAGGTTTCTCATTTAAGTCTTGGTGGAGTTGTTTGGGTTTTAAAGTTTCTGTGTTAGTCGAGTTCTTGTGGTGTGGAGAATCCTCTCATGTTCTCCCCTTGTTTTATGTCATGGTTTCTTCGTGACTGGTCGAGTGTGACTTGTGGAGTGAATAGTCACCCCGAGGTTTTTGTTTTGTCTCTCGGTTTTGTTCGGGCATGGAATTGAGTTTGGATAGTCCTTTGGCTTGGTGACTTTCTGGGGGCAGAAAGTGTCTGTGGTGGGGAGAATTGTCACACCCCGACCCCATATGATTCTTTTTATTTTATTTTATTCTTTTCTCGGTCCTGCATCGGTTGGAAGAATGTTAGTTTGAGTTTTGGTTTGAAATTTTTGAAGCTTAATATTTTTGTTGGTTCTGGGTCCAGCGCGCGGGCACCGCACCGTTAGCGGTGACTGTGCGTTTGGCCCAGGTTACCGTGTCTTTGCCGGATGCTTAATATATATATATATATATATATATATATATTTGTTGATAATATTATAATTGTTAGCATTATATTTTTTATGATAATAATGATAATTAATATATATTTTTTTATTTTCATTTTTATCTTATATTATTTTTGATTTTATTTCTTTATTTCTTATTTTTCTTTTTTTTTTCTTTTTTCTTTTCTATTACCTTCCTTTCCTAACCCTAGATGCCACCCCATATCCCCCTCTTTTCTCTCCCGTGCATCCCACCTCCTCATTCTGCCTCCCCTCCTCCCGGCCACGCCGACCTCCCCCTCCCGCTGCAGCCCGCCGCGCCGCCACCCAGCCTCCTGTCGCCGCCCCGCGCCCCCCTATTGGCCTCCCGTCGCCGCCCGCCTGCGACCCGCACCGAGCCGCCCCCTCCCATTCTCCTCCCCCACTCCACACCTCCCAACGACCCCGATTTCGACCCGCCACGCTGGCTACACCTCCTCCCGCTCACCAGCTGACAAGCGTCGTCCTGCTCGCCGCACGCCAGACCCGCGCCAGTTTTTCGGTCACCCTCTCTGGCGAGCCCTGCCGCCGGCCAGTGGCCTCCGGCCCCATCCAGCGACCTCCGGCCGAGCTCCGGTGAGCCCCGCCTCTGGCCAGCAACCCTCCAGCCTTCGGTCTGACCTCTGGTGACCCAATGCTCTGGCGCGAACCCCTCGCCGAGTGTGCGGAGTCTTCCTCGGGTCTCGATTATGCGTATTCCGACTACCGCTGCCGAAGGCGAGGTGGTTCGAATCGCGTCAGACCGTCCGCTGTTATTTGTGGGGTGCTCTTGGACTTGATCGCCATCTTCATTGAAGGTGATAGGTTTATTATCATGTGCACATTTATTTTAGTATCTCAATTGCGTTTATGATTCCCTGATAATGTTTTGTTCTACGTTGTTCCTCGCCACATTTGTTTCAGTGTTCACTGCTAAAGGTGAGTTGGTTGAGGTTGTTCTGGTCTACTTGCCACTGTTTTGAGGTGAGGTTTGAGCTGCTTCTTCATTTGAAATATTTTAAACCAATTTTTTCATGTTTTTGAGTCCCTGGTGATGTCTCTGCACTGCGTTGGTACTCACTGCAGTCTTTCGCTTGCATGTATTTGTGCACAAGTGCGAAGCGGGTCACGTCGTCATGTTTGGACTACAAGTTGAGGTAGGTTTCCCCACTGCACTTACCGTTAAGTTTAGAAATTATTAATTTCTTATTATTTATTTAATTTTTGGTAAATTAGAAATAATACTTAATAATTATTTTTAGAATAATTATTTACTGCAAATGAAACTGTTTATATTTGTGCATTGAACTGAAATTATTTTTCTTGATGAACTGTCGCATCATGTTGAAAATGCCATTTGGATTTTTAAAATTAATTTATGAATTTTCAAGCGTGGTTTCAGTTTGATGTGAAATGTTTCTTTTTGATAAAAAACGATGTTTTATTAAATAGTGGTTTGACATGTGAATGAATGTGTTGGTTTCACTTTGAGAAACACTTAAAGGCTGGTTGGCACTTTTAAGATGGTTTTGAAATGATTTTGATGAATATACCTTGGGATGGGTACAGATAAAGGCCCAATTGGCATTTTGAAATAATTATTTGTGAAATGTTGATGTGTGAAATTTATCCAAGGCCCATTTGGCAGTTTAATCTGATTTTTGGTAAAACCCTTCTTGGGTTGGGTCCCGTGCCTATTTTTGATCTATGTGACTGGGAGGGTCCTCGGTATGGGACCTCCCTGGTGAAATGAGTGTCGATGGAAAGAGACTACCCTTGAGGTGGATTGGGTGGTTCCAGTTTGTGTGGTGTGTTTGGATTATATATATATGTATATATATATGCATGATTTTTTTTAAATTGTATGTCACACCCTCCTTAGAACTATACATGGGAACCTGGCATGGTAAGTGAATCTTCTGAGAACGATTGCTGCACTAGTTTAGATTACGCACTGGCTAGTGACCCCATAGCAGGGGAATACTGAGTTATTGATGCTATGTGGATTGGGCCCCTCGGTTAGGCCATGTAGGGCTATGCCGAGCATTGAGGTGTTATGACGTCATCGAGTTAGGGCATGCCTTCAGGATGAGTCACATGTATAGTACATTATGGATTGTTCACGAGCTCCTAGGTTTGACCCATGTTTCCTTCAGTGCTTACTTGTTTGTGGAAGATAGTTGAGGTTCCTAGTTCGGTTGATGGCCCTCGTGTGTTTCTTTTATATTGCCCTCATTGTGTGCTATGTGTGGTTTTCCTCTTGGATAAAAAAAATTAATTTTGGATTTTAAATTGGTTGAGAAAAATGTTTTAAAAATGTAATGCACTTTTCCATTTTAACATTAAAACTTGTTTTTTTAATATTTGAATAAGGGAAATGGACTGTTACTTGCTTTAGAAATGAAAAAGTGTATGTGAAACCCATATTTTAGGTAATGTAGTTCAAACATAAAATTAATAGATTCTTTATTTAATGGTAGTTCTTTGGGAATAGATTTATCGGGCTAGCCTACTGAGTTTTAATACTCACGCCTATAGTGTTTTCTTGTTTTTAGTTCTTCTGTGGGTTTAATCTTTAGTTGTTTTCCTTGAGAGACGTTGGTTGTGTTTTTGGAGGGTGTCCTGAGGGGTCACGTGGAGTTTTGGTCGTGGTCAGGTTAGTAGCGTTGTTGGTTGTTATTTCTTTATTTGCCTTTGTTCTTTTTATTTCCACCGCTTAGTTTATTTTCTTTTGGGCCAAATCATTCCCACTTGTTTACTTTTGATGCCTGACACTAGTTTCCATCCCGGGGGATCAGGAACACCCCTCGGGACTTGTCACGGACCTACTCGGGTGTCCGGTTCGGGGTCGACCCTGGCTGGTTCGTGACATATAAACTTATAAAAAATGAATTTAATGGCCATATTTATACCTTATATCCTATAATGTTTTATAATTTCTTATTTTTGAGCTTTTTGGAATGTGAAAAATGTGGGTACACATTTTTATTTTCAAAAATTACAAGTGTACCACTCATCTCACTTATAAAAGGATACCTCCTCTCCTCTCTTATTCACACTTAAAAAACCATTTAGTTTGGAAAATTATTTCAAAAATGTATTAATTTATTACATATCCACATTATAGATTCCTTGGTGAGACCATAAATCCAATCTAAGAATGATTTAGGTTAAATCTAATGAGGTTGTCTGAAGAAGAGGTAATGTTTTTAACTATACATTTTTGTATTAATTCTTATTATAACTCTTTAAAATATTTTAAAACTATGATAAAATAATAAAACCAGTACATATTATATAATTATATGTTATTATATTAATTTCATAACCTATATTAATTTTAACCTTTATTAAATGGGATAGGAAATCACTATTCATGTGTACGACAAACTACCGCCTCACGAACTGATGTTATTCTTTTTCCATAACCACCTATCACAAATGGATATAATGATGTATTTAATGTTTATATAGGATGTTTATGATATAATTATATCTTTTTAATTATAATAGTTCATATAACTTCTTACCTCCAAACCTGTTGGAAAACAATAACGTTGCTTGTGTGTACGACGAACTACCACCTCAGGAACCAATGTGATGTGTTTTTAATTTTTTACTTTGATGGTAATAATGATACATTAAATGAAAAAATATGATAATTTTAAAATAATTATATATTTTTAATAAATATATCAAATATACCTTCTAAATTTCCATTTTGTGGGGGATACGATAGCGATGCATGGGTGTACGACGGACTACCGCCTCACGAAGCGATATGACTCATTTTTCACTAACACTTTTGATGGAAGGTAGTAAGGATAAATTTAATTAATATACATGATATATATGAAATAAAAGTTATTCTATATAGGTAATATATTATTTACCTTTATTTCATTTCACCCATTAAGAAAATGGAAACAACATTCATGCATACATACGACTTACTGTTTCCATGAATGATGTATTTCATTTTCTATCTCTAATTTTTATAGACTAATATAAATAAATATATAATAAATATATATTATATTTATATAATTTTTAAAATTATGGATATTATGGATCCATGATCAAAGTAAGAGGACTGAAAAAAAGAAATCAAAATATACACGAAAAACAAAATAGTTATTACCTGAAACGTGATTTTAGAATGGAATTATTAATAAATTGGAAATAAAAGGTAATAATAAAATCATATATGCTATGATATATATAATTTTGGTTATTTAATAGATTTATTATAAAATTATATTTATTATACAGAAATTTAGAACATGTATGAAGGAAGTTGAGACTTAAGGTAAGGGATTTCCATCTAACTTTTTACTTCTATGAGACACATGTCATATTAACCAACTATTTATTTTATGTGGTGTATATAATACCCATGAATGTATTTTATTATTATTATTATCCTGAATATTATGGGTATTTATATATCTATTTTAGGATATCTCTTTCATGAGGTTTATGGTTCAATAGTTGAAAAAGCGGTAAGAGATTTTTGTCTCAATTTGACTTATTTGAGACATATGTTATGTTATACACCAATATTATTTTATGATGTGTATATATAGAAACATTGATATATAACATCATGTATTTATTTATCCTCATGATATTATAAGTTTCAATTAATGTTATTCTTTCACGGGGCTTACGATTCAAAGTTACCCAATTGGTAGGGGTTTTATGTTACAATCTCATCATTTGTTGAGATTGTTTATGATTATGATTCCAATGATGAAATATTACGATATATCTTTCAAGAAACTTATTTATTTTCTTATAATATTTTTATTTTTTGGGAATATATGTTATCCTTTAATTTTACTCTCTAAAAGTATTAAATAGACTAAAATATTTTTTTAAAAAATCACATTTATTTCTCTGTTCATTTTAAAATCCTTTTTATTATATATCCATGTTTTCTAAATATTTTTCAATAATAATTTAACATTATATAAAGGATTAATTAAAGGAATTTTTACCCATTTTTTAATTATTACAAAATATTTTGAAAGGAATATTCATGTTGTTTTTCAAATAATGCTCGTTTGGCTTTTACTAAAAATTTGAAAGAAATATTTATTTTAAAGTGTATGGCATGAAATATATTTTCCACTGTCATGAAAAATCATTATTTTAAATCATACTTTATAAGTTTCCAAGTTTATTTCATATAAAATGATTTTGAAAATGTTATATTTTTTAAAAAGAGTTTTTAATGTGGAAGGGCTATTTTCCTAAAAAATATTCCAAATGATCTTTCAAAATCATTTTCCTTCTAATATGTCATCATTTGATGTTACTTATACTTTACTATTTATATGATCTAAGTATATCATTATTATTATTTCTCTACATGGTTTATTTTTATGATGAGGATATTTTTATAAAACCCATTTCTTTTCTCATGGTTATGATATGATGAAATGTTTTATGAAACAAATTTATTTTCATGGGTTCTGATATGATGAATTATTTATGAAGCCTATTTATTTTTATGGGTTATAATATGATAAATGTGTTATGAATCCCATTTATTTTCATGGATTTTAATACGATGAATGCTTTATGATCTTGTGTCACACTTATGTATGGTTTTCATTATACGATGATGGTTACATTATAACCAAGGATTGTGGTTATATTATAATCAAGGATGGTGGAAATGTTGTAACCAAAGTTATGTGGGACCTATATCTCCCTCCAATGCATTAGGTAAATATTGATATCTCATGAGATAAATAGGATTGGAATGAGGAGTGAACCCAATTCAATAAGGGACTCTATCCACTATGATAGTCCTGAGAGTGAACCTTGACTACTATGATAGTTTGGAGAGTGAACCCATTTTAATATAATAGTTTTTTAAATGAGCCTTGACTACTAAGTAAATAATTTTTTTATGATTATGTGTATGCTAAAAACTTATGAAAATGTTTTGCTCTCATGTATCATGTTATTTGATCCCATTATGATTCATTTCTTATGAACTACCAAGATTTATTCCATGACTCACATTTATGATATATGATATATAGGGTGTGGTTTTCAAATGTTATTCTCATGTTCTCATACCCATATGGTCATTTTATGTTGTTATCTAACTTTTTTACTCTTATTGAACATATGATATCACTATTTCTTATGTTTCTTTTTCCTAGGTTATGAAGAAACGTTTTAAGAAGGGAATGTCTATGAAAAATAATAAATGAGAAGATATTTCTGGAAAACATTAAAGATATTTCACTAAATAAGAATATTATGTACCTAGTATCCAAAGGCACTAAACCATTACGATCCTTAGGTGTGTGTTTGTGTAATGTAATGAATATTAATTTAAAATATGTAATATATATATATGAGAAGTTTGAGTATATACACTAAAGGATCATGTGGAGCATATAAGTCCTAAGGGATCATGCAGAGTGTGTTTGTCTAGACAAGGTGGACATGTCTCATGGTTATCCAGAATCAAGCGATGATATGAAGTCTTGCGATCATGATATCTTAATGAGATGACATAAATAGTGAAAAGAATGATATAATGGAAATGACAAAGTCTTATTATGGTCACTCAAAATTTTGAGTCCATAAGATTATCATTGGATCTCATGATGGAGTCACACGACATGATTTGATATAATTTTTCTGAACACAATGTGACTATAAATGGATCATTCTATAGAATTACATGAAGCACGTAAGACAATTTCTCTAACCCCAACATGATTTTTAAGGGATCTCATGATGGTGTCATGTGGCATGCTTGAAGACAATATCACTGACCATTACATGACTATCAAAGGATATTTTAATAGAGTCATGTGAAGAACTCAAGATAATGATGCTGACTAAGGTAGAAGGGCTTGTGAGATATAAAATTTTATGGAGGTACATTGTGAAATCCAGAAATGATTACACAGACTATGTAAGGATTATGTTAAGGTGGTGGAATAGATTAATGTCCACAATTTTTGGAGTTAAGGTGGTGGATTTATGCCTATAAATACCCTTTAACCCATCCTTAAGAGGTTAATAAGTTTTCTTAAGTTGTTTGATCTAAAGAAAATCATGGAGAATGGATTTTTCATGAAGTGAAGGAGTTTATGTGATTGAAGTCACATAAGTGTTTCACACAAGAAGAACAAATTCTTTCACTAGAGTCATGAGATATGCATAAGCTTAAGAAATTATTGCAAATGGAGTTATGCATTGGGTGTCTTTATGAATAGGTAGAACCACCCGAGTTACATGATCCGTGTAAGTAGAATAGGGTCTTATACTAGTGTCATGCAATTCATGTGATCCAAAGAGTGACTCATAAAGGGGTATCATGAAGGGGTCTTGAGAAGGGGTCTCTTTATAGGGTTACATGTTAGGGTATCATGTAAGGAGATATGTTCCAGGTTTACCATGCGAACAATATCATTTTAATAAATGAAGTCTGAAGAAGTAGAAGAAATAGGACCATCACCATTGATCACTACTTTTAGAAGGATTTTATTCACTACTAAATCTTAATTAGTTAAAGGAAGGAGGTGGTGCTTCATACCATCAAGTGATGGTATTTATAGAGTCATTATGGAAAGAGGAGAATTGGAATATCTCAAAGAAATTTCGAAAGTGAGGATGTGTTTCCATGATATCTCATGGAAAAGCGATTCTCAAGGTGATGTTCACATCAAGGCTATGAAAGACCACATGAAGTTCAAAGGAAACTATCTTACATTTGGTGAAACCCTCAACAATAAAAGATATTGTTCTTTGGCTTACATGACAATTGTTTTTTCATTCTAAATAAGTGAGCATAAGAGGGAAGTGATAGAGAAGTAATCCTAGGGAGATAGTTCATCACCTCTAAATTTTTTAAGGGAAATGATCCTAATCAAGAGAGACCTAGCCTAAACCTTCATGTAGTGAACAAAGTTATTTTAGTGCACCAATACACTATTGGATGAATTCTCCCTAGAATAGTCCGTAGTGGTGTAACAAGTAAAAATATATGTGTCCTTGTGTGTTCTTTCTAGATTTAATTTTAGTGCATCATCATTAGATAAAGTTGGTAAAGATAAGATCAATATAAACACTAAAGAGGAAAATAATTGACCCTTATAATAAAGAGGTCAAGATCCAGTGAGACAAGAATAATTTTTTAAATAATATATATACCCTAAATCACCCCTACTCTCAAGGTATCTAATCCCCTTATGGTCTTAACGATTGGTATTAGTATGTATGTTTATTTTATTGTATTTTTATACTCTAACTAGGTTTATTTGACTGGTGAAATTGAATTTTTAGTTTGTTCTTATCTCAGTGTGCCATGGAAAAGGGTAAAACTTCAAAGAAGAAGCATAAGTCTATGTAATTTCTCATCATGGAAGTGTATATGTAAAGAGTATGATTTAGTTTAAGGAAACCAATAAATTATCATATTTTGAGAATATTTACTCATTTAATTATTCTATTGGAATGAGTGAATAATCTGAATTTCCAAGTGATACTGGAACTACTGATGATGAAGAAATTTCTATAAGGAAAAAGTTGAAGTTATTCACATGAAAAAGGAATTGGATATGAAATTCTCAAGATATCCATATCCAAGCACATGAAATTGAAGTCAATAAGTTAAAATGTTTAAATAAAATAATTTTTGAAGTGTCCACTGGTCTAAGGGATAATAATGATTCCCAAACCAAAGAAATGCAAGTAAAGTCCATAGAGATTGAAAAACTAAAAGTTCATGATAAGGGAAAGAATCATAAATCAAAATAAATTGATAATTTAGAAGCCTAAAATGAATATCTTACTACACACATGTTAGAACTAGTTCAAGAGAAGTAAATATTACAACAAGAGAAGGCATGATTTAAAGATTCCATTTCTCAGGTGAATTCTAAAATAAAGGAGCAAAGTGATAGGGTGGATAATATCTATTGGTCATTGGAAGATGAGATTATTAGGGGTAAGAATATCAAGAGATAACTTAATACTCAACTTAAATCAAGGGATAATAATATTCAACAATTGGTATAATAGATAAAATCATTCAATAAATAAGTAGTTCAATCTAATGCTAATGGAAATACCAAATTTAAGGATGATTTTCATTTATTATTTGACTATCCTTCAATTGGTAATAATGAAATGAAAATAAAATATTCTATTTCATTGGAAAAACATTAAATGATTGTCTCATCACAAAGGCCATTCATATTGTAAAAATATGGTATTGTCTAGGATTAACCCTCTCCCATGCATGAGAGAAAGAGAACCATGAACAGTTCTAAAAATTGGGAAAATTTTACAGGTTCTGGAAATAGATCTAAAAATACTTTCATAGGATGTAATGAAAATATGTGCTATTTTTGTGGGATATATGGTCATATTTGAAGTTTTTTTGAGGATTTGGAATATATTTCATACTGTGAAGACACAAATATTGATAAATTTGTGATTAAGTATAATCTTATTGAAATTTTTTGAAAGAAAATTCTCTCAGAAAAATGTATCCATGTAATTCTACAATTGTGGAAGACTAGGACACGCTATGATTATGTGTCAAGAAGCATGAGTAATAAATGTTAGAATAATAACTCTTGTTTCATCAATATATCAATCAATAAATGATGAATTGGGGTATGTTTTTAACAAGATATGTTTTATATATTCTAATCATGGGAATTTGGAAAGATACTATAGTTGGAAGAATGTAGGGAAGAAAAATAAACCCGAAAGGATATCCCTAACTCCGATGGTGTATAATGAGATAACCTATATTGGAAGGAAAAATACTAAGTTGAAAAGTAGTTTTAAATTCTTGGAGTAAACACAAGGATCTCAACAAAATGTGTACCAAGTACCTCCTCTATTAAACTCACAACAACTCTCTTAGAAAGGATACAAATGAACCTGTAAGAAAAATAGAGGAGATGCACTAGTTATGAGTAATAAGAATTTATGTTCTATGAAAGAATCACCCTCAAAAATAAAGGTTGAGGTGAATTGGATAACTAATAAATGAAAAATGAATAAATAACGACTCAATAAATTCATGTGTCATGCCACAAGGCAAGAAGTGAATGAAAGAGAGTGATCCCTCTAATGGAGGAAGCAGTAAGAGAATATGACCAATGGAAAGATTCCTTATCAGAGAAAGAATCGTGAAAAATTACATATAGGTGGAGCATAAAAGAAAGTAATTTGTATTAGTGGGTTTAAACCCAAAATTTTGAAAAATAAAAATCCAAGAAACCTACTTATCAGAAGAATATTGAGCATGTGGGTAAATAATGTCTAGTTATATTGTCAGAATAGTGGAAAATGGCTGAGCATTTAGAACAAAAACATAAAGGGTAAAATGATTTGTAAGAAAATATCAAAGGTTTGGTCTATCTAGATTGAAAAAAATCATCTTCTTGAGAATTACATAGGTACATATGCGGAGTGGTGATACATGAAATAAGAAGAATAAGAAACATTGAAATTATTATATGGTATCAGATTCAACAAGTGGTTCTATGTAACCACTACATTTTTGAAATCTGTATATGGAAGTTTCATGTTGTGGAAAAGGAAGATCATATGATGAAGTTCTTAATGTGAAACTTAAGAGTTTTAAAAGCTATACTTTAATGATCCGATGGTTTTAAGTTACATTGAATATTCATCCATTGATATTAAGCCTTAGTTAAAGTGGTATTTTTCTACCGAGAGAATACATATTGGTGGAGAAGTGGTAAAATTAATGTATTTCATGATTATCTATTTTTTTACAACAATGTGTTATCATTTGACTATTATTAGGATACTAAGAAACTACTATAGAAAATCAACAAAATTTCTAATAAGTGGTCTCCCAGTTTTGAAGAGTAATTCAACATCTAGATTCAACTCAAAAATATGTATTAATGATCCTATCAGTATAAATCTATAGTATTTCATGGAGATATAGTAATGAGATCTTTAGGTGATATAGAATAATTAGATAAGAGAGTCCTCTGAATAATAAAATAAATTCATGCTATTAGCATCCATAGAAGTAAGTGAGTGACATGAATAGAGTTAATGATTATTCGCCTAAAATATTGTTTTATATAAAGAGTCCTAACTTAGTAAGATTATAAGATCTGTCAATGAATCAATGCAAAGTGGTAATTTCATTTACTGAAAATCTATCATTAGCGTGAAACTATAAAGAAGAATATGACTCAGATACTGAAAAATACTAAAAGTAGAAAAGTTTCAATCTTAAGTTTATAAATGGAGTCGAAGGTGAAATTTTAAATAGTTGACATATCCAGGTGGCATTTAAATGTAAACTTATGGTGTTACATGGGCTAAGAAAAAGTGCATGACCAAAGGGGGAGATCAATATATCTTTTTCTAGATTTCAGGAGTTATAAGAATAATGCGTGTTCCCACAATATTTTATAGATTATTGAAAATATGATGAATAGGTATCATTGATTAAGGGGAGTAAAGTCCTAATGAAGGAATCCCCTATGTAATTCTATGAGAAAGGGGGAGATTGAAGTGAAGTATCTGATTGGTATACATCGTGACAATTCAAGTGCTATAAATCATATAAAAAATATAGTCCATCAGTCAAGGAAAAATCACATTGAAATAAACTATCACTTTATCAAGAAGAAATTGGAGCATGGTCTTGTGAAGCTAAAGTATGTTCCTACCGAACTATAGGTTGAAAATATCCCGATGAAGGCATTAACCAATGAATTGTTTAAATTAACTCGACTGTATCTTAGAGTTTAGTTGACTCCTTACACTTAAAAAAATGTGTATGTGGGACCTTATCTCCCTAAGGTATGGTGTGTTTTCCCATATGTACTGAAATGTGTTCTTTACCATGTTGTAGACCACAAAGGAGTGACCTTTGGGTTTATTGAAAAATGGGGAGAAATTTTCTTGATCAAGAATGGGGGGAGAAGATAATAAGGGGAACAGTGAAATAGGGGAAGTTTTAAAATATGGTGATACTAAAGCTGGTCTATTAATGAATAATAATGATGAAAATGAGTGATGAGTTCATGATGTTGAGAAGGTTTCCAGAGGAAGGTTTAAGAATAAAGTGATTTATCAATGAAATTTTCATGCCACTCTTTTTTCTCACACCGATCTTGACTCATATAATCTTAGAGTACATGTTGAGGAATTCTTTGATCAATTTCTAGAGTTATTGAAGGAAAATAGTTTCTCATGTGCATGAATTGTCAACAAGATTGGTTCTTGAAGGTTTTAAGTGTTGTCAACAAACCCAAAGGGGGATATTGTTGGAAAAAATCCCTCTTGATAGTGTTTTAGGGATGTTTATTGAAAAGTTTATACATTTTTGAAAAGGTTGTTTGTCAAAGGATCACGTAGAGCGTGAAAATGCCAAAGGATCATGTGGAATCACATAAGTACCCAAGGATCATGTGAAGTTCATAAGTCCTAAAGGATCACATAGAGTATGTAATCCCTAAAGGATCATGAAAAGTATTTTTTTGGCCAAGGTGGACATGTCTCACAATCATCCATAATCAAGCAATGATAGGAAGTCTTGCAATTTCAAGAGCTTAAGGAGATCACACGAAGTGTATGAAGGATGATATGATATAAATCATAGAGTCTTATCACAGTTACTTAAAATAATGTGACCACATGATTCTCATTAGATCTATTTATGGAGTCATGAAACACACTTGAAGAAAATTTTCTTGACTACCACATGAATTTCAATGGATATTTTGATGGAGTCACACAAAGCACCTAAGAAAATTCCACTGATCATCACTTTATTTTTCAAGGGATCTCTTGATGGAGTCACATGACATGATTGAAGACAATGTTGTTGACCACTACATGACTATAAATTGATCTCAAAATTGATTCATGAACAACATGTAAGACAATGATGTTGACCAATGTGGAAGGGCTTGTGACATACAACATGTCATGAAGGTCCATCATGAAAGCTAGAAATGATTACGTGAAGTGATTAAGGATAATGATAAGGTGGTGGAACAAATGATTTTATGTTATTTTCAAATTTAATGTGGCGTATTTATGCCTATAAATACCCCTTAACACATTCTTAATAGCTTAATAATTTTTCTTAAGTGATTTGATCCAAATAAAAGCATAGATGAGTTATTTCTCATGAAGAAAATGAGTTTATGCGATTGAAGTCACATAAGTGTTTCATGTAAGTAGAATAAGTTCTTGTGCTAGAGTCAAAAAATCCACATAAGTTGAATAAATTATTGGGAAAGGAGTTATGCACTGGGTGTCTTTGCACATAGGTAGACCCACCAATGTTTCATGATCCACGTAAGCAGAACATGGTCTTGCACTGGAGTAATGCGATTTACATGATTTGAAGAGGGACTTGCGAATGGGTATCGTGAAGGGGTATTGTGAAGGGGTCTCACACAAGGGTTACATATCAGGGTCTCATCCAAGGAGATACATACCCGATTTACCCCGTGAACACTATCATTTTCATATATAAAGACATAATAAGGTAAAGAAGACAGAGGATCTTCACTATTCGAAAATACTTGCAGAATGAGTTTATTACTACTACATATGAAGTAGTGAAAGGAAGAAGGCGATGATACATAATAGTAATTTAATGGATTTCTAGAGTCATTTTGGAAATAGGAACACTTGAAAGCTATTTAAGAACTTTCCAAAGTGAGAAGGAGTTCCCATGATATATCATGGAAAGGTAATGCTTAAGGGTATGTTCACATCAAGGTTGTGAAGAAGAACATGAAGTCCAAAGGAACCTATCTACATTTTTTACAAATCTCAATAATAGAAGATACTGTTCTTTGGATTGTGTGCTAATTTTTTTCCTTCTAAAGCTGTGAACATAGGAGGTAAGTATGAGGGAAGTGATCCCAGGGAGATAGTGTATCTATCCCAAACTTTGTAAGGTTAGTGATCCTAGGAAGAAGTGACCTAGCATAAACCAAAAATTAGTGATATTAGTGATTTTTATACACCAAAACACTATTCGATGCATGATCCTTGGATTATCACATAATGGTGAACCAAGTAAAAACACATGTGTCATTTTTATTGATTTATTACTTTACTTTCTGTGCATCATAATTAGATAAAGTTGGAAAGTATAATATTTATATAAACACTAAATAAAAAAAAATAACACTATAATAAAGAGTCTATAATTTAGTGGGGAAAGAAGATTTTTTTAAATAATATCCATACCATAATCCACCCCCTCTTAGGGTATCTAATCCCCTTGTGGGCCTAAAAAAACCTTCAAGATCAAATCTATACACAATATCTAGTAGGTTACAACATTATTCCTCTTTCTAAAATATAATTATTTATTAATGACTTAATATTTGATGAATAGGTTGAGATTAGACTCATAAACATATGTATTATTCTTGAAAACACATTTTAATTTTTTTCACTTTATCAAGAAAAATGATCCTCATTTTTATCTCATTTGATCTTTCTCAAAATAGGCTTGAATCATGGCTAATAAAGTATCATGATTATTTGAATTTAAATCAAAAATCTAGAATCTTCAGACTGTAGATTCATCAAAATATTCAATTCTAGAAACTCAATTTTAGACTTTAATAAAGTCTCTAAAATTATTCTCTTAAACTGATCTCATTCTCCATGAATATAATATAAGGTCTTATTTTATTTCTTGAATCAAAAACCCATTTGGGTGTTTTTGAGGTTCAAAACCTTGAATTATAACTCTTGTATTATCTCACATTCAGATTCTTAAATTTAAAAACTTATATTTTCATCCAATAGATCTTAAATTTTTTATAAGTCTAGAATGACACATATGAAGAGTGAAATGAAACATACTCACCTCTGAAATCACACATATAAATAGATATATGACTCATACATTGGTTTGAATGAATCATATATAGTTTTGGATGAAACTTACACCAAGGCTAATGAATCATATCTAGTGCTAGTTTCCTCTGACATTACACATACACAGAGTGTAAATGAATAATATGTAGTATAAGTAAATAACTCATATGATATTTTTACTTACATATTTTTCTAATTTTTACTCTAAATGACTCATATAAAGAATTCAATACTTATAAAAATTTATAGCTTCCATCACTAAAATTATAGATTTCTTAAAGGTAAATCCAATTCACTCTAAATCCATCTCAATCCACCTTTAACCTCTTTAAATAATATTATACCATATTTAAATGGTTCTAGGAATTATTAAAATAATTCCAAACATATTTATCTTCTTTCCAAGGCCCTTTGTGATATATATACTCAATATAGAGTATCATAAAGACTCTATTTCCTCTTTAATTAAAAATTTAAAAATATTCATCTAGTAAATTTCATCATTTATTTCAATAACCTTTAATTACACCACTCCATGTATAAATTATATAAAATGTTATCTAGCTTCTTCCAAGATTTGAACATATTTTGAGCCTTTCAAAAACTACTATATGTTGTACAGTACAAGGTTTAGTAGCTAACTCCTCCAAAATTTTCACTTCATGTAGAATAATATAGACAAGACTTATCCACCTTTAGTACTTTTCATTTCCATAAAAACTATATCAATAGTTATCACATGTAAATGGGTTTCTTAAAGAGCAACCAACTTCATTCTCCTTTACCCAAATACATAGTAAACCCTCACTTTCTTTTCCAACATGAGATAGAACCTACTTTGGATCTATAATAGAAGCCACTGAATTATAATTTAGCACACATTGAATTTATTTATATTGTAAATAAATACAACTTTAACTTCTCTAAATCCAAATGAAATTCATTCCCCCCTTTGGATTTATTTTCAATACCATTTACTTCCAAATTAAATGTCATTTATTTATCCCCCTTATCAATAATAAATGAAAAGGATTGAAACTTGTTATCCCCATTATTGTCATTATATGGAGGGTATTCTCATTCCCAAAAAACAATTTTAATTTTAAGAAACTCATATTATACCCCATTTTATTCCTCTCCCCCTTTGAGAGATTAATTCAACTTTCATTTTAGAGAAGGATAGAACTTCTTATTCTCTTAGTAATGACCCATAAACTCATAAAATCTTAGTCTACATGAGATAATACTTTTAAAAAAACAATAAGTAACAAGATTAGACATCAAATATTTCAATTTCCTCACTCCATTATGGAACTAAAAATAACTTTCACTACTTATGGTATTCTTAAATAGATTTTTCAAGAATTTTCATAAAACTTCACTTCACTTGAACACACACATTAAAAAATTTCAAGTGTAAGTATACTTCCCCATTTGGTTAGATAATCACCCCTTATATTTATCTTCAATATAAGTCAAAACAAAGTTAAGTGAGTAAAAACCATACCTTGAAATCCAATTTTTAAAGGGGATATCTAGAATTATATATTTAAAAGAAATTATAAATCTTGGGTAGCTTCACCTATTTTTAAATATCACCCTCAAGGGATGCTTTCAAAACCTATTCACGTTCAATTACCAACTTTGTTACACAAAAATAGAAGGATTTTAAATAAGGAGGATCATATAACTCTTCCTAAACTTGAGAAATGGGTTTGAGACTAATTTATAAACCTAGAAACTCTTTTATTTAATGGTATAAAGTGTCTAAAACTCTTTATTATTTCTCCATCCTCTACTTTTAGAATATTTTCCTGCTTGGGAATCATGGGATTATTCTTGATTTACCAATTATTTATATCTAGAATAAAATTATTAACTTTAGAAACTAGAGAATTTTGAATTTTTTAAATTTACAACTCCCTATCATATTCTAAATAGTTAGGAATTGTGATTAACAAATCTTTAGGCTCATTATAAAACTTCTTCATGTTTGGGAACTTCTTCTTTACAAAATCTTTCCTGATAACATGTTTCATTGGTGATTTTCATTTATTCTCCATTTTTTATTATTATTTAGGTATCAAAGTCATGAACTTGTTATAAATTTTACCTAAATTTATTCACCTTCCACATAAATTAGAAATAATATTTGAGCCACCCTTATTGGGCAACCTCTCAAACTCTTTATTAATAGTTTCAACCACTAATCCAATTCAAGAATGTCTCTAGTGAATGGATTACATTTTGGTTTTAAGATTTCTCCCATTAAATTTGACATTAATGGACATCTTGAAGTGGTCCATGATGTGGCCTATCTATCTACATTAGAATTAATTCTTCCCAATTGGTTTGACACCCATTTGAGTACTCTATACTTACTTATTAGGAGTAGTGTGTTCAATATTCTTTATCATAAATTTACTCCTTATGGTAGGATTGTTTATCTTCCTTTGATTATTAACCAACTATTATGTACTTATTGTCTCATTAATTTAATATTTGTGTTGGGAATATGCATTCAAACACTATTTATAGTAGTGGCCTTATTTGTTACACCAATCACAAACATTGCCTAATCTTTCAAATCTATTTATAGTGAATAGATTTTTCTTGTTATGAGAAACCTATTTTATTCCAGTAGGTTTTATACTAATTTAAGATTTTCTACCCTATATTTAGAGATTTTATAATATCTATAGGCTTACATATTGTGCTAACACTCAATATATGTAACACTCCAAGCTTCTACGGTACGTTTCCCTTCGAATAATGCGATAGCGTGTGTTGTACGCAACCTCGAGTTCTAACACACACCACAACTAATTAAACTAGCCGTTGTGAATAGTAATACCTACTTTTTGAAATCATATATATTCTATATTTCAAAATGGACTTCATTTTTGGATTCAGAATATCAAAATTAGCCTAGGGTGAAATTTTGGTACATTTCGGATAACTTTCATATTTTGATGAATAGTGAAAATTTCTAAATTTTAATTAAAAACAACTTTTTTAATCAAAATAATTAATAGTGATAAATTATGAATTTGAGTGGTTTTAAAGTATATTTAGAATATATTTTTACCATTCAATTTAATGTTTATCATTGGACATAATTTTACAATTAAACCGAACATAAACAAGTGTCAATCTTTTGATAGTTATTATCTCTTAAAAACACGCTTTTTGTTTTGACAGCGGGAATTAATTTTAAATTAATTTCTGCCACTTCTGTGTTTTGAATTTAGGAAAATGGATTCCATATTTGGAATCAGGATGTTCAAATTGTGTAAATAGGTAACTTTTATTTTTACACATTTTGAATAATTACTGCGGTAAATATTTTATTTACCATGGTTAAAGGGTAAATCCGGTAAATAAGGGTTAAAAAAAATAATATTATAATAATACAAAATTACCCTAAAACGTGTCCTAACCTTATTGGTGGACACATACCCGACCATGGGCATCCTTGGGTCAATTTGGGGACCCCTTGGAGCCACTTGTATGTGGTAGGGACACTTTATATTAATAAAGTTAAAATAAAAATAAAAATGGCATAAGCTTACATCTTTTAGAAGAACAATTTTTACATAGGGTTATACATGTTGGATTTTCGATTATAAATATTCATTAGAAAGCTAAAAAGATTTCCTACATAATGATATTTTACTTATAATTTTTAGACATTAAATAATTTATTTTATTTATGACACAATGATGATGCAGTAATTACTATAATAGTGAAAAATTAAAATAAGTGATATTATAAATACCCAAATAAATATAATATGAAACTTTTAATGAATTAAACTAATTTTCTAGGATAATATGATATATTAGGATTGATTTAATTGACTTTGTTCGAAGTAATAAATCTTTTATGAGTTTCAAAAAAATCAACTAATGAATAGTGTCAAAATTGACATAAAAGAATTCTTAAAACAAATATTATATTATTAATTGATATTAAATTCCTAAAAATCTAAGGTTCGGCCAAGAGACTTATATCATGATAGGTTAATCATTAATGGACCACTTGGGGGTCTCTTGGATGTATATAGTAAGTTTATTAACCATAATATATAAAATACAAAGAGACATTGTAAAAGTGAAACTAATTAACTTAGAGTTAATACTTAAAGATAAGGTTAATATAAGTACCCAAACCTGTCTAAATTCTATTGGATGAGTTGTTTTCGACCTATCCACACCTCATCCTTTGAATAGTCAACTTTGGAGCCTTTGTAAACCGAATATGAATTTATTATAAATTAATATTTCTAACTTTTCCAAAGGTGCCCCTCACCCCTCTTATAAAAGGGCACTCCTCCTTCTCATTTCTTCACACCTTCAAAGCCTTTTGGTTCGGCCAAACTCTGCCCAAATACTCTCCCAACATCCCTCAATACAACCTAGAGGCCTTAGTTTGATCAGAAAGCCAACCTAAGGAGCCCTTTTGATCAAATCAAAAGGAAGAACCCGAAGAAGAGGTAATGATTTCACCACCCTTTTCTAAGTTCATTTCTTCTTCCACTTCTTCTTCCTTTGTTCTTACCATTCTGAAATAATAACTCCAGTATCTCACATATACTGTGATGTTATTATAAATATGGTACAATCATATTCAGTATTCTATCCACCCTTTGAATAACATGTCACCATACGTGCGTACGTACGGTTTACCGTCTCCACGTCGTGGTGTAATTGTTATTCAATATAATATTATTTGGATGAGTATAATAATGATGTGTAACTCATGTAAATAATAAATATAACATGTTAATGATTCTGTATATATGATATACCATCCATTTATATATTATTTTAATATCAAAAGAATGATATTGTCGCTCGTGCGTACGTACGGACTACCGTCTCCACGAACGCGATGAGATTCATTCTCCATCGTAACCATTAAAGCGTAATTATCATTTTATGATTTAAAAATGATGTTTAAGGACTTGATATCATTCTGGATATGAATAATATACAACCTATCCTTTACAAACATGTCTTACGTAACAAAACATATGAAAGAAAACAAGTAAGTTAACACCCGAAACAACGATAATACTAAGATATTATTATCAAATCAATATTAAAAGATCATATATGATATCATATTAATGTATATGATTCTTGTATAATTTAATAACAACTATTTCACCATTATACAGGAGGTTAACCTACCCCAACCAAGGAAAAGTACAAGGTAAGGGTTATTTCACAATCTCTTCATTATCCGAGGTTGTTTATACGTAATAATCTACTGGGATATCTTTATCATCCACATCCATGTTTCTTAAAAATGTATTTCAAAACATTTTTTATGGGTTAAAGTCATTTATACCCTTGTTTGACTTTTTATAAGAGGTTTATAAAGGAATCTTTCCGTCGTTTTCAAAACAAGGTCCTTTTTAACCTTTTCGACTGAATTGAGGTAAGAATGTTCTTTTTAACTTGGCGGGTGCGGTTATTTTCCGCCGTTATAAAATCTTCGAAGCTTTCCATACAAGCTTATAAGAATATTTTCAAAGAAAATGTTTTATTTTATATGGATCTTAAATGATTTCAAAATAAAAGGAGATACTTCTTTAAAAAGAATTTTGATTTCATCTATGTCAACATCCTTTGATGGATTTTAAGATTATTTGAAGTTGATTTATTATAATACAAAACTTCTATATTGTATTGAAGTTTTTGTGATATGTTTGACTGTGGATGCGCTATTTTTATACCATTCATAGTTTATGGTGAAATTATTGACATTTCGTATGCTAGTTTTAATACGAATGTTTATGTTATGTTTAAACCTTTTCATATGGGAATGCATTGGACTTAATAAGTGACGGGTGGAGCCCGCTATAACTCCTCGATGCATCGGTAGGTCTCATGAGACAAACTAGTGTCTTGGCACAAGGCCTTGACAAAATCTTATTTGTAGTCTTGGCACGAGGCCTTGGCTATGTGGTTATGATAGTCTGGCATTATGCATTCCAACATTATGAAAGTGGTTATTTATTTTTGCATGTGATTATTCGATTAGTGGAATATCCATGTGAATAAGTAAATGGCATTATTTCATTTTATTTATGCCATACCATGTTGAAAGTTCATGTTTAAAAGGCTTTTGTTTTAGTTATACATTGCCTTAAATGTTTATTCTTATTGATGAAAGTTTCCGCTATATTGTTATCCTTACTGGGCATTTGAGCTCACCCCTTTTCTATGTTTTATTTTTCCCAGGAAGTGAAGATGTAAGTTATGAATGACCTGCAGGGATATTATGAGGGGATTGTAGTGTGGACTGTGGAAACATTATGTTGTTGTAGTAGTTTTTGATTTTATGATGTAATGTAAAACTTATGAATATATCTAGTGTTTCCAAGGCTGCTAAACCAATCGGTCTTTCGAGATTTGATCTTTCTTGTGATCATGCCAATGTTATGTAATAATGCACCGACTCTAGGAAACTAGGGTCGGGGCGTTACAATATACCTATACCCAAATCTTCGATAACACTAACATATTCCAATTAATCTTGATCTCTTGATTGAATAGGCAGTCTTTCTAGATTTAATTACTTACTAATTTTGAGTGGAAATCCCAAAAATTTGGGTTTTATTTGGAGAGAATTTTTTTTGTTACATTCTCCCCTTATCATTTGTTTTTTTGGGTGTTTTGAAATTTTTACACATCTAAATTTTTATAAATTTTAACTTCCACCTCACATTTTTATAAAAAATCGATTCAGTGTTAATTAAATTAATCATATTATGGGATAAATATTTCTATGATATTGAGGTGGTGTTTTATATATACTATATTAATATTTTTGAGGTATATTTAGGAGTTTTATTTGAAGTAATAATCCCCCTATAAGTTTGTGTGGAAACAATTTTCTTCTCAGTAGGTTAGGAAGTTCCAGATTTTGTCTCTTTTAAATTTTTGAGTTTCACTTTTATCTCAAGACACTTAATGTTGAGAGAATAATTCTCATTCTCAACTGATATCAAGATATATTCATAATCCTTCCTCATCTTTTGAATTTGATCATCATGTATTTATCATGTATCAACTATATAATTTTTCATCTCTGTCACCCTCTTTGATTTAACTTCCACCTATGAATTTTTTACATATATTGAAACTTTATAGAGTTTTTCAAATGCTTGTATCACATATTTAATAACATTTTAAAACACCAATTTCTTATAAAAATGTATTTTCAATATTTAATTATCTATAGAAAGTATTTCTTTGAAAATTTTTACATATTATTCCTTATCTTTCTAAATTTTTGTGTGGGTGTTGCATCTTACCACATTTTCAACCAATGAATCCTCCCTAGAATTAGTTCCTCTTTAAAGTTGTTACTTCTCATAATATAGGTACTTTATGTATGAAAATATATATATATAAACCTATATAGGAACCTTATTCAACTAATCCTTGATTTTAGAATAAAACTCACTTAGACATTTATAGATTTCATCTTCATTAAACGTTGTGATTTCTTCATCACCTGAGGTATCAAATTCAACATATTTAGAAATATGATTACTACTACAAAAATCATCATTAGTGGAAATTACTCTATCTTTCTTGAAATATTTTTTTCCAGCCTCTTTTTTCTTCCTATTTAGTATGATCTTGGAATACACTTAATTTTTTTTTTCTAACATGGATGAAAGCTAATTCTTCCACATGAGAAAATTCAGATTCAAACCTGAACTTCATAAAAACTTATAAAAACAATTGATTCTTCAAAATATATTCAAATCATTGGGGACCTATGCTTTAATATCACATTCCTAGAGGACTATGCAAACACACCTAGGGGAGGTGTGAATCAATTGTTATCTAATTTTATCACATTCTAATTTGTTCTTTAAGATTTAAAAAATATTTTAAACTTAAACCTATAATGTCAGTTAAGACTATTGGATCTTATGTTTTTTTAACCTAGCATACACCTATATGAAACACATATAAAATAGTAAATGACATAAGTGTTTTTACAAGGTTCGACCCTCCCAAGAATTATACTCCTTAATATGCTTGGGATGTACAAGTTATGGATTCTATACTAAAATAATTTTTAGCAATACTAGTAGATTCATGGTCTATTTTTATACTAACCTACTCACACCATATTATATAGGTGTGAGTTTACCATATTATATAGGTAATCAAATATCGCATCCCATAACACCTCTTTAAGGTAGTGTACTATTTTATTTTTCTCTTGTATTTCCTCCACCTCTTGAATTATATCAATAATACTTTTTAGAGGTGTCACTGCACCCACACACTATGATATGATTCCTCAAATTGAAAACTTTTTTTCCTTAATATCTTTAAACACTGATCATGCAACTTGACCTCTATTATTTACATATCTTCTCATCTCATTTAATAATTTTAATAGAAACTCTTAACTCAATTCTCATGGAACTCAATTGATAATAAATATTCAGAATTTTCTATTACTAGTTTTCCTTTCCCACTCTTCTCCTTTTCTCTTCTTCTTCATTGATTGTATCTATTCATAAGTATAGTTTAACGCACTCAAATTATTCTTCTTCAAAACCTAGCATGTAGTCTCTCTTCAACACTGGTTTAGTTTCAGTTTTTCTTATTACTAACTAAAAAATGTAGTGGATTATCCTTATTCTTCCTTGATTGATATAGTCCTCTAACCACACTCGCACTTCCCATGCACCCAACATGGGAGTGGCTCAACAAATGAGATATTTATCTTCTTTAATATGCAAATCTGTACATATAAATATTCTTCTTTTCTATGGGGTATTCTTGTTTTTCCATAAAAGGAAACATGTAGTTGTTTCATGGAAGAAAAATTATACAACCACATGTGAACAAATCACCCCGTATGATTTCCATATATATTTTTCTACTTATTTTTCCTTCATTTTTTAATCTCTATTGAATAAGTCTTCAAATATTTCTTCAGGAAAACTCAACTTTATTCTTCCTTATCAAATTATTTCAAAAAAATCACATTTAAATAATTATTTATATGTTATATAAAATATATATAACCAAATACATGTGGATGTGAAGTCATCTTCTCAGTATGAGTGTTCCCATGAAAACAATACAACCTTCAATATCAAATCTATACATAACAACTAGCAGCTTAGCACTTTCTTCCACTTTCTCAAATAGATTGATTCATAAATGACTTAATCTCTAATGAATAGGTTGAACTTTTACTCATCAATATTTTTATTATTTTTGAAAAACCATTTTAATCATTTTCACTTTATCAATTATAATGGTCCTCATTTTTATCTCATTTTATCTTTCTCAAAATATGATTGAATCATGGATAATCAAGCATCATGATTATTTGAATTTGAATTATAGTTTAATAATCTTTAGATTTCATATTTATCACAATACTTAATTATATAAATTCAATTTTAGAATTTAATAAAATTTAAAAAATTATTATATTTCAATGATCTACTTATCCATGGATTGAAGATCATATCTTATAATTTTATTGCTTGAATCACAAACCCATTTGGGTGTTTGTGTTGTTTGAAACCTTGAAGTACAACTCTTGTACCATCTCACATTCTTTCCTTATTAGATTCTTAAATATGGAAACTTATGTTTTCATCTAGTAGAGATTTATAATTTTTATAAGCCTGGTATGATACATATTCAAAGTGAAATGACACAAACATAGCTCTGAAATCACACATACACATAGAAAGTTGACTCGTATGTGGGTTAGAATGACTCGTATACAGATCTGAATAGAACTTATATGGAGGCTAATGAATCATAAGCAGTCATGTATTCCTCTAAGGAGAAATATAATTAGAGTGTAAATGAATCATAAACAGTGTAGGGAAAGGACTCATACACTGTTGGGACTTAGCCATTTTTAGATTTCTTCTCTAAATAACTCATATACAGAATAAAATACTTAATTTTTTACATATTTTGGCACTAAAATTATAGAATTATTCAAGTAAAATCTAAGTTACTACAAATCAATATCATTAAATCTTCAACCTATTCAAATAATTTTGGACCAACTTAAAATAATTTTAGGAATTATAAAATTATTCCAAATCTTCCTAAGGACCTTTGTAGCATATATATTCAAGATAAATTATCTTTAAGAATTACACCAAATCTTTAATACATCCTTAAAAAATATTTATCCAGATGATTTCATCATTGATTTAAATAATATTTAATCACACCACTCCATTGATAAATTCTCCAAAATGTCAGCTATCTTATTCTGAGATTTAAACCTATTTTGAGACATTCAAATAAATCTATATAGGCTATGCAATATAAGGTTCAACAACCAGATCCTCCAAACTTTCCACTTCATCTAAAATGATGTAGACAAAACTTATCCGCCTTTTCATTTACCCACAAACTAGCTCAATAATCATCACATGTAAATGGGTTGATCACTAAGTAACCAACATCATTCTTCTTTACCCAAATACATGGGAAACCATCAATTTATTTTCCAATATGAGATAGATACTCTTTTGAATATAAAATTATAGCCACTCCATTATAATTTAGTACAATTTAACTTTATTTATATTAAAAAAAATTACTTCTTTAGTTTCTCTAAATCCAAGGTCACTTTAGTAGCTAATATCTAAAGACACTAAACCTTTGGGTTCTGGGATTGTGTGGCTATTTGTGAGATGTAATGTTTAAATTATGGAATTATTATAAGATATATACATGTTTAGCTTGGGTTTTATCAAGTATATATATTTATATGATGTTCTAGATGATATATGGTTGATAGTTTTTTGAAGGTTATAGAAGATGACGAGTATTCAGAATAATGAAATTTAGATATTGGAAATTAAGGGAGGAAGATAGTGTTCATTTTTCATACATGGAAACTAAAAGATTCAAATGTTGAGATGAATATTGGGGTGTTTCAAAACCTGTTGAGTGGATGTCCATAAGATGGTAGCCCAATTTTTGAAGGTACTTTGAGTAGATGGAGCCCAAACAGAATGATCAGGAAGTTACGAGGATGATTTGGCCAAGTTTAAGAAGTTGAACTAAAAAAATATTTTTGTTAGTTATTTAGATATAGAGTTATTAGAAATAAATATTTGAAGTTTAATGTCATATTTGGTCACACTCATAAGAATTATAGATTAGAATAAGTGAATATATTTGGCTGATGGATTTTCAATGTGAAAAATGGTGAAGTTTTTCTATATTTTCCATTTTTTTTGTGATTTCTTTAAAGGAATATATATAGATTGGTTGAGAAAGTCCAAATACAATTCAAAAAGTGCTCAGTTAGGATAATTGTATCATTGAGAGGGGGAGGGGATGAATCAGTTATACTTTTTCTTTTATATTTCCATGAAAATGAAACAACCTTCACCTCCTGTAAAAGATTTCATTCTCTGATGAAAAAAATTAAAACACACATCCATAGGAACAAAAGTATTTATAAGGTTCAATATTCAATAAGAATAGATATGTCCTTGGTATGGTTTGGAAATAATCCAATATCATACAATCCACTAGAAAACAATCCTTTGATGTGGAATACAATGAGTATGATATTCCCTTTCCCTCATATAGCACTACAAAAAGAATCCAATAATGTGTGTGAAACATCTAGAACAAATATGGAAATACAATGTTGGTGTAACAAAACATGTTACATGTGCTTATTTTTCAACTTCCAAAAATATATTCTTTGTAAAATAAATCTTCAATTTTTTACCCATAATATGGTAAGAACTTCAAGGAATTTGATATAGAATTCAATCTGATTTCTAGTATGATAATCCTAATACAATTCTCCCAATCCTATTTTTCTAATCTTATTTCCCAATACGATAGATGTGACTATATTTTAATAGGATCAAGAAAATTCATAATACATTCTTCCTCAATCCAGAAATCCTAATATAGAAATACCGATCTGATTATCCATCCTGATATGATAACCATAAAAATTCAATGACAAGAAGAATATAATAGTTAGTTGAATATGATGATAATTTAATATAATGATTAGTTGAATATGTTGTGATATAGAATCTTCTCCTTTCACTTTTCTATGTCGAAACATCTTCAACACAACTCAATACGGAAAATTATTTCTCTCCCTTAAACTTTAGAGATTATCTATCTACTCTCCTGAACAGTAATTCCATTAGAAAAATTACACATTACTTTCACCTTTTAATGGTGACCCAATAGTGGTTTTTGTGGGAATTTGAAATGGTTTCCTGCTCAACCAAATTCCCAAAATTTTCATGATTCCTTGAATTTTAAGTGCATTTATGACTTTTTCAATTCTTCTTAAATATTATTCATGACTTCAGTTTTCCTTCAGACTTTCTTTTCATTCACCAATATGATTTCTAATTCCCATACTAATTAACTCAGTCTAATTTCTTCATTAAGATGATCCAAACTAGTTAAACATAAATGTATAATAAATAGTCATCTTTCATATTTTTCTCAAACTCTATTATGATTATTAATTATGATGTTATGTACCAATTGAAGAATAAAAACATCTTCTTCAAAATTCAATCTCCCCTCAACAACACATCCAGATATTTCCTTAATCTCTTATATTGATCCACTTAAATGATAAACAATGTAATTCAACCCATTTAAAATTGTTGGATATATTGTTGATTATGATTTTAGTTTCTTCTTCACTTTAGAATCAACTATTATATGACGACTCTTGACCCAATTGAAAAACAAAACATTTAAAAATAGATCAAAGTTTATCTTTATCTTCTGAGTATAATACCCCTTACTTCTCCTAAACAAACAATTTCTACCTCTGGTGAATATGATGAAATACTTAATACGATGGACCAGTTTTATAAAATTTGAATTCAAAACCTTTATTCATTAAAAAACTTATTCTTGTATCATGAATTCCTTCATGACTTTGAATACATTTGAGATAAGCTTCAGCATCATCTGACTTACAATGGAAATTACTCCAATAACTAGATCTCTTTACAACTAAGTCTGAATATGATTTTATAGAATACAACTAACCTGAATACGATGGAAATGATTATGATTAAGATGAATATGATTTCCAACATATTTTCTCTATCAAACTAGATCTGATCAATCTGAATATGATTGATAGAATCCCTTTCAACCCCCTTTCTTTCATCAAGCTTTCATCACAAGTCTTCTAATAACTTTTTAATTTATGATAACTCCAAGATCAGCAAAGCATCATAATGTTTATATCGTAATCATATAGACTCCGATTCTACACCATTATGATCAATCCTTTCATACGGAATTCAATGTTAATCTAATAAAACTTTTCTTCTAGACATATTCTCCTAAATACATTTCATACTAAATTTAATGTGAATCTGATGAACCTTTTCTTCTAGCCATATTCTCCTAAATATGATATAATTTTTAAAAATTGTGAATTTGATTCTATGAATATGATGTTCAGTACAAATTTCACCAAAAAAAGTAAGGTTATTTCCTTTTCCTCTTTGGAAGAAAAAACATTCACCAAAAAATAACTTCCTCATTATGATGGTGAATCGGATTTCAACCAGCTTCTAATTTTTTTATCACAATCCAATTGATCGTATTGACTCAACCAAATGTTCTAGATCCAATTGAAAACTTTCTTCAATATTTATTTCCATCAATAATCTTCTTAATATAGTTTCTTTGTTCAACATATGTAACATACAAATATATTAACAAAAAATAAAATCAAAACACAACTTTGACCTAACAATCTATCCCTTTGTGTTTGTTGTAAATACCCACTTCAACCATTTAAAAACAATAAGTGGTATTGTTTTCTTTTCTAACATTTTTCTCTCTATATTCTTTTCTTGCTCCCCCTATTTCTTTTCTCCCCCTTTATCTTATATATACCTCTTATTGACAATCAAATTCAAATGTTCCATCATGATAAGTTTCTTCCTTATTGAAAAACGATCTCATTTCCATGGGTTAGAACTTTTCATCTCTAAAACTTGAAACTCTTATTTAGGAAAACATAAGCATCACATGAGTTTCTTAACAATTATTCTTTAAATAAACAACTCTAAGTCTACCTAGGTTAAATCAATGTAGAAAATAAGAGTTTATAATAAAGGTTATCAATGGTGTCTATAACACAACTTTCATGTAATACCTTAACATGTTTCCTTCAACATTCTCATTTCTGGGTAAATCTTAAAAGGAATTTATTTAAGATAAAAGTAACCTACACCCATATCAAAAAACATATCATAAAGTTCAGGTGTATAAAAACACAACTTTTAAAAACCTTATATTTTTCATAACCTCGTTAATTTATTTTTCAAGAATAGTAAGAGACTCATCAATTACATCTTCCTTATTTCCAATCCTTCAATTACCTAAAAGTTAGTACACATATAATTTTTTTTTGGGAATAAGGATGAACCTCTATAATTTCTTATAAACAACAATCAGATTGAGATTCTTCTCTCAGTCTTTACTTTTTCTTCTTTTTCTTGGAATTTTCATTTGAAATTTTTTCTTCATTTTGTTCATACTTCTCAAAATTTGTAACAACATTCTTCTCATTTGTAGAATATTCTGATGAGGATGTTTAATTTTATTCATCTTTTGTAACATAATTATTACAATCAGTTTGTAATATTTTTTTCAAGTCTATCTTCTATTCTGGAAAGATAGTTGAACAACATTTTATATCATTCCATTATTTATCATATCCACAATCTATTAATACCATTTTGTTAACATTGTTTATATCTTTATAAGTCTCTTTATTCCACTCTTATTTTACTAATTTTTTTGCTTCCTCTAACTTCCTATCCAAATAAACATGTTTTTTCCAGATAACTAAGAAATATTTCTTTTTGGAATCAATAGATCATTTTTTATTAACTTCCCAAACATCAAGATTCTAAGAATTGTTCAAATTTTTTTGTTATTAAAATAACAAAACAAGAAATAAATTTTCAAGATATTCAGGTTGTTCACACCTTTTACAAACATTTTCCAGAGATGGGAGCCTATTTTCAACTTTCACACCAACCTCTTTAGGTTTGATTTGAACTCTCTTCTCAGACTTATTATTTTGAGAGGATTGAATCTCCATCAAACTTTTACTTATATAACTAGTGGAATAATAGTAATATTGTTTATTTAATGAACACACATTTACTGTGTGTCCAAATCCACCACAATACCAGTAGTATCCATTGAAAGAGTATTTGCCTCTGAAACTTCCATACTGATCGGAATTATAAATAGGTTTCTCAGTAACCTTCTTATCTTTCTTATCCGAATCACCAAAATTTCTTTTGTCAATCAGAATCTTAATTTTCTTTTTAGCCTTATCAGAATCAGAATTAATATAAACATTTTTGGACCTAGGGTATTTAGAAACTTCTTAATTCCCAACTTTGTTGGTCTTGGCCACATACATAACTTTCTCAACTTTCTTCTTTTCATAAACAATTACAACTTTATTCTTAACCTTTGAAGGTAAATTTTGTTAATCCTTCTTAGGTTTCCCTTTTCTAGAACTTTCAACAAATTTATAGACATATTTTTTGAAACTTGTACCTTTTTGTTCAAATTTAAAAAATCATTGTTAGACGAGTTCTGAATCTTCTTATTTAGACTTCAACTTTACCTCCAGATGCTCATTATGATTATTTTATTCTTCAATATTTTTCTTCAAATCACTAATCTCTACCAGCATCTTTCTCTTCTCTTCTGAAAATATTTCTTGAATTTTTGAGGAACATTAATCTTCTAACTTATCGTTTTGTTTTTGATGTTTTCTAATCTTTCTCAAACATTATTTCAACTCTTATTTCAAATGCATTTTAAGTTGAGTTTCTTCTTCATTAGAACTGCTAATTCTGAATTATTCATCATTCACTGTTGTAATGAAAGTATTTTCACCAACATAATCAACATACTTTTCAAATTTATCTTCACTTTATTCTTCATCAGTACTACTACATTTAGTACTAGAAAACTTTCCTCATTAACTATTTCAATAAATGTGTTTTCTTCACCACTATTTGTAACCTCATCGCTGTCATCATACTTAGATAAAAAGATTCTCTTTTTGTATTTGGATAACTACTTATCTTCCCTCTTGGAATATGATATTCTTTATTACCCTTTTTCTTCCAAGACCTCCTTGGCCTTCTTTCTTCTTCTTCACTTTCTTTTTCATCACTTTATTCTTTATCACCTCTTCGAGGAAAATTGGAAATGAAATTATAAATATCACCACATCCAAAAAAATTTAAGAAAAATTTTCCCTTTATACCTTCCTATACCCATTTTCAAATTCATAGAAAACAAGGATAAAATTTCATCAAGATTTTTACATACCTCATTTTTGGAATCAAAATATCCAGCTTCTTCTTCTTTAAGAATCTTATTTGACTTTTCCTTCTTGGTAGCTTTGAAATACATTTCTATATGAATTTTTTTCCTTTCATATATTTCTCCCTTCTCATTTCATAAGTGCTGATAGTGCTATGGAAATAATCAATAGATAATGTTTTAGGATCTCTGCCTTCTAGTGAAGAAACTTTTGCATAAAAAATATCAAGAAGGATTCTCAAAATCTTTTCAAAAACTATTTAATCATCTCACTTTTCACCAAGACCTCTAATAGTGCTGAAAATGTCATTAACCCTGGTAAAGAATTCACCAATAGATTCATATTCACTCATTTTCAAATCTTCACACTTCAATCTCTAGATTTGTAATTTTTCCTTCTTTACCTTTTTATTGCCTTTGTATATGTTTTTAATTTTTTACCACATACCTTTGGCTTTGGAAAAAAAATTCACCCTTAGGAATTCACTTTTATAAAGTGATGATAATAAATCATTCTTGGAACTTACATCATTCTCTAGATTCTTCTTATCAGTAGATGTAAGAGAAACTTTATAATCAATAGGAGGAAACCCATCTATCACAGTTTTAAGAACATCATATCCAATATACATAAGATAAGGAAAAATTATATATTTCTAGATATGATAATTATTTCCACAGAAAAATGAAATAAATTTACTGTTAACAAAATTTAAATTCTCCATCAGCAAATAATAAGTGAAGAGAACCTGCCCTCTAATACAAGTTGAAAGTGGCTAGTCAGGATAATTGTATCACTTAGAGGGGGAGGGGTGAATCAATGATGCTTTTTTCTATTATGTTTACTTACAAATGAAACAACCTTTTACTCTTGTAAAATATTTAATTACCTGCTAAAAACAATTCAAACACACATTTATTGGAATACAAGTATTTACAATGTTCACTATTCAATAAGAATAGCTACATCCTTGTTATGGTTTAGAAATAATACAATACCACACAATCCACTAGAAAATAATCTTTTGATGTGGAATAAAATGAGTAGGATATTCCCTTTCACCCATGTATCACTATGAAAACAATCCAATTGTGGATGTTCACCCTCTAGCACAAATGGGGAAATATAATTTTGGTGTAACAAAACATGTTACCTATGTTTCCTTTTCAACTTACACAAATGTATTATTTGGAAAAAAATATTCAATTTCTTACCGAGAAGCTGGTAAGAACTTTGAGGAATTTTATATAGAATTCAATCTAATTTCCAATCCAATTATCCCAATAAAATTCTCCCAATCTAATTATTCTAATCCAATTTCCCAATATGATAGTTATGACTCTATCTGAATACGATCGAGATAATTCAGAATACCTTATTCCTCAAACCAGAAATCCTAATAAGAAAATCACGATCTGATTATCCAGCCTGATACAATGACCAATCGAATACGATGAAAAGAAGAATATGACATTCAATTGAATACGATGATGAATGAATACGATGATAGCTAAATATGTCGTGATCTTGTATCTTATCCCTTCACTTATCTCCATTGAAAATTCTTTAACACAACACAATACAAAAACTTATTTCTCTCCCTTAAACTTCATAGCTTCTCTCTTTACTCTCATGAAAAATACTTCTGTCAAAAAAGTACATAGTACTTTAACATTTTATAGGTGACCCAAGAGTGGTTTTGGAGGGAATCAGAAATGGTTTCCCACTCAACCAAATTACCCAAATTTTCATGATTCCTTGAATTTTGGGTACATTTCTGAATTCATAAATGCTTCTCGATTCTTATTAAATCTTATTCATGACTTTGGTTCTCATTCATATTTTCTTTTCAATCACCAGTCTGATTCTAATTCCGATACAAATTAGCTCAGTCTGATTTCTTCATTACGATTTTTTGAACTAGTTAAAAATAAATGTATGAATAAATAGAAAACTTTCATCTTTTTCTTAAACTCCATTCTGATTCTTCATTACGATGTTATATACCAATTGAAGAATCAAAATGTAATGTACCCGACCCGGAAGCCACTAAACAGGTGCTCTGAGCCGGGTGGTTACATGACCTTAAACGCGCCTCCCCGTACTCCAAAGGCGGATGACTAGCAGCGGGGGTCTATGTAGTCAAGTGGGGAGACTGTACCCCCTTTTTATCAGAGTATGCCACAACAGAAATATACCAATAGCGGAAACAATAATCAATAAACTAGGAACCTGTATAACAACCAATTCCAAACAATAAAAATTCCATGTCATACTACAAGTGAAAAAGTGGACAAAACCCCAAAATAAAGACAACGGCCAAAATCCCCAAAATGGTCCCGACTCCAAGTCTGGATCCTCCACTAAGTTCTACCCATGTCCACTTACTATCTAGAAAGGACCTTTGCCCTTATCCTGACCTGAAAACATGATGTCTGCTCGGGTACCCAACGGCGGCCCGAGCAGGGTGTGAGTACAACTCAGTAGGCCACCACCAACGGTGTCTACAAAATATCCAGTCTAAACAGATAGTGGATGTAAGGGAATATGAATGATAATTTCCAAGTAATTATCTAAATTACCATTATCCAGTTTAGAGACAAGCCAATGCCACTTTCATTACCATTCATTACACACCCATTATCACCATTTACTATTTCATCACATTTCCATGGGTTAATCACATACACTATGTTACATGGGTCTAAGGCCAACAATCACATGCAAGAGGGTAAACACATCGTTATCCTATCTCACTAGGACTAACCCCTCATAGAAACCATAACCTCACCTCGAAGCCTCAGTCTGGGTGGATGCAACCGTTAGGAGAATAGACCCTCAGTCCCCTTTCCTAACCCGTGCATTTAGGGTGGAGTTTAGAACCCCAGTCTTCACTCGACCCATGAACATAGATCCTCAAGTCATACCCCACTCTACTAATCCATGTGAACATGCTTATATATAAGTAACCATCAACCATCCCAACCATTTCCCTTTGGCAAACACTATTCAACACAACCCACATGGGAAACCACATCATGCCTTAACCCATTAACACATTACCATTTCACATCATTTAACCATTCACCCAATTCCCATGTGTTATGCCTATCTCACTAAGCATTAAACATTAAACCCATAATCTATCCCATTATGGTCTTTAATCCGTTTATGCATTAACCCATTTAACCCGTTCATCATTCCTATGAATCAATCATTTAACCCATTCCACTTTAACCCATAGGTTATTACCAAGTCTAGGTGCATCACCTAACTTCTATTCCAAGTTAAACCAATCATTCCAACACATTTATCAAGGGCTCTATAACTCATTACAACAAGGTCACTTGTTTAATATCAATCCCTAAATCCAGGAAATGCCATCACATCCCATGGATGGCCCCAATTAGGTCAAGTCTATCCTAACACATCCCACGGGGATCGTGAGGGTTCCCATTTGCCATTTTAAACACCATTATTACCAAACATGCCAAGGTTATCCAAAACATAACCAAAGGAAAGAAAGAACACAACTAAACATGCACAAATACCCAAATAACTATGGGATATCACTTGTAGACTACCTACCTCGAAACTGTGGTTGAACGCACTCTCAATCGAGTCCTTAGACCTCGATCTGACCAACCTTTGGAGCTTCAACCTAAAAATCACCCAAATGTTAGGGTTTTAGAGCTTTGGAATGAGAGGGAGAGAAGATACAAACCCTAAATCAAAAAGAGAAGCAAGGATGGGATTAGCCTTACCTAGAGCTTCGATACGCAACCAACGGTACCAAAAATGACTTAGAATCGAAGTAGATAGGTCTCTTGGAGCCTTTGGGCGTTTTGGTTCATGCCTAGGGTGGAGAGGGAGGAAAAGAGAGGAAATCCTGAGTGGGGTTTTAAAGCCAGGAGTGGAAAACTTGTAATTTTTCCAAACTTTAAGTGGCCACACGGTTTGGAAAACCGTGCACAAACCGTGCGCATGCCACTGTCTGGAGGAGGAGGGGTCACACAATTTAGCCGCATGGTTTGTCAAACCGTGTGCAAAACGTGCACATGATTTTGTCTGGATGAGGAAGGGTCGCACGATTTATCCTGGGCAGGCCGCACGGTTTTCCTGGCCCTGCGCAGGTCGTGTGCCCTGGCCTGTCTTGCCCAGATTTCCTTTCTTCCATGCCCCGATCCCCCGGAACATCCCCAAGGCATCTCAAACATTCAGGAAACATCCCTTGAATCCCGAAACAAGGGATTCAACCAAAACATAACGAAAAAATACCTTTCCAAAAACCGGGATCTTACAACCTCCCCACCTTATAACGGCTCATCCTCGAGCCGAGTTTCCAAGCCTCATTGATCCACCAAAGAGAAGAGTTCGGGCCACTGAGCCCGCATATCCAATTATCGCTCCCAAGTTTCTTCCTTAACTTTCCCATGCTACCATAGTACTCTCACTAATGGCACAAACTTTCCTCGCAATACCTTTTCACTACGATCCACCACACGAACCGGATGCTCCTCAAAGGACACATCAGTCTCTAGCTCCACATCCTCAATATCAACCACGTGAGATGGGTCAGGGTGATACCGTTGAAGTTGCGACACATGAAACACATCATGAATCTCACCTTACTGCTGTGGAAGAGCCAATCAGTATGCCACTGGTCCAATCCTCTCCACAATCTCAAAAGGTCCCCACATACCTGGGCACCAACTTACCCTGCTTTCGAATCCATCGGTGACCCAACCTTGGAGACACCCAAAGGAACACTTTATCACCCACCTCAAACTCAAGAGGTCTACGCCTCCGATCTGCATACGACTTCTACCTACTCTGAGCCGTAGCCATCCACTTCCTGATCAACTTAAATCTCTCTGAAGTCTCTTTCACGAGACTTGGCCCCAACAACTCAGATTCACCAGCCTCTAGCCAACACAACAAAGATCTACATGGTCTCCCATAAAGAACCTCAAACGGTTCCATATGAATCGTAGCCTGAAAACTGTTTTTGTAGGAAAACTCAACTAACGATAGGTGTCTCTCCCAAGAACCACCAAATTCCAATATACAAACTCTTAACATGTCTTCTAACACTTGGATCGTACGCTCTGACTGCCCGTCCATCTGCGGGTGGAAAACCGTACTCAAAAACACCTGCATACCAAGCGACTTCTGCAACCCTTGCCAGAAATGCGATGTGAAACATGGATCTCGGTTTGAAACTATGGTCCGCAACACACCATGAAACCGCACTATTTCCTGAACATACAGCTCACCCAATTGGTCGACTGTAAGGGTCTCCTGAATCGGTAAGAAATGAGCCAATTTCATCAACCGATCCACAACTACCCATATTGCATCATTATTCTGTGGTGTCCTCAGAAGACCCATGACAAAATCCATTGTCACATCATCCCACTTCCATTCCGGAATGGGCAATGGATGCAACAAACCACCTGGGCGTTGATGCTCAGCTTTCACCTACTGACAAGTAAGGCACCATGACATAAAACCCACAACTTCCTTCTTCATCCCAGGCCACCAAAACTACCTTCGGATATCACGGTACATCTTGGTCAAACCAGGATGCACTACCCACTTTGATGCATGTAAATCACGCATCAATTCTTCCCGTATACACTCTGGAAAAACCACACGATCACGAACACAAACAACTCCATCCACACCGATAGCCCAAACAGAAGGTAGATACCCACCTTTAAGCTTTTCCTTCATGATCAAACAATCAGGATCATCAAGATAACCTTCCTTAACTCGACTTAAAAGTGTCGAATCCATCGTTAAGGAAGCAAGAGTGACCTGACCATTCTCCTCCTGCACTTCCAGGTACATCTCTGCAAATAAAGCCATCACCTTCCACTCGGTACTGGATTCTTGAACCACTTGATTCTGAACCTTCCTGGTTAGAGCATCAGCAACACTATTTCCCTTTCCTGGAATGTACACCAACTCAAAGTCAAAATATTGGAGGTATTCAACACATCTTCACTGTCGAAGATTCAGATCCCACTGTGAGAAGATGTACTTTAAACTCTTATGGTCAGTAAACACGGTAAACCATTCTCACAAAAATAGTGCCTCTAGAACTTCAAGACATACACTACTATAGCCAACTCAAGGTCATGAGTGGGATAATTCCGCTCATGGGGTCTCAAATTCCTTGACCCCTAAGCCACCACCCGCCCATCTTGCATCAACACAGCCCCAAGTCCGATTCCGGATGTATCACAGAACACGATGTAATTCTTATCCGGCTTAGGTAAGATCAATATAGGTGAAGTAGTTAGTCGCTTCTTCAACTCTTGGAAGGAATTCTCACATGCCTCAGACCATTTGAATCTGAGTCCCTTCTTGGTAAAGCCCGAAAGTGGTGCTACCAAGCGAGAGAAATTCTGAATGAACCTTCGGTAATACCCAGCCAAATCCAGAAAACTCCAAACATCAGAAACGCTCTTGGGATGATCCCAAGATACAACTACCTGCACTTTCTCTTGATCCACTGACACACCTACCTTTGAGATGATGTGACCTAGAAAATGTACCTCACCTATCCATAATTGACCCTTGGATAGCTTGGCGTATAGCCGGTGCTCTCTTAGTGTACCCAAGACGATGTCAATATGTTGGGCATGATTGTCATGAGTTTTCGAGTACACTAAGATATCATCTACAAAGACAACCACACACCGATCTAGATAGGGATGAAATATCCGGTTCATCAAATCCATAAACACTGCAGGTGTAGTGTTCAAGCCGAAAGTCATTACCACAAACTCAAACAACCCGTACCGACTCTGGAAAGATATCCACGGTATACCGGAAGACCTCACCCTCAACTGGTGATAACCCGACCTCAGATCATTCTTAGAAAACACCGATTCACCCCTCAACTGATCAAACAGGTCATCAATTCTAGGAAGAGGTTACCAATTTTTCACCGTCATCTGATTCAACTTTCAATAGTCAACACACAACCTTAACGACCCATCAGCCTTCTTTACAAAAATAATGGGAGATCCCCAAGGAGACGTATTAGGAAGGATAAACCCCTTACGCTCCAACTCCTAAAACTGAACCTTCAGTTCCTGGAGTTCTTTCGGTGCCATTTGGTATGGAAAATTAGAAACTGGCTCCGCTCCCAGCAGCAACTCGATCGTGAACTCAACATCCCTCTCAGGGGGTAACCCTGAGAAATCCTTAGGAAACATGTCTTGAAACTGATCCACCATAGGAGGGAAATTAGTTTGTTCCCCTACCTCATCATCATCAAGCATGAGACATGCCACTTGAGCCGCGAGTCCACTCATCTGTTGACAAAACAGCCCCGCACGCCCTGATTGATTATCCCAATCACCACGGTGGGCATAAGCGTCACTCTCAAGTGACCAAAACGATACTCTACGACAATAACAGTTTATGTGCACCCAATACAACACCAACCAATCTATTCAGAGGATTAGGTCAAACCCTGACATCTCGAGAATGAACAAGTCACACAGAAAACAATACCCACCAACTTCCAAGGCACATCCCTTGCATTGGTTGATATCCTCAACCTGCACCCCCAACAGAGTGTCAATTGAAATCACCCCACACACCCCCTCCACAGGTAAACCCAGTGTTACCACAAGTTGAGCAGAGATAAAAGAGTGTGTGGCACCTGTGTCAAACAATGCACTAGCAAAAGTAGAAGCTACAAAGATCGTACCTCGAACAGTCGACGGTCCAACCTCGCCATCACCAGGTGAAAACTGAGCTTCCTGAAGCTGACTTTCCCCTCTACCCTAGGCTCTAGCCTGAACGCCCTGCGCTGCACTGCCCTGCTGGTGTGAGCGATCCTGCCCTGAAGTTCCATGTCCACCGCCTCTGCCAGTACAGCCCATGGAGCTCTAAATGCCTGACTGATATGGGGAAACTGATCCCCTTCCAATATCCAGTACCTGCCTTCCACCATCATACTCGCCCACCTGCTGAGGTTTCCTGCAGAACTTCTGCACATGTCTCATCTGGCCGCACGAACGACACTTGACTGGAGGTCGAGGAAACTGACCACACATATGCCCTGACCTACCACACTGATAGAAGAACACCTGATTTCCACTCTGAGAGGCTGAACCTCTCTTCCAGCCACTTTTCACACTTCCTCCATGTTGTGAGCTCTCATAGCGTCGCTTCCGACCTTCAGTAGCTGCACCGCTCATCTGCCCCGCTGGCACCACAATCCCACTACCCGAAGCTCCCTTCAGGTTTCCTTTTGAGATCAGCTCCTGATCTACTACCTCTACGAACCTCTTCAAGCGGAAGATGTTTACTTGAGAACTGATCTCATGTCTCAGCCCATCCTGGAAATGCCTTGCTACTACTGCCTCATCCCCTGCTAACACTGGGACGAAGCGTCTCAAATCAGTGAAGCGACTAGCATGGTCCATCACCGATAGTGATCCATGAGTCAGGCTCAAAAAATTTGTAACCCGCTCCCGTCTCAAGGTCTCTGAGTAGAAATTCTCTAGAAAATTTTCCTGAAAAACCTTCCACGACATTCCCTCAGCCTGCTCAATTTGAGCCTGAATGTCCCACCAACGCCTAGCCTGGCCCTGCAACATATAAGTGACAAGCTTTACTCACTTTTCAACGGGGGTCTCTAGATGATCCAGTATCTTTTGGACAGACTCTAACCATAACTCCGCTACCTTTGGCCCACCCTCTCCGGTGAAAGTTGGAGGGTGCTGTAGCTGGAACTCCCTGGTCTGCTCAAACATACTCGGTGCAACCCACCCTAGGTCCCGATCCATCATCTGCATAAGGCGAGTCAAGTTCTCTCATAACTGGTCTTCTCTACCTTCATTGATCACTGCATTTTCTTACTCCTCTACTGGAGGAGTGTTCTCAGCAACACCCTCTCATTTCCCAACTGGTAACCGACGTCGTGGTGGCATTTCTCTACAATTCCAAGCACGAGATATAGCACACATACCATAAACTTTCATGACTCCACCAAAATCTCTTTACTAGATACAACAACCCACTTTTCATATGCTAACCCAACAAAATTTTCCAACTTTTTTCAAACCCTATTACTCCATTAAACATCATTTACCCACTTGTTTTATTTCATTCTTCTCATTATTTCTTGGTTTCATGAAATGCATGATGCACCCTACTTTCCTGCCTCACACACCCACCCCGTGCGTGTGCATAACACAATGCATGTCACCTATCTCCCTAGGTGCCTACAATGATGCATGAATGCAAATCCTCGTGCTGTTAAGGCCATGAGCCAAACCTCATAAAACAATCACATCAAACCACATGTGCATCACCCAATGGTGAAATATCATCAACTGTAACATCACACAACCAAGAACATCATTTCCCATCCAGGGTGACTTGGGTTTCCCCCGTACCTGGGTTAGCTACTCCCAAGCACGAGCTCATTACCAAGGCCCGACACATCTTAACCCTTGGCTACCAATCCCAAATAACAAGACCTCAGAGAAGGAGAAGAAAGACCTCATCTGATACCACTTTGTAACGTCCCCGACCCAGAAGCCACTAAACCGGTGCTCCGAGCCGGGTGGTTACATGACCTTAAGCACACCTCCCCGTACGCCAAAGGCTGCCGACTAGCAACAGGGGTCTATTTAGTCAAGTGGGGAGACTATACCTCCTTTTTATCAGAGTATTCCACAAAAGAAATATACCAATAGCGGAAACAATAATCAATAAACCAGGAACCTGTATAACAACCAATTCCAAACAATAAATATGCCATGTCATACTACAAGTGAAAAAGTGGACAAAACCACAAAATAAAGACAACGACCAAAATCCCCAAAATGGTCCTGACTCCAAGTCTGGACCCTCCACCAAGTGCTACCCATGTCCACTCACTATCTATAAAGGACCTTTTCCCTTCTCCTGACCTGCAAACATGAAGTCTCCTCGGGTACCCAACGGTGGCCCAAGCAGGGTGTGAGTACAACTCAGTAGGCCACCACCAATGGTGTCTACAAAATATCCAGTCTAAATAGATAGTGCATGCAAGGAAATATGAATGATAATTACCAAGTAATTATCTAAGGTACCATTATTCAGTTTAGAGCCAAGCCAATTCCACTTCCATTACCATTCATTACACACCCATTATCACCATTTACTATTTCATCACATTTCCATGGGTTAATCTCATACACTATGTTACTGGGTCTAAGGCCAACAATCACATGAAAGAGGGTAAACACATCGTTATCCTATCTCACTAGGACTAACCCCTCATAGCAACCATAACCTCACCTTGAAGGCTCAGTCTGGGTGGATGCAGACATTAGGAGAATAGACCCTCATTCCCCTTTCCTAACCCATGCATTTAGGGTGGAGTTTAGAACCTCAGTCTTCACTCGACCCATGGGTGTAGATCCTCAAGTCATACCCCACTCTACGAATCCATGTGCACATGCTTATATATAAGTAACCATCAACCATCCCAACCATTTCCCTTCGGCAAACACTATTCACCACAACCCACATGGGAAACCACATCATGCCTTAACCCATTAACACATTACCATTTCACATCATTTAACCATTCACCCAATTCCCATGTGTTATACCTATCTCACTAAGAATTCAACATTAAACCCATAATCTATCCCATTATGGTCTTTAATCCATTTATGCATTAACCCATTTAACCCGTTCATCATTCCTACGAATCAATCATTTAACCCATTCCAATTTAACCCATAGGTTATTAACAAGTCTAGGTGCATCAATTAACTTCTATTCAAAATTCAACCAATCATGCCAACACATTTATCAAGGGCTCTAAAATTCATTACAATAAGGTCACTTGTTTAATATCAATCCCTAAATCTAGGAAATGCCGGCACATCCCATGGATGGACCCAATTAGGTCAAGTCTATCCCAACACATCCCACGAGGATCGTGAGGGTTCCCATTTTCCATTTTAAACACCATTATTACCAAACATGCCAAGTTTATCCAAAACATAACCAAAGGAAAGTAAGAACACAACTAAACATTCACAAATACCCAAATAACTATGGGATATCACTTGTAGACCACCTACCTCAAAACTGCAGTTGAACACACTCTCAATCGAGTCCTTAGACCTCGCTCCGACCAACCTTTGGAGATTCAACCTAAAACTCACCCAAAAGTTAGGGTTTTAGAGCTTCAGAATGAGAGAGAGAGAAGATACAAACCCTAAATCAAAAAGAGAATCAAGGATGGGATTAGTCTTACCCGGAGCTTCGATCCGCAACCAACGGTACCAAAAACACCTTAGAATCGAAGGATATCGGTCTCTTGGAGCCTTTAAGCGTTTTGGTTTGTGCCTAGGGTGGAGAGGGAGGAAAAGAGATGAAATCCTGAGTGGGGTTTGAAAGCCCGAAGTGGCAAACTTGTAATTTTTCCCAACTTTAAGTGGCCGCACGGTTTGTCCGCACGGTTTGGAAAACCGTGCGAAAACCATGCGCATGCCACTGTCTAGAGGAGGAGGGGTCACACGATTTAGCTGCACGGTTTGGAAAACCGTGCACAAACTGTGCGCATGCTTCTATCTGGAGGAGGAAGGGTCGCATGGTTTATCCGGGGAAGGCCGCACGGTTTGCCTGGCCATGCGCAGGCCGTGCGCCCTGGCCTGTCTTGCCCAGATTTCCTTTCTTCCATGCCTCGAGCCCCCGGAACATCCCCAAGGCCTCTCACACATTCATGAAACATCCCTTGAAGCCTGAAACGAGGGATTTAACCACAAAATAACTAAAACATACCTTTCCAAAAACCGGGATCTTACACAAAACATATTCTCCAAAATTCAAGCTCCCCTCAACAACACATCTATCTATTTCCTTCAACTCTTCTCTTTGTCCACTTAAATGATAAAAAATTAATTCAACCCATTTAAAATGGTTGACTACATTATTGACTAAGCTTTGAATTTATTCTTCTCTTCAGCATCAAATCTGATATGTTTAATCTTGACCCAATTGAAAAAAACATTTGAAAACATATCAGAGTTCATATTTATCTTCTGAGTATGATACCAATGAATTTTCCCAAACAAAAAATTTCCGTGTTTAGTGAATACGATGAAATAATGAATACGATGGACTGATTTTATCATATTCTACTTCAACACCTTCCTTCATTAGAAAACTTTTTCTTGTATCATGAATTCCTTCATGACTTTGAATATATTTGAGATCACCTTCAGCATCGTATGGCTGGAAATGAAAAATAATCCTAAAACTAGCTTTCTTTCCAACTCAACCTGAATACAATTGTCTAGAATACAACTGACCTAAATATGATAGACATTATTAGGATCAACATGATTATGATCAGGATGAATACAATCTCCAACATCTTTTCTCTTTCCATCTATATCTGATCAATCTGAATACAATTGACAACATCTATTTCACTCTCCCTTTCTTTCATCAATCTTGTATCACAAGTCTTCCAATAAATTTTTGATTTATGAGAACTCCAAGATCAGAAAAGTATTATCACATTTATATTATAGTCATATAGACTGTGATTCTCCACCATTATGATTAATGCTTTCATTCAGAATTCAATGTGAATCCAATGAACCTTTTCTTCTATCTAGATTCTCCTAAATAACTTTCATACTTTATTTAATATGAATTCAATGAAACTTTTCTTCCATCTAGCTTCTCCTGAATATGATGGAATTTTCAAACATTGTGAATATGATTCTATGAATATGATGGTCAGTTCAAATTTCACAAAAAATAAAGTGAGGTGATTTCCTTTCCTCTTTGGTAGCAAAACCATTCACCAAAAAATATCTTCCTCATTACGATGGTGAATCCGATTTCCACAAGCTTATAACTTTTTATCACAATCTAGTTGATCGTATTGACTCATCCAAATTTTTTGGATCTAATTGAAAACATTCTTCAATATGTATTTCCATACACCATCTTCTCAATATACTTTATTTCTTTAACATAAGAAACATACGGACCTATTGAAAATAAATTCAAACAAAACACAACTTGGGCCTAACAAATTCTAGTAAAAATTCATGATTTTCAAAAAGTCAATTATAATTTCATGTAAGTGAATATTTCACAACACTTTGGAGAAAAGGAAGAAATATTGAACAAGTTAAAAGTTTCACAAGTGCAGTAAGGTTGCATAGAAAATATAAGAAAAGCATAGAAATTAATTAAAGTTAGTATAACTCTCATGCAAGTGGAGTTTCATGAGAATATGAAAAAGAAATATTGGAAAAGGTAAAATTCTCACATAAAGCTAAGTTGCACAAAGATTATGAAAAAATGACTATACAGAGGAAGAATTGTATGAAGCAGAGTTTTCCAAATGAAGAATGTTGGTGAGAATTGTGTGATGGTGGAGTTGAAAAAATGGAAAGTTTAGAGTTGAATTAAGGGTTAGTATTTTCATATAAATACCTGAGTCTCAAAGAAGAAGATGAGAGACTTGGAAGAGGAAGATTATTGAGTGATAAAAATGATATGAATTCACCAATGTGAAGTTGTAAAAAAGAATTTATGCGGACCACTAAGTTCTATGCGTGACTTCCATAAATCACTGAGTTTCATAAGAATATTGTTTAAATGGACCATTTTTTTAAAAAGATAGCCTTGCATAAAAGAATTTCCTTACATATTTTCACACACAAGGACTTAAAATTCTATACTTACTTGAACTGAATTTGTGTGAAAGTAATAAATTTATACAAAAGTACAATGGTTGTATGAAAAATATGAATAAGTTTCATTTTCATATTAGGTTTCTTGAGTAATAATAGATGAATAATAAAAGTTATAATACTATTTTGGAATTGTATTAATCTAGAGTGGTTTGTTACTTCTATGATATTGTGTAATTCAAAGGTACAACCCTCATATTGATGTGTTGATCTCATCAGTCATAGAAAAATGAAGGAATAGTAAATTAGAGTTAAAAGGAGAATCAAATTATAATCTATGCTATAAATATAGTATCATGCTGAAAAAATATAGACAATAATGTCCCTAAACTATTCAAGATACCTTTAGGTCTATAAAATAAGTGTTACCTTCATTGAGGTAGTGAGGGGAGGGAAGAATAGGGAGTTTCCCTTTCATAAAAAATGTGCATTTCCAAAATTATTGTAGTAACTACAGTGAGTAGTATTACCCTTTGGAACATCGATTCATCATTGGTGTATGCTCCTTGGATTATCCCTTTGTGGTGAACTAAGTAAAATACTTGTGTCATATGCATGATTTAATTTCTTTCACATCAAGTCATTTTTTGGTGAGGCTATGAGATAAAGTAACCAAGCAATAGGTCAAACGTAGTTCCCACCAATATGGGAACAAGATCCTAAAAGAGTTTAATAAGTAAAAAGGAAAAGGTTTAAATTTCCCTACAACCTGATTCACCCACCTATCAAGGTGTCTCTGGTTATAAAAAGAATGCATGATGACATGATGGATATGACATTCAAACTTCAAAACATAGAAGTAAATATTTATGTGATTTATGGGGGATGATATCTATAGATATGGGTAACTAATGACATGGGTAGGCACATCATGGGAGGTGTATGCGCTTCACTGGTGAATTCAAAAAATAATATAACACAAGTGGCATCTTGTACATATGATGGATAAATTAGGATTTCTTAAAATAAAAAAATAAAGAAAATCATAAAACACCAATTTTGATTTATGATTCTATATTATTATGTGTATTCCAACACTAAAAAACTTTTATTTATTTGACGCATTTTACTTTTAATATATAAAATACACAAAATTTGTTATGTTTATACTAGAAAAAAAACCAATTTTTTAGAGAATCTGATGACCACTATTGCTAGAAATATCGAACTCTAAATGGAAATATCTATACAATCAATAAAAATTACCCCACCTTATTTCCCAATTAAAAAACATGATTTTATCCGCACTAGAAATAATTTTTATCAATGCTAAAAAGTGACAATATTGTGAAAGGATTTAAAAAGTATATTATTTTATCAATGCTAAACAACCACTGATAAAGGACTCCTTTATCAGCATGTCTTTTAGGGATGATAAAATTCCACTTTATTAGCTCTAATTCCATCACTGATAAAAACCATTCCCAACTACTATAGAATGATAATAAATATATCTATAACACTCTATAGAAGATGATAAAAAGTATAAAAAACAATTTAAATTATAGTGAAAATATTACATTAAATATAAAAAACAATTTAAATTTACATTTCATTATCATTATAATACAAGTATTACATTAAACAATTTCAGTAAAATACAATTACATTGATGTAAAATTCAATTAAAAATAAAAAATAATTACAACCAATAAAAAAAACTCTCACAGTAAGCCTTCTAACATAATAAACCTAACCTCATTTAAAATAAACATAAGCCTGTAATAAAAATAATGTTTATTTTAGTAATTGAACATAAAAAATTTTAAAAAATTACAATTGTAATGTTATATAATCCTTTAAAAATTTCAATTGGAATGATATGCATCACTCCCTACAAGTAACAAATGAAAAATTAGTTTTTATAAAGTATCATGAATAGTAGAGTGTGTTTGCTTAGTTTTGAGTATGTGATGTGCATTTTGAACTAAAATGTAACTTTTAAATAAAAACATGAACTTTCAATCATATCATCCGCACTGTGTGTCAGATTGATGTGTGGTGAACTCCTATACATCAAAAATGAATCATTGATCTTCATCCTAAAATATAAATACTGAAGTTGCATTTTTATTGTGGTTTTATTTGTCATCAATGCAGTAGTTATAAGATAACAAATTTGTGTTTAATGGGTGATGAATTGAGTCTCCACCTGCAAAATGTGAATTTGGATACCCATACACTTATAGGTAATGGAAGAATATACTTCCATGATAAATGGAAAAGTATAATGAAGTTTTCTACTTAATGAGCATACCCTATATCAGATGATTATAGAGTTGGTCCTTAAGTAAAAGGAAAGTACTAAGGTTGAAATTAATGTCTATAATAGTTTGGTAAATTCTTGGAATAATATAGATAGTGGAGATATTTAAGTGACTATCACTAGAATTCACAACTATATTTCATTGTTTTAGAATCCATTATAGTGTTTTCTAGCCTAAAGGTTGCTGAAATAGTGATAAAATACACTTTTATAAATGTTGGATAGGACTAAATAAATATGGATAAGTCCTATAATTATCTTAAGGTTGAGTTTGTCACACGTAAGGTTTGGAAAAGTTGTTAGTAAGGTTTAGAAAAATTGTCTTCTATGGTTTGTACATACACCTCATAATGTTGGGATAACCAATTAACATATGGTTTAGAAAATCATCTCGTAAGGTTGGGACAACCATATCATAAATTTGAGACATGTCCCCATGAGGTTTGGACATGTCACTATATGTTTCAGACACTGTTACCATAAGATTGAGTATAACCTTCATAAGGTACAATGAACTATATGATGATACCTTGTAAAGTACATATTTGTAATGGATACAGATTCGCATAAGGGTAATATTAAATATATGTTGTATATATAAAGTTAATTATGATCTATGTAAAGTTGATCAAGACCTACATAAAAGTAACCAGACTCTATGTAAAGGTGATTTGAGGATGTGTAAAGGTCATTCCCTACTACGTATGTTTCATTTGAAATCTATGTAAAGCTAAAATATTTTTTTATAAGGGTTACTAGAATTTTTTTTAAGGTAGACCCAAGATACTTAAGGGTCATCTAGAATCTACATAAAGTTAACTGTATAGTTCAAAAGATATGTAATGGTGATCAATTAGCCAAATTTTTTGAGTTTCTATAATTCAAGATTCTGAAGAAAAAAGGCAATGGGATGAAAATGGAAACATTATTAATTTATTAAAAAAATACCCAACACATAAAAGGGAGTGATCTAAGATAGTTATCAAGTGAATTTTTTTTAAAAGGTTAGGTCCAAAGCCTTATATTTATTATTAAAGCAAAGCAAAGACCTCTTTTAACTGGGTAGAGGGAGACCTATTACATAGCCCGAAGGCCCAGTGGGCATGTAGCCCATTACATTGCCCGTAGGCCCAAATTTTTGGCCTAAGGCCCAATCTGTGAATAGTAACCCGGCTACTACAGTACCCGCTACTGCTACATTTCCCTTCTGCCGCTACAGTATCCGCTGATGAACAGTATCACCACTGCTACAGTACCGCTACAATGCTGCTACAGTACCTGCGCCCAAGAAGAATAACTTCCAGGTTTCAAAAAATATGGAAATTCAAATTTATATTATTCTAATGTTATTATTCACAGTTTCACATATCAAAAGTAAAATTGTTATTCTATATGATTGAGTGAAGAAGATGAGGCTGAGATGCTATCTATAATGCACAGACTCAATCTTATTCTTATTATGGTTTCCTGGAAGCAATCATGATACAAGATGAGTTCCATGATGTAATATTATTTTGTTTTATATTTTATACAACCATAAATAATGTTTGAATATAGATTTTTGGTGGATTATTTTGAGAATAAGATAATGTTGAGGCTTCTATATAAGATATAGGGAAGATCTATTCGAATAAGAGAGAGAGATATACAAATGATAAATGATAAAGATAAATATATATATTTTTTAAAACTGATGGAGAAAATAGATGAAAAAATCATGGCACACACCCACATGATTCTCTTAAATAATAATATTTGGAGGATCATGATATAGGATTTTTCATGTAACTTATATGGATTTCATGACATTATATTTATGAAAAGTGAGAGGACCCCAAGAAAATTTGGGGAGTGCATGAAAAGTTATGGGATGTAAGAATATCAAGGGAAGTTTAGCTATAGTTAATAATATATATCTCTTTAGAAGAAAAGAGTATAAAAAACTATCTATGTTGAGAGAACTAGTTCTCTTGAGGAAGAAGAAGAAGGGAACCTAATAATTCTGAGTGAATCTAAATGTACTATGTAGAAATTAAGAATAATAAGAAAATAAGGTGTCGAACTAAACCCATTGAATAGATTCAGTCAAGGGGAAAAGTGAAGGAGGATACTTGAAAGAGTTTGGAAGCAGTTATAAATAAAAAAAATCAATTTTCTATGTCTTAATCACTAGTAAATATTTTATAGTTATGATATTTAGTGTATACACACTAGGTAATATTTTATGGGGACATTTTCTTGAAGAATGAGTGGAGATTTTCTAGTGAGCAATTTCTCTAGAATAATTGGAAGCTAGGTAGTGAATAAAGAGTGAGTTACATGTGTTATTTTTAAAATATATGAAGGAAGTCAGAGATTATTTAATTGAGGAAGAAGATTAGTTTATTTATTGTAGCGAAATCCCTGGGTATAATTGTTGATCTACTTAAATAGGTTGGAGTTTTTAAATAAATGATGTAATTATAGGATAAAGAATATGTGGGATGCAGTTCAGTTCATGAGTAATATTATGAATAGTCACTTGTATAATATGGTGACCTCACTGGTGTCATATGGTGAACCCAGTTTCAGGATGTCACCTATAAAAACCACTATACTTTGATGATAAAATTTATAGTGGAGAATATATGACTTAGAAATATTGAGCATAATAAGAAGTAGGATTCCTGGGACATTCCAAACTTTATAAAAACACATGTGTAAGAATTTAATTCTTTAATTGAATTTAATATTACTGTATGCTATGTTAAATAAGAAAATATCCATTTTTATTAACTAGATTTAGAGGTTCAAATACTAAAGGGTTAAAATTTTAAAATAATATTTAGAATTTGATAAATGTTGAAAACAATCGATTCACCCCTCCTTTTAGTCATGTCTATACTGGTCCACTGGCACTAACAAGTGGTATCAAATCAAAGGTTCCCTATAAATGGATCTATATTATTCTATTACAACTAACATTAAAAAAAGAATATCACAATTTAGATTTTAAAATTTCTTGATCATTTATTTTTATTAGATTACATGAATTGTGGATTTGAAGAGTGTTTAGAAGTGCCTTAGATAAAAAAATAGATTTTATCCCTTTTAAAATAGATTCCAAAGTTTCATCCAATACCTTGAAAAAATAAGAAAAAATAATAAAAAAACATAGAAAAGTATAAAAAAAGTAAGAGTAACCCCAACTATTTGAAGGTATTCAGAGTGGTAAACATCATGATAAATCTGTTGAGTACGATTCTTCTAGTGAATCAAGTTGAAGATATAGAGAAGATGAATTCAATTAATCACTAAGTGAATTATATTCTGAAATAAAATATTATATGAAGAATCTTCCCATTTAAGTTTTCAGATACATATTTTCTTATATCAAGGGACTTCATAATGAAAAATCAAATCTGGAATAAGAAGATGATGTTATGGAAGATGCATTAGAAAATAAGGTAAGAGGTTGAAATAACCACACAAGACTAGTGGAATCAAAGTAATAATTTCTCAAACTTTTTAATAAAATATGTTCTATAGATAATTAATAATTTAAAAATGGATGTAATTGATAATGTTTTATTTGAGAATTTTTTTAAAGAAGTGATCCAATCTTTTAAAGCGATCCACAAAATTTTAATATATATCAAAACTGTGTAACTAGAAATCATGGAAAATATGATGAAATAGACTAAAAACCAATTTCAAGAATCAAGTAAAGTTAATAGGGATAAAATTTAGAATATGAATAAGGATTGATAATATATATTGAGATCATTTTAGAATTAAAATTACTCCCTTAATATGTAGTGTCTTGAGTAGGAAGTGAAATAAATAAATTTAGAAGAGGTCAATCCCAAAACTTCCCAAACCATTGAAAAAAGGAATGATTCCATATTACATATAATACTAATTCTATTTATGTAATAAAGATATGGGAATAATCTCATGATCAATCCAAAACCATCTCACATAAAAGAGAATCCCACAGTTTAATTGATTATGATTGTACTGAATACATTTTGATGAAAAGTGTTGGATAAAATTTATAAACTTATAGATGTGGGAAAATAAAAATACTAATAAATTCAACACATCATAAAGGGTGAATATATTCATTTATAATAAAATAAAATCCCCAAATATAGCCTAAAATAATGACAAAACCACTCTAATCTGGGTATACTGCATCAATAAGAAAAAGGAAGAGGTTTTTAGGGAGTTTCTGGTGCTTCTAGAGGTTTAGATACATGTAATTTGATTCATGGAATATAATTTAAACATATTAAAGTCATATAAGGCCTAGATTTAGGGTGATAAGAGCCATGGAGAGGATAAAACTTGCTGTATTGAAGAAAATTTCATTGAGAAAGAATGATTTTTCCCTTAAGAACAGATTTGGGTGTTTGGAAAACTACATTGATTTTTGAAACATATATAGACACTATTATGTAGAGTGATGGTATGTTCCAAAACAACACAAATAATTTTTTGAAATTCATATAAGTCCAAAATTAAAAGGAATATAGGTGAAGCATAAAAACAAGTCTACCTTGAGGAGAAAACTAGTGAATAAAGCTGCTGAAGTAAATACTCCTAAGGAGAAAGAGATAAAATATAAATAGGGTGTAAAAAAATAATAAATGATTATATTGTGGAAATAAAGGACACACCATAGACCATTGAATAATTTACATGAATCTCAAGATAAAATAGAGAATTTTAGAACTAAAATTAGAATCAATTCAAGAAAGGGAAAAAGAATTGGTGTAGTTATTGATATCCATGATGAAGTGGTTCAATAGTCACCCATAAAGAGTGAATCTAAGGTTATTGAAGGAAAGTGTGTAAAGTGTAAGTGGGTAGGAAATTTAGCTACCGAATTCATGAAATGGTTCCATAAATAAGAAAATTTGTTAAAAGATAAATGGAAAGCACTAGTGACTCATGGTATTAAGGTTGTTGTAGTGAGAAAAGAGTCACCACACATAAAGAAGGATGAGAATGTAAAAAAGGAATGTCTAGACATATATCTATCCCATTTGGAAGACATCAAAAGGTTATATTAGGTTGAAATAAAATAAAGTGGTCTAATTGATCAAGTGAATAAGGTCATTCCAGCTAAGGAAAAAACTCAAAAAGGAAATAAAACCAAGCTACCTAAAGACTATTATATAATAGAAATAAATCATAAAGATTTATAGAAACTTTAGAGCTTCAAGGAAATTATTTTATAAGTTAATATAAAAGTATCAACCATGTTTATTTATTTTAATAACTAATGGTTAACCACCTTATTCCCATTCTTGTTTATGTGTTCTACATTAATGAAGGGAATTAAATATGAAGTAATAAAAAGAGCTAAAAAATGATACGATGTATATAAAACTAGAGGAATTCATAAATCATAGTTAATATCATTGAAAAACATCCATATTGAAAAAATAGAGAATATTTTTATGGGGATATTATAAGTGCAAATCTTCCAGTGTTTTATGACTTTTTTCAAATATGGAATTCTGGAAACCCCTACAAAAAGTAAAGGTTGAGGTTAGATTTTCATTATCCTATCACAATTTTGACTCATATTAAATATAGTTATAAAGGGTAGTTATTATTTAATAAAATGGGGGAAAAGGAAACCTAAACCTAAATGTTTTTGATCTATTTTTTGAAGTTGAGTGAAGGATAATAACAATCCTTGAAAATCTATTTGAGAAACCACTAAGAAGTGAAAGGTTGAACTGGTGTCACATTGTGGTTTGTATATGAAAAAAATTGTTTTCTAAATTGAAATATCTTGTTTCATACACTAGGAAAGTCCATGTATATTTATATATGGATAGTTTATAGCACATTACTAAGATAAAATAAAGTGTCACCCATCTCTCAAATGGAAGTTGAATAAGTCTCTCAGAGGGGGAAAGGAAAAAAGTGGAGAATATGTCTTTCTTAAAATTATAAAAGTAAGGAAGATAATTCCATTAAACCCTTGATATAAATAAGGGGTAATGAAATAACTTTTCCCTCCTTTGTATTTATTATAAAAAAAGGGGATATAAAATACATTGACTCATTGACTTTGGACATGAAGTTGGTGTGAACAACAAATAAAAAGGGGGAGATTTAAGTGACCTTTGTATTGTGGTTGTATTTATTATCAATGTAGTTGGTAGAAAAAGGTCAATGTGATTTTAATGAAATATGGATTGAGTATCCAACCAATTAACATAAATTTGGATACCCATACACAAATAGGTAATAGAAGAATATGTTTCCATGATAAATTGCAAAGGATAAGAAAGCTGGATGGTTGGAGAGAAACCCCTATATTAGATGATTAGAGAGATGTAATTCAAGTAAAATGAAAGTAATAAGGTTTAAATTGATGACTAAAAAAGTTTGGTAAATGATTATAAGAATCTAGATATTGGGGATATTGAAGTGACTATAATTAGAAGTCACAACTAGCTGACATTGTTAGAGAATCCATCCTAGTGTTTTCTTCCTTGATGGATACTGAAATTAGTGATAAAATACACTTATATGAAGGTTGGATAAGTCTTAAAAAATATTATTAAGTTATGAAATTATTATAAGTTTTAATTTTTCATTTATAAGGATGGAAAAACCTATTCATAAGGATAAAAAAATCTATCACATATGGTTTTGACATACACCTCATAATGTTAGGATAACTAGTTACTATAAGGTTCAAATAATCATCTTGTAAGGTTGGGAAAAATAGAGCATAAGTTTGAGAAATTTACCTATGAGGTTTATAAATGTCACCATATGGTTGATACACCATCACTGTAAGGTTGATAATAACCTCTATAAGCTACAATGAACCTTACAATGAGACCTCGTAAGGTACATATTCATAAGGGATAAGAAGCTGCGTAAGGGTCAGCTAATATATATGTTGTATACATAAAGGCAATTAAGATCTATGTAAATGTGATAAGAACCTATGAAAAGGTAATATTACATTGTGTAAAGGTGGTTTGAGGCTATGCAAAGGCTATTCCCTACTATGTAAGGGTCATCTGCAAGCTACATAAAGGTAAAATCCTTTTTCATAAGGGTAACTAGAATTTGAGTTGAGGTTATCCTAAGATATGTAAGGGTCATATGGACCTTGTATGAAGGTAACTATATAGTCCAAAAGTTACATAAGGGTGATGAATTGGCCAAATAATCTAAGTTTCTAGAATTTAAGATTTTGAAGCAAAAAAGGAAATGGGATGATGCCAAAGCCATTATTCTTTTATCTAAACAGCAAAAACACAAAAAAGAGCGTGATATAAGTTATTTATCAAGTTAATTATATTCTTAATAAAAAAATAAACTTTATGAGTTTTCAAGAATAATGCTGATATTGTTGAGTCATTGCTTGGGATATTCATTAAAGCTTTAAACAATATAAAATAATTGTAATACAAGTTGAATGAGTGAGTTTGAAGTTGATATTTATTATATATTCAAAGTAGATAAAAGTCAACTGAGATGGAAGGTTGGTAATTTATCCAACCTAAGAAGAAGAACTTCTATATTTCACAAAATCCAGAAATATAATTCAGGTGATTCCAATGATGTTATTTAGAGTTATAAATATTATAAATAAACTTTTGATTCTTAATAATTTAGTGAATAAGATGATTTTGAGTTGATATCTAGAGTGTATGAAATCAAGCTAGAGTCTATACAAGTTTTCTATAATCTCCCAAGATAAAAAATGAGTATCATGCCACAAGAAACTATTTTTTTATATTTTATATAGCTATAAATAATTTTTGAATGCGTATTTTTTCTATAATATTTTACGAAGATAATGTTGAAGTTGTTGTAGAAGATCAAGGGAATATTTTTTTATTCAAGGAAGAGAGAAATGAGAAAATAAAATGATAAAGTGTATTTTTGTAAAACTGCTATAAAAAGTAGTTAAATAAATCCTAGAACTCACTCATATGAAACCATTAAAGAAAAAGATATGGAGGATCATGATAAATGATGTTTCATGAAACTTTTATGGATTACATGAAAATACATTTATGGAAAATTGAGAGGACCCCAAGAAAATGTAGAGAGAATGTGTATAATTATGGGATGAAAAAATCTAAAGGGAAGTTGAAATGTCCTAAATAATATATATCTTTAGAGAAAAAGATAGTTCAAAAACATATGTTTGCTGAGAGAACTAATGATCTCGATGAAGAAAAATAAGAGAAATCGATACCTCTAAGTGAATTTGAATCTACTGTATATTGGAGAATAAGAAAAAGAGAAGAATAAGGCACAAAACTAAACCTTTATAACATATTCAGTTGAGGAGGGAAGTAAAGGAGAAGGACCATGAGAGTCTACTAGTAGTGAGTAAGAATAGACCTAATTTTTAGTGTCTTAATCATTATAAAACATTCTAAAGTTTTTTATCCAATGTATATATGCTAGGTAATATTTTTTGGGGTTATAATCTTGAATACCGAGTTGATAGTTTATATCCAGAAGTTTATTAAGAAGAACTAGAATATAGGAGGTGAATAGAGGATTAGTTACATATATAATGTTCAAAATATAAGAAGTTATTTAAAGATTATATGATTAAAGTGATATATTTATTTGGTCTGGTGACATACCTAGACATAATTAGTGATATATTTTAACTGGTTGGAGTTTGTAAAGAACTAGTGTGATTCTAGTATAAAGAACCCTCAAGATATAGTTATACTCACATTCATCATATTGTGAACAGTCACCTATGTAATATGGAGAACTCACCCATGTAATATGGTGAACCGAGTTTTAGGATGATACCTAGCAAACCTACTATACTTTGATGACAAAATTTGTAGTAGAGAATCTATGTCTCAAACATCCCAAGCACAACAAGGAGTAGGATTCCTGGGAGGGTCTAAAAATTATAAAAAAACATGTTCCATACTTTACTACTTTACTTGTACTACATATAGGTGTATGATAGATTAAATAAGAAAATATATCTTTATCTTAACTAGTATAAGAGTTTCAAAGACCAAATGGGTTAAAGTTTAAAAGAAGATTTTGAATTTGGTAAAAGTTGAAAAAACTTAATTCACCCCTCTTAAGTGTTCCTATACTGGTCCACTAGAACTAAAAAAAATTATCCTAGTGTGTTTTCTTGGTTATGAGTATGTGATATATGTTTTTAACTAAAATTTCATTTTTAAATGAAAATAATCACTTGTGATCATATCGGCCTTGCCGTGTACTAGATTGAATTGAGGTTAATTAATACATGACATAAATGAATCAAAGACCATTGTCCTAAAGTATTAAGACAATATGATTTAATTTTTTTGGTTTTGAGTATGTGATATTAATTTTAGACAAAAATGTCACTTTTAAATTAAAAACATGAACTTTAGGTCAATCTAGCCACATCGTGTGTTGAATTGACATGCAGTTTATTCCTATATGTCACAAATGAATAAAAAATTGTTTACTAAAGTATCCAGAAAATTCAAGCGTCTTTTCTCTAGTTTTTCTATGTGATGCATGTTGTGAGATAAAATGTTACTTTTATACTAAAAACACACTCTTTGAGTCATACTGGTTGCACCTTGTCTTAGCTTGACATGAGATTGATTTATGTACATTTTAAATGAATCATGAATAATTTTACAAAAGTGTCAAGAAAATCAGAGTGTGTTTTATTATTTTTGAGTGTGTGACACAAATTTTGAACTAAAATGTCCCTTTTAAATGAAAAAAAACTTTACATCATACCGACCACATCATGTGTCCAATTGATGTGTGATTAATTCCTAAACTTTATAAAAGAATTATCAACATTATTACTAAAGTATCAAGATAATAAGATAATGTTTTCTTGGTTTTGAGTACGTGATGAATGTTTTGAAATAAAATATCAATTTTAAATAAAAAAATGAAATTTGATTCATATCAGTCACACCCCATGCTGAATTGATGTATGGTTGATTCCTACACATTAAAAATGAATCATGGATCATTTTCCTAAAATACAATGACAATTACTATATGTTTTATCTATTTTGAGTATGTAACACACATTTTAAACTAAATGTCACTTTTAAATGAAAATAAACACTTTTTATCATACTAGACACACCGTGTGTCAGATAAAAAATTATATAATTATTACACTTCAAAAATGAAACACTGATAATTTTTCCAAAGTATCAAGAAAATAGAAGTATGTTTTCTTGGTTTTGAGTATGTGGGTCATGTTTTCAAGTAAAATGTCATTTTTAAATAAAAAAACACTTTTGATAATACCAATAACATCACTTATTATATAGATATGTAGTTGATTCCTATATGTCATAAATGAATTATGGATTGTTTTTATAAATTATCAACACAATCTGAGTGTGTTTTCTTGGTTTTGAAATTGTGAAACATGATTTGAAATAAAATGTTGCTTTTAAATGAAAACACACACTTTTATTCAAACTATACACACTATGTATTGAATTTATAAATGTTTAATTCCTATATGTTACAAATTAATTACCAATATTGTTTACTTCAATAAAATCCAAGTGTGTTTTCTTTGTTTTTGAGCATGTGATGCATATTTTGAACTAAAATGTCATTTTAAATGAAAACACACACTTTCAGTCATACTACCCACACTGTGTGTCATATTTAATTAAGTTTAATTAATACACTTTAAAAATTAATCATAGATATTTTTCCTTTTTTTGAGTATGTGGTGTGAATTTTAGCCTAAAATGTCACTTTTAAACCAAAAACACACCCTTTTAGTCAATTCGGTCACACTGTGTGTCAGATTGATGTGTGATTAATTCCTATACATCAAAAATGAATCATAGATAATTATCCTAAAGTATCAAGAAAATTAGATCATGTTTTCTTGGTTTTGGTTATGTGATTCATGTTATGAGAAAAATGTTACTTTTATACTAAAAATATGTACTTTGAGTTATACTAGACACATCGTATGTCAGATTGATTCCTACATGTCATAAATGAATCATGGATTATTTCCTTAAAGTATTAATACAATCCAAGTGTTTTTTATTCTTTTTTACTATGTGACATGTGTTGTAAACTAAAACGTTACTTTTATACTGAAAATAAACACTTTGAGTCATATTGGATACCCCATGTATTGAATTTTCATTCTATTTATTCCTATATGTCATAAATGAATCATGAATTGTATTTATAAAGTATTAAGACAATCAGAGTGTGTTTGATTGATTTTGAGTATGTGATGTGTTTTTTGAACTAAAAAATATCAATTTTAAATGAAAACATACACTTTAAATAATATTGGACACACTATGTATCATATTGACATATAGTTAATTTCTACTTGTAAAAAATGTATCATGGATCATTTTTTTGAAATAGTGGGTGCCCTAGACCCAACTATTCAGTGCTATAGATTACCATATCGTGTATATAGTTAGATATACATGATGTCATATTACCATTATAGTGTATAATTTTCTACATCCACTATTGAAATGGTAATGTCCAAAGATTAATTGTCATATCGAAAGGTTATAGCAGATCCCATGCTATAATGAGAACCTCTAGATTCTATGACATTAATCCTAAATATATGTTATATGGTCTAGATACATCTTACTAATTGGACACAATAAATGTTTGAATATCAGGTGCTGGGGGATCATAAGCATTGATACTTCTTCTCATGAAGTTTGCACTTGGTGATCTCTAGTAGTGAGATCATGAGGACTGACTTGCCAATAGGAACACCACATGTTTTGGGTGTCATTGGATGTCCTATCTACAATCATGTGTAATGGTCTCATGACTTGAGATCATTACCAATGTTTGTAATTTGATTTCATAATTTGATGCAAGATGAAAACCATGGCAATGAAGTCATGGTGAGGTAGTTTGTGTTGGGTGCGTTATTGGTGGCATGACATTAGTTGAATGGTTAAGAAAGGATTTGTCGCTTTCAGGTTAAGGAAGTAATATATATCATGACATGTTGATAAGGATGAAAGTACCTTTATAAGACCATGTCCATCACATTCAAGGGTAAATTCGTCCAATTAAATCAACAAACAATAAAGAAAGATAAGGGTGATGACACGAGAGTGCATCCTGCTTTATGAGATATTACAGAAAAAAGATTATATTACAAATTACATGTTCATAGGTTGGTTGTCGCTACTGTGAGAATCCTTATCTCTTTAAGGGCCATGATGGGTTTCTAGATCCCACTCTTAGTCTGTGAATACTATTCACTACTATCGAGATAAGGGCCTAGAGGGTCACACACAATAGCATATTCAAGAATATGCCCTATTCAGTTGAATAGGATTTTTGGACATGGTGGGACCCACTATAGGGGTCCGGGATTTGTCCAAGGTTAAATGATGACCAATTCAATAAATAAATTCATATTATTTGAGTTTATAATGATGATCACTGAATTTATTTATTAAATGTATTTAGGAGTTTTAAGTAAATACATGAAAAAATATTAATTGACGAATATTAAATTATTCAAGGTTTAATTAATATTTATGGGAATGATGAGTCAAGTTAATGACTCAATTATTATCATGTAATATATTTTAATATATTACAAGTAAATGATATTAATATTTACGACTCAGTTTAGTAGTCATAAAATGTCATTGATAGTTTGTTAAGTATCCGGGGCCAGTGACGCGATACCGGGTATTTTAATTAACCACTATAAATATAAAAGGAGAGGAGATTTCCAATAACTATTCATGGTGCTTCTCTCTCTTCTCCTCTCTCCCATGATCTAGAGAGAGATTATTTAGATATAAAGAGCTTGGATCGAGCTCTCTCTCAGGTATCACTAGCGAAGCATTGCGGTGATCGTTGGAGCATCGATCGCATCGTCACAATTATGTTCTAGCACCCAGATTATGATGAACGACGCTCCAATGGATTCCTTGAAGCCTGTGTAGTAGATCTAGAGGAATTAAACTTCGGATTCTTCGATCAGCGATCACTAATGACAAGAAGATATCATGCACGACTTTAGATTTAAACCAGGACTTTTACAATTTATGTTTTTGCTTAAAACCCTTCATGCGAGATCCTCAGATTTGATCGGGCTTCTCTTCACCGACGTTGACAAGTTTACGTCAATCATCGGTGGAAATTTTTTAAAACCCACTTGTTTGGGGATTCTACTGCATGCCTGATTACAACAAGTAATATCATAGGGAGGTTTGTTGATTTTAATTCAAAATAATTAAATTTTCATTAAAATGTGAATATGGCATCGTTACGGTCCCAACGCCGCAAACCGTGTTTGAATCTGATATCGGATGACCCATCTGCGATCATCTTAAGTTTAAAATCAGATTTAAACTAGTTGTTTTATAAATGTTCACTGGCTGGACATCCAGTTACCGGGATAGTATTTTCCGGTGAACCTTAATGATGATGATGATTATTATTTAATTATAATGATAATAGTTTGATTATAATAATAATTTTATTATTGTAATATTCTATTGTAATAATATTTTATTATTATAAGTTTTTTTACTTTCTAGTCTAAATATAGACTTAAGAAATATAAAAAAAGGGGGGAGGATGACTCACTTTTATGAGTCATGTTTATTTAAAAAAAATTAGAGAAATACTTGAAAAGAAAGTCTTGGATTACTTAAAATTAATAAAAAAGGGGTGTTTCTTCTGTCCAATATAAAAAACAAAAAAATGGGGGGGGGGTGGGAGGACCTGCATGTCCAGGTTAAGAAAAAAAAAGTTGGCTGGGGGGCCATGAGACCCCCCGTCTTCCTCCAAAATCAGCGCGCGACATCCACCCAGGCTGCCTCCTCTCCTCCTCCGTGGTGCAGTGGACCTACCGCCTCCTTTGTCTTTTTCTGCGGAGAGCTGCCCCAGCCTCAACCAGTGCCCACTAAGGCCACCTCTCCCCTGCCATCCGAATATTGGCTCCACCTCCTCCTATCCCGAAGCAGCGCATGCCTCCTCCAGGCGATCTCCCTCCTTGCAGATACCTACTACACCACCCCACAGATCATCACCAAGACTACACGTCCCACACCCTGACAGCCTGACACCTCGACTATCTCAGGTTTCTCCTCTTCAGTGTTGCAGTGGCCAGGCCACGCTGCCTCGTACTGGCCATGACAACTGTGCCGCACTGCCCAGGCCACGACCCCAGCCTCTCCACCCTTAGCCTTCGACCTCCGCCCTGCCGGAGCCCGCAGTGGCCGGTCGGCCAACTCCCTTCCGCACTTAGCTAGCTGCCTCTAGCTGGTGCCCCAGTCCCAACGCCTCCCTTCTCAAGGCCTCGGTTACCTCCAATTGGACCACCCCTCACCGGAACCCTCAACACGGCGTGCTCCACCGCTTCAGGATAGCCCGCGTTGCCACGATATTGCCACGTTCCGGCCGCCGTCCGGTCCTCCTAGTGGTCAGGTATCTTTCTCAGCCCTGAAATAGGTCTGGGCAGGTCTGCCCCACCCAAAACGGGCTTTGGAAGACCTGACTAGCCTAGAATTCCCCTTCACGAGGTTTATACTACCCGGAATGGGCCTACACAAGTTCGCCCCGACCTGCAAAGGCCCTGCCCGAGATTTCAAGGGCTCAGGTAATTTTATTTTAATCAAAAAATTAATTAAAACAATTAATTTAATTACAGTTGATAATTAAATTAATTATATATTAATTTTTGGTTACTGTGGTGTAACTAATTTAATTGGTAGATTAATTAAATTAAATTAATTAATTAATTTAATTTTAGTTTTAAAATTAAATTAATAAATTGGGACCAAACAACATAAATATTGAATTTAAAATAAGATTGAAATTTTTAATTCAATCAATTTCCCTAAAGTATTTTTTTAATGCAAGTTTAATTTTTTTATTCTGCATTTAGTTCATACACGCGAGTTAATTCATATACTGGTCATGAGCCGTGGACCTAGTAATGTATGTCTTGTGCTTTTTATTTAATTAATTATTTAATTTATTTATTTAATTATTGCATGGTATTGTAATAAGTAGTTTAATTAATTTAAAGGTGATCTTCTTGTTGTCTCAAAGTCATTATATGTATAAGGCTCTGCGCACCCATTCTCATAGTTGTACATTTTATACCTCGATACCCCCTCGCCTGTGTGTGAGTACTATTGTATAATGACTAGATGAGGCATGACACACTTCGCACCAAGTGACGACGATGCACCAGACAAGATTTGGATGCATTGGATGACCAGACGGTGCTATTCAAGTTGTAAGCCACACGACTAAATGTACTTACCCCTAGGGTTTCAGTTTGTCCGTTATTCACTCAACAGATCAACCATTTGAATTGGCTCATGATCAAGTTTTTCATTTTATTTCTGCATGGTTTATTATTTTGTGAATATGTAGTTAGAATGTGATCACATAGAATAATAATAAAAAATCATGCAAGATAAAATGAATATGTGACGCGATATATTTTTCTATTTCATGCATGGTCAGTTGTGAGTGAGATTACATAGTACGTGATTATAAAATAGAAAATTATTTCTTTCATCACATTAAAAATAATAAAACCCTCAAAGATATATTAAGTCATAACCGCCTTCAATAATTCAAGTTTGGACAAAATCGGCTGTTTGAGGTGTCGTTCATGTCATAGCTGAGGGTGACTCTTACTACTGAGGAGTCCTTATAAGAATGATGGGTTGAATTAACTAAAATTACAGTAAATAAATAACTATAGCTAGATTTTTGTAATTTTAGAGGCAAGCATTGAGTAAATCAAGTTCTGTTTTTAAGAAGCTGGGACTTCACTCAACAGATCAAGGAACCACAAGTTAAAGCGGTCGGCCAACCAAAATCCTACCTCAAACCCTCCAAGTAGTGGCGTATCCATAGCTTTTAGACTAAGAGGGGTGGTTTTGGGATCCTTTACACTAGAATACTCAAGTGATAAAGTATTACGATTCTAGAATAGAGGGTTCCTAGAATCCAGTAAAATAGTGCGAGACATTAAATGAATTTAAATACTTAATCAAAATGTCTAACCTGGTAATCCAGATAAAAGGCACTCATCTTCTAAAATTCATTTTTGTAGAAAAATGGAAATTTATTCCACAAGTTTAAAATGAGATAAATATTTGACAAAGTAAATTTCCACATTGACACAAGTATCCATGAATAGTACTGGCACATGTGCATAGTACTATGATATAGGAAAATCAGGGTGCCATTATCCCCAATATTTTTAACTACCTCAATAAGAAAGGGTAAAACTGCTTACATGAGACTAATGTACAAAGAATATGCCAGTTATATCATTATGCTTTCATCAACGTCCGGTTTCAGTTGCGATTGCTACACCAGGACATGGATGATATAACATGAAGTCTCATGTCTGAGATGTTTTCAAGGAGAATGTGAAGCAATGATATAAATAAGGAGATGGTTACACCGACATGTGTAAATTGAAAGATTGATCATGATATTTAAATGGATCCCTTTATCATATCATTTTCACCACTTTACTCAAGTTTCGTTTTAAGTTATAAAATTAACAAGTATTGAGTAAACACTCCATTAAGAATTAAGGTACGGTTTGCCAAGTGATAAGAATAAATGAAAATTAAGTTTTAATTCTTATGGCAGATAAATTGAAAGAAAACGTGGAAAGGTCAAAGGAATTTAATTCCAATGGCACATTCAAAACATCCTTCAATTAATGAGGTATTAACAAAAGGTTATTTTCATTGCATATTATAAAATAAAACAATGGAAGTTTAAAAGCAATAAACTGATTTTAAAGAAGCAAGTTTTCGCTTCTACATCAGACATATTCATCCATGTAATGTTTATTTTTAATACTTGGGTATTTAATACTATATGATTTTTATATATGTGTATTTAAATAAAGTTACCAAGTATAAAAATATTACTAAAAGTTAGTTCTATTCTCCAAGTGGCTGCAAAAGGGTGATACCTATGCCAGTGGTGAGCAGTACCCGACTTCTTAATTTCCAAGTGAAAGATTCATGTTGAACTATTATTGGGTATAACCACAAACATTAATCTCATATGTCCTTAGACGCAAGGAGACATTATTTAAAGTTCTGGAATGAATGTTGTTTTTGGTAAACTCAATCACTAATTCAGTGATACATGAATGACAAGCAATTAGTGATGAATATAAATGTAAGACTTATACCCATTTGTGACAGGATAATTCTTTTTCAAGTAATACTAAAAGGGGACATCATGAATATACCAAGTATGGTATTTAGGCTCAGTATAGCTAAATACTTTTGGTATTATCAACATCTTTAGTTTGGACAAAGGAGCCTTTAGAAATAAAGGTATGTCACAAAGCTTTTGGAAATAGTTCAACAAGTAAGCATGAACTATTCCAAGTATAAGCTAGAGCTATAAATACTTCATAAGATTCATTTAAGTTATTAAGGAATAATAAAGTGAAGTATATGCGTGGTCAGGGGATATGAGTTGCTTTGGGTTGGGATACCAAAGAATATCTTGACCAAGAATTTATCAATCATGATAATGTAGCGTGGAACAATTCCTAAATGTATATTACCTTATCAATATCACGACATTGATGTTAATAAGGATGATTGATGATGAAGTCTTACATATCAACATTGATCAACAAAGTGTAGTGTGGATTAATTCCTAAACACACATTTTATACCTCAAATCATTTGTGTAAGTAATATCAATGTTGAAACTAGCAGAAATTCCATTATATTTCATGAAATGCTTTGAAAATAATGGAGATATCCTATAACTATATGCCAACTATGATGAAAAATGGATATCATATGAGTCATAGTATGATGTAATCCCATTATTTCATAAGGACATGTGTTTGGATGCAAATATTCTGTTAGGACATAAACAAACTTGCATCAAGACAAACACATTGTGCATTCAGTGTAATAATTCTAACAGTTGTTTAGGATATTACATAAATCCCTAAGATAGTCAAGTGATAGACTACACTTATATATAAGGGTGATCATCTCTATTAGAGATAATTGGAGCTATATTGACTAGTGTTAAGTCAATGCTCAAAATGCACAAATAGTTGGCATAAGAACTAGTTCCACAAGCACATGTGGAATGAAGTATGTTCCAGAGACACATATTGTGCAGGAAGGATAAAACCATGGTGATGGTTTTTATATTCACCACGGTCGGTGATATATTATTCAATGTGAATAATATTTCATATAAGTAAGTAGTGTATGAAAATTAGCTAAAATTGATAAGACAAACTAAAATTCAATTAATGGATTCCATGTATCAAAGTTAAAAGGGGATTATTATTATGAATACTGTAGTGGGTATTCAAGTGAATTGATAAATGGATGGTACAAGCATAGTACCAACAAGGATCGATTGGTTTCACCTAGTCATTAAGCCTAAATCCATTACAATTTTACTTATCATAGGAAATATCTATGATCAAATTATTTAACATTGGATGTCATGACCACCAATAATGGATGGTGTCTATACAATGAAACTAGAAAGGGATGGTCACATCACAGAATCCTAATAAAGGTTGCAAGTTATTGAAATCTGTTTTAGGATTGAAGTAAGAAAAAGGATCATAAAATATACATTTTCAACAAATGTTTTCCATGTTTCTACGAGAGGTTAGTGAGAGAACCAATGTTTTTCAAGTGAAACATATGGAAAAAACATTGGTCTTAGAGTTTGTTAAGACCAAGATGAAATTTATTCTCTAATTATTGAATTAAAGTAGCAACCTAAGTTCTAGGGAACAAGATCTACTGAGGTAGATCTATAGGTTTCTTGGTCCTAGTCAATCATACATATAGTGACATTTTATTAAAAAAATAAAAGTTGTAACAATTCAAGAGATGAATTGTTGCTTATATCACATGGAATAATCTCTTCAGGTTGACATGTCTAGGACATGTGATGAGATGAACGTGCTGAATTGTGATCCATACGTTGAAGCAATGGATCAATCACATATGACATGATATGTACAAGTACTAATATTTCCAAGGTATATTTTATAGTAGGAAAATATCCTTTATATCCAGGTGCACTGCAAGGAATGTAGTCTGAACTATCTAATTATACTTTAGCAAGTACAAAAGATATGTACCTGGTAAGTGGAGAAGAAAGGATACTAGTTTTTAGGGATAAAAACTAGTATTCCATAGATCAATGTGATTTTCTATCATAGTTTGGATAAATGCGATGAGTGAGTCAAGATCATATAAGCCAGTGGTAGCCATACCTACAAAGACTGAGTAAATTGTAGCTTCTAAGAACGCTAAGAAGTAGTTAAATGTAATGATTTGTTCCAGTTCTTGGAATCACACATTGTGAGAAAAGTATTATCATAATTTAAATTATGATATTCTTACTAGACAAGATGTCAAGTTATGACAGTGGAAAAAAGGTATATACTCGGGACACCATCTCTTGATAAGTTTTACTCAAGGAGATGAGGTTATAATAGAAGAATTTCTACATGGTGGAACCATGGTGGACCCAGTAGCTAAAGTCATTACTCAATAGAAACATGATGTTCATCATGTGGGTAGCTAAAAAGTTTGGTAATAAAGTTGTCTCTAGTGAAAGTGGGAGTGTTGAAATAGTGGGTGCCCTAGACCTAACTATTCAGTGCTATAGATTACCATATCATGTATATAGTTATCCATAAATGATGTCATCTTACCATTATAGTGTATACTTTTCTACATCCACTATTAAAATGGTAATTTCCAAAGATTAATTGTTGTATTGAAAGGTTATAGTAGATCCCAGGGTATAATGGGAACCTCTAAAAACTATGACATTAATTTTAAATATATATTCTATGGTCTAGATACATCTTACTGATTGGAAACAATAGATGTTTGAATATTAGGCGTTGGGGGATCATAAGCATTGAGACTTCTTCTCATGAAGTTTGCACTTGGTGATCTATAGTAGTGAGATCAGGAGGAATGACCCTCCAATAGGAACACCACATGTTTTGGGTGTCATTGGATGTTCCTATCTATGATCATGTGTAATGGTCTCCTGACTTGAGATCATTACCAATGTATGTCATTTTATTGCGTACTTTGATGCAAGACTAAAACCATGACAATGAAGTCGTGGTGAGGTAGTTTGTGTTGGGTGAGTTATTGGTGGCATGACATTGGTTGAATGGTTAAGAAAGGATTTTTCACTTCTGGGTTAAGGAAGTAATATATCTCAGGACATGTTGATAAGGATGATAATACCTTTATAAGACCATGGATATGGCAGTCAAGGGTAAATCCTTCTAGTTAAATCAACAAACAATAAACAAAGGTAGGGGCGATGACATGAGAGTGCATCCTGCTTTATGAGATATTACAGAAAAAGAGATTATATTACACAATGCATGTTCATAGGATGGTTGTCACTGCTGTGACAATCCTTATCTCTTCAGGGGCCATGATGGGTTGCTAGATCCCTCTCTTGGTCTGTGAATACCATTCACTGTTGTCGAGATAAGGGCCTAGTGGGTCACACATAATAGCGTATTCAAGAATCTTCCCTTTTCAGTTGAATAAGATTTTTGGAAATGGTGGGCCCCACCATAGGGCTCCAGGATTTTTCCAAGTTTAAAAATCACCAATGAAATAATTAAATTCATATTATTTGAGTTTAGAATAATAAGAATTGAATTTATTTATTAAATGTATTTACGAGTTTTAAGTAAATACATGAAAAACTATTAATTGATGAATATTAAATTATTCAAGGTTCAATTAATATTTATGGGAATGATGAGTTGAGTTAATGACTCAATTATTATCACATAATATATTTTAATATATTACAAGTAAATGATAATAATATTTATGACTCATTTTAGTAGTTATAAAATGTCGTTGATAGTGCGTTAAGTATCCGGGGCTAGTGACGCGATACCATGTATTTTAATTAACCACTATATATATAAGAGGAGAGGAGATTTCCAATAACTATTCATGGTGCTTCTCTCTCTTCTCCTCTCTCCCATGATCTAGAGAGAGAATTTTGGATCCAAGGAGCCTGAATCAAGCTCTCTCTTAGGCATCGCTAGTGAAGCAATGTAGTGATCGTTGGAGCATTGAAGGCATCGTCGCCATTCCATGCTAGCACCCAAATTACGAGGCATGATGCTCCAATGGATTCCTTAAAGCATGTGTGGATGATCTAGAGGAATTCAAATTCGGATTCTTCGAGCAAAGATCACCAATGACTAGTAGATGTCATGCACGAATTCATATTTAAACCAGGTATTTTACAGTTTATGTTTGTGCTTAATAACCTTCATGCGAGATCCTCAGATTTGATTAGGCTTCTCTTCATCGACGTCGACAAGGTTACATCAATCGTTGGTGGAAATTTTTTAAAAACCACCTGTTTGGGGCTTCCACTGCAACCTGATTCCAACACATTTTAATTATATATAAATATAATCTGATCATGTTTGATCAATTTTGAGTATGTGATGCATGATTTAAACTAAAATTTTACTTTGAAGAGAATGACTAGCCTCAAATATCTTTATACAATCATAAAATGAGTAGGCAGAAATGTATACAAGTGTCTTAAAGTTAGTAGAAAAAAATTCATACAAGTGATAGTTTCATACGCAATCACCTGCTATAATAAATTCAATAGCTTTATTTTTCTTTTAGTAAAACAAAAATTTGTCTCAGAAATATGTTATTAAAATATATTGGACCTAAAAAGGGAATTAATTTCATCACAACTAAACATAAAAAATTAAAATAAACAATAAAAAAATCAATGGTGAGAACATTAAACAATACTTGAGTGCATCATCCTTACTAAAGCCTTCTTCAAGAGTTAATTTTCTCCAAGAATTTTATACCTATGAAAAGCATAAAAGGGCTCTATACAGAGTTAAGAAACCTTCTTGAAGAAATCATTTCCTCTTTAGACTCTCACTTTATAATTTAATAAAGTGGGAGTCAAAAGGGAAAATGATTTCTTCAAGAAGGAATCTTAACTCTACATGGAGTCCTTTTATGATCTTTATAGGCACATAATAAATCATGAAGTGGGATGTTTAAAGGGAAATGATTTTATCCTTCAAACTGCAATTAAAATCAAGGTAGTGTATGTTCCTACATGTCATAAATCAATCAATGGTTTTAGTCCAAAATAAGGAGTAAATAATCCAAGTCTTAATGATCTATGTAAAATAAGAAAATTAAAAATGTGATAGGAAATCACATATTAATGATGTCTACAAAAATTTTGAAACCATGTAACCCACACACTCATTTCTTATAAAATCAACTTCCTCTTTTGAATATGTGGACTGTAAAAAGTCATGGTAGTACTAGAAAAATATAAATAAACCAATGAATAATAAATATTTTTAATATTATTGTATATAACTTAATACTTATCCATTTTAAAAATTCATAGGTTTCTTATGCTCATTTTACATCCACATACCTTTATTTTGGATATAATTAAACACTCCCTGTCAAAAAAATCTCATTAAAGCATAATATAAAACATATTTATTTATAAAATATTGAATGTAATTTATTAAAAATTGAAAATGGACATCATTTGTGGTCGATTTTTTAGATATCCATACTATGGATCTAAAAAATAAATCTTCGGAGTATCCAAATTGATTGTAATGAGCATCTAATTCTTCCTGAAAAAACAAAAAAGAATAAGTAATAAAAAACGAAAAAATATTTTATATGATTAGATTGTATAATTTTACCCTTTAATTTTAGGTATTAATAAGAGTATATCATTATTTAGTTTCTTTTCAAATTCTCTGGCTACTTGATTCATTTAATGAAATTTCATTTTTTCCAAGGATTTTTTTATGTAGAAATGACATGAGGACTAATAATTCTAATTTTTTACTCATAGGGTTTTCCCTTTACATATTAGTGATATATATACCTGTAGAAAATATTAATAATATTTAATAATAATTTAAATAGTAAACCAATTATTGGAGAAATAGTTTATGAAAATGTACCTCATGTATACATTCACAATTGAGGACCCCAAACATTCATGCTTGAGAATTTTATTTACATTCTCAAGATGAATCATGTTTGGAATGAACACTATGTATATTTTTTCTTCAAATTAAATATATGAAATATTTTGATATTTGAATTTTATATCCATATAAAATTGTAATATTAGTTACCGTGATAATTGAATTGGTGGGATAAAGGAACTCTCATAAGGTATTTTTGATTTATAGGTTTTTCCTATAGATTATTTTGATTCGACATTCCGTTTCCCTTTATTTTTCTCCATTTGTAATAAAATTTGTTATTTTAGACCTTTTTTCATTAATTTTTAATATTTTTAAATAAAAAATAAATTAGAAAGGACATATCTCATTTTCATAATATGTATTTATAAGATTAAACTTCAATTCAACAAAGTTCTAATAATAAGTTCAATCGTGTGAACATCCATATCATTAAAGGGAACATATTGATCGATGCTTAGCTCATGATCTATATGAATCCCTACTATCACATGATCATTTGGAAGTTGTTTATTATATATAACATCTACTTGGATATTGTATACTGTACCCCTCATAACAAGGTTATGAGAAAGTGTTGATAGATATAAATAATAATCAATTTCACCCTAATAAATTTTAGTTCAAGAAGGGTATCAATGGTTGTTTGATTAACATTTAGTCAAAATTGTTATGAAAAAATTGATTATCTTAGTCTATACAAGACTTTAAGGGGGAATAAATACCCTTAAATTGGGGGGGGGTGTCTCTTCATGTAGTAGTTACTGGTGTGTTGTTTATTCTCATTGATTATTTTATAAAAACTAGTCTATCAATCTTGATTGCTATTAATTGTTTCTATTATAGAATCTATATTTACCTATATGTATTCCATTTTCTTATCACTAAAACCCTATTTTTTTACTTTATCAAAAATATTCTTGAGGTGATAATCCAAAATTGTACCTATGACATGACCATACTTTTCTAGCTACTTCATAGAAACTGAAAGGATTCATTTATCGGGTACAATCCCTGATGATTCTTGTGTCTGAATCAGATAAAAAATATAGAAAAATAAGTAGTCATTGTTATGTAATATTAATTTAAAGAAGAATAAATTTCTATTTTATACTTACCCATTATTCACATACTTTTTTTGTTTTCATATACCATTTGAACCATTTTTATTTACACAAGCCCCCTTTCATAGCACATGACAAGGGATAGAAGTGAATTTAGATTCTAATTCATAATTTTTTTTATAAAAAAACATAATTCAAAGTGAATAATACCCCCATAATTTCTTTATGGTAGGGGTATATTGTGTTTTGATGAATGTTTATTAGTTTCTTCACTCCTTTACAATTGTATAAATAAAAAAATTCTAAATCAAAGTGATTAATACAAATAATTTCAAATAAAATATTTCCAATTAAAATGAACCTGAAATGATTCCTCCTCACGATGACCAATGAAACCATTCCATGTTTCTTGGTTTATCATATGTTCACATATAGCTAGTGGGTGGGGGTTTACTTTCCCCTCACCATCCCTGAGATTATTCTTCATAAGAAGTGTTTTAAATGCTCCATGAGCCTTTACAATTACCATTAATATGAATTAAATTTGAAAATAATATAATATAAATATACCCTATTAGGGATAATGAAGAGTAAATAAATTTTTCAATATTCTATTTTTTAGTAAAATAGAGAAAGTATATCATAATGTTAGCCTGATGTATTCCTAAATTATTGTCTTAAATGTAGGAACAACACTGTGAAATGAATATACATTAATTAGCATGTACATTCGAGTAGTGAACCTAATGTAACTAATGAAAATGGAATTTTTGGGGGTCAATAGGTTGAACGTGTTCAATCCATCAAACTTTAAATTCTATTCCTTTGCTTCTTGTCTTAATTATTTTTGTTAAGACTATCATGCTTCAATTATCCTTTATTTTTTCAACCATATGTTGTCCACCTTCTAACAATTCCATAGTTTCAAAATTTTCAATATGTTATTCCACAAGATTGGCAACATTAGAATGTGGAGAAACTATTATTTTCTAAAGTAGTTAAAAATTTAATTTAGATTATTTAAATTAAGTAGTGAAGAAAAAATATTCCGATTAAACACACTGTATATTAAAAAAATTTAATATGTTAATTGAACTCTCTTTTTCACTTTAAAGATTGAAGGGTTTTCTCCCTTTATAAACTAGAAAAATCCCCTATTTTTGGTCTCTTCTAACATATAAGACACTACCTACATTGGTACCACCTTAAAATGATTTTGAAATCCTAATGAAAGGGTCATCCTCAATGGAATTTTCATTTGACCATGAAATTGTTTTAGTCAATAATATAATAATTGACCGATTTCTTTGTTTAGGATCTGATCCTGTAAGATCTCAAACTTTTCTAGAGTCATATTGAGCACATTTTCAGGTACTTTTTTGATATTTTTAAGTACCATTAACATGGATTAGTTTCTTAGGGTGAGTTTCTATGAACTTTTAAGGACAACTAAGGGATATTGGAATGTGCACGGTTTGAGCACGGTTTAAAAAAATGTGTGACCAAACCATGCCAAACATGAAAAACTGGATAGAGGAGTCCACACAGTTTAACAAACCGTGTGACCAAACCGTTCCAACTGTGCAAAACTAGGCAGTGGAGTCTGCACGGTCGGTGCATAGTTTTTCTAACCGTGTGCCTCTGCCCAAGAAACCATGCATGCAGTTTTTAATATCCAAAAATCTCTTTTATAACCACTCAAAACCCCTGTGAATCCTATATTTGGAACTTGGATCAGGCTTGAAAAATTGTAGGTGTTCTCAAAGCCTTTATAAGGGATTCCAAGGGGATCTAAACACTATTCTTCGAGATTTAAATTCCGGATTGTAGATTCGATCTCCTCTTAGTAAGTGGATTTCCTCTCGACGCTTCTCCTGTTCTTTCCTCCACATTTATTAAATCATTTCATGAATGATATTCACCTTTTTCTTAGATATAAACCTATGAGTTAAGATCTATATCTAGGATTGTATATCTAGATCTAGTTTTGAAAGATCTTGATGTCTTTTATCTTAATTTGGGTTTTGGGGACTTTGATCCAGAGTTTGATCGACGACGTTGTGCCTCTCGGATTTTGGGGATTTCCATAGGGCTAACATCCATTAATAAACCGAGGTAGCTGGTCTAAATTGAACTCCCATAGTCATGATTTATGATATGTGTATGAGTTATGAAATTTATATATTCCCTTGATAATTGAATTATTAAATTTTAGTAATTAGGAATATGGTTTTGACATGTGATTTTCCTTGGTGGTTAATTTGGTTGATCACAGAACAAATGAAGGGGGTTTCCCAAATTGATCTTTTGGAGATTTGATATTGTAGTTGAGTTATTAAATTGAATGTGGAAAGATAAGTAATTGGGGAAAATTAATTATAGAGGGATGTTTGGATTTGAAAGATAATTGATTGTGAGAATTAATTATGTGCCATGATGTTGATAAAAGATAATTAATTGGTAGAATTAATTATGTGTCTTGATGTGATTAAAGATAATTAATTGTGAGAATTAATTATGAATTGATGATTTTGAAATGGATAATTAATTATGAAGAATTAATTATGGAATGAAAATGGTTTTGATTGATTAATTAATTGATGAATTAATTAATGGGTTATGTTCTTAGTTAATTGTTTAATTAACTAATGGAATTTGAAATGTTTAACTAATCATTGGATTAGTAAATGAATAATTTGGAAAATTCTTGAGAATTAAGGAATGATTAAATGGATGAGATTTTGTGGTGCTAGGCATGACATCCTAGACCAATTAGAAGTTGGGACTTGGACATGGAGTTCCTCCCAAATAGTTATCCAAGCTTGAGATTATGGGGTGATAGGCATGACAACCTACACCGAATAAGAAAAAGAGTTCTAGGCATGACGACCTACACTCATGAGATTTGTTGTTCTAGGCATGACAACCTGCACCAAATGATAAATGATAATGAATGATGATTCAAATGGGAAACATGAATTGAACTTGGCCTAACGTGATTATTAAATATTAAATAACATTGTGATAACTGTTAAAATTATGAATTATATTTATTAATTCATAAAACAACATGCACTATATTTTGACTAGACTTGTTTAGACACCATTGGTGGTGGCCTACTGAGTTGTACTCACACCCTATTCAGGCTGCCTAATCAGCACCTGAGCAGACATTGTTATTGTAGGATAGGATAAGGGCAAGGCCCTAATATTGATTGTTGTTTAGATTTGGAGCATGGGAGAGGGAACCAGACATGGTTCGGGTCCTGTTTTGGAGTCGTTGTGTCTTTAGTTTCAGTTTCATTGTAGAAACTTGGCACTTTCGTTGTCATAGAATGCTTTAAATTTCAGTTGAATTTTGAATTTTCTAGTTTTGACTATCATATGTCATGGATCTATTCTAGTTATTTATATACACCTCCATACTTGGTTAATTTTTATTTGCTTTGGTCGGTGTTTTATTCTGATAACAGTGGGTATAGTCTCCCCAATACTGACTTACCAGACCCTCGCTGCTAGTTGACACCCTCTAGTATATGGGGAGGTGTGCTTTAGGGTATGTGGCCAACCGTCTTGGGGCACCATTCAGTGGCTTCTGGGTCAGGACGTCACAAAGTGGTATCAAAGGATTTTTCTTTTCTTTATTCTTCTTTTGTTTTACTGTTTTGGGAAAAGGTAGATAGGAGACTAAGAAGAGTAGAGGCTTGGTAATGAGCTCATGTATGGGAGTTTCAAACCCATGTAAAAGGGAAAATCCAAGTACTTAGGGTGGGATTTTTGTGATTGTTATTTTTTATTATAGTTGTATATTATTTCACCTTGGGTGACGCACTTGTGGTGTGATGTGATATTTGTTTTGAAAATTGTTGAATTTTGATTCGTGGCCTAAAGAGGCATGATAGTTGAGTCTACATGTATCATTCTAGGTACTCAGGGTTGTTGCCACATGCATCATTCTAGGCACTCATGGGAAAATGGGTTATGGGTAAGTTGTTAAAATTGAACTGTTTTCCTTGATGTGATATTGAAACAATGATGAAAAATGATAACAATGGGTGTCTAATGAGAACCTTGATTGATGAAATTGGAATGATTAATTAATTAATTGTTTAATTAATTAATTTGAGATAATTTGAGTAATTAGTGGTTTATTAATTAATGAGAATGATTGTACCCTTGTTAACCAAGACCTAAGAGTAGGATGGTTAAGGGTAGTAATATGGCCTCAGTGTTGACTGTGTGGAAAGAAAAGGGAGAAATGACATGTTGAAACTTTTTTTGTTAGTTTCTTCCCTTAATTAAATATTATAATGTTTCATTATGAGACCTAAGATGTGTGTTTTTATTTTTAGAGATATGCCTCCACGACGCTTATTGAGGGAGAGACCAAGGGGTGTGGCCCGGAACGAACTTCCAGATAAGGAACTTGAGGCACCATTGGTGAAAGATGAGGAATAAGGAGAGCAGTTCTGAGAGAACTTTGATCGTTTCATGAAATTAATTGAGAGAGACCCAGGGTAGGTTCAGAAAATCATGTCTAAGTTGACAAGGGAGTTTCAGATGCAACACCCTCCTACTTTTATTGGAGAGGGTGGAACTGAGAGAGATGAATTATGGATTGAATCCATTGAGACTATACTTGACCATTTGGATAATCTAGCTGAGAGGAGGGTCAATTTGGCTACTTATATGCTATGGGGTTCAATGAAACGCTGGTGGGACATTAAGGTAAAATTTGGACAGACTGATGATATGTTATGGAAGGAATTTTTGGAGAAGTTCTTGGAACACTTCTATCCAGACATGCTAAGGCAAGAGAATGCTGTAGATTTCATGCATCTGACACAAGGAAGCATGTCCATAATGGAGTACGCTGAACGTTTCATAGATTTACAGTATTTTTCTCCAGCTTTGGCGGTAGATGAGGCATATTCCGAAAAACTATTTTAGAACAGACTTAAGTGTGAAATTAAGTCCCATGTGAATATATTTAGGCTGAAGAAATGTTCATAAGTGGTTAATTTGGCTCTCATTTCAGAGGGTAACTAGAAGGAGGCTTTCATTACTGCATAGGTAGCTGGATGATCAGGGAGTGGGCCTTCTAAGAGTAGAAAGTACCGCCATGAGAATCTTAGTTAGGATAGTGGAAAGTATGGAGGAACAGTTACACCGGATCTTTCTTATGTGCTTTTCCACCAATGTGGTAGGAAGGGACACTATAGTACACATTTTCCTCGATCACCAGTGGATTTTTAGTTTTACGGCAATATGGGACATCTACAGAGGCTCTTAAGGAAGCATTGGTAGGATGGTGTTGGGGTAGTAGCCACTCAGTTTCATATTGTGGGTAGGGGGTCTTCTACACCATATAGGTCTGGTAGCTGGAGTTCTTCTGGAAGAGGCAGTAGAGGAAGTGGACGTGGTGATTCAGGGTTTCAGTGCCCGTACCAACAGAGTGGTGCTACTTAGGAGAGTCAGACGACACCACAAGGAAGATGGGTAGGAAAGTTACATGTAGTGCAGCCTACACTTGTGAAGAGCGAGGTTGGTCCATCAACAGTGAGAGGTACTATTCTAGTTGCTTCTACTTTAGCTATTGCTTTGTTTGATACTGGTGCCTCTCATTCCTTTATATCTACAAATCTTTTTAATGGATTTATCCTGGAGGTGGAGTCTGTAAGCAGGATAATGAATATCAATACACTGCTGGGAACATAGCCTAAGGATATCTGTTTATATAAAAAATGTTCTCTAGAGATCAGAGAGTATCGTTTTCTTTGGGATATCTATGTCCTTGATATAATGGGATTTGACCTGATTATGGGTATGGAATGACTAGTCGCATACCAAGCCCACATATATTGTTACCGTAGGAGAGTGACCTTTGTATCTCTTGAGGGTGACCAACATGTCCATCGTGGAGAATGGAATATCCACACAGGAAGATCTAGGCCAATTACCCAGCAACTGGAAGAGATCACAGCCCAAGTTTCTAGTATTTTGTTGGATGATGGGAGTGGTAGGGAAGATGTACTTCCACAAATAGTTGAACTATTTTAGGATGTATTTATTAAAGACTTTTCTGGGTTTCCACCTGAGAGAGATGTGAAATTCACTATTGATCTCACACTGGGGGATGAGCTGGTATCTATTCCACCTTACAGAATGACACCGGCTGAGCTTTAAGAGCTCAAAACACAGTTGGAAGAGTTAGAGGATAAAGGGTTTATCCATCCAAGTACATCACCTTGGGGATCACCTGTATTGTTTGAAAAGAAGGCTGACGGGAGTCTACACTTATGTGTCAATTACCGAAAGTTGAATAAAATGACTTTGAAAAACCAATATCCTCTTCCGTACATCGATGTTTTATTTTATCAAATGAAGGGGGATACTATATTATCAAAGATCGATCTGAGATTAGGGTATCATCATGTGATATTTCAGACTTCTGATATACTAAAAACTACTTTCAAGAGAAGGTATGGCCTTAATGAGTTTTTCATAATTCAGTCTGGGTTGACTAATGATACAACAATGTTTATGGACTTGATGAACAAGATCTTTCATTCATACTTAGATCAGTTTGTGGTTGTGTTTTTGGAAGACATCTTAGTGTACTCTAAGACTCATGACGATCATGCTCAACATCTTGACATCATCCTGGGTACACTGAGAGATCATTGGCTATATGCTAAGCTATCTAAACGTCAGTTTTGGATTGACAGGGTACAATTTTTGGGGAACATCATCTCGGAAGAAGGTATGGAAGTGGACCCAAAAAAAGTGCAGGCAATGATTTCTTGGGAGAAGCCCAAGAATGTTTTTGATATTCAAAGATTTATAGGATTAGATGATTATTACAGGATATTTATCCAGGACATTTTCCAGTTGGATGCACTGCTTACTGGTTTGACAAAGAAAGGGGTAAAGTTTATTTGGGAAGAAGCATGCAATAATTCTTTATAGGACTTGAATAATTTCTTGACTTCAGCACCAATTTTGATCTTACCAGAGTTATGCGAGGAGTACACAGTGTATTGTGATGCTTCTAGGGTCATACTTAGAGATGTGTTGATGAAAGGGGGTAGAGTAATTGCTTATGGGTCTCGGCAGTTGAGGCCACCTGAACATAACTATCCTATGCATGAACTCAAGTTAGAAGTAGTGGTTTATGCTCTTAGGTGTTGGCGACGCTATCTGTTAGGTGAAAAGTTTACAGTTTTCACAGATCAAAAAATCTTGAAGTATATCTTTTAACAGTGAGACTTGAATCTCCAGCAGTGAAGATGGGTGGAGTATATGCAGTCCTTTGATTTTTAACTAGAATATACACCCAGAAAGGCTAATAGTGTGGCTAATGCCTTGAGAAAAAAACTCAGACTCAGTTGGTACATGAGCCAAGTTTGGAGTGGAAGATGATGACTTTCCTGGCAGAAATTCATGTGGTAGTTCAGGAGAGTCAGGAGAGGATGACTCTAGTTTCTGTAGTAGTAGAGTCTACACTCTTGAGATGGATCAGACACATGAAATATGAGGATTCAGAGTGTTTATCCTTGAGGTAAATCCTTGAAGGTGGGGAGACACCTTCATACTGAAAAATAGATGAGGATGAGATCATCTCTATGAAAAATAGGGTTGTTGTGCCTACGAGTATGTGAGAGAAACTCATGCGATAATTTCATGATTCAAGGTGGGTGGTACATCCTGGGGTGAAAAAAATGTACCATGACCTTCGATGACAGTTTTGGTGGCCTGACATGAAAAAGGAGATAGCTGGGTTCGTAACAAGATGTTTCACCTATTAGCAGGTGAAAGAAAAGCATCAATGACCTGGATGTCTATTGATGCCGTTACCAATTCCGGAATGGAAGTTTAATGATGTGACTATGGACTTCATGGTAGGAATTACGAAGACTCTTAGGAAGAATGATTCTATTAGGGTTGTTGTGGACCAACTAATGAAATTAGCATACTTCTTTTCTATCAAAGAAACCTTTTCAGTAGAGTAGTTTGGAGAACTATACATGAGAGAGATAGTTCGTTTTCATGGGGTGTTGTGGACTATAGTCTCAGATCGCGATTTTCGCTTTACTTAACGCTTTTGTTAGGGATTACAGAAGGCACTTGGTACACAGGTTCTATTAAGTATGACCTTCCACCCATAGACAAATGGGCAGTCGAAGCGTACCATACAGGTGTTAGAGGATATGCTACGAGCATGTGTGCTTGACTTTGGTGGTTCTTAGGAGAAGCAATTGTCTTTAGTGGAGTTATCCTATAAAAATAGTTATCAGGAAACTATAAAGACGACACCATATAAGGAAATTTATGTTAGACATTTTACATCACTGCTATGTGGGTTAGAGGCTGGTGAGTCAGAGCTGTTAGGACCGAGCCTCGTTCAGGAGACATCGAAGCAGGTGCAGTTGATTCAAAAACATATGGATACAGTTCAGAGTAGGCATAAGTCGTATGTTGATAGATGGATATGACCCCTAGAGTTTATAGAGGGCGATCATCTATTCCTTTGGGTGTCACCTAGATTGGGTCACCACAGGATATAGAGACAGGGCAAGTTAGCGCCCAGGTTTTTGGGACCGTTTGAGGTATTGGAGAGAATCGGGATGATGGCGTACCAATTATCACTTCCACAAACATTCAGCACTATGCATGATATTTTTCATGTGTCAAAACTATTGTGGTATCACCCTAACCCTTCCCATGTGATTAATGTGGAAGAGGTTGATCTCGAGATAGATGCGTCCTTTGAGGAGCATCCAATACATGTGAGGGGTTGCAGTGAGAAATTATTATGGGGAAAAACTATGCCGTTAGTTCATGTGCTAGAAAACATGGTAATGTTTAAGTGTAAACTTGGGAATGGGAAGCAGAGATGAGGGATTAATGGCCCAATCTTTTTGGCTCAGAATCTTAGAGAAGTTCAGGAGTGCAGCTTGAGGAAGAGATATTATAAGGTGGGGAGATCGTAAGATCTCAACCTTTTTTGGAGTCATCTCAAGCACGTTTTCTGGTATTTTTTGATTTTTTAAGTACCATTAACTTGGAGTAGTGTCTCGGGGTGAGTTTTGGTGAAAATTTAAGGAAAACTAAAGGACAGTGGGTTGTGCACGGTTTGTGCAGGGTTTGACAAACTATACGACCAAACTGTGCCAAGCGTGCGAAACTGGACAGAGGAGTCCAAACGGTTTGTGCAAGGTTTGACAAACCATGAGACCAAACCGTTCTAACCATGGAAAACTGGGTAGTGGAGTTCACACTATTGGCGCACAGTTTGCCTAACTGTGTGCCTCTGCCCAGAAAACTATTCACACAGTTTTTAATATCCAAAAATCTCTTTTAAAACCACCCAAATACCCTGGACTTTCACATTTTGACCTCGGCCCAGGCTTGAAAAATTATAGGTGTTCTCAAAGCCTTCCGAAGGGATTCCAAGGTGATTCAAACAACATTATTTGAGATTGAAAGCTCAGATTAAAGATTTTCTCTCCTCCTAGTAAGTGGATTTCATCTCGATGCTTCTCCTGTTCGTTTCTCCATATTTCTTAAATATTTTCATGGAGGATCTTCACCTTTTTCATAGATCTAAACCTATGAGTAAATATCAAGATCTATTATTGTATATCTAGATCTAGTTTTTCAAGATTTTGATGCCTTTGATCTTAATTTTTATTTTAGGGACTCAGATCCGGAGTTTGATCAGCAACGTTGTGTTGCTTAGATTTTGGGGATTTCCTTAGGGCTAACTTCCATCAATAAACTGAGTTAGGTGGTCTAAATTTAACCCCCATAGTCATGATTTATGATATGTGTATGATTTATAAAATTTCTAGATTCCCTTGATAATTGTATTCCTAAATTAGAGTAATTAGGAATATGGTTTTGACATGTGATTTTCCTTGGTGGTTAATTGATGGTTGATCATGAAACAAATGAAGGGATTTTCCTAAATTGATCTTTTGGATATTTGATATTGTAGTTGAATTATTAAATTTAATTTGGAAAGATAAGTAATTGGGGGAAATTAATTATGGAAGGATGTTTGGATTTGAAAAATAATTGATTGTGAGAATTAATTATGTGCCATGATCTTAACAAAATATAATTAATTGGGAGAATTAATTATGTGTCATGATGTGATTAAAGATAATTAATTGTGAGAATTAATTATGACTTGATGATTTTGAAATGGATAATTAATTGTGAAGAATTAATTATGGAATGAAAATTATTTTGATTGATTAATTAATTAATGGGTTGTGTTATAATTTAATTTTTGAATTAACTAATGGAATTTGAAATGTTTAACTAATAATTGTATTAGTAAATGAATAATGTGGAAAATTATTGATAGTTAAAGAATGATTAAATGGATGAGATTTTGTGGTGCTAGGAATGGAGTCCTAGACCAATTAGAAGTTGGGACTTGGACATGGAGTTCCTCCCCAACTGAGCTTGAAATTATGTGGTGATAGGCATGACGACCTACACCGAATAAGAAAAGGAGTGATAGGAATGATGACCTACACTCATGAGATTTGTGGTGCTAGGAATGACGACCTACACCAAATGATAAATTATTGAATGATGATTTGAATGGAAAACTTGAATTGAACTTGGCCTAATGTGATGATTAAATATTAAATAACAATGTGATAACTGTTTAAATTATGAATTATATTTATTACTTCATAAAATTTCATGCACTATCTTTTGACTAGACTCGTTTAGACATCGTTGGGGGTGTCCTACTGAGTTTTACTTACACCCTATTCAGGCCACTTGATCGGAACCCGAGCATAATTTGTTATTACAGGACATGATAAGGTAAAGGCCCTGGGACAGATTTCTATTTGGGTTTGAAGCATGGGAGAGGGAACCATACATGGTTTGAGACCCATTTTGGAGTCATTGTGTCTTTAATTTTAGTTTCATTGTAGACACTTGGCACTTTCGTTGTAATAACAGGATTTACATTTTAGTTGAATATTTTATTTTCTGGTTTTGACTATCATATGTCATGGATCTGTTCTGGTTATTTATATATGCTTCCATACTTGGTTAATTGTTATTTGATTCCACTGGTGTTTTATTCTAATAAAAAAGGGTATAGTCTCCCCAAGACTGACTTACATGACCCTCGTTGCTAGTCGAAACCCTCTAGCATATGGGGAGGTGCACTTGAGGGTATGTGGTCAACCGGATTGGGGTATAGTTCAGTGGCTTCCAGGTTGGGAGGTTACAAAGTAGTATCAAAGGAGTTTTCTTTTCTTTATTCTTCTTTTGTCTTACTATTTTGGGAAAAGGTATACAAGAGACTAGGGAGAGTCAAGGCTTGGTAATGAGCTCGTGCATGGGTGTTAAAAACCCATTTACGAAGGAAAATCCGAGTACTTAGGATGGGATTGTTGTGATTGTTTTTTGTTTTTATAATTGTATATTATTTCACCTTAGGTGACACACTTGTGGTGTGATGTAATATTTGTTTTGAAAATTGTTGAATTTTGATTTGTGGCCTAAAGAGGCATGATAGTTGAGTCGGCATGCATCATTATAGGCACTTAGGGTTGTTGTCACATGCATCATTCTAGGTACTCACAGGAAAATGGGTTGTGGGTAAGTTGTTAAACATGAACTATTTTCCTTGACGTGATATTGAAATAATGATGAAAAATGAGAATAATGGGTGTCTAATGAGAACCTTGATTAATGAAATGGGAATGATTAATTAATTAATTTTTGAATTAATTAATTTGAGATAATGTGATTAATTAATGGTTAATTAATTAATGATAATGATTATACCCTTGTTAACCAATACCTAGGAGTAGGATGGTTAAGGGTAGTGATAAGGCCTCAGTGTTGACCGTGTGTCTAGAAAAGTGAGAAATGACAAGTTGAAACTCTTTGTGTTAGTTTATTCTCTTACATAAATGTTATAAGGTTGTGTTATGATACCTAAGACATGTGTTTGGATTTATATAGATATGCCTCCATGATTCTTATTGAGGGAGATAACAAGAGGTATGGCCCAGAACGAACTTCTAGAGAGGGAGCTTGCAGAAACATTGGTGAAAGTTGAGGAAGAAGGAGAGTAGTTCTGAGAGAACTTTTCTCATTTCATGAAATTCATGGTGAGAGACCCAGGGTGGGTTCAGAAAAGCATGTATGAGTTGACAAGGGAGTTTCAGCTGCAACACCCTCCTACTTTTACTGGAGAGGGTGAACCTGAGGGAACCGAATTCTAGATTGAATCCATTGAGATGATACTTGACCATTTGGAGGGTCCAGTTGAGAGGAGGGTTAAGTTTGATGCTTATATGCTAAGGGTTTAGTGAAACGCTGGTGTGACATTCAGGTTCGATATGGACAAACTAATGATATGTTATGGAAAGAATTTTTGGAGAAGTTCTTGGAACACTTATATCCAGCCACACTGAGGAAAAATAAGGCTTCATATTTTTTATTCATTTTATCTAAGTAAGCATGTCCATAATGGAGTACACCGAACATTTCATAGATTTACAACATTTTACTCCAGTTTTGGTGGTAGATGAGGCATCTTCGACAAAAAGATTTCAAGAAAGACTTAAGTGTGAAATTAAGTCCCAGGTGAATATCTTTATGATGAAGAAATATTATTAAGTGGTTAATCAGGATCTAATTTCAGAGGGGAACCTGAAGGAGGCTTCCAGTACTACACAGGTAGCTGGACGATCAGGAAGTGGGCCTTCTGAGAGCAAAAAGTGCTGCCACGAGAATCTTAGTCTGGACATTGGAAAGGAAGGAGGAATAGTTACACTAGATCTTTCTCATGTGGGTTTTCCACCAGTGCGGTAGGCAGGGACACTATCATACACATTATCCCCAACCACCAGTGGAGTGCTGGTTTTGTGGCAATATGGGACATCTACAGAGGTTCTGTAGGAATCAGTGGAAGGCTGGTGCTGAGGGAGCAGCTGCTCAGTGTCAGAGTGTGGGAAGGGGGTCTTCTACACCATATAGATATGGTAGATGGAGTTCTACTAGAAGAGGTGGTAGAGGAAGTGGGAATGGTGCTTCAGGGTTCAGCACCCATACCAGAAGAGTGGTGATACTCAGGGGAGTCAGATGATAACACAGGGAATAGGGGTAGGAAAATTACATGCCGTTCATCCTACACTTGTGTAGAGAAAGGTTGGTCCATCGAGAGTGAGAGGTACAATTCTAGTTGCTTCTACTTTAGCTACTAACTTGTTTGATACTGGTGCCTCTCATTCCTTTATATCTTAAAATCTTATTAATGGATTGAGCCTGGAGGTGGAGTGTGAGATGATGAATATCGATACACCGTTGGGAACACGGACTAGGGATATATGTTTATGTAAGGGATGTTCGCTAGAGATCAGAGAGTATCATTTCCTTTTTGATATCTGTGTCCTTTATATAACGAGCCTCGACCTGATTATGGGTATAGAATGAATAATCGCATACCGAGACCACATAGATTGTTACCACATGATAGTGACCTTTTAATCTCTTGAGGGTGAAAAATATGTCCTTCGTGGATAATGGTATATCCATGAAGGAAGAGTTGGGACAATTACTCAGCAACTGAAATAGATCACAACCCAAGTTTCTAGTCTTTTGTTGGATGATGGGAGTGGTAGGAAACACGTCCTTCCACGAATAGTAGAACTATTTTAGAATTTCTTTCTTAAATAATTTTTAGGGTTTCCACTTGAGAGAGATGTGAAATTCACTATTGAGATCATGCCGGGGGCTGAGCCAGTATGTATTCTACCTTACAAAATGGAACTTAATGAGCTTCAAGAGCTCAAAACACAATTGGAAGAGTTAGAGGATAAAGTGTTTATCCTTCCAAGTACATCACCTTGGGGATCACCTGTATTGTTTGCAAAGAAGGCCAATGGGAGTCTATGCTTTTGTGTCAGTTACCTAAAGTTGAATAAAATGACTGTGAAGAACTGATATCCTCTTCCGAATATCAATTATTTATTTGATTAGCTAAAGGGGGCTTGTGTATTCTCAAAGATCAATCTGAGATCAGGGTATTATTAGGTGAGAGTTTAGAATTCTGATATACCAAGAACTACTTTCAGGAGCAGGTATGGATTTTATGAGTTTTTCTTAATTCCATTTGGGTTGACTAATGCTCCTGTAATGTTTATGGCCTTGATGAACATGATCTTTCATCCACAATTAGATCAGTTTGTGTTGGTGTTTGTGGACGACATCTTAGTGTACTCTAAGACTCATGACGATAATGCTCAACATCTTGACATCGTCCTGGGTACACTAAGAGAGCATTGGATATATGCCAAGCTATCTAAATGTCAGTTTTGGATTGACAGGGTACAATTTTTGGGGCACATAATCTCAGAAGAAGGTGTGGCGGTGGACCCAAAAAAGTACAGGTAGTGATTTCTTGGGAGCATCCCATGAATGTTTTCGATATTCAAAGATTTATGGGATTAGATGGTTATTACAGGAGATTAATCTAGGACTTTTTCTGGTTGGTTTCACCGCTTACTAGTTCTAAAAAGAAAGGGGTAAAGTTTTTTTTGGGCAAAAGCATGAGAGAGTTATTTCCAGGATTTGAAGAATCACTTGAATTGGGAACCAATTTTGATCTTACCTGAGTCAAGTGAGGAGTACACAGTGTATTTTGATGCTTCTATGGTCGGACTCAGAGGTGTGTTAATGCAAGGGAGTAGAGTCTTTGCTTATGGGTCTCGGGAGTTGAGGGCACATGAACAGATCTATCCTATGCATGACCTGGTGTTGGTAGTAGTGGTTTATGCCCTTAAGTGTTGGCGACACTATCTTTTAGGTGAAAATTTTACAGTTTTCATGGATCAAAAAAGCTTGAACTATATCTTTTCACAACGCGACTTGAATATTCGTAAGCGAAGATGGGTGGAGTATATGCAGTCCTTTGATTTTGAACTGGAATATACAAATGGAAAGGGGAATAGTGTGGCTGATGCTTTGAGCATAAAAACTCAGACTCAGTTGGTACATTAGTCAAGTGCAGAGTGTAAGATGATGACTTTCCCAGCAGAAATGCATGTGGTAGTTTAGGAGAGTCAGGAGAGGATGAATTTAGTTTCTGTAGCAGTGGAGTGTACACTCTTGAGATGGATTAGAGACAGGAAGTTTGAGGATCCAGAGTGTTTATCCTCGAAGGAAAGACTTGAAAGTTGGGATACACATTCATACTGGAAAATAGAAGAGGATGAGATCATCTTGGTGAAAAATTGGGTTGTTGTGCCTATGATTATGCGAGAGGAACTCATGCGATAAATTTATGCTTCAAGGTGGGTGGTAAATCCTGGGGTGAAAAAAATGTACCATGACCTTCGATGATAGTTTTTGTGAATAGACATGAAAAAGGAGATAGAAGGGTTCGTAACAAGATGTTTGACCTGTCAGTAAGTGAAAGTAGAGCATCAACGACCTGGAGGCCTATTGCACTCGTTACCTATTCCATAATGGAAGTGAGATGTTGTGACTTTGGACTTAGTGGCAGGACTTACAAAGAATATTAGGAAGAATGATGCTATTTGGGTTGTTGTGGAGCGACTAACGAAAGTAGAACACTTATTTCCTATCAAAGAAACCTTTACAGTAGAGTAGCTGGGAGAACTATACATGAGAGTGGTAGTTCGTTTTCATGGGGTGTCGTAGACTAAAGTCTCAGATCACAATTCACGCTTTACTTCATGCTTTTGGTAGGGATTACAGAATTCACTTGGTACATAGGTTCTATTAAGTATGGCCTTCCACCCACTGACAGATGGGCAGTTGAAGCATACCATACAGGTGTTAAAGGATATGCTGTGAGCACGTGTGCTTGACTTTGGTGGTTCTTGGGAGAAGCACTTGTCTTTAGTAAAGTTTTCCTATAACAAAAGTTATCAGTAAACTATAAATATGGAACCATATGAGGCACTTTATGGTAGACCTTTTACATCACTGCTATGTTGGCTAGAGGTGGGTGAGTCAAAGATGTTGGGACTGAGTCTCGTTCAAGAGACGTCGGAGAAGGTGCAGTTGATTTGAAAGTATAAGGCTATGACTCAGAGTAGGTAGAAGTTGTATGATGATAGAGGGAGATGACCCCTAGAGTTTATAGAGGGTGATCTTGTATTCCTTCGGGTTTCACCTAGATTGGTTCACCACTGGATGCAGAGATAGGGCAAGTTAACACCCAGGTTTGTGGGACCGTTGAGGTGCTGGAGAGAATCGGGCTGGTGGCATACCGATTAGCACTTACACAAAAATTCAGCACTATACATGATGTTTTTCATTTGTCACAACTATGGAGATATCACCCTGACCCTTCCCATGTGATTGATGTGAAAGAGGTTGATATCGAGATAGATGCATCCTTTGAGGAGCATCCGATACGTGTAATGGTTCGCAGTGAGAAAGTATTACGGGGAAAGACCATGCCATTATTTCATGTGTTATGGAAACATGGTATTGTTCAAGAGGAAACTTGAGAATGGGAAGCATACATGAGGACTCAATGGCCCAATATTTTTGGCTCAGAATCTTAGAGAAGTTTGGGAGTGAAGCTTAAGGACAAGATGTTATAAGGTGGGGAGATTGTACGATGTTGACCTTTTGTGGAGTCATATCGGGCATATTTTCAGGTAATTTTTGATGTTCATAAGTACCATTAACTTATAGAAGTGGATTTGGGTGAGTTTGGGTGAACTTTTAAGGAAAAATAAAGGATAGTGGGCTGTGCACGATTTGTGCATGGTTTGAAAAACCATGCGACCAAACCGTTCTAAGCGTGCGAAACTGGACAAAGGAGTCCACGTGATTTGCCTACAGTTTGACAAAACGTGTGACTAAACCATTCCAACCATGAAAAAATGGGAAGTGGATTCCGCACAGTTTTCCTAACCATGCGCCTCTACCCATGAAACCTTGCACACAATTTTTAATATCCGAAAATCTCTTTTAAAACCACCCGAACTTCCTGAGACTCCCACATTTCAACCTTGAATCAGGCTTGAAAATTCTTAGGTGTTCTCAAAGCCTTCTAGAGAGATTCCAAGGTTATATAAACACCGTTCTTTGAGATTGAAAGACCGAATTGAAGATCCTATCTCCTCCCAGTAAGTGGATTTCATCTCGATGCTTCTCTTGTTCTTTCCTCCATCATTCTTAAATCTTTTCCTGGAGTATCTTCACCTTTTTCTTAGATATAAACCTATGAGTTAAGATATAGATATAGGATTTTAGATCTAGATATAGTTTTTCAAGATCTTGATGACTTTGATCTTCATTTTGGTTTTAGGGACTTAGATCCAGAGTTTGATCGATGACGTTGTGCTACTCGTGTAAGGACCCAGCCTTAGACATGTCATACAAGAGGACCATATTCCGATCTAGGTTCTGGAAATAGATATATGATTACAAAAAAAAAACATCCGAGTTACAATGAAAAACTAAACAAACTACAAGATCATCACTGCTTCTGCTGCACTACAACAACGATGACCAATTCTGGAAACCTGTGAATAATATTTCAAAAACTTGGGGTGACCACAAAAGATACTCAGTAAGGGGTTTTGAAAATACTTAATACATCTTTTGAAAACATCCTTTGAAAATACTTGCACATACTTAAAATAATTCCTTTAAAGAAAATGTCATCACTTTTCAAAGGTTGCTGGAAACCATTTAGGAAATTACACACAAGAATTTAAGCATTCAACTGAAGAATACTAAAAGATGATGTTACAAAGTAAGCATGCTGGTACAAAAGTGCATGTATTTACACTAAATATAAAGAATCATAACATGAAAAGTATTCAAATACTACTGAGCATGAGCATTATAAAAGTTGCGCATAAAAAATTTCACTACAAATTATAAAAATACACATTATAACATGATAAATGTAATGCTAACATTTGAATTAAAATCCTGTAAAGGAAAAATGATCATACCGCAACATTGCCTCATCATATTCCATGTGCACATAATCTCATACTCATAGGTAATGGTTCTTTAACCAAGGATATTCCTTTAGTCGAAATAATCACTTGGTTGGTTATATACTAAAACATAGCGAGGAAACGTATAATGTCGGACTCATGTCTGAATTTCAAGCCCTTGTGCCATGACCTAAGGTTAATAACCCAATATAAATGTCTTGAGAACTATCGATGCATCTAGGAGCTTACTTTTACCGTTCTCCAACCCGAAGGGCTTACTTTAACTAGTCCCCAACCTAGAGGGATTATTTTAACCAGTCCCCAACCTGGAGGGATTTCTTTTAACTAGCCCCTAACCCGGAAGTCCAATACATTCTTCATATGTCAATATAGTCTAATATTTAATGTGTCCCATACCACTTTGAATATTTAATTTTTATTTCTCATTTCCCAAGGTGTCCCATACCACTTTGGGTAATTTAGTTCTTAGTTCATTATCATGGTACGTCATATGCATGCATGATGATCAATAATATGGACAAGGAAATTATTATACAATTGGTCTACAAATACATGACATGGAAGATAACATTGCAAATATGGAATAATTAATCAAAAGCAGGCATGGTTTAGTAAACAATCTATGTACACAAGATAATTACTAAAGTACATCAATTGGTATGGTTTGCCACAAGGGGAGTTAAATGATAGCTCTAGACATTAATTATTGTGATAAACATGTCTTTGAAACTTACAATTAAACAATAACTATATTAACTACTAATAATCACTGCAACGGGTTTAATAAATGGTTACTACATAAACCTGTAAATTCTTAGTCCCTTAACATCAATTTAAATCAAACCAGAGTACACTCTTTTAAATATTACATCAAGGAAATAAGATATAATGACCACTTTAGTTAAGCAAGTTCAATAGTGTGTACTCACATAAAAAATTCATATTGGCTAGGCAAACACTAAAACATTAACTAAATCTTAACAATTGCATTTGAAAAAAGGGTTATTATATATGTAACCATAAACACACATAACATATAAAAACTAGGGTTTTAAAACCATAACATAATTACACTTGAACCAAAAGCCTAATTCGCATCTAAAATATAATTTAAGGGTTAGTAATCAAGTCCTGAAAATTGTAATCGATTGCATTTGAAAACATATATGTGTAATTACATAATTATACATTTATTTATACAGAGTTTACAAATAGGGATTTTCATATTAAAAGTAAATTCAAAATACCCTTTATGCGTATATAATTCTTTGAAAAACATACTGATTTATTTGAAAATCTTTAAAATAGATTTGGGTTGGGGTTATATACACACATATATATACTTATACACCCAAATATATATATATACGACATATAATGGAAGCCTATCAAAACTAAACCTACATAAATTATTTGAGTTCACAAAACAGAAACAACCTCCCTGGAAACCCTTAATCAGGAAGGGTTTTAAGGTGTATACATATTTATATACAATAATTAAATACATACATATATATATATGTATAAAGATTTTTTACATACGGGTTATAAATAGAAACCCAACTTAATCAAACCTTTAAATCATCTAGGAAGAACCATACTAAACCCATACACCCAATTTCAAAAGAGGAGGAGGATTGATGCTCATACTGAAAATATATATGTATATATATATACATACATAATATATAACCGATTATACACCATGTGTGTATATCAGGTTTTTCATCATAAAGGAAGGTAGATATATCCCCTTACATGAATTATATGAATAAAGAAAATCATTTAAATAAAAATGTTCATCATTCAAAAAACTTAAAACATAATAAGTTTTGTATTTATATATAAATGTATATACACATACATGTATATATGGGTTTTACAAACACAAAACTAAATAAAACCTTACAATGATAATACTTTAGAAACAGATCCATTAAATCAAGAGAATTTATCATATATGCGATTTGAATTAGAAAGATATAATCTTACATAATTATATAAAAATATATGAATATGTATTTATTTAAAAATAAATTTAACCCCTACAAGATATAATTGAAAATAATAATTCTCCTTACTTGATTTTGGAAAATGAAAGGGGAAAGGGAAACTGTAGCTTGCAGAAAAATGTGAACCTGAGGAAGTGATCTGGCCCGAGTGTTCTAACCGCATGAAGGAGGGTTATAAATTTATAACAAAACATGAAGGCAACTTCTCAGGGAAGTTTAACCCAATTCACGGGTATCATAATGATACATTATTATATATATATATATTTCTAAGCCATTCCATCCATTATTTTAATTTATTTAAAAAAAATGTCAAAAGGTGGTGCAAAATGACTCACGCCTTCCTCATGATTGTCAAAATATAGTTATAATAATATATCATCTCACCCCTCCCAAATTGACATTCATTATTGGATCTAATAATATTAATATGTTATTTATTATAATAATAATATTATATATAACAATTAATATATATTGAAACATATAATATATAATGATCTATACATGTAATATATAATATCACGATTTGTAATATATATATATATATAATGAAACATATAAAATTATTATATATTGAATCATATAAAACGTTATATAATGAAACATAGAAGACATTTTGAATTATTATTATTATTATTTTAAGGCAAAGTCACATTTTTCCTTCATTTCACCACTTTTCCACTTTTGGTCTTCTTATCCCCAATGTCACGCCACACACACAAATCAAGCAATATATTATTATTAAAAGAAATGGTTCAATTAAGCCCTTCTCTCCATTTTTATTCATTATTATGTTATTCATTTTAATAATAATAATATAATAATATGTCATTCCCCATGTAGTATCAATAATATATATTTATTCAGTTTTATTAATATATCAAAACATATAAACTATATTTATAAATTCGTTATATATATATATATACCATGTTAGAATTTATATATATATATATATAAATATATATATATAGTTCATTTTTATAATTTATTGAAATTACATTTTTTAAACATAAATTTATTATGCATTTTTTAATATAACAATTATATATATTTATAATTTATAAATTTTATAAACAAAATCATAATATATATCATATATTTATAATACATATTATCTTAAAAATAATAATAATAATAATTTTAAATGACATGTATAATAAAATTATAATTTTATAATAATATTATTTTTATTAATAAATAATTCAAAACTAATATTTTGATTTACATTATTGTCAACCTAATTAGAATAAGTTTATATTTTAATAAAAAAATTACATATATAAATAATATACATTTCTTATTACTAAATATATTTTTATATGTAGATATGTTACATACACATACATATATATATATACTTAGAATTTCAAAATTAATAATTACAATATTATTAGATTATCATCATTATTGATTTATTTATTTATTTTGATAAATTTATTTACATATTTATTTAGCTTGTAAAATAATTTTTTATAAACCAAAAATTATTTTATTAAAACAAATTTTATTAAAATTCATACTTTAACATAATATTTATTTTATTTTAAAAATAAATAATGATCTTAACAAATTTATTGCATGTTAATAAATATTTTTGAACACTTAATTTTTATTAATCTTGTTTTAAGATTTTATCTATGTAAACATATATATATATATATGTGACATAGATTAATTCAAAACATTATTTATAATAGAACATCATTATTAATTATTTCATTTATTAGAACAACATATTTGAAAATATATTTGACGTCGTCGCGTATTAAAAACATTACATTTTTTATAAATCAAAGTATTCATAAATTTTCAGTTAGAAAATGCCTTCTTTTATAGTTTATTTATAACATTATTCATTTTAAATTATAATTTATTTAAACTTATTCTTTTTTTTGAAACCCAGGGCGTTACAATATTCCCCCCTTTATAGAATTGCGTCCTCACAATTCGATCGTCAGACTGAAACTAATTCTGAATTTTTGTCTTCAGAATTAAGAAAACTAAGACCGCTAGATTCCTAGACACTAACATTAAACGACAATATCTATTTCCAAAGTTGTCTAGACCGTTCCTCTGATACCAACTGTAAGGACCCAACCTTAGGCATGTCATACAAGAGGACCTTATTCCGGTCTAGGTTCTGGAAATAGATACATGCTTACAAAAAAAACATCAAAGTTACAAATAAAAACTAAACAAACTTCAAGATCACCACCGCTTCCGCTGCGCTACAACAACGATGACCAATTCTAGAAACATGTGAAAAATATTTCAAAAACTTGGGGTGAGCACAAAAGATTCTCAGTAATGGGTTTTGAAAATACTTAATATGGCTTTTGAAATCATCCTTTGAAAATACTTGCACATACTTAAAATAACTCCTTTAAAGAAAATGTCATCACTTTTCAAAGGTTGCTGGAAACTATTTAGGAAACTACACACAAGCATTTAAGCATTCAACTGAAGACTACTAAACGATGATGTTACAAAGTAATCATGATGGTACAAAAGTGCATGGATTTTCACTAATTATAAAGAATCATAACAGGAAAAGTATGAAAATACTACTGATCATGAGCATTATCAGAGTTGCGCATAAAAAATTTCACTACAAATTATAAAAATGCACATTATAACATAATAAATATAATACTAACATTTGCATTAAAATCCTGGAAAGGAAAACTTATCATACCGCAACACTGTCTCATCATATTCCATGTGCACATAATATCATACTCATAGGTAATGGTTCTTTAACCAAGGATATTCCTCTAGTCGAAATAATCACTTGGTTGGTCATATACAAAAACATAGTGAGGAAACATATAATGTCAGACTCATGTCTGAATGTCAAGGCCTTATTCCATGACCTAAGGGTAATAACCCAATATGAATGTCTCGAGAACTATCGATGCATCGAGGAGCTTTCTTTTACCAGTCTCCAACCCGGAGGACCTACTTTAACCAGTTCCCAACCTGGAGGGCTTATTCTAACCAGTCTCCAACCTGGAGGGCTTTATTTTAACTGGTCCCTAACCTGGCAGTCCAATACATTCCTCATATGTCAATATGGTCTTATATTCAAGGTTTCCCATACCACTTTGAATATTTAATTTTTATTTCTCATTACCCAATGTGTCCCATACCAGTTTGGGTAATTTAGTTCTTAGTTCATTATCATGGTATGTCATATGCATGCATGATGATCAATAATATGGACAAGGAAACCATTATACAATTGGTCTACAAATACATGACATGATAGATAACATTTCAAATATGGAATAATTAATCAAAATCAGGCATGGTTTAGTAAACAATCTATGCACACATGATAATTACTAAAGTACATCAATTGGTATGGTTTTCCACAAGGGGAGTTAAATGATAGATCTAGACATTAATTATTGCGATAAACATGTCTTTGAAACTTCCAATTAAACCATAACTAGATTAACTACTAATAATCACTCCACCAGGTTTAATAAATGGTTACTACATAAACCTGTAAATTCTTAGTCCCTTAACATCAATTTAAATCAAACCAGAGTACACTCTTTTAAATATTACATCAAGGGAATAAGATATAATGACCACTTTAGTTAAGCAAGTTCAATAGTGTGTACTCACATACAAAATTCATATTGGCTAGGAAAACACTAAAACATTAACTAAATCCTGACAATTGCATTTGAAAAAAGGGTTATTATATATGAAACCATAAACACCCATAACATATAAAAAGTATGGTTTTAAATCCATAAAAGAATTACACTTAAACCAAAAGTCGAATACGAATCTAAAATATAATTTAAGGGTTAGTAATCAAGTCCTGAAAATTGTAATCGATTGAATTTGAAAACATATATGTGTAATTACATAATTATTCATTTATTTATACAAAGTTTACAAATATGGATTTTCATATTAAAAGTAAATTTAAAATACCCTTTATGCGTATATAATTCTTTGAAAAAAATACTGATTTATTTGAAAATATTTAAAATAGATTTGGGTTGGGGTTGTATACATACATATATATATATATATGTATACTTATACAACCGAATATATATATATATAAGACATATAATGGAAGCCTATCAAAACTAAACCTACATAAATTATTTGAGTTCACAAAACATAAAAAACCTCCCTGGAAACCCTTAATCAGGAAGGGTTTTAAGGTGTATACATAATTATATACACTAATTAAATATATATATATATATATATGTATGTATACAACTTTGTTACATACGGGTTATAAATAGAAACCCAACTTAAACAAACCTTTAAATCATCTAGGAAGAACCATACTAAACCCATACACCCAATTTCAAAAGAGAAGGAGGATTGATGCTCATACTGAAAATATATATGTATATATATACATACATACATAATATATAACTAATTATACACCAAGTGTGTATATCAGGTTTTTCATCATAAAGGAAGGTAGATATATCCCCTTACAAGAATTATATGAATAAAGAATATCATTTGAATACAAATGTTCATCATTCAAAAAACTTAAAACAGAATAAGTTTTGTATTTATATATAAATGTATATAGACATACATGTATATATGGGTTTTACAAACACAAAACTAAATAAAACCTTACAATGATAATACTTTATAAATAGATCCATTAAATCAAGAGAATTTATCATATATGCGATTTGAATTAGAAAGATATAATCTTACATAATTATATAAAAATATATGAATATGTATTTATTTAAAAATAAATTGAACCCCTACAAGATATAATTGAAAATAATAATTCTCCTTAATTGACTTTGGAAACTGAAAGGGGAAAGGGAAACTGTAGCTTGCCGAAAAACATGAACCTGAGGAAGTGATCTGGCCCGAGTGTTCTAACCGCATGAAGGAGGGTTCTAAATTTATAACAAAACATGAAGGCAACTTATCAGGGAAGTTTAACCCAATTCACCGGTATCATAATGATACATTATTATATATAATTTTTATTCCAATTCATGCCATCCATTATTTTAATTTATTTAAAAAAATGTCAAAAGGTGGTGCAAAATGACTCACGCCTCCCTCATGATTGTCAAAATACAATTATAATAATATATCATCTCACGCCTCCCAAATTGACATTCATTATTGGATCTAATAATATAAATATGTTATTTATAATAATAATAATATTATTATATATAATGATTAATATATATTGTAACATACAATATATAATGATCTATACATGTAATATATAATATCACGATTTATAATATATATATATATATATATATATAATGAAACATATAAAATGATTATATATTGAAACATATAAAATGTTATATAATGAAACATATAAGGCATTTTGAATTTTTATTATTATTTTTTTACGGCAAAGTCACGTTTTTCCTTCATTTCACCACTTTTCCACTTTTGGACTTCTTATCCCCAATGTCACGCCACACACAAAAATCAAGAAATATATTATTATTAAAAAAAAGTAGTTCAATTAAACCTCTCTCTCCATTTGTATTCATTATTATGTTATTAATTTTAATAATAATAATATAATAATATGTCACGCCCCATGTAGTATCAATAATATATATTAATTTATTTATTCATTTTTATTAATATATCAAAACTTGTAAACTATATTTATAAATTTTTTATATATATATATACACCATGTTAGCATTTTTATTTATATATAAATATATATATAATTCATTTTTATAATTTATTGAAATTATATTTTTTTAAACATAAATTTATTATGTATTTTTTTAATATAACAATTATATGTATTTATAATTTATAAATTTTATAAACAAAAGCATAATATATATCTTATATTTATAATACATATTATCTTAAAAATGATAATAATAATAATTTTAAATGACATTTATAATAAAATTATAATTTTATAATAATATTAGTTTTATTAATAAATAATTCAAAACTAATATTTTGATTTATATCATTATCAACCTAATTAGAATAAGTCTATATTTTAATAAAACAATTACATATATAAATAAAATACATTTCTTATTACTAAATATATTTTTATATGTAAATATATTACATACACATACACATATATATATATATACACTTATAATTTAAAAATTAAAAATTACAATATTATTAGATTATCATTATTTATTTATTTATTTATTTATTTTGATAAATTGATTTACATATTTATTAAGCTTTTAAAATAAATTTTTATGAACCAAAAATTATTTTATTAAAACAACTTTTATTAAAATTTGTACTTTAACATAATATTTATTTTAGTTTAAAAAGAAATAATGATCTTAACAATTTCATTGCATGTTAGTAAATCTTTTTGAACACTTAATTTTTCTTAATCTTGTTTTAAGCTTTTATCTATGTAAATATATATATATATATATGTGTGTGTGTGTGTGACATAGATTAATTCAAAACATTATTTATAATAAAACATCATTCTTAATTATTTCATTTATTAGAACAACGTCTTTGAAAATATATTTGACGTCGTTGCGTATTAAAAAAATTACATTTTTTATAAATCAAAGTATTCCTCATAAATTTTCATTTAGAAAATGCCTTCTTTTATAGTTTATTTATAACATTATTCATTTTAAATTATAATTTATTTAAAATTATTATTTTTTTATGAAACCCAGGGCGTTACAATATTCTCCCCTTAATAGAATTGCATCCTCACAATTTGATCGTTGGACTAAAACTAATTCTGAATTTACATCTTCAGAATTTAGAAAACTAAGACCGCTAGATTCCTAGACACTAACGTTAAACGACAACATCTATTTCCAAAGTTGTCTAGACCGTTCCTCTGATACCAACTGTAAGGACCCAGCCTTAGACATGTCATACAAGAGGACCTTATTCCGGTCTAGGTTCGGGAAATAGATACATGCTTACAAAAAAACATCAGAGTTATAATTAAAAACTAAAAAAACTGAAAGATCATCACCGTTTCCGCTGCACTACAACAACAATGACCAATTATGGAAACCTGTGAAAAATATTTCAAAAACTTGGGGTGAGTACAAAAGATCCTTAGTAAGGGGTTTTGAGAATACTTAATACGTCTTTTGAAAAAATTCTTTGAAAATACTTGCACATACTTAAAATAATTCCTTTAAAGAAAATGTCATCACTTTTCAAAGGTTGCTGGAAACCATTTATGAAATTACACATGAGAATTTAAGAATTCAACTGAAGACTACTAAAAGATTATGTTACAAAGTAAGAATGATGGTACAAAAGTGCATGGATTTCCACTAAATATAAATAATCATAACATGAAAAGTATGAAAATACTACCGAGCATGAGCATTATCAGAGTTGCACATAAATAATTTCACTACAAATTATAAAAATGCACATTATAACATGATAAATGTAATGATAACATTTTCATTAAAATCCTGGAAAGGAAAACTGATCATACCGCAACACTGTCTCATCATATGCCATGTTCAAATAATCTCATACTCATAGGTAATGGTTCTTTAACCAAGGATATTCCTCTAGTCTAAATAATCACTTGGTTGGTCATATACTAAAACATAGTGAGGAAACTTATAATGTAGGACTCATGTATGAATTTCAAGGCCTTCTACGATGACCCATGGGTAATAACCCAATATGAATGTCTCGAGAACTATCGATGCATCGAGGAGCTTACTTTTACCGGTCTCCAACCCAGAGGGCTTACTTTAACCAGTCCCAAACCTGGAGGGCTTATTTTAACCAATCCCCAACCTCGAGGGCTTTATTTTAACCGGTCCCTAACCCGTCAGTCCAATACATTTCTCATATGTTAATATGGTCTAATATTCAAGGTGTCCCATACCACTTTGAATATTTAATTTTTATTTCTCATTACCCAAGGTGTCCCATACCACTTTGGGTAATTTATTTCTTAGTTCATTATCATGGTATGTCATATGCATGCATGATGATCAATAATATGGACAAGGAAACCATTATATAATTGGTCTACAAATTCTTTACATGACAGATAACATTGTAAATATGGAATAATTAATCAAAAGCAAGCATGGTTTAGTAAACAATCTATCTACACAAGATAATTACAAAAGTACATTAGTTGACATCTTTTTTCCATAAGGGGAGTTAAATGATAGCTCTAGACATTAATTATTGTGATAAACATGTCTTTGAAACTTCCAGTTAAACCATAACTAGATTAACTACTAATAATCACTGCAGCAGGTTTAATAAATGGTTACAACATAAACCTATAAATTCTTAGTCCCTTAACATCAATTTAAATCAAACCAGAGTACACTCTTTTATATATTACATCAAGGAAATAAGATATAATGACCACTTTAGTTAAGAATGTTCAATAGTGGGTACTCATATACAAAATGCATATTGGCTAGGCAAACACTAAAACATTAACTAAATCCTGACAAATGCATTTGAAAAAAGGGTTATTATATATGAAACCATAAACACACATAACATATAAAAACTAGGGTTTTAAAACCATAACATAATTACACTTTAAAAAAAAGCCTAATTTGCATCTAAAATATAATTTAAGGGTTAGTAATCAAGTCCTGAAAATCGTAATCGATTGCATTTGAAAAAATATACGTGTAATTACATAATTATACATTTATTTATACAAAGTTTACAAATAGGGATTTTCATATTAAAAGTAAATTCAAAATACCATTTATGCGTATATAATTCTTTGAAAAACATACTGAATTATTTTAAAATATTTAAAATTGATTTGGGTTGGGGTTATATACATACATACATATATATATATATATATTTATACACCTGAATATATATATATATATATAAGACATATAATGGAAGCCTATCAAAACTAAACGTACATAAATTATTTGAGTTCACAAAGCATAAACAACCTCCCTGAAAACCCTTAATCAGGAAGGGTTTTATGGTGTATACATAATTATATACACTAATTATATATATATATATATGTATAAAGATTTGTTACATATGGGTTATAAATAGAAACCCAACTTAAACAAACATTTAAATCATCTACGAAGAACCATACTAAACCCATACACACAATTTCTAAAGAGGAGGAGGATTGATTCTCATAGTGAAAATATATATGTATATATATATACATAAATAATATATAACTGATTATACACCATGTGTGTATATCAAGTTTTTCATCACAAAGGAAGGTAGATATATCCCCTTACATGAATTATATAAATAAAGAACATCATTTGAATACAAATTTTCATCATTAAAAAAACTTAAAACATAATAAGTTTTGTATATATATATAAATTTATATACTCATCCATGTATATATGGGTTTTACAAACACAAAACTAAATAAAACCTTACAATGATAATACTTTAGAATCAGATCCATTAAATCAAGAGAATTTATCATATATGCGATTTGAATTAGAAAGATATAATCTTACATAATTATATAAAAATATATGAATATGTATTTATTTAAAAATAAATTGAACCCCTACAAGATATAATTGAAAATAATAATTCTCCTTACTTGATTTTGGAAACTGAAAGGGGAAAGGGAAACTATAGCTTGTCGAAAAACGTGAACCCGAGGAAGTGATCTGGCCCGAGTGTTCTAACCACATAAAGGAGGGTTCTAAATTTATAACAAAACATGAAGGAAGCATCTCAGTGAAGTTTAACCCAATTCATGGGTATCATAATGATACATTATTATATATATATATTTTTTCCAAGTCATTCCATCCATTATTTTAATTTATTTAAAAAAAATGTCAAAAGGTGGTGCAAAATGACTCAGGCCTCCCTCATGATTGTCAAAATACAATTATAATAATATATCATCTCACGCATCCCAAATTGACATTCATTATTGGATCCAATAATATTAATATGTTATTTATTATAATAATAATAATATTATATATAACGATTAATATATATTGAAACATATAATATATAATGATCTATACATGTAATATATAATATCACGATTTATAATATATATATATATATAATGAAACATATAAAATTATTATATATTGAAACATATAAAACATTATATAATGAAACATATAAGGCGTTTTGAATTTTTTTTTATTTTTTTACGGCAAAGTCACGATTTTCCTTCATTTCACCACTTTTTCACTTTTGGACTTCTTATCCCCAATGTCACGCCACACACACAAATCAAGCAATATATTATTATTAAAAAAAGTAGTTCAATTAATCCTCTCTCTCCATTTGTATTCATTATTATGTTATTCATTTTAATAATAATAATATAATAATATGTCACGCCCCATGTAGTATCAATAATATATATAAATATATATTTATTTATTAATTTTTATTAATATATGAAAACATGTAAACTACATTTATAAATTTTTTATATATATAAATATATACCATGTTAGCATTTATATATATATATAAATTTATATATAATTTATTTTTATAATTTATTGAAATTACATTTTTTAAACATAATTTTATTATGCATTTTTTTAATATAACAATTATATGTATTTATAATTTATAAATTTTATAAACAAAATCATAATATATATCATATATTTATAATACATATTATCTTAAAAAAATAATAATAATAATTTTAAATGACATGTATAATAAAATTATAATTTTATAATAATATTAGTTTTATTAATAAATAATTCAAAACTAATATTTTTATTTATATCATTATCAACCTAATTAGAATAAGTCTATATTTTAATAAAACAATTACATATATAAATAAAATACATTGCTTATTACTAAATATATTTTTATATGTAAATATATTACATACACATACATATATATATATATATACTTAGAATTTAAAAATTAATAATTAAAATATTAATAGATTATCATCACTATTCATTTATTTATTTATTTTGATAAATTTATTTACATATTTATTTAGCTTGTAAAATAATTTTTTATGAACCAAAAATTATTTTATTAAAATTCATACTTTAACATAATATTAATTTTAGTTTAAAAAGAAATAACGATCTTAACAAATTCATTGCATGTTAGTAAATCTTTTTGAACACTAAATTTTTATTAATCTTGTTTTAAGCTTTTATCTATGTATATATATATATGTGTGTGTGTGTGTGTGATATAGATTAATTCAAAACATTATTTATAATAAAACATCATTCTTAATTATTTCATTTATTAGAACAACATATTTGAAAATATATTTGACGTCGTATTAAAAACATTACATTTTTTATAAATCAATGTATTCATAAATTTTCATTTAGAAAATTCCTTCCTTTATAGTTTATTTATAACATTATTCATTTTAAATTATAATTTATTTAAACTTGTTCTTTTTTTCTGAAACCCGGGGCATTACAACTCAGATTTTGGGGATTTTGTAGGGCTAACATCCATCAATAAACCGAGGTAGGTGGTCTAAATTGAACTCCCATAGTCATGATTTATGATATGTGTTTGAGTTATGAAATTTCTAGATTCCCATGATAATTTAATTCCAAAATTGGAGTAATTATGAATATTGTTTTGACATGTGATTTTCCTTGGTGGTTAATAGATAGTTGATCACATAATAGATGAATGGGGTTGCCCAAATTGATCTTTTGGAGATTTGATATTGTATTTGAGTTATTAAATTGAATGTGGAAAGATAAGTAATTGGGGGAAATTAATTATGGAAGGATGTTTGGATTTTAAATATAATTGATTGTGAGAATTAATTATGTGACATGATGTTGACAAAAGATAATTAATTGGGAGAATTAATTATGTGTCATGATGTGGTTAAAGATAATTAATTGCGAGAATTAATTATTACTTGATGATTTTGAAATGGATAATTAATTGTGAATAATTAACTATGTAATGAAAATGATTTTTATTGATTAATTAATTATGAATTAATTAATGGGTTATGTGCTTAGGTAATTGTTGAATTGACTAATGGCCTTTGAAATTTTTAACTAATCATTGGATTAGTAAATGAATAATGTGGAAAATTCTTTAGAATTAAAGAATGATTAAATGGATGAGATTTTGTGGTACTAGGAATGGCGTCCTAGGCCAATTAGAAGTTGAGACTTGGACATGACGTTCCTCCCCTACAGTTATCCAAGAATGAGATTATGGGGTGATAGGCATGATGACCTACACCGAATAAGAAAAGAAGTGCAAGGCATGATGACCTATACTCATGAGATTAGGGGTTTTAGGTATAACGACCTACACCAAATGATAAATGATAATGAATAAAGATTCAAATGGAAAAAATTGACTGAACTTGGATTAATGTGATGATTAAAGATTAAATAAAAATGTGATAACTATTTAAATATGCATTGTTTTTATTACTTTATAAAACTGCATGCACTATCTTTTGACTGGACTCGTTTAGACACCGTTGGTGGTGGCCTACTGAGTTGTACTTACACCCTATCCAGGCTGCCTGATTGGCACCCAAGAAGACTTTGTTATTGCAGGATAGGATAAGGGTAAGTCCCTAGGATATATGCTATTTGGGTTTGGAGCATAGGATAGGGAACCAGACATGGTTTAGGACCCGTTTTGGAGTCATGTATTTACTTTCAGTTGGATTGTAGACACTTGGCACTTTTGTTGTCATAGCATGATTTACCTTTCAATTGAATATTTTATTTTATAGTTTTTGACTATCATATGTCATGGATTTGTTCTGGTTATTTATATATGATTCCGTACTTGGTTAATTATTATTTGCTTCCGCTGGTGTTTTATTATGATAACAGAGGGTATAGTTCCCCCAAGACTAACTTACCAGTCCCTCGCTGCTATTCGTAACCTTCTAGTGTATGGAGAGGCGCACTTGAGAGAATGTGGCCAACCTACTTCGGGCACCGTTCAGTGGCTTCCGGGTCAGGACATCATAGAGCCATAAAATAATTGTATTGCCTATGATTCCATTATGAAGGGTTCATCTCTATACCCTTCCATACTAAAATTTAGTTTTATGAATCCCAATTCATTAATTTTAACTAAATTCCTATTATCAACGCATTTAATTAAAAAATAGGAACTTGGAATATTATACAATCAAACTATTATATTTTTTCAATGATACCAATGTATGACATATTAACATAAATTGAACTTTTTTCCTTCATACCAAATACATGCATAACTTCAACCATAATAGTAACTCCACTCTTTTGCATCATAATGTATTTATCATATTCCTTTATATATAATATATAAACATTAATTACATAACCATTTTAAGATAATACATATACACTTATTCCTATGGAAAGCCATCAAAGTCATTTTGAAATTAAATTTTTTATTTTCAGACAACTCTTTAAAAATATAGTCTCAAAACCATCCTATAAAATATTAATTATGTGTATTTAATATCTAAATTTAATCCATTTATGGATTCAAAATCCTAAGAATTACTTTATGGGTTTCAATATATGGTGAAACCATTTTAATATTATATAAAATGTAAAGGTGAGCCTGCTCCCATTCTATAATAGTAATTATAACAACATCTCTTTCAAATATGTATTCAATACACAATTCAATGGATTCCTCAACAATATATTGATCTATAATAAAACCATATGGAAAAATTCAATTTTTAATTTACCCTTTCAAAATATTCATATACTATTCAATAGGGAATATCCATCTATAATGTACAAGACTAATAACCAGATCTATCTTACCAAGTGAACCCTTAAGTAAACCATTATAACCAAGAATTATGGTGTAAAAAACAACTCCAATTAACTTAATATGAAAACAATTTTCTTTTCTATAGTTAGTAAATTCCTTGGGTCTATAACTTTACTAAATATAGTTTTGAAAAATAAACACAACCTGGTTAATGCATGTTAGAAATTTTTAGGTAAAATACAACCTAAATCAATAAATATTAAATCTTGCATCAAAACCTAACATTCATGTGATTTTAGGCCCTTTAACTTCAAATTAATAATTGATATAGTATTCTTGATATTTTATTAATACCCATATTTCACCTTTACACCATTCAATAAGTTTCAAAACTGATATCTCTCTTACCCATAAAGAGTGTAAGTTGCTTGAGGAAGAAAAGTCAACCATTTACCCTTTACTGAATCTATCTCTTCCCTTATCCACATGCTAATCATATCAAACCTATCCTTAATTCCACCCTATATATTTATGAAGTAATTTGGTAATGTATCAGTGACACTATAAAATAAATTTTTTCCTACGTTCCTAATATCAAGAAAATGTTTGATTTATAAACAATTATAGTATGGTAATTCATGAAAAACTAATCACTTTTTCCAACCAATTTTCATAAGGTTTTTTGAAAAAGGTTTACCAAAAAATGATGACAATATCCTTTACTTTCTAAAAATTTCACTTACCTTTTAGAGAATATAGTGATATACCTTCTTCATAATTTCTGTAGAATGATATCATATAGTATCAGTATTTATGTCATTAGGGTAAATGTTTTTTATGTCTTATAAACACAGTCACTAAGGAATGTTTCAATCTGATAGAGTGTGTACCTTCTTTAAAAATGGTATACCCTATAATTCTTTAAATGTTATATCCTAAAAAATTCCCATCACTAAATAAGTTATTTATCATCCCATACAACATGGATCTAAATATTAAATATTCATTTCTATAAGCATCATGAAACATAACACCTGAATTCCACATTAATTTCAGATATTTGATTAATAGAAAAAATAAATATCAATACCATTACGTTGTTGTTTTGTTCCCAATATAAGTGGAGAAAACATAATGTATTTTTACTTCATGTATAACCATGGTGGAAATTTATAATTTACCAATATAACTGGACATGTACCACGAGTGCTAATTTTTACACAAAAAATATTTATTTCATATATAGATAGTGTAAGGTAGAGGTTTTTCAGTTCATTTTCAAATCCAAGATACTCATGGTCAATTTTATTCTAATGAGGAGAGTCTGTTGGGTGATGAAGTTTCCCATATTTAATTCTTATATCTTCATTACTTGTCAATTGACTTATAGTCTCCTCACTTCCATATAAGCATTTAAACCTTAGAATAATTGGAAAGTACTATACAACTTTCAAAGGGTTTGATTCAACTTTATTGTATTGATCCATACCACACTTAGAGAATTTTTTAAGTGATTCATGGTCCTATAAAAATAGTATATAGTAATTTAGACATGCATATATTCTTTTATAGATCATATCCATTAAATATAAAATTCATTTAACATCATTTTTTCAATAAGGAAGCTCATTATCTTCTGGTATCATATTATTTAAGAGAAAAAGTAGTTTGTTAAAGCTGGTGTTTCTCCATCAGTTGCTAGATTTCAATTTATATAACTTTAGTATGACTAAAATTGTTTTATATTTAGTAAAAATATCATAAAATTACATCTTTTCACAACTCTTTAACTTCTCAAACAACTTTAGAAAATTTTGAAGTTTATCATCAACTGCTATTTTTATTTCCTCAATACGATTTTCATCATCGTTTATACTTATAATCATATCAATGATATATAAATGGTAGTTTTATCTACACCATTTTTTACAATTTTAATCATATTATATGATCCATAAACCACATTGTTATTCGAGTCTATCGATACATTAAGTTCTTCCCTTATTTTTGTCTGATATTTATAACTTTGATTTATTCCATGATAGATTAAATGTTCTTATAAATCCTATAAACAAATTCATCTTGAATAACATAAACATAAACATAGAAAAATGATTTGAGAAGGTTCATATATATGTAATTTTTCAAACATGATAAACTCTTTAACCCCATCCTCATACTCTTTTTCCATATGATTGATATCCATACATTTTCAATTCATATCCATCATATTTGGTTTAATAATATTCATAATTTAAAAAAAAAAAATACATAGAAGGTAAGTATATAATGTATCATTTTTCACATCTATAAATTATATAAAGTATAACTTTAAAAAATATAATTATAAATTTTAATACATACAGATATAAAGTATATAAAATAATAGATATAAATACAATGTTTTATAATACAATGTAAAATATATACATATAGTAAATCCTTGGTTTTAGAAATAATCAAGTCTTGTCTCTTGGTGTGTATTATTTTCTTTATGTGAAATAGGTAACTTCATGCATAATGTGATGCTATAATGAGTAAAATGATAAAGTAACCTTTGAATTTGATGTAATCATTGTTAGTGAACTTAAATCATTAGATATGATGTTGTGATTATTTTGGTTTCGATTTGGTATTGTAAAAAATATACCATTTAGTAGAACTACATGTGTATAAGGGATAAATACATATAATGAACTTAAAATCTTTAGTTGTGAGTTTATGATGATTTTTATCATATAAATATAAGGATTTAAAGTAATGATTTATTGCTATAAATTGCATTTCTAGTGAGGTAATGTGAAAATAAATTTGGAAATGGATACTTAATGATATTTTGATTGAGGAATTAGTAAAAGTGGATTAAAATGGGGGGTTTTTTTAATGAATTATTATTTTTGAAAATAGAATAATAAATCATAAAATTATACTATGAATTAAAGTTTGTTTTCATGTGTTTTTTAAAACATGATGTATTACTTTTTTTGGATGACTTGGGGTTGAATGATAACATGTTATTATAAAAATAAAGTTATTTTCATTATATATAAATAGAAAAAATATTAAATATAATATAAAATAATATTAATATAAATATAAATAAATATTTAATATAAAATAAAATTATTCTTTATATATATAAATATAAATAATACATATTTGAATCATATTTTTCAGTATATATAATAAAAATAAAAATAAAAAAATAAATGTTAAATATAATGTATACTAATATTCATATATAAATATATAAATCTCTACACACATGAACATAGAGATATATAAATACACAAACACACATAAACAAAATCATATGTGTAAATATAATTACACATATAAAAATAGATGAAAAACACACACACATATATTTGTGTATACATGTGTCAGTATATATACAAAAATAATTATATGAAGAACAAAAAAAATAGGGATAAAATTAATCATATTATCTATATATAAGTTTATATATACAAAAAAAAATAACAACAAAAAATTGCGAAAAAAAACCATGAAAGATCAGCGAAAGAAGAATAACCAAAATGGGATTATGTTACAAATAGGGAAATAACCAAAAAAATCACAAAAAACCCATTCTTGATTAGTTTAGAAACATTAAAAACAAGTTTTGAATACTATACCTTCATTTTTTAAGGTTTATTTGTAAAAAATATTCCACAAAAGTCGGTAGAAATATTTGAGTTATGTGAGAGCTTGATCAGCAAGGAGGAGTGATATGACAACTTGTGTAACATCTCACCCCTCCTCATTGGCTTGAGAAGTGATGAGTGTGCTACTAGGACTTAGGTAACATCCATAAGACACCAAATTTAACACCCCACGCTTCCATGACACGCTTCTCTTTGAATAATACAATAGCTTGCGCTGTACGCAACTTCGAGTTCTAAAACACCACGACCAATCAAACTATACGTTATGAATAGTAATACCCACTTTTTGAAATTTTATAAATTTTATTTTTCAAAATTGAATTCATTTTTGGATTAGTAATATCAAAATTATCTTAGGGTGAATTTTTTGTATTTTTCTGAAAACTTTCAATTTTTGATAAATAGTGAAAACACTGCATTATTGTTTTAAAACCAACTTTTTATTTAAATAATTAGTTATTTTATTTAAATTTATTTTATATAAAAATAGATACATAATACATATATATGTTCAATGTAATTCATTGGAGTCATTTTATAATAATATTAGATATATAAAATTTTATTTAACTTTTTACCGTCTTTTACCCACATTCTAGGCACATTTGAAATTTTGCATAAAATGTAATTTTACCACTTCTGTGAATTGAATTTCAAAAATTTGAGAGACACAGTTGACATTAGTAAATAAAATTTGGTTCAATTAGATGAAAATAATTCTTGGTGAATAGAAACTTTTGACTTTTATTTACTACGGTTAAAAGTAAATACGATAATTACAGGTAAAAAATGATATTATAATTACCCTAAAACATGTTCTAATTCTATTGGATAAATGAATTTCGACCAAAATCCACCTTAGGAATAAAATATGATCCTTTTTTCCCACTTGTATTAGATTAGGACATTTATTATTATTTTATTTAAAGAAGAGTTAAAAGTGTTAAATTTAATGTTTAATAACTAAACCATTTTTAATATAGGGTTACACATAAGATAAATTCAATTATAAATATTCATTATAAATATTAAAATATTTCCTATATAATGGTATTTTATTTATAATTTTTAGGTGTTAAATAATTAAATTTATTTATGACATTATAATGATGCAGTAATTACCTTATTAATGAAATGTCAAAATAATTAATATTATAAATATCCAAATAAATGTAAATTGAGACTTATGATAAATTAAACTAATTTTATAGGTTAATATGATAGGTTAGGGTTGATTAAATAATTTTTTTTCGAAGTGATAAAGTTGTTATGACTTTCACAAAAAAATACCCAATAGTGTCAAAATTGACATAAATGAGGTAAAAAAATACTATATTATTAATTGATATAATATTCTTAAAAATATAATTTTAGTCCAAAGGACTTAGATAAGGTTATATATTTCAATAATGACCCACTTGAGGTTCTCTTGTATTTTTATAGTAATTTTATTAACCATTTATTATAATAATACAAGAATACATGGTAAAAGTTAGACTATTTAACTAAGAGTAAAATCTAAAAGATAATGTTATTATGGTGCCCTAAACCTGTATAAAACATATTGGTTGAGAGGTTTTTGACCCATACCCACCTTATACTCAAAATAAATCCTTTTGGAGCCATTATAAACATAATATTATTGTATAATAAAATAATATTTCAAGCTTTTCCTAAAGTGACTCTCACCTCTCTTATAAAAGGGTACTTCCACTTCTCTTAAAATCACACCTCCAAAGCCATTTGGATCAGAAAAACCCTGATAAAATATCCTCCCAACTACCCTAAATTCTACATAGAGTCCTTAATTTGATCATAAATCCAACCTAAGGAGCCCTTTTGATCAACATAAAAGGAAACACCTGAAGAAGAGGTAATAATTTCACCACCTCTTTCAAAGTTCTTTTCTTCTTCCACTTACTATTTATTTGTTGTTTCCATAACAAAATAATAAATCCAGTACCTTATACATAATTTTATTTTATTATAAATATGGTACAACCATATTCATTATTCTATCCATCCTATGAATGACAAGTCACCATACGTGCGTACGTACAACTTACCGCCTCAACGTCGTGGTGTAGTTTGTCATTCAAACACTTAATTATTTGTATAGGTATAATAATGAGTATAAATGATGTAAATAATAAATATAACATGTTAATGACTTGGTATATATGATATAAAATCCAATTACATATGATTTCACCATCAGTAGAATCATATTTTCGCTCGTGCGTACATACAGATTACCGTCTCCACGAACAAGATGAGATTCATTCTCCATCGTAATAATTCAAGAATAATTTTCATTTTATGATTAAAAATAATGTTTAAGAACTTAATATCATTCTGGATATTAATAAAATACATACTATAACAAACATGACTTACATAACAAAACATATAAATGGAAACGAATCAGTTAACACCCGAAACAATGATACTACTAAAATATTATTAACAAAGCAATATTAGAAGATCATATATGATATCATATTTATGTATGTAGTTCTTGTATTATTTAATAACAATGATTTATCTATTATATAGGAGGTTAACATACCCTCGATCAATCAAATTTACAAGGTAAGGGTTAATTCTACAATCTCTTCATTATCTGAGGTTGTTTATACATGAGTATCTACTGGGACCTATTTATCATCCACATATGTGTTTCTTAAAAATGTATTTAATTTTTTTTAATATTTCCTAGACTATGGATTAAAGTCATTTATAACCTTGTTTTAATTTTTATAAAATTTTTATAAAGTAATCTTTACGTCGTTTTCCAAACAAGGTCCTTTACAACCTTTTCAACAAAATTAAGAAAAAAATGTTTTTTAACTTATACGGTGAGTGTTGATATTTTCCTTCATTATAACACCTTCGAAGCTTCACTTACAAGATTATAAGAATATTCTCTGCATAAATGTTTTCTTTTATAATAATGTGACTTTTAAATGATTTCAAAATAGAAATATATATTTCTCTCAAATATTTTTGATTTCATCTATGCCAACATCCTTTGATGGATTTATAGTGGTATTTATTGATGATATCCTAGTATAATCAGAAAGCTTAAAATATCATGGAAATAAATTGCGCACTATTCTAAAAACCCTTAAAATAAATGAATTATATGGTAAGTTTAACAAGTGTGAATTCTGGATTCAGGAAATTTCTATTCTTGGTCATATTGTCTATAAGGATGGGTTCTATATCAATCCTTCAAAGACCAAGGAAATCCAAGAGTGGCCAACACTGACAAGTATAACTGAGGTATGCAGTTTTATTGGTTTAGTAGGTTATTATCGGAGTTTTGTACAGAATTTTTCCTAATTGGCAAACCCATTAACCAAGATCACTTGTAAAGGGGTTAAATTTGTTTGAAAAAAGAGTGTGAATAATTTTTTGAAGAACTGAAGAGAAGATTATCCAGTGCTCCTATCTTGAATCTACCATCAGGGAATGATGGGTTTGTTATTTATAGTGATGCATCAAAGAAAGGAATTGGTTGTGTCCTTATGAAGAGTTATAGGGTTATTGACTATGCATCACAACAGCTAAAAATTCACAAAAAAAAACTATCCCACTCATGATCTTGAGTTCGCAACTGTAATATTTGCTTTGAAGATATTGAGACACTATCTCTATGGTAAAAAATGTGAGATATATACCGATCACAAGAGTTTAAAGTATATTTTCTCATATAAAGAACTCAACATGGGGAAAAGATGATGGCTTGAACTACTCAAAGATTATGATTTCACTATACACTACCACCTGCGGAAGGAAAATAAGGTTGTAGATGATTTGAGTAGAAAGGATCATGGATTTTTGAACAAGATGGGAGTTAAAAAGGATACTATGTTCATGGATCTAGTAAATATGGATATGGGAATAATCATGGAAGGTGAAACATCAATACTTTTTCAAATGGTTTCCAATCCAATTTTACTAGAAAGGATAAAAAGTTCTCAGATTGATGATGATGAGTTTCAAAAGAAAATTAAAGCTGTGAATGATGAGATATTTATTGACTTTGTATATGAAGATAGAATTTTGAAATTTGGGAAGAGGCTTTGTGTTCCTGACATACCTTATCTAAAAAGGTAATTGTTGGATGATGCTCATAGCTCCAATTTCTATATACACCCTGGTAGCACTAATATGTATAGGGATTTGAAGGAACATTTTTGGTGGGACAACATGAAGAGGGAGATTGCTGATTATGTGTCAAGATGTATGGTTTTTCAACAAGTGAAGGCTAGAAGACAACATCCTAGAGTAGTAATGCATAATCTTACCATACCTGAGTGGAAATGGGATAATATTACGATGGAATTTGTCATGAGGCTACCAAAGAATCATAGAAGGAATGATGCAATATGGGTCATTATTGATCGTCTTACCAAGTCAGCACATTTTCTTGCTATAAGAGAATATTTACCACTTGAACGTTTAGAAAGACTATATATTAATGAAGTTTTAAGACTTCATGGAGTATCCATATCGATTGTTTCTGATCATGACCCCCATTTTAAATTAAGATTCTAGAAAAATATTCAAAAGGCCTTGGATACTGAACTTCGTTTGAGCACTGCCTACCACCCTCAAACTAATGGAAAATCAGAACAGACTATTCAAACCTTATAAGACATGTTGAGATCTTTATCATTTGACTTTCACGGTATGTGGGATCAATATTTACCTCTGGTATAATTTTCCTATAACAATAGCTTCCATTCAAGTATTCAGATGGCACCATATAAAGCATTATATGGAAAGAGATGTCGCACACCAACTTGTTGGGATGATGTTGGTGAAAGAAAACTCATAGGACCAGAACTTATTAAGGAAACAATATAAAAGGTGAAGGTTATCCAAACCCACATCAAAGAAACTCAAAGTAGGAAAAAGAGCTATGCCGATAACTGAAGGAAAGATTTTGAATTTCAAGTAGTAGATCATGTTTTCTTGAAGGTATCTCCATGTAAGGGTGTTATACGATTCGGTAAGAAGGGAAAATTAAGTCCCAGGTACATTAGACATTTTTAAATTCTAGAAAAAATTGGTGTTGTAGCTTACCGTTTGGAAATGCCTCCAAGTCTCTCCAAAGTTCATGATGTGTTTCACGTATCACTGTTGAGAAAATACATGCCTGACCCAATGTATGTACTCACCTATGAAGAAATAGAACTGGAACCTGAACTATCTTATTACAAAGAGCCTATCAGAATTCTTGATACCAGAGAACAAGTGTTGAGAAACCAGACAACTCATTAGATGAAAGTTCTATGGAGAAACCATAAGATAAAAGAGGCAACATGGGAACCTGAGGAACTTATGATGAAGAACCACCCGAATATTTTTATGTAGTAAGATTCTAGAAATTTCAAGGATGAAATTATTTGAAGGGGGGATGAATGTAACACCACAAGCTTCCACAATACGCTTCTCTTTGAATAATACAATATCTTGCGCTGTATGCAACTTTGAGTTCTAAAACACAACGACCAATCAAATTAGCTGTTATGAATAGTAATACTTACTTTTTGAAATTTTAAAAATTTTATTTTTCAAAATAGACTTCATTTTTGGATTTTTAATATCAAAATTAGCTTAGGGTGATTTTTTGGTATTTTTTTGAAAACTTTCAATTTTTAATGAATAGTAAAAAACACTATGTTATTGTTTAAAATCAACTTTTTATTTAAATAATTAGTTTTTTTAATTTAAATATATTTTAGGAAAAAATAGATACATAATACCTATATATGTTCAGTGTAATTCATTGGAGTCATTTTATAATAATATTATATATATAAAATTTTATTGAACTTTTTACCGTCTTTTACCCACCTTCTAGGCGCGTTTGCAAATTTTCATAAAATGCAATTTTACCGCTTCTGTGAATTAAATTTCAAAAATTTGAGAGTCATGGTTGAAATCATTAAGTAAAATGTGGTTCAATAAGATGAAAATAATTTTTGGTGAATAGTAACTTTTGACTTTTATTTACCACGGTTAAAAGTAAATAGAGTAATTAAAGGAAAAAAATGATATTATAATTTCCTTAACACATGTCCTAATTTTATTGGAAAAGTGTATTTAGACCAAAATAGACCTTAGGAAAAAAATATGATCCTTTTGGTCCACTTGTACTAGATTAGGATATTTATTATTATTTTATTTAAAGAAGAGTTAAAAGTATTAAATTCAAAGTTAAATAATTAAACCATTTTTAATATAGGGTTATACATAAGATAAATTCTACTATAAATATTAATTATAAAGATAAAAATATTTTCTACATAATGGTATTTTATTTATAAATTTTAGACATTAAATAATTAAATTTATTTATGACACAATAATGATGCAGTAATTACCTTATTAATAAAATATTAAAATAATTGAAATTATAAATATCCAAATAAATATAAATTGAGGCTTATGATGAATTCCACTAATTTTTTAGGTTAATATGACATTTTAGGGTTGATTAGATAATTTTTTTTCGAAGCGATAAAGTTGTTATGACTTTCAAAAAAACAAAATATCAAATAGTGTCAAAATTGACATAAATGAGTGTTTAAAACAAATACTATATTATTAATTGATATAATATTAATAAAAATATAAGGTTCATCCAAAGGACTTAGACAATGTTATATATATCAATAATTAACCACTTGGATTTCACTTTACTTTTTATAGTAATTTTATTAACCATTTATTATATTAATACAAGAATACATGGTAAAAGTTAAACTATTTAACTAAGAGTTAAATCTAAAAGATAAGATTATTATGGTGACCTGAAACCATATAAAACCTATTGGTTGAGAGGTTTTAGATTCATCCCCACCTTATCCTCTAAATAAATCCTTTTTGAGCCATTATAAACCGAATATGATTTTATAATAAAATAATATTTCAAGATTTTCCTAAAGTGACCCTCACCTCTCTTATAAAAGGGTACTTCCCCTTCTCTCAAAATCACACCTCTGAAGCCATTTGTCTCAGCCAAAACCTACTCAAATATCCTCCCAAATACCCTAAATTCGACATAGAGTCCTTAATTTGATTAGAAAGACAACTTAAGGAGCCCTTTTGATCAACTCAAAAGGAAACACCCGAAGAAGAGGTAATAATTTCATCACCTCTTTCAAAGTTCTTTTCTTCTTCCACTTCCTCTTTCTTTGTTGTTTCCACACAAAAATAATAAATACAATACTTTATTTATACTGTGATGTTATTATAAATATGATAAAATCATATTCATTATTCTATCCATAATATGAATGAAAAGTCACCATACGTGCGTACGTACAGCTTACCGGCTCCACGTCGTGGTGTAGTTTGTTATTCAAACACTTAATTATTTTAATAGGTATAATAATGAGTATAAATGATTTAAATAATAAATATAACATGTTAATTATTATTTATATATGATATACCATCCAATTACATACTATTTCACCATCAATAGAATCATATTTTCACTCGCGCGTACGTACGGATTACCGTCTCCACAAAAGCGATGAGATTCATTCTCCATCGTAATCATTCAAGAATAATTTTTATTTTATGATTAAAAATAATGTTTAATAAATTAATATCATTCTGTATATGAATCAAATACATACTATCCATAACAAACATGACTTACGTAACAAAACATATAAAGGAAAACGAATCAGTTAACACCCGAAACAATGATACTACTGAAATATTATTAACAAAGCAATATTATAAGATCATATATGATATCATATTTATGAATTTGGTTCTTTTATAATTTTATAAAAATTATTTAAATATTATACAGGAGGTTAACGTACTCTCTATTGAGAAAAAGTACAAGGTAATTGTTAATTCTACAATCTCTTCATTATTCGAGGTTGTTTATAAGTGAGTATCTACTGGTACCTCTTTATCATACACATCCATGTTTCTTAAAAATGTATTTAAAAACATTTTTACTATTTTTTATACTATGTATTAAAGTCATTTATACCCTTGTTTTAATTTTTATAAATTTTTTATAAAGGAATCTTTTTATCGTTTTCCAAACAAGGTCCTTTACAACCTTTTCGACAAAATTAAGGGGATAATGTTTTTTTAACTTATATGGTGAGTGCAGATATTTTCCACCGTTATAATACCTTTTAAGTTTACATTAAAATATTATAAGAATATTTTTAGAATTAATTTTTTCTTTTTTAATTTTGTGACTTTTAAATTATTTCAAAATTGAAAGATATATTTCTCTCAAATATTTTTGATTTCATCTATGCCAATATCCTTTGATGGATTTTACAATTGTTTGAAGTTGATTTATTATGATACAATCTTCCATATTGTATTGAATCTTTTGTGATAAGTTTTAATAAGGATGAATTATTTTTATACCATTCATGGTTTATGGTTAAAGTATTAACATTTCATATGCTAGTTTTAATACGAATGTTTATGTTATGTTTCAACCTTTTCATATGAGGAATGCATTGGACTTAGTAAGTGACGGGTGGAGACCGCTATATCTCCTCGATGCATCGGTAGGTCTAATGAGACAAAATAGTGTCTTGGAACAAGTCTTTGACAAAATTTTATTTGTATTCTTAGCACAAGGCCTTGACTATGTGGTTATGATGTCCGATATTATGCATTCCATCATTATGAAATTGGCTATTAATATTACATGTGATTATTAGACTAGTAGAATATCCATATGAATAAGTAAATGGAATTATTTGATTTATCTTTTCTATATTATGTTGAAGTTTAAGTTTAAAAGTATTGTGTTTTAGTCTTATACATTTACATAAATTTTTATTCTTATTTATAAAAGTTTCTGATATATTGTTATCCTTACTGAGCACCTAATCTCACCCCTTTCTATGTTTTATTTTTCCCAAGATGCGAAGAAGTATATTATTACTAACCTGAAAGGATATTATAAGGGATATGAATGTGTTAAAATGAGACACAATCTTGTTGTTTTTAATTTCATAATGTAATGTAAAACTTATGTTTGTATCTAGTACTTCCAAGGCTACTAAACTGATTGGTATTTCAGGATTTGATCCCTTGTGATTATGCCAATGTTATGTAATAATGCACCAACTATGGGTAAATAGGGTCAGGGAGTTACATAAAAGGCTGTAAATAAAAGCCTAGGTCCTTATAAAAATTTGGGGGAATGATTTTCACTTTTAATATAATACAACCAAACCGCAAGAAGAAATAAAACAAACCACTACATGATGCATGAGTAAAAAAATACAAATCAAAGAAAACCAAACCAAACCAAACTATATTAGAGTAAAATTCAGAATCCAAGACAAAAAAACTAAAAGGCATGGAATAAATCAACTTATAAACTCCCAACTTGCTCTAATATCCAACTCCACATTTCATGCCAATGGTATCACAATGAATTACTAAAGAAATGAGATACCTTTCCTTTAAATAAGTCTCGATATACAATGTATGCAAACACAAAAAAGTTCCCAAGAAAGGGGTGAGTATAAAAATCAATAGGATTTACCCAATGGCTTCCCAACTCATGTCACTAGGATAGAAAATGTTATCACATTTATATAAAATAGTTTAAAACAATTTTAAGTAGTTTATATTAAAGAAAAAAACAATTTCCAAACCAAACCATTTTTCCATAGAAGCAATCAAACAAGTCTTTAAAACATTTCATATTTCTATTTGGAATACCCATTCCATTTCCACACATCCATACATCAAAAAATTCATGAAAACCATGGAACTCCCTAAACTCATGAGTGGTGAGTCATCATCTCACAAATATGTCACTTGGTGAACCATTTTGATGGGGGGAACTTCACACCCTTCTCAGTACCATTTTGATGGGGAAAAATTCACACCCTTATCCATCCCAAATGCACATGAACACACAACCATAATGTATTCCAAAAACTAGGACAAACCATTTTCCAAAAAACTAATATTTATTTAAATTTTTTTAATTTTTTTCCACACATCCAAACCAAAACATAATTTTAAAACCATCATTTTAGAATCATGAAACAAAATTACTTTCCACAAAACCAACCAATTTCTACAATTTCACAAAACAATAACTAAGGAGGTTTTACATCAAGAATCACACATACATTTCAAAATTAAATTCTATAAATTCAATCAATTTTAAACCAAGAATTAAATTTCTAAACAATAGGAGTCTAGAGTGAATCCACCTACCACTCAAATTTTGACGAAAACAAAGAACGACACAAAAAGTTTAAAAACCCAACTTGAAACTCATAAAACTATCCTTAGATATTATTCACTTAAATAAAAATAATTATATATCATCATGATTTACATCACACAAAATGAATCTATCCTCAATATATTAGATTCATGGTTCCAAGATACGTAAGAAGCATAAAAATAAGGAAAATAAAAAAGAATGACCATTTACCAAAAAATACGGCCTAAAATACACTTAGATTCACCTAGGAATTGCTCATGGATCAAATGGAATGGTCTCCACAACCAAGAGAGGGAAAGGAATTATAGATATGACCTATTTATGGTAAAAGAGATTCTTAGGGGGTAAATTGTATTAGATCCATAATTTTTAGATCTAAACTTTCATGCTTCGCGATTAGGAAAACCATGTGCTAACCATGCACGATCCACTGACTCTAAACCCATATCGCATGGTTGGCTCGCATGGTTAGAAAAATCATGCACCAACCATGTTATTCTTATATTTCCATCCTTGCATGGTTTTTCCTAGGAATCCACATAGTTTGGCCAAACCACGTGCCTACACTATGCCCACTGTTTCAATTTCATGGTTTCATGGGAGGTGTTTCATGGTTTCTACTAACCATTCTCAAAACTTTCACCTCCATAAAATCCCCAATAACATACCAATACAAACCTCATGAAACCTAACCCAATAAATTCATATACTTAAAATACATAAATAAAGGGTTAAATACCATAAAAAAGGGTGCTACATTCTCTCCACCATGAGTCTTTTCATCCTTGAAAAGTAGAAAACCACCATTGTTCTGAAATATTTAGGCCAATTCTCCACCATTTATTACTCACACTCCCATATTTATTTTTGAATATGACCATGCTTCCATAAAACCGACACTAGGCTGATGTTTTTCTCATGAAAGACTTTCTCTTTCCTATCCACAATCTATAACACCACATGAACCAATGTAGCATCTGACTCTAGGTCAACATGATCCCATCGAATCACATGTCCAAGATTTGGTTGATACTTATTTAATTAAGAAACATGAAACACATTATGCACTGAACTAAACTTTTTTGGAAAATCCAATTGATATTCCACCTCACCAACTTGTTCAAGTATCTCAAAAGGGCCTATGTATCGAGGAGAAAAATTTTACTTCTTCCCAAAATGATGATTCCCAAGCCTTGGATAGATCCTCAAGAGCACATAATTACTCACCTTGAACAATAATGGCTGTAGATGATGATCCGTATATGATTTCTGATGAATTTGAGCCATCTCCATCCTTTTTCTAATCAACTGAATCTTCTCCATTGTCTCTTTCACAAGGATTGGTCCAACCAGTTAAGTCTCAACCATTTCCACCCAAAAAAGTGGAGAAAAAAAGGATTCCCATACAATGATTCAAACAGAACCATATGTATCAAGTATTGATAACTATTTTTATATAAGAACTCCACTAATGATATATGCTCCTCCTATGTGCCACCAAAATACATTACATAATCCATACACATTTACTCCAATGTTTGGATCATCCTCTTATATTTTCCATCCATTGGAGGGTGATAAGATGTACTCATGGTCAACTAAGTCTCAAGGTATTACTATAAGTATTTCTGGAAACGAGATGAAAACCTTAGATCTCGGTCATGTACTATCTAAAATGATATGAAATTCCTCTTTTTCACTTCTTAGATATAGATTTTTTAAAATTATTCCACCATATTGGATTCACAAATAGGGATGAAATGAAATGAATTTGAAAGATAGTCCACTATCAACCATATGGAATCATGCTTCTGAACTATCCTTGGTAGAACTATTAGAAAATACATAGTTATCTGCTCCTATTTCTACATGGGAATCGATAAAGAAGAAAACATACCCATTGGATGCTGGTTCTCTTCCTTAAACTTCTAATAGGTGAGGCATCTCATAACAAACTCATCCACTTTTCTTTTCATTACAACCCACCAAAATTGTGTTTTTAGTGCCTTATACATATTTTTTATTCTAGGATTAACAAACCATGTCGAATAGTGGTAAGAATAAAGAATTTTTTTCATGAAAATCCACAGGTATGACCATCTAATCTGAAAAAGACAACAATGATCCTCTGTCAAGCTTCCATCCCTCAATGGTCTCCCCACCATTGAGTTTTTACCTCATAAAAACACATTTAGAATCAAATTTATGTGACTATTTAACATTCTCAACTAAATCAGGAACAAAAGAAATTAGAAATAAAACTACCACACTACCTAATTCTTCAAAATCCAAGTGTATGTTGGATATCACTGACATCAACTTCCATTGATTTAAAGCCTTATTCTCCAACTGACTATATTCATTCCTACTTAATGTATCCTCCATAGAGTTTCCTTTACCCAATGTACACATCAATTAAAATTCAAACATTTAGAGATAATCCATCCATATTCTTTGTCTAATATTTAAATTTCTTTATGAGAAAATGTGTTTCAAGGTCTTATGATTCGTAAACACCATAAATTTATCACCAAAGAGGTAATGATTCCAAGTCTTAAAATCATAGACCAAAAAAACTGATTCCAAATCATGTGTTGGGTAGTTCTTATCATGAATACATAACTATCGTGATGCATAAGAAACAATATAATCTACCTTCATGAGAACACACCCCAAAACAGATCCTAAAGCATTAAAATATACCACACAACCTTGTCATGATTCTAGAAATATAAAGATTAGTTCCGATGTAAGGAGAAATTTAAGCTCTTGAAAATAATTCGGACGTTAATTGTTCCATTATAATAGAACACTTTTCCTTGTCAATGCTATCATTGGTGAAGATAGTTATGAAAAGTCACTAAAATAATGTTGGTAATAATCAGCTAGGCCAAGGAAACTGTGTATCTCAAATACATTCTTTGGTGGTTTCTTAGATAGCACAAACTCTATCTTTCCTGGATATATAGAATTTTTTTTAGAGATAACATGGATAAAGAAATGTACCTATTTTATCCAAAAATCACACTTTTAAAGTTTTACATACAGATGATGATCCTATAAGATACCCAACTCAATCACCTGGTGTTTCTCATGTTCAATATTTGTATGAGAATAAACCGGTATGTCATCCAAAAACACTACCAAAAAGAAATCCAAATATATTTTACATATCTGATTCATCAATTCCATAAGTATGGATGGTGAATTCATAAGACCAAAAGGCATAACCACATACTTGTATTGTACATATCTAGTTATAAAAGCTATATTCGGAATATCCTCATTCCAAAATTGCAATTAGTGATATCTTGAATGTAATTTAATTTTAGAGAACCTATGGGATCCCCTTAGTTGATCAAAATGATTATATATGAATATAAGAGGATATTGATTCTTTATCATAACTTGGTTAATCTTATAATAATCCACATAGATCCAAAGAGTTCCATACCCATTATTCAAAAACAAAATTGATGCTGCCCAAAGAGACGTACTAGGATGAATGAACCCATTTATTTCTAAATCTTACATCTGGAATTTCAATATCCTTAATTATGTTGGTTCTATATGATAAGATATAAGTGATATAGGACTATTCCCAAATAAGGGATGAATTTTAAACTCCACTTCTCTTATGGGTGGAAAACTTGAGAAATTATCAGGAAAAACATCTAGAAACTAATAAAGAATTGTTGGAAAACCACTATTCTTGATCTCATCCACATATTCCAAGGTTAAGGATACCAATTGGTATGGTATAGTTCCAAATACTAGTGATACAAATCATGCTCCATTTTCTTTCACATTCCAATCTCCTCTAAAGAGATGCTCGATGCCATCATTATTTATAAAACTAACCCTTAGGGTATAACAGTTGATGTGATATTTAAACATCATTAACCAATCCATTCCTAGGATTAACTCATATAAATCCATCTTGATCACATATAAATCCCAAATCAATTCATCCCCATTAATATTTATAGATCATGATTTGAATATAAAATCTTGAAATTCTCTTTGACCAAGAGGATTTTGAAGTTTCTAGATAAAAGTAATCATCTCGACATGACAACCTAGAAGATTAAAAGCATGATAAAAAATAAATGAATGAGATACACCTGTATTAGAAAAATCTTTCATAATGGTAGAATTCAAAATATTAACACATCTCACTGTCTAAGGTCTTTATTGATCATCCAAAATCATTTTCTCAGTTCCATAAAGTTTATTAATCACTGCACTTTGGTCTTTATTAACCCGCTAAGAGTAAACTGTTTGAGGAGTCATGGTATTCCTATAATCATCATGGATTGATTGGTTTTGATGAAGAGAGTCATTCTGCTATACTCATCCCATCGAATCATATAAGTTCTATGAAACATGATATGTGTCCCTAGCACCCAAAATTGGAGCATTGTGACAATAACATTAAAGATTCCCCATATGGTTTCAATTATGACATTATCTAGGTGGTGTCATACAATCTCTCTTTATATACTCAAAATAACCACACTGAAAACATCCCGACATAAACTTTGGTTTAGGATGAAGATTAACCAATCCTGTTGTCTGATTTTTAGTCATACCACCACGTTGGAAAGAGGTGTACCTCTTCTACTTATTTCCAGTATTAGAGTTCCCACCATTTCCCATAGGTATCAACATTCTTCCTACACCCGTATTGCCTAAGATGTCTCTTTTTTCCACCATTTATCTATTGACCATCTCTATGTAATCTATTATACAAATCATGAAAATACATGAGATAATTTCTAGTCTCAAACCCCAATTCAAAAATGCATTCCATCAAGGACGCACTTGCATCAACTTTTAGAGAAAAGAGAACTAAATTCATAAATTTAGCCATATACTCTATCACTATGAGGTTCTCCTACATAAAACTAAAAAAGTATATTGTTCTAGAAATTCTGAACATGTGAGGATTGAATTATCTATTTAACAATTCTTCAAAATCTCCCCATGAAATACCTTGGTCTAATTTAGCCTGAATTTCTAAATCCCACCATTGGCATGATAGATCCTATAACATGTACAATTCCAACTTGACTTTCAGTTCATCTACTGTTCCAAGGAAATCAAATATTTGATTCATCCTATTCATCTACACCTATACCTTTTCTGATTCTAAATAAACCTATAAGATGGGTGGATTTTTATTTTGGAACTAAACAGAATGATCCAATTATCTTGGTCTATCCCTTATGTTCCCCATATCCACAACTTGGAAAGTCTAGACAATACTATAAACTAGATATTGGTTCACCTGTGGATCAGGTGAAACCACATTCTCAATAGATTATTCTTGTTGGTTTATATGTCACCTAGCCGGTTCCATTCTATATAAAAAAACTCCATTTTGAATCACTCTCTAGAAACTGAATTCTTATAACTTAAAATTTACCACATCACACATATCACTACAATCCTTTCCTAAATTCAATAATTTTCATTTTCAAACCATTTTTGAAAATTCCACCATGCTTTTTTAAAATAAAACCATTTTCAACTATTTTTAAAAATCATCACCTTTTCACCAAATCATAAATCATTACTCAAAATGAATTATGTAATACTATTGGGAATTCATTTATATCAATGCATGTCTTTCTCTTCTCATCAGCTAAACCCATGAAAATGAGGTTATAAATCCTAGAAGTGTTTCAAAACACTCATGTACCCAAAATCCCTAGTAACTTGAAGTTCAACATAAATAGGTTAGCTATTGCTTTTTATGATCTACATTTCAAGTTATTAAAATCCTCCTACTCGATACCATCCTAACTTAAGGAATTAACAAATGATTTTTCAACTCGAGGATTGGAAAAACTAAAACTATTAGTTCCTAAATGAAAGATGGACTGACCTAGACTAATAGAATATTAACATCACACCCCTCCTCATTGTCTTGAGAAGTTATGAGTGTGATAATAAGAATTAGGTGACATCTCCACGACATAAAAGGCTAAAAATAAATTCCAAGGGAATTATAAAAAGTCAGGGGATGATTTTTCCTTTTAATATAAAACAAGAAAACCATAATATGAAACCAAAAAAATCACTACATGATTCATGAGTACAAAAAATACAACTCAAAGAAAACTGAACTAAACCAAACTATATCAGAGTAAAATACAAAAACCAAGAAAAAAACTAAAAGACATAGAAGAAATCAAATAAACAACTCCAAAACATCCCTAAGATCCAATTTCACATTCAACTCCCATGGTATCATGATACATTACTAAAGAAATAAGATACCTTGACTTTACGGGTGTCTCGATATACAATATCTACAAATGCACCAAAGTGCCCAAGTAGGGGCTGAGTATAAAATCCATAAGGATTTACCTAATGAATTCCCAACTCACACCACTAGTATAGAACATGTTAGAAAATTTATATAAAAGGTTTTAAAATAATTTAAAGTAGTTTATATCAAATCCTAAAATAGTATCCAAACCAAACCAATTTTCCATGGAAGCAATCAAACAAGTCTTTAAAACATTTCATATTTCTATTTGGTATACCCATTCCATTTCCACACATACACACATGCATGACAACCATGGAACTCTATACACTTGTGAGTGTTCAGTCATCTTTTCAACAAAACTTCACTTGGTGACCCTTTTTTATGCGGTAAACTTCATGCCCTTATCCATTCCATTTTGATGGGGGAAACTTCACACCCTTATCCATCCCAAATACACATGAACACACGCCCACCATGTATGCCCAAACCCATGTAAAACAATTTTATAAAAAACCATTCTTTCTTTAAAATATTTCAAAAAACATTTTCCTTGCATCAAAACCTAAAAATAATTTTAAAACCATTATTTTAGAATAATGAACTAAAAGCACTTTCCACAAAACCAACCAATTTCTACAATTTTATAAAACCATCACTAAAGAGGTTTTCCATCAATAATTACACATCAATTTCACAATTCATTTAAATAAATTAAATCATTTTGAAACCAATCCCTTAAGTTCTAAATAAGAGGAGTTGAGAGTGAAGCCTCATACCTCTCAAAGTTTGGAGAAAACAAAGAATATCACAAAAATTTAAAAATCTAGTTTGAAAATACTAAAACCATCATTAAATCTTGTCCTATTTAATCAAAATAACAATATATCATCATTATTGACATCAAAAAATAAGAATCTATCCCCAATGGATTAGATACACGATTCCAAGAGAGGGAATAAGGAGAAAACTAAGGAAAATGAAAAAGAATGATCACTTACCAACATATACAGCCCCCAACACACTTAAATTCACCTAGGAATCACTCTTGAATCGAAATGAATGGTCTAAAAAACCTAGAGAGGGAGGGGAATTAGAGATATGACCTATTTTGGGGAAAAAATGAGAGGCTTATGAGCTAAATTAGATTAGATCCATAATTTTAGGATCTAATTTTTCATGGTACATGGTTAGAGCGCATGCTTAGGAAATTCGTGATTTAACCGTGAACAATCCACTACCTCTAAACCCACCTCACATGATTGGATCACAAAGTTAGACAAACTATGGGAAAACTGTGCTATTCCCCTCTATCCATCCTTGCACGGTTTCTCCTACGAATCCGCATGCTTTGGCCAAACTATGCACCCACCCAATTCCCACTATTTCAGTTGTATGGTTTCCTAAAAATAGTTTCACAATTTATACCAAAGGTTCTCAAACCATGCACCTCTAAAAAGTCCCCAAAACATGATAAAACTCTTACAGACATCAAAAAACACATCCCAATAACTTTATATTCTTAAAATAAATAAATAAAGGGTTAAGTACATAAAATTGGGGGTGCTACAGCTGGGGTTATTTTAATAAGTGGGAAAGAGATTTGTCAGTGCTAACATAAAAGAACTCATAAAAGTAACATTTATTAACACTAAAATAAAAACCAATGATAATAAATAATTTCATCAGTGCCAGATTTAGCACTGATAAAGGCTTAACTTTATCAGCATTAAAACCCGACCTTTATCAGTTCTAACTAGTAGATTTGATAAATAATAATGAATATTAAAAATTAAAAAGAAAAACTAAAAAAAATATAATAAATTAATAATTTTATAAAAATAAATATTAAAAATTAAAATTATTAATAAATTTATTAATACTATGATAAAATTATTGTTAATATTATAATAAATGTGCTAATATTATAATAATTGTTTTTTAATAAATGTATTAATATTATAATAAATATTTTGAATAAATGTATTTATTTATGGTCTTGGAGGTTATAATAAATGAAATAAAACACACACCCCTATGCCAACAAGGATAAATAACACCCCCTTTAAGGGTTTACCCACTCCATAGCTAGCCCATTATAATTTTAATAGTTCGAAGAACCCTTCTGTAATGACCCAAGTATTTATAGAATAATAAATTTTTTCATTTCTATTAATATTTACGAATAAGATATTAAATTTATGTTAAATAGGACACTTTTTCTGATAGCATACTCAACACACAACAACAGGTTTCCTTGAAATTTTACGTTGTACACAACTTTGAGTTATCCCAAAAAATAAAATAATAATAATATTATTTTAAATGGTAGTTAACACATAAACACTGTATTTACATGAATGAACATAACTAACTTCATTATGATTACACCTATTTGTTAATTTTTTTTACATTTATCTAATAAATTTTAGAGACTTAAAATAAAAATGAATCTGTTTTAAGTATGAAATACTTTAATATTCTTTAAAAGGTCGATTTACTACCTTTTGATGGAGAACCCTTTTTAAATATAGATTTTGTCACTTTTATATGTTATATTTGAAAAAAAAATTCTTATTTATAAGCGTAACATCAAAATTTAATTTAAATGAAATTTTGGTATTTTTCTAATAAAGTTTATTTTTTAATGAAGAGTGAAAAATACTGCATTTTAATTCAAAACTTCTTTTTCATCTAATTTATTTATATAGTTATATTGTAATTATAATTTGTATTAAAGTGTAATTGGATTTTATTTTTATAATTTAATAAAATTTTGTTCATTATAAGTAATTTCACTTTGAAATTGGACATAAACACATGTCAATCTTTTGGTAGTTTTTACTTCTTAAAAAAATGCATTTTGGTTTTGACAACGAGAATTAATTTTAAATTAATTTATGAAATTATGTGTTTAGAATTTGGAAAAATGGATTCCATATTTTGAATCAGGAGGTCCAAATTGTGTAAATAGGTACTTTTTATTTTTAGACATTATGAATAGTAACTTCAGTAAATATTTTATTTACCATGGTCAAAGGGTAAATCTGGTAAATAAGCTTAAAAAATAATATTATAATAATATTAAATTACCCTAACATGTGTCTTAATCCTATTGGATTAGATATGTCTGACCATGGTCATCCTTGGGTCAATTTTGGGACCCCATGGAGCCACTGGGATGTGAAAATGATATTTTATAAAAATTAATTTAAAGTAAAGAAAAATGTAACATAAACATGTATCTTTTATATTTTTTTATATGGGGTTATATAAGTGATATATTTGAATATAAATGGTCATTAAAAATATAAAAATATTTCCTACATCATGGTATTTTATTTATAAATTTTAGACATCAAATAAATAAATTTATTTATGACACAATGATGATGTAGTGATTACCTTATTAATGGATGATTTAAATAAATGAGATTATAAATATTAAAATAATTTTTTTGAGACTTTTTATTCCATCCAAGAATTTTTGGGTTGATTTTGACTTATTATATTTGAATTAATAATGTTTTTTCTAATGAATAAAGTTGTAATGTATTTTTAAAAAGTCATGATATGAATAGTATAAAAATTGACATAAACAAGTTTTTAAAATAAATATTATTTTATTAAATGATATAATTGTCCTAAAAATCTAATATTTGGCCAAATGACATATATAATGTTGAAAATTTCATTAGTGAACTACTTGAGGTTTTATTGTCATTTTATAGTAAGTATATTAACTATATAGTATTAATATACAAGAAGACTTGGTAAGACTCAAATAAATTAACTAAGGGTTAAAGCTAAATGATAAGGTTAAATTTTGAAATACAAACTTTTCTAAAAACTATTGGTTGAGTTTTTTAGAAAAATAATCATCTTATATTTGAATTAAATGAGTTTTGGACCTTTTTAAAATCAAAATTCAGTTTATAATAAAATAATCTTTCAAACTTTCCTAAAGTATCCCTCCTCCCTCTTACAAAAGGCCACCACCTCTAACCCTTAATCACACCTCTAAATCCCCCTTGGATCTTCCAACATCTGCCCAAATAATCCCCAAACCTCCCTATATTCCTCGTATAATCCTTACCTTGGGCAGAAGTCAATTCAAGAAGGTCTTTTAGATTAAATCAAAAGGAGTTACCCGATTTGAGGTAACGTCTTCTCTCAAGTTTCTTTCCATTATTTTCATTATCCACTCCCTATTCTCTTATTATTCTTTGTTTACATAATAAAACAAATATCCTAAATATAATAGTTTGTTTTTATGAGAATTATTCAAACTACACTTACACACACCTCTGTCTAATGGGTATAGAACATACTGTTTCTGTGGACGATGAATTACTACCTCACAAAATAATGATTCTTCAATCTTCTCCTACCACCTCTTATGGTGGAAATTTTGATAGAATTGTAATTATATAAAATATATATGATATTTATTTTATCTCTATGATTCTTTAATTATCATTTAGAATATAAATTTATGATTTTCATGTTTTATAAATAAGATAACTTCTTTTAAGGAAGTGCGGACTACCACCCCCTCAAAGTGATATGACTCATTCTTGATATACATGGAATGTATAAAGGATGGAATTAATGAAATCATGTAACATATATAAAAAATAAAATTATATTGTAATTATAATATACCTATGTATCATTAAGTTTTCTTTCCTTTAAATATGAAATATATATGAAAGTAACGTTCATGCGTACGTACGGCTTACTGTCTTCAGGAACGGGGCATTTAATTTCTTATATAAAAATGTTATGGACTATTATAAATACATAAATACTAGATATAAATACATATATACTGGATATATATGATATTTAAATCATTAGTACAATTCTGGAGAAAATGGACTTTTGACCACATGAACAATTTGTAATTATAACAAGTTCATTTTTGACTCATGTACCGAACATCGACAAAATGATTGATATGAACTTGAATAATTATATGATTGTTATATAAAGGTAATAAGAGATATAAAAGTAATAATAAAATTGAAAAATGTTCTTAAGAAAGTATAAATTAACTTAAGTTTATTACTCAGGGAGATAAATAACGAACAAGACAAGTCAGACCTAAGGTAAGGGACTTCGTCCCAATCTCCTTTCATTGAGGCATGTTTTAATAATATACACCTCCTCCTTTTACATGGTGTATAATAAAACCATTTGAATTTTAATTTTATTCAAAAGGAATCTTTTTCTATGAAGCATTTTAAAAAATGGCAAAAGGAATGTTTTTACCATATTGCGGTGACAACGACTTTTCTGCCTCCGTAACTGTTATATGATATTTGGCTTCTTCTATAAGCCATAAAATTTTTAAAATGAAAAAGAAACCCTTTATTACCTTTTTGGGTATTTTGGTATTGAAAATGGTTTTGAAAGTGGATTTATTATTTCAATATCTTGAAATTATTTCTTGTGATTACAAATGAAAATTTATGATTGAAATGTTGATATTTTCAATATTTTATGTGTGATGATTATATAATGGTTATTGGAAATTTTATAGGTGGTTACATGATAAACCAAATGATGGGTGGTTCTATGATAAACCAAGGATGGGTGGTTAAATTATAACCTCCAACGCATTGGGTATGGAAGTCGGCCGTATGACTATTCCATTTAGTGATATGTGTGGAAGTCGACCATATGGTTATTAAATTTAAGTATGTTTATGTCCCAATTTACCTTTATATGCTATATGTTTCTTTATATGGGATTTATGGTAATATTTCTATTAAAAAAAGGTTAAGAAATGAGCTTATATTCAGTGAAGTGTTTTTTCTACTTCTTAAAGGTGAAATGTATTACTTTATGATAAAGTGTTCATGGTTTATCTATTGTTTTGAAAAACTAATAGTTTTCCTTCTTTATGTATCCCTTACTCAGATTTTTATGCTCACCCCAAGTTTTGAAATGTTTTTTACAGGACTTAAAGATGAATAGGGTCAAGGACGGGATCAAGGAAAAGTCATGCTGTCTAAATCATAGAACTAAACATCTCTATTTTTAAAGAGTTTTTGTTTTATAAAAAAAGCGATAGTGAGTAGAAGTGTCTACTTGTAATATTAAAGTTGTTATGTATAAGTTATGACCTAATTATCTAAATCTATAAACCTGAAAATATCCTCAATTTTAATTATTAACTTAATTCAATATTACATAATGTTTAAGGCCAGGTCCATACAGTTGGTATCTAAGGTCGGTTTAGATAACTTTAGAGGTTTGGGTGTTATTTAAGAATAAGTGACATAACCATAATGGTTTTCATATTAGAAAGAGTCATAGTTTTTTTAGATAAATTGAACGAGTTTAAGATAACATGAATAAGTATATCTTAGTGTTTACCCTCCTCGTAATATATTATATAATGATTTTACTGATATACTCACACTGAACTTCTTGGTTTTAGTAAATGGATGGATCTAGTAGGCACCAAAGTAATAATGGATGTGAAGGAAACTTTGGTGGTTTTATGAATGAGAAACCAAATGAAATGAAAGCTGCAATGAGAACTCTTGTGGTTATTCTTAATCAACTATATGGAGTCATGATTGACCACTTGAACCTTAGTGATTTTTCTAAGGCATAATATATGCGATTAACGAATCCCAATGGAAGTTCAGGTAATAATCATGAAGGTAAGTATATTAAAAAACATATGTATTATGGATGTGAAAAGAAACACCTAGGAAAATTCTTCAAAGGGACGAGAATATGTTTCAGATGTGGTAATGGAGGCCATAAAGCAACAACCTACCATGGAAAAAGAAAGTGTCTAGTTGACTCCAGGAAAGGGAAATAAGTTCTTTCCAAAGGATTAATTGAATGTTTTAAATGTGGTGTGCATGGTAATTATACAAATAGATGTCCTACGAAGAAGGTCTTGGAATGGGATCACCAAGATCATACAAATATATGTTTACCAATTCTTAATGCCATTCTGATTGAGCATGAGAAAACTGAAAATGACCTATGAAAGGTATGTATTATTTCTTAGTTCATGTTTTGACATTGCTGAAATATTAGGAGATTATGCATGATTTTGTTTGTAGGAAAGAAGTATAAAATAATAAGATAGAAAAACATGGATAAAGGATCATGAAGAATGTTCTATGATTAAGATGTCTAGGAATTGAATAGTTATGTTGGGTCTATGGATGATGATATATTTAAATGTATTAATGATATGATTACTTTGGAAGGAGTTTTCTAGTATGTGTAACCCTAAAGTTTGATATGTGAAAATTTATTCAAGGAATAATTATCTTTTCTTGTGTGGATATAATGGATAACCTTAGGGGTTTATGTGATCTTTTGTTTTTTGAGGTAATTATGGGTTATTAGTTTTTGGGATGTGAGGTATGAAATAAACTTTGAGGTTAAAACATGTTATCGATATTTTTAAGGATTTTATCTCATTTTTTTAATGTTATTAGAATTATACAGTTTTTTGAAAAAAGGAAACACACTGACCGTGTGACAACCTGTCACATCAGATAAAGCTTCTAGAATCGAACCCACAACCAAAGTACGACTAGGATTTATCACCTACCACTAAACTACATGAAGTCCCTAGTGAGTATGACTAATTATTTTTTGTTAAATTATTTTAGGGATCAAGAATAAGTTGATTTTTGGAACTTCTGTTTTATAAAATGGATATCCTTATTATAGGAAAATGATTTGATGGTTAAGTGATAAAGGTTATTTTGGAAGACATTCTCTGTTTTGGGAACACTATATGCCTAAGGAAAATAAAAGACTCTGGGATTTCATTTGTAGAGTAATGGTTGAAATATTATTTTTTTAAGAATATATGTTTTTATTGTGGACATATGGTGATTTGAGTTATTTATGAAAATGATTAGCCTATCATAGAGAATATGTGATTAGGTTAATTACACTTCAGTATGAGACTTAAAGAGTAGTCAATGTTATTTGGAGATAAATGTTAAGATTTACTATGGAAGACTATGTGATTAAATTCTTATGAGTTTTGGGGTTCAATCATAGTTTGGATTATATTGAATAATTTTAAGGACAATTGTGTATTTAATGGTCTTTGTTGAACTTTGGGTACTGTTAGTTGAATTTTGGAGATTAAGAGTATTATTTCTTTTTATAAATTATAATCCATTTGGGGATTATCTGATCTCATACTAAACATTTTGGTTTTGGTTAATGTCTAAAGATAGGGGAAATATATAGTTTATATTTTGTGGATTCTGTGATTCTCTAGAAGTTGATTCTAGTGCTTTTTATGTGACCAAGTCATCTTTAATACTAATCATTTGGAGAAAATATGAGTTTGTGGTAGAAATTTAGTAAAGGATGAAATTCTACATGAAAAGTAAGTATGTTTCCTTATGTTCTTAGTCAAGCTCATAAATAAATTCCTTAACTTTATAAAAAGGACATTAAAACAAAAATTTTGTTCATCTACTTTTCCTACAGTGAAATCAAAGACCGTTTAATTGACTCTTTTTCTGATATGGGAATTTCAATGAAGTTTCCAATCCCAATTTTAAAATTTCAAGGACACAATTTTCAAAAGGGGGAAGGTTTTAATGACCCAAGTATTTATAGAATAATACTTTTTTCATTTCTATTAATATTTATGAATAAGATATTAATTTTATGTTAAATGCGACACTTTTTTCGATAGCATACTCAACATGAAACAACGAGTTTCCTTGAAATATTTCGTTGCACACAACTTTGAGTTATATCGAAAAATAAAATATTATTATTATTATTTTAAATGGTAATTAACGTATTGTCATTGTATTGTCAGGAATGAACATAACTAACTTCATTATGATTACACATGTTTTTTAAATGTTTTTACATTTTTCCAATAAATTTTAGAGGCTTAAAATAAGAATGAATCCGTTTTTAAGCATGAAATACTTTAATATTCTTTAAAAGGTCGGTTTACCACCTTTTGATGGCGAACCCTTTTTAAATCTAGTTTTTGTCACTTTTATATGTTATATTTGAAAAAATAAAATTATTCCTTAGAAGAGGAACATAAAAATTTACTTTGGATGAAATTTTGGTATTTTTATGATAAAGTTTTTTTAAGAAGATGGAGACCCTGCCCAGAAAAGCAGGATCCCTTTATTAATAAAAGAGAGAGATTAAACCAGTCTAAAAGTAGGAGATTTACATTGATCCTTCCTAAGGATAGGAATTAGTTCATCTGGTACTTGATCCTCCTATTGAGATTCTGGACCATTAACTCCTTTACCAGCAAGCCCATCTGCCAAAGAGTTCGCCTCTCGATAAGCATGAGTGACGATATGCTCCTTTGAGAAGAGTAGGTCCATGCACCTTGTCCATCGATTGGTCAGCTTCCAAGAAACATGAAGGGAACCTGTCCGAAGAGCCATAACCACAGACGTGGAGTCACATTCGATCCATAACTTGTTCGAACCCATCCGTTCAGCATGCTCAATGGCCTCCATGACTCCATGAATCTCTACTTCAAGAGTAGAAGTAAATCCACACGAACCATATAAACAACCAAGAACGTACCCTTTGTGATCTCTAAAAACTACTCCAAAACCTACTGAACCCGGGTTACCTCTCAAGGCAGCATCTAAAGTTAACTTAATCCATAAATGAAAGGGAGATTTCCATAATACTTCAATCATACCAGTAGGTGGCCTGAAATTACCTTTAACCCCAACCCAAGATAGGACTGACCAGTCATGAAGAGAGTTCGCACAGAACCTGCCTCCTCGAACAGCGACGTTGCGCCCAGCATCAAGAAGAACCACCAAGGAAGTCCCGACATGAAATGTATGCTGTTCATGAAGGGTTTTGTTCTTGTAAAACCAGAGCATGTACAATAGTTCCTCTGCAACATATAAGAAAATAGAGGCAACCTGAGGTGAGAGTTTCAGCTTAGGCTAGCGCTTCATGAAGTCACCAATAGAGTTGGCATGGGGCAGATCCACTTCAAAGATGCTAAACAATACTTCCCACATTACTGAGGCCAAAACACAGGTGAGGAATATAGTATTTATGTCTTACTTATGCTGATTAAACATAACATACCTTGACCAGAGGGAAATTCCATAGTTCTGAATAAATCCATCAGTTGGAAGCCTTTTGTGATCAAGCCTCTATGCAAACATGGCCCAAGTAGGCCTAAGAAAGCCCTTGCTCTGGAAACCCATCCATTGAAAACCAGGCATGTTACCAATAATGTGCTTGTATAAACACTTAGGAGAAATAATCCCATTAGAAATCGGGTCCCAATCCCAAAAATCACCATGAGAGGAAAAACAATACTACTCCACCATGTGACTAACCTGATTGGTAAGACCATCCATGCATGCAAGTTGATATTTAATTTACAAATTAAAATCCAGGTTAGAGATGTCCCCAAAGACCATGTCTTCCAATCTGTTACCAGTTTAGTTTTATTTCCAGAACTGAAGAAAAGAGTCCCTCGAGACCAACCAGTGAGAGTCAACATCAATTCTGGAGAAGATGCTCTTGATGGCTGGCCAAATCGAGGAGGAAAAGTAATTGAAATTACATGTCTTAAGCCTATGCAAGAACCTGTCCCTGAGAAAGGATAGAGCCTCAGAATTTGTATTCATAAGCCTCCATATAAAACCAGCCTGCATGGAGTCATTAAAGCATCCAAGATTCTTGATACCCAAGCCCCCTTCATCATAAGGCTTACAGACCAAGTTCCAAGAGACCGTTGCAAGCCTCCTCTCAATGACACTACCGCTCCTGATAAAATTCTTGATAGAGACAATGACACTCTTGAGTAAAGAAATCATCCATTTGTATACCATAAAAGATTATACAAATTTTGAAGTGATGATAGACTTCACAAGACACACTCTTCCTTCCATGGATAAAGATTTTCCCTTCCAGGCTGATAGTTGTCTTCTTATCGTGCCGACAATAGCAGAGAAGTAGCAAACTTTTGGTCTCCCCCAAAACATAGGCACCCCTAAGTAAGTGAAGGGAAGAGCACCCTCCCGAATCCCCATCTCTTTGATTATTTTGTTCTTCCTGGATGGAGAAAAGTTCCTTCCAAAATAAACAAATGACTTATTCCAACTATTCTCCTATCCAGAAACCAACTCATAATGGAGAAGTGCCCTATTGATATTCTTGATATTTCTCTTATACCCCTGAGTAAAGAGGATAATATTGTCAGCATATAAAATATGAGATGGAGAAACCAAACCTCTTCCAGCATGAATGGTCTTCAACTTCCCATTTCCAGCCATAATAGTTAGAATTCTGCTAAGATAGTCCTCAGCAATAAAGAAAATAATAGCTGATAAGGGATCACCATGCCTTACCCCTCTTGAGCATTCAAAGTATCCCTCTAGGGATCCATTGATAAGGAATGAAACATGAGTAGATCATAAAATATATTTGATCCAACTGATGAAGAAACCAAAAAATCCATACATATCAAGGACCCTACAAATAAAACCCCAATCCATTATGTCAAAGGCTTTCCTGATGTCCAGCTTAAGAGTAATATTGCCACCCCTAATGGGACTTTTGAGGAGATTTACACACTCTAAGGCAGTAATTAAACAATCCTGAATTGATCTCCCCTTAATGAAGCCAAACTGGTTTGAAAATACAATCTTACTATCAATACTTGAAAGCCTGATGGTAAGAATTTTGCAAATGATTTTGTAAATAGTGTTGACTAGGGCAACAAGCCTGAAGAGGTGAATTTCATTGGCATTATCCACTTTCAGAATAAGAGCAAGAAACTGAGCATTCAACCCTTTAGATACCCACCCCTGAAGAAATGAATGGCCAACCTACAAACATCATCATGAATGATATTCTAGAAAGTTTGAAAAAATAAATTACCAAATCCATCCGGTCCAAGAGAGCTCTCAGGTTTTAGACTGAAGACAACATCCTTTATTTCAAGTTCAAGAGAAATAACAGTAAGGATGTCATTATCCTCCTGATTCACAAGACTTAGAATCACCCCAACCATGGGATAAGTGGTGGAAGGAGACCCATTTAAGAGACTCTTGAATTAAGAAATGATATGATCAGCGAGATCCTTTCTATTATCAATCATGCTGTCCCCATTTTTGATTAGAGAGAGGGGCTTGGACAACCTTCTGATTTTTTGCAGAGCATTGAAAAATTTCGAGTTCCTATCACCATACTTTAACCATTTCACTTTGAAAGAGTCCCGTTGAATAGAGTATTTTAAGTTAATAATATTTTTGAGTTTGTGATTAAATCAGCTTCTTACAAACACCCATTAGAAAAATCACTGGACGTATTGAGCCCTTGAAGATTCTGAAGGGATGTCTCGAGAGAAAGAATATCAGAATCAAGGGAGATGAAGTGATCCTTACTCCAGATCTTAAGGTTCCTATTGAGGATCTTAATCTTGGTGATGCAATAACAAACACCATTTCTGCAATTGGATAAAGTTCATTTTTAATGAATAGTGAAAATACCACATTTTAATTCAAAACTACCATTTCATCTAATTTATTTATATAATTAGATTGTAATTTAAATTGGTTTTAAATTTTAATTTGATTATATTTTTATTATTTAATCCAATTTTGTTCATTATAAGTAATTTCACTTTGAAATTGGAAATAAACACATGCCAATCTTTTGGTAGTTCTTACTTCTTAAAAACACGTTTTTTTTGTTTTGACAATGGAAATTAATTTTAAATTAATTTATGCAATTTATGTATTTTAAATTTGAAAAAATGGACTCCATATTTGTAATTGGGAGGTCTAAATTATGTAAATAGGTAACTTTTATTTTAAGACATTATGAATACTAACTTCAGTAAATATTTTATTTAACATGGTTAAAGGGTAAATATGGTAAATAAGGGTAAAAAATAATATTAAAATAATATTAAATTACCCTAACACGTGTCATAATCCTATTGGATGAGATATTTATGACCATGGTCATCCTTGGGTTGATTTTGTGACCCCATAGAGCCACTTGGATGTGAAAATGACATTTTATAAAAATTAAAGTAATGAAAAATGTAACATAAACATGTATCTTTTAGTAAAAATTTCTTTATATGGGGTTATATAAGTGATATATTCGACTATAAATAGTTGTTAAAAATATAAAAACATTTCCTACATAATGGTATTTTATTTATGATTTATAGACATCAAATAAATAAATTTATTTATGACACAATGATGATGTAGTGATTACCTTATTAATGAATGATTTAAATAAATGATATTATAAATATTAAAATAAATTTATTTTGAAACTTTTTATGCTATACACGAATTTTTGGGTTGAGTGTGACTTTTTTTATTTTAATTAATAAAGTTTTTTTCTAAAGAATCAAGTTGTAATGGATTTTTAAAAAGTCACGATATGAATAGAATAAAAATTGACATAAATGAGTTTTTAAAACAAATATTATTTTATTAAATGATATAATAGTCCTAAAAATCTAATATTATACCAAATTACTTATATAAGGTCTAAAATTTCATTAATTAACCACTTTATGTTCTATTTTAATTTTATAGTAACTATATTAACTATATAGTATGAATATACAAGAAGACATGGTAAGAGTCAAATAACTTAACTAAGGGTTAAAGCTAAATGATAAGGTTAAATTTGAAACCCAAACTTGTATAAAAACTATTGTTTGAAAGGATTTTGAACAATAACCATATTATCTTCGAATTAAAGGAGTTTTTGACCTTTTGAAAATTGAAATTCAGTTTATAATAAAATAATCTTTCAAACTTTCCTAAAGTACCCCTCCTCCCTCTTATAAAAGGCCACCACCTCTAACCCTTACTCACACATCTCAGGGTCCATTGGATCTTCCAAAATATGCCCAAATAAGCCCCCAAAACCCTTATATTCCTCCTATAATCCTTACCTTGTGTAGAAGGCAATTCAAGAAGGACTTTTAGCTTAAATCAAAAGTAGTTACCCAATTTGAGGTAACGTCTTCTCTCAACTTCCTTTCCATTATTTTCATTATACACTCCCTATAATATTCTTATTATTTGTTTACATAAAAAAAGTATAATAAACATACTAGGATGTTGTTATGATAATTATTCTAACTACACTTACACACATCTCCGTCTAATGGGTATAGAACATACTATTTTTATGGACGACGAACTACTGCCTCACAAAATAATGATTGTTCAATCTTCTTCTACCACCTCTTATGGTGTCCATTATGATGGAAATGTAATTATATATGATATATATGATATTTATTTTATCTCTTTTATTTTTTAATTTTCATTTATAATATACCTTTATTATTTTCATGTTGTATATATATGATAACTTCATTTGAGGAAGTGCGGACTACCACCACCTCAAAAGGATATGACTCGTTCTTTCTATACATGGAATGTATATGGGATTTAATTAATGAAATTATGTAACATATATAAAAAATGATATTATACTGGAATTATAATATACCTCTGTATAATTAATTTTTCATTCCTTTAAATATGAAATAGAAATGAAAGTAGCGTTTATGCGTACATACGACTTACCGTCTCCATAAACAGTGGATTTCATTTATTATATCCAAATGTTATGGAATATTATAAATACATATGTACTGGATATAATTACATATATACTGGATATATATGATATTTAAATCATTAATACAATTATGGAGATAACATACTTTTGACCACATGGACAATTTGTAATTATAACAAGTTCATTTTTGACTCATGTACCGAACATCGACAAAACAAAAAATATGAACTTGAATAAATATATGATTGTTATGGAAAGGTAGTAAGTGATATAAAAGTAATAATAAAATTTAAAAAGGTTCTGAAGCAAGAAAAAATTAACTTAAGTTTATTATTCAGGGAGATAAATAATAAACAAGACTAGTCGGACCCAAGGTAAGGGACTTCGTCTCAATATCATTTCATTGAGGCATGTTTTGATAATATACACCGCCTCCTTTTAGAAGGTGCATAATAAAACCCTTTTACTTTTACTTTTATTCAAAATTAATCTTTTTATACAAATAATTTTACTAAATGACTAAAGGAATGTTTTTACCATATTGCGGTGACACTGACTTTTCTTCCGCCATAACCGTTATATGATATTTGGCTTCTTCTATAAGCCATAATGTTTTTAAAAGGAAAAAGAAAGCCCTTATTCCCTTTTTGGTTATTTTGGTGTTGAAAGTGATTTTGAAAGTGGATTTAATATTTCAATATCTTGAAATTATTTCTTGTGATTTCAAATGAAATTTTATGATTGAAATGTTGATGTTTGAAATCTTTTATGTGTGATGATTATATAATGGTACTTAGACATTTTATGGGTGGTTACATGATAAACCAAATGAAGGGTGGTTCCATGATAAACCAAGGAAGGGTGGTTACGTTATAACCTCCAATGCAATGGGTATGGAAGTCGGTCATATGACAATTCCATTTAGTGATATGTGTGGAAGTCGACTGTACGGTTATTCCATTTAAGTATGTTTTTGTGCCAAGTTACCTTTATATTCTATATGTTTCCTTCTATGGGATTTATGGTAATGTTTCAGTTAAAAAAAGGGTAAGCAATGAGATTATATTAAGTGAAGTGTTTTTGCAAGATCTTTAAGGTGAAAGGTATTACTTTATGATAAAGTATTAATGGTTTCCTTATTGTTTTGAAAAACTAAC